>CM076994.1:9755625-11146250 GCA_039090855.1 Macrothele yani | reverse complement strand
CACTGACTTTGTAATTTGTTTTGATGAATCACTAAACAAAATTGCTCAGCGTGGGCAAATGGATCAGTTTGTTCGTTATTGGGACGTCAATCTGCAAAAAGTTTCCACTAGATACTTAAGTAGTGTGTTTTTAGGACGGGCAACAGCTAATGACCTTTTAGAGAAATTCATTAAAGGTGCACCTCTTCCTTTGGATAACATGCTACAAGTGTCAATGGATGGACCTAATGTTAATCTCAGCTTTCTTCAAAAGCTGAAAGATAAATTTAGAACTGAAAATCCAGATGGTAAATTATTAGTTGACATTGGAGTATGTGGTCTTCACGTGGTCAATGGAGCTATGAAAACTGGACTTGAAGCAGTGAAATGGGATATACATCACTTTCTGCGTAACTTGTACTATCTTTTAAAAGATAGTCCTGCTCGCCGTGCAAATTATACTATGATTACTGGATGTAAAGATTTCCCTTTGAAATTTTGCACTGTAAGGTGGTTGGAAAATGTTAATTGTTTGACTAGGGCATTGCTTGTCTATGATCATATCAAGAAATATGTTCAAGAATCATCGGTTTCCAGCAAACAGCACGTTTCTTGCAGAATTCATGGAAAGTCCACTGTTGAAATGCAAATTGGCTGCATTTAGGACTATAGCTTCAGAGTGTGAATCTTTTTTGAGAAGGTTTCAGAGCCCAAAGCCTTTAATTCCTTTCTTACACACTGATTTGCTGGATCTGATGAAAAATTTGATGGCACAAAGCGTGAAGCTTGACAAATTAAGTGAAGCTGATAGTGTCTCAAAACTGTTAACTTTAGATGTATCAAAAAGTGAAAATCTTCTCTCAATCGAGAAAGTTGATATTGGATTTAGTGCTAAAAAGTTATTAAAAGAAGTGAAGTGCTCAGAAAGGGAGAAATTAGAGTTTAAGCTTGAATTTAGGAAACTTGTGACTGGTATGATTGAAAAACTTCGTGAGAAAAGCCCACTAAAATTTAAGTTTGTCCGTGGGGTAACTTGTTTGGACCCAAATATCATAGTGCAGCAGCCGGGTCTAGGCAATGAGAGGGTGCTCGAAGTTTTACTTAGTGCAAACAGGACTTCAGATGACTGCTGAAAAAGCTGATAAACAGTATGCTTCATTGTGTGTAGAAGCTCAATCTGCTTTAAAGTCTCAGTTTGATGAATTTTTAGACAGTCATGATGATTCCATTGGATTAGACAAATTTTACAGTGCTCTACTTGACAACCAAAAACAATTCAGTGAATTTTGGGATGTAATAAAAATTTGTCTCATGGAAATGCTTCAGTGGAAGGTGGATTTTCTGTCAAATAAGTCTCTTCTTGTGGAAAATCTCCTGGAAGAATCCCTGATTTGTCAGGGAACAGGTTTTGATGCCATTAAAAATGTGGGAGGAGTAGACCATTGCCATTAATAGAAGGGCTTCTTCTTTCTGTAAGAGCCTCCAGACAAAGATATCAGAATTGTCTTGAGAAAAAAAAGTGTTCTTCAAAACGAAGAAGAAAGAAAACTGAAGGAAAAAAGAAAAATTGATCATGAAATAAAGGAATTGAAGGAAAAAAGACAAAGAGTACAGAAGGAACTAGAGTTGGAAGAAGCAGCATTGCAGGCGAAGATTTCAGATTGGGAAAAGAAGAAAAGTGTTTGTCACATAAAAACAGTGACTGTGTTCCTACTGTAATATTTTTATAGTAACTGTTCTGAATATTGTGTATGGGTTTGTTTGAGTGTTTCTTCAATAAATGTAAAACCATGAAAAAAAGAGTAAACTTAAAATTAAAAAGGTGCGAGTTGGATGGCTATGGGGATGGGGAGGCCGATAAAAAAGTAATTAAATGAATCAGTTATTTGGGAAACTTTATACGCCAAATGGAAACACTTTCAAATAATATAAGTTTCTGAATTATCAAATTCAATTTTATTTATTATCATGGCACATATATTGAAAAACTCAAATAAACCTATTTGTGTAAGGTCAGGGATTTCTTATATATTTGGTCAGGGAAATCAGGTTTGATAATTCTGTGGACACCCTGTACCATTATGTAAATTGATTGATAAAATCTAGTGTGTGAATCTTAAGTGTAATTCTATTGGTTTTGAATGATATTTTTCTTTTTGTTACACATACTGAGTATATATATGTGTCTCTGTGTCATGGTATTTCATGAGTGTTTTACTGGCTTTTTCAGACGAATGTCATTGAGGCATCTCCGGATATGATGGAGCGAACAGAAAAAGAGTGGTATTATAGAAATGCTGACAATGAGCGCCATGGCCCTTTTAGTTTTTCTGAGGTATGTCTTTTAAAACTACACCCCAGTGTTTTATTGCTCTATGTATGCAGCAAATATTTCTTTGACATTGTGTTCACAGATTATTTGCATTGTAAAAGTAATGTGTTCCAGTTGCACATAGCATAAAGAGTGAAAAGTTTTTACTGGGCAGAGTAAACGGTGATAAGTGAAATCTTTTAGATTTTTCCGGTTAGTCACATGATAATATGTTAAAATATTATAAGCATGTCATGTAAAACAGTTCTGCATATGTCTCTGGTACATTTTGTGGTGATTGTAACAAGTTTTAAGGTAACATAATGCTACTTTCCATGAACGTACAGAAAGTTTAGGATTTACTTTTCTATTTTTTATGGATTGGATTTCACCCATATTTTTGATACTTGAAAACAGTTGCTCTTGAGTAACATTACATACACACCAGGGTGAAAAATAACTAAAATTTTTTTGGGGAGCAATTTTGCTTCTTAAATTTAGCATTGCGGAGCAATCGAGTAATTATGTGGAGCACTTTTGAAACTTATTTTTCTTTTGATTTAAGTGACTAATAATTTATTATCAAATAAAACTATTACTAGCGCCTTTCAATAGATACTGATCTATTGAATATACTCTAATCAGTAATGAAAAGTAAAATTTAAAAATATTTTAGTAGATATGTAAAAAGTAAAATTTTCTTTCTGTGGATATATGGCGAAATGTTACCTGGCCGCACATTGCAGCAGCTACTTACTGACACTTGACAGTAAAAGTACTCCTGAACTTGTGGTAACTTCCGGTTCTGCGTCTGTTCTTTCTTTTTTCCGCAAGACTTCACACTTGTGCGTCAGGGCTTCTTTTCAAAAAATACCTCCACTGATTGTTCAGGGTGAAACTCGCGTAGTTCTGGTCCTTCCAGCGTTATCCGCAATAGATGGTTCAAAGCATCACAATTCATCTGATTACGGAAATCTGTCTTTATTCTTTTCATCGCAGAAAAGGCTCTTTCGACCTTAGTATTGGACACAGTCAATAATTTCATGATATTTATCATGTGGTTTAGATTTGGGAATTCATTCGCAAACTTTTCTTTCAAACATTTCCATAACTGTTGCTTTGACAGGTGTTGCAAATTTCTTAACCAAAAAGTTTTGAAATAATCCCGGTGCTCTTGAATTTTATCGTTGTCAATGCTGTTGGCAGTCAACAGCTCACTGAAATGTTCAGATAATACAGTAATTTGATCATCACCAAAATTTGCAAGAGTAGATTTGTCTGTTGGCCAAAGCTTAGGTTCTAACAGCTTGGCACCGTTAAAAATCTGATTTTCGTGCAAGTCACCAAGCCGGGTACGCACACACTAATGAGTATGATTTAAAAGATATTCACAATTTCATACAATACATCTACTGTCAAATTACTGCTCAGTTCAATGCCACGAAATGCTACAGTTTTCACTGAATCATAGTCGCTGGAATCACAAGCTGATACGGTTGGGGTAAGTCTTATAAAATTTTGGACAAGTCTGCCGGAAACCTTCTTTTTTTCATAATTTCGATAGAATCATAGAATTTTTTTAATGCGTTCAAAATACGCGGTACATCCACGTCATCCAACTGGAGAGACAGAGATAAATTCGACAAAGAATATAAAATGTTGCAAAGCAGCAGCAGTCAAGTTACAAATTTGATGGACTTAATTTTTCGCAAAATGCCTGTAATCCTGGCCTTTTCTCCTTTGCTTGATGGATCTGCAACCATATTTTCTAGTTGTTGTAGTGGCTCTGTGTATATGTAAAACCCATCGGGTGCCATGGACTCGCAAAGCTGGTATATCTGATACATCTTCATTGAGTATCGTTGAGAGCTCATGGAAGTCTCTAATTTGTATGGCACTTTTTTCATAAAAATTATGAATGTCTTCCATCAACTTATGTACCTCTTAGAATTGACAGCATAAAATCTTTTAGAGCTAGCTCTAAGCAATGACTTAAACATTGCACTGACACTAAACAAGGGCAGTTTTTCTTCAAAAAAGCTGCAACATCCTTTTTCTGTCCCATGTTAACATTTGCTCCTTCAGCTAAAAATCCAATTAATTTATTTTCAAAACTGACTATTCCAAATTCTGCAATGGACTCTAGAATTGCATTTTTGATACCATTAGCACCAGTATTTTTCAGTTCTTTTAATGCCAGGAATGGCAATAATTTGGTATCTCATACTTCATTGACATACATGATAAAAATAATTTCATTTCCAGATACACTATGACTAACATCTGTACAGCTATCAATAAATAAGGTAAAATAGTCTGTATTACTTAAGCCATTGTGCAAAGCAGTTTCGAAAACATTAGCTATGCACTCCATGAACTGAGCACACATCAAGGATGAATGGTAAGTTTGCCCTACATCAACACCGTGGCGTTTCTCTAACTCAATGATTTTAGGAAATTTCGAAACTGGAATTTATTCTTTGGCAATCATATATGCTCGTGGGCCGATCCAGGTTTTTAAATATGATACCCGATTTTGTGAAATTTGCTTATTTTTGTGAAACTTGGCATATTTTTGAGAAATTTGCCTGGTTTTGTGTTTAGAGCAATTTTAATCCTCTATAACTATTATTCTGAAAGTAAAAATTGTCTTATTTGAAAAAAAAAACACTCCAGGTTGTATTAAAAATGAAGGAAAGTCATCAAAGGTAAAACATTTTTAAGTGCTGTTGGAAATAAAATAACTCATTACGCAATATATATATATTAAAAAAAAGTCGCTTATATGTCGCCGATTCCTCATAAAGTGAACAGTCAGCCGCTCCCCACCATGCTCCTCTCTTCATAACAGTAAACACAATTCGCGGAATACTGTTTGGTTAAGCAAAGTTAAATAAATAAACTTTCCTGCTAACTGCAGGAACCAAACCTTCTGAAGTGATTACCACAAGGGGGTTCGGTTTGGGGAGATGGTGACAGAAATCTAAGGTGATCGCAGCGAGGGAGGAATAATCCAGCCATGGCCATAAGACCCGTCGGAATTGGGAATTTTGAGGTGGACGAGTTTTCTCTTTAAATCCTGTTAGGGCATGCCCAAAGGAAGGATAAAATCTTGGGTAGACATCTGGCAACCCGGGCATACATTTTATGGGACGCCATTTTGTTTTGGGCATATACGCGCACTAGTTAGTATTGAATTTCGTAATTTTATGTTCTTTCCAATGTACCTATACGAAATATGGCATGTTTTTTTGGATTCTTCATAAAATATCCTATAAGTTAGGACTATTAAACCAGTAATAAAATAAGTTTATGAAAATCTAACCATTTTTTGTATTTTATTTAGTGATTTCTTGAAAGGATGCTTATATTTATCTAAACAAAAAATTTAACTGATGTGAATTTTGCTTGTTTCCGACTGAATAAATGAAATGGAGGATAACAAGCAACTTGTTGGCCTACATCTGTGTCGAGCAAGTGGAACTTCAATAAATGCGGATATTTCAAAATGTATTTTATGCCAAAAACACGACAAAAAGAAGACAACAACTACAACGGCAGGAAGGCAAAAATCTTGGCTGCTGCTGAAATACGGCAAAGTTATGTTTTTAAACATATCAGTCTCCTTGGGCGTGATTCTGAGTTCATGTACCATTGTATAACGTACAAGTTTGTCCGCGTCGGGCATCAGATCCGGGTCCCCTCTCTCTGGAGCAAGTTGCTCTCCCAGCTAAGCTACACGGACATGTGCTCTCACTGCTATCTGCCTTTATCTCGTGCTTCCTGAGGTGCAGGCACATCACATCTCTTAATGAAACGGAAGCAAATTTCAAAATCATTGAAGAGGTTAACATTTAACCTTGTGTGACGCGATCAACAAATAAAAAAAAAAAAAAGAAGAGAGGTATTGGTAAGCATGTTGCAAAGTGTTTGAGGATTAACAAACCAAAGTACATTGGCATAGTCTGGCATTCATGCTATCATCCCAAAGGCAAATGTTCCGTTACAAAATATCGGTTTTCTCCCAATACTGCCTTACCCAATGAGAGCATATGATAGTGTGTATTCATGTATGAAGAATTTCCATAGCTCGCTTTTAGATCTTTATCAACAAGTACTGCCACTTTCACGTGATGACTGCCGCAGAAATTCAGTTGATTACAAGTGAATTCCCAGACCTTGTGCTACTCCTGGGATCTTTCCATATGTCTAAAATTCTATGTGCATGTATTAGAAAATTCATAAAGGACAGCGGGTTAGAAAACTCATCTACCAGATTAAAGTTTAAAACTAATGGACCTAGATTTTACATATTGTTGAGGTATCAAACGTCTCCATTTACAGCAATCTCAGCACACAACTCGAGCTTCACCAATATCCATCTCACACAAGGCCTTTTGTACTTCACACTCTTAATCTTTTTCTCATCAGACAAATCTGGTCTCTCATGATTTCCTTGGCCTTCCTGCACCTTTCTTTCCTACCACTTCAGTTGAATAAATTCCCTTAGTAAGCATCTCACCATTCATTTTTTCAGCATGGCCAAAACCATCTTAGAATATTTGTTTCCACCTTAGTAACAGCATTTTGGTTCACATTACACATCTTCATACTTTACAAGATCAAAATGAGTTTGTCCCCCTCCCCCTCGTAAATAACACATCTCTCCAAAACACAAATTACTTCTATGTCTCTTCTGCAGCACCAAGGTTTCATCAACATACATCAGAGCAGGAACAGTTGCGTTTTCGCACGTAGCCCTTGGGAATGTTTTTGAGAGCCCATCAGTCATGTGAAATCCTCTTTTCAAGCTAAATTCACTCACCTTGAAAGATTTATAGAAAACAGGATAGAATTAACAAAACAGGGAATGCCTCTTATCAGCTCATAAGCATATTAATAACAAGGAACTGTACATCAAGTATACATAAAATAGTAAAACTATACTATGTAGTAATCTGATTTATTAGCATACAAATATAAATTAATGATTTCAAGCTTTTGCCCATCAACTAGATGGCTTTCTTAAGGAAAATAGTTTTCTGTCAACCTTCCTTGAGAAAGCCATCAGAAAAGCTTGAAATCATTTATTTATATTTTTATGCCAATAAATCAGATTACTAGTATAGTTTTGCTATTTTATGCATTATAATAGTTTCACCAGGAAAGTGTTTTCTGTGGAACTAAACCTGTTGTATACAGACAGCACAGTATTTAGATGTATTGTTTTATTGCAGTGAGAGTTGGTGCAAAGTAAAGGGCTTTGTAGGGGGAGGTTAGGAGCTTCAGACACATGGAAATGGTAAAGAGGAATATCTGGAAAAGTTTGGTCGGTTCAGTGGCAAAACCTAAGGTGATGCAGACATTAGAACTAGATGGGGTACTTCAGTAGTAGAAAAGGTTAGCAAGAACATATATTGAGGTGATATGACCTGTGTGTTGAATGGCAGATGAAAGATTACCTACGTAAGTGTTAAATTCTGCAGTACTAGTCCACAATTCCTAAGAGAACCTAGGAAAAGATAGGATTGAAGATGTGTAAAATTAGCTGGGGCTGAATGAGGAAGCAGTGTGTTAGCAGAAGCAAAAAACTGTGGTAATTAGTGAAGTCATTGCACCTCTAAATTTTTGATATTGTAGTGACTAGTTGGTTTTACATGAATTGTAGAAATACGTTTTTTTTTTTTTTTCGTTTTCAATTGTCCAATTTTCAAACTAGAACCTAGTTCATCATTAAGACTACATCACTTGAAGAGTTTTTGCCATTCAGTTGAAAGTGCCCAATCACTATAGTCATTTAGTGCACCTCTTCTTCTTGCCACTTCTGTCCCTTCTTCAAGTTTCCACTTTGCTATGTGACTAGTGAGTGATTAATTTTACTGAGTCCAATTTCATGGAGTGTCTAGTTGCCCGTACTTTCTAACCCAGTCTAGTTTGCCATGTTTTTGACAGCTGTATTGTTTGTGTCTTCTACCTAAATTTTGTGTCCTTCTTTCTGTTTATCCTGCATAGCATAGTCTGCAAATACAGTATGTGTTATATGGAGCTCCATCTTCTAGTGAGATGTCTTCTTCATGTTTAAGGGCAGGAAGGAATTTCTCAATTTTGTTATCTAGATGTAATCCTAGTCTGAACTAGGTTCTGGTTTAAAAATTTGACAACTGAGATTGAAAAAAAAAAATGTAATTCTAAGCAAACATATAAAACCACATAGTCTTCCCATTGACAAGAAGAAATTGAGGTCATTCATGACCAAGAACTATCATTCCTGAATGCTGCACATGTAAACAAATATGAGGTGATAATGAATGAATAAGGAAAGTATAGGAGATAACATTTTCCTACATTATGTTTGGAGAGGTTTGGAGCAAAGCAGTGTTCAGCAAATGTGATTTTAAGTGATGACTCAACCTGACTAAATAGTGTTATTTACCATATTTAAATAAAGAAATCAAAGTAACTGCAGATGTTTTACAGTAAACAAATCTATACAAACTCCGTTTATTGGTGTGAAAGTAAGGGAAAATTGTATCTCCCGAGCTTTCGCTCTCCAACCGGGAGGCTTTCTCAAGGGTTGCAGATGTTACTAACAAGTCTGGCAAGTATAATAAAAAGATTTCGAAACACTGGTGGTCGGGAACATCGTATTTTGAAAATTTGATGCTCGATGCACGAGGCGATACACGGGTTTCTTTCATGTGGAGAATCATCTCAGCATGTTCCTCCACGCGGACGGAATATCAACAGATTGGGTATCATTGCATGCGTAGGGATGTGTGGAGGTTTCAATACTCTCTCTGATCAGTGTACCTTTGTAGCTAGTATATGGCACAATTATCTTTACTTTATCTCATAACGGGACTGCGTTTTTCTGTGCTACTTCTTTAGACAAGGCTGTTAAGGTCTTTCTCAATCTGATGTCTCTCATGTGCTCCTTAGACCTTACAGCAATCAACCTTTTTGTCATTCCGATGTAAACTTTGGACGAACCGTTCGGGTACATCACAGATATCATGTACACTCCTGCTTCAGATTTCCTGTCTGGGTTGTAGTAAACCGCCGTGTCAAGTCGGCCATTTTGTTGCATAAAAATCAGAATGGCCGACTTGACACGGCAGTTTACTACAAACCAATAACAGTTCCCAACTTTATCGTACCTAAATCTGTATCTCCAAATTCATATAAAATGGTAGCATTTAGAACATATTTTGAAAGAGCTATCAACGTCTGTTCCAGCATAGAAACCAGGAACAAAGAGATATCAGATATCATTAATAAAGGCATTGCAGCTAGTTTCCCCGAGCATGATTTAAGAAAAGTCCTACAAAAAGTCCAGTCAAGGTATCGTACAACCCCCAAGGCGAAAGGGGATAATTTACGTTACGCTGGATGTGTGCCATATATCCCAAAATTATCTTACTCATGCAAAAGTCTAATGAGACGCCATGGCCTTCACATCGGCATCAGATCCCCGAACAGCATACACAGAGCAGTGGCAAACACATGCAGAAACCCAGACAGAAAATCGGAAGCAGGAGTGTACATATGATACCTCTGATGTATCCGAATGGTTAGTCCAAAGTTTACATCGGAATGATGAAAAGGTCGATTGCTGTAAGGTCTAAGGAGCACATGAGAGACATCAGATTGGGAAAGACCTTAACAGCCTTGTCTAAAGAAGTAGCACAGAAAAACGCAGTCCCGTTATGGGATAAAGTAAAGATAATTGCGCCGTATACTAGCTACAAAGGTACACTGATCAGAGAGAGTATTGAAATCTCCACACATCCCTACGCATGCAATGATACCCAATCTGTTGATATTCTGTCCACGTGGAGGAACATGCTGAGATGATTCTCCGCATGAAAGAAACCCGTGTATCGCCCCGTGCCTCGAGCATCGTGCCTCGAGTATTATTTAGGTGTGAATCCCGTTCAACAAGTGCAGATGTTTTGTTTAGTTCTTCAGTTCTCTTGTTCTGTTTATTCCCTTTTAAGTATTTTATTCAAAATATCACATTTGCAACCATTTTTACTCTATACAGATGAAAGACATGTGGTCTGAAGGAATAGTTAGTCCCAAAACAAGATGCTGGGCTCAAGGAATGGATGGCTGGCGACCAGTTTTCAATATTCCTCAACTAAAATGGTGTCTTATGGCCACTGGAAGTGCACTCATGAATGAAAGTGATTTGGCCAATGAAATTTTGAGGATGTTAATAAAGATTTGTGAGTTTTTCCCCAGCAGGTGAGTTGCTATTTGTTGTCTTCGATCAATGTAATAATTACATTTTTAGTATAAATGAGTTCCTTATTTCTTAAAAAAAAGAAGAAAAAACTTGAACTTTTTATAGCATTATCAATGGGAATTGAATCACCCGAAGAAATAATTCTTCACAGTTGTAAGAGAAAGGTTTAAAGTCTCTTCAGTGCAAGAATATCTTTAAAAAAGTTGATTCATTTGAAATCTTAAAATGAAAATTTGTTAACACACGGATGTCATCAAAGCAAGTTTTTCTTCTGTTTCAGAGATAGTGATGGGGCCATTGTTAGACCTCTTCCCAGGGGAAAGAGGTTGCTTTCTGATGCTACGTGCCTTCCACATATAGTTCAAGTGAGTATTGACCTTGTTTTGAATGCTCTTATAATGTTTTTTTGTCTTTCATATGAATTTGTTCTTAAAAAAACATTTCTTTTTGTATTACAATCATCAGTAAATGTTTGTGAAACACCAAGTAATCCATTAATAGGATCAATTCCTTACATTATGGCCATTAGTATTTTTGAAAATTCTTTTACTCACATTTTAGTAGTGGTTAAAAATTTCACCATAATTTACTGACACACAGTTTGCACATTCAAAAACAAGGCTATTTTTGCCACTTTGTGTGTGTGCGTGCGTGTGCTAAAACAAGGTCTTTTTGTTTTTTCTTAACATGCAGCCATAATCTTTTTTTATTTTAAAAGTGATCGTATTTATACACTTACAGTAGGTAAGAGCATTTGCAATTGTTTAGAGGCATTGTTAACTTTGCTAAAAATCTCAGTAATGAACATATGTGTGTGTAATTAGGTGCCTATTAGTCAAGCTATGTACCATCAAATTAAAGGTTATTTTTTTCTTATCTTTTCCATCTGTATAACACGCACACACACACAAAAAAAAAAAACATGGACATCTGAACATGAATATGATTAAAAAAAATACAGGTATTCAAAGTATAATAATTTGCTTATGCATATGATAAAAACAATGAAAAAAAGTTCAAATATATCATTAATTTTATATTAGCCATGTTTAAATATATCATTAATTCGTTTACTTTATGAGTAATGGATATTTGGAAAAAAAATGATTTATCAGAAAGTATTAAGTGTCTAACCCACCTTCGTTTTGCTGATGACGTAGTCATTTTTGCAACTACCCCATCAGAGCTGCAGAGTATGATCCAGGAACTTGCTGACAAGAGTAAAGAAGTGGGATTAAAAATGAACTTTCAGAAGACAAAAGTGATGTTCAATGCTTTTACAAGAAATGAAGATTTATCGATTGATGGAGAAAAACTGGAGATAACAGATACGTATGTTTATCTTGGACAGCAGATATCAAGTGAGGGTCACATTGATGAAGAAATTAATCGGCGTACAAAACTTGCCTGGAGAGCTTTTGGAAGAAACAGCATAATTTTCAAGAGCAATATGCCATTATGTCTTAAAAGAAAAGTGTTTGATCAATGCATCCTTCCAGTGCTTACGTATGGTGCAGAGACGTGGACCTTAACTAAAAGAGACATACAAAGGCTGCAGACAACTCAAAGCAGCATGGAGAGGTGCATGCTTGGTATAACCAGGAGAGATAAGAAGAGGAACTCGTGGATCCGAAAAATGACGAGAGTGGAAGACATCATGATCAGAGTTAAATCCCTGAAATGGCAATGGGCTGGACATACTGCCAGAAGGACAGACCATAGATGGACAGCCGAAATTTTAGATTGGATTCCAAGGGACAGGAAAAGACCCAGAAAAAGACCACATGGGAGATGGGTGGATGAAATTCGTAAATATGCGGGAGTGACATGGAGGAGACTGGCACAAGATAGACCGTTGTGGAGGAAACTTGGGGAGACCTTCGTCCAGCAGTGGATTGATAATGGTTGACAATGATGATGATGATGATTAAGTGTTGCAAAAGTAAGAATTGTAATAAAAGCACAAAAGCAAAATTTATGTAAAGAGACATTGAAGAATGTATTTTTTGTTAAACAAAAGGCAATTTTTGTAGAGGATACATGCACATGAAAACAGTCCACTTGAGTAGGTAGTGGGGAAAATGCCATGAAAAATATTTTTTTTTTTTTTTTTTTTTTTTGTAAATTGTGACTGGTGAAAAATTCCAAGGTATGCATGTGTAAATTATATGATTATATGACCAAAATGTAGGAAAGAAAGCATTCTTAAAATCACTGAAAACATTTGCGTCGTTGTCTATTGCATGTTAGGCTGAGAAAATGTGTTGGCTGAATTTGTCACACTGAGATATTTAATTTGGTTCAGCTGGTTAATTCCATTTGAAGTAGGTTCCTTTTCATAATAGATAATCACTCATTAGTTACTTTGTTGCTCTTGTATACTCCTCTTAAACTCTTAGTATATTGAAGAGTGTTTTATGACATTTTTTTAATTGTTTCTACAGCATAAATTATGCATGTATGTAAATAGAAGTTTTCTTTTGTTTCTGTATTTTCAAAGAAGTAGAGCTCAGAGGTCAGCATTTTTACACCTTTCTGTATAAGAAGTTGTAGTTACAAAGTTGGCTTCAGTACTGATGTTCAAGTAAAATGTGCTGCATGAATTGTAATTACATTAGAATTCCTTAATTGATACTTTTGAATAAACCACTTACTTTACTCAGAATAATATACTTAATCCTATTTCAACCTGAAGAACTTTCATTTATTCTTCACATCCTCTGAGTTCTTTTGTTTTACAAATGTTTCTGGTCTCTAGATTTTTATCAAGGCCTGTTCTCAATGTATACATTGTATCAAAAGTTTTGTTTTCACAGGAAGAATTTAAATATTGTTGCCAGGTTCCTCTCGCTGTTGCCAGATATTAAGTTAAAATCTTTTCCTTAATGTGTTTTGTGAGTCTTATATGTGTTTTGTAAGTCTGTTATTTTTTGAATTAAGTCGTTGAAATCCCATTTAAATGTTTTGAAGGTTCATTAATGGAACTGTTTTAAGTTTTTACACACACACAAAAAAAAAACAAAAAAAAAAAAAACAGTTTCATCAATGAATTTTTAAAACTTATAAATAGCAATAATTAATAACTTCATGTTTTCCTTTAATTACTTCAGTATTATAAATATTGAACTGGAATTATAGAGGATACCAAGCCTGATGGATTTTCCAAATGCTGGATGATGACTGCCCATAACACCATTGCATCGTCGCCAATTACTTCAACGGTGTCATGCCAGACTGTCATGGAACCACTTGGAATGGCAGCGGGTGATCTTCAGTGACAAGTCCCCGCTTTTGCCTTGGAGGAGATGACCAACGAATCTGTGTGTGGAGACACCATTGTCAGTGCCAAGATGAATGGTTTGTTGTCTAGCATCACACATCCAGAAAGCCTGGTGTCATGGTGAGGGGTACAATTGCCTACGATGCTAGATCACTTTTGGTGTTCATTACAGGCACTTCGACAGCCCAACATTACATTAATGATGTCCTGCAACCAGTGGCCCTACATTTTCTCCGGTGCGATTTTCCAACAGGGCAATGCTCGTCTGCATACTGCTGCTCTCTCGAGTGCTTGCTTTTAGGGCAGTGACATTCTGCCATGGCCAGCCGCATCGTCAGACCTATCGTTGATTGAAAATGTGTGCGATGCTATTGGACTCGCTTATCCACACTCCACCCCCTTCCGCACAATCTGCAGGAACTGCGTGAGAAGATGCAAGCTGCATGGTATGGCTTATTGCAGGACACCATTAGGAACCTGTACAACTCCATGTCCAGGCGTTTGGCATGCTGTGTGAGCAAACATGGCGACCCAACGCCATACTGAGAGACACTACTTATTGGTATGTAGCTCAATAAATATTGCCCATATCAGGCTGAATGTTTAATCCTTTATTGTTCCTGGTAACCTTTGCCTTCCTCCCAAATAGCATTGCAACATGTCTTTCTGGGTGCAACTATTTTTTTGATGATGAGTGTATATATTGAGAACAGTTTCTGATAAAAATCTAGAGGCCAGGTTGCAACACTCTCAACCACAGCATCTACAAAACATGATAGATTTGGTAGTACAAATACGAAAACTTAATATTAATATTTTGATTTAGCTGAATATCATCAGAAATCTGAAATATTTCGTTCCTTTTTTTAACTATTAAAAGAAAAAAGAGAAAACAAAACGAAGAAATACCATCCACTATATTTTTGCCGCTGAACATCCGAATTATGAAACCTCCCCCATGTCGCATTTGGTCCGGTTGTCAGGAACCCTCCTTTCCCTGTAATCTTGGACGTACTTTATGGACAGCCCCTAACTATCACTGTTCTTTTAGTTTCACTGCTTGTGGAACTTTTTGTGAATGTATGAAAGTTTTGTGTGGATAACTTGTTGGTTTTGAAAATGGTGGTAAAAAACAACAACAATTAACATTAGAAGAAAAAAAAAATCGAAAGGAAAATTTGAGTGTGTGTATTCAAAGTAGGCAAAACGCAAATAAGTTAACTTTGAGAAAGAATATGGAAATCAGCAAACTGTGGATCATTAATGCTAATGAAAACAGTGGGAATGTTGAAATTTGCAAAACTGAGAATGGTGCAATTGATTCTGAGGGTTTCAGTTGGTTTAATTGAATTCAATCAATGAACATTCATGTTAGCTGCCCTCTGATACAAGGGTAGGGATTAGAAGTCAGTAAAGAAACAGGAATTGAGAACTTGAATGCTTCAAACAGGTGGCTGAAAGAATTCAGCTTCCATCACAATGTTTCTTCTAAAATAATTTGTGGGGAAAATTTGAAAAATAATTTGTGGGGAAAATTTGAGTGTGTGGATTCAAAGTAAGCAAAACGCAAATAAGTTAACTTTGAGAAAGAATATGGAAATCAGCAAACTGTGGATCTTTAATGCTAATGAAAACAGTGGGAATGTTGAAATTTGCAAAACTGAGAATGGTGCAATTGATTCTGAGGTTTTCAGTTGGTTTAATTGAATTCAATCAATGAACATTCATGTTAGCTGCCCTCTGATACAAGAGTAGGGATTAGAAGTCAGTAAAGGAACAGGAATTGAGAACTTGAATGCTTCAAACAGGTGGCTGAAAGAATTCAGCTTCCATCACAATGTTTCTTCTAAAATAATTTGTGGGGAAGCCAAATCAGTGAACGTAAAAAAATTGACTGATTGGTGTGAAAGGTTAAAAAACAATTTTTCTGGCTATGAAGACTGAAACATTTTCATTGTGGACGAAATTGAAGTATTCTTCAGAATTATGTCTAACAAAGCAATGTATAAAAGGAGATGATTGCAGTGGTGGAAAAAATATCAAAGGAATGACGTGTGTTATTTTTAGGCTTTAATATGTCAGTGGAATTCGTCACACCTCATGTTTTCAACAAATCTTCAAAATCTCAGTACTTTAAAATCACAGACATATAAAAAGTTGGGTGTTTAGGTTTTTATTATCTGTGATGCATATTATTGTATAATAATAATAGCCTAATGTAGGGTTGATTGTTATGTATACATTATGGTTATCAGTTCCATATTTACTTCCATTCCACACTTTTCAGGCTCTTAAAACACCTCTTCGAGTCCAGTTAATACACGCAAGAGTAACTATTTAATGATTTTTACTTACTTTTTTTTTAAATCCATTCTGGGGATTACCACTTTTCACCTTTAAATTCTTCTGTTTGTTAGGCCTAATGTTGTCTGTGTTGCTAAGCCTAAATAAGCACGTTCATGTACACAATTTTCGTTGGCACTGTAATTGATATTTTCTTTGATGTTTCTTTGAATGAAAAAATTCTTGAGTGGCAATTGAAAAGAAACAAATCTCAATTGCAGTGCTGATGAAAGTTATGTACATGAATGTGCTAAGCTAGGCTGAGCAATAGGGATGGTGTTAGGCCTAGCAAACAGAAGAATTTAAAAGTGAAGAGTGGTAGCCTCCAGAATGGATTTTAAAAATAAGGCATATAAAAATCATTAAATAGTTACTCTTACGTGTATTAACTGGACTCAAAGGAGCATTTAGATCCTGAAAAGTGTGTGGAATAGAAGTGTGGTACTGATAACCATAATGTATATTTAAAGTTGAGTGTTATTTGATGTATAAACAAAAAGGCATGAATGGCATGTGCATTGATGAGGAAATGGCTACTTGCTTTTGGTGCCAAGATGAGAAAAGGATCGTAAAGTGTGTTGTGTGTGCGCATGTGTGATGTATTGATAATGCGACTTCGCGTTCTACAGATTTTAAGATCAAAAATGCAAATGCCTTGCCCCCCCCCCCGATATTTCTGTGTGTTAACCACTTGACCAGAACATAGTATGTAGCTTTAAAGCATGTTATAGAAAACATTTTCTGGCTATGTTATTTCAATCTTGGATTCTTACAAATCGGTTGAAAAACTTCTAAAATCAGCTAGTGTTTCCAATGCGATTCTTTGGATATAGTAACTGTGAAAAACATGAAATTTCAGAGTATTGTTCAGTGTTTTAGAAAGGCAGGCTTTGTTTTTTCTTTCAGAGAAAATTAGGCATCCATTGTCAGTCCAGAAGAGGATTTAGATGCTATTTCTGAACTAATTACATGTCTAAACTGTGGAGGAAATGCAAAAGATTTCATTATGGTCAATGAAAACCTATCAGAGGTGATTGTGAAATATAAAACAAAAAACCTGAAACTCTGACCTTAGTGCAACATATATAAATAATGCATATTATTTATACATTATATTGTATAATGTAATGTATAATACATGTGCACATTGTTTACATATTACACACACATTATATTAACTAGCAATACAACAACAATTAACCACTAATGACTGAAATTTAACTTTGCACCTTCTTTGTAACAATTCAGAATGTTAGAAATCTTTCAAAAATTTCATTTTTGAACTTCATATGTGATGGCAGTGGTGTTAGAGTTCTCTCACAAATTGTGAAATTTGACTTCAAAAATTGCCTTTTTGAAGTCAAACTTCAAACTTCAGAACATTTAGGAAAACTATGGAGATCAGTTCAGCTCTGGATGCTTGCTGACATAACTTCCTATATTGATTTTTGTCAATTTTGTAATTAGCTCATTGTATTCATTGAATCTTATTAGCAGAATTATTTGTCATAGATAAAATTGCCAAAATGATAAAGGTAGCCTTCCTTTCAGCATGCACAACAGTTTTGAATATGGAAAGACACTTTTAATTAATTACCACTTCATAGCATTTTCAGAAAGGGCAAAATTGAGGATTCCCAAATCCTACACAAGGAAACTCGGATTTCCGGGTTCAGAACATTACAAAAACGCGGACTTCCAGGCTACACCCTGACGACAAACAGGCCTGACCTATGTATTCAAGGGGCAATGAACAATGCGCACAAGTTCATTGCTTTGCAAACTTTGGAAGAAAATAATTTCTGAAGAAGCACCTGATATAGCTGTAGAAAAGGAGTGCAATATCAAGGACTTTTAAAAATGCTGTAAAACGTATCAAAGAGGTGCAAAAGTTTTTGTAAACCAAACGAGATTTGGTGGGAATGGCACTACTGAAGAATTTAGAAATACATGCAGGGTACAAATTGCAAAAGAAAAATAACAAAAGCTTTTATCGGATTTTTTGCAGCCGAATATTGCCAAACTGATTTAATTAACAATTATTACCTCTGGATTTTCACACATGGTTAGCAGCGATTTTAAATTCATTTCCCTTATACATCATTCGTTCCTTTAAAATATCAGTTACATTTTATACCTCAAATGGGCCATTGCTTTATTTTCCGGGGACTTTATGCGTCACCTATTGTACATATTTCTTTGAGGTCTTGCTCAAATATATTGTGCAATTTTTTACCAATGATCTGCTGGAGTCCAACTGTCAGTTAACTGCAAATTCAGTGAAATATTGAAGACAATCTGCAGCATGTAAAGAAGTTCTGCCACCAAACTACGGTAAGTGATAATACCTTTTATTTTGATTCCGCTATTGTTAATTATACCAAGGTATAGAAGTTGCAGCAGATGTGTGGCTACATAATTCAGCAATATATGCATATAACAGAAGAATTAGGAATGGAATAACCAAGCATGGTTATTTCACTACATTTATTTTGATTTAATTAAGTTCAAATTGCTTAGTGTATTATAAATCCCATTTTATGTCTAACTACTGCTTTGAAAAAGCCTTCTGGTGGAGAGCAAAAGCTTGGCAATGTGTGTATATACTATATAATACCACTGAGTAAGTGGATTTATAATACACTATAAGCATTTTGAACTTGCACAGTTGAGGTACACTTAACTCATATTGATTTAATTAAATAATGAGGGTTAAGTACATGCATTTTAAAATTCAGGGTGTGACACATTTAATTGTCATGTACATATATTTTGCAACCCATTAAAATATGAACATTGTATGGGTATTTCAAAATTAAAATTTAAAAAATATTTAAAATTAGACTACTGATATATGTGCTTTTATGTATGTACCCATATATTGTATTGTTTCCTCTGTTAAATAATGGTAACAGAAAAAACAACAGCATTTAATCAAAAACATAATTTTAATTATATATTATATGTATCTATTTAGTGCATGTATGTTTGTGGTTGCAAGGCTAAGTGGGCTCAGAAGCCAATTTCTCAGTTAGTAGACACCTCCAAATTGCAGGAAAATGTTGAGATCCAGGTGTGTGTGGTACTGAAACATTTTAATGTAATAGTCCGTTTTCTGCCATTTCACACTAAACTGTGCATTGAAGCTACTGGCTCATTGTTTCTAATAATAGATAGTGCCCAGAGCAATCATTACATTTAGAAATCTTTCCTCTTGAAAACAGCTTTTCTCCTCAAAAATGCATTAACAACTCATTATTTTATTTTCATATACTACTTGTACCACCTGATAAGTTTCAGTGTACTGACTTTCCAGTTTTCTCACTAAACTTATAGCACTGACATTGTTTCTCATTTTTGGATGATTAACTTCAATACATTAAAAAAAAAACAACAACCAAAAAACCTATTAGCCTCAGTACTTCAGTAGTAAGAGTCATAAACATACCCAGACTGTTAAAAACATGTTAATTAACACAGTAATCAGACATCGCCGAATTGGCTGTAATTACTGTTTCACACGTGAATTAAATCACATCAGAAAACTGGAAAATTTCATCGCTGTGGAGCGGGATCAAGTTTTCTGATGTGATTTGATTCACGTGTGAAACAGTAATTACAGCCAATTCGGCGATGTCCGATTGCTGTGTTAATTAACATGACGTATTTACCACGTATTGTGAGAGGAATATTTCTTCAACTCTGAATGTTAAAAACATGTTCGTATGATACAGCTGCATTGCTCAACTTATGGGGGACTTAAAAGTCACGTAGGATACTTTTTATCATAATCCTTGAAATTGCAGGATTTTAGTAATTCACATAAATGTGCTTATTCTTCACAATTTGTTTTGTGTTTTGATATTTCTGAAGGTATGAAACTATTATAAAAAGCATTACCATTACCCAAAACTACTTGTTTGATCATAATAGCCTTTTCCTTCTCATGAAAAAACAAATACACACACACATGCACACAGACTCTCTGTCTCTCTCTTGCATCCATTCATCTGTTCTAAATCCAGATTTATGTAAGTGTTTGGAACAATAATTATCTTGTTAACCATTAGATTCTGAAGTAAGTGTGCAATTAAGTATTCCAATGTTAAGAATTTTTTGGGTCTTTTTGTTCTTTAATTTGATGTTTTACCTTTTCCAGTTGTTGTTGACATTTGATCCCATACTGGTTGAAAAAATTGCAACTCTATTGACCCTTGTGATGCAAGATAATCCAGCTGTACCTAGACTTTACCTGTCAGGATTTTTCTTCTTTATACTAATGTACACAGGTTCAAATCTATTACCAATTGGCCATCTGTTGCAGATGACTCATGCCTGCCAAGCTTTCCGTTGTGAAGAGGTAAATGCATTTTTTTTTTCCAGAAAAATAGTAAAATTATTGGAAGTTACTGCTTTATTAAATTTAGGTGTAACATTTTTTTTTCTTGTTTTAAAACAGGCAAAAAAACAACAATAACTTAATTTGGATTTAAAGAAAAGAAAGGGAACTACCTCTAACTTCTTGATTTATTTACTTCTGTACCATGAGGAATTTTTGGAAAAGTGATATTAGTTCATGTGTATACATATATTGATGACGCATTGGGAGGGAGGAGGGAGGGAGGAGGGAGGGAGGGGGGGGGAGGCACATCTCACCAAGCTGGCTGAGTGGGTTGGGGCATGTGGGATGACATTTGCTGTCATCCTGGTAGTAGCATTTGAAAGAAACAGTACAATTTTCAAGAGCAATTTACCATTACATCTTAAAAGAAAATTATTTAATTAATGCATCCTTCCAGATCTCACTTATGGGTCAGAGACTTTTATCTTAACTTAGAGAAAGACATGTACAGAGGCTGCAGACAACTCAAAGAAGCAGGTTGGTGTAACCCAGAATGATAAGAAAAGGACTTGTGGACCAGGAAACTGGTAAGAGCTGATAGCATCATGATCAAAGTAAAGATTCTCAAGTGATAATGTGCTGGTCATATTGGTAGAAGAACTGACCTGTACTGGATAACGAGACACGCAAAGACCCAGAAGATGACCATGTGGGAAATAGGTGGATGAAATTTAGAAGCATACGAGTGTAACATGTAAGAGAATTGCTTGAGACATAGATTTGTGTAAGACACCTGAGAAGACCATCCAGCTGTGGATTGAAAATGGTTGATGATTATATTGAGCACTGTTTTAAGGTGTATCTAACATTTAAGGCAGATGTAATTGTTCATGCTTCACTTGAGGTGGGCACTAAATAAAATGTTTTTCTTTTTTTACAAAAGAAATAAAATAAAGCACTTCCGGAATGGGCTGGTATTATCTGGCCATATCGACTGAAAATCCTTCTCTTTTGAGTTATAGCATATTTTTAAGAAAGCAAGTTACCTGTCAAAAGGTACATATGCTACTAGGTAAATTTATTAGGTGCTTGAATTAATTCCCGCTGTTGCCCAATAGAGCGCAGCAGGGGTGCTCTGTGACCCGAGCCACACGTGACCTCCCTTGTGCATGCACGTACCGTCCGTAGTCTGGGCGAAGCAGTGTGTGACAAACGATCAGAGGGCACAGAGCACTAGTTTGTATCGCATTCACGATGTCGAGTTTCGTACCAAAAAAGGAGCATTTGCGGGAAGCATTACTCTTCTGCTTTCATCTCAAGAAATCTGCAGCGGAAAGTCATTGTTTGCTAGTGCAGGCCTATGGGGAACATGCCCTATCAGAAACAACATGCAAAGAGTGGTTCCGACGCTTCAAAGCCAACGAATATGACGTGAAAGACAAAGACTGGGCAGCCAAAAAAGTTCGAAGATGGTGCATTGGAGGCCTTATTGGACGAGGATTCATCTCAGATGCTCCACAAGTTGTCTGAAACACTACTGGTCAACGAGTCAATGGTTAGCAAACATTTAAAGGCAATGGGAATAATCCAGAAGCTCGGAAACTGGATCCCACATGACAAGGCTATTCTTCTCCACGACAACGCTAGACCTCATGTCGCCAAATCCATGAAGGAACTCTTGGAGGTACTTGGCTGGGACTTCTTACCCCACCCGCCTTATTCCCCGGACATTGCTCCCTCGGACTTCCATTTGTTCCGGTCGTTACAACATGGCCTGTCAGAGCAGCACTTCCTTTCTGTCGCGGATATCCAAAAATGGCTCGATGAATGGTTCGCCTCAAAAGAACCTGCATTTTTCTACCGCAGAATCCAACGGTGGGAAAGGGTCGTAGCTGCCAACGGACACTACTTTGAATAGACTATCCTGTACTGTTCTGTGGCAACACACAGGTGTTTGTGTGGCAAAAAACAGTGGGAATTAATTCAAGCACCTAATACATCATTTTGCATGTCTTGCCACATAGTGCATAGACGCAAATATTGGATAAAAGTCCACCACTCCTGTCTGAGGTAAAGTGAGTCGACAGTTGGTCAGAAGTTCTGTGCGAGTCCTGTTGTTATTGTCAATCTACTTGTTGTTATATGTGTTGTTTTTTTAAAAAGCAGTTCTTTCCAGTGCTCTTTTTTTTTTTTTTGGCTTAATTACTCTCATACATATGTAGATAGAAATTTTACGCTCAGTATTTATCACACTATCTATATTTGAAAAAAAAAACATTATTTGAATTAAAATTGTTGAGCTTTTATGTGACTCATAACCAGATCTGTCAGTCTCTGCTTATGGTGATAAACTGAATCAGATGATATAGAAACTTGCTCAAAATTTGAAATCTGCTGCCAAGGCTATATAACCAGTATGAGTTTTAATGAAATATTTTAAGGAAGAAGCTTTTAGAAGAAGTGCAAACAGCATAATTTATTTGTTATAATTCAAAACAAGCTTTAATTTCTCAAAATTTCAAACTTGAATTACGGTTCATAGCGCCATTGTGAATTTTGTGTTGCTATAACAAAATCAGTAATCATGCTGCTGTGGTATTAGTTCATCTAATACTGAGGCTGTGTGTTGCTGGGATCATCATCATCATCATCATTGTCAACCATTATCAATCCACTGCTGGACGAAGGTCTCTCCAAGTTTCCTCCACAACGGTCTGTCTTGTGCCAGTCTCCTCCATGTCACTCCCGCATATTTACGAATTTCATCCACCCATCTCCCATGTGGTCTTTTTCTGGGTCTTTTCCTGTCCCTTGAATCCAATCTAAAATTTCGGCTGTCCATCTATGGTCTGTCCTTCTGGCAGTATGTCCAGCCCATTGCCATTTCAGGGATTTAACTCTGATCATGATGTCTTCCACTCTCGTCATTTTTCGGATCCACGAGTTCCTCTTCTTATCTCTCCTGGTTATACCAAGCATGCACCTCTCCATGCTGCTTTGAGTTGTCTGCAGCCTTTGTATGTCTCTTTTAGTTAAGGTCCACGTCTCTGCACCATACGTAAGCACTGGAAGGATGCATTGATCAAACACTTTTCTTTTAAGACATAATGGCATATTGCTCTTGAAAATTATGCTGTTTCTTCCAAAAGCTCTCCAGGCAAGTTTTGTACGCCGATTAATTTCTTCATCAATGTGACCCTCACTTGATATCTGCTGTCCAAGATAAACATACGTATCTGTTATCTCCAGTTTTTCTCCATCAATCGATAAATCTTCATTTCTTGTGAAAGCATTGAACATCACTTTTGTCTTCTGAAAGTTCATTTTTAATCCCACTTCTTTACTCTTGTCAGCAAGTTCCTGGATCATACTCTGCAGCTCTGATGGGGTAGTTGCAAAAATGACTACGTCATCAGCAAAACGAAGGTGGGTTAGATAATCTCCATTAATCTTTATCCCTTTGTTTTCCCAGTTCAGTGATTGAAAGACATTTTCCAATGTGGCATTAAAGAGCTTCGGAGATATGGTGTCACCTTGTCTCACTCCCTTTCCAATTTTTATGTGTGTTGTATTTTCAAACAGCCGAATCTTTGCACTTGCATTTTCATAGATGTTATTAATAATATTAATGTATGCATCTTCAATACCGCAGGATTTCAGAGCCGTGGTAACTGCTGATGGTTTCACCGAATCAAAGGCTTTTTCATAATCGATAAAAGCCATGCACAATGGAAGTTCATATTCCCTCGCTCTTTCAATTAGTTCTCTCAGTACATGGATATGATCTATTGTGCTGTAGCCACTCCTGAATCCAGCTTGTTCTCTCGGTTGAGCCATGTCCAGTGTTACCTTCAAGCGTGTGAAAGAACTTAGTGAAGATTTTATAAACCACTGATAGGAGGCTGATAGGTCTGTAGTTCCTGAGATCCTCAATGTCACCTTTTTTATGTAGCAGGATCATTGTAGCATTGTTCCAATCCTCAGGAATCTTCCCTTCATTAAGGCATCGAGTGAAAATTTGGGCGAGTACTGTTTCAATTTCTCCACTTGCTTCTTGTATGATGTCTATAGTAATTCCATCTTCTCCCTGGAGCTTTCCCCCGCTTCATGTTCTTGATTGCATGAGCAACTTCTGCTGGGAGGACTGGAAGAACTCTGGTACCTTTCATGATGTCTGGAGTACATGTATCATCCCTTTCATATAATTTGGAGTAGAAATCTTTCACTCTTGTCAAAATTTCGCCTCTATTTCTTGTTATAGAACCATCTTCTTTTCTCAGAGCCATAATCTGTTTTCTTCCCTTACTGAGATGTCCCTTTGCTATCTTTAGGCTTTGGTTGTTTTCAATTGCTTTCCTCACTAGCTCACAGTTGAATTTCCTTACGTCTTCAGTGATACTTTTTCGTGCGGTCTTGCATAGCTCTATATATTCCACTTTGGAAGTCACATCTTCTTTAGTTGTCCTCATCTCTTCTTTTTTGCATCAACATTTTGGTTTTTCCTGATAATTTGTTTACATGCAACTTGTTCTTAGACCCAGCTAATTTTGTTGCTGTTTCCATAAGAGCTTTGGTTACTTTTTCTGTTAACTTCCGAAATATCCACTTCTTCCGATGTTAGGCCTTCTAAAGCAGAGAATCTGTTCTTCAGTTCCAACTTGAAAGTATTATGGTGTTTTTTAAGGTTGGTTATGTCAATACATTTTGCTTGTCTTATGAGCTTGCCACGTTCCAGTTTAGTGTTGAGGTGCATCTTACATCTCACCAATCTATGGTCACTACCTGTGTTGAACTTGTTTAGCACACTGCAGTCTTCGATGACGAATTTTTTGTTACACATAATAAAATCAATTTCACTTGTCGTCCCAATTGGATGTCTCCATGTCCATTTCCTGTGTGGCTTTTTCTTGAAAAAGGAATTCAAGATGAAAAATCCTTCTGCCTCTGCAAACTCAACGAGAGTATTTCCACGCTGGTTTCTGTTGCCGTGACCGAATTTACCTACTGAAGTTTCATTCTGTTGCTGGTGCCCTATTTTTGCATTGAAATCTCCCATAATTATCTTCAAGTGCTGCTTACCTTTATTATTTAGATGACGAATTTCCTCATAAAATTCTTCAATTTCTTCTTCAGGATGACTTGTGGTGGGTGCATAAGTTTGAATAATCTGAGCCTGGTATCTTCTCGATAGTTGGATAACGAGTCGTGCAGCTCTGTCAGAGGAACTTTCAACTTCTACCACTTTATCCTTCAGTTTCTTGTTTATTATAAATCCAACACCACTAGTTCTGCCAGTATCTGTCCCACGATAATAGAAGAGATGTCCACTTTTCAGTTCAATGAGATCTTCTCCTTTTCTCCTTACCTCACTTAGCCCGACGATGTCCCACTTGATCCTTTGTAGTTCCTCTTCCAATTCAAGAAGCCTTGAATCAGAAGATAGGGAGCGTCCGTTGTAGGTAGCCAAGGTCAGCATCAAATGGCAGCCTAGTCCGGTCCTCCGGGGATTCTTAGCACCCTCTGCCTTCATGTCGCACTGGCCGCTGCCTTGGCCAGGTACATTCCAGCTGCCGGAGACTGAGGGCCAAGATTTAAGTTGTAGAGTCATTTTGGAGGTGTCTGGCCATAACTCACCACGCTGGCCAAGCGGGTTGGTGAGTGTGGGATAGCATTTCCTCTGATCCCGATGGTATAGTTATACCGCTATTTGCGGTCGTCAGAGCCCCTTTAGTGGGAACAGGATGCACCACGAGAAGGCGGGGTTGACATTTGTCAAGGAGAGGCTGTGATGTTACGCATCACCTGACCTTAGGATAATCTCATGTATTTACCACAAGATATTGGTGTTCTTTGTGTTTGGCAAACAAGCGTATTCAGTGTTATGGTAAGTTTAGGCAGATGTTTCTCAAAATTTTATAACGCCAAGGGGTATATTTTTTTATGTGGAATCCCTATGAAAATTTTCCTTAAAAATCTGTAGACAAAATATGACAATAAAATTGATTTTTCAAGGGCTTTGTGGAATCTCAGTGAGAGAGGGTGTTCTACCCAGTTAGGGAACACTAATTTAGGGAATCAAGATCCTGCTATTTTTAAATTCCGCAGTGATAATAGTGAAGAAAAACTGCTTATGTAAAAAGTTTCCATCACAGTATTGAAAGTGATCTTTAATGATAGATTACTTAAAGAGACACCCACAGCGATAGAACATTACAGTTCCTTGAACTATGTATTTGACTGTTAATTTCAAGCATGTATGCAAGTAAAAGTAATCACCTCTTTTTCATTTAAGTTCTGAAAACCTCTAACAACCTAATGTCTTAGAAAACATTTTAAATGATTTTTCAGTTATGATATAGGGTATTAGTTAGAGAGAGAGAGAGAGAGAGAGAGAGAGAGAGAGAGAGAGAGAGAGAGAGAGAGAGAGAGAGAGAGAGAGAGAGAGAGAGAGAGAGAGAGAGAGAGAGAGAGAGAGAGAGAGAATTATTTACATAGCAGTCAGACATCTCTAAATTACCTGTATTTACTGTTCATCACATAACATCACTCACCTCAGAAAACTGGAAAATTACAGAGAAAATAGTCTTTTTTCCTGTTTAATGCAACTTTCGTCCAAAAAAACTTGTTGATATTTTTGTACTCAAATAGCTTATTGGCAATTAAGAGAACATTGTTCTGATTTTTTTTTCATTCACTGGTTTTCTCTTTTGTGTCTTCCATCCTTTCATGTTCATTTTTGGTTGTAATACACATCTTATAAAGCGACCTTGTTTTCCCTAGCTAGTTACTTTACTTTTGACTGTTGTGTACAAAGAATTAGTGAAGCAAATTTGAAAGCACACAACAGGTGCAAAACACCATTATTTCTTCCATAAGTATTTGTTATGATGTGTGATCTATGGGGTCAGTTCCTGAGCAGACTTGAAGATTATATTTTGAAGTACGAATTGAAGCCAGGCAAAAAAAAAAAAAAAAAAAAAAATAAATAAATAAATAAAAGAAAAGTGCTTAGACAAAATTGGGGAGAATGTACGTTCAGTTTGTACACCTGAAAGATACAATCTTTAGTTTTCAGAGGAGTTGGGCACATGAATAGTAGTAAGTGGCACTGCAAAAAATAATGTTATATTCCTGCCACATGTGTTACAGATTAACTCTCTTTTGTAATTTCAACAATTTTCTTTTCAACAGCATGAATACATTTTTTATAATACTGTGTGTTGCTGGGATAATCTCATGTACTACAGATGCCTTTATCTAAAAAAACTGATCATTTCTAACATGTATATCTCAGATTGACAGAAAGTGAGATCAAATCCACATGATGTGTAGCTTTTTAAACTAATGGTTCATAGATGGGCATTGATCAGATGGACATCCATCACACTGTGGATTTATTTCTGTCACCTGTGATAATTGCAGACTAATCTTGACCAAAAGGATTTGCCATGAGCAGTCCCAAAGACAAAATTTTGCTTGTTTTTATAATAATAACAACATGCATCTGCTGCATTTTTATTTCAATGTGTACAAAATTCCATTATGATTCTCTCTCAAATACAAAAGTAACATGTTTTATTGAAAAGAGATATGTTCAGTTTTAAATGTGTGAATGTGATTTGTGTTATCTATTTGTGTGAGTAATTTTAGTGTGCTGGTTTGCCCAATAGCTAATTATTCAAATACCTGCTTTTCATCTCAGAATCAGTCGTCGAGCATAATGCAGCGTAGCATTCTTGGACAGCTGTTACCAGAAGCGATGGTATGCTACCTCGAAAATCATGGGGCTGAGAGGTTCGCACAGATATTTCTTGGTGAATTTGATACACCAGAAGCAATATGGAACAATGAAATGAGGTGAAAATTTTTATTTTTTCAGTCTTAAACTTTTATGTATGATAGGCATTTTAGTATATTTTGTAAAGTAGGACCACATCCAGTGGTTTACAGAATTTTAATACAGAATTTTTAAACATGTTATTTGGTTGTAAATCAAAGAAGAAATATCATGCACATAATTCTCTGACACTGAGAAGAAAGTATAGCTGCAATTTTTTTGAAAACATATTAGACAGGTTTCATGTTTCACGAAACCTTCATATTTGAAGGTTCCAACTATTAAATTTTTTTTGCATGTTAAACTTTGGAATCAAAAATTAGTTCAAGTGAATGATAAGCAAATTCAAGGGAGAATTAATTCTTTCCAAACATGATTTTATTTTGAATTAGGGTTACATGGGAAGCAGTAAAACATATGCCACCTATGTGCTAACAATGTGTCATTTTCTTTTGTTTTTAGCATAGGCTTTTTCAACAAACCTAAATGTGAAAATGTTTTGAGAAAACTTTTGAACTTTAATCCTATGTATCAATGAAGGCATGGCAAAATCCTAATGATGAAATATCTTAAAGTAGAATTATGCAAATATGGAGATTGCTAGGATGACATAAAAATTACTTTTTGTCAAATTTTCAGGTTGCACACCAGCTCGTTGTTGGGACTGACTCAAGAGATTAGGTGCTGCCACTCAAGCGGTAATACTACTACATTCAAAAACTTTTGGAACTTTTTGAATATTTGCCAAATGTCAGCAAATTACGTCATTACCCGCTGAGCAAGCAAAGAGCATGATGCGGCCGACCAGCCAGAACCGGTTTGATCCACATCCAACACGTACAGCGTATGTAGTTCATGATTACAGGCATTTGAGGCTCTCCATCGCGAGGACAACGATACGCAAACCCCATGAAGCCATGGATCCCGCCTGTCAACAGGGAACTGTACCGGCTGGTGGGGGGTCCATAATGGTATGGGGTGTGTTTAGCTGGACTTCACTGGGACCCCTGGTACGTCTACAAACGTCTGTGACCAGCGCATCCTTTCTGACGAGGTACACCCGTTCATGTCCTGCATTCATGCTGATGGGTTGGGCCTGTTCCAACAGGACAATGCACCTCCACACAAGTATCGGGACACCACATTATGGTTAGAGGAGCATTCATCTGAGTTTAGGGTGTTGCCATTTCCACCCAAGTCCCCAGATCTGAACGTGATAGAACACATTTGGGATGCCATGCAACGTGCTATCGAACACAGGAATCTGAGACCTCGGAATACACTTGAATTGTGGAACGCTTTACAGGAAGTATGGTGTGCATTGTCTACAGCATATTTCCAGAAGCTATAGTGGAGTCCATGCTCTGTCATATTTCTGCAGTCCTGCGCTCCCGTGGGGACCTACCAAGTATTAGACTGGTGTACCAGTTTTTCTGGCACTTCAGTGTATAGCCTTTGTGATCGTTAATTGTAGCAAATTTTCTTCTTTTAATTGGTAGAATTTCTTCCAATTTTCATTCGACAGAGTGCTGTTGATGTAAGAGAAGTTTTAGAGTCCCAGTTAATCGAATGTTCAGTATTGTCATGACTTGAGCAGTAATACCAAGAAGGAGGGGCTACAGTGTACACTGCAATTGTGATAACAGCTACCCCAGTGGCAAAGTGGTCTAAGCACTGGCTTATGACCCTTCATCCATGAAGGGTCCGGATTCGAACCCCGGTGAGGCATGGTTGTTGTGTTTGTCTTACGGCCCTGGCTGTCTCCCTTCCCTGGAACCAGTGACCCTAAATTAGGGATGGCTTATAGCCCGTTGAGTTGCTCACGGTGATGATTAAACCCCCCAGCAAAAAAAAAAAAAAAAAAAAAAAAAAAAAAAAAAAAAGAACATTGGTAACATGTATGTAGGAGAAACCAGTGTACAACTTTGCACCCATGTGGCACAGAACATAAAGCTGTTATTTAGGAATGCTTCCAGCAAGACAGGCTTTGACAAATACATAAAGTACTGGACATTCAATTAACTGGGGCTCTAAAAATTCTCTCACATCAACAGCACTGTGTAAAACAAAAATTGGAATAAAGTCTACAAATTGTACGAAGAAGAATTGCAATGATGAACGAACATAATGGCTTGGTATTGCAGCTTGAGTGGCAACACCTAATATCTTAAGTCAGTCCGGACGACGGTTGGTGTGCAACCCAAAAATTTGACAAAAAGTAATTTTTGTCATCCTAGTAATCTCTGTATTGCATCATTGTACTTTTAAGATATTTGAACTTTAGCAAATGAATATAGTAACAGCAAAGAAGCAATTGTGTACTTAACATTAAACAGACTTTGTATACTGTTTCAGAAATTGAAAGGTGTGAAAATCTAGGTGTGTGTATTTCACAGCCACGAAAATGTTTGAAAAAGTTCGAACTGTTGGAAATTGGTTGTTTTCTTAATCACTTGCTTGCAATTGTTAGTCATGAATGTTTTATGATCTGAAAATGTTGCCTATTTAACACCATCAGATTCTTTTACCAGTAGTTCACCATGGGAAGTGAGGAACTTGCATTTCAAATTTCCATGAGGGAAGGTAAGTATGTTTGTGTGTGTGTGAGTTGAAGATGCAGTTGCCTGTCTCCTAGTGAAATTCTGCTGCCAATGCCAGTGGTGGTCTGCCTAGAAGTTATGCTGTAAATAAGATTTCACATCATGACTTTGAGCTTTGGGTAAGAGGTTAGGTTCTTGGCTGGACACACTAGGTAAATGGCTTTCAAGTGGTGTGTGTTTCCATGTGACAACATTTGCACACAGATCTGACAATTGGGATCCAGCTTGATGGGGTGTTTATCAAGTTGTTCACCATGATATTTTTATATCACTTTCATTTCAAAATCATTAATTAGAATCAACATCTTTGTATCTTGAAAAATAATAATATCACTATTGTGGAATCAGAATTGCCAAATACAATGCTTAAAAAAAGGTTAGGGATTCCATAGAAACAAGGAGATAAACAGCACGTTAAGCAACCATATACATTATACATTTAATTACAGACAAAATGGAATTTCAAACACAACACAAACATAAAATGGTCAGAGAAAAGATGTAGCATGGTACTGTTGGCATTCAAACATAAGAACATTTCATTGATGTTGGAGGAATAAGAAACACATAAAGCTTATTTCAGTCAGTATGTTGTGACACCCCTTGGTTGTTCACAACTTCTTGGCATCTCCATGGCATGTTGCAGGTGAATTGATTCAGCCGACTTTGGGTAGTGCAACCCACAGACAAGGCAAAAAGGCCAAAAAGTTATGTAAGTGTTGTATAGGCTAGATAATGCTTATCCAAGTCCCTTTGTTGTGCATCCTAGATGTGCTCAATGGGATTCAGGTTAGAGGACCTTGAAGATAGAAGTAAATGTACAATACCACATCTGCATAAACACATACCTTGGGTTTTAAATCACAATATCTGTAACTCATTTTGAGTAGTTTGTTCTTCACAATGACAAATATTTTGAAAGTAAATATCTTCCTGAAAGGTGTAGCACTTTACTGTAAGATTAAATTGATATATAAAGCAAAAGTCCTCAACATTTTACATAAGTTATTACAAATCAAAATTGAACCATACAAAACATTGACTTTTGGGGGGGGGGGGGGATGTTTGTGCATAAGAATTTCAGCCTGCCTAGTTTCTATGCTTATTCAGAATTACATGAAAAACAAATGACAGTAAAATCTGTTTGCGATGGAACCTGCATAAGACAGAAACCTTGCCAAGGAGGAACTTTTTTTTTTTGGTCCTGAAACAAAGAACAATTACATAGTGTTTAACCTGTCTAAAGTGGAACCGTCCTAATACAGAAACGGAAATGGCAGAAGAGCAAGTGAACCTTGTAACAACAGAAAGTTCCCAGATGTTCCCATGCCATCAAGTATTTTTAATTGAATACAAAACATTACATGATAAAGTGTAATAATGAATTTACATTGAACAAATCTGCTTGAGGTTGAAGATAACATAATAATCAAATAGAGAAATATTACTTTTAGATTGTTTACACAAACACACTGTTTCACATCTCTTTAAGCCCATAGCACCTCTCAGGTTTAGGTCATGTGACCGGCTTTGCTCTCTTTGCTGGATGCAAAGTCCAAAGTCTTCACAAGCTGGTTGCTTTGTACAGATTTCAACAAGACACTCCAATTTAATTCTCTGACATGTATACATTGAGATGATCATTCACAGTCTTTGCTTATTGTGTGTGGCATTCATCTGTTTGCCTTTTACCATGGTGCTGAAGAAGGTTCTTGATTTGGATAGCAAAGGTAAAGTTGTGCATAAAACAGAATGTACGAGGGTTAAGCCTTTGGCAGAGAAATTCAGTGCATCAATAGCTCTGCTTCTAAATGTGCAATTTAAAAAATTCTTTCAACACCTGATGCCATTTACCTTGAACACTTTAGGGAGTGGAGGGGAAAAGAATTCTGTGTGTCATTAAAGAAAGTTGCATTGTGATTTTTCTAAGGGCTGCTTGGCATGTTTAACACTAATATTAAATATTCTGATATTTAAGAATATTTCAAGTTCCTTCGATTTTTGACCAAAATTTTATTATTTAACATAAGATACTATTCAAATTACCGTGATTATTCTAACTTAGCAAAGTATTTTGTCAAAAGATTTGGCATTAAGTCTAATACTAAAGAAAACTAATTACAGTTTATTACACAGTCTCTTTTCTGTAACCAAGTGGTGGTGAGGATTAACAAGCATCCCCCTCCCCTTCCAGTTTGTTTCAATTGTATTAAAAGCATACCTGCTGCCTCAAATTGCTTTTTTCTGAATCACAGAGTTAATTCTTTTGTCCATCCTACCGCACGGTCAACTGTATTAATCCGAAGAGAACAGCATCTTTAGGCAATTTTAAAGCCTTGTATCCTGATGTCACTCAAGGGAGTTTCACTGAAGAATGGCACCTTCACACCATAGCACCCCTAATTGTGGGAGAGTTCAATTTCACCGACTGCCAAGTTCATGTGGAACGGGAATAAATGCAGAAGGAAAATGAACACTAACCTCATTTGAAAATACAACGGCTACTGAAAGTGAAAAGCATTGTAATTACCAAGTCAAACATTTTCATGTATTAAATTACCTAAAATTTTTAACCAGTAGCCATTTTTCAAAAGTGAAATGTCAAAAAGAAACCAGGTTAGAGAAGGTAAAGTACATGTTGCAAAAATATGCATTTAAATGTTTCCCCTCATATTAAGTAGGCATACAGAAACAAATGTTTCACTGTCTGCCATCCAGTGAACCAATGAAGGCATGTTACATATTGTAAATAAAAAGTTCAGAAAATTTTTATACAAGTAAAAACATAATTTTCTTTTCTTTTTTTTTTTTTTTTTTGGTTCCCCAAAGGATTGGCATTCCAGCTTTTCAGGTTCTTATTTCTATCTAGCTTCTTGAATTCCAGAGTATGGAATATCATGCCTTTTAGGTTTGTATCAAAGTGGATACAAGAAACAAGAACAAACTAAATCCTGTGAAGCTTTGTGATGCACTGTGCCATTGAGGTTTACATGATTCATGCTCTGTGAATGCTTTGGGGTCTTTCACTTTAGTTCAGTGCCTGCACTCTGATATGTAGGCACTGTAGAAAAATATTGTGATACAAGGAAGAAAATTGTTAGTATCATGCATGTATTTTATTTTGTTTGTTTCAGAAATGCAAGGAAGCATGTTTAAGGTTTTAATGAATCAGAATGTCCCATCTTAATGTGCATATATCTTTTCTGTTTTCAGTTGATGTATTCTGAATGTGTAGTGCTGCCCCAGTGGCCAAAGGGTCTGATGCATTTCCTCTGACCATTCACCCAAGGTGGACCTGGTTTCGAGTCTCATATGAGGTATGGGTAGTGTATTTGCCTGATGGCACTGGCTCTGTCCCTTCTCTGCATCAAGTGGCTCTAAATTAGAGATGTGTGGCTACTTATAGCACCCAGAGTTGCACATGGTAGTCAATAAACCCTGAAACACACACACACACACACTTATAATAATAGGTAAACTTCACTGCAATTTACAATATAGGCAACAAAGTACTGTGATTCTAGCAAAAGTTTGGGCTCCTGGAACTTTTTTGTGGACTCCTGGAAAAGTCTTGGAATTTATTTTCCGTAAAAGTGTACGCACCCTGTGTACAAATAAGTTTTAAAGCATTTTTTGTGTAATGTATGCCACTAATTTACATATCTGACATTCCCCCACGTTCTTGTTATGTGACTGTGACTGGTCCAGAGTATAAAATGTGACACAGAAGTTTGCCTATCAGTCAAACGCGCTTGCACATCGGTAGGTGAAAGATGGCAAGCAATACTGCATTTATTCGACACTGCATTCGTTACGAATTTCATCAAGGAAAAAGTGCTGTAAAAGCATGTACATCGATCTGTTCTGGGAAAGAATATTGTATCAAAAAGCACATGTGAGTTTTGGTTTAGGCAGTTTAAAGCAGGTGATTTTGATGTTGCGTTCAAGAACGTAGCTGCACCCCGCAGAAGGTTGCACACGAGGAACTGCAAGCATTGCTGGATGAAGATTCGTCTCAAACGCAAAAAGAATTAGCTGAAAAACTGGGGGTAACTCAACAAACCATTTCCAATTGTTTACACGTAATGGGAAAGATTCAGAAGGAAGGAAAATGGGTGCCACATGACCTGAGCCAGAGGAACAAGGAAAAGCGTGTCATGAAGTGTTGAATCTGTTGAATAAACAACACAATCTTTTCTGTGGAAAATCATTATGGGTGATGAAAAGTGGATATAGTACAACAATCCCAAATGAAAAAAACGCTGGGTAGACCCCGGTGAAGCAACGATTTCGACACCGAAATGCAATATTCACTCCAAGAAAGTTCTGCTGTGCATCTGTTGGGATATGAAGGGAATGCTCTAATATGAACTATTGGAACAGGGTATCTGGAAGTTTGTATTTCTTTTTGGAGCTAACGTCTGAATCTCAGAGAACAGCTTAGTGATATGTATGTATGTATGTATGTATGTATGTATGGAACAGGGTCCAACTGTTACTGCTGATCGCTACAAGCAACAATTGCTGCGATTGAACCAGGAAATCTGTAGGAAACATCCATTCACAGGCAAAGGATTACGTCCTGTGAAATTACTGCATGACAACAGTAGGCAGCATGTCGCAAAATTGGTCAAGGAAACATTGACGCTTGGCTGGGAAGTTTTGGAGCACCTGGTGTATAGTCCCGACATAACCCTTTCAGGCTATCATTTGTTCCGATCGATGCAACATGGTTTGTCTGCGTATGGTTCTGGACATGTGACAAAGTGCAAAAATGGGTGGACTTCATTGCGTCACATGACGAAGTATTCTTCATGGCTGGAATCCCTCAGCTGCCAGACTGATGGCGGAGGGTGATAGATAATGACGGCACATATTTTGATGCATAAAGGTATGGTTGTTTTCTCTCAAATTACATGTTGCGTTGTCTTGAAACACTTTAAAACTTATTTGTACACCTAATATATTGTAGTGTTTTATTCTAAATTTGTGAAATAGTATTTGATAAAAAGTTATTTAAAGGAAGATTTTTTTAATTTTTTGTTAACCCAGTATGCATGTGTAAAGTAGTAGTAAGAATAAAACCCCTACATGTTTGATTAACCTTGGCTTTTTTTTAAATTTTCAAGCAATTCTTGAAATCATGTTCCAAGTTAGCACCATAAAAAGTTAGGAAATGTAATCTTGTATTGCATTGTTGTAAATAAGAATTTTTTTTTCATCTCTAGGAGAATGATGATTGAGAAAATAGCTGCACACATAGCTGATTTTACCCCTCGATTGCGTTCAAACACCAAAGCTCTGTATCAGTATTGCCCTATACCTGTGATCCAGTATCCTCAATTAGAGAATGAATTGTTCTGCAACATATACTACTTACGGCATTTGTGTGATATTGTCAAGTTTCCAAATTGGCCTATTAAAGACTCAGTAAGTTTTTTCTTCTTATCTTAATATATAATAATAATAATTATTATTATTTTTGTAATGATATACCACTGTTTTAGGAGTACAGGAAGCTTCTGGTGTGGCTGATCTTCGAACTACATTTTCATTTAGGATTTCATTGAGTTTGATGCCAATAACTAAAAGGCAAGAGGCACCATATATATTTGCCAGCATCAAAACTGTGGGTGAAGTAATAAGTATTTTATAAACTGTTTTGGCACTTGCACTGTAAGTTTTTCTTTCCAGAAGTGTAGACAATAATTTGTAAGATGAAGTGCAAGAATTTAAACAAGTGCTGAAATGTTAGATGTATTACAATCAACTCCGTTTATATTGAACCTCTGCAAACTCGCATATTTTGTTCACTATGTCCAAAGTTCACTAAAACTGAAGTGTCTTCCCTTAACCTGAATTGAGTGAAATTTTGAGCAAGAAAATAAAATATATACATATGTCATGAAAGAAATACGGGATTACGCCATATAATACAAATTTTTGAAGATGACAATCCGATTTTTGGCGTAAATGTGACAAGGATGGTAAGTCAGATAACATCCGAAAACTTGAAAATTTTCATCGTCCTGGAGCGGGACTCTAACCCGCGTCTCCCAGAAAATGTTCTGGGTGGTGTAGTGGTTAGCATACCCAGGCGTTTTCTGGGAGACACGATTTCGAGTCCCGCTCCAGGACGATGAAAATTTTCAAGTTTTCGGATGTTATCTGACTTACCATCCTTGTCACATTTACGCCAAAAATCGGATTGTCATCTTCAAAAATTTGTATATACATATGTATCTAAAAAAATAATATTTTTATGCACATAGTGTATTCATTAAATTAAGTAAACAAAATAAAATTTACATTACCTTAATTAGCATGCAAATAGTCTGTTATGTGCCGCTGCTGGCTGCAAACAGTTTAAAAAAATATTTTTTCTATGTTCTTTTCTAGAGTCTGCTTTTGCTACACTCGATTCTACACTTTCCATACATTTTACGCCTACAATATTGTTCTTAACACATTCTTTCAAGTTTTTACAAGAAGGTTTGTTTTGAAATAAGTTACAATTTCATGTTACAAGTACATTCTTTTCTTTGAAGTTTTATTTTTTAGGTTCACTATAACCGAAGTTGAGGGTTCACTGTAAACTAAAATTTTAATGTACATTTCTGATGTTGCGGGTCGGGACCAATGGCTTAGGTTCCCTATAGCCGAATATTCACTATAACAGAGTTCACTATATCCAGAGTTGACTGCATTTTGATATTGAAATGCATGCAGTTAGTTTGAGAATATGTGAATATGTCAAGTTTATGAGTAAATCTATTTTGTGAATAAATTAATGCAGTTGGCACACAGTATGAGTGGCTCTCTTCACTATTGTAACTCAGTTTTATCGGGAATGACTGATATAAACATTTAAAAAAAAAAATATATGTATATATATGCATGCACAAAATGTTTCATACTTCCTGCGTGGTTCACAGGACCACACGTAACTCGTATAGAAGGGAACACTCATTGTTGGCGTGACATTTCAAGCAACAATTTTGTGAGAAAGAGTTCACCAAGACAAATTGAATTTAATAATACACATTAAAGACACTGAAAATGACATCAGTTATTTATTGAATTGCAAGATGGCAGTTCAGATTGTAAAGACCAGTTCTACCAAGATATAAGCCTCCCCCATTTAATTCTAAATAAATATAAAAGATGCCATTCACATTTACTTACAAATGTAGGAAATGTATGTCAACATTATCTTTTCTTTTTTTTAATTGAGTGTAAGAATAGAAGTGATTTACTGTTCTTAAGTTTTCATATTCCATGTAAAATGTAAGTCATAAATTAGAATTATTATATTTGCACTTTTAAGGTATTAACCTCCTGCAAAGTGCGCATAGTTTACGTGCAATTCATAAATGAAAAACTATTAGAAAGTACCAATAACTCACCCTAAAGATCATGGTAACCTCCATCGACAACACACTTCCAACACGTCAATCATCGTAATGTTTCTGGGCTTCCAAGGTTTACAGACATCTTGCTTACGATTCTTACTTCTGGGTGTGAAACATCGTTTTTTTTGTTTTTGTTTTTTTTAGCCTTATGATATGTTACAATAAAGCTTGTCAATTCCATAAAAAACCACACATACTACTCATTCATACAATTCAATTAAAAAACTATGTACATAATTTACATAACCTTACATTCCTAGGTGGTTAAACCTTTGTCAACTGTAAGTACTAAACTGCTCCTTCTGTTTCACAACCCCTGCCACTCCCACTGCAAGTGTCACACCCATTTAGCCCCTCACACACAATCCTCTAGTACTTTCAACAGACCTCTGTCGTCATCAGGAGGCAGGTGTGTCTCACCCGCCCACCACAGCTCAAGTGAGCAGAGCCATCGAGGCACGGGCCCCAGTCGCTATCTCTGAATCATTGTGTCTCTGGCGCCATCTATTGTCCCTGCTGCTCTTTTTCCCCTTTTTTTCCTAAGCTGCTGTTCAATTTTTATTAGGGCTTTCCATTGTTCGTTTAAGTTACTAGGCTCATTAATGTTGCATAATCTTGATCTGTTTTTTTTTCAATTAACAAAAGGCAGTTAAGCATTGCAGAATCATTGTTAATTGAAAAAAACAGATCAAGATTATGCAACATTAATGAGCCTAGTAACTTAAACGAACAATGGAAAGCCCTAATAAAAATTGAATAGCAGCTTAGGAAAAAAAAAAAGGGAAAAAAGAGCAGCAGGGACAATAGATGGCGCCAGAGACAATGATTCAGAGATAGCGACTGGGGCCCGTGCCTCGATGGCTCTGCTCACTTGAGCTGTGGTGGGCGGGTGAGACACACCTGCCTCCTGATGACGACAGAGGTCTGTTGAAAGTACTAGAGGATTGTGTGTGAGGGGCTAAATGGGTGTGACACTTGCAGTGGGAGTGGCAGGGGTTGTGAAACAGAAAGAGCAGTTTAGTACTTACAGTTGACAAAGGTTTAACCACCTAGGAATGTAAGGTTATGTAAATTATGTACATAGTTTTTAATTGAATTGTATGAATGAGTAGTATGTGTGGTTTTTTATGGAATTGACAAGCTTTATTGTAACATATCATAAGGCTAAAAAAAAAAAAAAAAAAAACGATGTTTCACACCCGGAAGTAAGAATCGTAAGCAAGATGTCTGTAAACCTTGGAAGCCCAGAAACATTACAATGATTGACGTGTTGGAAGTGTGTTGTCGATGGAGGTTACCATGATCTTTTAGGGTGTGTATTGCACAGATTATGTCTGAGTCAACATTCAGTCAAGTCTTACCTGCAAGCAGGGTTTCAGTAATTATACTATTCCTGTGATTGATGTACTTTTAGCTTAGTCCCAGTAAAATGGCCAGGCAAGTTAAATGCATGGAGTTGATTGTTAGTTATAAACACACACACAGCTTAGTGATGTGTGTGTGTGTGTGTGTGTGTGTGTGTGTGTGTGTGTGTGTGTGTGTGTGTGTGTGTGTGTGTGTGTGTGTGTGTGTGTGTAAAGTAGAAGATTGTTTCAACTGCTTTATAACAGAAGCATGGTGATATCTAATGGCCAGGGCTAGCCTTTGATGACATTGCAATTTTTTTTCAATTTTTAGTCTTTTTTTTTTTTTTTCCTTTTTAAGGCATTTTTTGAGGTTTTGGGGCATTTCTTTATATTTTTTGGAGCATTTTTGTTTTTGTTTTAGGCCATCTTTTGCATTTTCTGTCATTTTTTTAAATAAAAAATCTAATTTTGGTAAGGATTATGCTGTCAAATTGCAACACTCAAAATTAAGATTGCCAGATGACCAAAGCAAAAAGTGCTCAAAAGTAACTAATTCTGGCAATTATGTTCAAGACACAGTGTTTAGTGCTTTCCAGGTTTTGGGAAAGAGAATCCCCATTGTCCACTTTTGACACTGTGGGAGAGGGTAGTGAACAAAAGGATTAAGAACTTCTTATCTTGTACTGTTGTTGACATTCCAAACCCTTTATGTACTACTTGGCAGAACAAGTTATAGTTACTGGTTCTGACTAGATTTTAGGGTGCAATCTTTCTCCTGGATACCTAAGGACTTGTAGGAAAATATCACTTCCAATTTGGAAAGGGAAGTAATAGTAGTTCATTTTAAAAGATGCTTAAGTGCAAACCTACCAAATCTCACCATTTGCAAAAACTAGTTCACATTTGTCACATTATACCTGACAGATCTACACTTTGAAAAAACTATTTGCAGAAGTGCTATAATGGAACAATGGACAAAATAAGGAACCATGTAAAAGAAAAGAAATTGTTTGTATCAATTAATGAAACAAGTTATGTTGACGAACATCCTGTTGCCAAAGTCATGATAGGGGACACTTGAGCCAGATTGTCCTGATAAAATATTTTTATTGAATTTGGAGGTATTTGAAAAAGTTAACCATTCAACCATCTGTCATCCATTTGATAAACCTCTAAATATTTTGTGGCCAAACCGAGTGGAACACAACAACATTCTTCTCTTTTTAATGGATGCTGCACTACATAGAGTAAAAGCTGGAAAAGCAATTAAAGGCTTTATCCAAAGCTGGTGCATGTCACTTGCCTTGCCAATGCATTACATAGGATTGCTGAGGAAATTTGAGCAAATTATTCAGATATAGATAACTTGTTTTTAATGTCAAAAATATTTTCGTAAAATCCCTTTATTGTATAGAAGCTTTTAAAACGCGAGCTCATAGTTTAACTCTACCACCAAAGCCTGTGATAACATGAGGAACATGGCTAAATGCTTGCATTTATTATTACAGTGATAATTTTGATGGTGAAGTCAGTAGTATATGCCTTTGAACCAGAGGATGTAGCATCTATTCAAATTGCACAGGGCGTGTTCTCTCAGGAGAAAATAGAAGGAAATTTGGCATGTATAAAGTCAAATTTAAACATTTTATCTTCCACTATTAAGTGCTTAGTAAAACAAGGTATGGAATTTGAATAGACAATGAATCACTCGTTGATTCAATTGGTTACATCAATGAAGCAAGCAAAGCACTAAAAGAGGCCATGGGTAATAAGATTGGAGACACTACTGTTGTAAAATTAAACTATGTATGTCCTAGAAAAAAACCTCTGGATTCCAGACTTCGAAAAATTCTGATATTTTAACTGGTGAAGCAGAAACATTTGAAATTGAGGATGAATTACCCCTAAGTGAATCTGTTTTCATCAAGTATACCAGAATCACATCTGTAGATCTTCAGAGAAGTTTCTCAAGGTATAAGAACTTGCTTTCAGACAAATAGTCCTTCACTTTTGACAATGTTAAAAAACATCTAATTATTCAGGGTAATTGTGATGTACTTGCAAGTGATTAGAGTACAGCTCATTGCATTTCATATGTAACAGGTATTTACTTGCTTTTTCTTTTCTTCTGAAGTTTTATAGTGCATTTTATAAAGAAAAGACAAAACTTAATGAATTATCAAATATTGAAGTTATTTAATTTATGATTTCAAAAAATATAATACAAACTGCTGTAAAGGGAATTTTTCCTTCAAATTTGAAGGGCAAATTTGTAGGTCAACATCTAGGTCCTGGTAATAGTAGTAGACTTTTTGTTACTGAAATGCAAGTAGACTATGCTAAGAAGTTGCCATTGCTCCTCATAATCTGTTCGTTGCCAACCCCAGCCCACTTTTCCAAACTTTTTAAACTGTTAGCTTCATAAGTGAGAGGCTGATGGTAAATATTCCGTTTATGTTGTTATGACTTTTCTAATGTGTGTTATATCTTAAGATTGACAATCGCATGGAGGAGGGGGGTTGGTAAAAGATTCTGTTATCTTAGATGTATAAGTTGTCATTTTATTTTATAGGATCAATCTTTTGGAGGAAGGGATAGGTTTGCTGTTGTTGTGCCATGCTCGTTTTTAAGTAATGTGTACTATAGCTTTGATTGAACTCTTAATTTTAGGTTAAGCTACTGAAGGATGTTCTTGAAGCTTGGAAGCAAGAAGTGGATAAGAAGCCTCCTGTTCTTTCTGTTGAGGAAGCTTTTGAAACCCTGGGTCTTAAGCGTGAAGAGCAGTAAGTGTAATGTTTGTTGGCACTTAATTCACAGTTCATGTCCACAAGTCACATTTTCAAACTACGATTTGCTATGGGTCTTATCAGTCCTTGAAAAGTAATTTTTACTGTGTTAAGATTTAAAATTTTTTCTTTTTCTTATGGGCAGTGCTGAAGCTGCACAATATTGAACTGTGTTTCCAAAATAATTTTCTATAAAATGAAAATTGTGGTATGTTGATCATGAGATGGGATGTTATAAAAAGCTGTTGGGCTTGCAGCAAAAAAAAAAAAAAAAAAAAAAAAAGAGAGGTAGAGAGAGAGAGAGAGAGAGAGAGAGGGGGGGGGAGAGAGAGAGAGAGAGAGAGAGAGAGAGAGAGAGAGAGAGAGAGAGAAAGCAACCAACAAGTCTTCATAATTTAATAGAATTACCAATTCTTCCATTTTGACAATAATGATCTCTCACCAGGTGCACAGAAATTTTGGTCACTTCTTCACTCTGAGTAGATAATTTGAAAATACGTAATTTTGGGACAACTTTTGCCGAAAGTATGGCTAATGATTCTTTCTATTATGGAATTTTTAAGTAAGTGCTTACTTTGTTAAGTGCAAACTGATTGCAGCGATGAACTGTCACAGCCCTATGGACTTCAATGCTATACATGCTGTCCTTTAATTCACATGCAGAATTGTACATTAACAACTATAAAAGGCAACTTACCCCTATAGGGCATCCTTCCTTTAATGACATTTCCTACGCATACTTTCTGAAGCCCGTGTTACACCTTTCGGGCTGGGGGTCCTTTTGATCTTCCCATGTGCCAGTGTTTGCGCATGGGAAGATGTCCCCTCTACTGCCACTGTGACTGTGTTCCTGTGAGTCTCCTCTGCTGCCACTTACTCTGTGGCAGCAGAAGAGACAGGATCACAGGAACTTCCTGATTGCAGCCAAGGTGTGGTTGAAAGCGCTAGAAGCTGAGTGTGACAGGCATGTCGGGCAGGAGAGAGTGTGCATGTTTTTGAAAGAGTTTGCATGCACAGTATTTTTGGCACGAGGATGTTGAGTAGAGGTGCATTGGTACCAGTGGTATTGTTAAATTGGGAGCAGGTTGCATTGTATATATGTAAATAGACGTATTTATTGTAGAATAGGAAATTTAAACAGTTTATGCTTTTTGCATTGCTAGTAAGATTGTTTTTTTTTTTTTTGTTCAGTTTTGAAATTGTGTAGTTAAATGTTTTTTTACAGTTAATAGATATTCGAGAGGTCACAGGGTAGGGTAGTTGTCATGAGTGTAAGAGCATTTTTTATGGTTTTGAAGAATATAAAAGAGTGTCCATTTTTAGTTATCTTTTTATGAAGTTATTTTTAAGAAACTGTTCTCGAATAAACATTCTCTCAAGAGCATGACAATAAAGATATCAATGCAAACAGTAGACCAGCAAGTACAGTGCTAATATCATTGACTGGTACAGACATGCATACACTGGCACATGGGAAGATTAACAAGACCCCCAGCCTGCAAGATGTAACACAGGATTCAGAAAGTATGTGTAGGAAATGTCATTAAAGAAAGGAAGCCCTATTGGGGTAAGTTGCCTTTTATAACTGTTATTGATCACAGTGATGCTTTTAGGTATTTCAAAGAACTGCTTGTAAGAGATATAAATAGTGACTTACCTAACTTTCTTTTCACTCTAAATCTAGCATTAGATATTTAGTTGTTAAAGATCGCCAGAAATCAAATGCCAATTTCATTAATCTGAATGTTAGCGATGTACAAAATGTAAATTAATTATTGAATACCAATGGACAGTTATGGTGAATTACTATATTTGTGTGATTGTAATAAAATATTTAATAGCCATTTCCATGAGAAGCATTGGGGAAGACTCCTTTGTTAGAAAGCAAGGGCGTCAGGCTCTTCATTTACAAACAGACTTCATCCATAGAAAACTGGATGGACAAATGTGAAATGAAAGTGTGTTCTTTAGACATTACTAATGCTGTGTTTGTATCATCTTTGTTGTTCTCTAAAAGTAGTTTTACAAAAGCAAGGTTTCAGCTGATACAGTGGTAGGAATTAGAACTGTGTGACCATGTGTTAAACATGAACAGGTAGCCTCAGGGAATATATGTTGATGCAAGGTAGGGTAGAAGACTCAAGTTAAGAACATGAAGAATGCTGAGGGAGTTAGCAATCAAGGAAGTCAGGCTCAGAGGCTAACTTAAGTGATTCATTACAAAGTTTGTGGAGAAGAGAAGCAGTATATCCCACATGATTAGTTGAAAGGGCCGAGGCATAGCCAGACAAAAGTACACATAATCTGAGATGGGGATAAAAAAACAAACAAACTTGTCTATGATTTTTTTCATACAGTTTACTAAGAGCGTACCTAATTTGTGCTGTACTTCAATTTGCAAAAACGTAAAGTACTTCTCTCATTTCAGCATTTATCAGGTTTTAGCATCATTTACCGTGACTTGTTTTGCATATGATCAGTTCTGGGTCTGCCAGAGTAACAGACCAGTTCTGTTTCGTATGCTATTTAGAGATACCTGTTTAACTTCAATTTCAAGAGAACAAACAGAATAACAACACGTTTTTTACTAACACATAAATGATTTTTAATGTGTTAAGAATCTGTAAACACTCCGTATGTTTCAACATCTCTAAAACAATGCTTTCTTCAAGAGCCTGAAGAAAACAAAGCTGCTTTAGAGATCTTAAAACAAGAAAAGCATTTATAGATTTTAACCTAAAACCACTTTCGTGGAAGTAAAAAAATGTTCTGTCTATTCAATTGAAAGTTTCATTTCAGTTCAAACAAAAGTGTTGAGATGAGTTACTTGATATACTTTCACATTTTGATCTAATGACCTACTATTCTGTAACAGTTTGAAAAAAATCTACGGTTGGGTTGTTCTGTCACACAAAGAGTGTTTTTTTTTTGTTGTTATCATAAAAGACTTTAAGTTTGATTTAGGATATGTACTCCACATGTCTACAACCTTTTAACTCTAGGTGGAGCAGGAATTGCTCATAAATAGGAGAAATAAAATGATCTTATGTAGCTATCATGAAGAAGACGAATTAAAGCTAAACATGGTAAGAGGAAGGAGCTAGACAAATCCTCTTTATTTGATGCGTATTATCCATCCAGCTGGCTATATGTTTGCTGATCTGAATTTTGGGGTATGAGCTGAAAATCTTTCTCTGTTCAGTGTTCAGTGAAAGATAAAGAGACAAATCTTGGGATAAAGGGATGAATACTCTGTACTTTTATGCATTTGGATGGGGTAATTGCACAGTGGCAGAGTCAAGCAAATGAAAACAGTAAATGATATCTTATGTATTTATTCTTGTGTATGTATTTAAATATACAGTAAAACTTCCAAATAACAGTTACCACTCGGACTGGAAAAAAGTGACTTGTTCAGAGGTTAGTTGTAAGTTGACATTGCTATTCCATTGTGTTTGTACAAAGGTAGAATAAGTGTTTGAACCTTATGCACAAAGAAAACAGTTGCAGTGCTTTCTTGATGTGTTGAATTCTGAATAAAACTTAATATAATAATTAAATAATTCATCGTGTAGAGGATTGCAGGAAAACAGTGTCTGACATCTGGTCTTACACAGACCTTAGGAATAGCAAGCTAGGATATTAGAGCAAGGGTACACTAGAGGACAGAAAGAAAAGAAAAATGTTAGACAAGAAAATGTAACTGAACAAAGGACAGAAACACTAGAAGACAGAAAGAAAAGAAATGTTAGACAAGAAAATGTACTCGCTAAAGGTGGAACAGAATCCACTGAGACCAAACTAAGAAATACTACTGCTGACAGGCAACATACCAGGCATCAGCAACTACTCCCCAGGCCCTGAGGCCTGACTAAAACATATGATTGAGCTGTAGCTTATCTCACATAGAACTGAACTTTAACTCTTTCTTTTCACTTAAGATACCATTGTACTTTCTGTAATCCAACCAGTCCTGCTTAAAGGCCCAGTTCCTTTCTCAATATCTCTTGTACTTATCTTACCACTCTCATCGAAGTACCAAAGGAACTACTTAAAATCCTAAGAGGCAAGGTGTCCTTTAGATCACCTTCAGGGCTGACTGGGTATCCGCTGACCACTGTTGATGTTTGATATTTGGAGGTTGTCCTTAATCCTGTGGCAGCTGTTCTGTACCAACCTAAACTTATCATTGCTCGAAGATTAATGTTGTTGGGAGGTGTCCGTTTGTAGAGGTTTCATTATACTTGGTCAGACATAATAATTTTGATGATAATATTACATGATCAGAATAAGCTGCACAAGCTGTATATGGTTATATCTGATAAATATCCTTAATTGCATGTTCTGTTAGTCACATTGTCATTCTTGATTTTAATTGGTTTATTGCTTTCTTCTCTCCTGAAAGTTTACTTTTACCTATATTTAATTTGTTAATATTTTAAGGAGCAATTTTATTTGAGGTCGCTTTATTAAGAGTTATATATTTGATGTTTTGTAGGCCTGAAGAAAGCGTGATTCGAAAAGCCTATTTTAAACTTGCACAGAAATATCATCCTGATAAAAATCCCGAAGGCCGTGTAAGCAGATTTTGCTTTTTCACTTTACAGTTTTTTTTTAGTAGTGATGAATTTCATCAAGAAATGATGTTATATGACCATATATATATATAAAAGTTGTGTGTGTGTTAAATGTCAGCAGTTGTTCTGTAACACAATGTTTGCTTGATAAGTTTTTTTTGTCATTGCCCAACAGATGTATCTTTCAGTTATTTTTAGCTTTGTTTCTTGTCATTTGTTTCATCAGACTGTGAATTTTTCCATTAGACAGTTGGGTATGGCCATGTATGAGCCATTCCATTATGACCACCCCCAGCGTAGAGAAATGAGTGCGCCTGGAGACAGAAAGGTGGCGCAGGTGAAGTTCACAGAGCAGTATATATACAGGCTGAGGACCGGCTTTCGGTTAGTACAGTGTTTGGAGTCAGAATGGGAAAAGCTGCCAATTTATCGGAGTTCGATGAAGTACAAACTGTGATGGCACGGTGCCTCGAAACCACGATTTCGGAAATGGCGCGGCTCGTGGGTTGTTCACGTGCTGCTGTAGTGAATTTGTATTAAAAGTGGTGCACAGATCACCAAATGACGAACCATCTTCCAGCCGTGTGTCGTCCGCAGCACATCGATGCCAGAGGGGAGCGGAGACTGTCGCGCATTGTTCACAGCAATCGCAGAGCCACAGTGCGACAAGTCACCCGCAGCTACAACAGTGGCGATCAGAGCAATGTGTCGCAGCACACAGTTCGTCGCAGCCTTCTGCGCGTGGGCCTGCGTAGCCGAAGACCCGGCCGGGTCCCCACGCTCACTGCACGTCATCGCCAACAACGCACGAAATGGGCCTAAGATCATTGAGATTGGACTGTGGACTGTCGGAAGAAAGTGGCCTGGTCTGACGAATCAAGATTCCTGTTGCATCATGTAGACGGCCAAGTATGGATACTCCCATTACCAATGAAGGCTATGGCACCTGGATGCACTGCTGTATGGAAACAGGCCGGTGGCAGCGGTGTTATGCTGTGGGTGATGTTCTCTTGGACACTTTGGCCTCATTATCCCTGACATCTGACAGCTGTCTTGTTCCTGTCGGCTGAACATCGTTGCGGACCAAGTTCACCCATTCATGACAACTGTGTTCCCTGCTACATGCACTTCCTCACAAAGAAACTGTGAAAGCAAAATACCTTTTAGCATAAAAATATATGTACAAAATTTGAGGTCACTTTAGCAATTTAAATTATGCTGCTTATGAAGTCATGACATTTTCCACCAGAGGGTGTAGATGCATATCCTATTTTTGTCAATATCTCTGTTTTTATGAGTCTGATTTTACAAGTTCTTTCTGTGTTGGAGAACATTTTAGGTGCGAAATGTTCATAATGTAATTTCAAATTTTTCTTAACACACAAGTGCACCACTAGAGGGTGTAAGTACAATTTTCCATATACAGCAATATCTGCCGGACTAAAAACTTGATTGAAAAATTTCTTTTTCAATCAGATACTACTAACTACAAAAACTCCTTGTGTGTATTTTCTTCCCAAAATAATGCACAATTTCGCCACTAAGGGGCACAAATATTTAATCTATTTTTCTCAATATCTATATTTATAAATGTCTGATTTAGAAAATTCTTTTTAAAACTGGATGCCATTTACTTTAAGAAAATTTTAGATTTGTATTTGAGAAGTTTGTAATTCACAGTTCTGCTACTAGGTAGTGTTTGTGTACTTCCATTTGCAGCTGTATCTCCACTGCTAAAAACCCTATTGAGAAAAATTCCTTTTTTTACTGTATGCCATTCGTTACAATAAGATTTTTGCTACAATAAGATCCTCTTTAAATAATGTACAACTTTCCCCTTAGGGGTGTAAAGGCAAAGACCTATTTTTTTCCTGTCTCTGCTTTCTGGAGCCGTATTTGTAAAGTTTTTTTCCTTAGCGTAGCTTTTGCATTAAGAATACTTTTTACTTATTTTCAACTTTTCTCTTATGAAAAATTCTTCTACTAGAAGGCATAGAGTTATATCACATTTCCTTCTATATCTCTTCTTTTAACTATTCTTTTTAAAAACTCTGTCTCTGATACCTTCCTTCTGGTATGAGAAACTTTTTCTGCACCATTTGTTAATTTTCGTAACATACTTTTTATCCACTTGTGGAAGTAAGTAGCTGCGGATGTTTTATCAGTAACTTTTTTTTGTGTGCTTATTTTGACTTTTACTGAAATTTTCTAATGTAAAAATTATGTAAATTATGTAAATTTGTATGTAAAATTTGTCATAAAATCAGATTGCTTTCTAATAGAAATTTAAATCTAGTTGTTACTTAGTATTTTTTGAGCTAACTTAATCACTTTCCATCTGCTGTAATTAGTTTTGTAATTATGCCGTTAAATTGCCTTGATCACTGATGAATGCAGCTGTGCACATAGATAGCCCTTGGATTTAAATTTTGTTATTCTCTTTTGTTTCATTTTGGAAATTTGTGCATAATTTGTTTGCTGGTGAGTACAAATTTAAAACATAATTAGAGTATCAATATTAAGAGCTTGAGCATCAATAACATGCTGCAAATTCCTTCCCTAAATAAAATGAAACACAAATCCTTCTAAGAAATAATAATCCCTTTGTTCCTTTGAAAAAGTTTCAAATATTTCGCCTTATTTTTTCCTTAAATTTCCAATGTAAGCATTATTTCAAAATAATTAAACATAAATAGTGTTTTATGTATTGATTATGTGTTATATGAAAGGATCTCAAGAGTAATGCCACATTTATGTTTTAACTATAGATTTTATACCTATATATTTTTGAGTTTTTTTTTTAATTCTATAATTTGCTTCAATAACCAAACTGAAGCCAAAGTTGAAAAATAAATTTCTCAAAATCAGTATAGTGTAATGTATATAAAAGTTTTGTAGAAATTAAACCTGGTTACATTTTCAGTGACAGTTTTAGTATTTTAGTATTTATCTGTGATTCTAAGCTTCTAATCTTATATCTGCAGCAGACATTATTTTCAACATTTAGCATTAAGTTTGCTCAAGCATGTAAGGAGTTTTTTGTTGTAGGTTACAGGTTGAACAGACCTATGGTTTCACTATATTTTAAGTATGAGCATTTGGATCATATGTTCTGGAAAAAAATTTAAAAGTCCTGGAATTTTGTGATTGAAACAGTGTATGGACTGTGGAAATCATGTAGCACAATGATGAGCATATCAACTTAATTTTAGGCACAGTCAAAGTATGATAAGTTAGTCTTTTGTCTCTAGCAGAAGGGCAGAGGGCACTTTTCATGTAGCAAAAGAGAGGGAGTGAAATGTCCCCCTTTTTAATTATACTTACTGTATACATGTGTATGCATGCATATACCTTCTGCCTTGGATAGGTCTATATATACAGAGATAGAGCATAAAATAGCTTTCAAAAATGGTCACGAAAATTGTTGATTGGTCATGAAATTGCATTTCCCAAATTTGATAGACACCCTGTATTATGTCTTCTTGATCATATAATATATTAGTGCTATTTCTAACAATACCCACTGTATCATTCAAACTATGGCCAAGTGGTTGAATGATACAGTGGGTAAAGCTAGTCCTATTTCCAACAATACTCACTGTATCATTCAAACTATGGCCACGTGGTTGAATGATACAGTAGGTAAAGGTAACTTAATTTTTATAACTATTAAAATTAAGTTACCTTTAAAAATGTTTACAAACAGTATTGTAACTTAATATACACATATTTTCATTCATTTAAAAATTCAAGGCTAAAAGTTTGAGCAAAAAGTTTGAGCAAAAAGTTTTAGTTTTGTGTTTTAAATTACTATAGAGGTTGTACAGTATATGTTTTTAGACTTGAGAACAAAATATTTTACCTATTTTTAAGCTTTTTTTTTAATTTAAAAATTTCCTGCTATATAGCATCAATTAAGAGTTTGGTTGATGACATGTCAGCTTTTACCAGCAGGTTGAAAAGCAGCATTTAATACTGGCTAGCTCGAATTATGAATACGAGATTACACCATTGTACAATATTTACACCAACAAACGGATTTAGATCTTCCCAATTTGTGAATTATATCTATTTGTAGCAATTTTGTAGATTTATCGTTTTCCTACGAGGTGGTGTAATGTGATATTTCTATTTGGCACTATTTCTGTGCTACTAAAAAGTCTCACTTGAAAAATTGTTTGGTGCAGATAGCTTATAATGTAAGAAAAGTATCCATAAATTTTCTTGCTTTTTCTTCATGCAAATATTTCTTGTGCAGTGGAGCAAGTGCATATTTGAATTCAGTGTGATGTCTGCTTGTAGAAACTGGATTTGAAAAACATATTTTCATCAGATAGTTATAACTGACATCAATATGTTTTATTATTTTTACCCCCCCCAATATGGTCAGTTATCTTGTTTTTGTGGCAGGTGAACTGTCATCAATATGTTTCATTATTTTTACCCCCCTCCCAAATATGTTCAATTATTTGTTTTTGTGGCAGGTGGCATAGCAGTAGATTTGTAGTCACCTCCATATCTTCACTTCAAGTTGGATTAAAATCTTTTTTTTTTTTTGTTTATTAAGCAAATAGCTTTTTAAATGGCTGAGATTATTCACATATTTCCCAGCTGTCATTGGTGATGACTTGTCACACCAGTTGTGAATTTGTGATAAGTGTGTTGTCTTCACTGTTGCTTTTTTGTACATACATATGTACATATCACAAAGCTGTGTTCTGGTATTCAGAGGTTCGCTCCTCACAGAAAGAACTCACTGTTGCTGTATCAGGCGTCTCCAATTACAGCAATCTCGGCACACAACTCGAGCTTCATTGACATCCATCACATGCCACACACAAGACCTTTTGTACTTCATTCTCATTATCTTTTTCTCATGCAGACATTCTTGAATTTGGTCATCCCATGATTTCCTTGGCCTTTTTCTGTCTCTCATTCCTGCCACTTGGGCTGAAAAATTCTCTTAGTGAGCACCTTATCACTCATTCTTTCAACATGGCCAAACCACCTAAGAATATTAGTCTCCACCTTACTAACAACATTTTGCCTCACATTACACATTTGCAACACATCTTCATTCCTCACATGATCAGATTGTGTCTTACCACAAACTCCCCAGTAAATAGTGCATCTCCCCAGTACACAAACTCCTATGTATTTTCTGCAGAACTCAGGTATCAATGCCATACATCAGAGTAGGAACAATTACACTTTCATATGCAGCCATTTGAGACTTTGTTAAGGACCCATCATTCCTGTGAACTCCTCCTAAAGCAGATATGACTTTCAATGAAGAATTCACTTGCCTACTAATTTCACCATCTAATTTGTTCTCTCTATCAAACATGCTTCCCAAATATACAAACTCGTTTACCTGGCCAATCTCTGTGCCTTTTTAAGGCTTATCTTGCGTTCAGTATTAACAATTCCTCACTCAAAAACCATAACATTGGTTTTTCTCTTGTTTATATTCAGTTTGAAATTCATACAAACTTCATACATCCGGGCCAGCATACTCTGCAATTCACTTCTGCTCTTGGCGAACAAGACTGCGTCATTTGCATAAAGCAGTCTGATTAAATATTTTTTTCTTAATCAAAGATCTAACCTAGATTTTTATGCATTCCCATTTTTTTATGCCAAATTTCCCTTTCAGCTGCATGCTGCGATGCATGTTACTGGCATTTCCCTTGACATCTCTGGTACCGAACATTTGAGGTCTTCATGGGTTGAGTTTTGTTTTCATGAGTCAGTGAAAAATTCTGGGTCCAGCAGAAGCTGTATTGGAAAGTATAAGCTCCTTTATACAGACATTTCACGTGGACTATTAACATCAAACAGAAGTCATCGCTCTTTCCACGTTTATAAGTGAGTCACGGAAAAATTCTCATCGGCCGCCACTGGGAATCGAACCCAAGGTCTTCCAGTTATGCGCAGAATATGCTTCCACTGCACCACAGTGGCCTCAAATTCCTCCAGACTCACATACACTAACTGCCAAGCCAAATGGCAGATTGCTTCTTGGAGCCCGCACAATGCTCGGGATTCACCAAAGATGGTAAGCAGCAACTGAACAAATAATTAGAAGGCGAATGAATAATTAATACAGACATTTCACATGGACTAGGAACATCAAACAGAAGTCATCGCTCTTTCCACGTTTATAAGTGAGTCACAGAAAAATTCTCACACCCTGGGTTCGATTCCTGGTGGCGGCCGATGCGAATTTTTCCGTGACTCACTTATAAACGTGGAAAGAGCAATGACTTCTGTTTAAGCTCCTGGATTAAAAGAAAAAAAAAATTGTCTCACAAAATGAAGGGGGACTTGTTAACTAATCAGGTGGCATATTTCACTGAGTGACGCAAAACACCCCATCCACCACGAGATGTATTGCTTAATTAGAGCTGAAATTGACTGTAAGATGAGAGTCTGAAATTTGGCAGTTTATTTCTTTAAAGACTGAAGTCTAAATTTTGTTTTCACTTCATTGGTTTTAGCTACTAAAACATGTTTGTGTGTGTTTTGTTGTTGTTTTTATGAGAAATGTTTTCAGCCAAAACAAAACCAAAATAAAAACAAACTTCTTGTTCCATTGCTTGTTACAACAGAGATGAGGAAGTTTGAAGTATTTGTTTATATATTTGAGGAATGAGGGATACCTTGTTTACACTCAAATGTAGAAGAGAAAACATGTTTACAATTGCAACAGAAGTAGGTAGTGAGACCAAATCCTTTTTTGAGGGAGGAATTTGAACAAGAAATTATGTCACATTGTGTTGCATTCTTTTTACTGCTAAGGTATTTCAGTTCAGCAGAATAGCCTTGTTTCTCTAGAGCAGGGGTTTTACAAGCTTGTCTGAATCATGGACCACATGAAAAAGAAAAGTAAACATGTGTGTTGTTATTATGAATAATAGAGGTTTTGAATCTTAAAAGTTAACTTTCAGAAAAAGAAACAATGCAGTTAACATGACATCCATGCTGCAAAGAAGTCTGACGTAGGTATCTGCTTTGCCCACATTTTTTAATACTCTTTAAAAATTCCAATTATATGATTTATTGCTGCAAAGATCATAGCAGACTTGGGAATTCAAAGTCCATGTACCCAAGGTACCTAGATATTAATTTTTCCATTTCACGAATTATTTTTTTTTCTCATTTTTTTTTTTTTTTTTTTTTTTTTTGCAGACGTCTTGCAGATCATTAAAAACTGTGCTGTGGGACAAGGGTTGAAGACCCCTACTCTAGAATAAGCCCTGAATTATTTGCAATAAGTTGCAGAGAATACTTGATGAAAATCTGAAATGAGTCAGGCCTGCGTTAAACAGGAAATTCTGAGCCGTGCCGGGCTTGGGACAAGCCCCCAAAATTTGGACCTGGGTTGGACTTTCCAGAACAAAACTTGTGCAGACTTCTGCTCAGTATACTGAAGATTTTTTTTTTTTTTTCATTCATCAGGGAATATGGTCAAATTAATTTTATTATTTACAAAATTTTGTTTTCAGATAACTACTAATTAAACACTTTAAAATATCTTGAAATACCTTTGGGATGCTAAGTTTTAGAAGGGTTGTTCTTTTTAGATGAGCATGCAGTAACTCAACAGGGAGAGTTCTTCTGTACCCGCAAGATGGGTCGGGTCCATGTACAGAGAGAGAGAGAGAGAGAGAGAGCAATGACTTGCAGCTACAGCTAAACCCCAAGAATTTGAGTCTCATCAAAAGATGTGTTCATTATACTCCCAAAAATTTTGGTGGCAACCTTCTTGACACACTTTTCCATTTCTTTTGCTTTCACTGCCACTACATTCAGCAGTGAGGTTTGAATATCCCTTTATTCCCATCCACAAGATGTGTGCTTGCTCTGTGTACAGCTACTTTTTTTCTTGCTAACACTGCTATTGGTATTCCATTCATGAACTTTATAGGCCTCAGTATGCTGCACTTACTGCTTTTACTATTGCATCTGGCTCTTGGGATGGGAAGGGATTATATGACAGCCAGGTGATCTCCAGAAATGTTGAAACGAACAGAGTTGAAGTTAACCAGCACTTTATTTGTATGTTTATGGAAACAAGGAATATTTCAATTTGGATCCAGGATTATTTTCTGGCTCTACAGAATTGTCATTCCCACTTTCTCACATATAGATGAAGAGCCTATCCTGCCCTTATCTTAGAATGCTTTTTTGCTCATGCACCACTGGAGCTGTTTTGTTCCTAATAGCCCTTCTGGCCTAAACGGACACATCTGGTTCCTTCCAAAAGAGAAAACAGCCTCTTCCTTAGTCTGTGCTCGGAGTTTGTATATCTTTCGTCACCCAAGCTTCTGTGTATTAAAATCCCGCAGTTGGCACTTTTTGGTCCAACTTTCTAAAGTCTCTGATTTTGTGAATATCAGTGAGCACATTCATCAATATCCAGGATTCCTATGTTTATAATGTCTTTACTTTGCTGGTGGTGACTATGAATTTCCCAGTGAATCTTAGTACACAGGTAAGAATCATGACAAATATATCTAAACAAAGGAATGAAAAATAAGATGCATTTACATAGATGTGGTTGCCCTGTTTCAAAAATAATTCAGGAGGTGTAACTTTTGTTACACTCTAGTCTATATGTGTTACCTTCCTGGTTGCAAAGGGTTAAATGTTCAGCACTAATGCCTGTCTGAGTTTTCATGATCAGGTAACAAAGTAATGTAAATTATTCTTCATACAAAGGAAAACGCACACACACGCATGCATGCACAAAATGAAAAATGTATGTCGATATTTCGTATCTGCTTTGTGTGAAATGGTACCTACATTGAAGTTAGGATGAATGTGGAGTGGCACAAAATTCTACATTCATTATGCCCAAGAATTTGCTGGCATCATTCGTGCTGCATTTAAACAAAATTTCCAGTATTAATTGTTTATTTAAATTGTTCTTATGCAAGTGTCAGTTTAATGACAGTCATAAATTGAATCACATTTTTTCATTTATAGGAAATTTTTGAGCAAGTTAATAAAGCATATGAGTTCCTGTGTAGCAAAGTTTCTAAACAGTGTGAGGGTCCAGATCCACACAATATCGTACTCATCCTTAAAACTCAAACTATCTTGTTTGGGCGCTATAAAGATGGTGAGTATGTACTCATTGTTTTTATGTTCAAAGTGATCTTGTAATTGTGATTAACTAGTACTGTAGTATTTGTTGCTCTGTAAAGATAATATTTTCCCACCAAAGATGATTCATTGCAGTGTGTTAAATGTTATAAATTACATTTTTAAGCTTATTACTATTCAGTTCATATTGTTTTTCTCCATATGAGAAAAACTCAGTAGATGTAGTCTGACACAAAAATAAATTTTTGGCTTCCATGATAAAACTCTAATTTGTTGCACTTATCTAATTAATGCATTGTTTCAAAAGCTGTATTTTTTTTAAGGTTGAATGCATTTTACCAAAACTTGTTTTCATTAGTGCAAGAATGTCAGGAAAACTTATTGTTTGAAGTGAAATTTCTTATTAATTTCAGTCAAGAGTTAAATATCTCTTTTGATTCATGAAATGCTTCTTTGCAGATTTGCATCCATACAAATATGCTGGTTATCCTATGTTGGTGAAAACTATTCAGTTAGAAACATCTGATGACCACCTCTTCTCCAAATCAGCTCCACTATTATCTGCTGCTTCTGAAACAGCATATCATACTGTGAATTGCTCTGCCTTGAATGCAGAAGAACTGCGAAGGGAGGCAGGTTTAGAGGTAAAGCAATTAATTTATATGTGTGTATGGGCTAAGTAGAAATAATATATTACTGTTCTTGGCATTCTTATTGACTGATTATTGATTATATCAAACAAATATGGTAGAATGCTGATGTAGTATATGCTACAGGAACAGGCTCCTTTTTTATGTATCTTAAGTCAAGATGTTAGTTAAATGGGGATATATTATATATATATATATAAAAAAAAAAAAAAAAAAAAAGGTAGCGGGCGGTCGTAGTGAGCGATGGGTTTGCCTCCTCGGGGCTTTCCGTGGTAACAATGGCACACACACAACAGAAACTAGGGCCTCTGTGATTCTTGGAGAGGTGCAAGCTAGTTCTGTGTGACATTGGCAAAAAGACCCCAACTCACTGGGTTTTGTTCCAGAATCCTTACGTTGAATGACCAACTGGAACCCTCAGCTGTGGGCTAATTTCCCCACACTGATGTACTTACCAGATAAAAAGACAAAAAGAAATCAATATCCGGACTGAAGTGTGGGATATGGTGGACCTACCACACTTGAGAAGGACAGTCCACCACGGAATCGACCTGGACTTTCTAAACAGCGTATGAGAAAGAGATCTCGGCTGAGTAAATGTAAGATTGGTGTATGGAATACTAGAGGTATAAATGGCAAGATGAGTGAGGTGATTGAGGAGATGAATAAGTATAGACTGGATGTGCTGTGTGTAAGTGAAACCAAAAAGAAGGAAATTGGGGTAGAAGAAGTGAATGGCACGGTGAGTGTGTGGTCTGGAGTATTGGATAATATGAGAGGACAGACTGGTGTAGGTGTGATTTTAAGTGAAAAGATGAAGAACAACATGATTCACTATAGTTGCGTAAGTGAGAGAATTCTGTGGATTTGTTTGAAAGTGAAACTTCAGAGAATTGTAATTGTTGTAGTGTATGCTCCTTGTGACTCGGAACCTTCTGATAAGAAAGAAGATTTCTGGAATGAGCTAAAAGCTGTTTTGAGCCAGTTTGGTGCTAAAGAAAAAGTTATAATAGCAGGGGATTTCAATGCTAGAGTAGGTGTGCAGAATGCAATTTCTGACAATGTTCTGGGTAAGTTTAATGATCCTTGTGTGAATGATAATGGTGAAAGATTAATTGAACTCTGCATTGAGAATGATTTGTGTGTATCTAATACATTTTTCAACCACAAGTATATACACACATATACTTGGGAAATTCGTACTCTTGGTCAAAAGAGTGTGATAGATTTTGTTGTGTACGATCAGCGTTTGAAACACTTAGTTGTTGACACCCATGTGATGAGAGGTGCGGATGTTGGTTCTGATCATTACCTGGTAGTGTCACGAGTGAAACTTAATGTTGGTTGGAGGAAAAGGAATAGGAAGAGACCCAGGATAGAAAGAATAAAGGTTGATAGGCTCCTTGAAGATCATCAGCGGTATTCTGACTTACTCAGAGAACGACTGAAGGATCTGAAGTCTTGTGCGAGAGATGTAAAAAAGAAGTGGGAATATTTTAAGAACTGTGTTGTTACTGCTGCTAAAGAGGTCTGTGGCACCACAATAGTGGGTAACAATAGAGGTGATGCTTGGTGGAATAGTGAGATTGATGAGGCAGTAAAGAAAAAAAGGAAGCCTATTTGGGGATGTTGCAAGGTAGAGTCTCTGTGGATGAATATCGCTGTAAGAATCGTGAAGCTGCTAAGCTGGTTCGCCACAGTAAGGCAAAAGATAGGAAAGAGAAAGTGGAAAGGCATGAACTGGCTTTTTGGAAAGATAGAAAGTCCTTTTGGAAGTACACGAGACTCAGGAAAAATAGGGGAAACAAAGTTGTAAGTTGTGTGAAGAATGAGATTGGGGAAATGATATGGGAGCCCAATGAGTTAAGTGACAGATGGGGCGAATACTTCTGTGATTTATTAGATCAGGAGAGCAAAAATTGATTCTGAGACAGATGCAGATGATGTAACAATGAGGGATGAAAGCACAGGAGGGATCTCAAGAGAAGAAGTGTGTATAGCTCTAAAATCTCTTCAGAATGGTAAGGCTGCAGAGATGTTGAAGTATGGTGGTGACTCTATAATTGACTGGTTAACTGAAATTTGCCAGTTGTGCTGGGAGTTAGGAATGGTCCCTCGGGATTGGAAGGATGCTATCATTGTTCCCTTGTATAAGGGAAAAGGTGATCAGACTGAATGCAAGAACTATCGTGGTATTAGCCTACTGAGTGTGCCAGGGAAAGTGTTTGGTAAGGTTGTTATTGAAAAAGTACGGGGTCTTACATCATTGAAAGTGTGGGATGTTCAGAGTGGTTTTATGCCTGGTAAAGGCTGCGCTAACCAGATTTTTGCATTATGCATGATGATTGAAAAGTATCTGGCTGTTGGGAAGAAAGTTTTTACTGCCTTCATAGATTTAAAGAAAGCTTACGACCGAGTGAATAGGACACTTTTATGGAAGGTATTGAATGAATATGGTGTTACTGGGAATCTACTTAATAGTGTAAAAGCCATGTATGCTGGTAGTAGAGCTTGTGTACGAGTGAATGGTGTTTTATCAAAATGGTTTTCCATTGGTGCAGGAGTTAGACAAGGTTGTGTAATGTCACCATGGCTGTTTAATATATTTATGGACGCGTGCATGCATGAGGCCAAAATAGATAATTGTGGTTTATGTCTTGGTGATATCCGTGTGTGCAGATTGCTGTATGCTGATGACGCTGTCCTGTTGGCAGAGAGCAAAAGTGAGTTGCAGAGTATGTTGCCTCGGATGCACGAAATTTGCATGAAATTCAAACTGAGTATAAATAAGGGAAAAACCAAAGTTATGGTGTTTGAGAGAGGAATGGGTAGCACTGAATGTAATGTAAGTATAAATGGCACTATGATTGACCAGGTGAGTGAGTTTGTGTATTTAGGAAGCATGTTTGACAGAGAGAACAAGTTGGATGGTGAAATCAGTAGGCGAGTGAATTCTTCTTTGAAAGTCATAGCTGCTCTGGGAAGTTTTCACAGGAATGATGGGTTCTCTAGAGAGTCCCGCATGGCTGTGTATGAGACTGTAATTGTTCCTACTCTGATATATGGCAATGAAACCTGGGTACTGCAGAAGAAACATAGGAGTCGTTTGTGTGCTGGAGAAATGCGTTACTTACGTGGGGTTTGTGGCAAGACATGATCTGATTGTGTTAGGAATGAAGATGTATTGCAGTTGTGTGATGTAAAGCAAAATGCTGTTAGCAAGGTGGAGACCAATATGCTTCGGTGGTTTGGCCATGTTGAAAGAATGAGTGATGAAATGCTTACTAAGAAAATCTTTTCAGCTCAAGTGGCAGGAAGGAAAGGCAGAGGAAGGTCAAGGAAGACATGGGTGGATCAGATTCAGGAGTGTCTGCATGAGAAAAAGATTATGAGTATGAAGTATAAAAGATCTTGTGTACGGGGTGTAATGGATATCAGTGAAGCACGAGTTGTATGTCAAGATCGCTGTAAATGGCGAAGTTTGATGCGACAACAATAGGTAAAAATATCTGGAAGTTTGTATTTCTTTTTGGAGCTAACCTCTGAATCTCAGAGAACAGCTTAGTGATATGCATGTATGTATGAAAAAAAGGTACTTCATTTTTTAGTGTCTAAGAACTGATAATACATTTGACTGTTGGTAAGTTGAATCCAAAGGGATTGTGAAAAAATTTCGAGATATAGAAAATCTGAGTTATAAAAACATTATGCACATAGGACTTGCAAGAAATTTTACTTTATTTTGAGTTGCCAAGAATTTTGTCTTATCAGCATTTGAGTTATCAAGAGTTTTTTTTTTTTTTTTTGGATTGAAGGTTTAACGACCACTGTGAGCAACTCAATGGGCTATAAGCAGTTGCCCATCCCTAATTTAGAACCACTGGTTCCAGGGAATTGAGAAAGCCAGTGCCGTAAGACAAATACAACATCTATGCCTCATTGGGATTTGAACCCGGATCCCTTCTGGATGAATGGTCATAAGCCATCACTTAGACCACTGTGCCACCTTGGCAGCCGTTATCAAGAGTCCACTGTATTGCTGTTTAACATGTTGCAATTTTTAATTTGACAGTGTTTTGTACTTGCCCTTCGAAAAGTGTCATACCTAGTATCCCAGTAATAAGGTAGTTCTAGCATATCAGCTGTGCGGATATATGTTTGCTGTATGCTGATCATTTAGTGTTATTGTTGAAATGTGTTTTTTGCATTGCATTTTTAAGGTGTAGGCTGAAGACTAAGTTAGAGACCTGAAATAAATACATCGATGATTTAAAGTAGCAATATGAAATAGGCCAAAACTCTTGTAGAAAATTAAAAATGGTGGGGAAAAATTTAACTGCAATTGATTGTTTTATTTACTTTTTCTCTATGTGTCTTATGTTATTTCAACTTGAACTCAATCTGGACATTCAGTGGAGCTAGAAATTAATATCATTATTTAGTTCTTTGAATAAAGCTCATGTTGAGAAATGGCTTCCTAGTTTAATTGAATTAATAATCTAAAGCAACTTTTATGGGAATTTTACTAGGAAATTTTTTCTTTAGTAGCAAATTTTCGGAGAAAACTCTTCTCCTTCTTCAGGCTGTCTTGTTGTTGTCACTTTTCACTTGTCACTATCACGGTTACGGTTTACCTTGGCGGTTACGGTTAACCTTGACGGTTTAGGTTATTTTTCAACAAATCCTGCCAGATGCTAGGCAGGGAAAATCCTTTGCAGTCATTGTGATCTGTTGACGTTTTTCCGATCTCTAAATTAATGGGCCAATATTTTTGGATCGGAAAACCTATCACCAGATCTACACACTCTCAATGAGAGTGATAATTTTTTGTCATGAGATGATCTCAAATCCCTATGGCAAGGAGGGAGTTAGAAAAAAAATAGATATAATAGTCAAGAAAAAATCAAGTAAATTCTTTTCATTTCTTTTCTTTTCTTTCCTTTCTGATTTCTCTGTGAAGTGTTGATCTCTGTGTATGTAGTTAAATTTATGTGAATAGGTCTAAGTAAGTTAGCCTTGTGATATCTGTTTCTAGTTAAGGGATGTGTAACTAGCTGGGAAGTAGATTTAAGGAAGTTTGACATCATACTATATTGCTGGTTTTGTTGTTGTTCTTTCATGCAATGTTTTTTTTCCTTCCTTCCATTGCATTTTTTTAGTGCACTGCTTACTTTCAGGGAAGAGATATTAGTGAAGTTTATTTAGTGCAGTATATGATGTAGTGTATATGAATTGATTTGCCTTAATTTCTTAAGTGTATAGTGCAGTTTATATATGTATAGTGTTAGATGTATCAGTTTAAAATTATCGGCGACGCCGCGGCGTTCGGCGTTATTAATCGTCGGGATAACGTAGCGATAAAAAGAAAAATCGCAAGGTTGTAGTTCCGTATTTACCGTCGTTATCGCGATTTCTTTTATTGTATTATTCTGTAAGCTTTAATAATTGAAAAGTAATTGGTAAACATATAGTGTACGAGGTATTTTATCGTATTGTAGTGGTATCTAATGAGAAAATCGCGTGTTTATGCCATATGTCAGTAGCGTGTATTAAAATCGTCGTTGTGTGTATCGGGCTTAGTTTAGTAACCTTTCGTAATTAAAATCTTGCTTAGTATTAATATTTAGTTGGTTTTAGTATGAATCTTACTTGGTATTAACTAGTGATAGTATAATTCAGCGACTGATAGAAAAAGCGGGTCGGCGATCGCTTCGTAACGAAGAGACTTTCGTAAATTAATTGAGCGTGCGCTATCGTCAAGGATATTTAATAGTCATTTAGTAAAAGAATAAAATTGTGGCTTAATGCATCAGGGCAAAATAACACATCGTTGCGTTACGCTATTTTTTCGTAATTCCGATCGTCGTACCTGTAGCTAGAGAGAATTCGATTTTTATGCGTTACGAAGTTAATTGTAACGATGTTCGTTAATGTTAGTTAATTTGTTTAATGAATTTTTGTAAAGGTGGTTCTCTAAAAGTCTTTGTTCAGAAAGAAAGAACGAAAATGGCTACAGTTTCTGGTGTCGCTTTTCTAAAAGCGATAAATTTGTAGAATGGCATCTGTGAGGACGTTTTCCCAGCTTTACCAGTGCAGAAAGTCCCGATTTATTTATGCTCTTATTTACTTCGAAAAGGCATTTTTCGCTTGGTACAGGAACACGTCAGGATTTGGGCGGAATTCTACGAGGTTCACCGCAGCGGCCGTTTTCGTGGGTCAAAGTTCAAGCCTGGCTCCGAGAAGATGCGAGCCAGCGATTTCTGGGAATTGGGTCTTTCTCTCCGCCTTCTGACTTAACTTCGGGCCAATTGCCTTCCGCCATTTCGGGCGCGTGCGCAAGGTATTCGGCGAGGAGCGGAGAATTTTTGCGTACTGCTCGACACTTCGATGCCAGACTTCGTAAGGGAGAGTCCCACAATAACAATAAAAAAAAAAATCGAGTAAAGGAGGGAGTCCGAACGACGGACGTCCGGATGCCGAACCTGCCGTAACCTTCCAGCGTGCGGCCGCGATGGCCCAAGAACGGTAGGAACGATCCTTTTCTTTTCAAATTTTTCCATGGCTCAAAATTTACTCTGCTGCCGAGATGGCGCGAAAAAGTGCTTGACATCGTCCCAAGGCACTAGCGGGCATTACGCCTCGTAACTCGCTCGGTAACATCGCTGCCGCCTGGCGCCGTGAGAGAGAGAGAGAAAGTCTCCTCAAAGGCCGGCATCGGGAGTAAGTAAGAAAAAAGAATAAAAGAAAGGAAGGAGAAGAGGGAAAATCCTACCATGTCATCATAAGTGCATCAGGCCCCATTTCCACGGCGTGCCGGCTCTCGTAGCGACAGCACAAACACCAATTCCAATTCGGCATCAAAAGGAAAATTTAAGGAGGAGGAGAAACAAAGAGAAAAAAATGAGTACCACCTAAAATTGAAAAAAAAAAAAAATGTGTCTTGATCAGAAATGGAATGATATAAAAGGTTAAAATTCAGGGGTGAGAGAAAAAAAATGGGGGGAAGGTGAAATTAAAATGGGAGGAAAATAGAGAAATGCAAATGTATGTTTGGAATTAATGGTCTGGCCAGAACCAACAAATGTAATATGTCATTGTGTAAATTTTTTTTTTGTAAAAATGTCTAGTTAATGCCAGTGACCAAAGAAATGGATTGAAGTATATATTAATTTTGGTTTTCTGTTAGAACAGGGTTTTTTTGTTAGCTCAAATGAGAGGAAAGTGACTTGACATTTTTGTTTGTTTGGTTTTCTGTACTGTAAAGTAAGAAAAAGATTTTTCCAGGTAACTGATCAAAATCAGTGTGTTGTGAAAAAAAGAATAAAATGTCACTCTTAACCATCTAAATCTAAATTGTAAAGAGCATTTAGCTCAAGGTTCAACAGTTATCAGATATGCACATCGAGCATTAAGCTCTTAACACTCTTTGAGTGAATGATCACATCCTTTGATGATTTTTGTAAGGCAGGCTGGTAACCAAATTGTGCCACTTACCTCCCTCATTCTCTAAACCACACAGGTGAAAACTACTTGGTTTGCAGACCAGGGTTTCTGAGAGGATTATTTAGGACTGTTAACATACTCTGGACTCTAAAATTCATAGCTAAATTCTTTTTTTATTCAGCCTAGCCACCTAAAGTTTCCTTGTATTGAGTTGTTTGCCAACATGTGCCTGGGAGCACAAAATAAATTCTTAGTTAACCTGGAACATATGTTTAATCAAATTATTTTGTGTCGTATGTGAATTTCTCTTGTTGGTGGTGGTGGAATCACCTTCCATTTACTGGGAGTTGTTAAGGATCGTACCTGGGGTGTTAGTCGTTAATGAAAAAAATTCTTAATTGGGGTCCCTAGATAAGATCACCGGCCTTTTTCTTCTTTTTTTAAACACCAAACCACGTCGTATCAATTGATGATGGAATTTTGATTTTTCTCAATCTGTATTCCTTCTTTCAGTTTTCTTTTGGAAATTGCTTTGGAAACTGATTACTTTAAGGGAATTCCAATCCATGCTGTGCCCAGTTTCTCCAACATGCCTATCTAATCCAGTCTTGTTGGAGCAATTTTTTATAGCTGCTTTATGCTCAGCTATACGAGTTTCTAGTCTGCGACCTGTTTCACCTATGTAAGATAGTCCACAACTACAATTTACTTCATAAACTACTCCTTGCATTTTAAAAATATCTTCTTCTCTTTGAACTATTTTAGGGAAAATTTTTTTAACTTTGTTCTCTAAACTTGGAGCTAGCTTAATATTGTATTTCTTACTAATTCTCTTTAAAGACTCAAATAAACCTTTGTGATAAGAAATTTTTCTAGTGAATTTTACTTGTTGCTTTTGTGGGTTTTTCGTACCATTAAAATTCATTGTTCCAGAAAGAATTCTAGACTCATTCAATGAATTAGATGATTCACTTAAGTTCACTATTGAACTTCAAAAAGAAAGAAGAATAAACTTCTTAGATATTACTATCTATTATGAAGATGAAAAATTCCTCACTAGTTGGTATAAAAAACCAATGAATACTAAAAGACTACTGGATTTCAATTCCTATCATCCAGTTTCTATTAAGAAAAATGTAGCAAGTCAGTTTTTAGAAAAAATTAATAAAATAGTTTCTACTGCAGATAAAAAAGAAACCCATAAAGAAGAGCTTAAAGTCATACTTGCAGAGAATAACTATCCTAAAGAAGAAATTGAGAAGCTTCTGAATTTTAATGGTACGAAGAACCCACAAAAGCAACAAGTAAAATTCACTAGAAACATTTCTTATCACAAAGGTTTATTTGAGTCTTTAAAGAGAATTAGTAAGAAATACAATATTAGGTTAGCTCCAAGTTTAGAGAACAAAGTTAAAAATTTTTTCCCTAAAATAGGTTCAAAGAGAAGAAGATATTTAAAAAATGCAAGGAGTAGTTTATGAAGTAAATTGTAGTTGTGGACTATCTTACATAGGTGAAACAGGTCGCAGACTAGAAACTCGTATAGCTGAGCATAAAGCAGCTATAAAAAATTGCTCCAACAAGACTGGATTAGATAGGCATGTTGGAGAAACTGGGCACAGCATGGATTGGAATTCCCTTAAAGTAATCAGTTTCCAAAGCAATTTCCAAAAAAGAAAACTGAAAGAAGGAATAGAGATTGAGAAAAATCAAAATTCCATCATCAATGACTGCAAAGGATTTTCCCTGCCTAACATCTGGCAGGATTTGTTGAAAAATAACCTAAACCGTCAAGGTTAACCGTAACCGCCAAGGTAAACCGTAACCGCCAAGGTAAACCGTAACCGTGATAGTGACAAGTAAAAAGTGACAACAACAAGACAGCCTGAAGAAGGAGAAGAGTTTTCTCCGAAAATTTGCTATTAAAGAAAAAAATTTCCTAGTAAAATTCCCATAAAAGTTGCTTTAGATCATTATTTAGGTTTCACTTCTGCTAAACAGGCACTTGAACAATACTTTTCACTTCAGTCATGATAAAATTAATTATTTTAGAGATATACAAATCTTGACAGCATATTCTGCTGACATCTGTTTTAGTTCACTTGTGAATATATCTTGTACCATATTTTTGAGTTGTGTCATAGGTGTTACTGTTCACTTTGTTTACAGTGTATGGTGAGCTCTAATTTTAGGCAATGTAAAAACATATATGTCATCTTGTTGATCAATTAGATTTGTTTCATTGGGAAATTCTGGAAATGATCTCAGTACAAGTAGTTGTATTTCAGACACATTTTGTAGTACTGATATATTTGAGCTACAGATTTGAAAACCAATCCTTCAAAGATGAATTGTCTGCCTTCCATTTTAATAAGGACAGAACAGGTACCAACCCAGAAATCGTTGCAAATTTTCATCTTCTTGTAAATTTTGTATCACAGAATACATGAATTAAAGGTTTGTGTAATTAGTGTTCTAATATCTCTTTGTATCTGACAACAAATTCAAAACAGAAATCTTATCCACAAAAACTGACAATGTTTATTCCATTTGGTGTATTTAAAGCATAAATGAAATTTAAATTTAAAACATTTGATCAATAGTTTTGTGCGTGTGTGTGCTGTATCAAAATTCTTTATTAATTTGTTTCTATTATCACTATCTTCCTGTAAAAATTATTGTTATTATCATTGTCTTCCTGTAGGAATGATCATAAAGTGCCTCTAAGTAGTATGATGAAAAAGTATTTAAAATAAGTACTTTTAAATGTAATTATTATTTAGGAATTGGTTTTTAAGAAAAATAAAAGGAAAATTAGATGGCCAATTATCAAAAACTCTACACCATTTATATATTATGACATATCACTCACATAGGCCTAAAATTCCTTTTAATGGCATTTATACAAGGCTCAATAGATGCCGAGCTTTCACACTTCGCTGGGAGGCTTCGTCTGAACTTAATTCTTAGAGCTTAGAATGGTCACAGACAACTCTGAAACAGTTCAAAAGATTTCAGTTCTTTGGATCAGTCAGTTGTTCCATTCATGTGAAAGTCTGTGGTTGACATAGCATGCTCACATAGTATGAGGAACACTATTGGCTGTTCCTCCAGTATTTGTTGAGAAGATTTCTCCAGGCATGCGACAGGTCCAAGAACAAGCATTCATTGCACGGGCGGATGAATTATGATTAAATTAGTTCTTTTAACACACTTCAGTGTTGAACTTCATTACGTGGTTATAAGATTATATTGTATATATCAGCCAACCATACAGTTGTTATATCTTGTACTGTTTCTCACGTTGTATGAATATCAATGTGTTCGTCGGAAATTCATCCATTTTCGTCTGACTTTGATTTATCACTGTTGAATGCTATTGAATATTAAAAATTCAAGGTAAAGTATTATATAAATGAAAGTAGTTACTCACATCTTCATTTTCTTGGTAAACGTCTAGAAAACATCTAGAAAATAAATTTGTGATTAACTACTTTCATTTATATAATACTTTTCCTTGATTTTTTAACATTCAATAGCATTCAACAGTGATAAATCAAAGTCAGACGAAGATGGATGAATTTCCCCGCGAACACATTGATATTCATACAACGTGAGATATCACAACTGTATGGTTGGCTGATATATACAATATAAGGATGAATTATGATTTCAACACTTTTGCACATAGCTGTGCCAATGTAGTTTGTATAAGGAGCTAGTCTTTTCATCCTTTCCCATAACAGAGCTGCTCCTTTTAGGGTGACCTCCCTCCATAGAGTGTTTGTCATTTTCCCACTTTTGATATTCCTTGCTTCTTTTCAGAAGGGATCTTTTTGCCAAACCTTCATACAATTCTGTGCTGCCATCTGGATAGATTAGGAGTATGTTGTGAATTCCCACTGAGCTTTCTCTGTTTACTGGTGGCTTGCTTGTAGACATAGTATTGCACACTCACAGACAATGAAGTTTGTGCACCTAGAAGAAAACGTGCTACAACTGCGAAACTCTGCAAAAAGCTAGAGTGCATGCTGGTATGCAAACGATCCACATTTGGTGCAATTGCACATGACCGCACACCCTGTGGTGGCGATGCGAGCATGAACCGGCAGCCTTATAAACCAACGTGCAGTTGATAGCCCATAAAAGCGAAAAGCACCGGCCGACGGAAGCAAGAGTACAGAGTGACAGGAATGCCGGGTAGATGCCAGGGACATCAATTTATGCAGCTTACAGACTTTGAGAGAGGCCTGATCATCAGTCAAGCTGAAAACCTCAGGGTGGTTGGCACGCCGTATAGCCTGCCACATGGGTCATTCTGACCATACTGCTCTGACTGTGTTGGGAGCAGTGGACATGTGATGGCACTGCCACACGACTGAGCGGCTCCGGATGGACCAGGAGGACCACCAATAGAGAGGATCGAGAGATCGTGCACCAGGCACGAATGGGCCCCACGGGGACCCAGTCCACTACACAGGCAGATGTAGCAGCTCCTGTGTGCCCACGAACCATTTCCTGACGCCTCATGGAAGCAAATCTGCGATCCCAGCACCCCTTAGATGTGCTGCAATTAACACAGGAACATTGCCAGCTCCGTTTGCAATGGTGCCAGGCCAAAGCGATATGGAATGCCACAGACTAGTGATGTGTGGTGTTTAGCGATGAGTGCTGCTTCGTTTTGGGGACAAATGATCATGTCCGGGTGTGAAGGTCCCCGGGTCAACAGCACAATCCCAGCCTCGCTATAGAGCTCCACACCTCCTCCACTGCAGGCATATTATGGTCTGGGGAGCCATTGCCTACGATAGCCGATCAGCTCTAGTAGTGACAATTATGGGCAAAACACGTAACAATATTAACAAATAAAGGTAACTTGATCACGCAGCGTGATCAAGTTACCTTTATTTGGTAGCTCTAGTAGTGGTAGGTGGCTCATTGACGGGCCAGTGGTAGGCGGATGAGATCCTACGGCCCCATGTGCTCCCATTCCTGGCCGGGATTCCAGGTGCGCTATACCAGCAGGATAATGCTCGCCAGCAAACAGCTCGTGTTGCCTTGGACTGCCTGCGTCGTGTCCAGACACTTCTATGGCCTGCCCGCTCCCCGGATGTCCCCTATCAAGCATGTGTGAGACCAGTTGAAACGCCACCTGCCGCCATGCAGCACTATCCGGGATTTGGAGCACACCGTCCAACACATGTGGGCCAATCTGTTGCAGGACAACATCAGACGTCTGTTCGCCTCCATGCCGGACTGTATTGCAGCATGTATCACTGCACAAGGCGGTGCACCACAAAATTGAAGATGATCGGACTTCGTGCCATAGATCCCTCTGTAATTGTCTTGCAGCTCTGTTTTTGCCATCATGTGCATTCATGTAAGGGGTGCTGGGATCGCAGATTTGCTTCCACGAGGCGCCAAGAAATGGTTCATGGGCAAACAGGAGCTGCTACATCTGCCTGTGTAGTTGAAACGCCACCTGCCGCCGTGCATCACTATCCGGGATTTGGAGCACACCGTCCAACACATGTGGGCCAATCTGTCGCAGGACAACATCAGGCATCTGTTCGCCTCCATGCCAGACTGTATTGCAGCATGTATCACTCCACAAGGCGGTGCAACACACTGTTGAAGATGATCGGACTTCGTGCCGTAGATCCATCTGTAATTGTCTTGCAGCTCTGTTTTTGCCATCATGTGTATCCTGGATCTGTATCATTACGTCCCTAAAATTTCAGTTCAATCTGATGCTTTCTTCTTGGTGTGTAAATTTCATTGTCTGTGAGTGCATATAGATTATTGTATATAGATGTAGGAGCCTGAACCCAGGACACTTAATATCCCAAATTGTGGATCTATTACATATTTCCCCAAATTCTTATTCAGGCGCAAAACCCTTATCAAAAAGTATAGAATAAATGTGGCCATTAAATCTTCTACGTCTATGTATGACACTGTGTGTACAAGCAAGCCACCAGCAAACAGTGAAAGCTCAGCATGAATTTACAACGTATCCCTAATCTATCCAGATGGCAGCACAGAATCATATGAAGGGTTGATAAAAAGATTCCTTCTGGGAAGAAGCAAGAAATATAAAAGGTGGGAAAATGATAACTGCTCTATGCAGGGAGGTCCCCCCCCCAAGAGGAGGAACTCCATTATGGAATAGGATGAAAAGACTAGCACCTTATATGAACTACGTTGGCACAGCTTTTCATGAAAGTGTTAAAATACTAACTCATCTGCACCCGTGCAATGAATGCTTGTTCTTGGACCTGTCAGATGCCTGGATAAATCTTCTGAACAAATACCGGAGGAACAGTCAATAGTGTCCCCCATGCTACGTGAGCATGATATATTAACATGGACTTTCATTCTTTGAATAAAGCTCATGTTGAGAATCGGCTTCCTAGTTTTTTAATTCAATTATTAATAAAAAAAAACTTATGGGAATTTTACTAGGAAAGTTTTGTATTTAAATTGCAAATTTTCGGAGAAAACTCTTCTTCTTCAGGCTGTCTTTTTGTTGTCACTTATTCCCATCACTATCGCGGTTACGGTCCTTGAAGGTTACGGTTATTTTTCATCAAATCCTGCCAGATGTTAGGCAGGGAAAATCCTTTGCAGTCATTAATGATGGAATTTTGATTTTTCTCAATCTCTATTCCTTCTTTTAGCTTTCTTTTTGAAATTCCCTTAAAGTCATCAGTTTCCAAAACAATTTTCAAAAAGAAAGCTAAAAGAAGGAATAGAGATTGAGAAAAATCAAAATTCCATCATCAATGACTGCAAAGGATTCTGGCAGGATTTTATGGAAAATAACTGTAACCTTCAAGGTTAACCGTAACCGCGATAGTAACGGGAATAAGTGACAACAAAAAGACAGCCTGAAAGAGAAGAGTTTTCTCCAAAAATTTGCAATTTAAATAAAAAAAACTTCTAGTAAAATTCCCATAATAGTTGTTTTTTGATTAGTAATGGACTTTCATGTTATAATAGAACAACCAATTGTTCCAAAGTATCAAAATTTTTTGAATTGCTTCAGAGTTGTCTGTGACCATTCTAAGTTCCGCTCAGACTTCTGAATGATGTCAACAGTTATTATAACACTGCTTACCATTCTAAAGGGGCTTGACACTTTGCTTCATTGTGTATTTTTGATATTAAGCCTGTACATGAGTTTTCATCTCCCCCATTCACATGTATCCTTGAGCAGTGTGGCTCCTAGTGCATTCAGTTAACTAAGAAATTGAATGCATAAATGGGTGTGTATAGAACACCATTTATATGTTTTGCACTTACATGTTTTTCTCATTGTGAGAAGAATTGGCAGAAAAACATATAACACACAAAACATTAAAATAATTCTTGAAATCGTCATCACACGCATAAGTTACATTGAAAATTACAATCTCCCAGGTTGTTCTTACAGATCAAGCTACATAAAATTGGACCTCCCATTAGGCCATTAATTGAAAACACCTTTTCTCCTGCAGTCAATCTTTAAAGGCAATTGGTCAAATGTTGCAATGTTCTGACAAGAAATCATCCTTATTCTGTTGTATTGACCAAGGGCTTTATCCAGAAACTCCTTCTTCCACCAATCCTCAAGATTTCCTGTACACCTTTGATGTGGATTCATTGTTTCCTTCTGTTCTTTTCTTTGATGCATACATGATCATGGTCAAAAAACTAATGGAGCACCAAGAACTTCCTGGAGAACTGATCAAAGATCTTTGTTTGTTTTGATTCATTGGAAAAGTATTCCTGTTTTGTATACAATGGTATATATTACCAGCAAAAACAAGGCATATCTATGGGCTCTCCTCTTTCCCCCCTTATTTGCTGAAATTTATTTGCAGAATATTGAAACATTAATTGTTGCCCCATTCCTCTTAAAACCCACCATTTGGTTAAGGTATGTGGACGACATCTTCATTATTTGGCCACACCAGAAACACTCTGTTTGAACTCGTGTCCTCCATAACTTCAAAATTCCTGCATATAAAATTTTCTTCTCAAGAACAGATCGACAATAATATTAGTTTTCTGGATATCAACATCAACCCAGACTTCTCACTTGGCCTCTCTGTTTACAGGAAACCTTCTGCCACCCATAATATCATCCCTTACCATTCTTGCACCTTTGGAAAATGCAAACTGTCTGCTCTAAAGTCATGCATTTACCGTGCCAACCTTTTTTGCAACAGTCATTCTGCTCTTCAACAAGAATAATCAGAACATCATCAACATTGGCAAATTGCATGGCTTTCCACCCCTCTTAGTACATAGGCTAATAAGAGGTTTGAATCACAGAATAGATCAAGTTTACTGCCTGAACCTTCCACCACCCATCAGTTTGTTGGCACTTTGCCCTTTAGCCTGTCCTTCACTCATAAAGTTTGCTCTATTTTCAAGTCTTTTGGCTACAGGATTGCAGTCAAACCACCTCCAAATCTTATCAACCTCATCCTTAATGACACTCTCAATAAACCCCTAGAGTTACAAGGTGTCTACTCTATCCCTATCAACACTTCCACAGGTGTTACCCACTATATTGGTAGTACTTACCGCAGCATAAACCGGCGATTGATGGAGCATATCACTGATGTTAAGAAAGGCAGCCCTTCCACCTCCCTTTCAATTTTAACCATCAGCGATATGTCCACGGTTCCTGATTGGCAAAATGTTAAGCGGACCGCCCCGTTCAGCAATCGGCATGCCCTCAGGTACCGTGAAAGCATTGAAATCTACCTTACCCCTAACACCTGCAATACAGACGTACCTTTTAACATCCCTATTATTTGGAAAGCGATTTTGAAATCTGGCAACAACTGACGCTTTTACCACGTGTCTCATTCCATGGCTGATGAAGGTAGAAGTCGTTATGAAAGCGTCCCGCTTATAATTTTCAACGTAACTTACGTGTGTGATGACGATTTCAAGAATTCTTTTAACGTTTTTCTCATTTATATGTAAAATGTTGCTGGTTCAAATAATCTGAATTGCCCTTAATGTTTAAATTTCATCAATTATATGACGATCAAATTGGCTTTCTTCTCATTTATATGTTAAATTGTGTTGTTTGTGAATGAGAATTTCAAGCCATGTGAATTCCGTTTACCAAACTCTCTTCTCACCCTTCCACTTTGCTGTGAATCCTGTTTTTCATTTTCCACCCTCATCCCACCCCCAGGCTTTTCACTGTCCCTATTTCCTGCTATCCACCTGCTCTATCGGGGGTCATGAGGAAAGTTCTGCACACTGTCCATTTTTGTAAAAAGTGTGAAGTAACATAGAAAATTTACCTTATCGCCATTCAGTGCACTCCCCTCTGCTACTAATGGTGGCTTGCCAGCAGTGAGGTAGGTCCTGGATGCCCCGTAGTACACCATCTTTGTTCAGCTGTCATATTACTTGGGTCACATCCAAAGACAGTTTGTCAAGCAATTTGTAGTGGATGCCATGGAGCTGATTGTTTCATTTTGGGAAAAGATCAAAGTCAGGTGACCTGTGATCAGGGCTGTATAGTGAGTCACATAAAGTTCCCCAGCTATGTTTCGTCCAAAGTCCCCGTACTGACGCTGCACCATGACATGATGCGTTGTCATGTAGCAAGATCGCTCCTGCTTCCAACAAGTTGGGGCGATTTTGATGAATGTTCAGTCTTAACTTTGTCCTCAGAAAGAAATTGTGCTTTGATCAAGAGTTCTTTCTCCACAAACTTCTTGTAAGGCAGTGTGGATCTGTGTCAGAATTTTTTTCCTGCAGAGTTTCTATTTTCACATACGAGCGCTGGTCTAATGCAATGACTCGACCTGAGGAGCTGCACACTTCCATTTCTAAACCCTCCCATTTCCACATAGCAAATGATAACGCATCATTCTGATGCCACTGCATTGCTGAGAGTCTGACCTTGACATGACACAATCATTTTTCCGAGTGCATCATCCACTTTCTTTTTAGATTAATGTGTGCAGAATTTTTTTATGACCCTTTGCATGACTCACAGTGAGAAATGTGTGCACCCTATCTGAGCTGTCATTTGTCAGTTTAGTTGGCAACTGCAGCAGAATTTTTCATAGGGAGGAATTCCTGGCTCATTATACAAATACATAGAACAGAAATTAGAAGGGTTATGTATTGAGTATCTTTCCCTCAATGTATGCATACTTTGATTTTGCCTGTGAATTTATCACCGATACCAAAACCTTATCAGTGCTCTGTTTAATTTTTTTTTTCAGTTATATGCTAATTTTGCATTGTCCCTTGCAAAATATATAAACAGGGTTCCACTATATTTACCACTCTGTGTTTGATGCTTTGATGCTGGGCAGTGTAATATAGCTGTAGCTTCATGTAAGCTGCTACAAAAATTTTGCCTGTAAGCAGTGTTTTTTTATTTATTTTTTATTTCTCAATTCCATGGGAGTTGCCGAGCAGTATGAATTTTGGTTCTCAGACCCTCTTTCTGTGGAGTAATTTGAAATTATGCTAATGATCTGATTTATTTGACCTCATATTATAGAAGCCTGTGAGTTTTCTTCACTCTGTTTCATGGGTGACATAAGACAGTAAAGTGTGTGGCCTCCTGCGGGATAAATCAGAATGGCATTAGGAGTCAGGAATTTCTTCCTTTGAAAAATTCCATATCTTAAGATTTTAGGGGTGCTAGATCAATAAATAATCAAGACCATTTTTAGTTATCTTATTTAACCGATTATTAGTATCGCATGTTCAACTCATAATTCAGTAAATTTTTCTTTATTCAGGCTCTTCAGAATGCCTTTGCTCGTTGTGTCGGAGTTCTGAGCAGGTCATCTAAAATGGAAGATTTAGCAGTACAGGTCTGTATTCATGTGTCTCGTTGTTTTGCTGTTGCTGCTCAGTTCCGGGCTTGCCAAGAACGTATATCAGAGATGCCTGACATGATTAAAGACCTCTGTCGTATCCTCTACTTTCAGGTAAGATCACTGGTCAGGAATTCTGAATTAATGCAGTTAAATTTTTTAGTCTCTTTCTTGTTGCTGTTCTATATGTATGTATTTCTTTCATTTTTCTTCTTTGTTCATGTATATTTCATACCTCTCTATTGATACAGTTAGTTGATGTAGTTTTAGTAATTGCAATTCATATGTTCATTATTTTTTGTCCCTCCAAGTAAGAATATGTATTTAAATTATATTTGTCTATGCAGCTCATTTAGTGGCAGGAATGCAAACTAATGAATCTAATACCTGTCTCCAATCAGACATGCAACAGGACTATGTGACCATAAAGTTTGGAAACTGAGACATGGACAGCTTATTTTCAGTAAGCATCTAAACATGCCAAGATTTCAAAAAGTTGCCATCTTTAGGCCGAATTTTCTCCACTAAGACTGCTGATACTAAAATTCGAAAATTTTTACAAAGTGCTGGAGTAGTAAAACATGTAAACAAGGTCTCCAGTTTCAGAAATATCATGTAGTGATTTCCAGGGTGCTAGAACATATGAAAATTAGTGTAGATTTTAAGAAGTTGTCATATTTATGACTAATTTTCTCCACTGGGATTGTGACTAAAATTCGAAAAGTGATACAAAATAAAGTGCCCCCCCCCTTCACCCCAAGTCATGGAACATAGAAATAAAATTTCAAGTTCAAGAAATATGAAGTGTTGATTTCTGGAGTGCTAGAACTTATGGAAATTGGTGTATACTGTTTTAATGGATTTCTGCCTAGTTGTACACAAATAACATAATTGTGCACAAATATCTTTATAATTTCTGGTGTTTGGTTAGTAAGTGTTTAATTTAACATCTCAAATATGAAGAGTTGCTCAGTAGTCTATGTTCTGACTTCTGACCATTTGTCCAAGATGGGTCCAGGTTTTAATCTCAGTGAGGCTAGGATGTTATGTTTGTCTTATGGCACTGGCTTTCTCCCTTCCCCAGTCATTCTCAAAGAATCAGTTAGATGAAAGTACAGCATTACCTAAAACAAAGACATAAAAAATTTTGTATTCTTCTTGTTCAGGTCTTGGATTGGATAGCTTTGTGTATGAATAATATAAAAGTGTTCAATTACTTTTATTGTTATAAAAAGCAAGGCTTTCTTCTAATTTTGTTACTTGTATATTATCATATAAGAAAACTTGAAAATTTCATTGCCCTAGAACAGGAATCGAACCCACATATCCCAATTTAAGTTCGAGCGTGCTATACATTATATCACCCAGAACAATGAAGTTCCAAGTAACCGAAGATAAGCAATTACCACTTGTCTAATTAAAACAAAGCATTGCGATGCCCAGCGATTGTGTAGGAATCTGAACAACTTACAGATTTTCAGTAGTCGAAGCAAATCCTGCTTTATCGCATCATACTATAAATCATGAGTACCTCAGATATGGAAATCAATGAAGAAATATTTCTTGTAAATGCATGAGATATTTCATATAATTCCTCAAGCAGCAATCATAATATAACACTGAATTGCTCTAGTTTGCTGTTCACCATGTAACATCATGAATATTCTTCCATGCATACTATTTTACCAAAACAGTATTTACCATGTAGTATTATCATCAGTATCCCAGTACTTAAGTCTGCCAGGGAATGGCAGATTTAAGTACTGTACATACTCTGCATATAAGTCGAAAGTTTTCGCAAGAAATACTGCTTTTATGCTTTTAAAGTGTGTGTGTGTGTGGGGGGGGGGGGGATTTGTATGCAGGTCAGTAAAAAATAGGGCTGGACTTCAGAAGTGTTACATAAATTTTATTTATGTTTTAGACCCTGGCTCTCCACGGTAGTTTTTGCACCTCCTGGCATATATATCCTCAGCAATTTCCCCCACTTTTGAGAAGGAGCACAGTTATGGATAATAACTGGTAGTATGGCAATTTTGCTCTCAAAACATTGTGGGGAAAACTGCACTCGTACATACAGTATAAAAAGAGACATTGGTTTCACACCAAAGAAGAAAATTATGATTACAGAGATTTTTCACCTTCCATCCTACGTATTTTGCATGTGTACATTGAAAGATGTGTATGTATTCTTTTAAAAAAAAAATCCGACCGTTTTGCATTTCATTTTGCATCGCGTAGTGGCACGTGAAGAGCCCTGATGTCAGAGTAAGCAAATTGTCGACAATTGCAGCAGGAGGATTCTTGAAACACTTCTTTGAAAGAATGTCCAAAAAATTAAAAAAAAAAGATATGAAATATTTTTTTACTCAGAGTAGGATACCTACTGGAATAGATGGCACTAATATTAGTGCAAAACCTAATTCCGTTTCAAATTGGAATTTCTTGCTTCCAAACATTGAAGGAATGCTTCATTATTTTCCCTGTGCAACCATGGGATGCTGTCTTTAGAGCTGGACATGCAGTGAGTCAGACACCAGATAAATCACTTAGCTGTTGGGGACTCGCAATGAATGAGACTGCTATCCTCTCTTGAGTTTTCACGGCAAACATGGGCATGCATGGTCTTCAGCTTTCATGCTGACACAGCTAGTGGAAGCCATCATTGCAGTTGGCACTATGGGGAAGCAAAGGTAGCGTGCTTTGAGAAAGGCTGATATTGGCCTTGTTATCGCTTGGATGAAAGAATTGTGGGATGCAATTTCACCACAAATGGTTATAAGGTCTTTCATAAAATGCTGCATAAGTAATGCCATGGATGTTACGGAAATTATTTGGAAACTCTGATTGTGAATCATGCTTTGAAGGTTTATACAGGAGATAATATCAGAAGTTTGCATAATTCATTTCAGTAAAGCATTTTCCAAAATCTTGAAATCTAAGATCATCCTAAATGTAGGTCGTTTTATGCAAATTTTTTAGCTGTGAAGTAGAGGGGTTAGCGTATATGTGAGTATATACAGTACTTTATTTGAGTGTAAGAATGGTTCAAGCACATATTGGTGTTTCCTTTGATAGCACAGTGGCTGCCAAATTGGTTAGGTGAGAATCTGTGAATTGATAGACTCTTGGCTGTATTTGAACTGGCATAGATTTAAAAGTTATGGTGATATATAGACAAATGGAGAGTCCCAGCAATCAAAAAGCAGATCCATCTTTTGAGGATTTAAATGTGGTGGTAAGAACTAAATGGAAGGAAAGTCATTATTCTCTGTGATTTGAACAGTAGAGTTGGAAACAATAACAAAGGAATCAAAGATATAATGGGAAAATTAAAAGAAAAAAATGTTTGTCTAATATAAGTGAAACAAAAAAGATTAATTGATTTATGCTTAGGCATTAAACTCATAATTACTATTGGTTATGTTTATAAAAGGATTAAACATAAATGGAAGGTACCTAAATCACTTAAGATTTGCTGATGACATAGTCATCTTTACAACTAGCAGTAGTGAAATGCAAAATATGATAAAGGATTTATGGATAGAAAGTCTTAAAAGTCTGACAATAAACACAGCAGAAACTAAATACTTGTATATGAACAATGCAGAAAAGATTTTAATAGAAGGAAACAAAATAAAAAAGTAAACAAATGCATTTACTTAGGTCAAGTAATCAGTTTTAAAGAGGGACAAGAAAGAGAAATCAATAGAAAGATTATCCAATGTAATAGAGCCCTTTGGAGACTTAAAAAGACTATTTAACTAGCGATCTTCTATTGTGTTTAAAAAGAAAAATTTTCAATGCATGTATTATCCCCCATATTTACTTATGGGAGTGAAACATGGAGTATCACAGAGCAAAGATGTGAAAAAATAAGAGTATCAGTAAGAAAGAGAGAAGAATGTTGGGAACAACAAGAAGAAAGAGTTAGAAATGAACTTATAAGACAAAGAACAGGAAAACTAGACATTATGAAAGTAATAAAAGAATCAAAGTGGAGATGGGCTGGACATGTTGGAAGACTGAAAGATTGACACAATTAATAACAGAATGGCACCGAGAGATGGAAAAAGAATAAGAGGGCGCCAGAGAACTACATGGAGAGATGACTTTCAGAAATTTAGAGGTGCTAAATGGTAGACTGAGGCTAAGGATCGAGGTAGTTGGAAAAAACTGGGGTAGTCCTGTAACCTGCAGTATGTGTCAACAGGCTAAGAAGAAGAAGGTTGTAATTACTGAGAGTTCTATCAGTAATTACCTCTGTGTGATTACTGATAGAACTCTCAAAAGGTTGGTTGGTCTGTGTACATCAGACTATAAACTGCAGTGTTTTGATTACTCAAATTTGACAGCTTTCAGTTAGTGTGAACAAAGATTTAGAGTTGAAATATCTAATAATGTTCATTGGTAGATTTTTCTCAAACACTGTAAGTGTGAATTTATTAATTGTTTGTTTGTCAGTCAGTCAGTCATAATGGGAATTTGTAACTGCTTATATCCTGAGAAAAGTTCTGATAGATGATAATACTACATGAACCAAGAAATTGTCCTTTTGATACTATATGAACCAGTAAGTTATTGTTCTTTATTTTATTCTGAAATTTTGACATTTATTTTTTCAGCATCTCACAAAATTGTGTGCTGTGGTTGTAGAATGTGTTGGTGCCTTAGCTGTGGATGATGTTCTACAAACACACATGTTCCAGTCTGGTATACTTTTTCATCTGCTGCTGTTTTTCTTCAATTATGACTTCACTTTAGAAGAAGGTGGAGTGGAGCGCTCAGAAGAATCCAATCAACAAGTAAGGTTTGAATATCTGTGAATATTTCATTCCTTCTCTTCTTGTTGCTTTTATGAGTTGTGTGGTTAGTCTGTGATGGCATGTCCACCCAAATTGTTATTTTCAATAGCAGAAGTGTTTTATTGAACGAGATATTAAATATAAGGCATGATTGAAAAGTTGTAAGGCTGTAAATTACAAATCAGAACATGGACAGGCTATTTTGTTTGTCCTTTTCAGAATGCATTTCTTGGACCTGAATGCAATGGTTCCAGCACATGTTTATTTGCAGAAGCATTGCTAAAAGTTTTTTTTTTTTTTTTCAGGTTTCTCACAACTTTCAGCACATTTTCTTGGATCATTTCTTTGGCTATAAGTTTCAGTTTTGGGAATAAAATGAAGGCCCTGTAAAGTAGAATGGCAACTAAGGAAGTTGTAGAAACACTGGAACCTAACATTTACCAACAATTTGATTGTAGTGAGTGCAGTGTGGGGTGATGTGTTATGAGCTGTCATGCAGAAGTTGAGATCATTTCCTCCTTGCTTTTTTGCAGCCATTCCAGCATATTTATGTGAAATGGGTTCATTGTCTATTATAAAAGAATGGGAAGAAGGACTTTATAGTTGATGATGTCCAGAGAATAAAATAAAGTGAACATTGTTATGATATTCAAAAAACTTGTGCCTTTTTTTTTTTTTTTTTAATCACAACCAACATAAATTTTTCAGTTTTGAAGATTGGGACATTGTTTTGGGGCCATAACTATAATTCCATGATGTGAATAGATTTAGAGTCATTTTTCAGTTCTTTTCATTTGTTCCTGACACACACACACACACACACACACGCACGCACGCACGCACGCACGCACGCACACACACACACACACACTCTCTCTCTCTCTCTCTCTCTCTCTCTCTCTCTCTCTCTCTCTCTCTCTCTTACATTTTTTCAGTTTTCTGTTAAAATTTCTGGAGTGTGTGACATTGTTAACTGATGTGATGTGAATGGCTATGTAGTGCAGGGACATCCTACACTGGATTTTCCTTGGCTATCTTTGAATTTAGTGTATGCATATGAAATGATACTTTTAGCTATCATGTTCCCTGGCACCTTTTTTTTTTCCTATTATTATTGTTATCTGTGGCCAGTTCACTCAGTTTTCACAGAAAAGCAGAAAAGAAATTGATGCAGAATTTCATATTAAATAATATTTTCTACCATTTTTCACACCACAGAATGTGCCAGAGGGGGAAAAACACATTTTCACTGAAGAATGGAATGCACTGTGCAACATTAACCCAGTCATTTGTGGATTGGGTAGTGTGTGACTAGCAGGATTAAATCAGGTTTCATACCTCCTAGAGGTGAAGCATGTAACTCCAGTGAAACGTGTATGGTGATGCTAGTCCTCAAACTTTCTGGTCATATTTTGTGCTTGAAGAAAAAAATTCCATCCTGTGAACATGATGTTTTGTTGCAAAATTTCGTGTAGCAAGTTGGCAGCTGCTTTTCACTTTATAGCTGGGAACTTAATGAACCAGTCTTGAATTGCTTGAATCATGATTACAGATGAATGTAGGGATATTTCTGGTAACATTAAGCATAAGAAGCAATGTATTGGCAATGCTAATTACCAGCCCTGTAACACAGAAATAGGCTTCACAAATGAAAAGTGCATCACCAATATCATTTTGTCATTATCTTTTTGAGTTGCTTACTGCCAAATGAATCCATTAATGATCTGTTGTGCTTTGATCAACTGGAGTTTATTTTTTGAGGCATAATTGTTCTCAGTTGATGTAAGAACAGCAGGCATGATTATTGTACAACCACAATAATAATAATAATAATAATAATAATAATAATAATAATAATAATAATAATAATAATAATTATTATTATTGTACAACCACAATAATCATGCAGAAAATAAAAGACTTCATTTGGGAGTTTATTCTGTTTGCTATATTAGTCAAAGATTGCTCCCAGCATATTTCTGTGAATTCCTATTTTTCCCCACAGCATCTGTATAGCCTAAATTTTTTGCCAGTGATGGACTTCCATGATGGTATTTGTTACTTTATTCCTTTGCAACCAAAAGTTTTGTCAAGATGAAATTAAAAAGAAAAAAATGCTAAGAACACCACTAATTGGGATCAGTTCAGATGAAGAATTTGTCACTATAATAATATGTTGTTTTCATATTACAGTACATAAATGGCAAAACTTTGTAGTAACTCTATTTTTTTCCCAAAGAGTAAAACATGTATGAGATCTCTTATTGTGTATCTGAAAAGAGTATGATGAATACAGAAAAGGATCATCAATTTAAGTGTCACAGTATAAGCACAAAAGTGGACCCTTAACCCTCTTTTCTGAAATGTCAATATGTAGGTGGTTCAGGAAGTTTCGGAGTATGCCAAAGTGAAATTTTCAAACCACTAACTTTCTAAATATACATAATATCTAAGGTATTATTACCTGATATTGGCAAAGTATTTCGCACGTTTTTGCTCCGTGAGGCACATGCTCCCAGCTCGAGAGAGGTCTATTGTTATGGGTATTTTCGGTTAGTTAAATTTTTTTTTAAATAAATGAAACAATTAGGTTACGTTATTATCAGTTCACGTGCTTATAAAACGTTTGATTGTGTGAACGAATGAATGTGAACTGATAATAATATAACCTAATTGTTTCATTTATTAAAAAAAAAATTAACTAACCGAAAAAGCCCATAACCATAGATTTCTCTTGGGCTGGGAGCAGGTGCCTCACAGAGCAACAATGTGCGAAATACTTTGCCAATATCAGGTAATAATACCTTAGATATTATGTATATTTAGTCTAAAGCACGTTTATAACATAAGACAACCCTTAAGGTTTGTCTCATGAATTACACATTTCGTAACACTAACTTTCTGTGGCATTGTGAAGCTTATACTTTTATTAAACATCGCCAGATGGCATAACAATACCAAGTCACCTGTCTTTATTCTACACTCTGCCAAAGGAGTGAAGGTCACACCCATTCCAACATATCCTTTGGAGCTCAACGAACTTGTGGTGGGTGATGATTTTCTATGACTTCAAAAACGATTTAACAGTTGTGGAATGCTTCCAGAGCTTGTCCACAACTTTCCCTGAAGTGGCCCCTTCACATACCAATTTGTTTAATTGATATTGTAAGTTTAAACGTGGAAAGAGATCCCCTCAAAATGACCCTTGATGTCGATGGCCAAGCATGTTTACTACCGTTTTCAATGTTGAAAAAATTAAAGCTTTGGTCAAAGATCTGTGAATCATGCTTCAAGAGATTGCCAACGATTCTAAATATTAGTTCCGGGAGTGTGCATTCCATTCTTCACAAAAAAGCTTTGACTAAGCAAGCAATATGTTTATTGGATTCCTTATCAGTTGACAGAGGAACAGAAGGAGACCCCATGTGGAATGTTGCCATTTCATGAAAAAAGATTCAGTGATGGCAGAAGAAGGAGCATCTGGGATGTCATAACTGTTGATGAATCGTGGGTTTACCAGTTTGAACCAGAAACAAAGGGGCAATTCATAATGTGGGCATTCCCAGATGAAGACCCCACTATCACCAAAGTTCATTAAGCAAGAAATGTGGCCAAGAGAATGGTGGCATTTCTTTTTGCCTGTTCTGGTCATGTTGGATCACTTGTCCTGGAGGACCAAAAACAGTCACTGCAAACTAGTACATTGATATTTGTCTCTCAAAAGTGCTGGAGAAGTGCAAGTCAAAAGGCACTTGAGGGACGATGATCCATCACGATAAAGGACTGTCTGGAAAATCGTTGAATCCAGGTGCTACCCCATCCATCATGTCCTCCTGACCTGGCCTCATGTGACTTCTTTATGTTTCCAAAGGTGAAAATTTTCATTCATGGTACCAGGTTTTCAAGTCTTGATAAAGCATTGGAGACATTCACTAAGAAACTTGAAAGTCTAAGTAAAGACGATTGGTGCACTGCATTTCAGAATTGGTTTACGAGAATGGACAAATAAGCTCGCAGAGCTTTCTTTGAAAAATTATAAAAAAATAGACTATTTCGATTGACTAGAATTTTTCTGTCCAGAAGTTTATTGAGCCATGATAATTGACACAGCAATCAGACATCTTCATCTGACATCTTCTTCCCCATTATATACTTATTGAACCACCCTAGTATCCCCTATAATGAAAAAAATTATTTTGTGCAATCAAAACAAAGGAAAAGTATATAACAATGGTTTCCTCTTCGCCGTGGTTTTATACATAGCAGAAAAGGTAAAGAAAATATCGATGGTAATGGTAATGCAGTGGCAAAATCAGAATTTTATTTCAGGGGTTGGGACAACAGTGTAAGAACATTGCTTTGTAAAGATTGACTTAAAACTTATTTCAAGCCTATAAACTCCCCAAACATCACTTCATAAATTTCACAAATAGGGGGGGGGAGGGGGCTGAGAGACTTTTTTTGAAAAGAACATTTACTGATTAGTCTTTTTTTTTTTTTTTTTTTGTGCATCTTTGGCATTTATTCCCAGGCAAAACTTTGTTTGCTGTTTCTCGTAAATCACGTAGTATACTACTGTGTTTTTCAGTTTCATCCATATTTTTGCTGTTTGTAATTTCAAGTGCCATTTGTCCTGGCTTGCTGGACCACGGGCCTTGGAAATCTGTCCCATTTTTTCCCTTCCCACGGTTAGGGACCGACTGCATGGCAGTGTTAATGCTTCTAGTTGGAGCAATTCCTGTATTTGTTTACAGATCATTATGTTCAAACAGATCAGTGAAATATAGTGATTTAATTTCTTTGTGTTCTGATACTTGTTTGGTGACCAGGAATGTCCACCAGGAAAAGTCTAAATAATTTTTCTTGTTGACATTTCTGGTATCTAAATTAGTTATTGAGCTATTTTGATCATTGACAGCAGGCATAGAAAGATGCCTGGGGACTAGATGTGTATGTACAAAAATTAAATAGGAGTATGTTGAGCATTAAAAGAAAAAGAAAAAAAAAAAAAAAAAAGAAGCATTGTAGTTTTGGATTTCCTTTTCTAAAATTCACTGAGATACTTTCTCATGGTATTACCATTATTGCAGGCCCATTTTGTGTTATAAGTGTAATTAAATTGGGTATTTTTTTTCTTCTTTTTTTAGGAAATAGCTAATCAGTTGGGTAAATTAAGTTTGATTGCTTGCAGTCGACTTGGAGGTTATGGGAAAGGCGAGAATGCTACTCCAGAAAATAAAGCTGTTCATATGACACTCACTGCTCTGCTGACTCCTTATATTGTGAAGCAGTTAGGATCATGTGAACCATCTCAGGTAAGTACATCACATTTTATTCTTTAAAAATACTTTAATCATAGTGTGCATATTTATACAGTATATATACCCACACATTGGCCACTGAATTAGAAATCTTTATGCAGATGTACATAAACATCACTTATGCCGTGTATATGCAAAATACACTCACGGACAATGAAATTTGCACACCAAGAAGGAAGCATCGGATTGAACTGAAATTTTATGGACATAATGATACAGATGAATGATACACATGATGGCAAAAACAGAGTTGCAGGACAATTGCATAGAGATCTATGGCATGCAGTCCGGTCATCTTCAAGAACATGTCTCACTGCTTCGTTGGCGATACATGCTGCAATATGGTCCGGTATGGAGATGAACAGATGCCTGATATTGTCCTGTGGCAGATTGGCGCACACGTGTTGGACAGGATGGTGTGCTCCATATCCCGGATAGTGTGGCATGGCGCCAGCTGGCATTTCAACTGGTCCCACACATGCTTGATAGGGGACGTGTCTGGGGAGCGGGCAGGCAATGGAAGTGTCTGGACATGATGTAGGCAGCGCTGGGCAACCAGAGCTGTGTGCGTGCAAGTATTATCCTGCTGGTATAGCGCACCTGGAATCCAGGCCAGGAATGGGAGCACATTGGGCTTCAGGATCTCATCCACATACTGCTGGCCCGTCAATGATCCACGTACCACTACTAGAGCTGATCAGCTATCGTAGGCTATGGTTCCCCAGACCATAATGTCTGCAGTGTGGGAGGTGTGGCGCTCGATAGCGTGCTGTTGACCCGGGGACCTCCACACCCAGACACGAACATCTGTCCCCTAAACTAAGCAGCACTCATCGCTAAACACCACACGCTGCCAATCTGTGGCGTTCCACGTTGCTCTGGCGTGGCACCACTGCATATGGAGCTGGCAATGTTACGGTGTTAATGGCAGCACATGTAAGGGGCGCTGGGATTGCAGATTCACTTCTGCGATAGGAAATGGTTCATGAGCACACAAGAGCCGCTACTTCTGCCTGTATAGTGGACCGGGTCTCCATGGGATCCGTTCGTGCCTGGTGTACGATCCGTTGATCCTCTACTGGTGATCCACCTAGTCCATCCAGAGCCACTCCACCATGTGGCATTGCCGTCACGTGTTCACTGCTCCGAACACAGTTGGACGGTATGGTCAGAATGATCCACGTGGTTGGTGCACCTGTGGTTTTCAGCCCAATGATCAGGCCTCTCTCAAAGTCCGTAAGCTGTGTATATTGACATCTCTGACGTCTACCCGGCATTCTTGCCACTCTGTACTCTTGCTTGAATCGGCGGGTGACTTTTGCTTTCATGGGGCATTAACTACACGCCGGTTTATAAGGCTGTCGGTTCGTGCTTGCAGTGCCACTACAGAGTGTGTGGTCATGCGCACTTGCACCAAATGTGGATCATTTGCATACCAGCATGCACCCTAGCTATTTGCAAAGTTTTGTGGTTGTAGCATGTTTTCTTCCAGGTGTGTAAATTTCATTGTCCATGAGTGTATATCACCACATGTGTTACCACATGATTTAGGCAGCTTTTTAAGACTACAGCTCTTCAGTAATTGTCAGTAGCATTGATCACTGTAGGGAAAAACAAAATCTCTTTCTTCAATAAATGCATATGGTGCTGGCAATGAGCGACAATTTTGAAAACATCAGGGCTGATTGGTTTCTCAAAAGGTGAGATATCCTTGGTCTTTAATCAGTGGAAAGTAACCTATGTTGCTTATCTAAGAGGCATAACTGTGACATGACGACAGTCTATATAGAACAAGATCACCATCATCCAAGAAGGCTTGTATGAAGAAACAGCATTTCCTGCATGCAGCAGTTGATCGAAGCATTCAATGAAGGTTGTTCCGAACCCATATCTCGGCGAATTATGTGCAGGGAGTCAGTCGAAGAGGATTGGTATTGGCAGTCGCATGCCTGTACAGAAACCACTGTTTTCTGTGGAGAACCCAAATGTTCATCTACAGTGGTGTCAGAAACACTGTGACTGGACACTGGAAGACTGGAAAAAAGTCATGTGGGGTCCAACAAGTCGCGGTAAACCTTGCTCTGTACCGACAGTAGGCAGAGAATTTGGTGGGAGCCCCATGAGTCCTTGCCTTGTAGAACTCAAGGTTCTGGAGGTGGAATCATGATGTGGGCATGTTTGGTTGGTACAGATCAGGTCTTCTGATATTGCTGGAAGATTGGATGTCCTCTAAGGATTATCTGGTCATTGCTGCTGATCAAGTCCATCCTGCAATGTTTACTTTTTATCCAGCAGGTGACAGCTATTTCATGGACATGATACTATTCATCTTGCAAGATGTGTTCAGCAGTGGTTGGTGAGCATGACAGTGACTTCCAGTGGGACACATTAGAAAAACAGATGTGGGAGCAAAATCCTCTTATGTCAGGTAACAGCTATTTCAGGGACATGCTACTATTCATCTTGCAAGATGTGTTCAGCAGTGGTTGGTGAGCATGACAGTGACTTTCAATGGGACATATTAGAAAAACAGATGTGGTAGCAAAATCTTCTTATGTCAGTTAACAGCTATTTCATGGACATGCTACTATCCATCTTGCAAGATGTGTTCAGCAGCGGTTCGGGGAGCATGACAGTGACTTCCACTGGGACACATTAGAAAAACAGATGTGGCAGCAAAAGCCTCATGTCAGGTAACAGCTATTTCATGGACATGCTACTATCCATCTTGCAAGATGTGTTCAGTAGTGGTTGGTGAGCATGACACTGATTTCCAGTGGGACACATTAGAAAAACAGATGTGGGAGCAAAATCCTCTTATGTCAGGTAACAGCTATTTCACGGACATGCTACTATTCATCTTGCAAGATGTGTTCAGCAGTGGTTGGTGAGCATGACAGTGACTTTCAGTGGGACACATTAGAAAAACAGATGTGGGAGCAAAAGCCTCTTATGTCAGGTAACAGCTATTTCATGGACATGCTACTATCCATCTTGCAAGATGTGTTCAGCAGTGGTTGGCGAGCTTGACAGTGACTTCCAGTGGGACATATTAGAAAAACAGATGTGGGAGCAAAATCTTCTTATGTCAGGTGAAAGCTATTTCATGGACATGCTACTTACTATCCATCTTGCAAAATGTGTTCATCAATGGTTTGGTGAGCATGACAGTGACTTCCACTGGGACATATTAGAAAAACAGATGTGGGAGCAAAATTCTCTTATGTCAAAACTGAGTCAGTTAGAGAGTCAGTTTGAGGACTGCCTGGTATGCTGATGTAGATGCACTCCAACACCTTGTGGAATCTATGCTAAACCGCATACATGCTGGAATTTGAGCTAAAAAAGGTCCAACCTTGTATTGAATAAGAGTTTGTAATTCAGAGCTGGTATGTGTATTAAATTAATCTTTTTTAATAATTTGTCTGTCACCAAACAATAAATATCACATTGTTATTTCAAAATCACTGTTGCTGAGATCAGATTTTCAACAAATGTTTGACATAGTCACTTTTCACTGAAAAAATATCCTCTGAAATGCCACTGATTGCATTTTCCTAGAGTTTGTCCAGTTTCCTCCTGCTTATCTTCTATTAGCTCATTTTAATGTTTTATTTTGGCTCTTTGAAGACTTTTTTATTAAGTGCAATTTCAATTATACAAGCAGCTACCCATTAAAATTATTTATTAATCTCAAATTGATTAATTTCAGATTTAGAATAATCTGCATCTTTGAAACAATTGTATCTGCAAATATTGGGTTGATGCATAATTCCATGCCGTTTTATTTCACGAGTGTTTCCCAGGCCAGTAGTGAAGGTGCAGATGGCCAGTTGTATATCAAAATGTAGCCAGTAATATCTGGTATCTAAATCATATTGCATTGTGTGACGTGGCTAATGGGTTTTTGGTTTTCAGGTCCAGAAGCATGGAATGTCGAGTAGAGAGGACGAGCATTTCCGACATCTGCTCTTCTGCGAGTTTAACAAGGGATCCACAGCCGCCAAGGCAACTCAATAAATTTGTGCTGGGCATGGAGAGGATACTATTGCTCTGAGGACAGCCAGCAAACGGTTTGAGCGGTTCTGAGGTGGCAATTTTGACCTGAACGACTCTCAGGTCTTCCATCTCACTTTGATGACGATTGTTTGAAACTTCTCATCCACTTGGATCTGCGTCAGACCACATGAAAATTGGCCACTGAGATGGACTGTGTTCAGGCCACACTAGTGCAACACCTGGAACGTATAGCAAAGTTCCAGAAATTGGGGTCTTTGGTGCCTTATACTCTCACTGAGGACAACAAGAATCAGCGTGTTGCCATATGTGGTTCTTTGCTCAAACATTATTGCAAATGTTCTCAGCAACAGAAACTCTTTCTGTCACATATTGTTATTGGAGATGAAAAGTGGTGCCTGTATGTGTATTTCAGGCGTCGGAGGGAATGGTTAAGCCCAAACAAGATGCCCACACAACGTCCAAAACATGACTTTCATCCTGCGAAGATCATGTTGTGTGTCTGGTGGGTCACGGAAGGCATTATTCACTGGGAAATGCTGCCGAGGAATCTGACCATCAACACTGTACTCTATTGTAAGCAGCTGCTCCGTCTGGAGGGAGCAGTTCAGCAGAAACGGCTACATCAGTGCCATAGTGCCCTTCTCCAATATGCAGATGCACTCCCTCACAGTGCAAACATGACCAAAATGGCCATTCAGGACATGCAATGGGAGATCCTTCTACATCCGGCCTATTACCTAGATGTCGACCCTTCAGACTATAACCTGTTCCTATCTCTGTCGAATGCACTCCATGGCAGAATATTCAACAATGATGTTGATCTCCAGAATTTCCTTGATGATTTCTTCGCAGCAAAACCTGCACGTTTGTTCAAGAATGGCATTGCAGACCTATCCAGACGTTGGGACACCGTCGTAAACAATGTGTGTGTGTGTGTGGGGGGGGGGGATGCATAGTTGATTGATTCCATTTTTTTTTATGTAATACATTCCTGTAGTGCAGTGAAAAAAATGGCATGAACTTATGCATCAACCTAATAAGTTACATTACCCATGTTTTAACAACTGTTGTCCGACAATGAACTTTTCTAGCAAAACCAGCTGCAATCAGTTTTCTTTAATGTGTGACAAGTGAACATCACTGTGAAATAAAGTTCAAATATTCAAGGTAAGAAAACATAATCTGTTTTTAAAAAGCATAACACATACTGAAAGAAAAATGAAAAAATACTCATAGTTATTGCACAATCAAACAGAAGTCATTACTCTTTCCACGTTTATAAGTGAGTCACAGAAAAATTCTCATTGCCGCCACTGGGAATCGAACCCAGGGTCTTCCAGTTATGCGCCGGACATGCTTCCACTGCACCACAGCGGCCTCGAATTCCCCCAGACTCGCATACGCTAACTGCCAAGCCACTTGGCAGGTTGCTTCTTGGAGCCCCGCACAATGCTGGGGATTCACCAAAGATAGTAAGCAGCAACTGAACAAATAACTAGAAGGCTAATGAATAATAAATACAGACATTTGACGTGGCATGTCAAATGTCTGTATTTATTATTCCTTTGCCTTTTAGTTATTTGTTCAGTTGCTGCTTACTATCTTTGGTGAATCCCAGTGTTCCAAAAGCTAGTCCACATCAAATGTCTGTATTTATTATTCATTTGCCTTCTAGTTATTTGTTCAGTTGCTGCTTTTTTATTAAGTGCAATGGAGCCCCAGCATTGTGCGGGGCTCCAAGAAGCAACCTGCCAAGTGGCTTGGCAGTTAGTGTACGCGAGTCTGGGGGAATTCGAGGCCGCTATGGGGCAGTTGAAGCATGTCCGACGCTTAACTGGAAGACCCTGGGTTCGATTCCTGGTAGCGGCCAATGAGGATTTTTCCGTGACTCGCTTATAAACGTGGAAAGAGTCATGACTTCTGTTTGATGTTCCTAGTCCACGTCAGATGTCTGTATTTGTTATTACACAAAGTTTTCATGTGTGATTCATTCTTGCAACAAAAGTATTTAATTTGAATCTATCTGATGATTTGCAGTGGCAGTAGGATGTCCATTGTAAAAGTTCTCATCCATACCAATAGGTGGGTCTTGAAATTGCAAGATTTGAGTAATTTCTTTAATCTTCTCATTCAGTTTTATGAGCTTTCAATTTCACATTGTTTTCAATAATAATGGAGCTCTCCCTAATGTGGGGATCAAGTTCTTCCATGTAAAGGTGCATGCACTGACATTTCTCTTTATAAGTCTAATGCAGATTGTATAATTTGAATCTCCTATATTCATTGACAACAAGGACCTTGCCAATGAGAAATAGTTATCATTATACATGGTTTTTAATAAATATAATTTGGAACATGATAAAGTTCGCCTACTTCTGTTACTTAGTAACAGAGTAGACAAACTTTTATCATGTTCCAAATTATATTTAAAGCAGATTGCTTTTTTTATTGTGTCCATCCATCTGGTATCATCATGGTTTCACCCTTGTGTAACCATATCGTGTTCAGCTATGTTTTTGGTACAGGTGGAACCTTTTCTGATTTAACGTACTTCTTCTTTTTTTTTTTTTTAATTTGAATTCTTCATGATACTGAAAGCCATTTGGTCTTCTGTTTTTGTCTGTAATCAATTTGATTTATTATCTGCACTTCACTTTTCTATTCATCAAAATTCTTTAAATTGATTTTATTACTTTTTTTTCAGTTCTGCCACTACTACTATGCTTGTTTCCATAAAGTTTTCAGCTTCATGTGACTAATGTTTTGTTGTATTAACAGTTATTTCATTTAGTTTACTTACTATCAGAATTTATAATAGTTAATCAGAACTAACTTTAATTTTTCTCATTTATTGTTGTAATAAGTGAAATATGGTTTCTTTTCACAGGTGCTCAAGTTGTTAAACAGTAATACTGAGAATCCATACTTAATATGGGATAATGCCACGCGTGCTGAATTACAGGAATACCTCAAAACACAGCAGAAAGAAATGATCAGATCTGTAAGCATGACTTCTTTAAAACGTTTAATTTTCATTTTATTGTCGAAAAATGAAATTTGTTTGTTTGTTCTGTATCACAGTCAGTAAATTACTATGCAGCATTTTTCAAAGTAAAGTGTTATGACACATATTTTATTTGGTCTGACAAAATTTGCACCGTGGGAAACTTACTATGAGATTCCACTGAACACAACATATGACATTTTGCTGTAGTAGTAACATGTTCTCATCTAAAGGAAAATGAGGACCTATCAGATTCACATGTCTTATACAGGCATGATGAGACACAGTACACCATTGATGCTGATTGTATCATTATATGTTTGTGTAGGTGTGACAGTTTTTTTTTTAAATCAATTTTGGCTTCTCTCTGAGGTAAATATCAGCATTTATCATTCATTGTAGTGCTGAAGCACTTCAGTAAATGACTTCACTGTAGTGCTCATTTCCATGTGCTCAACAACCAGTTTCATTATGATATTTAGCACAGCAATCAGACATTGCTGAATTGACTGCAATTACTGTTTCACACATGAAATCAATCACATCAGAAAACTTGAAAATTCCATCGCCATGGAGCGGGAATCGAACCCACATCTCCTGATTACCATCTGAGCATGCTTTCCGTTGCAGCACCGATGCTGGCAAATTCGCAAGTATCTGAGTGTTAAGCACATAGGAATATTCTCTGACCATGTTCTTAATCGAAGCACAGTTTGCTGCCACCTGGCATTGTTAAGTAAATCTCCAGTTGTTCAGGTATACAGAGTGGAAGACGGATAGCATGTTCAAATGGCAATCAGGAGATGCGGGTTCAATTCCCGCTCTACGGTGACAAAATTTTCAGGTTTTCTGATGTGATTGATTTCACATGTGAAACAGTAATTATAGTCAATTCAGCAATGACTGATTGCTGTGTTAAACATCATGATGTATTTGCCACGTGTTATGAGAAGAATATTTCTTCCACTCTGTAAACCAGTTTCATGGCACAGTTTTTTTCTCTATGTCAATTATGATACCATTCCTTGTATTATACATACAGTTCAACCCTTATATAACAAAGTTTAAGGGACAGTCAAAGGCTTTCGATATATGTGGACTTCATTTTAACCCGACATATGAAAAGAGGGGCTATTTTTGCCACATTAATTATATTATGTCAGGTTAAAACCAGTCAATCATAAACTATTTATCAATTAACTGTAGGTAAAGAATAATTGTTAGCTGAAAACTATAGCTAGCAGATTAATATGAGTGAGATCTGTTATAACAAGCAAAACATTTAACAAATGTAAAAATTAAAGTAAGTGCCAAAAATTTGAAACCTCACCTGTTACTTGTTACTTCAAATATGTGAGCCCTGTCTTGCTTGTTTTGTGATTATCATGATTGCTGTTTTAAATGTTTTCCAAATTCCTCTGATGTGTTGGTTGAGATATTTCTAGATGCTTAAGATTTTGTAAGTAGAAATTAAGTTACTGAAAAGTGGTAAGAGGAGGGGATAAAAATCAGCAGTTGTATGTTTGGCAAGCAGAGGGGGGCACAGGGGGGGGGTAACAATAACCAAAACGTTCTTACCTTTCTGCAAACTGGTGTATCTGTATGGGGAACCATGGGGTTTTGTCAACAGCAGGTGATTCCCTATTTTTCAGTGAACACAAAGGTTTAAAAACTGAGTGAATGCCACTATTTTATTTGCAGATAACCATGCTGACAATATATGCAGTTTCTCCAAACATTATTATTTGTAATATGCAGTTAAAATAACAAGGAAATATATTGCAAAGTTCCAGAGATCTATAAAAACTGGCTTATACGAAACCTCATATTATGCAAGCTCATTATATGTGGGTTTAACTGTATTTTGAATTTAATGCAAGAAAGTGGAAGGCTTTGATAACTTCTCAGAAATGAAGTGGTATCTGAAGTTTTGTTAAGCTGATTAGTTTTGTATAGTTAAAGAAAAAAATATCCATTTTGTTTTTATATTTTACACATAAGAGAGTAACACTTTCTCATCATTAGTTGATAAGTGATTGACTTTGAAAAATGATACTCCCATGATATTTTTCATTTACAGACATTTTCAATAATTGCTGAACCGATTTAAATCTTTTCTCCCCAATCTGGAGTTATTTACTCACTATTACTGAAATGAAGACCACTCTGAAAAGCCTAAGGGTAGCATGAATACATCTCTTTTTGTTATATTTAACGTAATTACTTCACAAGTTTTTGCATTTTTTTGCTTGACTGTAATAAAAACTAAATGTTGTCTTTTTTTTTTTTTTATGAGTTTCTTAGGCCTTGTAAATGGATCATAACACAAAAATGGATTATATACTGGTGAAGATTAGGAATAAACTGGCAAAATGCATAGCATTTCTCAGGGGGTCTGTGTCTTGCACCTTCCATGATCATCTGCCTTGTATAGTGGCTCTATCAAATGGGTAGCACAATGACACTTGGAAATGCTCTGCTAGACATCATTCATTAAATAGTGACTGTTGTGGCACATGCCCAGGCTCAATACAGTGTAAGAGAGTTCAATGCATTTTGTAGCCTGATTGCAGTATGTGTGTGGTAGATGCTGCATGAGCTTGAGCTACCACAGTGATCACCAGCACCATATAAGATTGGTGTAACTATGTTCTCAATAAATTAGACAAAGACAAACTGTGTTTTCTAGAGAGCATACTGGGGACTAACGAATCTGCCTTCACACACAACAGCCATCATTGTAGGTACAACCACTACCATTTAAGCATGGACAATCCACAATGGTTACAAGGAAGTCCATCATTCGGCACATTGGATGGTTAGTGTTTGGTGTGGCACGTGGAATAACATCCCTTTTTGCACCAGCGTTTTTCTAATGCATTACTATTGGACAGCAATATTTGAAGTTGTTCTGTGATACCATACCAGTTTTTTTTGTTTCTCTTCATCTATTATCTCACATTTAACACAATAGTGCACCTGCAGAATGCACAGCACCAGCAGTCAATTTCCTCACTGCTGCATTCTGTTTTCATGTCGTGGGCTATGGTGGTCTGATTGAGTGGCCACGAAGGTTGCTAGATGTAACTCAACTAGATTTCCTGTAGGGTTACTTTAAATCAAAGGTCTATGGCACCATGGCTGCAGAACTTGCAAGCGTATATGCAAATGGGCTGCAGAACTTGCAAGAGTGGACTGAGCAAGCTTGCAGACCATTTACTAGAGCAGGGCTTGAAAAATATCTGAAAAGTTACATGCCCAGCTGGGCATGTGCAGAAATTATTTACCTGCTCAGGTAGTAAAAGCTGGATGCCCAAGAAAATGTATCTTTTAAGATAACAAATCAGAATCCTCATTTTTTAAGTTAAAAAATGTGAACTTTTTGCATGTTTCGCATTTCCGTTTTAAAGGTACAGATTTGAAATGAATACTGATTCAAAATGTTCAATGCACAAAAGCATGTATCTCAAGTTTTCAGATGATGCTGAAATTAGTATGAAATGGTATAATGAAATTGGTACTCATATTTGAGAAATTTAGTGATTCTGCCAGGTTCCTTACATTAAAGTTTTCGCTCTTTTTCACAACAGCAGAGGCTAGTTCCATCAGAGGCACGCGTACCGTCGCTGACTATAAACAACATTTGAAGTAGATCTCCATATGGCTCCAATTTCTGGACCTAGTGCATATAATTAAAGAAATGATATTCTTCTGTTCTTAGCACTCCATAACAATAATACAACTTCCAAGGATTAGCTGTGAAATGAAACATGACATGTGATCAAGAATCACATTATGGTATTTAACCAAATCATGGAGTTATTTGTGGAATATAGATGGTAGTATATGAAATAATCGTCTGATATTTCTTATGTTTCTGTTTCACACGTTAAGTTGCTATGAAAGTTCGATTGACCAATATATAACGTTCAATGGTGAAAATTTGTGTCAATTAACCTCTGTAGATAGAAATTATGAACTCAGCATATTTATGCTCACCTCTTCTTCCATCATCATGTCAGTAGAATTTTCAGTTCCTCTGGTTCTTTGTCTTTCACAGAAAGATACATCATATCAGTAGAATTTTCAATTCCTCTGGTTCTTTGTCTTTCACAGAAAGATGCATCATATCAGTAGAATTTTCAGAAAGATTCATCATGTCAGGAGAATATTTAGAAAGATTTATCATGTCAGTAGAATTTTCAGAAAGATTCATCATATCAGTAGAATTTTCAATTCCTTTGGTTCTTTGTCTTTCACAGAAAGATTCATCATGTCAGTAGAATATCATCATGCCAGTAGAATTTTCAGAAAGATTCATCATGTCGGTAGAATATCATCATGTCAATAGAATTTTCAGTTCCTCTGGTTCTTTGTCTGTCACAGAAAGATTAGGCTTATGTGGTTAGGCCCATCATTTCAAGTCCCTTCTACCATCTGTTTGTACTTGTGGAGCCCTTTGTACATAAATATCAGTATGTGCAAAGTTCTGTCGTCATTCACAAAATCATATAGATGAACAATAAGTGAAAGATATACAATGACAATGAAAGATATATGAATAATATACAATGGTGATAGGACTATAACGAAATGGAATGATTCGAACACAAAGAAAAAAACGGCTTCGAATTTGACATTAAACCACTTGCCAAAGTTAAAACCATAATCGGAAGATGATGAAATAAAACCAAGTGAAGTCACCACCTTAACCCTTTAAGCGGCCGATGTACTGTGCTTGAACTAAACGGTACCCCAAATTTTTGCTCCCTCCAAAGAGAAATGTTCATATAGCAAGCTGGTTTTACAAAAAACTACAGTAAAGTAATTTATTTTTACCCCCCCCCCTCATCTCAGCAACAGCAAAAATAAACCTATTATAGGTGATTAGCTTTCCTTCTAGTCTTATATTTCCTGTTCCATGACCTAAAACATGATAGAGAAGGGCTTGTCTTGCTGACACGAACATCATGCAACTGGGTAAGAAAAAGTTCAAATGACTTATCTCTCCTTCCTTAAACTTGGCTGCATAGTCCTTTATCTGTTAATTTCTAAGAAGGAATTGGTGTCAATCATATGCCTGAATGACCAATCTGAATAACAGATCTAAGGGCGAAAGCTACTTTTTTCGATGCTCTAGTGTTGAAGGTAAATCATGCGAGCAGCTTTGGGACCACGAAACATTCCCTGAATGAATTCGTTCCAGGCGCATTCGGCCCACTTTTTAGACAGTGAATGTATTTTTTGAGTTGAGTTCAGCTCATTTTGTTAAACCCGAGTTAATTCGTTCCAGCCGGTTAAAGGGTTAAAACATGTGCGAAAAAACAAAGGATTGACACAACACTGTCGTCGCCTCATCGCCTCGTCAACATATGATTATATATGATTTGTAAATGACAACGGAACTTTGCGCATACCGATACTCATGTACAGAGGGCTCCGCAAGTACAGACAGATGGCAGAATGGACTTGAAACGATGGGCCTACCCACATAAGCCTAATCTTTCTGTGAAAGACAAAGAACCAGAGGAACTGAAAATTCTACTGACATGACGATTGGAGGTGAGGTAGATTTGAAGAGGTGAGCATAAATATGCTGAGTTCGTAATTTCTATCTGTAGAGGTTAATTGACACATAAATGTTCACCGTCAAATGTTATACACAGTGTGGCAAAGAATTTTTTAAGACTGGGTCTGTAAAATGAAATAGAAACAAGAAATTATAATTTGTTTTGGTTTGTTATTCAAAATAAGTCCCTCCGGCTTCAATACACCCGTTACAGTGATTTAATAATGATTCGAATGCCTGCTCCAGTTCACTTTGCGGAATTGCCTCCAAAGCACGCGTCGAAGCTGTTTGTATGGTTGAAATATCATCAAAATAACACCCTTTTAACGTCATGTTAAGTTTTGGGAATAAAGAAAAGTCGCAGGGTGCTAAATCAGGCGAATACGGTGGATGATTCAACACACAGACGTTATTTTTTGCCAAAAATCTATGAACAAGAAGTGAGGTGTGACTGGGTGCATTATCGTGCAACAAACACCAACTGTTTTCATCCCGATATTCTGGACGAATGCAACAAATTCTGCCTATCAAACGCCTCAAAACATTTAAATAAAACTCACCAGTAATTGTTTGTCCACTTGGAACAAATTATTTGTGGATAATACCCTTACTATCGAAAAATGTAATAAGCATTTTGATTTTCGATGGAACTTTTCTTGTTTTTTTGGCTTGTGGTGAGTTTTTGACTTCCATTCCGCACTTTGTCGCTTTGTTTTAGGATCATATTGAAAACACCATGTTTCATCACCTGTAACAATCGATTTTAAGAAGTTTGGATCATTTTCAGCGGCTGAAATGATGTCTCTGCAATGTGCACTTCTCCTTGATTTTTGTTCATTGGTTAACGTGTGTGGAACAAATTTAGCACAGACTTTTGTTTTGACCAAATCTTCATGCAGGATGGTTCGAATCATTTCTTTGTTGATGTTTAAAGACTCTTCCATCATTCTTAGTGACGCACATCGATTGTTTGCAACAAAATCACACTTTTTTTCAATAATCTCAGGTGTCCTAGATGAACTTGGTCTTCCGGTATGCTTATCATCTTCTAGCTTATCTCTTCCGTCCAAAAACGTTTGTGCCACAGGAAAACATTTGATCTACTTAAACAAAACTCACCGTAAACTTGTTTCATCATTTGGTACGTTTCCGAGGCACTTTTACCAAGTTTTGCGTTAAATTAAGTAACAGCCCTTTGATCCATCTTAATAATTTAACACGAAAAAAATTTTACTTCTCTAATGAACGGCCATTTCGTTTGAGTTACTTTAACAACTGCGCAGTACTTTTGGCAGAAAGCAAGCAGATGGTCACGGTTTATAACGCATTTGCGATTACACTGGTGGCGCCACCGTAGGCTGAAATCTAGCGCCAGTCTTAAAAATTCTTTGATGCCCTGTGTATATTGGCCAATCGAACTTTCATAGGAACTTAACATGTGAAACAGAAACATTAAGAAATATCAGACGATTATTTCATATACTATATGACATGTGATGATTGTCTTTTTTTCTTGTATTAGGAAATTCTGTTCCAAACTTTTTTTTTTACTTTTAAATTTAGTTGCCAGTTCTGGGCAGCCAGATTTTTTATTTACCTGCCTAAGCCAATAATTTACATGCCCCAGGCATCTTGGGCATGGTATTTTTCAAGCCTTGTGGAGTAATGTTTGTTTCTTTATGTTTGGAATAACTTACTACTTTGCATCCAGTCCTGCATTGTAGTTGGTGGCAGACACATGGAATGCCTTAAACTGTGACAGATTTGTTTCTTACTTGCAGGGTAGAAACTAATGCTTGCAACATCTGATAGCATGTGGTGGTTTGCTTCAGCCTATTTTACGATGAGTGTTTTAAATGTCTAAAAGTGATTTTCAGCATGCTATTTATATTTCTTGTTTTCTTATTTCAGCTCCTGTAATAGCACTGTTTCTCCATCACGGATGGGTTTTTACAGGTTTTAAATAAAGGCATTGTCACAAATTGTACTGCACAGTGTACAGCCTAAATCCACGTGTCGACACCCACTTTTTGTGACTGATTTGTGGGAAACAAATTACGCTCTCCAACTTTGAAATTAATGTTTTTCATGCTGTCTGTCATGTTTTCGAAATTTGTGGAACTAAGTTTGCAGATTTGCCACTAGGGGCACTTGCACTGATCCTGATATTTCCGCATCATTAGCAGTCTCTGTTCACCTGCTAACTGACTGTTGCACCACTTTACTACACACCTTGTATATATTTTGATTGCTTATCTTTTTCATCTTTTTATTTCCTTCTGGTAGTAGCAGATTTCAAGTGATAGGTTTTGCAAACAACTTCACGTGGTGGAAGAAGCTTTTTTTTTTTTTATATAAACTAGCAGTTTTTTCATTGATGCATACACATGTCAAAAATTTTTCTCTATTTTTTATTATGTGCCGCTGAGGCTTGAACTCTACTTTGGTATTCAAATATGAAACAAAATAATGAATAGTAAAATTTCTATTAGTTACTCATTTTTCTTTTATCTTTTGGAAAGATGTGGGGAATATTAGTTTTAAAAAGATTTCACTGCTCTCATTTTATTTATATGCTTTCAATTTAGGTTATATTATCTGGCTTTGCAGGGTTATGAAAAATATTATTTTTCAGGGTTTCAGATGAAAGGTTAGTATAAAACTAAACAATGTGCAAATGATAACATAGTTCCGAGAACTTGAAGTTTTATAATTCGTTTGTGAAAAGTGAAAATAACTTTGTTTCAAATGCAAATTCAGTGCCATTACTTCTAGCTTGTTGATTTTTTATGATAAATTTAATTGCTTAGGAATATATTTATAGGTGAAACAATTTAAATATACTGAGAACATACTGTTTTCATTAGAGTGAATGTGTCTTTAGTTTTGTATCATGAAATCAGTTAGTGACATGTCAGCTTATTTGCAAAACTACATATTTTAATTCACCATTATTGAAATCTTTTTTCCCTGGATAAAGGTATTTTATAATTTTGCAGGGGGAATGTGACTCATCATATGGTTCCAAATTTGTCTTTTCTGCTCATTCTTCAGAGTTGATTATTGGTGAAGTTTTTGTTAGAATATATAACCAACAGTCAACATTTCCTTTAGAAGTGAGTTTTTGTTTGTTTTCACTTTGTCCGTATGTGCATGTATTTTATTATACTGTATAAAGAAAATCCCTTTGTCAAGTTCCTCATCAAGCTTTTATATTTCATCAATGATCTTACAAAATAAACTGATCTGTTACTTGCTCTAGCTTTTTCCATTTGTACACCATTTTTTTTCTTGGAATTTGATTTAGAACCATTAATTTTGAGTTGCCAACATTTATTCTCCATAACAAATTTTCCATACTTTTATGTGCTAGAGATTAAAATTTTGTTCTAACTAAACTGGTGTCCAAAATTTACATAACAAATACAAATTCAAAAATATATCCAAACTGAGACAACCAGCTGTAAAGATTTTTCAGAAACATGAGCTAGGGGAAATGCTATATCGACACACCCAAGCAACATTATGCTGGCTCATATAGAAATATGCAAATGATGACTATATGTCATTGAGTTGGCAGGCACACGACCTTGATAAACGTTCTGAGTGGAGTGTGGCAATTGAAGCTTGACTTGTACTGTAATTAGAAGAATGTCCCAATAGAGCATGTCTGTGATACTCTGGGAAGAGCAATTGCAGGCAGGCTGCACCCTCCCAGGACTCCAATGTGCCTTGGTCGAGGAGTGATACTTATTGCCCCAAACTGTCAACCACAGCCTTGTAAATAGCAAAAGGGATCGTTGTGTGAGCTGTTGTGCTGTTTGGGGTCATCACACTCCATATTAGCCCTTCAAATCCACACCACTTGTATCACTTTTGTACTGCCATGCTGTCATTCTCCTCGTGTGGTGATAGCATTCCTTTTCTGTTCTGTATTGCAGCATTATTGATATATGTATGTCCTTACCAACTGTCATTAAACTACATCATGTGGATTTTGTGTTATTCATTGTTTTGTGTTTGTCGCATTAATTTTGGACACCAGTGTAGTTTACATTCTTTGAAATTAGTAATCAGCTTACAGCAGACCAATTAGGACCGCTTAGAGCAGTTTTCTTTCATAGGACGTAAATCTGTAAAAAGAATAAATAAAATATCCACCATGGACTTTTACCTTTAATAAATAATGGATTCCAGCATAAAAATATATTTTCAAAGCACATTTGTCCTAGAAAGATATTTGTTCCTTCAGTACAAAAACAGGATGGCTTCTTAGATGCAGTTTTATCTAAAACATTAGAAATGTTTAATATTTATTAATGAAAAACTTTGAATACCAAATCTTGCTAGTTGCTTGGCCCACAAGCTCTGGAACTTCCTTCTTGCTGACTTGTAACCTTCATTTTGCATAAGATCCTCTTGTAAGAAATTAAAAACTCTAGAAAATCTTGAAATATTTTCAGAACAATTAAAATTACTTAGGACAAAAGGAACAAACTTCATTTGGCTCAACCGGGTAAGCACTTGCAGCATTTTATACAGAAATGTGTTTAGACCTGTGGGCGTCAATAATGGCTGACCATCACAATGTCAGTGCATTGTTGCTGAGGGAATACAGCAATATTCACAGTAAAGTGGATCTTATTTCCAGATCAGTGTGTGGTTGCTGTTCATCCTTGTGCATGTCAGAAAGCTGACTACAAGAAGCTTATGTAAGGTATAGTAGTGACTTTCTGCCCTCTGTCAGAGTGCAATTTAAACAAAATAGTAATAGTATGAACTTTCATCGGATAGACATACTGTGAAATTATATACTTACAATTAAGCTCTATGAGCTCTTAAAGGTAAGTCCATGGTGGAAATGTTATTAATTTTTGTGTGTGGATTTACCATGTAACAAAGTATATACAGTAACACAAACATATTTTAACATACTGAATAGTGTATAAAGTGAACACAAGCATTATGTGTTTTTAATAACTGTACATCTATTGTGTCTGAAACTAAGCTACTTTCTGTAAACTGTTGATCCATTTACATCACAAACGAAAGTATACTTCCTTTTATCCTGACTGTTGCGAGGCTATCCTGACTGTTGCGAGGCTATCCTGACTTTTGTGAGGCTATCCTGACTGTTGCGAGGCTATCCTGACTGTTGCGAGGCTCTAGATGCATAGGCTTATGATTGATTTTAAAAGCTTGCCTCACAGTTTGTAACTTTTAGCACATTTGAACAATATAGTTTTCCTAGGTACTTGCTTAAAAGCCACTTTAAAAGCAATGAACAACCATGTATAAATCCTCATTGAGCTCATGATTTTTTTTTACAAAAGTTAAATACAAATATTTTATTCTAGCATCCCCTACTGTAGCTGAAGCCGCACTGTTCTTTACTCACCTGTTTTTACATTAAACTTCAAAGCTTTCAACCTCAAAATGCATGAGTAAATTTCTGGAGGAATATGATTCTAGAGATGCACACGAGTTATTACAGCCCATTGCTACCTTTATACCTGTTGTCCGCCTAGCTGCGGTTATGGAATATGCAGATGACATGATTGGTATGCATGTCCAGACAATTATTGGTAGATAGTGTATATTTCCATACTATTTAAAGCAAGTATGATGTACCAAAGTAAGCATACTGGCACATAGGTGCTATATTTCTACTCTATTCCCATGTAGCCATCCTTCTGAAAACTTTAAAAATTCATCTCCTGGAATGGGATTGAACCTGCTCTTCCTGATTTGCATTCAAGTATGCTACTGTTGTTACATCACCCAAATCACTGAAGTTCCACACAGTTGAAGCTAAGCAGATATACTTCTGGAATGTTGGTCAGATTTCTCTGGTACATCAACTTAGCTTTGGTTGCCTGGAACTTTGTTTTCCTGGGTCGCGTAATGGTAGTGTGCTGAGACACTAATCAGGAGTTACAGATTCAAGTCCCATCCCAAGGCAATGCAATTTTTAAGTTTTCTGAAGGATGGGTATGTGGGAAACAGTAGAAAATACAGCACCTGTGTGCCAATGTTGATATTTGTTTATACCTTGCATGTAATTGTGAAAAATAATTTTTTTTCAAGGGATTTCCTTCCCACTGATATCTATGGTCTTAAAATCATGTTGAGGTAAAATTCCAAAATATTCACTTGAATTTCTGTGGCACTAGAAAAGTAAGTTTCAACTAATGAAATAAAAAAATATCTTAGAAAATCCTAAATAGCTAAATAGAGGTCAGAAGGGGGGGGTATCTCACATTAGTCTGTTATGTTCGAACTTGCAAAATTATATGATCCTGTGCTTAGAAGTGATAAATTGAGGCACTGAAGAATTAAATAAGTATGTTTGTTCATACCTTGAGAGCTAGAGTTTGTTTATGAAATCAATTTAAGAAATTTTAGAAATCAACAAAAACAATTGTAGACCTATTCTGTCATATATAAACTTTCATTCCATTTTCATGCATGCACAGGGTGTCTCACTCATTACCGAACCTGGCATTTCTTTAATATCAATGAAGATATTGCAACGAAATTTGAAGTGGATTTACCTCATTTCATGCGAAGTGTGATGACATCACCTCATGCTCTGGAAATGGCCACCATTTGCATCAAGACAGCATTGAAACGAAGCACCATATTGTGGAAAGTCCTTGCCAGTACGTCCACCGCCACTGCCTGAATTTCTTCGGTGATGTTTGCTTTCAAGGCATCTACAGGGCTGCCAGACCTGCGCCAATTGCGCCAGCTCACACCAAAACGTTGTTCTTGTACCATTCTGCTAAAAAATCGCGATTTTGATGAAATTTGCGCCAAAAGTTAAAATTTACCGGTCATCAATATTTGAGCGTAATCTTACAACATTCGAAATCGATTCAGTGGTTGATTCATACGGGAGATTCTTCCGCATATTCGCGGAGTTCCTCGCCTCCCACCTTTTTTTGTCATTTTCGAGATCGATGCAAAAGTGAAGAAATTTTCGGGGTATTAGTGGGGGGGGGGGGAGTCGTATTCCATCTAGGAACGTTGTTTTGCCATTTTAAACATTTGGAAATGGAAGTTAAACGGAGTGCAGATTTTTTCCGTAATCGTATCTTTTTTCTCTCGCGATGTTGTATCTGTTCAGTATTGTTGTTAAATATAATTTCATTGCATAATTTCAGCTTGAAATTGTTAGCAACGATTTCCGAAACCGGAAGTTAGGCCGCCTGAAAATTTCCTCGCAATCATCAGCCATGAGATTCTTACGCGGATTCAAGGAATTCCATCATTTTTGTTATCATTTGGACCATATGAGATCGATGCACAACTGAATTGAAATTTTGGGAGGATTGGTGGTGGTGGGGGAGGGGGTCGTTTTTCTTCGTCGGAGGACGGAATTTCATCCTTCAAAATCTGAAAGTAGATGGAGGTAAGATTTCTCTCGCAATCATAATTTTTTTTTATCGTGATGTTTCTTCTACCCATTGTTAGATATCATTTTATTCCATAAATATTTGTATTTCAGCTTGAAAATGTTGAATAAATTTTCGAAAACGGAAGACGGGTGGAGCGAAGATTTCTTCCGTAATTGTATCCCCCCCCCGCGATGTTCTCACTCTTATGTAGTTGTTAAATGCCACACCCTCATAAATGTGTGTGCATTTTAGCATGATAAGAGTGGGAGAAATTTCCAAAAATGGAAGTGACGAAGTTTGGAAATTTGTAAGAATTAATGCATGGTGTTAACAAAAAAAAAAAAGAGTATTCGTTCTCTGAAAATTACACCATTTATCTAAAATAGTGAAAGCTCTAATATCAGAATTCATGGTTCTCAGGCTGAAAGTTTTTTAAGCATGATGAATAAAATTATCATCTGAGAGAATAAAAAAGAAAAACGAAAAAAGAAAGAAAAGTAACAAAGAAAAAAGGTAAGGGAAAACTATCAGCAGAAAAAAGTAAACAGTGGACGCTGTGCGATGGCAGAGTCAACAAAAGAAAAATATGGCCGTGGAACTTGCTGAGAAGAAAGTAGGGTTTGCTCGCAAGAGGAAACCAGAACTAAGTTTCTAGCAAGTACAAGAACAAAACCAGGAAAAACAACCTGTTTGAAGCTGTCTTTTAAAACTACTTTATTTTGTTTGAAATTCAGTAATTTTATAATTGTGAATACAGTGGTGTGATATAGTTAAATATTTTCATAAATAAATAGCAGTGAACGATTCAGTTTTGTTCATAATATTCACCCTTTCTCACCGTGCAGTCTGATTTTTCACCAAATTCAAAAGTACAGCTTTGTTTTTTTCTTCATCAGTCTCATGTATGCTAATGAAAATCGCTCACGAGCGCTATGGATAAATGAAAGGATTGTTTATATCGCATAACTTGTAATCAATTATCAGGAATACCGATCTTTTGGTTCCTACTTAAAGTCTGAATTTTGCCAAATACATTTAGGGAGCAGAATTTTTAGGAGGTTTTCTTTTTATGATTTTGACCTACCTTGGGGAACATCTTCACCCTCACACTTTTCTTCTCCAGATGGAAGGTGCGTTGAGCGATTTACTAACTCGCAATTGTCTGCTTAACGTCCATGTCCATACATACAGGATCCTACATATGCACGAGCAGTGGCTCTTTGAGACAGCAACAACAAAAAAGTCATAAGCTGATTCTACTACTACAACTGAAGAGGGGGGGGAGTTATCCCACGCCAAAATGTCACTGTGCAAGTGTTAAGCAACGGAAGAAGCTTTTATCTAACCAACTTTACTAAATCTCACTGTTGTCTTATAGTTTTGGTTCCAGTTGTAATTGTTCACTGCAATAACGAAAGTTTGACATTGATAATCACTGGATGAAAAACATTGTATGAAGAGTATCATGGCACAACTGCTGAAAGGTGATTTTACAATTTGATTATTAAATGTTACATTAGTTTTCCTTTTATATCGAAGGTATGCCTTCCTTCAGAAAACCTTAGGAGTTTGTGATGCACACGCAAATCACGTATGCATGGCGTGCCAGTTGGTTGGTTTCAGAAATAATGTATTTTCATCTGAATGCCATAAATCTCGAAAAATATGCTGCTAAAACCTAACCAAACAACAAACAGTAATTACATATTATTTATTCTTCCTAAGTGTATATTCGCAAGCGTTCAGTAACAATAGCAACAGTTCTTGGACGCAGCAGCATCCTATTTGTGGTACAGTGAAACAAATGCATTGAGAGGAAAATCCCTGATACTAATTCAGGGTGCGCACGCGTGCTTGAAAACCTGGAAAGTCCTGGAAAATCATGATTACGTTTTCAAGGCCTGGAATATCCTGGAAAAACGGTATTTTTTTAATGCTGTCTTGAAAAGCCTTGAAATTTGAAATTAGGGCTTAAAAAAAATGCCCTTTTTAGGAAATCGTGTTACTGACTGTTACCCCCTTAATTTTTTAAGTTCCTCTCCTCTGTTCTCAAAGAAACCGCCGGCTACAGTGGTGTTTCGGATGTGCCCAAATCCTAATTTGGCTAGGGGGGAGCACTACTTCCAGTGCAATAAAATTGGATGATTACTAGCAGGTCTGTTACGGAAGGGGAGCTTGATGCATTCTCTAGCCCTGAGCTTGATGTCCGTCCGACAACTACTGAGAACAACAGAAGGGGAAAGAAGAGACATTTAGCATTTGCAAGGGGGTCTCGTGTTTACCAAGTCAGCTGGCATCCACCAGTGAAGAGTATGCCTGAACAACACATTCTTCTGCTCCTTGTTTATTGCATTAAGACGCTTGCTTCCGGCCCACCCCTCAAAGAGACTTCGGCTACTTATGATAAAAAATAAGAAAACTATCTTTGCGAATTTTTCACAAAAGTGGCTGAAATTTTTACATTTACTATAATTGGATTACAGAAGCTCACTCCCAAAATTCCATTTGAATCGGTTTAAAACTTAAAAAGTTAGCATTGGAAATTTTTATTATGTGTGCCTCTTTAGACAGTGAGCCTTGAGCAGAAAGGGTGTTACCATAGCAACGGTTGATTGACAGCTGGGAGCGCTGATCCGAAGCCCTTGGTTGGGAAGAAAGCAAACACCTGTTTATCACTTCCACGGCTCAAAAGGACTAAGAGATATTTTCAGAAATCCATTTTCCGGAATTTTGAAAATAACACAGTAAAATTTTTACAGTGGTTAAAATACATCACAATAAAGTTCTAGTGCAAATTTCTTCGAATTCCGTTTGAAACTTTAGCAGATGCAAAAAAAAAAAAAAAAATCTTCCGTTGCAAAATCGGATTCAAAAAAAAAAAAAAAAAAGAAACGGCAATTATAAATTACGGGAAAAGCAAGCAAATTATTTTTTTTTAGATGCCATGGTTTATTTAAACAGAGTGATCCTTAAATTTTGTTTCTGTGATGATATGGACTCTATTTTAATTACAAACATACATTTTTATTCAGATGTCTGAGTTACTGTTTTAATAAAAAATCTATAATTAAAAAGTTTTCAATGGATTTAGGCGAAATTCAGCAGATAAACGTATTTTAGTAAATTGCAACGTTATGACGTAAATTTGGTCATTTTGTCGAAAATTGGGCAGCATTTTTTTTTTTTTTTACGTTTTCTTCTATAGTTAGGGTGAAGGAGGAAGACACTTCAGTGAGCTGCAGGTGGTGATTTATGGCGATGTGCCAAATGAAAAGAAGCCGTTCCATCAGGACATTCCAGAGGTTGAGTGTGCGTGGACGCGTGCTCCTGCTGTTTGAACTTAATCGGAATGTTTTCGGGAGGGGGAGAAATATCCGTTTCAGCTTTACAGCTTTCAGGCTCCTTTTTTTTTTTTCTTGGTAATAAATAAAAACCATAGTTGCTGCATTCACCATTGATCCATATTCGCATTTCTTGAATATAAACAGCAGACAATCGGAAACATGGTGTTGGGTGGGTCTTGATGTTCTTCATTTGTATCTGCTGAATTTTGTTCTGTGGGAATACGGAATGAGTTATACTGTGAATACATACAAAACTACATATTTTTGAGCTGAAAAAATATGTCTACTTGTACACAGTAGCTAACGTGTGAACTCAGACGAAGACAATCGGACATATGGACGTCTGATTCCATAAAAAAATCAACCCATTTTATTATACACGACAGGTAAAAAAAGAAAAAACATTACATGTTTTTAAACATTATAAAGGAAAGCGGATTTTTGAAACACCATGACTTGATGATATTAATTTCTGAAAGTTTTTTTTTTTTTTTCGATTTTAATTTCTGAAATCTTTTTTTTTTTTTTTTTTCAATTACAATACACTGTAACATGATACCTGTGTGTTGTATCCACTTAGTTGTATGGCAGATTTTCAGTTGGCCGATATCCGCGATCGTAAGTGGTAGTTACATTGCTTATTGTTGATGATGACAAGATAAATACTGGAGTAATGTAGAATGTTGCATAACGTAAAAAAGAAATCGCCCTTCGAACTTTTATGCGGTTATCATAGCTGATCAACCATTTCATTCCATGAACATCAGCACATTTCAATCATTTGACCATTGGGGGTCTGACGGAATTCAGCAGTGCTTAAGCGCCTAGCGCAACGAGAACATGCTAATTATGGACAGTTCTATTCCCTTCCCCCCTATCATCCCTAATCCATTTGCATCTTTCATCATTTTTATTACTTAAAACTGAAATTGCTTTTAAAAACTAATTTGAGCATGATACTGTAAAGCGTAGTAATCATCCTGGAATTTTTTGTATATTGGCCTGGAAAAGGCCTGGAAAGTCCTTGAATTTTTTCCCCAAAAAGAGTACGAACCCTGTAATGTGTTATGCTTAAAATATTGCAGGTCATGTAGTTTTCAATATATTGTGGGTAGTATAATTGTTTTCCCATTTATCTCACTGTAGGAAAAACAGAAATGCTAATTAACAGTCGTAAGAGTAGCAGTAAAATGTCAACAAACCTGAAATACAACATTTTTTTATAGTTCATAAAATAATGGTAATTCAGTTTGTAAATGTAACTTAAAGCACAGCATGGACTTTAAATAATTAAAAATGCTATCATTAGCTGCTCCAAAACCTGAGTTCTGCTCCAAATTGCATATTTTCCCACTCCAAGAATTGCTCCGAAACATGGTAGGGGCACTAACACCCCTGCATCTATGGTTCGCAGTTTCTTTTGGTATACTCTCCCTTTTAGATATCCCCATAAAAAGTATTCGGGAGGCATCAGATCGGGCAAGCGCAGTGGCCATAGACTGTTCGAAATGACACGGTCGCCGAAAAAGGACTGAATTACGGCCATACTGGTGTGTGATGTGTGTGATGTCGTTCCATCATGCTGGTAATACCCAACAAAGAGTTCTTCATCGTCCAATTGATTTACAAAGGTGTTTAAGATTTCCATATATTCAGCTGTTGTGATGGATGTATCGAAGAAGTGGGACCAATTATGCGCGGCTGGGTCATCCCACACCAAACACCAATTTTCTGTGAATGAAGCGGTTCTTCATGTATCACGTTGGGATGTTCACTGGCCCCAATACGGGAATTTTGAGAATTAACGTATCCAGACAGGTGAAACCACGCCTCATCCGAGAACCATGTGTTGTCCAGAATGCCCGGATTTCCCCAAAGAAATGTCTGAAACCATCGACAGCATGTCACTCGTTTCACGTGGTCAGGTTCTTTCAGTTCGTGGACCACAGAGATACGGTATGCATTAATCTTTGCTTTTTTCACAGCACATTGACAAGTGCTTTTGGACAACCCTGTTTCCTGTGACAGTTGGTGAAGTGACTTCCTGGGAGACGCAAGTAGTCCGCCCTTTACGTTCTTGATCATTTCCTCGGACATTTGGGGACGACCTCCTGCAGGGTCGTCTAATAAAGTCCCCTTGGTTTCCAGTTTCTTTGACAGTGCCCAAATGGTGGACTTGCTTGGCAGATGCTTTCCTGCAAAGCTCTCCAGGAATTGCTGTTGACAAGACTTTATCGATTCTGTTTTCCAATAAGTGCGGACAATAAGCACTCACTCCTCCAGAGTATATCGACACATTTTCACACGTACGCGAACAGCCACCAGCACAAGCACTCGCTATCAACAACCGTATTGTGTAGACACGCTCAGTGAAATGGCATAACAAAGCAGCAGAGAGGTGCGTCTGGCTGGCTGGCTGGCTGGCTGGCCCTGTGGTGGCGCCACACTTAGGAATGTGTCTGCCACTAAGGAGTACTCCGGCTGGCTGGCAGACAGCGTCAGGTTCAATGCTGTCTGGATGCAAATGGTGGCCACTTCCAGCACATGTTGTGATGTCATCACATTTCGCATGAAATGAGGTAAGTCCACTTCAAATTTCGTTGCAATATCTTCACTGGTGTTAATATTATTAAAGAAATGCCGGGTTCGGTAGCGAGTGGGACACCCAGTATTTATGAGGACTGATCAAAATGCAATGAAAGTAATTTTTCACGTTTAATGAAAGCTGAGTAATAATCACGTGTCGGTCATTAAATGGAAGATAGACATGCAGGTTGTGCCTACTGCCACATCTGATCTTGTTCCACCTTGTGAAAGAAGATCTGTAGTCCTTTGGTTTTAATAGTGTGTTCTTTCACCTATACATTTAGAAGCATATTGTCAACTCTTGAGCAATGTTATTTGATAAAATTTTGTGGTCACCCCCAAAATTAGGGGAAGGAGCATAAAATGCTTGAGAAATCTTTGGTTGTGGTGATATCATGTGCAAGTGTGACATTAATAGTTCATGGAAGATGGACAGAATGTTGAAGAGTTTAACAAAGGAAGGACATTCATCCACTTCAGTTTGAGGGATTCTGATTAATACTGCAAATGCAGTTATCAGTGAGGACTGTTCAAATGCAATTAGGCAGTTAATAGATTCTCTAGATAGTTCATGTGGAAACACCCAGACCATTGTGATGGAACACTTGTGCCTGCATGTGTGTGTTCTCGTTGGATTCCAGGGTACTCACAGTAGAGCAAAGGGCATTTAAAGTAGACATTTGCAAGTATGTTACCAAAATGAAAGATACAATTTTCTGAAAAGGGTTCTGTAACTTCTGGTATTTCCACAATTAAAGAAACTATTGCAAGGTCACAGTTTTCTTGCTAGTTGGGAATGCAGCAATGCCGAAGAGGTGGTTTTTGAAGTCCCTGTCCAAGGAGGGTGTTCTGCACGTTTTTAGGGACTGGGTTACAAAGTATATTAAGAAACTGGGACAAGTTTTATTAGTTGCAATGGAGAGTATTATTATGTAGGCCCTTTATTCTGGAGCCCCTGGAATACTAATCCCTCTAAAAAAAAATTTAAGAACTGGTCAGAAGGATAGCTCTGAGCCTTGGATCCCTGAGAGAGAACAAGGGACTAGCACTGACAAGCTCTGGCTTTGGACAACACAGGCACATTTAATTATTTACAACTATTTTTATTATGGACCTCACTTGAACCTATCGTAATTTGTTGAACATGCTTACAAATGGAAAACTAACGCTTACCTTAAGTTAATTGAGAGGTTTAATTACCCTTTAGTTTCATTACAGCATGGAGAAGTAGTAACACTTGTACTACATGGTTGTGAGCTATTTTGAAGATCCAAAGTTAGTGATAGCTTCAAATATGTGACACTCTGATCCCTTCTGCTGATGTTGTCTGTGTTACATTTGATGGGAGAATGAACAGCTGCCATATAGCGTATCACAAAAAGTAGATGTCCCCGATTTCAAGTGTCTCCCACATCTTGACCAGGATCTTCTTTTACCACAAATGACAGTGGTATCTCTCAAAAAACATGTCAGAGGTAGTTATAAATGTTTTGTTCCATTTCTTTCTTAGAAAAATGTGAGACCAAATCTTTTGAGTGAAATACATGTGTGGACTTTTAATTTTCATCCTTTTGCTCCCCTTCCCTTTGTCCATCATGTGTTGTGTATTTTTTAAATAATTAAGTTTGCATACATTATTCTTTCAGGACCCAAAATATTTTGCCTTGAAACTTTTAGACTACCTTTGCTCTCAAGCCCAGTACCTATATTCCCTGATGTCTCTCAATGAGAGTGGTGTAAATATTCAAACTAATCAACGTCGCTTGACTAATGTAGAAATGGCACTTGAAGCTCTACGGAATGTTATTAGGAACAATCCAGGTATGTATGTAAATAAATAACATTTTTTGAAGTTGTGGATAGATTTTGTATTGTTCATTTATCATTTATTTGTTTTCATTTTTCATCGGCAAAACATAAAATGGGTTCAATGATTTTTATGATATGGCATAGCCATGCCAAAATTAACTTTCATTTGTTCAGCAACATTGTCCTGGGGTGGAAATGGAGCCATTGTCTCCTAAAAGAAGAAGCACACTGCCATCCCCTGGATTTCTTTATGGGGGTGGTCCAAAATATTGAAAATGCAATAAAAATCCTCTGGATTTTTATTTGCATTTCAATATTTGGACATTCCCCAAAACATTGGGAAGCGATGAAAGTATCTCTGCCATATTAACGTGTGTTTCCAACTCATAAAATATACGTTAAAAAATATATACCAATATATTTAAAAATAAGCAGCCAATAATAAAGAATGGAGAACCAAATGATACTAGGGCCCAGGCCCCTGGGCCACCCCTACTGAGTGTGCCACTGCATTGCACCACTGCAGTCATATCAATGACAATGCCAGAATTAACTTCTATTTGTTCAGTAATATTGTTGTGGAGTGGCAATTGATTCTTTGTCTCCCAATAGAAAGTCCAAGCATGTTATAACACTACCATGATATCAATTGGAAATTATTTCTTAATGTTCCCTAAAGAACATAAAAAACATATGAACTGAAGCTTTTCACGTGTTCAACAATCATCATCTTCACTGCCGGCTGTTGCTGTCAATGGTGACATGGCAGGGCGCTCGAACTCTGATGATGCATGTTGAACACGTGAAAAGCTTTCAGTTTATATATTTTTTATGTTTTTCAGGAAGCATTCGGCATATTGGCGATGTATATAATATACGTAATTTGGAGTTGTAATATGTAAGTTGTTTTTATGTAGTTAGCTATTTTAATTGAATTTTTAATTAGTAATGAAATGTCAGTTTTAATGTAAATATTTTTAGGTTGTTTTAATTTAGGGTTATATAATTAGAACTAATAATTTTAATAATAGGTTACAATAGATATTTATGATGTAAAAAAAAAGCAAAAAAAAAAAAAATGGTGTTGTACAATCTCTGGAATTCCCCTTTGGCATATGCCACACCTCAAGATAATGTGAAAAGTCCCCAATGCTAGTAAGGTAAATGAGCTTATATTTTAATGTACGATATCTTTACTGCATGGCTTAATGATATTGTTACCACTTTGTTGTTGAACATTGTTTGTTTCCACATCATAAATCATTTGTCTTTTATGGTTATTATGAATTTAATTGGGTGGAAAGTTGTCACAGGGACGTCATGTCCAGTAAGTAGAGATTCAGTTTCACTCATGCATTTAGGTAAAAGCTGGTATGATGTTAGCAGTGTGAACACATGCAAAGGTCTGGTTTGAATCAATACCATAAGGGGCTGAAACTTCAGAAACAGGAGACAGTTCTTGCATTGTTATATCAGTACTTATTTAGTGAAACTGCATCTCTCTCTCTCTCCATGGCATTGACTTTAGTTCAGTGGATATGAATACAGACAGTCCAGTGCATTTTGATTTGTGTCCTGTCTATCCATCTCTTATGAAACCTCGATTATCAGTGCTTTTGTTCAGGTTAATTTAGCAGCAGTTACATTTTTTTCTTCTTCTGTTTTTTAAGTATTGTATGAATTGAACTTATAATAATGATAATTGGTGACTCCTGTAAGTTGGTTATATTATAAAATAACCTTAGAAAGCTATGAGAATGTTTTTTTTTTTTTTTTTTTTTTGTTCCTGTTGTTGTTATTACTTGGGGAAAATCATCAGCAACAAGCATTTAATTTGATTTATTGCCTAAAGCTCTTTTCATTTGCCTTCTTAGATGCAGAAGGGTAGTGCAAGGGAAAAAGAGGATTGTTTCTGTAAACAGTTGCTAATGTTTATAAAAGTTTTATGTTTTGTACCATTATTTTCCATAAGGAATAGTGATTGGACATAGAAATTCTTCTGTGGATCCTTGCAAAAATGAATATGATGCAGAAGGGTAGTGCAAGGGAAAAAGAGGATTGTTTCTGTAAACAGTTGCTAATGTTTATAAAAGTTTTATGTTTTGTACCATTATTTTCCATAAGGAATAGTGATTGGACATAGAAATTCTTCTGTGGATCCTTGCAAAAATGAATATTTTTCTTTTTTACATTGACTAAATATTTGAAAACTTTACCTGTAGCTTTTCCACTAAATATTTGAAAACTTTACCAGTAAATTTTCCCCTCAATTTTTATTCCTGCATGAAGTTTTGCATATTACATATAATAAATATCGTAACCCTTTGTTTTTTTCTGCAGGTGTGGAAATTCAGTGTATTGGGCACTTCAAACTCCTTTTCAGTCTTCTTCGACTTGATGGATGTACTAATGTTCAAGCTCTGGCTATTGATGTAAGTCACGTATTTGTTTAGTGCCCTTGATTGTAGTTCTTACATATCTGTATTCTTATTTCCCTAGTCCATTGCCCCCCCCCGCCCCACCCTCAATCTATTTTTTTATATGCATTGAAGATGTTAATATTACATCATTGAATTTCATGTTCACTTCATAAATATATATAGAGAGATTCTTAATGTTATGAATGAAAGAAAGTGCATCTCTTCATTTTTTCTCTCTTTTTATTTGTAGGTTATAGCAGGAGTGACAGGAACTCAGGAATGTGTTAACGATATAGCAGTGAGTGATGTCCTAGTGTACCTACTACTTGTTCTACATTCTTTCCCACACTCAGCCAGTAAGTGAACTTTTATAATTATTTATTAAGTGATTTACACTTATTAGTGTTTAGCTTATATTTATAAAATTAGATTTTTTATTCAATGTAATATTTATGCTTCTGCATATTTTTATCATAATGGTTATAATCTTAGTTACACACACACGCACACACACAAAGCTTACTATTCATTAGTAGGTAGTTTCTGAAATTTTAGTGTGAATAGCATAAAAAAAGAAACTCACACACACACACTTACTTTATTTCAGACTTTTCCATTTAGTCAAGCATTTTCAAATGGAAGAAATGAGAAAAAAGTAATTAATAAGTTCTAATATGAGAGACAAGAACTTTTTCACTTATGGAACAGTCCAATCTGAAAATCCTTGAGATGTGTAAAACTAAGCAAATTGTTATTCTAGACCAGTGTTTTTCAACCTTTTCCTCCTGATGTAACACCTCTTACGTTCTAATTATTTTAAGTACCACCATTACCTAAATTTCCAAAGGCTATCAGGGGAAAATAATTCTTTTGGCCGTAAGTAGGTGGTTTTAATGTTTTGGCTGATCGGTGTTGTGATGTGCTGGTGAGCCTATGGGTTCTAGGCCTCTATTTTTGGTTTTGGTTAAATTCGTTTTGTCTTTTACAGTAGACTGCATTTTGGGAAACAATTCTATTTACAGAAGTACGTATTTACATTTTGATGTTCATGCGGTTGACCATCTGCCGAGCATTAAAAAAAAAAGAAGCTCTTTCTCCTCCTCATAGCAACTTTTAATTTCCTCCTCATCTCTTCCCTCGCGAACCCCTCAAATGTTTTGGGGTTGCATTGTTGACACCTCATAATGAATGTCCATTGGTTCTGCCTCCAAGCATGTAAGAAGGCCTACAGAATATCACCATGTACTTATGACAACCCTCTTTACAGTTCGAGCAACATGGCGACTTTTAGGAGAAGTTTCACAAAAATGTCCAGCAGTGTTTTATAAGAATAAACTGTCTGTTCTCTTACAATATATCTTACTGCCATTACTTGAACACATACACACAAAAAACAAAATCATATTCATCACTATAAGGCAAATTTGAATAATGCATCAATTGAATGTTTAAATCATATTTAAATATTTATAGAGGCCTCTTGTTCACAGAGATCCTCACAGGTGTATTAACTCATATGCAGCATATAATAAGCATATTTTGTATTAAAACTATTTCTAAAAGGCTTTCTTCTGAATGAGTTGCTGTACATTTTATTCAAGTTCATTATGTGTTTTTGCAAAAGTCTTGTATTTGTAATAAGTATAAATTGTGTGGTAATTTCTTTAGGTCAAGTAACTGTCTTGGAAACTTTGCTGCCTTTAATGTCAAATGGAAAACTAGTTAAAGAAGCTATGGCTAAAGGTAATCAATTTTTTTTTTTTTTTTTTTTTTCCTGTTGAGCAAAATGAGCTTTTGTTTCAAATGACTTCTTTGAGCATGTAATTGTAGACAGGGGCAGGCAAAACTCCAAAATTTTTAGGTGCCAGCTCGATTTTTTTAAGAGCCAACACATTTTTTAAGAGGTAAAAGTTAAAATCATGATCATCATAAACAAAAACTACTCATACAGAATTTCGATCTTCAACAATCAAAATTAAAAGTACTATTTCTTGGATATCGTTCACTAATTCAGTGCAATATGAATAGCTGAAACTAGGGAACATACAGGGTGATTCATAATTATTCTCAAGGTTTCAGTGGCATGTAATCAGAAAACGGGAAACAATACAAACTAAAACCGCAAACAGAATATGACAGATGACAACTAAAAGTCTTATTACCTGTAGAATCGATTCATCACATTGTTAAACCACTTCGACATGCGCACCCCTTTCGTGGCACGTAAGATATCCAAGCAATAATCAATTTCCCGCCAATTGTTCACCGGGTGTAGTTACTATTGCATTACCAATTCTGGTCTTCAGGTCATCACAGGAGGTAATAAGGATCTGGTAAACGATGTTTTTCACTTATTCCCATAGGAAGAAATCCAGTGGCATAATATCAGGTGAGCGCAGAGGCCACGAAATGGGTCCACCACGCCCAGCCCAGCTCCCAGGAAAATTCAGGTCAAGAAATTCTTGGACAATAACAGCCCAATGCGGTAGTGCGCCATCATGTTGGAACACCACATTAGGCTGCCGATCTTCCAATTGAGGCAACAGAGCTGTAGCATGTCCATATAGATCACCGCTTGTCACTGTTTTGTGCACAAAGGAAAAGGGTGCCAACACTTCCGGACATGACAAAGCGCACCAGATGTTCACTTTTTGACTGTCTCGTTTAACTTCTCGAATGGCGTGAGGGTTTCCGGAGCCCCATATAGTGCAGTTATGATGATTTGCCCTCCCTGAGATGAAAAATGTTGCTTCATCACTAAATATCCGTGTCCGCAGGTAATTTTCATCAGCTTCAACTTTGGACAAAAAATTGTCTTGGGCAAATTGGAATCAGCGGGGTTTATCGCCCCACTGTAAAGCCTGTACAATCTGCAGTTTGTTCGCACGGAGTTGTAGGCGATTGTGTAGAACCCTCCAAACAGTCGTTTGTGGCATACCTAACTGCGACGCAGCTCATCTCGTTGACTTTGAGAAAAGGCTTCCTGGACGCGATCAACATCATCCTGCGAAGTGTTCAGTCTTCCCCGCTCCTTTTTGATGCTGCAAACTACTAGTCTTTTGAAACTGTTTTCACCAATGTTGGGTAGCTTTATTGAAAAGTGGAGCTGTACCATACTGCATTCTGTAACGACGTTGCGTTGTGATAACCGACTTTGTTTCGAAGAACAAGAGTATGCACATTGCTTTTTTCTTGAACAGTTGCCATGTTGAAGTATGACGTCAATTCAGCGGGTACTGTGTTGCCACCTAAAACTTTCCACTGTGAATTTGTTTATGCTGTCAGCAGTTTTATTTGGTCGGTTACGGTTGGACCATGCCAGGTGACGGAAACCCGACAATAATTATGAATCATGCTGTATTATACACTTATATTAACAGTTGCTTTTGCAAAATAGATTTTCATGTCAGAAAGTTCAGCTTTGTATTATTATGTATAACATTCAATAAAACCACTAATGAAAAAATACTAATATAGCACCCTTTGCAAAATCAGTGTCATAGCTATAAACATCTCTAACGCTTTCTCTGCATGCACAATCACATAACTCTTTCGGTTGTACTGTGGAACTTCAGCCAGAATCACTACTCCTAGTACTGCTGAAGAACGCATAACTTTGTTAGCACGTCTTTTGCAAAAAAAGATCGTGCTTATGTTACTGGTTTGTCTGTCCGCTTGTTCGTCTGTGGGCACCATATCTCTGCCACTATTAGTCTGATTCTTTTTGCATTGTGAATCTAGAAACTGGAGAATGATGATCTTTGCATTCCGATTCTTTTCTTCATGATGCACAATTTTGCCGCTGGAGGTCATAAATTCAGATGATGTCAAATTCAAAATACAGTTTATTCTGTAAATGTTTTTTAAATTTCTGATTGAAAAAATTATTTTACCATATGATTCCCTTTATAAAAGACTGTTTAAGGTACAGCCACTTTTTTCAAGTTACGCATAGATTTTCCGCTGGGGGCACAATGGTAAATTGCGTTGTTCTCGATATATCTGCTTCTAAAACTCCGATTTGAAAATTCTTCTTGTATTGTATTCAGCTCCTGATGGGAAATGTTTTGCATAATATTTCTAATTCTTGGTAAAGAATGGTTTGGCTACTATTGGGCGTAAGTGCTTATTTCTGCTTCTGATGTATTTGCAGCAAAATCTGAGCTTCTGAAAACTTGATTAAAAAAATTCTTTGGTGGTCTGATACTGCTGACTTTGGAAAACCTTTTTGAGAATACTTCATAAAATAATGCATAGTTTTTCTGGCAGGGAGCTAGATGTATATCTTATTTTTGTTGATATCTCTATTTCTAAGAGTCTGATTCGAAAAATTCTTTCTTTGTTGGAGAGTGTTCTTTCTGCTGCAAAATGTTTCTCACATAATTTCAAATTTTTCTTAACACACAAGTCTTCCACCAGAAGGCGTAAGTTCCCATTTACAGCAATATCTGTGGGACTAAAAACCTAATTGAAAAATTTCTTTTTTGGTCAGATACTACTAACTATGCAAATTCTGTGTGTGTATTTTCTTCCCAAAATAATGCACAATTTTGCTACTAGGTGGTACAAATGCTTAATCTGTTTTTCTCAATATCTTTGCCTCTACATGTGTGATTTAAAAAATTCTTTCAACACCAGATGCAATTTTCTTTGTAGAAGACTTTAGTTTATGAAGAGTTTTTATGCTTCACAGTTCTGTTGCTAAGTGGTGTTTGTGTACTTCAGTTTGCACCTGTATCTCTGCTTCTAAAAACCCTATTTCACAGTGGTCATACCCCCCCCCCCAATAAAAATAATAATAATAAAAAAATATTGAGCAATTTCTTCTTTATTGTATGCCATTTGCTACAATAGAGATGGGCTATTTTCAACTTTTTCATTACACAAAATTCTTCTGCTAGAAGGTGCAGGGTTATATCATGTTTCCTTCTATATTTCTTCTTTTAACTGTTCAATTTGAAAATCTTTTTGTCTCTGATACAATCCTCGTGCTATGAGGAAATTTTTGTGTGCTATAAGTAGCTGTTTCTATTTCTGGATGTTTTAGTGATTTTAGAAACCTGGTTGATTGTTTTCCTAACTGTTTCCATTGACTTTGAATAATGTTGATAAATTTAATGATGATAGTGTCAAAAAATGATGATAATGTCAAAAATTTATGCAGTCAAACCTGTTTATGTTGAACATGAATACATCGAATTATTCCCATTGTTGAACTTCAAAAAATCACTGCGAAAATTACATAAAAATATATTATAGGAAGGATAATTGTTATATCAAACAAAACATAGAAGCCATAGTGTATATGTCAAACATTTGATGCTTCTAATGCTGCTAACCATTTACAGCACTGGGTCTTCAACTGTAACACCCCACTTCAGACTTCCAGAATTGTCAGGTGTTTATTCAAGCGTGTGCACAAATTCTTTATGGCTAGGGAAACTTCTGAATAAAATAAAAGGAGAGAAGTTAATCCTGTTCATCTCCAAAACGAGCTTATAAGGCTATGGAGATGATTCTGTCATTGAAAATGCTGTATTTGGGACATTGAAGGTTGACAACATGACCAACTGCCAGAAAGACGGAAACTGAAATGAAATAAGTTTGTTTCTGTCATTAAACTCTCACAGGTGTATTGCTGTTTTATGATATGGTGACTGTGTCATTTTCAGCAAAGTTCATACTTCCAACATTTCATATTTATATCGAACTATTCTGTATATCAAACAATTAGGACTGTCTTTTTAAGTTTGGTATCAGAAGATTCAGCTCTATTGGCATTTTCATTATTTTAATTTTTATAGTAAGTAGTCTACAAAAAAGATTCAAACAGAAAAAATTCATATATTATACTTGTTGCTTTATTAAAGAAATGGGAGCTTCATAATAGAAATCCAAATTTTGACAAAGTTTTCAGATCAGAATTTGGAAATTCAGGCACCAGGTAAAAATTTTCAAGCTCCATACGGACTGGACACTGTAGATATGTCTACCACTGATCATAGACTATCTCTGCACATCTAAAGAAATCCTGTCAAATATATTTATGACAATGGGCCAGTTACACAGGTTAGAAATCATACACAATTCAGACTCTTAAGAAATCTTAAAATATTTCTGAGATCAATACTATTAAGTGCATTCATTCTCATAACTACCAAATTTAGCTGTGGTCACCTGGTTTTCCAGATTTTTTCACATTTCTGTATACGAAAAAATAAGTAAATAAAAAAACAACAACCATGAAATATATATATAGAGTTTTTTAGGCAAGTTTTTTTTATTATAATTACTCAAGGAGCTGGGTTCAAATTTTTTTCCTGTATCACGCCTGGGAACTTAACTTTTTACAGACAAGTGCTAAATTTTTTTCACTAGCCCTTATTGGTACTGTCCATACTTGCATAATTGTATTTACAATACAATTATTGTTTTCTGGACTGAATTCTTTTTCAAGTTTCAGCAAATGAGAACAAAGGACACCTCTTAAGTTGCACTAACTTGCCATTCAGGAAAGAAAAACAACATGTACTTGGAATTTTTATTTAGATCAAGAATTCAACAGTGTCATAGAATGCCTTTCAGCATGAGAGAGAGGCCGAGAAAATGCTTTGCCATTCCACTCTCCTTTTTCTGTCAGCATAAACAGTGACAAATTAATGTTCAACTTTTTTGGTTTTTTGCTAGCTGTGGGTAATATCAGTTGTTGCTCATTAAAGACAGCTATTGAAAACTACCTTTTGTTCACACTAATGTATAAACAAATTGGCAGGTCATGGAAATAGCCCCCATTCAATCATGGGCAGATTAAGTAGTAAGCATTCTTGCTTTTATTTTAAAGTGAAATTAAATTTCAAAATCAGCAATCCGCCTGTGATGGAATCGACACCATTTCTGTGTCTTGTTAAATTTTTTTTCCCAGGTGAGTGAGTGATAGTGCCAATTTTTGAAACTGATTTTTGCTTAAAATGCATGTGTTTCCATTCTTCAGTCATTTCTTGCCATATCGAGGAACAAAATAAGCAAGCATATTTCTATTTGTTTGAAAAGAAATTAAAGTTCAAAATCAGAACTATCAGTAATATATATATATTTATATATATAATCTATAAAGAAGATACCTAAGCAAAAAAATACATATATAATTTTGACTCACACCTAGTACAACATAGAAAAGGTTATGTATCTACCTGTGTGAGTAAAAGGAGAAAAGATAAAAAAATAAAATAAAACAACTGAATGTAGAAGGTGTCGAGAATACTGAGCCTTGGCTTTATCAAGGACCAGCAAAAACTCTGCATTTTCTCACTTCCACAAAGACCTAGTTGGAAATGGGTTTCTGCAAGGCCATAGATGCAAGTAACATTCCCACCTAAAATAGTTTAAAAAATATATATATAAGTCATGTCCTCCGAAGAGTTGCATGACCTAGCACTAGTTAACAATTTCGCTTGCATCCATTAACCTTCCTGGCCCGACCCATGCTCTTCATCTGTTACTATTAAACAGAGAGAAGAAGATTAAAGAGAACTCAAGCTGTGAGAGTGACATAATAATTAGAAATGATTTTCAGCCATAACGAAATTCCAAGTTCGTTTGAGAGAGAATTTAAACCTGAAAAACAATGCAAAAGAAATCCAAATTTTACATTGCAATTAAAAAAGGAAATGTTAATTTATAACGAACAGATTTTTGAAAGAAAACTTGAGTCTAAAACCCCCTACTCTACAACTTATGACAGCACGAAAACGAGAATAAGTTAAAGATAATAATTAACTAAAGAAAACATTGTGAAAGTTATATACCTTAAACAGTTAGTTGCAATATGTACAAAGTATTTCAGCAGTGCTTTAAGTGCATAATTAATTAGTTATTAAGAACTTAACTACTTTGAAAAAACAGCGCATAGACAGCGCATAGAAAAGGAACAAGCTTAGCCATCTTCTGTTCCTAGGTACCCCAAAAGACGCTCAAAGTTACAAAGAAAAGAAAGAGTTAAAACCCGCAAAAATGTTAACAGACAAACCAATGCCTAAAAGCTGAAAAGCTAAAAAACGACAGAGAAAAAGTACATGAAGTACAAACATTGAACTTATAACACCTAGAACCCAAAAACAAGGAAGAGAGCTTACCTCTAGTGTGACAAAAACTTTTCTCCTCACAAGAGAAGAACATGGCTGACCTCTTCCGCCTCTCCCTAGATGCTGGGGGGCAGTGAGGGTGGGGCTGATGGCCTCCTCATACAGCAAGAAACCAACGCGCGGAGATTTTAACCAGAGAAAAAAATATATAAACTTAAGACTGTGGATCTGTATGATCAGAAAGAGCAGAATTAACTCTCCAGAATACATGAGAAATATTATAAAATACACGAGCAGTTTATTTAATAATCTTTGCATGTATTAAATCACCTTAGTGAGCTTCTATAGATTAATCAGAATCTTATTAATTTTAATGTTGGTTTTACTATTTTTAGTATAGCTATCCTAGTGATGAATAACTAGTTTTCTTTTTATTTGTTTTTATTTTCTTTTATAAACAGATTTTTAAGCTTTTTTGTGATTTTGTTTATATTATTTAATTTTTTGTTTTAATAGGACCGTCATATCCATAGCACTAAGGTTCCTTTAGGTAGTTAATAGGCATCCTCTAGCCAACTTCCTTACGGCTTTGATTGGTCAGGATCATATTATTAACTGTGTAGAAAATTAAAGCAGATCTGCCAACCTTACTCTATTATTCAGAATAATTTTTCTTAAAGTTCTTTTGATGAAAGAAGAAGGAATTTCGTTCTCTAGAAAACTTTCTAATAGTATATTAATGTGGTAATTGAAGTCCAAATTGTTGCTGCAAATTCTTGAAATTCTTAGGACCTGAGAAATTAGTACATTCTCAATTACTTTGGTTGAAATGTTATTATTCCAGTGTAGATATGACGGTCCTATTAAAACAAAAAATTAAATAATATAAACAAAATCACAAAAAAAGCTTAAAAATCTGTTTATAAAAGAAAATAAAAACAAATAAAAAAGAAAACTAGTTATTCATCACTAGGATAGCTATACTAAAAATAGTAAAACCAACATTAAAATTAATAAGATTCTGATTAATCTATAGAAGCTCACTAAGGTGATTTAATACATGCAAAGATTATTAAATAAACTGCTCGTGTATTTTATAATATTTCTCATGTATTCTGGAGAGTTAATTCTGCTCTTTCTGATCATACAGATCCACAGTCTTAAGTTTATATATTTTTTCTCTGGTTAAAATCTCCGCGCGTTGGTTTCTTGCTGTATGAGGAGGCCATCAGCCCCACCCTCACTGCCCCCCAGCTGCCTAGGGAGTGGCGGAAGAGGTCAGCCATGTTCTTCTCTTGTGAGGAGAAAAGTTTTTGTCACACTAGAGGTAAGCTCTCTTCCTTGTTTTTGGGTTCTAGGTGTTATAAGTTCAATGTTTGTACTTCATGTACTTTTTCTCTGTCGTTTTTTAGCTTTTCAGCTTTTAGGCATTGGTTTGTCTGTTAACATTTTTGCGGGTTTTAACTCTTTCTTTTCTTTGTAACTTTGAGCGTCTTTTGGGGTACCTAGGAACAGAAGATGGCTAAGCTTGTTCCTTTTCTATGCACTGTCTATGCGCTGTTTTTTCAAAGTAGTTAAGTTCTTAATAACTAATTAATTATGCACTTAAAGCACTGCTGAAATACTTTGTACATATTGCAACTAACTGTTTAAGGTATATAACTTTCACAATGTTTTCTTTAGTTAATTATTATCTTTAACTTATTCTCGTTTTCGTGCTGTCATAAGTTGTAGAGTAGGGGGTTTTAGACTCAAGTTTTCTTTCAAAAATCTGTTCGTTATAAATTAACATTTCCTTTTTTAATTGCAATGTAAAATTTGGATTTCTTTGCATTGTTTTTCAGGTTTAAATTCTCTCTCAAACGAACTTGGAATTTCGTTATGGCTGAAAATCATTTCTAATTATTATGTCACTCTCACAGCTTGAGTTCTCTTTAATCTTCTTCTCTCTGTTTAATAGTAACAGATGAAGAGCATGGGTCGGGCCAGGAAGGTTAATGGATGCAAGCGAAATTGTTAACTAGTGCTAGGTCATGCAACTCTTCGGAGGACATGACTTATATATATATTTTTTAAACTATTTTAGGTGGGAATGTTACTTGCATCTATGGCCTTGCAGAAACCCATTTCCAACTAGGTCTTTGTGGAAGTGAGAAAATGCAGAGTTTTTGCTGGTCCTTGATAAAGCCAAGGCTCAGTATTCTCGACACCTTCTACATTCAGTTGTTTTATTTTATTTTTTATCTTTTCTCCTTTTACTCACACAGGTAGATACATAACCTTTTCTATGTTGTACTAGGTGTGAGTCAAAATTATATATGTATTTTTTTGCTTAGGTATCTTCTTTATAGAATGTGAATTCTGAATTTTCAAAACTGCTGCGTTGCGCGTTTTGATTTTCAGGTTATTTTGCACCCTTCGTTTTAAATTCTAAAATTTTTTCCTTAGTCCTTCAGTTTTGCTCTTAAGTATATATATATAATATATATATCATCATCATCATCATCGTCACCCATTATCTATCCACTGCTGGACGAAGGTCTCTCCAAGCCTCTTACACAATGGTCTATCTTGTGCCCGTCTCCTCCATGTTACTCCCACATACTTTCGAATTTCATCCACCCATCTTCCATGTGGTCTTCTTCTGGGTCTTTCCTGTCCCTGGGAATCCAATCTAAAATTTCAACTGTCCATCGATGGTCTGTTCTTCTGGCAATATGTCCAGCCCATTGCCATTTCAGGGATTTTACTCTGATCATGATGTCTTCCACTCTTGTCATATTTCTGATCCACGAGTTCCTCTTCTTATCTCTCCTGGTTACACCAAGCCTGCACCTCTCCATGCTGCTTTGAGTTGTCTGCAGCCTTTGTATGTCTCTTTTAGTTAAGGTCCACGTCTCTGCACCATACGTAAGCACTGGAAGGATGCATTGATCAAACACTTTTCTTTTAAGACATAATGGCATATTGCTCTTGAAAATTTATATATATATAACTCTAACTTTGCTTTAAATAAAAGGAAAAATGCTTGCTCTGTTCCTTGATTAACAAGAGACTAAAATGAGAAAACATTTATTTCAACTGAAATTAAATTTTAAAGATTGGTGCTGCCTTTGCTCACTCTGCCATGAAAACAGTTTTACTGGTCACAAAATAGCACCAATTGAATTACAGACAAATTAAGTACCGATTTTGAAACTTATTTAATTTCACTTGAAAAGAAAAGAGATGGTGCAAAAGTGCATGCTAAATTGATAGAAGAGACTATTAGGAATAGGAAAACATGCATTTCATTAAAAATTTCTTATTACAATGCAAATTAGCTCTTTTACACTATTTTCAAAAAAATGTAACATGATCAGAAAAATATTAAAAATGAAGAGTATAATCAGTAAACAAAATAATAAAAGAGGATACTATGTCATAAAAATTCAAAATGTAGAAAATCACAGAACATTCTTATTCCCTCCAGGATCACGACCTTTCCATCGCTTTACTTACAACATAGTAAAATTACGAAAAGGTCGTAAATACAGGTTTTCTACTGATAGACATCCTGTTTGTTGTAGTATATGAGGAAAAAATAATAAATATAACAAAGAAATGATGAATTGAAAAGAAAAAGAAAATTTTACCAGTGTCTTGGGAATGCACACAACGCTGAAAATTGAGAGAAATTGGCAGGAAATCGGAAAATCTGTAAAATGTGCAAATGTCAGGAGACTTGATCAGAAAATCTGTAAAATGTGCAACTATCAGGAGACTTGATCAGAAAATCTGTAAAATGTGCAACTATAAGGAGACTTGATCAGAAAATCTGTAAAATGTGCAACTATCAGGAGACTTGATCAGAAAATCTGTAAAAGGCACAAAACAACAAAAGTCATTGACTTTTTGGTGGCTTCTAGGCATATAGGCATAACACAGCTGAACTAGCAGCCCCTTTTTTGTGTGACTGCCAGGTATTTCCATTTGAATATATATATAATTTTTACTGTGTGAAGAAACTATATCTGCCTGCACCTGCTGTTATTTACCTGTGGTTAAGTTAAAAGAAAAAAAGCCCCTTCCCACCTGGAATGTTGAATTAAAATAAATACATTAATTTTTAGGTTATGACTTCCACAGCATGATTCTTCTACTTGTTGGTTCATGATGGTAGCATTAGATAGACACCACAAAAGATTGGCTACTGTGCATTAATGACAGCAGTAATGTTGAAGTGTGGAAATTATTATTCTGTTTTGACTATTATCATGCTTTTATATGTGCTTTTCATGGATTTCTTCTGTCACTTTCACATCTGAATTTTTTTAAGTTTCCCAAGACTTTAAAAATGTGTGATAACATGTCTTCTTACCTGCCAACTGAGTGTTCATGGAATCTTTGTGTTTGAATTAAAGTTTGTATTGTATTGTATGTACACTGTATGTTTTTCTGGAGTTTTGGAACCCTCCTGCTTTTTAGAATTTCTAAGTTGGCAGGTATGGATCTTATGGTGAAAATCGTTTAAATTGTAAAGAGCTGAGAACCGGAAAACCTATTAAAATTGTGATGTTAATATTTCATCTAAGCCATGATCACAGAATTTTGTGCCATCAAGACGTCAACAACAGCCAGCAGGTCTAGGTCATGATAGCTAAAAATGTCTCACCACTCTTCTTCTGTTGTTATAGAATTTATCATTGTATCCAACTAGGCTGTTCTAGCCAATTTTCTCCTTCTAAAAACAAATTTTGCTGTGTTTTCATTTAAGACAAACTCTTATACACCAATCAGCCAAAACATTAAAACCACCGACCAAATATGATGTAGGTCCTCCTGTCATTGCCAGAAGAGCTCTCACCTGATGAGACATAGGTTCAAAGAGATGTTGGTAGATGTGCAGACATGCCAACTCTCCGCATTTAGGCAGGAGACTCCAGATTTTCAGCCTTTCGTCCCACCCTCCAGATGAGTTTCAAATTCTCCTGGTTTTCACTGAGAATTAGCCATTAGATTGTTCAAAATTCCATCAATCACCATGATTTCGAACCACCTGTGAAATCTTTTTCTTTCTGTGTTGACGTAAGGCGGTATTACAGAAATCAGTTTCATACTTTTCCTCTCCTCCTATCTGCAAAAAAGAAAGCTGCCCTGGTGGCACAGTGGTCTAAGCGCTAGCTTCTGACCAATCATCTAAGATGAGTCGAGAAATATTTGCTTTAAAAAACTTGCTCCCAGTTTGTTCATCATACGACGCCTTCAGCAAAGAGCTCACCCACTCTGGCATTAGAATGCCGGGGAGGGTCAGTAATTGGTTGACAAATGGAAGCTGCCATGCCTTCTCTTTGCGGTTTAGTTTTTCAACCCCTCGCTTCAACAGAGCTGCGTGCATTCTAAGCGATGACATAAACAGGTGAGTTGCGGCGAATTCACTTAACAACAAAAGGGAGTAGTTACAGTTGTTTCGCCTTGTAACGAAAGGGGATGTTAGTACGATGCTTTCTGTCATCTTCGCTTTTCTGCACAACCTAAAGAAGAAATGAAAAACAGTTGGCTGCTATTTTATTTGTAAAAAACAGCAACATGCAAGCCATTTTATGTTTTAATTATCTTGCAGAATTGATGTACCTGAAAACGGAATTTCAGTAGGTGAAGGGGGTGTTGATTCTCAGTTTTTTTGTTTTTGTTTTTCTCCAGAATTTTTAGTGGACCAATAATATTACTTTTAGAAAATTGTTACTGTGTCTTTAAAATGTCGATAAAAAATATCTCTCGTGTGATTTTATGAGCTGTAAAAATCTCCCGATTTTCAGAGTTTGAAGGTTGGCATGTCTGGATGTGTCTTGATACTTGGTACTACAGCAGATGATCCTGCTGTTCCCGTAAATTACGTGGTTGTGGGATGCTGCTCATACCGTTTCTCCAACTCAAACCACAAATGCTCAGTGTGGCAATGAATGGCTGTGAGCATAGGCACACGAATGGGTCTGTGGCTGCGGAGACCCATATCCAAGAGCGTACGATGAACTGTGTGTTCCGACACATTGGGCCCTTCACCACAATTGAAATTATGGGTAATGTCAGCCAGATAGCCTGCTTAATGAGGCGTGGCCTACCTGTACTTTGTTGATGGCTTGAAGTCTCGCCTGTTTTGGTTCATATTTAGTAGTAACTACCGCATAGCATGAGTAGCTTACCATCATCGCTGTTTCAGAGATGCTCTTAACAAGGTCTTGCCATTATGATCTGGCCTTTGTCAAAATCAGATAAATCCTTTGCTTTTTCCATGTCGAGACGAAATTAAATATTGACTAAGAGAGCTCCAACCCAGGTATTATATATATCATTTGCGACCTTAGTATGTGACACTGGTTTGCATAATGCAGAGGTGGTTTTAATGTTTTAGCTGATCGGTGTATAGCTGTTGTCTCTGTTGTAACTTGCAAAGAATTAACATCATAAATATTTCATCTCATGCACATAGAAAACTGCCATTGTTCATTTTGTTCACTGTATTCATCCTCAACAACTTTGTTGATGTTCTGTCGTGTGAGGAAGTTATGCACATCCCAAGGTCATTTATGTTTTTACATTTTCACTATTTAATAGCTTTAAATTGAAATTTGAATTGACAAATTTTCATGCATGTTTGTATAAACAAGTGTAATAATTTTTTTTTTACTTTTAAAACTCTGTTACTATAGGTGCAATAATTTATCTCCTAAACCTCTTCTGCAATGCTTCTAATCCAAATATACGGGAGCAAACTGCGGAGCTTTTAGCAAAAATGACATCAGACAAGCTGATTGGTCCCAAGCTGCGCATAACGCTCTTGAAATTCCTTCCACAATTATTTTTAGATGCTATGCAAGATCAACCTCAGGCTGCTGTTCACATGTTTGAAGGTAATTTTCAAGAATTAGCTTTTGAAGTTCTTTTTACTATTATATTTGTAAGTTCAAAGTTCTTAAAAAATACATTGTCTGACTTTTTCTTTTCATACCACTGGTTAATGTTATTATTTGCACTGCATTTTGTGGGTATTTGGTATTTCAAAGCTCTTCATTGTTAGTGGCTGCTTTAACTCACTATGGCCACCACATCCAAGTGGTTAGAGTTTCTGATTTCTGGCTGGTTGTTCAAGCTGGGCCTGAGTTTGAGTCCTAGATGAGACATGGGTGAAATTTTTGTCCAATATGCTGACCCCTTCTGTGGAAACAGTATCCCCAAATTAAGGGCTGACAACTGCTTATACCCTAAGAATTATCCATGGTTGTTAAACCCCCAAACAAAACAAAAAACATCTATTATATTTGTGTGTTCTTTACAGTGAATATAAATGAAAGAACAACAGTAACTATGAAAAAAAGGAGAATAACCTGAAACTGTAAGTACAGTGGTGCATAAAAATGATGGTGTGAAAAGATATTGAATATTTGTAGAACAATATGCACTTTCACGACTTTCGATTTTTGTATTTTCCATAATTTTTGGGCTAAGAGCTGCAGCTCTTATCAATATTTATTAAATTTAACATGAAGATGTTGCCTTTAAATAAAGGCCTATTTGGGTTTGTTAATGGGTGTAAGCCAGAACTTGAAGCTGATCCTTCTGTAAAGGATAGACATTTTTATGAAGCCAAAAAAGCAAAAGCTATTTGTTCAAGTATTGAAGGAAATTTAACATATTTTGTATTAGATGCCATTACTGCCAAAGGGGCACAGAATGCCATTTGTGAGGCTTTTCAACCCACTACCCCTGCCAGAATAGCTACACTAAGAACTGAATTTATGAGCATTTGGTTACATTCCCTGAGACCACAGGTATGTATATAGGTTGCTTACAGAGAGCAGTAAAAGACTTAGAACTGACAGGAAAAGGCATTTTTGATAATGAGATAGCATTTAAAATAGTATAACTGTACTAGTAATCTGAATTTCTTGGCATAGAATATAAATCAAAGTTTCCAAGCTTTCGCACATCAACCAGATGTTTTTTCAAGGAAGGTAGACAGCAAACAGAATAATAGAATGCTTCAACAATTTGAATGTGGTGACTTGACTATAAACAAACAAATGCAAAGTAATTATTCATTCAAAGACTCGAGGTATCATGTTCATTTGGCATGTGGAATCATGGAAGGAAAACAAAAGGCATTCACTATTTGAAAAACTGATTCCAAACTTGTGGCAACTCCAGCGAGGCCCTGTAATTGCATGATTCGCTGTTGGTGATGATGTCCAAAGTTTCATGAATGGCAGTAGATTTTGGGGTGGAGTAGGAAGCTAATTTCTTTACATCATTCCACATAGGAGCAGCAGACTTGAACTGGACTTCTCTGGATAAGGCTGTTGTTACTTTACCATTCTTGAGGCAGATGTTTATGCCATCCCTCTGCAATATCCAGACCGCTCCAAGCAATACTACATTGGAATGACCAAATGTTCATTTAAAATTAGAATCAACAAGCATAAAAGGGACATAAAAAATGGTAAAGAAACAAAGGCCCGATTCAGAGAAGTCCAGTTCAAGTCTGCTACTCTTATGTGGGATGACATAAAAAAATTAGCTTCCTACTCCACTCCAAAATTTACTGCCCTTCGCGAAACTTTGGAGATCATCAGCAATAGTGAATCATGCAATGACAGCATCTTGCTGGAGTTGCCACAAGTTTGGAACCAGTTCTTCAAATAGTAAATGTCTTTTGTTTTCCTTCCATGATTTCGCATGCTAAACAAGCATGATGCCTCAGGTTTTCGAATGAATAATTACTTCGCATCTGTTCGTTTATAGTCAAGTCAAGTGTTCAAACTGTTGAAGCATTCTATTATTCTGTTTGCTATCTACATTCCTTGAAAAAAACATCTAGTTGATGTGCAAAAGCTTGAAAACTTTGATTTATATTCAATGCCAAAAAATTCGGATTACTGGTATAGCTATACTATTTTAAGTGTAATTAGTGTGCAGTTCCTTGTTATTAGTGAGATAGTGTATCAGATGCTGCAAAAATTCTGTGTGTTGTAGTAAAATGCCAATGATTTGTGGAGTTTTAGTACAGTGCTTAAATGAGCAGGCTCACAATATGTGGAAAAAGTGCCTTAGCGAAATTTAATTGGAAGTTTTACTCTTCGTGGCACCAAGAACATAACCAAATATTATGTATCTTGTAATGTAATCCTCCTTCAAAAGTACAGTGGAAACTGTTCCTAATGGTATCTGTCAGGTCGTATAGCATCACTTTTCAATTGTAAGAAATTTTCTGTGATTCGAACAAATATGTCATATTTATTAGAAACTTAAAATGTATTAAAGCAACTGTTAATGTTGAGAATTTTCTATGACTTCCCAATGGTGATAGTTTATTATATAACTCTTCCAGAGTTGCTTTTTACAGTGGTTTAAAAGTAGATTTCTGTGTACTCTTTGTTCTCTATCGAATGAATTTTGGTAATAAATGTGGATATTGTCTTAATTTTTACTGTAGTCTTGCAATATTGAAATCTGACTATTAGTAAATGACTTTATGATGAAGTTTAGAAAAATTGTGTGGATTTGTAAGCACGCCCTATTTTTATTACTTTCTTTTTAATATTCTTTGAGGGAAGGTCACGATACAAGATAACCATAAAATTTCAAATTTATTTATCCCTTTCTCTTCCCAAGCCACATTAATTCGTGCATATGCATGTGATAAAAAAAGGTCAGTAAAGGCTAAAATGATGTTCATATAATTATATGTCATTAAGTTATTAAATGTTGATGTTTTTTGAACTTTAAACATAGTGCAAGCTTAACAGTTTTCCATTTGTAAGTTAGTATTCCAAAATAGACTCAAAAGAATTTTTTTTTCTTTTTTTTGTAACATAAGCAAGCAAATTGAAAGTCTGCAGTTTTAGAATCTAAATTTCGTAAAGTTTTTATAATTCTGAACATATTTGCTGTATAATTTCATTTCCCTTTTTTCATTCATATATAGTATAATTAACAATATGCATATATTATTGTTGTAGGAACACAAGAAAATCCTGAGCTTATTTGGAATGATGAATCTCGAGAGAGGTTATGTTCTATAGTTTCATCCTTAGCAAATGAGTAAGATTTCATTCCATTCTCTTCTCACACTTTATTTTTTTCATTCACTGTGTTGAGTATATGCCTTAATTTGCTGGATTTGTTTGATAATTCAAATAAGCTGCTTAACAAAAGTTGGATGTTGTGAGGATATGCCTTAATTTGCTGGATTTGTTTGATAATTCAAATAAGCTGCTTAACAAAAGTTGGATGTTGTGAGTTAGGACTCCAGGCATGTGTTGATGCAAATATTTTCAGATCAGGATGATAGCTGGGATAGTACAAAACACCATATATGCAAATTTCAGGTTCCATATTGCTGTCACATATACACAGAAAGATGTGGATGACTGGGCTTTATAACAGTCAATGTGCTATGGTGTTTTTTAACAGTACATATCTCTACACCAGTGCCGATTACAAGCATGCTTGGTTTCTTAAGTAAGCCTCCCCTGAAATTAAGGCATGTAGGGCATGCCCTGATTTCTGCAGAGCAATCTACGAGTAAATTATATTTTGATGGCTATTTGTACATTTAAATTAGAACTTATGGAATAAGATGTTTCTATCTGTTAACATCAGCCAAAGATAATTAAAAATTAATATATTCAACACAGACTTGTGGAAAAGTGTGTTTTGTATATGTACATTATTTTACTATAAATAAATTCTGCAATATGTTATATCAGTTATAATTAATTATATGTGGAATTCAATACTACAATTTTTTAATCTATTGAGAGTGAAGGTCATGATACAAGATCACCACAAAAAAAGTGTTGAATGACAGTTTTAAGGAAAACAAGAATATTTTTATAAATACCTTATATATTGGAACACGTCCAATATCTAAAGGTTTAAATTTAACGTGCAACTATGTAATTAATACATTCGGGGCAACTTATCATTTCATGGCCTTGCTCCCAGTTCAACATTTCCAGCACGTGAGTTATGATCAAAATGTCACATGTTTTTAGTGGTAGCATGGGAGCTATTCACTTTTCTTATCTGAAGTCATTCACTTTATTATCTTCTATTCCTGGTTGTGTAGGCTTTTTTTTTTTCCCCCCGTAGGCGTCATGTAGTAATCCTCAATTACTTCATTTTCATACAAAAACACAGTCATGCCAAATATGCTCACTAGAAACATCTGCAGTCCTATTTACATATCATCATCATCATCATCATCATCATTGTCAACCATTATCAATCCACTGCTGGACGAAGGTCTCCCCAAGTTTCCTCCACAACGGTCTGTCTTGTGCCAGTCTCCTCCATGTCACTCCCGCATACTTTCGAATTTCATCCACCCATCTTCCACGTGGTCTTCTTCTGGGTCTTTTCCTGTCCCTTGGAATCCAATCTAAAATTTCGGCTGTCCATCGATGGTCTGTCCTTCTGGCAGTATGTCCAGCCCATTGCCATTTCAGGGATTTAACTCTGATCATGATGTCTTCCACTCTTGTCATTTTTCGGATCCACATGTTCCTCTTCTTATCTCTCCTGGTTACACCAAGCCTGCACCTTTCCATGCTGCTTTGAGTTGTCTGCAGCCTTTGTATGTCTCTTTTAGCTAAGGTCCACGTCTCTGCACCATACGTAAGCACTGGAAGGATGCATTGATCAAACACTTTTCTTTTAAGACATAATGGCATATTGCTCTTGAAAATTATGCTGTTTCTTCCAAAAGCTCTCCAGGCAAGTTTTGTACGCCGATTAATTTCTTCATCAATGTGACCCTCACTTGATATCTGCTGTCCAAGATAAATGTACGTGTCTGTTATCTCCAGCTTTTCTCCATCAATCGATAAATCTTCATTTCTTGTAAAAGCATTGTACATCACTTTTGTCTTCTGAAAGTTCATTTTTAATCCCACTTCTTTACTCTTGTCAGCAAGTTCCTGGATCATACTCTGTAGCTCTGATGGGGTAGTTGCAAAAATGACTGTGTCATCAGCAAAACGAAGGTGGGTTAGATAATCTCCATTAATCTTTATCCCTTTGTTTTCCCAGTTCAGTGATTGAAAGACATTTTCCAATGTGGCATTAAAGAGCTTCGGAGATATGGTGTCACCTTGTCTCACTCCTTTTCCAATTTTTATGTGTGTTGTATTTTCAAACAGCCGAATCTTTGCACTTGCATTTTCATAGATGTTATTAATAATATTAATGTATGCATCTTCAATACCGCAGGATTTCAGAGCCATTGCAACTGCTGATGGTTTCACCAAATCAAAGGCTTTTTCATAATCGATAAAAGCCATGCACAATGGAAGTTCATATTCCCTCGCTCTTTCAATTAGTTCTATCAGTACGTGGATATGATCTATTGTGCTGTAGCCACTCCTGAATCCAGCTTGTTCTCTCGGTTGAGCCATGTCCAGTGTTACCTTCAAGCGGTGTGAAAGAACTTTAGTGAAGATTTTATAAACCACTGATAGGAGGCTGATAGGTCTGTAGTTCCTGAGATCCTCAATGTCACCTTTTTTATGTAGCAAGATCATTGTAGCGTTGTTCCAATCCTCAGGAATTTTCCCTTCATTAAGGCATCGAGTGAAAATTTGGGCGAGTACTGTTTCGATTTCTCCACTTGCTTCTTGTATGATGTCTACAGTAATTCCATCTTCTCCTGGAGCTTTTCCCCGCTTCATGTTCTTGATTGCATGTGCAACTTCTGCTGGAAGGACTGGAAGAACTCTGGTACTGGAACCTTTCATGATGTCTGGAGTACATGTATCATCCCTTTCATATAATTTGGAGTAGAAATCTTTCACTCTTGTCAAAATTTCGCCTCTATTTCTTGTTACAGAACCATCTTCTTTTCTCAGTGCCATAATCTGTTTTCTTCCCTTACTGAGATGTCCCTATGCTATCTTTAGGCTTTGGTTGTTTTCAATTGCTTTCCTTACTAGTTCACAGTTGAATTTCCTTACGTCTTCAGTGATACTTTTTCGTACTGTCTTGCATAGCTCTATATATTCCACTTTGGAAGTCACATCTTCTTTAGTTGTCCTCATCACTCTTCTTTTTTGCATCAACATTTTGGTTTTTCCTGATAATTTGTTCACATGCAATTTGTTCTTAGACCCAGCTAATTTTGTTGCTGTTTCCATAAGAGCTTTGGTTACTTTTCTGTTAACTTCAGAAATATTTACTTCTTCCGATGTTAGGCCTTCTAAAGCAGAGAACCTGTTCTTCAGTTCCAATTTGAAGGTATTATGGTGTTTTTTAAGGTTGGTTATGTCAATACATTTTGTTTGTCTTATGAGCTTGCTACGTTCGAGTTAAGTGTTGAGGTGCATCTTACATCTCACCAATCTATGGTCACTGCCTGTGTTGAACTTGTTTAGCACACTGCAGTCTTCTATGACGAATTTTTTGTTACACATAATAAAATCAATTTCACTTGTCCCATTTGGATGTCTCCATGTCCATTTCCTGTGTGGCTTTTTCTTGAAAAAGGAGTTCAAGATGAAAAACCCTTCTGCCTCTGCAAACTCTACGAGAGTATTTCCACGCTGGTTTCTGTTGCCGTGACCGAATTTACCTACTGAAGTTTCATTCTGTCGCCGTTGCCCTATTTTTGCATTGAAATCTCCCATAATTATTTTCAAGTGCTGCTTACCTTTATTATTTAGATGACAAATTTCCTCATAAAATTCTTCAATTTCTTCTTCAGGATGACTTGTGGTGGGTGCATAAGTTTGAATAATCTGAGCCTGGTATCTTTTTGAGAGTTGGATAACGAGTCGTGCAGCTCTGTCAGAGGAACTTTCAACTTCTACAACTTTATCCTTCAGTTTCTTGTTTATTATAAATCCAACACCACTAGTTCTGCCAGTATCTGTCCCACGATAGTAGAAGAGATGTCCACTTTTCAGTTCAATGAGATCTTCTCCTTTTCTCCTTACCTCACTTAGCCCGACGATGTCCCACTTGATCCTTTGTAGTTCCTCTTCCAATTCAAGAAGCCTTGAATCAGAAGATAGGGAGCGTCCATTATACGTAGCCAAGGTCAGCATCAGATGGCAGCCTAGTCCGGTCCTCCGGGGATTCTTAGCACCCTCTGCCTTCATGTCGCACTGGCCGCTGCCTTGGCCAGGTACATTCCAGCTGCCGGAGACTGAGGGCCAAGATTTAAGTTGTGGAGTCATTTTGGAGGGGTTTGGCCATAACTCACCACGCTGGCCAAGCAGGTTGGTGAGTGTGGGATAGCATTTCCTCTAATCCCGATGGTATAGTTATACTGCTATTGGCGGTCGTCAGAGCCCCTTTAGTGGGAACAGGATGTACCACGAGAAGGCGGGGTTGACATTTGTCAAGGAGAGGCTGTAATGTTACGCATCACCTGACCTTACATCCCATTTAAAGGGGCTCTTTACATATAAGCACTAAAAAAAAACCAAAAAAGAAAAAAACCATCGTTTTTTTCGTCATACATACACTCCAAACATACACACAAAACTTCCTTGTACAATAATATACAATCTACAAATGCTCTATGAACTCACTATACACTGAGTGGCCACTTTATTATGACCACCTGACAGTTTAAAGCAAATGAGCTATGGCTGCACGCTGTTGCCACCAGAGGGCGAGGCTAGTATAAAAAGGGAAAGCTTAGTGCTTGCGACAGTAGTAGAAGTGATTTTTGGGTGATGAGATGGGTAAAAAATGTGATTTGACGAACATTCAATGTGGGATGATTGTAAGAGCTCGGAGCCATGGAGAAACCGCCGCATTCATGAAATGTTCCAGAGCAGCTGTTGTTGATTGGTCTGTCAGCCAAAAAAAAAAAAAAAAAGTGTTTAAAGACTGGAGGACTGTCAGCCAAAAAAACCAGGTCTCTACATGCAACATGTGGTCGTCATCGACTAGTGCTTGCTCGGGCGCTGGTAACAAACAACAGAAGGGCAACCGTGCAGCAAATTACAGACCATCTTAATCAAGGATACCCTCAAATGATCTCTGCATGCACTGTTTGCCGTACACTGCATCGGATGGGATATGGCAGCCGAAGGCCTGTTCAAACACCTTTGCTGTCTGCAGTTCACACAGGAGCACAAGGATTGGACAGTCGATAATTGGAAACAAATTATGTGGTCTGTTGAATCACGTTTTCAGTTGCACTGAGTGAGAATTTGGTGGAAATAGCACGGAAGCATGGACCCCAAATGCATTGCTACAACCCTTCAAGCTAGTGGAGGCAACGTTATGGTTTGGGGAATGTTTTCCGGGCATGCTTTGGGCCCTTTAATTTGTGGCTGACTGGCACATCATATCTAAACATCGTTGCGGACCAAATGCATCCTGTTATGTGGATGGTTTATCCTAATGGTGATGGCTACTTTCAACAAAATAATGCGGCCTGCTATAGTGCTCGTATTGTACAGGATTTGTTTCAGGAACATGCTGGCGAGTTTACTTTGCTTAGGTGGCCCCCACAATCTCCAGATCTCAACCCCATTGATAATTTGTGGGATGAAGTTGAACGAGCCATGAGACAGCTGGATCCACAACCCTTTCAATCTCGCACTCCTGGAAAGTGCTATTCATCAAGCATGGTCTCAGATCCCACAAACTACCTATCAACATCTCGTGGAGTCCATGACACGAAGAATTGACGCAGTGTTAAAGGCAAAAGGTGGCCCAACAAAGTACTGAGGGGGTGGCCACTCAGTGTATACATATACATAAAACATTTCCTCCTCAGTCAACTACATCAATGTTTTTTAACCCTGCCTTCCACTTGCAAATATCTCATGTCCATTGTAAAATGACTTCGTAAAAGGAGCTCTCACATGCCGCACTTTACCCACTGCAACATTCCAACCCTAGTACTTTCTGTAGCAACTCGCTACCATCATCAGGGTGGATGGAAACTCTGACCTATACTCACAGTATCCTCGAAGCAAGTGAGTGACTCTCCTAGGGCAATATTAATTCTTGAAGCTTTGTTCTTTTGGCCATTGTGGCGCCCTCTCTTGTTTGTTTTTAAAAAAATCTAAAATTTTGAAATCTAAAACAAACAAGAAAGGGCACCACAGCAGCCAAAAGAACAAAGCTTCGAGAATCGATATTGCCCTAGGAGAGTCACTCACTTGCTCCGAGGATACTGTGTGTATAGGCCGGAGTTTCCATCCCCCTGATGATGGTAGCGAGTTGCTACAGAAAGTACTAGGATTGGAGTGTTGCAGTGGGTAAAGTGCGGCATGGGAGAACTCCTTTTACGAAGCCATTTTACAATGGACATGGGATATTTGCAAACGGAAGGCAGGGTTAAAAAACATCGATGTAGTTGACCGAGGAGGAAATGTCTTACGTATATATGTGTATAGTGAGTTCGTAGAGCATTTGTGGATTGTATATATTGTATAATGAAGTTTTGTGTGTATGTTTGGTGTGTATGTATGATGAAAAAAACTCTTTTTTTTGAGTGTTTATATGTAAATAGGACTGCAGATGTTTCTAGTGAGCATATTTGGCATGACTGTGTTTTTGTATGAAAATGGAGGAGTAATTGAGGATTACTACATGACGCCTCCGAAAAAACCCTACACAACCAGGAACAGAATATAATAAAGTGAATGATTTCAGATAAGAAAAGTGAATAGCCCCCATACTACCTTTAAAAACACGCGACATTTTGATAATAGCTCACATGCTGGAAATGTTGAACTGGGACCAAGGCCATCAAATGGTAAGTTACCCTGAATGTATTAAGAATATTTTTTGTCTGTAATATATTCCAATTTTTTTACAAGCATGAGAATTGAGTGGAAAACGGGCACTATTCAGGCATTCAAACGTTTACTGCTCGATAATAATTAATAACACATTAAAAGAATTCTTGAAATCGTCATCACACACGTAAGTTACGTTGAAATATTATGAGCAGGGCGTTTCGGTAGCGACTTCTGCCTTCATCAGCCATGGAATGAGACCGAAACGTCCCGCTCATAATTTTTCAACGTAACTTATGCATGTGATGACGATTTCAAGAATTCTTTTAATGTTTTGTGTGTTACGTGTTTTCCTGCCAATTCTTCTCACTATGATTAATAACACATTTTTATTTGCTTGTTTATTGTAAAGAAAATTGCTGCATAAATGCACTTGCATTTTTTTTTCCTGTGTCGAGTATGCGCTGAGATTCATAAAACTGCACCTATGTGCATCTAAATGCTACTGTTGAATTGTGAGCAATGCAGAAGGGACATGTGATGGTAGAAAAATGCAGTACATGGTCAATTAGATTGCTGCAACTTGGACTCAAAACAGATGCTACGGAAGTTCATGTATTCCAAAGCATGATAGACTGGCCCCATGCACGTTGTCACGAGCCGAAGTTTATCCAAGGATTTCAAATCGGGGAGATGCTAAAAAAGGTTTAAAATAAACTGCAAACTGCACACACACACACACACACACACACACACACACACACACACACACACACACACACACACACACACACACAAAAGTCTTGAATGAAAACAAATTTTTTAAATGCTGAAAATTTTTATGGTGAAATATTTCATCACATAAACCTAGGAATAAAAATGGAGAAAACTTCAAGAAATGGGAACTGTTGAATTTTTTATAATTAAAAACGATTAAATCTGGGAATCTTTTCCAAAACTAGACAGTTTTTTTTTTTGTTTTTTTTTTTGTACTTTTTTTAAAAACATTTTTTTTTGTAAATGCTTCCATAAACAAGCCTATTGAAAAGTAGTATTCACATGAATTGCTGAAAAAGTAGATATTGATGTTTTTACAAACCTGGTGCATGTTGAAACAATTTAGAAGTATAATTGCAAAATTTGTAAGAGATTAAATTGAAGATATATATATAAGCATTTGGTTTCAATGACTGAATTTAATAAAGCATATGCTTTAAACAAGAAAAAAAAATGAGACTTCTACATGTATAGAATTCAGATTTAATGTCAGTATCCAAATTTTCGTGCAGACACATAATCGTAGATATTATAAAGCAGCCAATTCCTATAGCATGATATAATAATCTCTATAGGTTAAAGACACACATATTATACTTCCATCATGTTTCATTAAATACTTTAAATACAATTTTTAAAAAATGGAGGTTAAAAAACTTGAGACCTTTCTGGACTGTCACATAGACTATTGTTTCATTCATCTGAAGATGGGTCCAAGGTGGACCTGAAAGATCTCATGAATTTTTTAACCTTCATTTTTTAAAAATTGTATTTAACAAAGCACAATGTGAAATATGTGTGTCTTTTGCCTACGCAGATTATTTTATCGTGCTATAGGAATTGACTGTCCTATTAACTACAACTTCAGATTAAAGAAAACTAAAATTGTTACATTTATGGTAAACAGACCTGCCAACTGTTACAATTTTATTGTATTTAGTATGATAAATCATGCTGCAGTATGCTAATATGATTTTGCAGCCTAAAATATGATTTTGCAGCCTAAAATATGATTTTTTAAATAGTCATCCCCCCCCCTGCCTTTTTTTTCTTTTTTTCAGACAGAAGCTGATAGACGTCAAAGATTTATTTTGGTCCTGCAGTAAAAAAACGACATCCCCAGAACCCTATTAAACCATCTTTCAGACTACCTATCATAGATGCAAGTTTTCTGCCTTTCAAAATTTCCGAAAACGGAAGTTAGGCGTAGTGAGGATTTCTTCCGTAATCATAATTTTTTTCTCACGAAGGACTATGTACGTTGCAGAATTATTTTGTACTCATCCTTGTAGAAGAATCACGGCGCCGTACATCACAGATTTATTTTGTACTCATCCCCGTAGCAAAATCGCGGCGACTGCCGACGTAGGTTTATTTTGTACTCATCCCCGTAGCAGAATAGTGACGATGGCCGACATACATCACAGATTTATTTTGTACTCATCCCTGTAGAAGAATCGTGGCGATGTACTTCGCAGGTTTATTTTGTACTCATCCCCGTGGCAGAATTGCGGCGGTGTACTTCGCAGGTTTATTTTGTACTCATCCCCGTAGCAGAATCGCGGCGATGGCCGACGTACATCGCAGATTTATTTTGTACCAACACCTGTAAAAGAATCGCGGCGACGGCTGACGTACATCGCAGATTCATTTTCTACTAATCCTCGTAGCAGAATCACGGCAACGGCCGACATACGTCGCAGATTCATTTTCTACTAATCCTCGTAGCAGAATCGCGGCGACGGCCGATGCACATCACAGATTTATTTTGGTCCTGCAGACAAAAGCAACATCCCCAGAACCCGATTAAACCATCTTGCAGACCTCCTAATTTCCGAAAACGAAAGTAAGGCTGAGTGAGGATTTCTGCCGTAATAGTAATTTTTTTCTAATAATTAACAACATAAAAGTGTTTACTGGTTAGATTTAATTAGTTTCTCAATAAAATTTTGATGTAGGGAAAAAATCCCTGCATTCTCATCAAGAATTTATTTAGCTGAAATAGGCTTCAAAAATTATCAGCATGCATCGTGTTACGATTTTTCTATCTGAGTGTTAGATTTTTTGATTCTAAGAGATTGGCAGGTCTGGGTAGAAAATACCAATCATCGTACATCACAGATTCATTTTCTACTAATCCTCGTAGCAGAATCACGACGACGGCCGACGTACGTCGCAGATTCATTTTCTACTAATCCTTGTAGCAGAATCGCGGCAACGGCCGATGCACATCACAGATTTATTTTGGTCCTGCAGACAAAAGCAACATCCCCAGAACCCGATTAAACCATCTTGCAGGCCTCCTAATTTCCGAAAACGAAAGTAAGGCTGAGTGAGGATTTCTCCTGTAATAGTAATTTTTTTCTAATAATTAACAACATAAAAGTGTTTACTGGTTAGATTTAATTAGTTTCTCAATAAAATTTTGATGTAGGGAAAAAATTCCTACATTCTCATCAAGAATTTATTTAGCTGAAATAGGCTTCAAAAATTATCAGCTTGCATCGTGTTACGATTTTTCTATCTGAGTGTTAGATTTTTTGATTCTAAGAGGTTGGCAGGTCTGGGTAGAAAATACCAAAGGTAAAGCTGAGGAATTCATGTTCATGCTAACTGCTATTGACAATAGTGCTATATGACAATAAAAAGGGTTGATGTGCTTCAAAATTAAAGAGTAAACTGTAAAATATCAGTGTTGCCAACCAAGTTTTCTAGACAATTATTCATTATTGCAGTTATGGCTTCATGTTAAATTTATTCACATTTAATGCCATGTATACACTGAGTGCTCACTGAATTATAACCACCTACCTAATACTTCATGGACCCTCCTTTTGCCCAGAATATGGCTGCCACCTGGCATGGCATCCACAGCATGTGGTGTCTGTACAGTTAGTTGGAGATCTGTAACCGAACTGTCCACTCTGGTGGTGCAATGATCTATGAGCTGGCTTATAACCATTTGTCCAAGATGGGTCCAGGTTCAAATCTTGGTTAGGCATGGATGTTGTGTTTGTCTTATGGCACTGGCTCTCTTCCTTCCCTGGAACCAGTGGTCCTAAATTAGGGATGCGTGATTGTTTATAGCCTATCGAGTTCCTCAGGGTGGTCATTAAATTCCCAATAAAAAGAAAAACAAGTAGTTGGTATTGTGGTCCACAGTTCCAGCATTTAGCAGGGTGGTGCATCCAACTGCTTCATCTGTCATTCATAACATCCCACAAATGTTCAATTGGGTTGAGATCAGGCGAGTTTGGAGGCCATTCAATATGTCTCATATCAGCACTGTGTTTTTTGAACCATTCCCGCAGGATGTGGTCCTGATGGCATGTGCATTATTATCCTCGAAGTACCCAACCCTCTCTGGTTGGAAATACAATTTTGTTGAACATGGTACACAAGCAGTCCCTGGTACTGGTCAGTGCCAATATGTTGGTCCGCATGCACCAGGGGTCACAGCTCATGCCAACAACATATGACTTTAATTACAACAAACATTCCATTCTTTATTGGTGTAAATATTTTATTTTTAATTTACTCCACCAAGCTTTCGCTCATATCCGGACGGCTTTTTCAAGATGTGTTATAACTAAACACAGTTATATAGAATTAAATCAGAACTAACAATGCGCATGATGTCACATTCCATATGCGTTCTCTGTGTTATTTCATATTCACCTTCACAAGCCTGTCACATACATTTTGATTTTACTCATCAGCAGTCCTTTATGAAACTTTTTCAGACTTCCAGCAGTATTTTAAGTCTGCAAAACATTTTATCTAAGGTGTTGTGATGTCAGACAAGGCCACAACCATGATTTGCTTCATTGCATCCAAATCTTTTTCTTTTCTTAGATTTCCAACTAAAAATAATTGAAGCAATGACAACTTTGTAAGAATATGGTGACTCAGTACTGAAAATTATGTTCTTAAAAAAATTCTGTTAATGCGTACAGAACATGGTTGAGAGTCATTATGCAATAAAAAGCAATCACCAGAGTTCCAGTCAGTGTTGAGATTCAGTGCTTCAGTCTTCATATTTTGAGGATAATGTAGGTGGTGAAACAGGAATGGCAATTTATCAACTGTGATAATGATGTGTTTAGCCTTGTAAATATTGATTTTCTTGGTTAATAAGAAGCTGAGCTTCTGTATATTACCTGGTGTGTGTATATGTATTCATGTCTGACTGTCATTAATAATGATGTATTTAAAAATGCATAATAAGCTGGTAATCCTGTGTATGGCATTATATGCAAACTTTCCTCACGAATATTGTGAAAAATAAATATGTATATGAAAAGTAACATTTTTTATGTGTTGGATGCTAGGTATTTCTTAGTAACTGTGTTGCATATCTTGTTTAATGAATCAAAATTATAATTCTATGGAATTAAAAATGATCACATTGTGGAATTCATGTTGACTTTTCCAGGCATTACAAGATACAGAGGGATAATCCAGCTGCCCAATGGAAGGTAAATATGATGATGTTTGTTGATTCATGAAATATTTTTTATGTCAGTGCTAGCGTATTTAATCATACATGAAATTCTTTCGCAGATTTGTGGAATTTCGCTTTTTCTGCACCATTTGTGTCATCTCGAGATCGATGAAAAACTGAAGAGAAATTTTAGGATTATTAGTTGGGGGGGGGCAACTTTCCATCACAAGACCTCATCACATCTTTCAAAACTTTCAAAAACAGAAGTTAAATGGAGGGAAGATTGTAATTTCATTTTCGCACAAAGTTCCTTCTGCCAGCATTGTTAAATATAATTTTATTGCATAAATGTTTGTATTTTAGCTTGAAAACAGAGAAAAATTATCCAAAAACAGAAGTTAGACAGCACAGAAATTTCCCTGTAATATTCATGCAGGAGATTCTTCCATTTGTGTGGTTCCCGAGATTGATGCATAATTGAACAAAATTTTCGGGGTGGGTGGGTGGAAAAAGGGGGTCGTTTTCCATCCTAGTGCGTAATTCCAACTTCCGAAATTGTAAGTTCAAAGGGGTAAAGTTATTTCTGCACAGTGTTGTTGTTAAATATAATTTATTTCGTAAATATTTGTATTTTATGTTGAAAATGGAGGAATTTTTTCAAAAACGTAAGTTGGATGGAGTGATGATTTGGCCCATAATTATACCCCCCCCCCTTCGCTGTTCACTCTATCCTGTATTGTTGTTAAATGTTAGTCATTTTATGTTTTGAATAGAGTTATGTGCTCCAGTTTAATATTACATAAATAAATTAACATGAACAATTCTGTCTTGCTCATGGTGCACTATATTGACACTGTTTTGCTGCTGCTTCTGATTTTTCACTTGGTTAAAAACTTCACCTTTTTTCGTTTTTCTTGGTCAGTCTCATGTATCATTAATTTGCAGTGGGCACAGTCATGCTAAGCATAACTGCCGTAATTTGGGAGAACCATAGAAGCTATATGATAATTGTGGTCCTAAAAGTTTGATTCTCACAAGTGGCCATTGACCCTGTAACACACCGTAGATAATTGGCTAGTTCTATTTTTACTATCAACCACTTTTTAAAGCACCTTTCTATTTTTCTTAATACAGGAAATAGTTCTTTTTAATAGATTATTATACTTGAATATAACATTCTCTCTCTCTCTCTCTCTCTCTCTCTCTCTCTCTCTCTCTCTCTCTCTCTCTCTCTCTCTCTCTCTCTCTCTCTCTCTCTCTCTCTCTCTCTCTCTCTCTCTCTCTCTCTCTCTCTCTCTCTCTCTCTCTCTCTCTCTCTCTCTCTCTCTCTCTCTCTCTCTCTCTCTCTCTCTCTCTCTCTCTCTCTCTCTCTCTCTCTCTCTCTCTCTCTCTCTCTCTCTCTCTCTCTCTCTCTCTCTCTCTCTCTGTTGTTAGTTTTACAGAATTGTAATAATATTCTTTACAACAGTTGTACTCTTTAGTATGCCACCAGCAAGAACTATGCAATTCAAAGTCAGTTAGCCCTACATAAGTTAGACTATCGGTCATTCCGTGTCAAGTGATCCAATAAAGAAACTTTACCCTCTTGGATTCTTTTTTTTTTTCAAATTTGGCTAACCTAATGTATGTACCCCTACAGATAGTAAAAGATCCAAATTTTTAGATTTTTGTCTGTGGTAGTTAATTATGGCACTCTGAAATCCCTAAAAAGGAAAAAAAAATGTTGACATGCAATTACAAAATAAATTATTACTGAAGCTAGAAATGAGATAGAAGGCTGCGGTAAAAATCATTTTGTAGCTTGTTTTATAAGCTTTCATGTCTGAGAAGAAAGTGAAAAGAAAATTGTAATTTTAGTTCACAATTTTAGGTTCCTTTAGACAAGAACCTCCGTGTTTATTTCAGAACAGTGCTATTATACTGGCATGCTAGAATAAATTAAATAAGTAAACTCCAGAGGGGGTGGGGGTGGTGGGGGTGAGTCAGGAGGTAGCTTAGAAAAACCAAAGAATGATAAGTTAGGACATGATAGTATGGTTTCTCTACGACTAAGCAGACTGTAGTCATGTCTGTACAAGCAAAACAATGGGTCAGCACCAAGCTGCAGGTCCGAGTATTTCATGATGAAACCATGAACGAGTGAAACAGCGAGCGAAACAAGGTTCGTTTAGCGGTAGCTTTTGGTCATCCTACGACCTTGATCAACTGGATGGGCTGGTTGCCAGAACTAAAATTTGAAGTTGGGGTGTTGGAAATGTTGCCAAAACTACAATTTGAAGTTGGGGTGTTGGAAATGTTGCCAGAACTACAATTTGAAGTTGGGGTGTTGGAAATGTTGCCAGATTTTAAGAGAGATCCAAATAAATGGGATTTGGTGAGGGGTCTCTGAATTGCAGTTTTTGGTGAACAAAATTTCAATGCTCTCTTGGAAACGCAGAGAGGCCTTGTTGATGAATGGGGCAACTTTTTTAGTTTCTTTCCAAATGGGAACTGCAGAGGTGTCTTCAAGGGTTAGTGCAGATAAAGCTGTCTTTGAAAGACCATTGGAAACATCTTTTTTGTGTTCACCAAGTCTTGTTTTGATGCTTCGGTATGTGCTTCCGATATACACTGAGAGACCAGAGGAAGTTGAAATGGGAATAGCATAAATTCCAGAGGTGTCCAAGGGTGAGACAGGATCCCTGTCTCACCCTTGAAACCAAAAAAGTTGCCCCATTCATCAACAAGGCCTCTCTGCATTTCCAAGAGAGCATTGAAATTTTGTTCACCAAAAACTGCAATTCAGAGACCCCTCACCAAATCCCATTTATTTGGATCTCTCTTCTAAAATCTGGCAACATTTCCAACACCCAAACTTCAAATTGCAGTTCTGGCAACCAGCCCATCCATTTGATCACGGGTGATCAAGGTCATAGGATGACCGAAAGCTACCGCTAAACGAACCTTTTACCATACGCGAGTCTGTGTGTTTCACTCGTTTTATATGTTTGTGTGTTATTGTCGCGTGAAGCCTGAGCTTTAAACCAACTGTCATTAAACTCTGTTGTGTGAATTATACATTATTCATGATTTTGTGTTTGTCGCATTAATTTTGGACACCAATGTGGAACAAAACTTTTTCACTATGTGTCCAACTGAGAAAAAATTAATAGTAGGTTTTTAGATTCACAATTGGGAGCTGTGTTTGATCTCAGTATTGTCCTGTTTTCTGCTGCTGTTGCTAGCAACTGTTTGCAAACTTTCAACTTAAGATAATAAATTTGCAGTATTCAATGTTATTTAGAATAATGGGTATTAGGTTTCTTCTTTCTTGTTTTCTTCTTATATGCATATGTAAAATAATGACCTCCCCCCCCACACACAGACAAAGTGGGGCATATATATGAATCAGTGGAAGTAACATCATTGTTGAAAATTTAAATGCAATGAGTACCTTTACTTATGAAATTCAAGTTACCATTGTGGTCAAGACTTAATGATCAAAACTTGCGGAATAACAAAATTGGAAAAAAGAAAATAATAACATGCACAGCTAACTGTGGACTTGAGTGAAGTACTCACATTTGAAAGATGCTGAATTGCATTGTTAATATTTAAATTTGTTTTTTTTTTCCCCATATTGTGTATGTTCTCAAGTTATGTTTAACAAAACAGGTGGCATATAATTTCAGTATATTTTCATTTAGGCAAACTCTCTGTGGTTCTGTGCTCAGAAGAATTTTGTGCACATGTACATGTCAACACATTCATAGATACATATTGTGCCTAGGTCTATTCCATAGTAAACTGAATTTGATTCATTTCAGTATATTTTCATTTAGGCAATATATACTGAAATTCATAGATACATATTGTGCCTAGGTCTATTCCATAGTAAACTGAATTTGATTAATTTCAGTATATTTTCATTTAGGCAAACTCTCTGTGGTTCTGTGCTCAGAAGAATTTTGTGCACATGTACATGTCAACACATTCATAGATACATATTGTGCCTAGGTCTATTCCATAGTAAACTGAATTTGATTCATAATATTTTGGAACCCTTGGCCATTTCTGAATTCTCACCTCAATTCCCCATTTTTTTCCATTTTATTAAACCTTATGTTATTCTTTGGCCTACCTACAAGTACATTTGCTGTTCTTGACATTAAAATGTATCACTCTAATAATATTTAGTATGTGAATCAAGTTTGTAGTTATCAAAATTAATATATAGCAAATTTTTATTTTATTACAAAGGAAAAACTTCAGAGCATTAATTTTACAGGTCAGTAAAAGTTTGAGACGCAGTTGCGTGTTCTTCGATTCCAGAATTTCATATTAGTATGTTTCATGTTGTTAAGTGTTCATTTTACAGCATTGGAGTGTAGATGAAAATCATTAAAATCCTGCATTGCTTTTACTTTTTTTTTGTTTTCTCTCTTTTTCAGCCACCAGTCGATTTGAATTTAGGCCTGCCAGAAAACATAGGAGAAATTACAATTGCTGGTGTTTATTTGCGCCTATTTATCCAAAATCCAGCCTGGGTTTTACGACGGCCAAAAGAATTTCTTATTGAACTGCTGGACAAATTAAACTCTGTGATGGCCAAAGAAACTGCTGATGTAATTATACCCTGATTTGTTCCTAGGATAACTGTTTAACAAATATGAAAATTTCTTATGCACCACAGAAACACATTCTTTTCAAGTTTTGTATCTTTACTTAGTTATAATGTGCAAGTTGGTATTTATGTGATAATTACATCACAATCATATATTAGCTTACTTTAAAAAAATAAAATAAAATAAGGTACCGTAATTTTTGTGGTGTTGTCTGCACCAGTGTATAATCCGTAGCCCGTAAAATTCACATAATTTTTTCCCCCTGTGCATAATCTGCAGGCTGTGGCATTCAGAAAAAGAAATCTCCATATAATCTGCACATCATAGGTGTTGAACTGGGAGTGCAATTTCCGACAGAAAAGTCAGTCACATAATGATCCAGGAGTCTGAAGCAGTAAGAAAAAAAAGAAAACGATTTTATTAAATGAAGAAATTCATTTTTGAAGGTTACTTTTCATATTTTTTTATCTCGAACAAATAAGGCTCAGTGGCATGGCATCCATAGATCATGCCAATGCAGCTCCAGAGTATTGCATTACACCTTTCCAGGGATGAAAGGCTGATACAAAACTAGCCACACAAATGCCATATGTACTTGTGTATAAGTCAAAAGGTTTTGGAGAAATTCCTGCTTTCAGCATTGGGGGGATTGGCTTATACGTGGGCCAATAAAAAATAGGGCTGGACTTTCGTGAATTTCCCCACAGAATTTACTGACGGATTTGTTTATGTTTTAGACCAAGCCACAATGACTTTCCTTGTGTCACTGCTCAATTGTTTTCTGACCTTCTTAAAACTATCGTGTAGTTACACGATCATATTCTCAACTGTGCCCACCACTTTAAGTTTAAATTCAGCAGCGTAACTGAAACGTTTCCTTTTCAAAGACATCATGAATAGCAATGAAGGAAAATATCAGCAGCAAAAATGTTCAAAATGGCGAAGGACGAAATAAACACAAGGCACAGCATGCACGAGATCTGAAAGGAGAAACATATAGGTTTGTGCCACAAGCACTTTGCGTATGTCTTCATTGGCTGGCTGACTAAAACAGAGATGGCACAACAGTCAGAGTTGTCCTTCTCAACAATACAAAATGACCCCCACTGTCCCTCCTCTCTGCTCCATACAAACTTCTGAATTGAGGAAAATTTTTCCATGGAAGTTTCTTTTCCAATTATACCCCCTCTCCTGCACAATTACCAGGTAATTTTTTTTTTAAATCAACGTATTATCTGCGTCGATATATAATCTGCAGAACCTATATTTAAAACTTTTTTAGCAGATAATCCGCGAATTATACGACGAAACTTGCAGTATAATCTTATTATGGTTGTTGTAAGATCTTCAACCATATATTTTATGTGGTATTGTATTTTCTTTCGAACAATATTATGTTACTGCTCTGAAAATTACTGTTTTACATGTTGTAAGTGATAATGTCGTTTGGTACTGGATGCATTGCTATAACTGTTAAATAATAGAATAATTTAGTATAGTATCAAAATAATTAACTCATATGATATTGTCTTAGGTTGTTATTTTTATTTGCTGAATAATTCTTTCATTTGTGCACTTGGTTTATATATTCAGAATTTTTCTCATCTTGTTTTCCCAAAAAATATCCGACTGCCTGTATCATTCGGTCCGGTGTATAAACTGCATCCTTTGTTAATCTTGACAAGCTACACTCGAAATATGTTGACTTAGCATTCAATTCATCTTGATCCTAGGCTGAAATGGTTTGTTGTACGTTCAAGGCACAGCATTTGGTTCCTTTAATTATTGTTATTTTTCGTCTTATTTCCAACAAATGCCTATTTGTCCTTGTCATTCGATCTGGTGCGTAAACGGCACTCTTTGATGATTTATATTCTGAATACGTTGATTTAGTATTCAATTCTTCATGATCCGAGGTTCAAAAAGTTTGTTGTAAGTTCAAGGCAAAGATAAGATTTTTTACCACAAGCAGTGATTAGAATTTATGAAATGAAGTCTATCTCGTAAAATCATGTAACAACAATTTAAAGCAAAGGAATCTTAAAAGTCCTATTAAAGTATTTAGAACTGTTAAAAATGTTGAAAACAGCAAACCTCACATCCAGCCCTCATCTGTTACCAGACTAGTTTCAACAGCATATTTCTGCTGTCATCTTCAGTGGGCGTTTATGTCGACATTGCGGCCTGCTGTACTATTGCTGTTGAAACTAGTCTGGTAACGTATGAGGACTGGATGTGAGGTTTGCTGTTTTCAACATTTTTAACAGTTCTAAATACTTTAATAGAACTTTTAAGATTTCTTTGCTTTAAATTGTTGTTACATGATTTTACGAGATAGACTTCATTTCATAAATTCTAATCATTGCTTGTGGTCAAAAATCTTGTCTTCGCCTTGAACTTGCAACAAACTTTTTGAACCTTGGATCACGAAGAATTGAATACTAAATCACCATATTCAGAATATAAATTATCAAAATGGTCAAAGAGTACAGTTTACGCACCAGATCGAATGACAAGGACAAATAGGCATTTGTTGGAAATAAGACAAAAAAGAATTATAATTAAAGGAACCAAATGCTGCGCCTTGAATGTACAACGAACCATTTGAACCTAGGATCAAGAAGAATTGAATGCTTGGTCAACATATTCTGAGTGTAGCTTGTCAATATCAACAAAGGATGCAGTTTACACACCGGAACGAATGACACAGGCAGTCGGATATTTTTTGGGAAAACAAGAAGAGAAAAATTCTGAATATATAAACCAAGTGCACAAATGAAAGAATTATTCAGCAAATAAAAATAACAACCTAAGACAATATCATATGAGCTATTTATTTTGATACTATACTAAATTATTCTATTATTTAACAGTTATAGCAATGCATCCAGTACCAAACGACATTATCACTTACAACGTGTAAAACAGTAATTTTCAGAGCAATAACATAATGTTGTTCGAAAGAAAAAAAAAGAAAAGAAAATTGCAGTATTTCTGTATGCTTAAAAGTGTTGGTTATCCTAAGCAGAGGCAAAATTTAAAGGATACAACAAAACTGTCTAGAAAAGAACACAAACTTTTAAGTTGATATGAAGTGAAAATAATAATTAAAGCAGGACAGCACTTCAGAAACCTGTGATTAGATTAGCTAATGGCAGGAGTATCGCAAAATGAAATTATTTTTTTTCTCTCCTTTTGAGGGTAAAAATGAAAATTGTGGGTATCACTAAGCATTCATAAAGTTAGGAAAAGATTTGTTGGAACTAAATAATCATAGCTATTTTAAATGTATATATAAAAGTTCATAACAGAAAAATTTGGTACTGTTAATGCAGAAACCCCTATAGCAATACATATACCTCCCAAGTGTTACAGTTTACCCGTGAAATATATGAAAATTCTATTTCATGTTTTATGGTTACTTTACGGACAACATATTTTACAGATTCCATTTTTTTGTTATTTGTTTTGTTATTTGTTTTGTTTTTTCAAAGGTTAGGGCAATTTTGAAGAGTGAATAAGTGTCTCTACTCCTGTATATTCTGATTTACCAAATCATATTATTACCCACTTCTTCGTCTCCAACTTTCTGTACTCGAAACCAAGTGAGGAAGACTTGGTAAGAAAGATCAGGATTAGGGATAATAGGTGTTAGAGAGAGAGAGAGAGAGAGAGAGAGAGAGGCAGAGATAGAGAGAGAGAGAGAGAGAGAGAGAGAGAGCGAGGCAGAGATAGAGAGAGAGAGCGAGGCAGAGATGGAGAGAGAGAAATATTAGTGTCACACAAAATACATAAATCTGCATGTTGAAATAGGAAGGAAGAAGAAATGGCTCTGATCCAACATTGTTGAAATAATAATCAGTACCCTAATTTCGAAGATAACTCTTTGCAAAAAAAGCACCCAGAAGAAATCGTGTAATCCAGATGAAATGTAGGGAAAAGGAAGTGATTGCAATTCCAGAGAAGTTAGATCATTTATTTGGATAAAACAGCTACAAGTGTGGAACAAATCTGTATGTTGTAGCGCCACCTCTGGCTCAGATACAAGCGGTTGCCCGGCGTAACATAGGCACATACAGTTCACGGATACTGTCCTTAGCTGTTTATCCAAATAAATGAGCCAACTGCTCTGGAATTGCTGAGGATCAGGATTAAGGATAACAGTCCAAATTGTGGGCCAATTCCCCAACATTCTAGGATGGTCGTAGGTGGCTTCCCATTATGTCTCAAACTTGTTCGATCGGTGAGAGACCGGGCGATCAGGCTGGCCATGGACGGGTGTTGACATCTTGAAGGCAGGCCTGGGAAATCTGTGCCAACATGTGGTTGAGCATTATCCTGTTGAAAAATTGCTCAGTGATGCTGCGACAGGAATGGCAACACAACAAGTCGTAGAATGTCATCAACATACTGTTAAGTCGTGAATGTGGTATGGAGGACTACCAAGGGTGTCCAGCTATTGTAGGAAATGGCTCCCCAGAGAGATGCTCCCAGCATGCAAGCTGTGTGCTGCACCACAGTAAAGGCAGGATCTGTGCACTGCCTGGCTGCTCTCCACACACACATGCACTGGTCATCAATGACAAGTGTAAACTGTGACTCATCATTGAAGACAACACGACACCACTGGACACTGTCCCACGCTGATCAGGCCCGACACCACTACCATTGGTACCAGCGATGTCGCTGGCCAGTGGTAGGGGTCAAAGTGGCCTCCTTGAATATAGTATCCGTGTCACAAGTTGTCTAGCAACAAGCGAGATGGCTGCTTGCGTACTTGTTAATACGCTACATGACCATGGATGGATGAGAGCGATGAATTCGGTTTTGTTCGTGCCGCTCTCACAGTCTCTCGATCCTCATGTTCTTTCGTTGCCCTTGGCCTTCCACTACCTGCATGCCACTGGGTTGTGCCCTCCTCAATCCATTGGTGCCAAAGTTGTCTGATTACAGCGCCACTCTGATCTATATGGCTGGTGATTTGACCAACCAGCGTCTCTCAGCCCAATTATACACCCCCGCACGGGGATAACTGGTTTTCCAGTTATTTGGGGAGCGGCGCCCCCACGGCCCGAACTGACCTTGTGACGGAACATCTTCCTTTTTCGTCTTGTACGATTACATCACCGAAGGGACAGCTGTTCATCCAGCTGCTGGAGGATGGCGTCCCCACAGCCTGAGCCGACATGTAGTATATGTGATGATTTTCACATTTTTTATGTTTTTTGTTTTTTCACTTGACATGCTCCCGCCTCAGTTGTAGGTTGCTGAGGTTGTGATTATGCGCCAGCTCTGGATTATAGTTTCTCGTTTTCTATCCTGTCTTCTCCATTTCATGTTCCTTTCTTTCTTCTTCCGAGCTGGTTAGCTAGACCTACCTGCACGTTTGCCGTGTTCGGTGACTCGTAAGGTGGAAATGGGGATGCTGGAGGCTGAGGTTTCTGGGGCCTGGGTGTTGTTGTCGCCAGTTGCCAACACTCCTCTTTGCCCCCTGCTTCACCCTAAACGGGCAGCTGGGAACTAACCCACTCCTAGTCAATGAGGTCTGTGGCCGAGTGGAGCCCAGACCTCTAACGGCTTGTCGTCTCGTATGACAGGGTGAGTCTGGGGATAGGGTGGGCATGCCAAAGGGGTGTTCCCCAGGCATGGGAAAGTCTGGGTGCTCGCCGAGCGCATGTCTGCCCTATCAACTTGCTATATCCGCTTGCTATCCCTAGAGCCGTGTCCTGCGTCCACTTGGGCTTGCGGACCTCCGGTTCTCCCTTGTTGGGCTCGATTGTGGGTGGGGAAGTCGGCGGATGAATCCTTTATTCTTTCATGGCAGACAATAAAATTTCCCAGGAACCCAAAACTAAAAGAGGTATAGAGGAAGGTTCAGGTCCTTCTGCCAAAAAATTTGTCGCTGATGTTTCCAATGCTAGATTCTTTTTTGTGCACTCATTGGACCCTTCAAAGCCTTTGAGTGCCAAAAGTCCATTTTGGATCCATAAAGCACTGCAATCAATCGCAAGCTCTCCTAAGAGCGTCAAGAAGCTCCAGTCTGGAGATCTTCTTGTTGAGATGTCTACTGTGGCCTACAGTTCCACACTTATCAACACCAGCATGCTGCTTGAGACTCCGGTGAAAATAACACCACACGGTTACCTAAATTCATCTCGAGGTGTTGTCTCCTCTCGGGATCTTCTTGATTGCACTGAGGATGAACTTCTCGAAGAACTGAGGAGACAACATGTTACGGGTGTGCGACGCATTTCTTATAGGAGGAATGGGCAGTTTGTCCCATCCTGGAACATTATCTTTACTTTCAACTGCCCTTCCCTGCCTACATCCATCAAGGCAGGGTATCTCCACCTCGAGGTACGCCCGTACATTCCCAACCCGTTGAGATGTTTTAGGTGCCAGTCGTACGGCCACTCTCAGCAGTCATGTAGGAGTTCTCCTAGGTGTGGACGCTGTGGTGCCACAGAGCATCTCCTCTCAGAATGTGTGGCCGAGGCCGAGTTTTGTGTGAACTGCAAGGGTTCACACCCAGCATCAGCCAAAGATTGTCCCAAGTGGAAGGAGGAGAAGGAAATCCAAAGGCTCAAAACGGTGGAAAATATTTCCTATCCTGAGGCCAGAAGAAGAGTGGTTCCCGTTACATCTGATCGGCGATCATACCCTTCAGTGGTGGTTGCCAAATCTACGGTTGCCATTCAGACCGACATTCAGATCTCCCCTAAATGTCCATTCAATATGGAGGAAATCATCGCAGCCGGACTGGAGGCACTCCAGTTGCGAGCTAGGGGCCTGAAAGCGGCACCTGCCTCTTCACCGAAGCAGACTCACTCCAACACCAGCAAGGGAACTCGGGCCACTTCTTCTGGCAAAAACACCAACACTAACACCAAGGTCAAGGATAAGAAGAGCGTTTCTTCTCCTCCAAAGTCTCAGCCAAACAATCAACGGCGAGCGAATCCCGCTAAGACACTTGGGACGAAGCATTCACCAATCTTGGCTCCTGGTCACACATTCCCAAATCTGGGGGAACGCTCATCAGAGGAAATGGAGGCTGACCAAGTTTAACCATTTCCTTTTTCATTTCATTTTTACCCATGGGTTCAATAATTCAGTGGAACTGCCGAGGTTTTTGCACCAGTTTTGATGACGTGAAACATCTGCTTTATTTGTACTCTCCGGTGTGCCTTTGTCTTCAGGAGACAAAGCTTAAACCATCGGACCTGCTTTCAGTTCGAGGCTACAGTGCATTTCGGACAGATCACTCGTCTGGAAATATAGCCTGTGGGGGTGTCGCTATTCTTGTCACTCACAGGGTTCCGGTATCTTCTGTCGCGGTTTCCACAACTGTGCAGGCCGTGGCGGTTCGTATTTCTATGCCTGTGCCTCTTACTGTTTGCAGTGTTTATCTACCACCGGATGAGGATGTTAGCGTCTCTGTTCTGGAGAGCTTGATTGATCAGCTGCCTTCACCCTTCCTTCTTTTGGATGACTTTAATGCTCATCATCCTTTGTGGGGTAGTGTCAGCGCCAGCGCGAGAGGTCGTCGCATAGAGTCTCTTCTGTGCTCGGCCTCTGTGTGCCTTTTAAACACCGGTGCTGACACTTACTTCCATGAGCTGACAAGATCCTTCAGTGCGATCGATTTGACCTTGGATTCACCATCGATCATTGCTGACTGGTCGTGGACGGTGTGTAAGGATCTCCACGGGAGCGACCACTTCCCAATCGTCCTCTGGCACCATGCAAACGTGCCATCTTCTGCCTCCCGCCCACCTCGATGGAGGATGGATTGTGCCAGATGGGAGGTCTTCACATCGTCCGCGGTGATATCTTCTGAAATGGTGACCCAAGAGTCAATCGACGCAGCTGTACTTAAAGTCACAACTTGTATTCTTCAGGCAGCTGATCTTTCAATTCCTAAAACATCTACGAAGCTCCCCAGAATTCCGAAACCTTGGTGGAACCCTGAATGTGCAGCGGCTAGGAGAGCTCAACACAAGGCCTGGTCTACTTTTCGGCGTTATCCAACCGAGGCTAATCTCGTTGCTTTTAAACGTGCTAAATCCTATGCTCGGTTGGTGCGTCGACGTAGCAAGAGGGAGTCTTGGATCCAGTATGTATCATCTCTTACCTCACGTGCCAATTCGAAAACTGTGTGGGAAAGGATTCGTAAGATCCGGGGTACCTACAGTTCACACCAGATTGCCATTCTCGAGAGTAACGGCTGCACATATGCTGAAGTCGGGGAGATTGCAGATTGTTTGGGGGAGGCGTTTGCCTCCGTTTCGAGTGATCTGGCGTATCCGTCCTCCTTTCATAGGATTCAATCCTCCGCGGAACGCCAGAGAATCTCTTTTGCGCCATATACCGACACTGGTTATAACTCCCCTTCAGCATGTGTGAACTTCAGGTGGCTCTGCATCGGTCCGGCGCTACTTCTGTTGGTCCCGATGACATCCACTACGACATGCTCCGTCATCTCTCGCAGTCGTCTCTAGAGAACTTTTTAATCTTATACAACCGCATCTGGTTAGAACACAGTTTCCTGGAGTCTTGGCGAAAGACTTTTGTTCTACCTTTTCCGAAGCCTGGCAAGGATCCTGAGTCTCCCTCTAGTTATCGCCCAATTGCTCTCACTAGCTGTCTGTGTAAAGTGCTCGAACGCATGGTTAACTCACGATTAATTCATTTTTTAGAACATCATCAATTACTTTCACCATCACAAAGCGGTTTTCGGCGTCATCATTCACCTCACGATCATCTCCTGCACCTTGAGACATACGTGCGCGAGGCGTTCGTGCGTAGGCAGCACCTGGTTTCTGTATTCTTTGACATCGAGAAAGCCTATGATCGTGCGTGGCAGCACAGGATTATCCGTGACCTCCACGCCTGCGGATTGCGAGGAAATCTTCTGACATTTATTGTAAATTTTCTTCGCAATCGGGTGTTTCAGGTGCGCCTGGGTACGACGCTATCTGCAACATTCCATCAAGAACAAGGTGTTCCTCAAGGTTGCATTTTATCTGTCACATTGTTCATCCTGCGCATTAATTGTCTCCTCACAAATCTTCCTCCTGCGGTTTCGGGTACTGTGTATGTCGATGACTTGCACACCTTCTGCTCATCATCGAGCATGCGTTTCATTGAAAGGCAGTTGCAGTCTGCAATTAACCAGATTTTTAAAGCGGCGAATAGCAATGGTTTCGTTCTTTCTTCCGACAAGACAGCGTGTGTTCATTTCTGCCGGAGGCGTGGCCTCCATCCTGACCCCGAGCTGTATTTGGACCATGCAGCCATTCCAGTTTTGCCGGAGACCAAGTTCCTTGGACTGACCGTCGACCGTGCACTTACGTTCCGTGTGCACGTTCGGCGGCTCAAGATTTCCTGTCTGCGTGCTCTTTCTATTCTAAAAATCCTTTCGAGAGTTTCGTGGGGCGCAGACAAGATCTCTTTGTTTCGCATTTACCACTCCTTAATTCGGTTGAAACTGGATTATGGCTGTATCGTGTATGGCTCGGCTCGTCCTTCCGTTCTCCGGCCTTTGGACGCTGTTCATCATCAGGCCCTGCGTCTTTGTACGGGAGCATTTCGAACATCTCCTATTCCCAGCCTTTACGCTGATGCGAACGAACCATCGCTTGAATTACGCCGTCTGCAGCTGTCTGTTCACTTTTACTTAAAACTTCGGTCTCTTCCAGACCATCCTTTGTATGGTGCAGTTTTCCATCCTCAGCATGCTCGTTTATTTGAGAACCGGCCCTCGTGCATTCCAACCTTCGGTCTTCGTATGGCGGCCGTAGCTCGTGATGTAGGGCTCGACTTGTCACTTGTTGCAGCGACCAGGCGCTTTGGGGTTCCTCCATGGCATCCACTTGGTGTCATGGTTGATACCACCTTTACGTCTTTCGACAAATCCTCAACCCCTGCGTCAGTGTACCAGCAGCTCTTCGCTGAGCACCGTGCCCTCAATACTGAATACTCTCCCATTTTCACTGATGGCTCCAAGATGCATGGAGTCGTTGGATCCGCAGCTGTCTGTGTTGATGACGTGTCAGTAGCGCCGATCCCAGCTGAGGCGACGGTGTTTTCGGCGGAGATGCATGCTGTGTATCTTGCACTTCTTCATGTTCAGTCGAGTTCTCATCATAGTGCTATGGTCCATACGGATTCCTTAAGTGTCCTGCAGTCTTTGTCATCGTTGGACTATTGTAATCATCCTTTTCTTTTGAACGTATGATGGCTTCTTCGTTCCTTGCTCGAGGCCGGTGTCCAGATTCAATTCTGCTGGATTCCTGGGCATGTTGGAATCTCGGGTAACGAGTGTGCTGATGCGGCCGCTAGATCTGCTTCCTCTTTGGTCGTCACACCCTTGCCACTCTTTCATCGCGATTTTCGATTTCTTGTTCGTGATCATATCAAACGAACGTGGCAGTGTCTGTAGGACCAACAGGTGGAAAATAAACTGCATCGTATAAAACCTATTCTCGAAATCTGGAACTCCTCATCTCGTCGGAACCACAGGGAAGAAGTGGTGCTTGCGCGTCTCCGCATTGGGCATTGTTGTTTCACTCACTGCTTTTTGCTGTGTGGCGACACTGCGCTGATGTGTGAGACGTGCAATTGCCGACTCACTGTCATTCATCTTTTGTGTAGCTGTGTTCGTTTTCGTGGTGTACGTTTTCATTATTTTCATTCTCATTTGTTGACCGAGGACGCCGCTACTCTGCAGCGGGTCCTGGATGACCACTGCGATACTGTCGCTGTGTTTTCCTTTTTAAATGAAATTGACTTTTTTAAACGCATTTAGATTTTAGCTCTTCCATCATCCTCATTTTTCAGTTTTAATGAATCAACCGAAATTTAAACATTGTATCATGTTTTTTAATGCTGTTTGTTTCATTGTCTTTTAGCCCTTCCATCACTCTCATTTTTCACTTTTACTTAATCAGCCAGATTTTAAGTTTTCTACCATATTTTTAATACTGTTTGTCTGTCCTGTGTCTTGTCTTGTCTTGTGTTTGGCGCTCTTTGGCCAGACATGGCCCTTGCGCCATAAAAACTAACAAACCAACCAACCCAATTATACACCCTCTCTCAAACTTGCTCAACTGCTCGTATTATGCACAGATCTAACATTTAGTCATCCTCACAGTCCATGGAGGTTAGTGCAACCGCAATCTGCTGTCACAATTGTCCCTGTGTGCAAGCTTTGCTTCTTCATATACTCTCCTCGAAGTGCAGTTCCCATGTGTTGTGGTCACCCACTATTTAATCATTGGTCATTACAATCGTGGCCAAAAGTCCTGCCCCAGTAGACCGAAAGTCAATTTTTGATGTTTGAAGTCAACTTATACAGCGTAATTTTAAAGTCAGAAATACATATTATACATCATTTTAAAGAAAATTTTAGGCTGAAATCAAATATTTTTACAGGATGTTATTACCAATAATAGAAGTAAAGTTGCAAGCAAAAGTAAAAGCATCTAGTCATAAAAAGCAAAAAAATTGTGGAATTTGTGAAATTAGTATACAGTGTATTTAACGTAAAATACATTATTGTATACGATGTGTTTAACATAACAGTATACAATGTATTTAACGTGCATTTTGTATACAATGTATTTAAGGTAACAGTACATTATTGAAACTTGCAGGACACTTGAGATGAGCTTCTCTAGTTGGCCATTAATGACCATACGACCCTTACAGACTCAATAAATGCTGTTTTAGATGTTTGTACTTGTTGACAGATCTTTTTTTCAATCTCGCCCACAGATTCTCTATGGGATTAAGATCCGGTGACTGTGCCGGCCACTGAAGTTTTCTTGTAATTTCCGATTAAACCACTCGTCAACCAACTTTGACCGATGACATAACGTGTTATCATCCTGAGAGATAAAATTCCGCAAACCCTCGTCTTGTGCAGATGTTAGCTGTTTGGAATCCAAAATATCCACATATTTCGATCCATTTAATATGCCATCAAGAATGTGCAGACGGCCAACACCACTGGCTGAAATACAGGACCATAACATCACTGAATGTGGGTGCTTGATTGTTGGCTGGGTGAAGCATGCCTTATATCTTCCACCAACTCGATGATGTACATAATTATTTCCATTACTAGTGGAAGTAGTAACAGTTGTTTCATCACTGAAAATAACATTTTTCCATTCATCAACAGTCCAATTCTTGAAAAAACCATGAGGAATAATCACTCACCATAAATATCATGGTAACCTCCAATGGACCAAACACTTCCAACACGTCAATTCATCGTGATGTAACTGGGCTTCCACAGTCTGTAAACCTGTGGAAGCCCAGTTACATCACGATGAATTGACGTGTTGGAAGTGTTTGGTCCATTGGAAAAGGTTACCATGATATTTATGGTGAGTGATTATTCCTCATGGTTTTTTCATTTATGAATTGCACGTAAACTATGCGCACTTTGCAAGAGGTTAATACCTTAAAAGTGCAAATATAATAGTCCAATTCTTGTGTGCCTTGGCCCAAGCAATTCTTTTGAGCCGTTGTTGTTCAGTAATGAAAGGTTTTCGTGCTGTCAGCCCATTTTCTTGTAGCCTACGACGAACTGTATGTGCAGATGCAATACTGCCTACTTCATTCTCCCACTCATTTCTTAAATCAGTGGCTGTTTTAAACCTTGATTTTAAGGAACGACGAATCAACATGCGATCATCACATTCAGTACACAGCCTTAGTCAACCTGTTCTTTTTCTGTTTCCCACACATCCAGTTTCTGCAGCTCTTTTAATGTTACGCAGGACAGTGGAATGATCACAGTCACATTTAACAGCAATTTTATGACTACTGAATCCAAGTTCATTTATTTTTTTGCAAAGTAATAATTTTTGCCCTGGTTTAAAGAGGTAGGACCAAGTTTCGGGTCTTTGGCATTCCGAAATTCAAATATTACCAGGAATTCTGCATAAACTTCCATTAACTAACTACATGCAGCTGTGTTCTAAGTCGGCAGACGATTCTCCACCCTTTTATATCTCACTAGCAGACGTCGGAGAAAGCTATAGTGGATTAAAAGGATGTGAACCCCGTTCAGAACTGGATTTGTGTTTCCTCAATTGCACATTTTTGCTTGTAACTTTGCTTCTATTACTGGTAATAACATAAACATATTTGAATTCAGCATAAAATTTCCTTTAAAATGATGTGTAATTATGTATTCTTGACTTTACCATTACGCTGTATAAGGTGACTTCAAACATCAAAAATTGACTTTCGGTCTACTGGTGCAGGACTTTTGGCCACGACTGTATTTTTTCATCATTTGCATATTCAGCCCTGTGGTACTTGCATGTGGAATTTTATCAGGATCAAATGACTTTCTTGGGAGGCTTAATTGTTTTTTTTTTTAGGCAAATAATGTATATAAAACTGTTATTATCCCATACAAATAAAGGAGAACCAAGAATTTCAGAAAGTATTTTGATTGAAAAGAAACAGGATAAAATTTGCTACTTACATGACCTGATGATTCTAGATGAAGCATGGAAATTACTGATCAATAGTGAGGGAAAAAAAGTAAAAAATAAATAAATACTAATGTAACATTAATAATACCTAAAGAAAATATTGATAGTACTTAAAAGTGAGGATAGTTATCAATAGATGGCAGCACATTGCTGTCTGACACATGTGTAATAGAGATGAAGACTACATCCTCATTTTCACGTAGTCAAAAAGAGTATACTTCAAATGAAGAGACAAGGCAGTTTCTACAAACTAAGCACCTGCTGTGACCCGAGAATGGCCATTCGTGTCGCTGAAAGTACTCATAGAATACAAGTTGAAATCAGGTTTAAAGTTGGCCTTTTCCTTAGTTTTAAACTTGTTTTTATTGCTCAAAATTGGTAGCTATGTATTTACGAAAGTCGAGCACAATGAAAGTTTTCAATATTAAAATTCACCTCGGCCTATAACTTTATGGAAAACACATATCACACACGTATAACCTCAGACATATGTTTTGGGACAGTTAGAGTGGGAGGCACAGAAATGTTAACACAAATAAAAAAAAATATATATATTTTTTAACCATTCCTCATACTCATTAAATACTATTACTGACTCATAGGTAAAAAATGAACAAGGAATTAAAACAGTTTAAGTTAAAACTTACAAATCATTTAAAATATCCTAAATACTAACCTAACACCAAAATTATACTTCTTTAATCAGACAAAGCATTATAACTAATTATCAACTTTCAAATATTCAAAATAAATTAACCATTTAAAATTACACAAACTTAATATTGAAAAACTTCATTTTGCTTGACTTTTGTAAATTTATGGTGTTGAAATACTTATGACTGATCAGATAAAGTTTAATGCTTTTTTCTTGTGAAGTCTTTGGTAAATATTATAAAATTGGTAGCATTTGAGTTTTTAATCTTTCAAATATTTTAACCCTCCTTCTTTAAAAAGATATTAAAAGTTGTGGTTTGATAGTATTTTTATTTAGCTTTAACTTGTATAAAATCTTTTTTTTTTTTTATATAGTCATAAGTGTAAAGTTAAAAATTTACTGCATGAGGGGTTGACTTCAGAGTTCAAATGTACAGAATATGTTTGTATGAAAGGTAAGTTCAAACCTCTCATTTTAAGTCCTTAGTGTGAAGTTGTATGTCATTGGCAATGAAAATCCTTATTTGGATTATCACATATCTTTTAAATTTCGAAAAACTGTCAAGTTGTCTATTTTTATTTCTTTATTATCATTTGTGCAAAACTGTTTTATCATTCTGTTTAAATTCAGAAATTATATGTTATTTTTAGGGCGAACTTCTGGAAACTTTAACTTTAGCCCTAGTTAGTTTGCTGCAAGCCCAGCCCAATCTACTAGACCAAATTCCAGGTTTAGGTCATGTGCCTGGTATTCTTCAACTGATGGGCAAAGCTAGTGCTGCAGTCTCTGGTTCCTGTCTCCTCATTATTCGGCAATTTTCAAATAGTGAGGTTTGTATACATATACCTTCTTTTTTTCTTTTTCTCTTTCTTTTTTTAAAAGAACAATACTGTATAGTACTGTTCTGGTGTAAAAAATTATATTTGTGTATATTGAATTGATGCTATTTATTAAAAGCGATTATATTTATGCTGGTATTGAAATTTATATTGAATTTATAGAAAATTTAAATTTGGGAGATGGGTAGCTGCATTTCGAAACAAATATTATCTAAGTATTAGAAAAGGCCATGAACATCCTAAACAAAAAAAAGCATCTAACATTTACATTCCACAAGAAGTTATTGGAAAGTTTGCGTTGTTTGTGTTCACGCAGAGTTGAGTCATCTGAAAGTGCAAAAATAAGTGAATATTGTTGCATGTGTATGAAAATGTGTCACTATAAGTCATAGGATAAAATGTACTCGTTCAATAACAACTTGTGGAGGCGGTGAAAGTCAATTTAAAAGGATAGGACAAAAATTGCAGTTATGAAATACCTTATAATACCAGGATTCGGATCGATAGCCTTAGTCAAGCTAAGGTGGGGTCATGGAAGACAACAGCACACAAAATTTTTCACACTGCACTAATTTTGAACTTTTTTTGAAAGGCTACTGCCTGTATTTATTATTTTTCTTTAAAAAACTTAACAAGTTAATTTAGTGGACAAACAGATGGTATTTCCTTTTTTCTTGTTTGCTTAAACACAGCAGTATAAAAACAGAATCTCAATTTTCTTTCTATTTCTATTTGGCCATTGGCCTTATTAACAGCACAACTTGACATATTTCAACACAGTTGGTTTGAACACTAGGCATTGACTTTTTATGCCTCCAAAATTATACTATGATTCACATGGTTTACACAAAAAATAAAAAATACTGGATTCTTTTTTTATTTTTAATTCCACAAGGTGGACAAGTTCTGTTCTTTTGAAACGTACTCTCTTCTCTCTCACCTAGTTAGCTCAATGACAAATTTACAACTTTACGCTTATCGATTTAAATTTACAGCACCTAAACAATCTTAGCAAACTCTGCAATCTCCCAGACCAGCTTCAAAGACTTCAATTAAATTTACAGTTATTTTAAGAGCCACAAATTATACATTAACCAAATCTACTATCTGAAAGTAAACAAATAAACCAAGTAAATTATCCTCACAACAGAATTTACACTGAGCACAAGCATTAATTAACATTACATAACCTATAGAACTATCCTGAATGAACCTACTTCACTTATAAAGAACCCTCACTAACTAACTTAAAAATTATCACTATTCATAACATCATCAACATAATTCAGAAATTCAAACAATCTTCTTGCACTAGCTTGCTCATACAAATCACCTCACTCTGCACTTCACATAATAGCTCAAGATACTTAATAACTCTATACTGTAAACAAAAGCTCAAAATACCAATTAACTAAATTTCCAAACCAAATATCATGCTCACTAACGCTAACAACCAGAATTTAGAATTTACATCCCTAGCACTACAGCATATCATAAACAAATTAATTTAGATACCCTAAATCACAAAACAAAAATTAAATTTAACACCTGCAGTGAATTACTGAGGCTGCGGTGAGGCAAATACTCTCAGTGCAGACACTATTCTGGGTTTTTGAGAACCAACACAGGAAGAAAATACCAGTCAGGCTGAAGGCGTGAAATTGGGTCGTGAATTCACTTTCAGCCTATGCAAAGGGAAAGGAAAAAATCCTCAAGTGCGACACATCATCATCAGGCACAGAATTTCCTCTAACATGATCTCGCCACATTTCTTGAAGCAACGCCCGACCGACCCTCGCTGGCAGTACATATCTCCGTGAGCAGCGAAACTACTGGGGGGGGGGGGGGTTGAAGACAAGTTTCCCCCAAAAACCACATCCTCAAGGATCTCCCTTTTCGAACCAATGCATGATCCCACCTTGATCAACCACGCCTGCAAGAGCCTGTCGCACTTCAACCCTAAATACTCCAGGCACATCCGGCCCAGAACTAACACAACTATATCCCAGGAAAAAATCACTTATCTCTCTATATCCCAAGAAATCCTAAATCACAATATCCACATGTATCCCAGGAAAATTCACTTATCTCTCTATATATCCCAAGAAATCCTAAATCACAATATCCACATATATCCCAGGAAAATTCACTTATCTCTATCCACATATATCCCAGGAAAAATCACTTATCTCTCTCCACATATATCCCAGGAAAAATCACTAGCAAGGAAATTCTTCTGCACCATGGCAATGCGCAGGTCCACTGCAGACAATAACACTGACCATTTACATAACTCACTAAATATTTTCACCTTATTGAAAATTAAAATTACATTTAGACTTTTTTGTAAAAACAAGAAAATTTAGGCCAAAGAAAAGAAAAGAACAATTAATACTGGAACTGGTGAGCAAAAGTGTGTCTTCTCAACCCATGATGTTCATTCTTTTTGTAAAAATACTAAACTTGAGAACCCAAATACCTTCACTTCTATTTTGCACCTATCGCATCCTGGTGAAAATTCCCTACTCAGAGCCCTCTGCCCTAGGACAAGTTCCCAGCTTACTCTAAGATCACCCCTTTCCAATGGGAGATTAACACTCATCTGGAGCATGTAAAATACTGGTCCTCAAATAACACACCAACACTCTTAATTTCGACACTTAACACTCCAAGAATGTAAACAGCACTTTAGGTTTCCAATTTCATCACACTATAATATGTTCCCAAAATCCCAATATAAATCATCCCATAATTTATCTTCACTCATAAAAAAAATATAACTCAATGCTGTAAAAGGCTAAAGAAAAATGTTTACTATTATTTCATCACCCACGGCATCACAATAACACTGCTTTTCAATTATCACATGCCCAACTAAACTATTATCGATGCACCAAAATTTACTGTGCTCAAACATTAAACCAAATTTTTCCGATACATTAAAATTTACTGGCCTGGGGAGTTGCTAAAATACCAGACATGACAACACAAAAAAAAAAAAAACATAAATGAAAGCATTTTCAACTCCCCTCTCTTTTTTTCTGAACATACCTGAGGAACTAATAAATTTTAATTTTGAAAACTGAACGACAACAATATGGGGACATCTGTCCCACATCCAGCTAACCTCAAAAAAAAAAGAAAATTTCTTCTTTTTTTTTTTTTTTTTTTCGCAGAACTATAAATTTGATTTCACACTGCTGACCCACTCGTTCAACAATTCCGCAGCGGTCACAACATAATACAAAAAAAAATCAAGAAAGAATTTACCTTCTGGGCTGGGCATGAACAACTCTTGTTTCAAATAAAAAAAATCTTCTCGTCACACTGTCACTGTTGATCCTCTCTTCGCCTCCAACAATGTCTTTCTCTTTCTTTTTGGACACTATGTGCCCGAGCACTTCACCCAAACACAGGGAAAACAAAAGACATCCCGAAGCTGGTGATGATAGACCCTCTCAGAGGGAGTAATTCTCCCTTGTCCTTTTCGATGCCTATGGCTCTCCCCTGGTAGGAATTTGGACGGCATCATCCCCGGAGGTTCCTCTTTCTTTATCCATTAGCTCTCACGAGAATGCTTAGGAGTGCATCGGTGATCATCTTTCGCTGCGCCCCGAGGAGGTCTCGTCCTATGGCGGTCCTGTCCTTTCTTCATAATTTCTTCCACCTCTTTGTATTTGGAGGAATCAGTGAACAATTCATCGCAAGCCCTGAGCTCCTTTTAATTTTTTTCCATGTAACCAACCATGAACCGGACAAGTCCCCATGCTAGAAGACCGTCGCTACTAGGCTCCTTTAAGCTCTTTACCTCGATGTCAAATCATGGTGGTCAGCAAATGCTCTCCCCACCAAAAGGCGAGGAGAGACTTGGCTGTCCCCTCTTTCTCCCGGCCAGCCAGAGGACAAGAACAAAAGTGACTGCGCCAACAGGGATCGCATTCGTCCTAAAATTCCTAAAATTCCTAATATTTTGTGACCCTCCTTAAATTCCTAAAATTATAACTAAAATTTGCTATTCTTCCTAAAATTTTCGTAAGCTTATTTATTAAAAATACAACCGTTATTAAAGCCAATAAATTTACCATTACGGTAAGGTAAAAAGACCTGTTATTGTAGAAACACAGCCTATATGCTGTGCTGCTGAAGGGAGGGAAAATGACGCCATCGAGATGCACTTGCTTCGGGGCTGGCGTTCCATTTTTTTGCCTTCGAACAGTTTTCGAGAGTAACAAGAGATCTAAGGGAAAAGGGGAGGGGTCATTTTCACCCCTGGTTTGCGCTTTGCAGACGAACTCCGTGGCACGCAGAAGATCGTACTTTATTTTTGTACATGCCTTGTGGAACCTCCTCTTTCTGCTGATGTTTTGTTATTGTAAACCGCAGGTGGGTGGAAGCAAAGAGGAAACATGTGGTCTTCTTCCGTAACCTCCGGTAATGACGATGGGATGGTAGCTGAGTTATCTTGGCAGGCAGTAGAGCACGTGATCATTGACCTTCGATCATGCGTCGGCGACAGCGACCTTCGATGCGCAATATATCTCGGCTCCGACTCGCTTTGACTGAACTTGCGTGAGATGCGTATGATAGTTTCTGGTTTTACGTCTTTTATGGTGTTCTCTGTGCAGGTTCAGTTCTCTAGTGGTGACCTGCTTTTTTTTTTTTTTTTCATATCTTCTGACATCCTCGCAGCCAAATTTCGGGAAGTTGTCTGGTTTTGCAATATTGGAACGTGTTTTTGTACTTCCCTTTCATTTTCTGGTTAGTAATACAAGTGTTTAAGATGCCTAAATCCAAAACGAAATTTCAAGATGCGTGGCTCGCCAAAGAATTGGACGGAGTGAAGTTGAAAGAATGGTGTTCTGCAACTGAAACAATATTTTCTGCTAAGTGTATATTGTGTTCAGAAATTTTCAATATTTCTAATAGTGGCTTTTCACAAGTAAAAGCGCATCATAAAGAAAAAAAAGTTCCCATAACAAGAAATTCCCATAACAATAAATTTGTTAAATAGTGTTCGTGATTCACATAAATTTTATAAAGAGTATGTTGATAAGCTGAAGGAAGAACAATCAAAAAGGTAAAAGAAAGGAAGCAGAAAGAGAGGGAAAATAAGGAAAAGCAGCTAGAGAAAAAAAGAAAAGCTGAGTTTGATGACAAAATAAAAGAAAATGATGCAGAAATAAATAGGCTTAAAAAAGATAAAGAAGCCTCCCTAGCAGTAATTCAAGAGGGAACAGAAAGAATGCGAAAAGCTGTAGAAAAACAAAATACTGTTGAAATAGCAGTTGCCTCTAACTTGATCATACAAGGTTCAGCTGAAATAAAGAAAACAAAGTAAATTAGTTGTGGTGGAAGCAGAAAAAGATAGGCTTATCAGGAAAAGGTTAAAACAATAATATGAAAAAAGTAATTCAGTGAACAATTGTACATAGTTCTTGGTTTTCAATTACCTTTTTAGGATATTATAATTTAATGTGAAACCTGAAAACTTTCTGTGAAAAATCGTGAATTGCTTCTGGTTAAACAGCATATTAATGTTCAAAGTGAAACTTGAATGTGGTAAATATACTTGAATATGATAATAACACGTGAAAAGATAAGAACTGAACATTAGAAGTAAATCATACTTAAACTTTAGACATTAGACGTTATGCAAAAAATTTGGGTGTGAACTTCACCATATATACTAATGGACTGCGCATTGGCAATAGCTGCATCAAAGCCGCCATGGCTCAAACATTGGGCACGTCATCATCAGACTCCAAATTTCGTGTAAAAATGCTGTTATGATTACTAATTTACATTGCAGAACTTCAGTGTTTTCGGTGTATTATGTGAATGCGCCTCATATATAATGAAAACTCTTCAGGTAAGTTTACTTATGAGCTATATACATGCATGAACGGGTTGTTTACATTTTGTGATTTATAATGTGATGAACATTTGCGAAGAATTTGGAACCTGCATTCCATTTTTTTTTCTTAAGTTACTATATTTTTATATCAATAGCTGCAAGTTTCTGGTTAAGTAATTGAACTTTATTGACTTAGGTATTTAATTCGTTTCTTACCCATGAAAAATCATAGAACTTTCTTTACTATATCGCTCAGAGCAACCATAAGCACAGCAGGTGTAACCCATCTTTTTGACTGTTGTCATGTGATTTTATGTTGGAGCCAGAAATTTTGATGTCATGCGCAGTCTATCAGTATATATGGTTGAAGGGTGTGAAGCAAACTCTTTACAATGTATACAAAGTTGTTTTACTAGATGTATACAAATATACATCTAGTTTTTATTGAAATACACTCCTAAAATTTTCCTAAAATTTTTCTAAAAATTCCTAAAATTCCTAAAATTCTTACCTAAAATTTTCCAGAAGTATGCTATGATCCCTGCGCCAAGCGTCTCAAAGTGTCAAAGAAACTCTGGGATGCTAGAAAAAAATGCTGACCCCTGATTGGCTGACCTCTGCATGGCAACAGCAGAATTTCTCTCCCACGCCTCGAGTGACCTCTGACCTTCACTCAGGCATCGTTGCAGCGTCCAACACTCTCCACGAAAAAAAAAAAAAAAATGTTACTAGGCACGTGCATCCTCTGGTCGGCCAGGGGAAGATGAACTTGACCTTCAACACGTAGGGACCAATTTCCCATGTGCAGCTGCGACCTAGTTTCTAAAAATAGAACAGCGTCAACCCCCTAAGAGCATTTTCTGCAACATTTTCTGATCGACAACTAAGACCGAACCCTTAAAATGGCCGATCTGAAAGAAGATTCCCTTTTCTTACAACTTTCTCTCTTTTTTTTTCTCTTCATTCCGTGATGTGAAAGTAAAATTAATTTTGATTCTCTGAGCTGCACACCTACTCGCCTTTTCCTATCGCGATAAAAGAACAGATAAAATAATTATTTTCAAAAGCCCAAAGTCAGTTAAATCAAATATTCTTCTCTTTTTCTCTTTTTTTTTTTTTCTTAACATGAAATTTCGTTTTCCTGGTTGTGATTAAGACAAGCGAATTTTGCGCACGAATTCCCCTGCCTTTCAACCAGGAATTTTCTTCTAACGTATGTCATGGGAGAAAATTTTTGCATTAATTAATCTACGATAAACCAACAGAAAGATTGATCAGGTCTTTCCGAAATTCACCAGAGGTTAAAATTTTCGCCATGACAGTACATGTTCTGGAAAATTTCTGTCATCGAAGTATGAGAGGTTCAACGAAGTATCCTGTAATCAATGTAAAATATCAATAACTTTGATAATGCTTCCAGTAAGTTATGAATATAAGTTTTATTTTACCCTTACTAATTTGAGTGATTGCACTTTCTAATGGAAAACTTCTTCCTTGTCATTTGGGCTTCAAATATTCTTAATTATTCTGCTGTGTCTCCCTTACTACAGGGTAATTCAAAATGATTCATCTGATTTCAAATGACTGTATTTTATGTGTTTCTAAATATACAACGATTAAATGTATATAAGATAAAGAAAAAAACTGTCCAAATTTTATTTTCGTTCCTATAAATGTTCTATGTGACTTCTGTTGGTCACGCAAGCTACGTCCAGACGATAATCCTATTCCTGCCATACATGATCAAGCATATCTGTTGTCAATGACTGCAGAGCACCATGAATGCAAACTTTGAGTTCATCTAGCATTGTGGGAAGTGGTAGCACATACACATCATCCTTAACATACCCCTCATAAGAAAAAGTTGCAAGTGGGTCAGGTCCGGAAACTTGATGGGCCACCTGTAAAGCTCCTTGTCTCTGTGTCCACAGCGACCAGTCTAGCGGTTAGGAAGCTCTTCATTAAGGTACGGTGGCTTTCTAACCACTGTTCATTAAGGTCGCTCTCAGTTTCAGTTACTGCATGTGGATTTTCTGTGCTCCATATGCGAATGTTGTGACAGTTGACCATGCCACTTAAACGGAATGTTGCTTCATCTGTAAACACCAGGTGTGGATCAAATTTGTCGTTCTTCATCACCTCCTGCATGACATTTTTCACAATGACAGTCTTTCACGCAGGTGCAGATACACAGGTCTGATTGTGCCATCTAGCAGTTACATTTGTAAACTTGGTGCATTTCTCTTCATTTTAATGTGTGGAACACTATTATTACTTTGATTTTTATGCAGCTATGATCTAATGAAATCGGATGAGTCATTTTGAATTACCCTGTATTTTATCATCCATTGAAAACTTGTGCCATGCAGTTGTCAAGAGACAGAACACTGTTATGTTTCAACTTATGATATGTTATCATTAACCAATCACTAAAAGTAACAAATATCATCCAAACCTTCCAGTTTGAGTTTATATGTTTTATAAACACGTTTAAACACTATTGATTCTTGTTTATTTCATAACCAAAAGGTGTTTTTGCCAGACATACTTACATAGTACAAGACTGTCACGAAAAATCACGCACACTCTTACTTTTAGCATATAAGTATGTTCAGACAATGCATCTTTACAAAAAAAGGCGGTTTCATATACATTGTACTGATTGTGAAATCCTTCGAATGCATGGCGCCAGTAAATAAACAAATACATCGCTCTTTCCACGTTCCAGAAACACATGGCAACTGAAAAATTGTTATTTGGTCACCGTCGGGGAATTGAACCCACGGATCTCTTGATGTCTAGCAGAGCGCGTTAGCTATTAGCCTTACACCACAGTTTCCAACAATCCATGGTGCTATGTGTGTTTTTAAGTCAGCTTCTGACATCATAAATCCGTAAGATGGGCTCAGCTACTGAGACGTCTCCATCTGGTGGGCATTAACAGCACTGGCTATATATAAAATAAAAACGCACATAGCACCATGGATTGTTGGCCACCGTGGTGTAAGGCTAACGTGCTCGGCTAGATATCGAGAGATCCGTGGGTTTAATTCCCCGGCGGTAACCGAATAACAATTTTTCGGTTGCTATGTGTTTCTGGAACGTGAAAAGAGCGATGTATTTGTTTATTTATTGTACTCATTATTTGATGAATATTCTCAGAAAATTTTTAATCATTCTTTATAAATCATGCTTCTACTGCCGAGAAATTAGTATCTTTTTGTTCACTATGTGTGCTTTTGTACACATCTGGGAAAACCTTTCCATCACAACAAAATGATCCTTTCATCCACACATTTGTACCTTACTTTCACGTGTGTGTGTGTGTGTGTGTGTGTGTGTGTGTGTGTGTGTGTGTGTGTGTGTGGGTTATATATATTCTGTCTCATTAAAATCTTCTATACTGGTAATATTTTTTTTTATGACATGGTGAGAAATATGCATGTGTACAAAAGTCAAGTTGGGATTCTGTCTAAATTTTCTTTCACTTCCAGTTTTCTTTCTTCATTATTTCCATCTTTTGTATTGCTGTCTTACCATTGAGTTATATATAGTTAGAGTATAATATTGTTAAGGTGATACAATAAAGCACCCTTAGACAAAGTGCAGAAGCTTATATAGTACTAGATTTTTTAGAAAATCTTGTACTTCTAGTACAAGATTTTAGTCAGTGAAATCTACTTTAAAAACATTCAATTTTAACATATGTTTATCATCAGATTGCATGGAAATGGAAGTCAGTGGTACAGCAATTCACCCGTCAGCCAGTTTTAGCAAATATATTAGTTATCAGTATTTGTAAACAAAGTTTAGATAAATTTTGCAGATTTTTAGAGCATTGTTTATCAATTTTTTTAGCAACCAGGCTGTGAAAAATCACCTAACTACAGCTTCCATGTGTGTAGGACTTTAGTTAGTGCTAAATTCTATTGGAAGCTAAGCAGGGTAGGCTAGAAAAATTTTAAGTACTTTCAAAAATTAAATTTAACTTATATTGTAGGTTAAAATATTATATTTAATCTTATAGCAGTATTTATTAAAAACTTATCAAGCACAGCAATACTGTTTCAAGGATATCATCATCATCAACCATTATCAATCCACTGCTGGACGAAGGTCTCCCCAAGTTTCCTCTACAACGGTCTGTCTTGTGCCAGTCTCCTCCATGTCACACCCGCATACTTTCGAATTTCATCCACCCATCTCCCATGTGGTCTTCTTCTGGGTCTTTTCCTGTCCCTTGGAATCCAATCTAAAATTTCGGCTGTCCATCGATGGTCTGTCCTTCTGGCAGTATGTCCAGCCCATTGCCATTTCAGGGATTTAACTCTGATCATGATGTCTTCCACTCTTGTCATTTTTCGGATCCACGAGTTTCTCTTCTTATCTCTCCTGGTTACACCAAGCATGCATCTCTCCATGCTTTTTTGAGTTGTCTGCAGCCTTTGTATGTCTCTTTTAGTTAAGGTCCACGTCTCTGCACCATACGTAAGCACTGGAAGGATGCATTGATCAAACACTTTTCTTTTAAGACATAATGGCATATTGCTCTTGAAAATTATGCTGTTTCTTCCAAAAGCTCTCCAGGCAAGTTTTGTACGCCGATTAATTTCTTCATCAATGTGACCCTCACTTGATATCTGCTGTCCAAGATAAATGTATGTGTCTTTTATCTCCAGCTTTTCTCCATCAATCGATAAATCTTCATTTCGTGTAAAAGCATTGAACATCACTTTTGTCTTCTGAAAGTTCATTTTTAATCCCACTTCTTTACTCTTGTCAGCAAGTTCCTGGATCATACTCTGCAGCTCTGATGGGGTAGTTGCAATGTCATCAGCAAAACGAAGGTGGGTTAGATAATCTCCATTAATCTTTATCCCTTTGTTTTCCCAGTTCAGTGATTAAAAGACATTTTCCAATGTGGCATTAAAGATCTTCAGAGATATGGTGTCACCTTGTCTCACTCCCTTTCTAATTTTTAGGTGTGTTGTATTTTCAAACAGCCAAATCTTTGTACTTGCATTTTCACAGATTTTATTAATAATATTAATGTATGCATCTTCAATACCGCAGGATTTCAGAGCCATTGTACCTGCTGATGGTTTCACCGAATCAAGGGCCTTTTCATAATCGATAAAAGCTATGCACAATGGAAGTTCATATTCCCTCGCTCTCTCAATCAGTTCTCTCAGTACGTGGATATGATCTATTGTGCTGTAGCCACTCCTGAATCCAGCTTGTTCTCTCGGTTGAGCCATGTCCATGTTACCTTCAAGCGGTGTGAAAGAACTTTAGTGAAGATTTTATAAACCACTGATAGGAGGCTGATAGGTCTGTAGTTCCTGAGATCCTCAATGTCACCTTTTTTATGTAGCAGGATCATTGTAGCATTGTTCCAATCCTCAGGAATCTTCCCTTCATTAAGGCATCGAGAGAAAATTTGGGTGAGTACTGTTTCGATTTCTCCACTTGCTTCTTGTATGATGTCTACAGTAATTCCATCTTCTCCTGGAGCTTTCCCCCACTTCATGTTCTTGATTGCATGTGCAACTTCTGCCGGGAGGACTGGAAGAACTCTGGTACTGGTACCTTTCATGATGTCTGGAGTACATGTATCATTCCTTTCATATAATTTGGAGTAGAAATCTTTCACTCTTGTCAAACTTTCGCCTCTATTTCTTGTTACAGAACCATCTTCTTTTCTCAGTGCCATAATCTGTTTTCTTCCCTTACTGAGATCTCCCCTTGCTATCTTTAGGCTTTGGTTGTTTTCAATTGCTTTCCTCACTAGTTCACAGTTGAAATTCCTTACGTCTTCGGTGATACTTTTTTGTACCGTCTTGCATAGCTCTATATATTCATTCCACTTTGGAAGACATCTTCTTTAGTTGTCCTCATCTCTCTTCTTTTTTGCATCAACATTTTGGTTTTTCCTGATAATTTGTTCACATGCAACTTGTTCTTAGACCCAGCTAAATTTTGTTGCTGTTTCCATAAGAGCTTTGGTTACTTTTCTGTTAACTTCAGAAATATCCACTTCTTCCGATGTTAGGCCTTCTAAAGCAGAGAATCTGTTCTTCAGTTCCAACTTGAAGGTATTATGGTGTTTTTTAAGGTTGGTTATGTCAATACATTTTGTTTGTCTTATGAGCTTGCCATGTTCAAGTTTAGTGTTGAGGTGCATCTTACATCTCACCAATCTATGGTCACTACCTGTGTTGAACTTGTTTAGCACACTGCAGTCTTCTGTGACGAATTTTTTGTTACACATAATAAAATCAATTTCACTTGTCATCCCATTTGGATGTCTCCATGTCCATTTCCTGTGTGGCTTTTTCTTGAAAAAGGAGTTTAAGATGAAAAACCCTTCTGCCTCTGCAAACTCAACGAGAGTATTTCCACGCTGGTTTCTGTTGCCGTGACCGAATTTACCTACTGAAGTTTCATTCTGTTGCCGTTGTCCTATTTTTGCATTGAAATCTCCCATAATTATCTTCAAGTGCTGCTTACTTTTACTATTTAGATGACTAATTTCCTCATAAAATTCTTCAATTTCTTCTTCAGGATGACTTGTGGTGGGTGCATAAGTTTGAATAATCTGAGCCTTGTATCTTCTCGAGAGTTGGATAACGAGTCGTGCAGCTCTGTCAGAGGAACTTTCAACTTCTACAACTTTATCTTTCAGTTTCTTGTTAATTATAAATCCAACACCACTAGTTCTGCCAGTATCAGTCCCACGATAGTAGAAGAGATGTCCACTCTTCAGTTCAATGAGATCTTCTCCTTTTCTCCTTACCTCACTTAGCCCGACGATGTCCCACTTGATCCTTTGTAGTTCCTCTTCCAATTCAAGAAGCTTTGAATCAGAAGATAAGGAGCGTCCATTATACGTAGCCAAGGTCAGCATCAGATGGCAGCCTAGTCCGGTCCTCCGGGGATTCTTAGCACCCTCTGCCTTCATGTCGCACTGGCCGCTGCCTTGGCCAGCTACATTCCAGCTGCCGGAGACTGAGGGCCAAGATTTAAGTTGTAGAGTCATTTTGGAGGGATTTGGCCATAACTCACCACGCTGGCCAAGCGGGTTGGTGAGTGTGAGATAGCATTTCCTCTAATCCCGATGGTATAGTTATACCGCTATTGGCGGTCGTCAGAGCCCCTTTGGTGGGAACAGGATGCACCACGAGAAGGCGGGGTTGACATTTGTCAAGGAGAGGCTGTGATGTTACGCATCACCTGACCTTACATCCCTTCAAGGATATACTTGTATGTATATCTTGAGTGTATCTCCACTTTTGATGCCCTTGGAGGCAGTTTTGGGATATTTTTTTTTCTTTTCTATTTTTTTTTAATGAAATAACTCAAAAACTGTTCAACAGATAAAGACAAAATGTGATATTTCTAAGCTTTGTTTAAAAATGTTTTTGGTCAATTTGGTTGAAATTGGACAAAAGTATCCATTATATAATATGAAACTGTTGTTTGTTTCGTCTTAATCAGGTGATTTAAAAAAAAAAAAAAAGAAAAATTCAGGCAAAATGTCTTTAAGAACTTCAAAATAAAATCACTTATAAATTTTTATACGATGGGTAGTTAATTAACTGGTAGCTGAAAGCTGTATTAACCAGAAACTCTACAGAATGTCATTTATTCAACGGATAAATGTGTTTTTGAGCTGATGCAGTGGTCTGCAAATATCGTACATATCTACTAATTGTATGTTGTGTCTAAACTTTTGAGACATGTAGATTGTAGATTCTCCTCCTTTCCCCATTGCGTTGCGTGACCCAGTTTGAAGTTTTTGACTTGCTTTTCAATGTTTGTGCTTCTTTGATTTGTATTTTTGCATTTTGATGTCGATATTTATTTGGCCCTAAACTTTTGCAATGGATCTCACTGAGTGCGAATAATTCGAAAATGAGTAATCATAATAAATACAGGGCATGGACTGACGTACCATGTACAGTCACAACAGTTTATAAAGGCACAAATTGATTTGCAAACTGTATTGTTGTATCTTAAGGAAACTTCCCTGTGGACATGTTCTTAAATTAGCTGATTTACAGGCTTTCCTCTCAGTCAAATCGACATATAGTGCACTATATTATACCCGATATACATACCACTCATCTCATTTTTGTCCTTTGATATTCAGTCTAGTAATTCAATTGTCCAGTGGTGGGCAGTTTTTAAGTGTGAATGTGCAATACTGAAATTCTTTTCTGTATTTCTCCCAAATACGGCAGGTGCTAATTATTATTACATTCAAATAGTGTACACACACGCACACACACACACACACACACACACACACACACACACACACACACACACACACACACACACACACACAATAGGATGATTTTTGACAAAATGTTAATAATGTGGCATAATATATGCTACTTGAATTCATTTATAAAATTACAACTTAAGTTCATCAATCTTAGGAACTAAAGGAGAAAAACAGTGTGAAAAAATATGATTGTATTGTTAAAAAGAAGTTTGTAGCATAAACTTCCTATGTAAAATAAACTAATAACTACTACATAATTACTACAAGTGAAAAAAATCGGGGAAAGGCTTCATTTATTGGGGAGAGACTTCTGCTGGGATTTCAGATGAATAGAGTAGATGCCAGCACCGATGACATATCCTTCTGCAAGCAGCTTACAGTGTTGTTGAAGTGTTACTAAAGTTTCGCTAAACCCATAATCTGACATTGTTCTCAAACTGAACTCATATCAGGATCAAATACTGATGTCTGAGATCAATCCATTCATTGAAACATCCATCGTGGGGATTATCAAGCAGTTGCTTACAACTGTCTGAAATATTTTTCAGCATCTGTGTACTTTGCCAAGGTGGTGGAGGTGTTCATGTGCACTGTAGATTTCATACCATTAGTCTGTTTATATATATAATTTGGGAGCTTTAGTTTTCAAATTAGCTATTTTTCTTTATTGGTTGTCAACAATAAGAAGGAATCTGTGAGAGAGAGAGAGAGAAAAAAAAAAAAGATAAAACAACTAACCACTAATTTTTTTCTTTTTCTCCTTGCTTTCAAAGATTAGGTAATGACCCACCTGTACTATTCCCATAGTCTCATCAATGTCTCTTTGGTCATCTTAATCTCTTTCCATCTTTTTTTTTTTTTTTGTTCTCTATCTCTTTTGCAACAGAAAAAATGGGAAGGGAAAAAATTAACAATTTAAAGAGTCCATAGAGTATAATTGAAAAGATTGCACTACTAAAACCACAGAAAGTTTACTAAAAATGAGCTGCTCATATCATATATTTCCTATGACCCTACCCATGTTGAGGAAAGAACCTTTTCCACATGACACGTTAGTCCATTTGCTGATTGGATGTAAAGCATAAATTTTGAAGAAAAACATTGAAGTCCACATTTTTGTAAATCTGAAGTTGAATTTTTTAGTTTAAAACATGATGTTTAACAATAAAACAGACATGGCTTGCAAAATTTCAAGTCAGCAGGAAATTTTTAGAAAATGAGAGAAAACTGTTGAGTGAGAGAAATCAGCAAGAATTTTGGGGTTTGCCTTGTGGAAGCAGACTATTCAGCAGCTAAGTTTTTTTTTGTTTTTTTAAAGACCAATTTCAATTTTTAGCATTTTTTGACTGCTTTAATTTTCAAAATAGAAAGAATAATCAAACTGACAAAACATTTTGAATAAATATAGAAAGCAGAAATAAATATAAATAATAAACAGACTATTTTAAATGTTTAACCAGTTCTCTCAATACACAAACATTATCTATAATGCTGTAGTCACTCCTGAATCCAGCTTGTTTTCTTGGTTGTGCCATATTCAGTGTTTTCTTCAAGTAATGTGACAGTACCTTAATGAAGGTTTTACAAACAACTGATAGAAAGTTGATGGGTCTATATTTCTTGAGGTCTTCAAGATCCCCTTTTTCATGTAGCAGCATCACTGTTGCATTGTTTGTCTTTTCTCACTTGAGGTCTTCAAGATCCCCTTTTTCATGTAGCAGCATCACTGTTGCATTGTTTGTCTTTTCTCACTTGAGGTCTTCAAGATCCCTTTTTTCATGTAGCAATGTCACTGTTGTATTGCTTGTCTTTTCTCACTTGAGGTCTTCAAGATCCCCTTTTTCATGTAGCAGTATCACTGTTGCATTGTTTGTCTTTTCTCACTTGAGGTCTTCAAGATCCCCTTTTTCATGTAGCAGTATCACTGTTTTATTGTTTGTCTTTTCTCACTTGAGGTCTTCAAGATCCCTTTTTTCATGTAGCAATGTCACTGTTGTATTTCTTGTCTTTTCTCACTTGAGGTCTTCAAGATCCCCGTTTTCATGTAGCAGTATCACTGTTGTATTGTTTGTCTTTTCTCACTTGAGGTCTTCAAGATCCCCTTTTTCATGTAGCAGCATCACTGTTGCATTGTTTGTCTTTTCTCACTTGAGGTCTTCAAGATCCCCTTTTTCATGTAGCAGTATCACTGTTGTATTGTTTGTCTTTTCTCACTTGAGGCGTCTGGTGAAAACTAAGGAAAGTGTGGTTTCTAATTCTCAACTGCCTTCTTGCATAATATCCATGATAACTCCATCTTCCCCTGGTGCTGTTTCCTATTTCATGTTCATAATTCCATGGGCAACTTAAGAGCCCTTCTTTTTAGGTCTGTAATAGGCTACCTTCCCTTTCATATAATTTTGTGTAGACCTCAAAATTTTGCATCTTAAAAGTTTCTTGTCACACTTCCATCTTCTGCTGGATTTATGCCTCCGCACACATCCACAATCACCATATCATGGTTAGAGAAATATTCCATAGATTATTGCCATATTTGCACTGTATTCCATATGTATTTACTTCATTCAGAAAACTGGAAACATATCGTTGTTCTGGAGCGGGAATTGAACCCTCACTTCCCGATTTCCGGTCCAGCACTCTAACCATTACATTACCCAGGACAAGGAAATCCCAAGCAACTGAATTTATATATATCTAATTACCATCAGATTTGAGCATGTCAAAGCTGTTCCTGCTCCATTGTAGTGTCTCATGACCTTTTCTCACATCCAGGGTCAGATGTAGGTCCTCATTTCAGTGATTGAAATAGATCATATACACTGCTGGCCACCCAAAATGCAACACCAAGAAGCATCCGATTGGCCTGAAATTCGCAGCATGCGTCGCCCGCAAAAGGACATGCAAACAATTAGCATTTCAGGGCATATGCAAATCATGTGCACCCGGCACGCCACCGAGAAGCACTATAAGAAGGGTGCACAGAACGCGGGATGTAAGTGGTGGAAGTGTGTTGTGCTGCCTGACCTGTGCGTGGGAAGCTTCCTGATGCCTAGTTGCAGAATACGGCAGTCATTCCAGCTCGTTTCGGAGTTCGACAGAAGACGAATAATGGCTTATCGCGACAGCGGTTTATCGTACCGAGACATCGCTGCCCGTGTGGGACGACATCCTGCCACAGTGAGGCGAGTATGGATTCGATGGGTGCAGGAAGGACGAACGGACCGACGTGAGCAATTGCTGCAGCCGCGGCACACTACTGAACGAGAGGACCGGCATGTTGTGCGGCGGGCATTGATGGCTCGCACCGCCACATCGCTAACGTTAGCGTAGGAATTAGGGTGTGTTGCGCAACAACCTGTGTCAGCACGTACCGTTCGACATCGTCTGCAGGAGCGGGGACTAGTTGCACGGTGCCCATTGTTCCGATTACCATTGACGTTACACCACCGGCGAGTGCGGCGGAAGTGGGCCATTGAACGCAGCACCTGGACTACGGAATGGCACGACATTGTCTTCTCCGACAAATCCCGCTTCTGCCTTCAACACCACGATGGTCGGATCCGCGTGTGGCTGCAGCGCGGCGAGAGACTGTATGACGCCTGCATTTTGCATCGCCATACCGGTCCGTCGCCTGGCGTTATGGTTTGGCGCGCAATTGGATATGACACCCGCACCCCTCTAGTACGTATCGCTGGTACACTCAACAGCCACCGACCGCTACATCTCCGATGTTTTGGAGCCTGTAGTCCTCCCTTACCTGCAGGACCTGCCAGCGGCCATGTTTCAACAGGACAATGCGCGCCCGCACGTGACAGGCATCGTGCAACAATTCTTCATGGCCCACCAGGTGTCACTGCTTCCGTGGCCTGCCTGTCCTCCCGATATGTCACCCATTGAACACGTCTGGTTGCTGATCGGCAACCGAGTGGCCCGGCAAGCACCACCCTTGGCTACGCCTGATGAACTGTGGCAACGTGTGGAAGCAGCCTGGACCGACATACCCCAAGCCCACATCCAAGGCGTCTTTCGTTCGATGCTGCGACATGTAGCACTAGCAGCCGTTATTGCCAGCCATGGGGGCCACACGAACTATTGATGTCTGCGTGTTCCGCAAGTCGCACGGGCCTGTAAGCTCAATCGTTTCATCTTTGTATCTGTTGTTATGTGTCCAGTAAATCTGGCTTTGCTGTCTCGTGTCCTTCTTGGTGTTGCATTTTGGGTGGCCAGCAGTGTATTTGAGAAATGAATTTCTCCAGAGAAATAATTCTTCATTTCAAAAATTATTTGAAAATTTTTTTTGAAATGAAGAATTATTAAGCAGGAACAGCTTCGAGAAGCACAAATCTGATGGTAATCAGGTATATATAAATTCAGTTGCTTGGAATTTCCTTGTCCTGGGTAGTGTAATGATTAGCATGCTCGACCGGAAATCGGGAGGTGTGGATTCAATTCCTGCTCCAAGACAGCGAAAATTTTCAAGTTTTCTGAATGAAGTAAATACATGGAATACAGTAAAAATATGCCAATCATTTGTAGAATATTCCTCTAACCATAATTTGGTGACTGTGGATGTGTGCAGAGGCATAAATCCAGCATAATGCATAATAAATACCATGTATAAATGAAGAATTATTTCTTCGGAGAAATTTATTTCTCAAATATATAGTACCGTCTTCTTTTCTGGGTCCCATAATCAGTTTTCTTTTAATACTATAATGGCACTTTTTTTCTTCAGACTTTGGTTGTTCACAGTTGCTTTTTACACTTGCTGACAATTGAATTTCCTTATTTTTCTGGGGATACTTTTTCACAGTCTTGCATAGTTACATACATTCCACTTAAGTTACATTTTCTGTTTTCTTTCTTTCTTTATCTCCCTTTTTCACTTTAGCATTTTAGTTTTTTACGATATTTTCTTTTCTTTATGTGATTTTTTTGTTCTTAGTGCCACAGTGGATTTTTTTCAGCCATGATTTTATTTCATAAAAGCAAAATTTATGATTACATGATCTTATCTCTGTGAGAGTTACACTCTATGATTCTGCATAATGATTATTCAGTTAGCTCTTGATATTCTTGGAAACACATGCCCTCCATTAAATAGCATCTTTTGGAGCTTTGTGGTTGATAATATAAGTTCATAATACACATCTTTTCATTGTTCTTGGATTTCATGTAGTATTCCCATAACAATGTCATCACCTTTGTAATCATATATGAATCCATGTCCCTGACCAAAGGTGGATTGGGAAGATATACTATGTATGTATATTTAGCATCAGTGTGTTTATTTGCAACCATGATGGCTATATATATATATATTAATTCAGGTAACAGTAGTTGTCGTACAATCGCTGTATTGCATTTTATGTTAATTGGAAACATGTAATGGAAAGTACCATTCAGAAGCTTGTTTGTGTAAGGGACTATTTGTGAATGATTTGTTCACAATGAATGACTTTACCATGAATAAATGGTTCATTCTCACTGCTCTGAATGATATTCAAACCACCGCTACTGTGACACACACTGGAGTTGCAGTACATTTAATTTTCATCCATCCCAATGAGTTTAGAAACAAATTCCCAACATGAAAAGTACTGTCGAGAAAATGAGTGTCAACCATTATGTGAGTGAGGAATGAACAGTCAGGAAATAATTGTGAAACTTAAGAATGGAAATGATACGTGAATGCCATTCATTTGAATGGTGTGCCCAAATCTTTTGCCACCAGCGGAGATTCATTCATGAAAGAATGGTGAATGGGTCTCCTAAACTCGTGCTCTTTTGAACAGCTTGCCAAAAAGAGCTGTAATTGTGCTTGTTTCTCATGAGTGGAGATTTGTTCATGAACAAACGATGAATGGTAGAGAACTCCTGCTCTTCTAGACAGTTCTCCAGTTTCCACTTGGCCTCACTCTTGCATGCACTTTGGAGCAAAGAATGATTTTCTCAGTGAGTGTAGTGAGACAACCGGCTGGGAGTGGATGCAAAGTGAATGATATGTGTGAATGATGAATCACCAGTGTACACGCCTTATTTTGAGCTGAACTGCAGTGCAATTAAATAAGAGATTTTGTCTGTTAAACATAAATGAGATTAACATGAAGCATTCTATTTTGGTTTCTCATAAAGGATTTAATGTGTGTTAAAGTACTTTTTTTTTGTTAAGCATTCATTTTCATGTAGTGAGAATGGTAGCAATATTTCAATATTCTGTGAGGCAATTCCTTTGTTTTATTGGCAATATGAAATGCTTGTTAATCATTTAAATCAACTGTTGTGTTATTTTCAGAGTTGTGTTAGGAGCTTATCTCAGTCAGATTTTATACTTCCTATGATGAAGGCGATGAAAGCGAGGCCCGACCTAATTGGAACAGCATGTGAAGCTCTGAATAATGCTTTTCATTCTGGAAATGAAGAATTAATTCAGCAAGTAAGTGTTTTTCCTCTTGCTTAATTCTTAAATTGGTGTTTGTGTTGATATTTTTATATATGTAAGCTACTGGCATCTTTAAATTCTATTTTTACTTCAACATCTTCGAAATATTCTTCACAAATCTCCTGAGTTCTTTTGTATTTTCAGAAATGCCCTAAAATACAAAAGAGCTCATGATTTAAAGAATATTTCAAAGCTCTTCAAGTTAAAATAGAATTTAGTTATTTTAATTGGAGTAAAGTGTGTGAGCAAGTGTTTTTAATTCCTAGTAAAATCTTGGATATATAAGGCATGTTTTGTTTAATATGCATTTGCTTGTCTACAAAAAAGAAAAAAGGAAAAATGGTGTAAAGCATTGAATTTTATCATTTACTGTAGCTGTATTACAAGAAATCTTTGATGAATAAATAATACAACTTTTTTTTTTTTTTTTTAATTTTTGGCTCTGAGCCAAAATTATGGTTTTTGAGCGAGGAACTGTTCGTCGTACTGAATGCAAGATAAGCCTTAATGGCACTGAGATTCGCCAGGTGAATGAGTTTGTATATTTAGGAAGCATGTTTGATAGAGAAAAAATTGGTAGGTGAGTTAATTCTTCATTGAAAGTCATGGCTGCTTTGGGAGGTTTTCACAGGAATTATGGGTTCTCAAGGGGAGTCCCGCATGGCTGTGTACGAAAGTGTAATTGTTCCTACACAGATGTATGGCAGTTAAACCTGGGTACTACAGAAGAAACATAGGAGTCATCTGTGTGCTGGAGAAGTGCATTACTTACAGGGCGTTTGTGGCAAGATACGGTCCGATTGTGTGAGGAGTGAAGATGTGTTGCAGTTGTGTAGTGTGAAGCAGAATGTTGTTAGCAAGGTGGAGACTAATATGCTTTGGTGGTTTGGACATGTTGGAAGAATGAGTGATAAGATGCTTACCAAGAAAATCGTTTTAGCCCAAGTGGCAGGAAGGAAAGGCAGAGGAAGGTGTCAAGGAAGTCATGGGAGTATCAGATTCAGGAGTGTCTGCATGAGAAAAAGATTATGAGTATGAAGTATAGAAGATCTTGTGTATGGCGTGTGATGGATGTCAGTGAAGCCAGAGTTGTATGTCAAGATCACAGTTATTGGAGAAGTTTGATACAGCAACAGTAAGTAAAAATTATCTGATAGTTTGTATTTCTTTGTGGAGCTAACCTCTGAATCTCAGAGAACAGCTTGGTGACATGTATGTATGTATGTAACAAAAAAATTAATATTGTTTTTTTGTTTTATATTTTCTTCAATATTTTTCTCCATGAAAGACATGAATTGTTGAAAGTATTATTTATGCATGTGTGTTATGTGAGCACAACAGTGCTTAAAATATTTTTTTGTAATTTTTTAAAATCTAAAATGATGGGTAGTCAGGTTATCCTTATCATAGTCTAGACTGATGTACAAAACAAGACCATGAACTGTTCGTTTTTATCTAGAGTCCAGCTGATTCAATTAAGGTAATGACAGTATGTGTAATTGTTATATGCATATTTTGAGAATTGATGTATAAATAAATCTCAGTTCTAAGAATTAGTGCATTTAGAAACTTTCATCACTAGTATAAATCACATCAAATTAGCATTGCAGGGCATATGCAAATCATGTGCGCCCGGCATGCCACCGAGAAGCACTATAAGAAGGGTGCACAGAAGGCGGGGTGTAAGTAGTGGAAGTGCGTTGTGCTGCCAGACCTGTGCGTGGGAAGCTTCCTGATGCCTCGTTGCAGAATACGGCAGTAATTCCAGCACGTTTCGGAGTTCGACAGAGGATTAATAGTGGCTTATCGTGACTGCAGTTTATCGTATCGAGACATCGGCGCCCGTGTGGGACGACATCCAGCCACAGTAGGCGAGTATGGATTCAATGGGTGCAGGAGGGACGAACGGACCGATGTGAGCGATTGCCGTAGTTGAGGCACACCACCGAACGAGAGGACCGGCATGTTGTGCGGCGGGCATTGATGGCTCGCACCACCACATCACGAATGTTAGCGCAGGAATTAGGGTGTATTGCGCAACAACCTGTGTCAGCATGTACCGTTCGACGTCGTCTGCAGGAGCAGGGACTTGTCGCACGGCGTCCATTGCTCCGATTAACATTGACGTTACACCACCGGCGAGTGCGGCAGCAGTGGGCCATTGAACGCCGTACCTGGACTACGGAATGGCATGACATTGTCTTCTCTGATGAATCCCGCTTCTACCTGCAACACCACGATGGTTGGATCGACGTGTGGCGGCACCGGGACGAGAGACTGTATAACGCCTGCATTATGCATCGCCATACCAGTCCCTCGCCTGGTGTTATGGTTTGGGGCGCAATTGGATATGATACCCGCACCCCTCTGGTACGCATCGCCGGTACACTCAACAGCCACCACTACATCTCTGACGTTTTGGAGCCTGTAGTCCTCCCTTACCTGCAGGACCTGCCAGCGGCCACATTTCAAAAGGACAATGCTAGCCCACACGTGGCACGCATCGTGCAACAATTCTTCACGGCTCACCAGGTGTCACTGCTGCCGTGGGCCGCCTGTTCTCCCGATATGTCGCCCATCAAACACGTCTGGTCGCTGATTGGCAATGGAGTGGCCCGGCAAGCAGCACCACCCGCAGCTACGCCTGATGAACTGGGGCAACGTGTGGAAGCAGCCTGGACCGACATACCTCACGCCCACATCTAAAGCCTCTTTCTTTCGATGCCGCGGTGTGTAACGGCCATTATTGCCAGCCATGGGGGCCACACGAACTATTGATGTCTGCATGTTCTGCAAGTCGCACGGGCCTAGAAGCTCAATCGTTTCATCTTTGTATCTGTTGTTATGTGTCCAGTAAATCTGGCTTTGCTATCTCGTGTCCTTCTTGGTGTTGCATTTTGGGTGGCCAGCAGTGTATATTATCTGATGAGAGAAAGTTCATCTTGGACGGCCTTGACGGTTGGAAATGCTATTGACATGATTTACGATGCAAGCCATGCTCCTTCTTCAGCAGACAGAAAGAAGGGGGATCTGTGATGGTCTGGGGAGCTTTTACGTTCAATGGGACAACGGATATCGCTTTCCTGCAAGGCAGGCAAAATTCCGAAACGTATCAGGACATACTCATCAGCCACCTTCTACCGTTTGCTGAAACTCTAGCGGGCGTTGATTATCTGTTCCAGCAAGACAATGCCTCTATCCATCGGTCTTCATCAACGAAAAGCTGGTTTAACACTTATCATGTAGCTGTAATGCATTGGCCAGCACCCAGTCCAGATCTGAACCATATCGAGAACCTCTGGGGTATCTTCGCTTGTGATGTGTATGCAAATGGACGGCAATTCTCAAGTGTGGTGGCATTGAAAGAGCAGACTGAACGAAGCTGGTACGCACTCCATCCAGAACACTTGCAACATGGTGGACAGCATGCCCAATCAGGTTTTCAGTGTTATTCGGAACAATGGCTCTACTATTCGTACCGGAGGTGCTCATAACTAAGTAAGTCTTTATATTTTTGAGACGGCGTATTTCTGGTTTTTTTTTTTTTTTTTTTTTTGTACTTAGCTATGGAATTGTTATGTTTTCGTCAAACTATTGTGCAGCTGCGTGCCCTATGCTATTTTGCTATAAATATGAGGTGTATATTTCAGCTCGTTGTTTCTTTTTTATTCGAGAATTTGTTCTGTCTCTATATTTATGCGACGCACTATATGTGACATTTGTGAAATATTATCATGAATAAGGTATAAAAAAATAAAAGCTGGTGTTTTTAACAAGCCTGAAATTAGAACTCTGATAAAAGATCTGCATTTCACTAGCTCCATGAATGATATTGAGAAAAATGCATGAAATTCATTTGTTACTGTTAATAATTTCACGAGGAACAAAAAAGCCAAAAATTACAAAGGTATTGTCTAAACATTGCTGAAACATTTTCTCCGCATTGGCTACATGAGGATAAAATTTCATTTTCTCAACAGCCATCTTGATGGATTTCCTAAGAATCTAGGTGATGTGAGTGATGAACAAGGTGAAAGGTTTCACCAAGATTTCAAAATAATGGAAGAGCGATACCAAGGAAGGTGAGACACTCATATGATGGCTGATTACTGTTGAAGTATTAAAAGGGACTGTCAGAGTATGGAGCACTCAAGTAAATCTTCCAAGTGAAAATTTCTTCCATGGAAATGAGAGTAATTTACTCATTAAAGGTTATGCTACTATATGTGTCTGCTAGCCGATTATATTTTAAAACATATTATAATACCATTCTTAATCAATAAATTTGTTTACCTCATAAACCAGTAGCCCAAAATACTCTCTTTTTGCCAATTTTTGGACATTCAAAGTTCTTTAGAGCAAAAAGTTGACGTGTTAGGTAAAAGCCAATATGATTTTTGGTTTCAGCATATAAAAATACTTTAAAGCCAAGTCTCAGATGTAAGTCAGCAAAAATGGTGGTGTGTTGTACTGGATAAAAAAGAATAATAATAAAACATCTCATGGTAACAAGGTTATGAAACATATACTACCCATAATTTTAATTAATGCTGCATGGGAAACATTTCCTCTGTTTCCTGTGTATCCCCTCGGAAAATTTGAAAATTGTATTTGCCTGGGGCAGGATGCAATTTTCAAGTGTTTTGAAGTGATTGCTACATGGGAAACAGTGAAAATATGGCACTCTGTACTGATAATGATATTTGTACCCTCCACATAATTGTGAAGAATTATTTCTTGTGAGAGATTCATTTCCCATTGATATCTTATTTTTTTTTTGCATGATTCGTGATTGATATCAGTGCAATATGCATGATTTTTGTTATGATTCTCTAAATTTTTGTGGGATAAATAGTCATGTTTGTGAAAATGATATTGAAATTTTGTTAAGTGTTTAATATGAAGTGTAAAATTTTAAGTGTTTATTTTGTTCTTGCCCAAAAACATTTTTAATTTACTGTTACCATTATTTTTTTATCAAGGCACTGGAAGCAAAACTTGTGCCATATTTATTAGGTTTGCTAGACTCTAGGATTGAGGGAAACACACCGGCTACAAAAGCTCAAATTGTTCAGGCACTGAAAGCCATGTGTCTGTCTTTACAACATGGACAAGAGGTATATTCTTTACTTTATTCCAGAACACCTCAGTTTTAAAATTTAAAAAACAGTTATGTGCTTGGTTATGATACACAAAAGATTGCCAATTCAATCAAAAGTATGTATGCCGTGCATCTGACCCAAAAGTTTTGACTTAATGTCACTAAAACCCTTTACTTAACAAGAAGGGCATGTTAGTCCTCTTTCAGCACTTGTACACTTGTTCTGCCATTTCTGCTGTTGGTCAGTAACTGTCTTCAGACCAGTTATTGGAATTGCCAATAGCTGATATTTCACATTGGTTATTTACACACTAAGATAATAGATGTTACCAGCTCTTTGCAGTTCTAGTGAACGGGTAGAAAGAAAGCTGAATTACTTTTAGGAAATATAGTTTGCAAAACCATAGGATGTCTTTCATCACTTGCTATGTCATTTAAAGACATGTTCATTAGGTTTTGCATATTGAAGTTACTCATATCCTACAGTTCAATAGATTTTCTATAATTGCAAATGAACTATGTCTTTCACATGTGATTGTGGAAACTTTCAGGTGTCCTAAGAAATGCAAGTTACTGATTTGGTCAAGAACTGCATTTTTACTTCAGTAATTGCCTTCTCCCCTTTCACAGGTTTTCATCCTTTCTTCAGCACCTAATTTTCTTTCAAGATCCTCGGCCGTACAAAAAATATCCATAAATAAAATGCCAGATTTTGGAATATTTTGTTATTACAGCACCAAGATGTGAACCAATGTGAAATGTGCATAATGGTTATATGCTTGCAAGCAGTTGATTGGAGTATACATTACAAGAAAATAGTTATTGCTCTTCAAATTCTGTTCTATGCATTATAAGTTACAATTGTAACATTAATTCACCAGTAAATATATCACACATGCATGGAAACACTTGATGCAGGAAGAGGAAAAAAAAAAAAAAAAAAAAAGGAATGCAAAGTGCCCCCACTCCCGAGGAGTACTGACTCTGTTCTGTCAACGTGTACTTCTAACAGTACTGAAGATTTTTAACACAATTGTGCCAAAATGTTTCTGGGAGGATGTCTGTGATTGTATGGTTTTTAATTGTGATATTTTATCCATTCAACATTTATAAACTTTATCTTCCTTGCTTTTATCTTTTGACTGACTGACCGACCGGAACGGACCCTCCCCTTCCCTCAAAGAAATTATATCTGTCAGAGTATTGTTTAACATTTGGAATTGTTTACTGTTGATGTATCAGACGTTTCCTTTTACAGTCTTTGCATACAACGGAGCTTCACTGCACTTTTATTATGTGATCATTTTAAATAGTAAATATACACAGTTGAGTCACATTATTGTGACCACCTCCTACTTTTGACATTAACAGCTTGTAGCCAATGAAAGAAGGTGCGTGTCGTGACCTGGCTTGAAGGGTATATAAGGTGTGCTGTAGGCATTCTGAAAACACATCACTCGCTGCTGTTATGGATAAAAGTAGTGATTTATCAGATTTGTAAAAAGGGATGATTATTGGCTTTCGGGCCAAGGGTGGCAGTATTTCTGAAACAGCCCAGTTTGTGAACTGTTTGTGTGCTGCTGTAGTTAGAGTGTATCGTGATTGGAGAAATGGCACCATTGCAAATAAGCGATGTGGAAACTATGGAGCACCACGTGCCATATCTGCGAGAGTGAACGTCGGACTCGAAGGTGCACGAGGGCCGATCGATGCACTACAGTGGAGTAACTCACTGGCTGAATGAACTAGGGGGCTACCGGAAGTCTGTCTAAAATGACAGTTCAGTGAACCCTGTTGTGTCTGGAGCTCCGATCCATACAGATGGTCACTGCACCCATGCTAACGAAGGTGCATCGGTAGAAAAGGTTTACATTTGCACGGCAGTATTGGAATTGAACCTCCGCTGATTGGCAAAGGATTGCCTTCTCTGACAAGTAATGTTTTCTGCTTCGTTGAACAGATGGATGTTGGCATATAAGGCGAGAAACATTGGAGAATAAACATTCTTCAACCATTGCTGGAAAAACACAAGCTGGTGGGGGCAGCGTTATGGTCTGGGGAATGTTTTTGTGGCATTCTCTGGGTCCACGCATACCTGTGGAAGGCACTGGACCGAATTTGTTATGAATCCATTTTTTCCGACCACGTACACCCATACATGCTGATTGTCTTCCCTGGGGCAGATGGGATCTTCCAGCATGACAATGCGAGATGTCACACAGCTAGAAATGTCAGAGAGTGGTTGGAAGAGCATGATTAAGACTTCAAAGTACTTCCCTGGCCCCCTAATTCCCCAGACTTAAACCCAATTGAGCATCTGTAGGACCATCTCGGTCATGTTGTTCGCTCTATGGATCCTCCACCACGCACCCTCCAGTAGCTGTCAGATGCACTGCAGTCAGCATGGCTCCACATACTTGTGAACACTTTCCAGCACCTCATTGAGTCACTCCCATCCCGTCTAGCTGCTGTCCGCGCTGCGCACGGTGGTTACTTTGGATATTAGCTGGTGGTCACAATAATGTGACTCAACCGTGTATACATTCAGCAGGAAAAAGAGTGTAAGTAAAAACAAATGGTTGAAGGTTTGGCTTGCTGTTATAGTGTAAGTCAAGTCAGATTGTTGAAAGGACCACACTAGTTCCTGTTCCAGCTAATAACACTTCAGGAAATCTGTAAATGTAATGTCATTTGAAGAATTTTTTCCCTCTTTTTTCTTTTTTAAGTATCACAATTTGTAGCATGCTACTGCTACAACTACATTTCTCTATCTGTAGTAATGCTACATGCAACACTACTGTAAAAGTAACACTGTACTTCCGATCGCTATATAGTTTGATGAAAATTTGCAATAATATATTATAGGGTACTACATTACTTTTGAGCATAAGTCTAAGTAGTGGATTCATGAATACCAAAGATGGGTACCTACATTTTTAATGACTATTTTGATAACTATCTAGAAATAAATTCTGTTGCAACCAAATTAACCTGGTGTGGTGCAATAGTTTGTGAAATAGAAATTACTGCTATCAAAACTCTTGTCTAGATGCACAGTTGGATAATGCAGAATTAAGGTAACTTTTTTTAAAAGAAAAAAAAAAGAAGCTGAACCTTTTAATCAATAATGAGGAACAGTGCGTCAAATACACAAAAAGTAGTAAAACCATACCAGTAATAAAATTTATTGGCATAAAAATAGAAGTAAACACTTCCAAGCTTTTGTGCATGAACCAGTTAGCTTTTTCAAGGAAGGTAAGCAGAAAACTTCTGTGAAAAAGCCATCTGGTTGATTCACGAAAACTTGAAAAATGTTTATTTTCAAAAGTGCTTTAGGGCATTGTAGAAGTTCTGGCACATCAACAGCACTTTGTCAATAGAAAATTATCAGAAGGACTGGAAATAGAGAGAAGAAAAGGTATAACATTAAATGCTTTGAAAGGTTAGAATTTACCTTATGAATGGCAACACCTACTATAGATGTAGTCCTGAGGAAGATAAGGGTACTGCCCAAAAATTTGGCTTATACATTTCTTTTTATTCCTCAGTAAAACCCCATAAGTTTGAGATATTTATAGTGCATTAAGTCTAAGAATAGCCATGTCATCAATTATTACCAAGTTTATTTCTATTTTTATGACAATAAATTGAATTACTAGTCTAGTTTTATTTTATTGAACCCATTGTTTTAAAGTCATCATCTGGCATGCTATATCCCATACAGAAACTCGTATTTGTACTGCTAGTGTTTGGCTAAATGCTCCCACTCATTTTGTAACATATATGCATTTATATTCTTCAAGCAAGACCATGAGGTGTTGAATGTCTCTGTACCTGTATGATTCAGTGGAAGCTTAAATAGTTTTAACCATTAAAAATTAAATATGTGTAATCCTTTTCCTTATTCAATTAAATGACTAATTGAAGTTTTCATGAAGATTGCCAAAGAACTTCTGCTTACAACCTTAATTTTCATTAAACAAAAACAACTGTTCAAGTCATTTCAAAATTAATCATAATTTTCGGAGCCGCATTCAAAATCAGTTGTGAAGAAATCTGTGCTAATGGTTTAAATTTGTAATGCTTTTCATTCATGATTTACAGCTTTGTTTGTAACTATGGGTTACTTTTTTTTTTACATTGTCTGGGCATGTTGTGAAAGTGATTGAAATCTGTAGTGCAGTTTTTCAGAAATGAGCTTAATCATGTATATTTTCCTCTTAACATAATATTTTACCAACTGCATATTATAAATGATGAGAAAATATTAAGGTGATCTCTGTAAAATACCAATAAACTTTATTCATTAGTGCTGTGTAGTAAGTACACAAACAATTTAATAAATTCCTTGTTTGTTATTTTTCATTTACTAGAACATTTATAGTGTTGTTATCTATCTCTTGCAGGTTATATTTATTCAAAACCCTTGCTTCTTGTGTGTTTTTGTTGTGATTAATTGTGCTCAACAAGTAAAGTTATTGTAAATGTGAAATTATTTCTATTTGCTTAATTTCTTCAAATGCTTCATCTTTTGTCCAGAGTTTAATATTCTCTCTGCTCATTATTTGTACTTATATACATGCATTTGAAGCAAAAATAGCACTATTTAAAATATTGAAAAAAAATGAAGTTAAACTTAGGAAGATAAAATGGTAATGAAAATTTGAAAAAATAAATAAAAATGATGCCAAGGGCAATAGTGACTTCTGTATTACACCTGCAAGATACCTTACACAGGTGCACTTTTCACAGCTTGTGCTGTCATTTTCAATGAAAGAAAAACACAAATCTGTAAGGTAGACTGATCATACATGTGTGTTACAGTTGATGTGGTACTCTTTCTTGTTAAATCACAAGAAAAATTTAATTTTCAAAAAATAAGTTGTATCATCATACTAATCAGAAATTAATCACAATCTGTTTTTAATATTCATTTCTTTTGCTCTGATATTCTTTTTCTCCTTTTATTAGTAGTTTCCAGGGCTCAGCAAGTGCAGTAGAATTATGTATATTACAGAGCTTATTTTTCTCCTTTTCAATTAAATCAGCTTCAGATAATCTTAGCTTTCATTTGTGTGAGAGATGAGTAATTTAATGCCTTCAATTTTTGGATTTATTTTTTATTTTTTTTAATATGGGATTAAATTAAAAGCAGATTTTTCTTCTTTTCTGTGCTGGTTCTTTAAATATTGCTTTAATCTTTTTCTTATTTTTTTATTAGTCTATTTTTTGTTCTTCCAATGTAAAATACATCAGATTGAAACCCATAAATAGTGAAAACAAATGATCATGTCGTATACATTGGAAACACCAAAAAAAAAAAAAAAAAAAAAAAAGATTATTGCAATCTTTTATAAAGAATGCATATAAAATAATCCATTCATCTTTTTGATTTTTCTAAAAACTTCACATTAATTAGAATTTAAAGAAGATTGCTCTTAAAATATTTTAAATATTGCATACTTCATTATGTATATATTACTTTTAGCTTTATTTAGATTTTCTGAATTTTGGCGAAAACATGAACATGTATAGTTTCAGTTTTTTTGTGCATTTTGTTAAGTTTTATTCTCATCCCTCCTGAAGTCTGTTTACAATTAAAGTATGTTGCTCAGAGATTATTAATTTTTTCCAGTGGTAATTTGCTTCTGAATTTCTGCTCCACTAACAATTGGATCCTTTGTATTTTGAGTAATTACACTTATACTCGAAAAGCATTGCAAATCTTATGTTTCATTTTAAAAGTGTGTGCATCAATAGTGCTTTTACAGTTTTAAATGCAATGGTAATTAATTAATTAACACTTGAATCCATTCTCTGTTTCTTTCAGATTGTTGGTATATTAGATAAATCTGATGTGTGGTCTGAATATCGTGATCAGAGTCATTATCTGTTTCTTAATGATACACCTGCTGGAGGATATTTAACAGGTACATTGACTGGTAGTGTATTCTTATGCATCTTGATATTTAAATGAAATTATCTTTATGCATTCATCATCATTTTATGTGAATTATGTATGTTCTGACCAGAGTGTCTTGTAAGCGAATACTATAAAAAAATAGAGTACACATCTGAACAGAACAAATATTAAAGCACATTCATCACAGGCCACTGTTGTTTCATTGCAAGAACTAGCTGTGGATTATTTCTCGTCATAAATTGATTCTTTTTACCATTTCTTTATGCTCTTGATCCACCTCCATGTATGCATGTACAGGAGAAGTTTCATGTCAGTCTTCTCTAGCCGCGGGGGGAGGGGGGGTCGCTAGTCAGCCATCATTGGATGGGCTTATAGTGAAATAGTGAAAAAAATAAATAGCTTTTAGTTAACAGATTGGTACATAATATTGATCACCTATATGAAAGTTAGATATGGAACACTGACATAATGGCCCCTAAAGCTATAAAAAAAAAAAAAAAATTAGTGCACTTTTAAAATGTATTGGTTTAATGTGAACATTGTGTAGTTTTGCACAAAAGGTAGTAACTACTGTGGTTCTTTCTGCATGTGGTTTTCCATTGCAGTAAATCAGGTGCTATCTACAAGGTGCTAAGAATGCGTGTAAAATTGGGTGTCTTTTAAAATGTTGTATTGCAATATTGGTCTTATGAATTGCTTCTTGCAAATTGTTACTTGTTTCATTAACAAAGAGTGTTTTAGCTTTACAGTGGCTGAAATTCATATTGGCAAGCAGCATATTTCACATTGCTGTTGTTGGTTTCAAGGTTTAACAGCCCTTGCGGACTTTTTTTAAGACAATAATTTGATTAGAGATAGTGATTCCAGGGAAGGGACAGAACTAGCACTGTACGACAAATACATTACCCATGTCCCATCTGGGACATGTCCGCCAGGGTGGTACATAGCCTTTGGAGCATCTATAGTGCATGTGAGTAATCCATAAGAAGAAGACTTGGACTTTATCTTGTCTGGGGAAGAACTCCTTAATGAAATAAATTTTTTGGGGGGATGTTGAAAGTCGTGAAATTTTCCAGAAGTCCAATGTACGGTAAAATATGATAAAGAGACCTTCCATTAGAATTAGCCATTACTAATCACCTGAACACCACGAGCATGGCACAATTACCTTGTGACTGTGTGGTAGGTCGCATGTTGGGAGTTCAATTTCTGCTGCCAATTGTCCAGTTTGCAGCTTTCCAGAGTTTCTGTAATTGTCACATGAATGCATGGATAGATCCCTAAAATTAGCCCTTGACATTCTGTGGTGTTTGCCTCTCAAACCATCATGAACATAGTTGTATCAGTGTAAATAGCTATGACACTGACGGCAAAAGACAACCATCTCATCAGAAATCTCTTTCCTCAGGAAATTCATCGTCCTAGTTGTGCACAGTTTGTGATAGTGATTACCAATATCTGTGATGGACACAGCACTTGAAGTAAAAACAAGAGGTCACTCTGACAAAGTTTACCGGGTTAATTTATATAATTTACTTTACCTGGAGTAGGAATAAAATATCCAAGATGAACTTATTGGGTAAATTCATGCTGATCTCATTTGGAGAAAAATGCATGTAACACTGCTTCAGTGTAATTAATATTGTTCTTGTTTGTAAATGAAACGAGCAGCCTGAATGAGATACAGGTATTTAATCATATTTGTGTAATAATTTTATACTTACTAGGTGATATTCCAGCAAAGAACACTCAAGCATCTCAAGTTTCTGGTATTAAAATTGGGTATTTTTTCTCCCTTTCAGTGTGTGTTATATTCTTAGCAAAAAGTGGTTGCTTTAACTTATTAGAAATGCATGCTGCTTGGTGTGGATACTAATTTTATCTTTTTAAGATAAAAATGATCATATTGCTTTCCCTAAAGCATGCTGCCTAATTTTTGTGTTTGCTGGGGAACAGAAAAACATGGGCTTGCATTTCTAAAAATAAACCAGATTTCACTTGGAGTTTGCTGGTGTGTTTTGGTACTTTGGAAATTCTCTTCTTCTTAAGTGTTGTGTTAAACAACCACCTCGTGTCATTGTGTTTTAAACTGAAGTTTAACTGCTTTCCAATGTACCATCTCATTGTATCTCAGTAGTCCGAGGTGATCATATTGCTCATACCAAAATGAATTGCTGGCTGGTACACATGGTTGGAGAAACGACAATAGTTGATGACATCATGATTAAAGTAAAGACACTTAAGTGGCAATGGGCTGGACATATTACCAGAAATACCGATCAGCATTGGACAACTGCAGTACTTGACCTGGATACCAAGGGACAAAGTAACAACCAGAAGACGTGGATGATGAGTCGAAATTCGAAAGCACGATGGGCTGAGGCAGAAATTTGTAATTTTCCTTCATGTTCTAGAGGCCATTTTAAGTTCACCTTTCCCAGCTGATATGCGTTTGGTCCTCTTTTATAGAGCGAGCAACTGGTGTGATTGCATAAACTTCATCACGTTCCTCAGTATTGCTACGGAGAAGACCCTGACACTCCACGTGTTACGGATTCTCCCTGTTGTATTCAACATCTGTGTAGAGTTTATTTGCATGCTTTCAAGTTTTTAACATTTATTAAATATTTTGGGAATTGTTTATTGGATATTTTTTATATTGTGATATTTCGTTCATGTTGTTTTTGGATGTCGTGTCATCCTCTGGCAGGAAATGTTTGGAATTGCTGGAAATTATTGTCCTAGCAGGGACGAGGATGTGCTTTGATTTGTGGGATTTAGAATTTTTTTGACCAAGTCAAGTTACCCCCCCCCCCCACCCGTCCCGTTGTTTCTCTCTCTGATTATATTCTTTATATACACTGAGTGGCCACTTGACAGTTTTAAGCAAATGAGCTATGGCTGCACGCTGTTGCCGCCAGAGGGTGAGGCTAGTATAAAAAGGGAAAGCTTAGTGCTTGCAACAGTAGTAGAAGTGATTTTTGGGTGACGAGTAAAAAATGCGATTTGACAGACTTTCAACGTGGGATGATTGTAGGAGCTCGGAGCCATGGAGCGAGTATCACCGAAACTTCCTCATTCGTGAAATGCTCCAGAGCAGCTGTTAAAGTGTTTAAAGGCTGGACTGTCAGCCAAAAAAACTGGGTCTCTACGTGCAATGTGTGGTCGTCATCAACTAGTGACTGCTCGGGCGGAACGGAGAGTGTCCAGACTGGTAACAGGCAACAGAAGGGCAACATCGCCTCAAATTACAGACCATCTTAATCAAGGATCCCCTCAAATGATCTCTGCATTCACTGTTCACCGCTGCATTGGATAGGATATGGCAGCTGAAGGCCTATTCGAACACCTTTGCTGTCTGCAGTTAACAAGAGAAAACATCTCCAGTTCGCACAGGAGCACAAGGATTGGATAGTCGATAATTGGAAACAAATTACGTGGTCCGATGAATCACGTTTTCAGTTGCACCACGCCAATGGCCGAGTGAGAATTTGGCGGGGAAAAAAAGAAAGCATGGACCCCAATTGCATTCCTACAACCCTTCAAGCTGGTGGAGGCAACGTTATGGTTTGGGGAATGTTTTCCTGGCATGCTTTGGGCCCTTTAATTCGTGTTGATCAACATCTGACTGGCACATCATATCTAAACAATATTGTGGACCAAGTGCATCCTGTCATGTGGATGGTTCATCCCAATGGTGATGGCTACTTTCAACAAGATAATGCGTCCTGCCATAGTGCTCGTATTGTACAGGATTGGTTTCATGAACATACTGGTGAGTTTACTTTGCTTAGGTGGCCCCCACAATCTCCAGATCTCAACCCCTTTGAGAATTTGTGGGATGAAGTTGAACAAGCCATCAAGACAGCTGGATCCACAACCCTGCAATCTTACACTTCTGAAAAGTGTTATTCATCAAGCATGGTCTCAGATTCCACAAACCACCTATCAATATCTCGTGGAGTCCATGCCACAAATAATCAAGGCAGTATTAAAGGCAAAAGGTGGCCCAGCGAAGTACTGGGGGGGGGGGGTCATAATAAATTGGCCACTCAGTGTATATATATATATATATTTCTAATCATTATTCCTCTTTTTCAGTATCTCTGGTAATAATGAAAAAGAGCAACTTCATGTTTTTTCAGAATGTTTTCTTATAAAATAACCTTTTTTTCCTATTTCTGAGTCTCCTTAAAAACCAAACAGTAGAGCAAGCAACACCCCCTCCCCTTTTTAAAGCAAACTTAAACTTCAAAATCAGTACTTATTCTGTCCATAGTGGAATCTGAGCCATTTCTGTGGTCTGTAAAATTGTTTTCATGACAGAGTGAACATACACAGCCATTTGGAATCTTCTTCACAAACCCATCAGTCCTATGAAATCCTTTTTAAAGCAACTATGACTTTCAAAGCTGAATTCATTCACCTATTAATTTCACCATTCAGTCTGTTTTTCCTGTCAAACAAGCTTTCCAAATGCACAATCTCATTCATCTGGTCTAATTCTGTAGCATTTAGACTGACCTTGCATCAGTACTAATATTTCCTTGATCAAAAACCACAACTTTGGTTTCTTTTTTCTGTATATTCAGTTTGAAATTCGCATGTTTCATTTATTCTGGAAATAATTATAAATATATATTCATGCCATATCCACCGAAACTTCTTGAACATGAGAAAAACAGAAATTTCAACTATAAAAATAAAATTTTAAATACTTATACACTTGAACACCAGATAAAAAGAAAATTATTATTTCAATGACCAATCCTGGAGATCTCAGGAGTATAACAAAAATCTCACCAAAAAAGGAAGTTCTGATCAGTTTCAATCATCAAATGGCATGTGACCAATGTTAGGTGTAGTGAAACTCCTCAATGATGGGCATACAAAAAATGCCCTAGATGGGCAGTCTTCAACTGCCTATTCTAAGAAACAGCATTGTGCCTTCTCCAACTGTTTTAATTTCATTTATTTTAAACCTTGTTTGGTGATCTTGCTTTCACTTCAGCTCTACTCGGAAAATTCTGGTCATCAACATCACATTTTGTTAACCATCATTATTTTATTCACTTTTAACTTCATTTTAGAATATTAGGCTTAACATAATGCTCGAAGCAATGGGCATCAAACTATTCCTTTACCAGAAAGGTTAATATAAATGTAAACCAAACACACTGTATCGGTAAGCTCATTTTAACTGACATAAAATGAAAAGTGACAGATTTACAATGTAAGAAGAATTTAAAGTAGGGTAAGTATATGGTATAAAACATACCACATTCCAACCCTAAATACCACTGCTGCATTATTGCAAAACCTTGTCTGACTCTTGCACCAATGGAAAACCATTTTAATAAAACATCATTTATCTGTACAAGCTCTGCTTACAGCATACATAGATTTTCACACTCAAGTAAATTTCCAGTTACCGTATAATTCTTCAAGATCTTCCACAGAAGCACTTTTTACTCTGTTGTAAGCTTCTTCTAAATAATTAAATGCAGCAAAAACTTGACTAACAGACAAATAGTTTTCAATCAACTTACATAACACAAAATTTTGGTTAGTGCAGTTCATACTTGGCTTGAACCAACTTAATATGAAGCCTTGTATCTTGTCAATAATGGCCTTTCCGAACACTTTTTCCTGCCACACTCAGCAGGCTGATACCATTGGTAGTTCTTATATTCAGTCTGATCACCTTTCCCTTGTACAGAGGAAAAGTGATAGCATCCCACCGATCATAAGGTACAACTCCTAGCTTCCAATGTCAACAGACAAATTGCAAGTAAGCAATCAATAACAGCCATCACCAAATTTCAACATTTCAGCCACCGTGCCAACTGTTCTAGGGCCCCCTACTATTCTGAAGAGATTTTATAGCTTTGCAAGTAATAGCTCACAGTAGTATTCAACCCCTTTGTTCACTTAATTCATCAGGCTCCCAGATTGATAGTTTGAATTTATTCCTCACACAACTTAAAATTTGGTATGTCTTCTTTTTGTGTCTTATATATGCTTTCAGAATGATTTTTTGTCTTTCCAAAAGCCAGTTCTTCCTCATTACTTTGCCATACTCTGGTGAATAGATTTGCTGATTCACGCTGTTTAGAGCAATATTCACTCATAATGACTCTACTTTCGGATGTTCCCCCTACATATGCTTTCTTCTTCTTTAATCTGATTGTTCCATTAATCATCATCTTTAATGCTATTCACTGTTTCAGTACCACAAACCTTCTCAGCAACAGTGACAGCATAGTTCCTAAAGTATGCCCACTTTTTTTCTACATGAGTATCATGCACATTTAACCAATTCACTCATTTACTGAGCAGCATAAAATAATAATGATATTCATCAAGAAACCTGTTGGTTGATTTGTTGAATTAATTTCATTGCTAGTAAAGAGTTAAGAGCTTTAAAAGAAGATACTATTCCTGGGTCATTTATTTGACATATAACAGATTTTTCCATGAATTTTCTTTTATGTGTGAATGATAGAGAGGCTAGGTTGAACAAATTGTTTATATCCTCCACTCATCCTATCACTGACAAACTTTCATTTTTTTTAATTCCAGTTTCCTTTTTTATAGCAATCGATCGTTGCTCGGTTTTAAAGATATTATTTTTTCTGATATATATTTCTTCTGTTTTCAGTAGTGGCTCTTGTTACGGGGCAGCGAAAACTTAAAGTTTGTGTTGCCAACAAGCAATGAAGTTAACTGTAAATGTGTAAATGTAGGAATATGGCTTTGAAAAAAAAAAACAAGACTAGGCAAACACAACACTCTGTACATGTTCACCTCAATTCAGTTTGTACAAACACCAGAATGCACAAATGAGGATGTGTGGTTGATCCAAATTCTTCCTCACTTCTCACATTATTCATCCTACACCTAATTCCCACTGCCCTCTGTATAGTTTAGTTCATTTTCCAATAGCCATGCAGGTAAGCAAGCCACTTCATATGTTTGAAGTGCATTTGCAATTTCACCAGTTATTTCCTGTTGTTTTTCAAGGGAACCATTTTGTATTGTGTTTGCATGCATTGATGCTCATAGCACCAGTCAGAGAAATGACAGTATTGATTTTTTTGTAAATAATCTTTTACTGAGAGTTGTTTTCTTCTTTTTTGTAATGTATAATTTACATAACAATAACTAAAATATACCCAGGTTTATTTTTCATAAAAGCATGCATGGTGTTTTAATGCTACATTGTTACAGTCAAGCCTCGATGTAATGCCACTCCTTGGGGTCTGAACAAGCAAGTGTGCTCTATATAAAACATTTCTTGTTGTACCAACCACACTCTTGGCAACCAACCACCAATACATATTGCTGTGTCAACTTGCCTTTCTCAGCACAAAACATACATGATATACCACCACTGGCAAGCTGTATGAGAATAGTCTTTCTGCTTTTAGGACAATGTTTCAATTGAGGTGAACCTTTTTGACAGGGAAAGTTGCCTAGGGAAGATGCCTGTTGTCCTTTCTAACATCCCAGTAAGGGAGTCCTTTCAGACTATCCTCTCTTTCAAAAGGAAAGGAATGAGATCCACAGAGTTTTTTTTTTTTTTTTTTTAATCTAAACATCTTGAGATATTACAATCAAAATTTACTGTGATTTTTGGAGGGAGGTAATATATGTATTTTAATGGATATCTTACAACTCTTTACCCCCATCCATGTCCTCCATTTGCATAGTACAGTAGCATCGGCATAAAATTGCCTGCTGTGGGTTAGGCTCCCTTTGAGTCGAGCAGCTGTCTTGTGAGTTGAGGCATTGTCTTCTTCACATGTCCCTCCTCTTGGCCAGAAGGGATGTGCTATATTCTTTACTCTACTTATCAACTGTCAATCAAGCACTGACAGCTTTTTTCAGGAGCACAAGACTTGTTTCACACTACCTGGTGTTTCCTTTCTTTAGTTTGTTTTCTTGGCTCTGAAAATCAGTTCATTACTTGTTTATGAGCATCAAAATTAGAAATGAAAGGAAGGTTATTTTTTTTTGTTTTTTTGTTTTGTTTGCTGTTTGAAAAAAAAATCGCTGAAAAGTATGAAAAATAGTCATAAACATAAAGCAAAAGTTTGCAATTTGCAAATATGGTGATGAAAATAATAAGGCCACCCAACAAACCATTGCCAAACATTTCAGTGAAAAATGGGCAACACTAGATAGCTGGAAGGAAGCTGGTAATATTTTAATAGCAAAAAAAAAAAAAAAAAAAAAAGTGAATTAGAAAAATTGAAACTGCCCCTGGAAGGTGGCAAACATGAAGAATTAGAAGATGCTTTAGAATTTTGTATTTATCAAGTGAATGCAGCAAATGGGACAGCTATGAATGAAATGATAAAAGAACAAGCTAAAGTGTTTGGTGAAAAAAATGGGCATTATGGATTTTTAGTACAGCAGTGGTGGCTGCAGAATTTCAAACATTGACGTTTTTTGGCTTGAAAAGGACAATTAATTTCATCATGTGACAGATAATATCTGCAATATAGATAAAAGTGCATTACTTTACAGAATACAACTGCATAAAAGCATATTTCTGACCACCTTGAAAGGATGCAAAAAGGTCAAACATGAATAACTCTAGCATTTGGTTTGAGCAGTGAGAGATAATTACTGGTGATTGGAAAGTCAGTTCAACCATGCTGTTCTAAAAACTTTAATTTGGGCATATATGTCACTAACAAAGCAAAATATAAAGGCATGAATGACTGCTCTACTTTTTGATGAATGGCTGGAGCAAATTAACATGGACATGAGAAAGCAAAACAGGAAAGTTCTGCTTTTGCTAAATAATGTCATTTGCCACAAAGAAATAAAAAAATGTTAAAATTGATCCTACAACATGGAGTTAGTTATCCATCTCTCTATCCTTAAGAGATGCAATCTACAAGATAAAAAAAATAGAGATGAAGTTTCTACAGAAACTGTATCCAACTGTGGATACACAATGAATTTATTAAAAATTAGCAGGGGATCAACCATTTTCCTTTATCTTTCACCTAGTGTTAGTGAAGATATTTCACAAATTTGCACAATTGCATGCAAAATGCCAGTGAAAGACACCCTGAATTTTAAATATACTTCTGGCTTATTATTTAACTAAAATTTTCAGCAATTTTTGGCTGAAAAAAAATCTGATAAAAGCAGTTGTTTATTTCTTTTGCAATTTGTAGCATGTTTTTTCCATGCATATTTTCGAATTTTTCAGTAATGCTAATCCCTTCAAATCCTCATTTAAAAAAAAAAAAAATGTAATTCTTCACTGCACTGAACAGTGTTTTTTAAAGCCCTTGCTGTCATACACCTATTCTATAACTACATCAGATGATTCATCAATCAAATCTTTTTCATTTATTTACGTTTTGCATACTTTAAAGTTTGGCAAGAATCCATGCACATTCAGCTCTTGCTTTTCAGATGCATTTTTAATTTTGACTCTTTTTCTTTCAATGTTAATTGTTTTCTTTTTGTTGCCATTTTCAAAACCAAGAAGTTATCCAATCAAAAATTTTGTACATTTGCTAAAAGCCACAGTGCAACTGAAAGAAAAGTGACAGTTGGCAGCAAAACAAGATAGTTAACTGATTCACTTTTTCAGAAAAGGATCTCATCTGCATTTACCCTTCATGTTCAAGATCTCCTTCTAGTTTGTCAAAGAAGGGGAAAATATCAGATCACAAAATGAACTCTGGAGTCAGGAATCTAATGGGATAAACCTGTAGATTTGTAATGGGGATCTTGAGAACAAGTCACCCTCTTTTTGTCTAAAGAAAGTCTTGACATCAAAGATCACAAGATTTTCCTTGAACAGTCACCTTCTTTTAATTGTTATATGACCAAGATCACTGTCTGTTATTCGGTGGGGTCCACTATTTGCAGATAAATGTACAGAATTGTATACACTTTGGGGACTGACTGGAGATCACAAACTGTCTCCTAAATGGTGCTGTTTAGGAATGTTTGTTAAAGAGGTTTACTTTATATAGTAAACTTCTGTACAATACTATATATATATATATATATATATATATATATATATATATATATCATCATCATCATTGTCAACCATTATCAATCCACTGCTGGACGAAGGTCTCCCCAAGTTTCCTCCACAACGGTCTGTCTTGTGCCAGTCTCCTCCATGTCACTCCCGCATACTTTTGAATTTCATCCACCCATCTTCCATGTGGTCTTCTTCTGGGTCTTTTCCTGTCCCTTGGAATCCAATCTAAAATTTCGGCTGTCCATCGATGGTCTGTTCTTCTGGCAGTATGTCCAGCCCATTGCCATTTCAGGGATTTAACTCTGATCATGATGTCTTCCACTCTTGTCATTTTTCGGATCCACGTGTTCCTCTTCTTATCTCTCCTGGTTACACCAAGCATGCACCTCTCCATGCTGCTTTGAGTTGTCTGCAGCCTTTGTATGTCTCTTTTAGCTAAGGTCCACGTCTCTGCACCATACGTAAGCACTGGAAGGATGCATTGATCAAACACTTTTCTTTTAAGACATAATGGCATATTGCTCTTGAAAATTATGCTGTTTCTTCCAAAAGCTCTCCAGGCAAGTTTTGTACGCCGATTAATTTATTCACCAATGTGACCCTCACTTGATACCTGCTGTCCAAGATAAACGTATGTGTCTGTTATCTCCAGCTTTTCTCCATCAATCGATAAATCTTCATTTCTTGTAAAAGCATTGTACATCACTTTTGTCTTCTGAAAGTTCATTTTTAATCCCACTTCTTTACTCTTGTCAGCAAGTTCCTGGATCATACTCTGTAGCTCTGATGGGGTAGTTGCAAAAATGACTGTCATCAGCAAAACGAAGGGGGGTTAGATAATCTCCATTAATCTTTATCCCTTTGTTTTCCCAGTTCAGTGATTGAAAGACATTTTCCAATGTGGCATTAAAGAGCTTCGGAGATATGGTGTCACCTTGTCTCACTCCTTTTCCAATTTTTATGTGTGTTGTATTTTCAAACAGCCGAATCCTTGCACTTGCATTTTCATAGATGTTATTAATAATATTAATGTATGCATCTTCAATACCGCAGGATTTCAGAGCCATTGCAACTGCTGATGGTTTCACCGAATCAAAGGCTTTTTCATAATCGATAAAAGCCATGCACAATGGAAGCTCATATTCCCTCGCTCTTTCAATTAGTTCTCTCAGTACGTGGATATGATCTATTGTGCTGTAGCCACTCCTGAATCCAGCTTGTTCTCTCGGTTGAGCCATGACCAGTGTCACCTTCAAGCGGTGTGAAAGAACTTTAGTGAAGATTTTATAAACCACTGATAGGAGGCTGATAGGTCTGTAGTTCCTGAGATCCTCAACGTCACCTTTTTTATGTAGCAAGATCATTGTAGCGTTGTTCCAATCCTCAGGAATTTTCCCTTCATTAAGGCATCGAGTGAAAATTTGGGCGAGTACTTATATATATATATATATTTTAAACAATATCTGTAAGTGTTTTTATCTGTTTTAATTTTATAAACTGTATTATTTTGCAAATAATTTTGTAGTATTTACATACATACATATCACTAAGCTGTTCTCTGAGATTCAGAGGTTAGCTCTAAAAAGAAATACAAACTTCCAGATATTTTTATTTATTGTTGTCGTATCAAACTTCTCCATTTACAGCGATCTTGACATACAACTTGTGCTTCACTGATATCCATTACACGCCGTATACAAGATCTTTTATTCTTCATACTCATAATCTTTTTTTCATGCAGACACTCCTGAATCTGATCAACCCATGTCTTCCTTGGCCTTCCCCTGCCTTTCCTTCCTGCCACTTGGGCTAAAAAGATGTTCTTAGTAAGCATCTCATCACTCATTCTTTCAACATGGCCAAACCACCAAAGCATATTGGTCTCCACCTTGCTAACAACATTTTGCTTCACATCACACAACTGCAACACATCTTCATTTCTCACACAATCAGACTGTGTCTTGCCATAACCCCCCCTGCAAGTAACGCATTTCTCCAGCACACAAACGACTCATGTTTTTTCTGCAGTACCCAGGTTTCACTGCCATACATCAGAGTAGGAACAATTACACTTTCATACACAGCCATGCAGGACTCTCTAGAGAACTCATCTTTCCTGTGAAAACCTCCCAGAGCAGCTATGATTTTCAATGAAGAATTACTTGCCTACTAATCTCACCATCCAATTTGTTCTCTCTGTCAAATATGGTTCCTAAATACACAAACTCACTCACCTGGTCAATCACAATGCCGTTTACCAGGCATTACATTCAGTGCTACCAGTTCCTCTGTCAAACACCATAACTTTGGTTTTTCCTTTATTTATATTCAGTTTGAATTTCATGCAAACTTTGTACATCCGAGACAACATACTCTGCAAATCACTTTTGCTCTCTGCCAACAGGACAGTGTCATCAGCATACAGCAATCTGCACATATGGATATCACAAAGACATAAACCACTATAATTTATTTTGGCATCACACATGCAAGCGTCTATAAATATATTAAACAGCCATGGTGACATTACACAACCTTGTTTAACTCCTGCACCAATAGAAAACCATTTTGATAAAACACCATTCACTCGTACACAAGCTCTACTACCAGCATACATGGCTTTTACACTATTAAGTAGATTACCAGTAACACCATATTCATTCAATACCTTCCACAAAAGTGTCCTATTTACTCGGTCGTAAGCTTTCTCTAAATCTATGAAGGCAGCAAAAAATTTCTTACCAATAGCCAGATACTTTTCAATCATTGTGCGTAATGCAAAAATCTGGTTAGTGCTTTATCAGGCATAAAACCAATCTGAACATCCCACACTTTCTCTAATGTAAGACCCCATATTTTTTCAATAGCAAACTTACCAAACACTTTCCCTGGCACACTTAGTAGTCTAATACCACGATAGTTCTTGCATTCAGTCTGATCACCTTTTCCCTTATACAAGGGAACAATAATAGCATCCTTCCAATCCCGAGGGACCATTCATAACTCCCAGCACAACTGGCAAATTTCAGTTAACCAGTCAATTACAGAGTCGCCACCATATTTCAACATCTCGGCAGTTATGCCATCAACTCCCGGAGCCTTACCATTCTGAAGAAATTTTAGAGCTTTACACACTTCTACTCTTGAGATCCCTCCTGTGCTTCCATCCCTCACTTTGACATCATCTGCATCTGTCTCAGAATCATCTTTGCTTTCCTGATCTAATAACTCACAGAAATATTCACTCCATCTCTCACTTAACTCATTGGGCTCCCATATCATTTCCCCGATCTCATTCTTCACACAACTTACAACTTTGTTTCCCTTATTTTTCCTGAGTCTTGTGTACTTCCAGAAAGACTTCCTATCTTTCCAAAAAGCCAGTTCATGCTTTTCCACTTTCTCTTTCCTATCTTTCGCCTTACTCTGACAAACCAGCTTAGCAGCTTCACGCTTCTTTGGGCAATATTCATCCACAGAGACTCTACCTTGCAACATCCCCAGATAGGCTTCCTTCTTTCTCTTTACTGCCTCTTCAATCTCACTATTCCACCAAGCATCACCTCTATTGTTGTCCACTATTGTGGTGCTGCAGATCTCTTTAGCAGCAGTGACAACACAGTTCTTAAAACATTCCCACTTCTTTTCTACATTCCTCTTACCAGACTTCAGCTCCTTCAGACGTTCTCTGAGTTAGTCAGAATAACGCTGATGATCTTCAAGAAGCCTATCAACCTTTATTCTTTCTATCCTGGGTCACTTCCTATTCCTTTTCCTCCAACCAATATTAAGTTTCACTCGTGACACTACCAAGTAATGAACAGAACTAACATCTGCACCTCCCATCACACGGGTGTCAACAATTTGAAAGTATACTAGACAGGCACAAGACAGATCGTTGTGGAAGAAACTTGGGGAGACCTTCGTCCAGCAGTGGATTGATAATGGCTGACAATGATGATGAAGTGTTTCAGACGCTGATCGTAGGCAACAAAATCTATCACACTCTTTTGACCAAGAGTACGATTTTCCCAAGTATATGTGTGGATATACTTGTGGTTGAAAAATGTATTAGATACACACAAACCATTTTCAATGCAGAGTTCAATTAATCTTTCACCATTATCACTCACACAAGGATCATTAAACTTACCCAGAACATCGTCAGAAATTGCATTCTGCACACCTACTCTAGCATTGAAATCCCCTGCTATTATAACTTTTTCTTTAGCACCAAACTGGCTAAAAACAGCTTTTAGCTCATTCCAGAAATCTTCGTTCTTATCAGAAGGTTCAGAGTCACAAGGAGCATACACTACAACAATTACTATTCTCTGAAGTTTCACTTTCAAATGAATCCAGAGAATTCTCTCACTTGTGCGACTATAGTGAATCATGTTGTTCTTCATCTTTTCACTTAAAATCACACCTACACCAGCCTGTCCTCTCTCATTATCCAATACTCCAGATCACACACTCACTGTGCCATTCACTTCTTCTACCCCAATTTCCTTCTTTTTGGTTGCACTTACACACATCACATCCAGTCTATACTTATTCAGCTCCCCAATCACCTCATTCATCTTGCCATTTATACCTCTAGTATTCCATACACCAATCTTACATTTACTCAGCCGAGATCTCTTTCTCATACGCCGTTTAGAAAGTCCAGGTCGATTCCGTGGTGGACTGTCCTTCTCAAGTGTGGTAGGTCCACCATATCCCACACTTGAGTCATTCTTAATATTTCTTTTTGTCTTTTTAATCATGTAAGTACATCAGTGTGGGGGATTAGCCCACAGCTGAGGGTTCGAGTTGGTCATTCAACCTAAAGATTCTGGAACAAAACCCAGTGAGTTGGGGTGTTTTCGCCAATGTCACACAGAACTAGCTGGCACCTCTTCAAGATTCACAAAGGCCTTAGTTGCTGTTGTGTGTGCCATTGTTACCACGGAGCGCCCCGAGGAGGCAAACCCATCACTCACTACGACCGCCCGCTTTTTGTAGTATTTGAGGAGTGCAAATTCACTTTTAATGCATTATAAAGAGATGCTGCCATCTATTACTCAAGTAGATCTCTACAGATGTTAATGAAGTTTTTACCTTAATTTTGCTCTGTTCATGGACAGGATAGTGCAAATAAATATTTATTTCAAAGAAGCTATGTCCACATTCTGGTTAATTAATACAAACACAGATTGCAGTGTTACAACACTATTTGAATAATGTTCCCTTCATATGTGTTTGCTAGAAAATTGCAATTCCTTCCATTGGAAGGACTACAGCATTTTTTATTATGATTCTGAAAAACTAGTATGCCAGAAAAGATAAATAAATGAAAACATGTCATATCTGAGAGCAAAAAAAAAAGGTATGGCATTATTTGAATATATTCCAGTAGATGTAGTTTGTCGTAAAACAACAAACAAACAAAAAAATGCTTTTTGTATGATCCACTTTTTCCCCAGAAAAGCAATTTACAGAGACAGAGAAAGTAAAGATTGCATTTGAATCACTTAAGACCACTTCATTGTACTTAAAAAATAAAAAAAAAAAATGCATTACTCACAGATGGACTTTATTTATGTTTGAAGCATTTAAAATGAATTGGTTCAACCCACCATCCTTTCCTTAAAAATAGTGCATAAAGATTATAGCATTTTTTGAACAATAATTATGGGGGCTTCTCTTTTTACGATATTAATTTATTGTATTGATGTTTCCTTAGCTTTTACTTTTTGTTTTGTACAACCTGTCCTGTTTCTTTTGTGCAACCAACTTTAGTTTGCTTCCTGTCAAGATATGGACTGCACATGGGAGTGGTTTGTGTGGCTCGCTTGCAGGGGAACTCTGAAGTTCTGTGCATTTACAGACTGGCAAAAAAAGAGAAGGCACTCAAAATATCACTTTTATTTAAAGAAATGCATAGTTTCAATTCAGTAGTAGTTGTATTTTCACTGTGTAAGTTTTAATTCTTCCCCAGATACACTGGTTTCCATAAATTGAGCAAAAAAAATAAATAAAATGGAAAAATCATAACTCAAAAAGTATGCAACCGATTTGGATGAAAGCTTTATCAGACCAAACGCAACAAAAAAAAAAAAAAAAAAAAACTTAAGAACATGTGATACAAAGCATTTACATTTTGTATGAGTGATGGAAATATGAAAATACATAAATTTAAGCATCAAGATGAAATAGGAAAAGGTACTTCAATATGGAGTGTGGTTACCCTGAACAGCAATACAGACCTGACAGTGATGTTCCATGCTGTTAATTTTTGGTGTTGAGTAGTTCTGTAGGTAGCTGCGTCAGTTGCTTGAATAAAGCAGTGCGGAGGGGGCTGGAGGCCAGCAACACGCCGCCCCAGACATGCTCAATAGGATTCAGATTGGGAGAGCATGCTGGCCGCTCCATACGGACTATATAGTCTTCTGATTTAGGTACTGGTGCACAAGGCGAGCTGTGTGAGGGCAGGCCAGTTGTGGCCACATACGGACGAACAATCATCTCTATACCTCTCAGCATTGAGGTTTCCATGTGGCAACACATAGAGGTCGGTACGGCCGCCGAACTATATGTCTGCCCACACCAAAACACTACCACTACCATACATGTCCCTTGCCTGCATATTAGAGGGAAGATAACAAGTACTGGCCTCTCTCCAGATGTAAACTCTGTGAGAATCACTCTGTAAACAGTATCACGACTCATCAGTGAACAGAATGGACCTCCACTGATTTGGTGTCTAGTTCACATGCATGAATTCATGCGCAATTGAATATCAGTCGCCGAGCATATAGTCCTCCTGTGTACCATTGAAACTGATATCATCAGTCCAGTGGCTGCCGCAAGCACAGATCTGAGATGAGTTGGTGTAGCCATCCTGTTCTACCGTGCCGAAAGCCCCAAATACCAGTCATCTGCAGAGGTCGTCGCCCTTGGCCTATCTTTGCTGTATCTTTGGGAAGCTGCACCCATGACTTGGAACTGCTGCCATATCCTGCTGAGCACAGAACGATCGACGTTGAGCCATCTTGTGACGTCTGCCTGCCATTGCCCTGCTTCAAGTCAGCCTATCGCTCTGTAACGTAACTCCACTGGTAAATGATGTCTCGAAGCCATGTCAACAAAATCACTATCTCAAAATCTTGTCATTCACTACCACGTATGAATTGGCAACTCCCTCCAAAACAGCTGATTTTAAGCTCTTGAGCATTTGCATAAAGCGCTGCCAGCGCCACTCATTTGCCTTTTGTATGTCGATGCTGTATGCCCTCGCTCATAACAAATGCAGATTTCATGCAATTTGAACTCGCCCAATTATCGAGATTTTTTGGTTTGTTGCTTAATTTATGAAAACCAGTGTATTTGACTGAAGCAATGAGAAAGTGTAATTTGTGGTAGTTCATTTCAAATTCTCAGATAAGAAACTATTCTGTTAAAAAAAAAAAAAGTGTGTTTTATGAATACTGATGTGTTCTTTTCCTGTGTACTTATTTATATATAAATGAAATCCACATTCATGGCCATCTGTTAAATATCATAAATTTAAAAAATCAAGAAATGTGAATATGTATCATGCATTTTGTTCTGAATAACTCCATAACTAGTTGCATATAAAAATTAACAGATGATATTTAAGAAAATGTACTTCACTGGCCTTCAGATTGAGAACCCCTCCCCTCCCAATGTCCAACACTTCTGGCATTGTTTGTAGAAATGCTAGAAGCTATGGAAAAAGTCCTTTGTTTTCATATGCAGCTGGGTTGTTAATTGAATGTCCAAATTGTCAGTAGATATCTTCCCTTTCAGTGATTTCAGTCAGGAAAATAAAAAGTCAGCTGCTGCCAGATCAGGTGAATATGGTGGAATATGGTTCTTTGCTGCATTTCTGTTATCAAACAGTGTGCATCTACATCAGCTGTTGCAATACTGTCTGTACCACACCTTTCGCATAGCTATATAATGGTTATAGACATGTTCACTCATGTACTTGACTGCATCGTGCAAGTTGCCATACCTTTCCTTTTACCCATTACAATAGCATTCACTGAACTTTATTGATAGACCTTGTACTACTAGTCATGCCTGCAGCAAAGGCCAAAAACCAGGTTTTGGGCGAAATCCTGGGGGTATAAGAACATACTTGTGAAACGTTGAAGAACAATCTTTAAAATTTTTTTGTGGGGATGCTGTTTCGACCCTCATAAGAAAAGTTCTTTATTCATTCTTAATTTTTTCAAACTAACAACTGCATTGATATTGCTGTCTGGTAGGGAGGCCAGCCAGGCTCAGTTTTAATTAAATGTACATACTAATTAACTTTGGGCATGTGTAATATGTTAAGAAAAATTAAACCAGTGCAGTGGTCTAAGTTCTGACCATTCGTCTGAGATGGGGTCTAGGTTTAAATCCCAGTGAGATATGGATATTGTGTTGGTCTTACAGCACTGGCTCTCTGGTGTCAAAGGCCCTAAATTAGGGACAGGTGAGTGCTTCATTGAGTTGCTCATGGTGATCATTAAAACCCCAAACAGAAAAAGAAAAATTAATGATTGCTGAAGACATTTAACAAAGCAGTGTGCACATCATCCATTTTTGGTGGGTGAAATTTTTGGGTTGTTTTTTTACACATGCATGCTTAACAGTTAGGAATAGCAAATGTATGTGTAACTCAATTATTGAAGAATGAACTTTTATAATTTTATATGCTAAACATTTAATGGCTTTATTTACTTCTCTTTTTCTATTTTAGGAGCTCCTAGCACAGCAGGATATTTAACTCAGGGAACAATGAAGGTTCTACCAACATCCCCACCACCCATAGAAGATGGTTGAACTTATGAGTGATAGTATATTCTACATTTTTATGTTTTTGTGTATAATGATTTTGTAATCAAAGTTTGAAAATAATGCCATTGTTCTGCTGGAAAGTGTACAAACTGGGAAAACACATGCATCATCCAAAGAGCTTTTATTCGTGCGCTTAGCAAAGCCAGAGGTTCAGCTACTATGTGATGTTAAATGCAATTGCTGAATTGTGTCAAGTCATTACTTCTTGACTTCAAACTGTTTGCCAGTATGATTTTTCCATGCAATCAGGACTCGTTATAAAATATTCCATAATGCTGGGGACTCAGCACTAAAACTCAAAATTGTTGAATTTGCTGGAGATATAAATATGATAGTGAGTTCACTGTAATCACTTTCAATGTAAATGATACAAAATCCTGTTCATTCCACCTTACAGGTGCTGAATATTTACACATACTATGTATACATTATATATAAATATACATATATATGTATATATACATACATATATATATTGAGAACTATTTGTACAGAATGAAAATAAATATTTTGTTCACAGTTGTGTTCCCCTTTGGCTTTACTTTCTGATGTTCATATCTATCATAAAACACATTGTCCAGTGTGTGTCAGCCATAACTCACCAATTGGGCATTTAAAAATTTAACAGGTGGGTTTTCATTGTTGTCTGAGTTACTGTGGACAGTTTTAAGTTAAATTCTGAAAGGTGAGAGGGGCTTTAAAAGCAAAAATATTTACTGTGGCAAGTTGAAAAGAAAATGAAAACCAAAAATATTTTGGTTGTCATTAGATATACATATGAGTTTTTAAGGTGGACGTCTAGAGATTTAACTTCCAATGGGCAAACTTCTGCACTCATTTTCTTCATAATTAATGTGTATCCAAGGATGAAAATTTGAACATCGACTAAAATAGCTTCATATTATAACTTGGAATACTTAATATTTTTTAAAGCATAACCATAATTAAGCAATCTAACATTTGTTTGTCTACTGACGACGTCATCAATGTACAGGTCGCACCATCTTTCTGGTCTCAACACCACCAAAGGAAAAGTTATTGATTTTTACTATAATTATGGTTAAGTTTTAGGAAATATTAAGTATACTAGGCTATAATATAAAGTTATTTTAATTGATTTTCAAATTTTCAACCTTGGGAACGCATTAATTGTGAAGAAAATGTGTTCACAAGTTCGCCCATTGGAAGTAAAATCACTAGACGTCCACCTTAAGGAATGCAACTATACCTAAAAACATAGTAGGAAAAGAATATCAGAACAAAAATAAAAATTAATAGAAATCATGTCGATTATGGATCATTCTGATTAGTATGTTATGACTTTTATTTTTGGTGATTCGAGTAGTTCATAGGTGGCAGCACATCCGTTCTTTCTCGGATGTAGTCAGCTTCCTCTGAGAGACATGCAATGAGAAGTAAAAATGACCCTACCCTTCCTTTTATGAAAGAGATAACTTTAATTGGTGAAAAGTCCAGACATGTGTGTGTTTTATCTTGAAAATGATAGCATGAAAACTATTGAAAATGCACTCACGTGGGGGTTCTTTTAGACATTGAATGCTGAGGTTCACCATTTTCATTGGTATTGTTTTGTTTCTCAAATAACTTCTTCCAGGGGGAATTGGTAACCTCAGATGCCTTGTTTACATACTTAATATGGTTTTTAGGTAATTATATTCCTTTTAAAAATTCATATAATTTACCATGATATTTCTGGGAGAAGCAGGAAGTTGTGTGTGACTACATGCAGTATGGTTGGGGCTGGCGTGAAAGTATTTCTGTTGCATGTGCATCATGAGAAGCAAAGCAACTTTCCTTGTTTGGCATTGTTGTTATATTCCTTCTGAAGGCCATAGTAAGTTAGCATTGGCTGAATTGAAATAAAAGCAACAGGATCTGTGGCTGTAGCTAGAAAGCTATGCAAACAAGCAAAACGGCACAGAAAAGAAGCTGGTGGAATTAAAGACTAAGAGCTCAAGAAACTACAGAAGAATAGCAGGTAGTTGGCCTCAATCTCAGAGTTTCATTCTTCACTCCTCGCCAATTTTATGTGGAATGAAAATCATTTTACATTTTAGCCACTACTGGGAAGATGATTAACAAAGTTTATAAGGTGGTATACTTCTCCATCTATATAGGCTTGAAATGTTTCATTTAATTTGAAGTTTTGCAAAAATACGTGCCATTCTTCATAAAGTTCTGCTAGATCTTCAATAGTTTTCTTTTTCACCAATGGCAGCTGAAATGCCAGCTTTCTCATATTAAATCAGTTTTGAATCGTATTTTTTGTCCATGTGTTGCCAACCATTCTCATTGCCTGTAAGAAGTTGACAGATGTTTTAAATCTTTTTCAATATCAGTGATGTCTTTTTTTCACAACTTGTTGCCGACAAAGGATCCTAAAGTTGTAAACATCTTTGTCTAAATATTGAAATTTCAATGATGTATGAGCTGGTAAAAACTGAACATTTATGCATTTCATTTCAGGAATGCATCCATGCACGGTACAGTTATTAACAAAGAGAACCACATAATTTTTTTATCAAACATTTTCACCCAGTTTTTAAAAATGTCATTGGTTGTCCAAGCCATTTTTTTATTGATAGTGAAAAGGTAGAGATTTAACTCTAGAAAAGCATCTAGGCTTTTTAGATATGCCTGTGATTGGCTTAGATTTTTCAGATCTACTAATCTCAGCTGCTAAAAGTAACTTTACACAATCTTTGCTTCCCACCATGTAATGTTTCATCTTAAAAACAGCCTCATTTCATTGGCATGAAAAAGGTTCTTAGAGACATAATCTTTTCAAATGGTAGATTATTTCTTGAGCTATGTGGAACTGGTCTCATCATTCATGATATCTGAAATTTTGAAACCAATCACTGCTTGCCCTGAAATAATCATAACCTTATTGCTTACCAAAGACTTCAGTTTTCTCTCTTATGACAAATAATCCAAGTGGTACATTTTTATCTTTACACTGAATAATCCATTTCCCTAAGCACTCCTCAGCATCCAGATACTCTGCACAATTCATTCTTTCCATCTTTGGCTTCCTTCAATTTTTTTGTAAAATTCTCTCTTTATTCTTTAGAATAGTAGATGGTGTACTACTCAGTATTCCATTTCAATTTTCTGCTTATTGCCACCTTCAACAGCTTTAATTACCTTAACTTTACCAGCAACCAACTATGTGTTGAACTTGCATTTTAAAGCCAGAAATCCACAAAATTAAAAATTTAATGAAACATTTCTCAAATTTGTTCAAAACAAGAGCCCACAACAAAAATTGCTGCTGCACACCATTTGTTGAATGCAAAGAGGTCTGAAAATGCTTATTGGTCAGCTGAAGATGACCTTTAAGACCCCTTACAAGTGGGAATTAAAGATATACTGCAAGGAGTTGCAATCTATCGTGCCTTAAATGCAACAGGAGTAGCGCCCAACCTTTTAAAATTTAAAGTGGTCAGCATGGAACTTTAAATTTGAAAAGGTTGGGCACTACCTCTTTTGTCAATGAGTCATGCACCAAACCCTTTTGTTGTATGCACTTTGGGGACTATTTTGGTTGTGTTTTTCTTTTCAGGATGAGAATATTTCTTTTGAGTTATTGAGAAAGCCCAGAAAAACTTTTGTTACTCCCAAAATTTCATTATATGCATGGGACACTTGCAGAAGATTTTACTTTGGGTTTTTTTTTTCGTTGACTATCTCTATTTTGTGCCCCCTTTGAAAGAAGAACCAGTGAAAAAAAGTATCATTAGGAAACTGAGTATTTCTTTTTAGTTTCAGGAAGGAAAAACATTCTGCTCAGTTCCATGGAAAAGTCACAACTGTTGCTTTTATGGCATTAAAAATAAGAATGTTGTGGCTTGGAAAACTTCAACACAGTAGAATATAAGTTATCAGGATTTGTACAGATTTTTAGAAGTACATTTATAATTATTGGGTTGGTGTGAATGAAATTTCCGGCAAAGGACCGGCACACATGGACGGCGAGAACTGATAAGTTGGACAACATACCTAGGCAAAAAATAATCCCCCTCTGTATCGACACATAGTTGCCATCTGTCCGGCAAAGCCATTATCCCGGAACGGAAAAAGTCTTGTGGCTGGGACCTGAAGAAGTCGTCAACTACACGTTGAACCTCGTTGTCTGTCGTAAACTGTTTCCCAGACAGGAAGTGATCCAGGCGACGAAACAGATGATAGTTCTGTCGGAGGACAAGTCCGAGGATTAGGCAGGATGTGGCAGTGCTGCATAGCCCAAGGCACTTAGTGTCAGCAGCGTTCGTTGTGCGATATGAGGGCGGAAGTTGTCCTGGAGCAGAAGAACGCCATGTTTGTTGACCAAAGCCAGTTGTTTGTGCAGCAATTTCCAGTGCACCTGGTGACGTTCTGCAGTGATATTTAGGCCTCTTGCCAAGAAACTCTTGATAAATTAACCCAGCTGTGGACCACCAGACAAGGAACATCATCTTCTTGGTGTGTAGGGGTGGCTTAAGATGCTATCTAGCAGGCTGTGCCTTGCTCAACCATTATGCAGATCATTTCTGATTATCATAAAGGACCCACTTCTCGTCGCAGGTGACAATTCAATGCAGTAGAGGTTCCTGTTTATTCCTGGCAAGCAGCGATGTGAAGACTTCCAAACTCCTAGTCTTGTTGGCAGTTGTCAACTCGCACGGCAGCCACATGTACAGTTTTTTGTACCTTACCCAGTGCAGCCAGACGTCGAACAACTCTGGTGTGGTGGACACCTACCTCTGCTGCTATCTCACGACACGTTTATCAGGGGTCTGCTTGAACCACACGTAACAGAACATCGTTAGAAACAGCAACAGGTCAGCGACCATGTGCTATGTTTTGCAGGTCCATATCTCCACTTTGAAACTTCACAAACCATCATCGAATCGTTCGTTAGTTGGCTGTATTCTCCCCAAACGCTTTAACGTTTCGAGCGGCAATTCCTGCAGAATGGTCCAATTTAAATTCATACAGAAAGATGACACTCAAATCTGGCGTCTGCATGTTTTCTTTGCAAGCCACATTTTGTCCAAACAAACCACGCCTGAACCTTGTTCTTCACACATGTGCTAGCTATTTATAGTAACTCTGTGGGTGGTTCCATTCCGCTGTGGTGGGGAGCTCGTCTCCACTGCTCACTCAAGCCAGACATTTCATTTGCACCAACCCAATAGTTCCCCAGTCGTCTGAAACCTATTTTCCAGGTAATCAGGATTTGTACAGATTTTTGGAAGTCTGTTTTTAAGTTTCCTAGCTGTCTGAAACATATTTTCCAGGAGTCAGCCACATCATCAGAACTTTCTAAAGTTTAATTTATCTGAAAATTCATGCAAGTTCAAAATTGAACTCTGGACTTGTTATCTTTTGTTCCTTTATAAAGTCATTTTCTGTGCACAGTGAGCATGCAGTAGTATTTTTGAGCATTAATTTCACTTTAAACAAAAGAAAAAATGCTTTCTCTGCCCTTCGCATAGAAAAATGCGACTAAAATAGTTCCATACTTCTATGAGTACATTTTCTTACAATTAAAGCAGTAACGTGCAGGCAATTAAATGAGTAATTGATGCTAAATTTGGTTGCATTTGGTAGATTCAATTTAATTTTACGACTTTTGTTTGGTACATTTTTTCCTATTTCAATTTTTGGGGGAAATTTAAAAAATTGAGGACAATCCCCAGAAAATGAGGATGTCTGGGCTAGAGGCTCCATCCCCTGCAATGCAAGGGCTATCGGTACGCCCCAACCTTTTAATTGAGCTTCTAATGTAACGAAAAATGTGAAATTATTTTTGTTTATTCAAGAACAATAACCCGTAGTGTAGTTTACTGATGTCGATTTTTAACTTCACAAATGCGTTTACAATATATTCATGATGTAGGAGGTTGCTCAGCAAAGCTGTCATTTGCCTATTTTGATTTAGTGGTGTGCTGGTTGGGATGTTGGATTGGGAAAAAAATGAAATAAGACTGCAAAGGTACAGTTCAGTTCTTCCTGCCAAAAAATGGCAGTAAGGACAATTTTTGTTATACTGTTAAGGTATAAGATCACTGCCATCGCTACTTACTTTGCAGTTTCATTAAAAACAATAAAAACTGATGTTTTCACCAATACAACAAAAATTTGTACCGATCAAATGAATACTCGATGTAATTGAATGAGTACTCACTGATGTGTGCAACCTTACTTGATGCATAGAGTATCGCGGAATGGTTTCAAAAAATGAAAAAGGCATAGAAGAGGTGAACAATCCAGTCCTGCCTTCCAAATAATTAGTAGTTGGAACCAAAGACATTAGAGTAGCATAGATTGGCAAACATAATCCTAGCGGTTCTGAAACGATGGAGACCAGTTGAATGTGTAGTGCCATCTATGAATGGGGGGCAATGAACAGATGCCTATTGGAAAACAAGAATGTTCGATTCAATTCATAATGTACTATAGAAATTACATAGGAAATATCTGCAGCACAAGAAAGTTCTCGTGTATGACCTGAGAACTTTCTAGAAGAAATTATAATTAGCAAGTGCTCATATCTGAGCAAAAAAACAAACAAGACTAGTAAACACGAAAATACTATATCGCCGCTGGCCAGCAGAGAAATACAAGAAGGAAAAATTATTATATTTGCACTTTTAAGGTATTAACCTCTTGCAAAGTGCGCATAGTTTACGTGCAATTCATAAATGAAAATGGTTCTTCCTAATGGTTTTTTCAAGAAGGAAAAAGAAAAAAAAAAAAAAAAAAAAACGGAAGAAAACTACTCAACAGATATATCAAAATCAATTTAGAACTACTCAACAGATATATCAAAATCTATTTAGAACTGAAACACTCGTGCAAACACATCAACACACTAGTTACTCCCCACAATGGTGGCTTTCTATGTATGGCAGAAGCAGCATGCTCTCTGCCAGTGTATTCTCCTCGAATGGCTTTGGTTGGAACTCAGTTAACCATGTAAGGTGTAAAATCACTGCTATCCGACATAGTCTGCATTTTTATTTTAAAAAGTGTTTTCGATACATCAAAAATGTCAGCCAATAACTTGGAATACTTGATGCATTTTCAGTGAGTATTTAGCAAGTAGGTTAGAATAATACTCTTGACCGTAAAGCTGCAAAGTGTGGGAATTTGAGCTTGTTTACATGATACCCATGTAGTTTCAACTGTGTGTATTTTGGAATTGCATGGTTTTTTGGGTTGCAGAAATCATGTTAATATCAAACCAGAATGAATTATATTTCATACATGAGTGAAGTTTTCAATTTTAACATTATGTTTTGAATTCACACTAATGTTAATGTATTTCAATTTAAAATAAAAATGGGAAGGAGCCTCAAAATAATTAAGAATTTTATAAATCCAGCATTTTCTCACACATCAGCAGCAAGTTACAATGCAAAACTGGAAACATTTGTTACGAAAGAATCTTATTCAGCCAACACAAAATGCATTGCAATAAATAGCCTTGAAAACCTCCACCATTCCCGCACTTTAACGGCTGTTGCTCACAGTTATAGGCTTCACGCAAAGTGATACTGCTCCTTTAACATGGACATCTTATTCCAACCTCCTTGGTATTCACCGACGTGCCCATCCCTAGAACCATGTTAGACCCTCCCTTCTACACAGAACCAAGGAGGTTAGAATAAGAAGATATCTGGAGATGCCCTCATTAATGGAACAGGTTAGAAGTTTCTCCATGTGAAGTCTGTAACAGCGAGTGGCCATTAAAATTTGGGAAAGCTGGTGGTTTTGAATGCTATTGCAATGTATTTTTTGTTGGCAGAATCGAATTCGTTCATCGGAAATATTTCAAATTTTGCATCGTAATTCCTTGCTGATGTGTGAGAATATGCTGGATTTATAAAATTCTTAATTATTGTGCAATACCCACGTGGATATTTCCATTTTAAATACATGAAACTTTAGTGAATGTTCAAAACGAACAAAAACATGAAAATTGAAAACTTCTCTCATTCGTGAAGTGTAACTCTCTGCTGTTTGGTATTAACATGATTTCTGCAACCAAAGTCTACACAATTCAAAAATGTGACACAGCTGGAACATGAAACAGTAGGATATCATATAAACAGCATCAAAATTCCCCTTTGTGGCTTCACGCTTAAGAGACCCAGGACATCTCCAGAAGTCTTCTCCTCGCACATAACACAGTTTGGAGTCCACAGAGAAATTTGTGAAGCTTTCCAAGAAGATGATAGTGCTCTTGTACACAATTACAATACTAAAAAATCTCAACCTTTCACAAGAACATTACATTGGAACCTTTGATCGAGCCAGTGGAGTATTTGTGACCCAATAGAGCAATTCTGTTTTTCACTAAAACATTGTGACATATTTTCTTTAAATATTAAGAATTTTAATTTTTTTTTTTTCTCAAATACGATTTAGCCAAGAATTTTCTGCAAATTAGAGCAGACAGTACAGTTTTTTAAACTCTAGTTTCACTTTAAACAAAAGGGAAAATGCTTGATCTGTTCCTTGAAATAGCAAGAAGGAACTCAGAAATGGAAAAACATGCATTTATGGGAAATTACATGTACGAAATCAGTAGTGTGGTTACTCACTCTGCTGTGAAAACAATTTTACTGGTCACAGAAATGGTGCTGATTTTATCATGGTGACTTAAGTACCGTTTTTGAAATTTAATTATTGTCAAAAAAGGAAGGACCTACCTCACTTGAAAAGGATGGTCCACCACGGAAATGATACACAAATGGCAAACAGCATGTGAGAAAAAGATCTCAGCTGAGTGAGTGTAAGATTGGTGTATGGAATACTAGAGGAATAAATGGAAAGATGAATGAGGTGATTGAAGAAATGAATAGGTATGGATTGGATGTTCTGTGTGTAAGTGAAACTAAAAAGGAAATTGGGATAGAAGAAGTAAATGGAATGGTTAGTGTGTGGTCTGGAGTGTTGGATAACATGAGAGGACAGGCTGTTGTAGGTGTGATTTTAAGTAAAAAGACGAAGAATTTGATTCACTATAGCTGCAATAAGTGAAAGAATTCTTTGGATTTGTTTAAAAGTGGAACTTCAGAGAATAGTAATTGTTGTAGTGATGCTCTTTGTGACCTTCTGAAAGGAAGATTTCTGGAATTAGCTGAAAGCTGTTTTGAGCCAGTTTGGTGCTAAAGAGAAAGCTATTATAGCAGGAGATTTCAATGCTAGAGTGAGTAGGGGTGTAGAATGTGATTTATGATAACATTCTGGGTAAATTCCTATTAGTAGTTCTAATTCAGACTATTAAATAGCTCTGATCATGCTACTATTCTCTTTTACGTGCAAATTTCAAAATAACTTGTACAATATTCTAGAAGATAATGCTTACCTTGGCATTCCTTACTAGCAATGAAACACATTTAAAAAAAAGTTATATTGATGAAACATAGATGGCCCTAGCAAGGCTTGATAAAGAAATGTATCCAAGAAAGTATATCCGACGAATGGCAACGAGGAGTATCGGACTCCAGTAGCGTGAAGTTAACCACGAACATCGGTGGAAAAGTCGCCACGCTCCCGAGGATGCGAAAATTTTAAGTATAAAGAACGGTAAGAGTTGATACTTTTGAATCCTAAAGTGAAGATTCACTGAGTATATATACCCAGCGAAAAGTAAGCATTATCTTCTATAATATTTTACAAGTCATTCTGGGTAAGTTTAATGTTCTTGTGTGAATGATAATGGTGAAAGATTAATTGAACTCTGCATTGAGAATGGTTTGTGTGTATCTAACATGTTTTCAACCACAAGTATATCCACACATATTCTTGGGAAAATCATACTCTGGATCAAAAGAGTCCAGCATCTGAAATACTTAGTTGTTGTTACGAGAGGTGCGGATGTTGGCTCTGATCATTACTTGGTAGTGTCAAGAGTGAAACTGAACATTGGTTGGAAGAAAAGGAATAGGAAGAGACCTAGGATGAAAAGAATACTCGTTGAAGATCGTCAGTGTTACTCTAATTTACTCAGAGAATGACTGAAGGAGCTGGTCATGTGAGAGGGATATAGGAAAGAAGTGGGGATGTTTTAAGAACTGTGTTGTCACTGCCACTGAAGAGATCTGGCACCACAATAGTGGGTAACATTAGAGGTGATGTTTGGTGGAATAGTGAGATTGAAGGAGCAGTAAAGAGAAAAAAGGAAGCATATTTGGGGATGTTGCAAGGTAGAGTTTCTGAGGATTAATATATCACTGTAAGAAGCATGAGGCAGCTAAGATAGTTTGCCAGAGTAAGGCAACAGATACAAAGGAAAAGGTGGAAAGGCATGAATTGGCTTTTTGTAAAGACAGAGAAACTTTCTGGAAGTACACGAGACTCGGAAAAAATAGGGAAAACAAAGTTGTGTGAAGAAGGGGATCGGGGAAATGATATGGGAGTCTAATGAGTTAAGTGAAAGATAGGGTGAATACTTCTATGAGTTATTAGATCAAGAAATCACCTTTGCAAAGGTGATTCTGAGGCAGAAGCACAAGAGGGATCTCAAACGAAGAGCTGTGTAAAGCTCTAAAATCTCTTCAGAATGGTAAGGCTCCAAGAGCAGATGACACAACTGCTAAGATGTTATATGGTTGTAACTCTGTAATTGACTTCTTAACTGAAATTTGCCAGTTGTGCTGGGAGTTAGGAATGGCCCCTCGGGATTGGAAGGATGCTGTCACTGTTCCCTTGTATAAAGGAAAAGATGATCCTACTGACTGCAAGAACTATCATGGTATTAACTTACCGAGTGTGCCAGGGAAATTGTTTGGTAAGATCATTACTAAAAAGGTATGAGATCTTCAGCGAAAGCGTGGGATGTTCAGTGGTTATATGTCTGGTAAAGGCTGCACTAACCAAACTTTTACATTACGCATGATGATTGAAAAGTGTCTGTTAGTAAGAAAGTTTTTGCTGCCTTCATAGATTCAGAGAAAGCTTACGACCGAGTAAATAGGATACTTCTGTGGAAGGTACTGAATAAATGTGGTATTACTGGGAATCTACTTAATAGTGTAAAAGCCATGTATGCTGGTAGTAGAGCTTGTGTACAAGTGACTCATGTTTTATCAAAATGGTTTTGTATTGGTGCAGGAGTCAGACAAGGTTGTGTAATGTCACCATGGCTGTTTAATATATTAATGGATGTGTGCATGCCTGATGCCAAGATGGACAATACTGGTTTATGTCTTGGTAATATCTGTGTATGCAGATTACTATATGCTGATGACACAGTCCTGTTGGCAGAGAGCAAAAGTGAGTTGTAGAGTATGTTGTCCAAGTTTGCATGAAATTCATACTGAGTATAACTATAGGAAAACCCAAAGTTATGGTTTTTAAGAGAAGAACTGGTAGTACTGAATGTAATATAAGTCTAAATGGCACAGTGATTGATGAGGTGAATTAGTTTGTGCATTTAGGAAGCATGTTTGAGAGAGAGAGAACAAATTAGATTGTGAAATTAGTAGGAGAGTGAATTCTTCATTGAAAGTCATAACTGCTTTCGGAGGTTTTCACAGGAATGATGAGTTTTCAGGAGTCCCGCATGGCTGTGTACGAAAGTGTAATTGTTCCTACTCTGATGCATGGCAGTGAAACCTGGGTACTACAGAAGAAACATAGGAGTTGTTTGTGTGCTGGAGAAATTCATTACTTACAAGGGGTTTGTGGCAAGACACGTTTTGATCGTTTGAGGAATGAAGATGTGTTACAGTTAAGCAATGTGAAGCAAAATGTTGTTAGCAAGGTGGAGACTAATATGCTTTAGTGGTTTGGCCATGTTGAAAAAAATGAGTGATGAGATGTTTACTAAGAAATTTTTTTAGTCCAAGTGGCAGGAAGGAAAGGCAGAGGAAGGCCAAGGAAGTCATGGGAGGATCAGATTCAGGAGTGTCTACATGAGAAAAAGATTTGAGTAAGAAGTTTAATGGTCTTGTGTATGTCGTGTGATGGATGTCAGTGAAGCCAGAGTTGTGTGTCAAGATCGTTGTAAAGGGAGAAGTTTGATACGGCGACAGTAAGTAAATAATCAGTTGAGAATTTACCTGGCGGTTTGCATTTCTTTGTGGAGCTAACCTCTGAATCTCAGGGAACAGCTTAGTTATATGTATGCATAGAAAAAAGGAAGGAATGACATAAACAAAGGAATGATTGATTTTTAAGTCTGTTAGCAGTGGTCCTTATTTACCTTGCATTGCATCATGAGAAATATGTTCGGTGGCTGCAGGCCAGCAATGGTTTGTTTACATCTGTTTTTCCATTACTTAACAAGGAATCAAGGGCGTCTTAAGGCAATTGGGGAATCTTTTCAGACTAACTTTTAATTTTCCAAATTTTTGCAATAAGAAAAATATGTTGCTTTAACAAATTATAAGCTGTTGGTAAAAGCAAACTCAGAAAAGAAATGAGGAACAAATTTAATAAGGCAACTGCCAACTGAAACCAAAATTAACATTTTTGCACATAATAATAGTATTATAGCAGAGAAATAAGAAAAATTATGAGAAATCAGCAGAGAAATTTTGTTTCCTAAAGCTAAGCATCAGTGGTAGCGCATCAAAGTTTCAATAAAAATCCATAAATTAAGAACATGAACATACCGGAATTTCTGCTTCTCACATTTGTTTCCTCATTTAGATGTTTTCTTTTCTTGATTTGAGAGCAGCAAATTCTTTAATCATACCAGAAAAGTCTAATTCTTGTGTTAGTTCATTTTTGATGGTCAATAACAATAAATAGTTTTGATTCTGTCGTGGAATTTCAAAACTCTGGTTTAATTAATTTGAGTTTGGAGAAAGATCATTCACCAGTGCAGTTAGTTATCATCATTGAAAAGAACAGGCCCATAAGTATTTCGATATTTGAAAACGTTAAGTGTAAGCTAGGCTGATGACTTTACCTGCTCCGTCCAAAGGCGGACTCCGCAGGGATACGTGAAACTCTCTCAAGATTTGAAGGTGATGGCCCTGCGCGAGCAATCCCACCAGGATCCGGGAAACACTGGTCTTTCACCTGGACAGAATTGGTCTTGGGACCGGCAGGGGTCTGCTGCTCCCACGAGACTAGCACTTCTCACCCTTCGGCCATAGTCGGCATGTGCGATGTGCTAATGGGCGGGGCATTAAATTTCACGTCTGGCTGAGATTCGCTCGCCAACTTGAGGTTTTTGGGACAAAAGTCCTTTATTGGTACCTAAGAAAAAAGAAAATGATACATGCACTTTAATGAGGTTCTCATGCAACCCCTCTCACAGAGAAAAATCAGCATAGAAATTCACAAAAATATTCCCAAGGTTATTTACAGTCGCAGGACTAGGGCCTGTGCTGCAGTGATAGCTCCAGGCCAGAGTCATCAATCAAACTCCCCTTTGGTCAGAAGACCAATTTTCTCTAAACACGAGAGCGACATGCCTCTGAATCCATCCTAGGCCAGTTAACCATAGTTGACACGGTTCTTAATCTGCTCAAGTTCCCGGATGAGACAGGGACAGGTCTTACTGAAGCTGGAGTGGGTGTCATCCAACTTCAATCAGAACTTAGCATTCGCTGCAGAGCAATTGTTGCACTTTGGCGTGGCTGCACATTTGTGATGCTGATGCCCAACTTCACCACACTTGTCTTCAGATGCATTGCAGTTGCTCCGGTAATGGCCGAAGCCGTTACAGTAGAAGCACCCGACTTCACGCAAAAACTCTTTCAGACGGAGGACTGACCAACCCAGGTTAAGTCTTCCCCACTTCATCAAGGCCTTGAAGGCATGGGGCTCCACGTCCGCCACCCAGTGGACCCGGCCTCCTTTGGCCTTAATGGGAAAACAGGCCGTAAACTCCCCTTCGACGTCGGGGTTCTGCTCACAAACCCCTTCCTCGAAATCCTTCCGAGAGAGTTCCCCAACAACACAGTATACTACCAGACGGGGAAGTCTTCTGTGGGGTCTTGGGGAGAGTGCAATCCTTGGTCAAAGGATTGCTTCTCAACACCTCGGCGAGGCAGTTGAGGTCCTCAGGACGGGAACACTACATTGCAACCCCACCCTTCCTAATTATACGGACTCCTTTGACCACAAGCTTTTTTATGTTGTCAGGGACGTGTTCTCGACTGTGGGATAGACCAGGAGAATTTGTCTCCTGTCCCCCTTGTTCTGCTTTCGTGGGGCAGGCGAAGGCACTTTCGTCATACTAGCCACTTCGGTGTAGGAAACCACCTCAGCAGAAGTGCACCTCCATCGCTTTCTGAAACCTGCCTTCTAAGGTTGCCATAACATAGGCTTGGTCGTAGCAAGCCGAACGAACCCCTCTGAAAGCTGCCCTCAATCTTTCCCTATTAGCACAGGTGACCCGGGAGTCATTGATGATGGACTCCACCTCTTTCAGATAGGAATTGATTATGGCACTGAATTCTATGGCAGTAGACACAGGGGGAGTATCGACTAGCTGGTTAACCTCCAAAGGAGACTTCGAGTGGTCAGGCTAGTGATCCCTCTTTTACCTGAGTGGGCCAGGGCTGGGACGATGTTTGTCCCTTGGTTGCCATAGATTAGGATGGCAAATTTGTGTCTACACCACGTTTTGACCCGGTGGTGTTAGGGGAAGACCCATTGACAGCTATAGTGGCCACAGGTGACCCTTCACGCTGGAGATCCCTCAAGGAGGACTTCGAGGGATTTGTGTGGGTCACCTCTTTCCGAGATGGCTTGGAGGAGGTGGGGGAAACCCCTGGGTACTACCAGCAGGGATTGGTAGGCCATTACCTTAAGGGTCCAGGATAGCCCGGACGGGTTAGCGCTTGCCCCCTTAGGAACTGCTGAACCCTTGTGAGCAGCTGACATCTCTGTGGGAGAGAGAGAAAAACTGCTAAGTGCTTAGTGGACACCCTGGGGCTCTCCCACTCTAGCTAAAACTCAGTAAAATGGGAGCGCACAGGCTTTAGCCTAGTTCCGGAGCAGAGTCCAGGGGCTAGGGGGACCGGCACTTCAACAAAGTACTCACAATCTGACACAGCAAGTCTCAATGCGGGCTGTATGAGACTTAGTCCTCAGAAGGTCATTTTCTGTCCGAGTCCCGTGACTGCACCAAAACTTTTATCAAAAAATAAACCAACGCTCGCTACCATCAAACTCTGTGGTGCAATCTGCTAAATCAACCAGACGCATAGAAACTCGCTCCTCGGCCACTGTCAGATCGGCCGGTCAAAGTTAAGTGTAAACTGTCTTTTTTTTTTTAATCAACGTATAAATCTCCGAAATCGAATTAGAATTAACATTTTCTGGCACTCCAAAAGCAGCTCTTCGGATTCCACATCACTTGAGTAAACATCAACAAACTCTTTTGCCTCAAGATTTGTCATCTATTTCCTGAAGTTCGATAAAAAAACTAAATAGTTTACTTATTTTTTCATAGGCTTCTGCTGTTTTGTTAATTTCACTGTTAATTCCGTCAATTATTGGGAGAAATAGATTGACTCAAAATCTGCCTCTTCTGCAATGAATTATTATTAATCCTGGAACTTCTCTGGGTTGTACACCTTATATTATCAATGTAGTTGATGTGGAAACTTATAGAATACACCACCAAAATCCATGATTTCACTAAGTCCATAACCATCCAAAAACCCAACTGATGCCTTGATCAAGAAAACAAAAGCTATAGCAAGATAGGTAATATCCCAATGCATAGGAGCAGAAAGTATTACACTTAAAACTGTGAGGTGTGTTGCAGAACAAAGTCCCCTTGCAGAACCTTTTTTTATTATTATTAAATTTCAGTGCCTTGCAGAATAGGTTTTTTTTTTTATCTTAGATTTCAATTTCCTTGCAGAATATTTTTTTGTTAAATCTTAAATTTCAGTTCCTTGCAGAATTCTTTTTAATCTTAGACTTGCCAAGAGCAGCTCTTACTTACAGAACCCACATTTTTCTTGTATTTACTCTGGCAGCACTGACCAATCCCCCACCCCACCCACACACATATACATACGTGGCCCAAGTAGTCTATGCAACAGCTTCTGACCATTCGTCCGAGATGGGTCCAGGTTTTAATCCCGGTGAGGCATGGATGTTTTGTTTGTCTTATGGCACTGGATCTCTCTCCCTTCCCTGGAACCAGGGACCCTGTTCGACTAGGTTCATGTCGCATGAATTTGGAGACCAGGGCATTAACAGAAACCAGCATGTTCCTTGAACTGCTCCTTGACAATTCTGGCAGTGTGGCATGCATGGTGCATTATCCTATTGGTAATGGCCATCACCAGCAAGGAACACAGTTGCCATGAATGAATGAACTTGGTCTGCAACGATGTTCAGATACCTGACAGCTGTCAGGGATTGGGATAATGGGGCCTAAAGTGTCCCAAATAAAAATCACCTACAGCATAATACCGCCAGCATGTTTTCACCCGGCAATGCACCCATGTGCCATAGCCTCCGTTGGTAATCGGCATATCCACGCTTTGCTGTCTGTGCTGCACCAGAAATCTTGATTCATCAGAGTAGGCCACTTTCTTCTAATCATCCACGGTCCAATCTCGATGACCTAGGGCCCATTTCATGTGTTGTTGGCGATGACGTGCTGTGAGCATGGGGACCCGGCTGGGTCTTCGGCTACGCAGGCCCATGCGCAGAAAGCTGTGATGAGCTTGCACCTTAAACTGCAGTGTCATTTTAGGGTGAATCAAAGTGTAGCTCTTCAGTTGACATAAACTTACATCCTTGCAAGTTCTTTTTGAGAGTTGGGAATATAAAAAAGTCACAGGGTGCTAAATGTGGACTGCATGGAGGGTGTGAAACTGTTGAAATATTTTTTTCAGAAGAAGGTAGTGTCTTTCTGCATCATGTGAGGACAAGCTTTAGCATAGTGAAGTTTCCAACCATTTTGGTGGATGTGTGGACGCTTCTTACGGATATATGTCATCAGCTTTGTCAAAACAGACACATAATAATCCGCATTAACCATGGTATTCAGTGGCACGACATTCTGGTACATCATTTCTTGGTAATCAAAGAAAATGATTACCACTACCTTCCTGGCAGACTTTTCACGTCTTGTCTTTGGAGATGACAAAGTTTTCCATACAGAGCTGTGTTGTTGGGTGCTGGATCATAGTAATTATAGCTATATATGTTTCTGTAGATTATCCTTTAATTTTGAGCACTAGTGTACTTGAGATGATGATAGTTCGAAGTCCACCCAGAATGATTGCTGTTATTCTGGCAGCTCAATAATGCGGTCCCTGTAGAGCAACAAGAAGAGGAGATTTTCACAGAATCCCTATACCTCGTCCTGCTTACAAGTACAGTAAAAATTTAAAGAAGAAATATTTTAATGCTTTAATTTTCCTATTTTACTTAAATTTACATGCTATAAAATATGCACATCATCTTTCGCTGAAATTTCCTGCCAAATAATTTGGGGCGTAAGTAAATCTTTAGTCACTTTTGACATCTTAAATCTACATATTTTCACAAAACTAATTTATAAGTGGAAATTACACTCTGTTGAATCTATCACATATTTTTAACAGGGAAACATGAACAGGGCTTAAAAAATATGAGAAAAGTTACATGCCTGACCGAGCAAGTGCAGAAATTATTCACCTGCCCAGGTAGTAAAAGCTGGATGCCAAGGAAAATTTCTCTTTTAAGTTGACAAATTAAAAGTCTCATTTCTTTTAAGTTAAAAAAGAAAAATATTTTTTCAGGGCTCCCACCTACTCGAATAACATAAGTAGGACAGTTTTAGGGAAAAAAAGTAGGACAATTTTTTAAAACAAAGTAGGTCAATTCTAATGGCGATAGTTACTATAATAAAGCCACACGGACCCCCACCCACCCAATGAGCACTAGTGAAATAATGTAATAATACATTTCAGATGGCCAAACCCCTCCAAAATGACTCCACAACTTAAATCTTGGCCCTCAGTCTCCGGCAGCTGGAATGTACCTGGCCAAGGCAGCGGCCAGTGAGACATGAAGGCAGAGGGTGCTAAGAATCCCCGGAGGACCGGACTAGGCTGCCATCTGATGCTGACCTTGGCTACGTATAATGGAAGCTCCCTATCTTCTGATTCAAGGCTTCTTGAATTGGAAGAGGAACTACAAAGAATGAAGTGGGACATCGTCTGGCTAAGTGAGGTAAGGAGAAAAGGAGAAGATCTCATTGAACTGAAAAGTGGACATCTCTTCTACTATCATGGGACAGATACTGGCAGAACTAGTGGTGTTGGATTTATAATAAACAAGAAACTGAAGGATAAAGTTGTAGAAGTTGAAAGTTCCTCTGACAGAGCCGCACGACTCGTTATCCAACTCTCGAGAAGATACAAGGCTGAGATTATTCAAACTTGTGCACCCACCACAAGTCATCCTGAAGAAGAAATTGAAGAATTTTATGAGGAAATTCGTCATCTAAAATAAAATAATAAAGGTAAGCAGCACCTGAAGATAATTATGTGAGATTTCAATGCAAAAATAGGGCAACAGCAACAGAATGAAACTTCAGTAGGTAAATTCAGTCACGGCAACAGAAACCAGCGTGGAAATACTCTCATAGAGTTTGCGGAGGCAGAAGGGTTTTTCATCTTGAACTCTTTTTTCAAGAAAAAGCTACACAGGAAATGGACATGGAGACATCCAAATGGGACGACAAGTGAAATTGATTTTATTATGTGTAACAAAATATTCGTCATACAAGACTGCAGTGTGCTAAACAAGTTCAACACAGGTAGTGACCATAGATTGGTGAGATGTAAGATGCACCTCAACACTAAACTCGAACGTAGCAAGCTCATAAGACAAACAAAATGTATTGACATAACCAACCTTAAAAAACACCATAATACCTTCAAATTGGAACTGAAGAACAGATTCTCTGCTTTAGAAGGCCTAACATCGGAAGAAGTGGATGTTTCTGAAGTTAACAGAAAAGTAACCAAAGCTCTTATGGAAACAGCAACAAAATTAGCTGGGTCTAAGAACAAGTTGCATGTGAACAAATTATCAGGAAAAACCAAAATGTTGATGCAAAAAAGAAGAGAGATGAGGACAATTAAAGAAGATGTGACTTCCAAAGTGGAATATATAGAGCTATGCAAGACAGTACGAAAAAGTATCACTGAAGACGTAAGGAAATTGAACTGTGAACTAGTGAGGAAAGCAATTGAAATCAACCAAAGCCTAAAGATGGCAAAGGGACATCTCAGCAAGGGAAGAAAACAGATTATTGCACTGAGAAAAGAAGATGGTTCTGTAACAAGAAATAGAGGCGAAATTTTGACAAGAGTGAAAGATTTCTACTCCAAATTATATGAAAAAGATGATGCATGTACTCCAGACATCATGAAAGGTACCAGAGTTCTCCCAGCAGAAGTTGCACATGCAATCAAGAACATGAAGCGGGGAAAAGCTCTAGGAAAAGATGGAATTACTGTAGACATCATACAAGAAGCAAGTGGAGAAATCGAAACAGTACTCGCCCAAATTTTCACTCGATGCCTTAATGAAGGGAAGATTCCTGAGGATTGGAACAACGCTACAGTGATCCTGCTACGTAAAAAAGGTGACATTGAAGATCTCAGGAACTAAAGACCTATCAGCCTCCTATCAGGGTTTATAAAATATTCACTAAAGTTCTTTCACACCGCTTGAAGGTAACACTGGACATGGCTCAATCGAGAAAACAAGCTGGATTCAGGAGTGGCTACAGCACAATAGACCATATCCATGTACTGAGAGAACTAATTGAAAGAGTGGGGGAATATGAACTTCCATTGTGCATGGTTTTTATCGATTATGAAAAAGCCTTTGATTCGGTGAAACCATCAGCAGGTACAATGGCTCTGAAATCCTGCGGTATTGAAGATGCATACATTAATATTATTAATAAAATCTGTGAAAATGCAAGTGCAAAGATTTGGCTGTTTGAAAATATAACACACCTAAAAATTAGAAAGGGAGTGAGACAAGGTGACACCATATCTCTGAAGCTCTTTAATGCCACATTGGAAAATGTCTTTCAATCACTGAACTGGGAAAACAAAGGGATAAAGATTAATGGAGATTACCTAACCCACCTTCGTTTTGCTGATGACATTGCAACTACCCCATCAGAGCTGCAGAGTATGATCCAGGAACTTGCTCACAAGAGTAAAGAAGTGGGATTAAAAATGAACTTTCAGAAGACAAAAGGGATGTACAATGCTTTCACAAGGAATGAAGATTTATCGATTGATGGAGAAAAGCTGGAGATAACAGATACATACGTTTATCTTGGACAGCAGATATCAAGTGAGGGTCACATTGATGAAGAAATTAATCGGCATACAAAACTTGCCTGGAGAGCTTTTGGAAGAAACAGCATAATTTTCAAGAGCAATATGCCATTATGTCTTAAAAGAAAAGTGTTTGATCAATGCATCCTTCCAGTGCTTACGTATGGTGCAGAGATGTGGACCTTAACTAAAAGAGACATACAAAGGCTGCAGACAACTCAAAGACGCATGGAAAGGTGCATGCTTGGTGTAATCAGGAGAGATAAGAAGAGGAACTTGTGGATCCAAAAAATGACAAGAGTGGAAGACATCATGATCAGAGTTAAATCCCTGAAATGGCAATGGGCTGGACATACTGCCAGAAGGACAGACCATCGAGGTCATTCCACGTCACTTCATCCAGGCCATGTAACCCACCAACTCAGATTTTGATGAAATTTGGCATGGAGGCATACTTCACCAAGATATAGAAAATGACAGAATTTTAACTTCCTACACCTCATAGTTTCTGAGATACAATGCTCTAAAGTTTCACTGAACATCAATCTCGCACGTATAGCGACGGAGTACCACTTTTTAAAAAATGCTGCATAACTGTAGTGCTATTTAGTTTAGAAGAAAGAAATTTTGTACCCTTATGCAAAAGAGCTTCCAGAATAAGAAATAATTTTAAATTTCATTGAAAACACTGAATAAATAAATGAAATATAGTGGTAAAGTGAAAATTTAAGAAAAAAACTTGCTATTCTATATTAGGCTCTACAGCAAATAGCAGAGGTATGACGGAGCTCTTTTTTAATGTATATTGGTCTTTGACATATATTGTCACATAACAAGAAAAAAAAATTAGTGGCTTTGAGCTTGCTTTTGGAGATATGTGCAAATATCTGAAATGCGTGTGGGGTTTCCACTTCGTCAATTCAACCGCTTTTTTTTTTTATTTATTATAACTCATCTCTGACATTCAAGAAATTTCACAAGGAGATATAACTAACAAGGACACAAAAATATAAAAAATTATGTTTTCTTACACCATATAGTTTCAGAAATACCATATTAACAAATTTGATGAAATGGCTAGTTCAGCTGTATCCCACAACAAGTTAGGTGAGCATATGGAACAAACTGCTTAGTCATACTCACCTATGGTACTTAGATCTATTTTTTCATAATTAGTTTTGACTTGAAAAAAATAAACACAAGCAAGTAGTTTTGCACTGTTCACAAATATTTACATTTATGTTTTTAATATGCTGTGATCAAGTCTTGAGGATGGAGTCCTTATAATTCAGCCACTTAGTTTAACAGGTTTTATCACCAGTGGGTGTCTACAGACACCCACTGTCTAAATTTATGCAACTATAAATTTATGCACAATCTAAATTTATGCAACTATAACTGATTCAGATTTGTACTTTTTGGACACTGAACCCCACCAAAGCATGCACTTTGAATCCTCACTGCTGCAGACAAGACTATTGATAAAGTCCTGATGTGATTCTTCAAAGTGTGCTGCACTAATCAAAAGTTAGACATTTTGATGTATAGTGCACACATATACAGAATGGGTTCAGAGGAGCCCACAAGAATGCACCATTTTGGATGAAAAGCACAAAATTTAGAAAATCCTACTTTTTCATTAGTATGTCTTTGCTTAAATTGTTGATATAATTCTTTCAAATTGCACAGGATAAGTCTTTTCTGAGCATGGACGTTTCTAGCACCACTTACTTTGTCCTTCATTACTGGCATTTGCCTAGAATAGTTATCTTCATAAAATTCTATTATCTGTTTTATGGCATCTTGTGAAAATTTCTTACCATGGCTGGGTTCGGGAACTGATATAATGCCTTTATTTTTGCTAATTTTCTTGCCTGATGTACTGTGTATTCTGAAACTTCAAGCTGTTGTGCTACTTTTTTTCTGGACCATGATGGGGGAGCCATTGTTAATATCTTATTTTTTTTTTTTTTACAACTTACAGTAGGTATGTTTTCTTTCATTAAAGCAACAAGTTCATCCAAATCATGAGCTTTTAGTTTTAATTCATTTATGGAGTATTCATCATCACTGTCCCTAGTAGAAGACTGAGCTGTAAAGCCATACTCCAAAACACAAGATATTTTACTCTGCATAGCTAACTTTGCTTGAAGAAATTTTCTTTTTCCATATGCTGGTTTACTATGGGATGGCAAGGAATGTAATTTTAACGGTGACAATTCTAAATCAGATAAACTTTCATTTACATCTTTAGCAGCACATTCTTTAATAATAAAATCATCAGGACCATTTCACTATCATCAGTCTCACTTAAAACTTCATCTTCTAAGGTTGTCCTAATTTAGATGCTTTCCCATGACACTGAGGACATAATTTTTGACCTGGGCATACACTGGTGTTTTAAGATTGCAGCTGTTGAGCTATTTGTATACTGACTTGATGCAGGGATTTCTTCAACAGGTTTTTTCACATCATGGTCACCAAATGGGTTGCAATAAGTTACTTGGTAGGTTTCATATTTCTTCAGATAATAACATTTGTGATGTAAACATACTGAGATTATATCTTTATGTGGAATATTAGGTCTTAAAGAAATAAGTTCCTTGTCAGCAACAGAAAATTCTTAACTACTGAGAAACCCTTTTGTCTTCACATAACTTGTTTTATTGCATTCTGTATTAGTAAGTGATCCAACACTACACTGGTCCATTATCTTTTTCCATGATTGAGGTTGACAAACTTGTCCCAAAGTCAGATTAACACAGAGCAGCCAATACACAAAAAAAAGAAAATATTGGAAGCAATATATTTCACAGCAAAATGTAAGAGACTTCTGGATAGCCTGCCCACAGTGAAATCATCATGAGCATCTGAACCATTGTTTTCTTAACTGGGAATGAGGGACTGAAACCTTATTTCTCTTTAGCTGGAGGGCATCCCTAGGAGAGTGAGGTGAGAAAAGAGAAATCTTTTTCATTTGACCCTCATCTCAGCACTTGGGGAGTTTTACGATGTCATAAAACTTACCCCATTTGAACTGGTGGTCAGTTGAGCACAGGATCTGGGATGAAGTCAAAACAAATTCTCATAACCTTAGGAATCATGCTGCATCCTTTGCCCTATGCCACACTTTCTTTTAAAAAGTGCTCTCTGACAAGTTGCAATTATTTCCTAGTGCCCACCCATTGCAAGCTTACTTTAGTGTATTATCCAGTTATGCACATATAAAAACTGTTTAATATCTTTCGTGGGAATGTTTACTTTGGGGTGGGGGTGGGGGTAAATTTCCAAAATTGTGTTTTAGGGAGATTTGTCAGAGTAATTTTTTTTTTCAGGAATTTCTTCAATCTGCAATAAGAGAATAACAGATATTTTGAAATGACTGAAAAACTTTAAAACCTCACCACACTTGTTGCGGGGTGCAGCTGAACTAGCCATATCGTCAAACTTTTTAATTTGGTATCTCTGAAACTATATGGTGTAAGAAAACATATTTTTTATAATTTTGCATCCCTGTTAGTTTTATCTCCTTGTGAAATTTCTTGAATGTCAGAGATGAATTATAGTTAACAAAAAAAAAAAAAAAAAAAAAAAGTGGTTGAATTGACGAAGTGAGACCCCACCCGCATTTCAGATATTTGCACATATCTCCAAAAGCAAGCTGAAAGCCACTATTTTTTTTCTTGTTATGTGACAGTATATATCAAAGACCAATATACATTAAAAAGGAGCTCCCTCATACCTCTGCTATTTGCTGTAGAGCCTAATACAGAATAGCAAGTTTTTTTCTTAAATTTTCACTTTACCACTATATTTAATTTATTTATTCCATGTTTTCAATGAAATTTAAAATGATTTCTTATTCTGGAAGCTCTTTTGCATAAGGGTACAAAATTTCTTTCTTCTAAACTAAATAGCACTACAGTTATGCAGCATTTTTTAAAAAGTGGTACTCCGTCACTCTAGGGTGTGATTGGTGTTCAGTGAAACTTTGGAGCACTGTATCTCAGAAACTATGTGGTGTAGGAAGTTAAAATCTGGTCATTTTCTATATCTTGGTGAAGTATACCTCCATGCCAAATTTCATCAAAATCTGAGATGGTGGGTTACATTTCCCCAAAAAATTGGATGAATATTGATGTGGAATGACCCGATGGACAGTCGAAATTTTAGATTGGATTCCAAGGGACAGGAAAAGACCCAGAAGAAGAGCACATGGGAGATGGGTGGATGAAATTTGAAAGTATGTGGGAGTAACCTGGAGGAGACTGGCACAAGACAGATCATTGTGGAAGAAACTTGGGGAGACCTTCGTCCAGCAGTGGATTGATAATGGTTGACAATGATGATGATATGAGACAATAACATTTACTATAAAAGAAATAGTATCTAAAACATAATTAATGACAATATATTTTACTATATGATTTCTTTGTTACAGGCAATAAAGTGCATTTCTGAGAACTCCTTTTTGATTCTCATACACAGTGTAAAGAAAAGTATTAAAATAAATCAAATCCAGCACTATACAGAGGTTGACTGTCTAGTCAAACCAAAAAAGAAACTACTACCTGTATTTTACTGGTAACCACAGTCCATCCTAGTACTTCAGGTTTTTCTTTTTGTGTGAGATGAGGGCATCATCCATTTGTTGCAGTACTCTGGTAGATATGTCTATCATATCAGATGCTAGAGATGCTTCCTAAAATATTTTCTTTTTAGTGCTTCATGCAACTTTTTCTTCCCTTCGTCTAATAGTTTTTGGGCAGCTGTCTTTTCTTTGAATGTGTCTTTGTTAGAAAGACTGTTCTTTTTCAGCTTCAGATCTCTCTGAAACTTTTGATTTTTTCTGTTTCCGATTTTCAAGCCTTTGCTTTTTTTCCAAGGCTGCTTTAATAGGTATGTTTTCAATTTTTCCATGAACTCGCAAATAATCTTTTACCGCGCTTACACCTTTGATGGTATTTTCTGCCAAAATGTTTCTTTCAGACGTCACCAATGTGTTATTCAGAGAAAAACCTCTTTCTGCATCTGAATTACCATGTGCTAGTACCAAAAGGGAAGGAATGTATTTAGCCAGAAGAGGATACCTGCAATTACCATCTACAGATTTGATCTCGAATACTTGTGTCCTATAGTAATCAATTCTGTGATACTTAACTTCACCATTCTTTTTTCCTGGATAAACCATTGTTCTTTAATGTCATCATCTACCTGGTATGATCGCCATTCATCTATAACTTTGTCCCTGTTGCTGTCATTCAGAGCATGCGGTACCTGAGTTTTTAGCCGCCTAAAAGATTTACAGCTATCTTCCTCAGTGCGCAACAAACCATGAAGACATTGTAGGTTTTCCAGGATCCTATTTTTGATTGGCAGCATTGTAAAAAGCTTAGTTACTGTTTTCTTATAAAAACATAAGACTGCTGAGTTATACTCAAGTTTATCCCTGTCCAACATTGCAGACAATGTCAAAGTATGTTTTGCTTCAGTTTCTACTTCCATTTTGTGCAAAGGCAACAGGTTTTCACTCATGAAATTTATTGCAGAGACCAGAGAACTCCTTAGAAGTTGACATAACTCATCATATAAAATATGAACAAATGGGTGTTCATTCTGAAAAGTGCAAAAGAACTTAGAAAACAACTCACTAATGTGAACCAAAAACTGCATCAAGAGAAGGAGCCATCTGCTCTTCAGCACACTAACAATGCTATTATATTGAGTGTTATTTACACACACAGAACTGTTATGTTTTGGCATGATGAACTTTAAAAAGTAATGTTGCAAAGCTTCATGTTGTTCGATGAGTCTCTTCATTCCTGAAGCAAGAGTAAGCCATCTACAGCATACAAACTGCAAAAAGTAATTATCTGATACAGCTAACAATTCTTGCGACACTTCAAAATCTTGTCTCCTAACAGCAGATTGCTTCAACCACTTATATACATTGTGAGCATAATCTTCAATCATATTAAAAGGTACTTCTTTGAGACCACTGCCAAGTGCATTGTGCACGATGTGTAAGTTACAAGACCTAATGTTGATAAGTCCAGGGGAACCAGACAGTTTTACTGCGTTGTCCATCTTTTTCCAAAGGGATTTGTTTACATTTGGACTGTCTATTGCTAGCATGATCATTTTAGACAAATAAAGCCCTTCCATTTCAAGTTGTTTACAGATCTCTGTAAACATTGTTTCTGCATCTGCATGACCTAAAAACACAGAAGACAAGTAGCAACATTGAACTGGCTGGGTAGAATCAAGACTCCAAAACCAGACATAGTATCCAACTGCTTTTTCACTTGAGCTGTTTTTGTTTCATCTACACATAAAGTAAAGTACACACCAGAACTGCGAATGATTGACATCAATTCCTGTACAATGAATGGTCGGAGGCCGTAAGTTATTAAATATGACACTTCTGTTCTGTCCAGACTGAAGTTTTTAGTAACTTTCCCAAACATTGTTACAAAAAGAACCTTTTTAAAAACCCTTACATGAAGCAGAAGAAAAATTAGAATCAACGACTTTTAAAGCCCATAGAATTTCAGTTTTGTGGCAATCTGAATCATTGAGTGCAATAGTATCTGTGTTCTTCATTGATGTCCTGACGGCGACAACTGTCCCTTTATTTACAAAAAGTTTACTCTGGCTGGTAGAATGTTTTTTTGTGTCACTTTGTTTTAAAAGATGGTCTTTCCCCTTATTTGCACATGAGAAGTACACATTACACAATGAGCAAACAGCTTCACTTTCATTTCTCCCCTTACTACACCCCAAGTTCATAACATGGTTATTTCTGTACAACTGAAGCAGCCACTCTTCACTAAAATCTGTTTCACGAGGTATTTCTCAGGATAAAATTCTAATTGATTTTCCCCTGCAAAAACAACAAATTAGTGTTATTATGAATTAAAAATAGTATTTCATTACATGAAACTATTATTTTTGAAGTGCGACATTATTTATGGGCTGCGACAGGGAGAAAGACTTTTGTTACAGGGATTTTGATAAAAGTATGAAAAAATAGGACAAAAACTTGAAAGCAGGACAAAAGTAGGACATTTGACCGAAAAGTAGAACATTTTACGAATAAGTAGGAGCCCTGTTTTTTTTTTTTTTATCTTCTGCATTGACATTTTAAGGATCTGTATTCCAAATGTTCAATGCACAAAATTCTGCATTTTGCCTCACCCGCTGTAAACATTTGGAACAAAACTACATATGGTCTCAACACGGTGAGGAGCTAAGGCAACCTTTGAAAAAGGTGACTAAAAGGTGATTAAGATACTTCTTGCCAATAGCACAAAACAACAAATATGGTTACAAAAAAATATTTTTTTTTTTTTTTTTATACTCCCTTACTAAAAAAGGCTAGGATCATAATAAATTTCTTTATTATGGTCTTGGATGGGGGTATGGCCATTTTATTGTCATTATGTAATTTTACAGAAAAAAAAATTACACAAAATTCTGAAAATCTAGTGGCATACAATTCTCTTCAATGTTCCAGAAAAACAATTCTGAATAAAAAACTGTTTGGCTTACTGTTTTCTAGGCATCTTAGCAAAAAATGATGTAATCATACTTGATTTTCTTTTCTCAAGATTCTTCTGAATGATTTCCACTTCCTTTTCTCTCACTCTTTCTTCCGTTTGCATACATTTTACTCCCTCGAGCATGCCTTCAGCTAATTTTGCTCCCTTTAAATCATTTTTTTCCCGGGTCATTCCACATCAGTTCAACGAGGCCATGACACCAATGGTCTCCGATTTTCATGAAACTATCCGTCCAAGGGGATAAGTGGACAGAAGACAGAAATGTCCATGTGACAGGCGGCTACCAAGAAAAATCCAGTCTTTAGCAGGGGATATGATGACCCCTGACTGCGTTGCAGGATTTACAACGTCTGTCCATGCTGAGGACGAGATTGTCAAGGAGCTGTTGAGGCATCGCGGCTCGTTCCTCTTAATAGCGCCAATCGCAGCTGCGGAATCATTGCTGGCGGCTGGTGATGTGATGCCAAGCGTCAACCGAGAAGGTCCCACACGTGTTCCATAGGATTTAGGTCCGGGGACCTTGTGGGCCAATCCATGCGTTGAACATCTTCACTCTCCAACAGCCACTGTACGATGAGGTGTAGCGTTGTCATCCATGAAGAGGAACTCAGGATCCACAGCACCTCTAAACAGATGCATGTGAGGCAGGAGAACCTCGGTACAATAGCGGACACCAGTGACTGAACCTCCTTGGAAGATGTGGAGGTTAGTATGGCCACCAAGCATGATACCGCGCCAAACGAGAACTCCGCCACCTCCAAACTGGTCCCTTTCGATGTTGTTGGAGGTGTGATTGCATGTTTCCTGCTGTCTCCAGATGTGTATACGTCCAGAATCGCTTGTCAGGCTAAATTGGCTCTCATCCGTAAAGAGAACTCGACCCCATTGCTGATTTGTCCAGTTCTTGTGTTCCTGGCGCCACAGAAACCTCAGTCTACGATGAGCAGGCGTTAATGGCATACACTGTACTGGTCTACGTGCAAACAGACCACCTTTGTGCAGCCTCCTAGCCACGGTAAAACGCGATAACGGACATCCAGTTGTCTGTTGCATGTGCCTTGCAATTTCTCCCGCTGTCTGCTGTCTGTCTCTTCTCTCCTGTAGGACAATATACCGGTGGTACGCCGCCGTGGTTGCTCGTGGACGACCACTGCTAAACTCTCGGACAGCTGTTCCTGTCGTTTGAAATGCTGTTCAAGCTCACGAAATGATGCTGTGAGCGATCCCAAACTCCTCGGCCACACTTTGACCTTCTTCCATCTTCCCAATGACGCGGCCTCGGGTAAAGTCATCCAGATGTCGTCTACTGGATTGCCTGTTGGCCATATCACACGGTGGCAGCAACTAGACATTGTTCAAACCGATGTACACCGTGCAATAGCTTTCACCGAATTGCTGAGCGTACACCGCCCGTGTGCTTTATACCCTTCCGACCCCCTCCCCCCAGTCATGCTGCGTATATGTGCATGCCTTACCGTACCGGACCCTAATCTATCTCCTGAGTGGTCTTTCGGTCCGTTCTGCCTGCTCGTTCCGCTGTTTTGCTAATTTCTTCTCTTCGTCCTTAATTTTTGCACATCAGTGTAGTAATAATAATATCCCTCCAGGTTGTATTAAACCAGGAAAGTCATCAAAAGCCAATAATTTTGAGTGCTGGAGGAAAAGAAATAACTAAAATAGCATTTAAAAAAATGTCGGTCATACACCACAACCCAATCCCCCATAAAGCGAATTGTCAGCACTTCCACCACCATGCTCCTTTTCCTCATATGTACATAAATTCGTTTCCCAGAATCAAGGCTGGTACAACAAAGATTAATCGGAGTATGGATGGGGAAAAATATGTGTTTTTGAGAATCTACATTTTTCCAAGTGATAATCGATGTTAGAAACGGCAAAAGAATATTTTCTACGTGAAGGAAATGAATTTCTCTTTGCTGCATTCTTTTAAATATAATCTTTAGGTCATGAATTAGGGACTTTTCGCAGTTTTGCTTGATGTTTCATCACTGAAAATATTCTTTCCCTTGATGTTACAGGAACCGAAAAGTCCTCCCCAAAAAAATCGAGGTTTCATGACCGATGTTTGAAACTGCAATAGCGCAATCAACTCGAAATTTTTCTGCGATAAGTAAATGAATTTGTCTTTTTCATATTATACATAGAAAGGAAATATCACCTTTCTTTTTTGTATTCTTATACTGAGAAAGGGAATATCACCTTTCTATGTCGCGAATTATCGATTTTTTTTTTGCCGTTTTTCTGCGATGTTTCATTGCCGAAAATAGAGTTCTTATCCTCGATGTTACTGGAGCCAATGCATAGAGGTTTACGATACACCAAGAACTTTAACAAATATTATGGTTACTCGATGTTGAATTAGGGAGCTATCACTGATATACTGAACGGCGATTTATTCATCGATGTGCCAATAACTGCTGCAGATGGGAAAGATGCAAATTCTTTGGTTCTTTAGCAAACCATCATGGTTTTCGCTGATACATTGAAAATTTCCACCCATATTACGGATGCGTGAATGTTTCAGGAATGAATATCCACCGATATGCCCTACGCAGCCCACGGAAGAGGTTCTCATTGGCTCGCTGGGCTGCTGGGGATGACGCAGTGATTGATATGCCTCTGTCAGAGACCGTTTTACTGAAAACATTTCATGACGATGAAAAAAAAAAAAAAAAAAGAAAGAACAGTTAAATACAATACTCAAGATGCCTCTCACACTGAAATATTTTTAAGATAACGTTTTACTGAAAGTGAAGACACCATCACAGTTCAAATTATTTTTGTGAAGATACTGTTTGAGCTAAAAATATTTTTGTGAAGATACTGCCCAACAGTATCAAATGCCGAACAGGAAAACAATTTAATATTTTTACTGCTCGCCAACAATACATTTCTGGTCGCCATTGGCGACCGCAAATTTTGCGTCCTGATATAACCATCACAGGATTCGCTAGTCGAAGCAACCGGCATTCATGGAAACTTGAGACTTGGTTGTTCTGTGTGGTGTAGTGGTTAGCATACCCAGGCGCTATCTGGGAGACGCGGGTTTGAGTCCCGTTCCAGGACGAGACTTTCTCAAGTTTTAGGATATTATCTGACTTACCATCCTTGTCACATTTGCACCAAAAATTGGATTGTCATTTTCAAAATTTCAGGTCATGAATGTTGTCCATTTAGTATGGTTTCTATAACCCATTTTCGTAATGAATTTCCTTGATTGATCGACAATGGTTAAAGACCAACAATTGGCCATACGTTTCCTTTAAGACAAAGGAGTTTTATATGCTCAAAGAAATTGCTCTTCAGGTGAACGGATGATATTGCCATTAAGTGGAAGATAGAGATGTTATAAATGAAGATGATGAGAAGAAATACCTTTACATTCTAATACGTGGCTCACAGCTTCAAAATGGCAATATTTTTCGTGTATTCTTGGAGTTATGGGTATACAACAATTTCATTTTGTGAGCCTGAACTGCATATAAACAAGAACACTTGTGTAGACTGGAATAATTATGCGATAGAGGTTTATACATCCTGGGACTACGATAATATCTGCCGAATGGCGAGCGTACAACCCTCTGTCTGATTAAGATTATTTACACTTTCAGGTAAATCATTCACTGAATTTTGGAAATCCTAACACAGGTGCCCACACTCAGTCAGTGGAATCTATGTGAGGAAAGGAGAAATTTAACAACAAAACCCGTTGAGGCACTCATAGAAACATGTTGGATTTGTACCTATGTAAATTTATGTGGCAGAAAAGGTTGAACAGTGATGATCCATTTATGTGGCATAAAAGGTTGAACAGTGATGATCCATTTTTAAAAATTCTAGAAGAGATTGAAGCATATTGGCTTCCAGAATGATATTGCTACCCAATTTGTTGGTATTTGTTTTCTTATACTGTATAATTTTTTTTTCATATATTTCTTAAACAGTTTCAGTTGTATTAAAAGGTTTATAAAGTAGGTATTTGCTATGTAAAGAGCCATTTTTTTTATAAAATCAGCAACAACAAATAGCAGTAGGCAGATAACAGGAAAGGTCCAGGTAAATGTGTAGTATCCTAAATAATTTGGGTGAAAATTTCGAGAAAAAGTTGCATACATATTTTAAAGTACGTAATTTGATATGAAATGGTGAAAAATTTCAGCTTTGCAACACACTTTAAAGATTTTTATCATAAAATTTACCTGCAAGAACGGGAAGGTAAAACATACGCTGCAGCGAGCTTACTTCCAGCTTGGCCACAATATCATTGGAGGCTCAGATAAAACGATGAACTTTGAGTCATGCTGCAGCAGCCATTTTGTGAATCTGACAAAACCAAGATCACAATTTTTTTTTCTTTTTAAAATCCACTTAAACACTGAGTTGTAGTGTTCTTTCTATAGGCAATAATGGTAAATTTAGGACTTTTCCCAAAGCAAAGTAGATTGTTGTAAGGTGCAAAGGTTTGCTTTGTCTCGCTGTTTTCCGCCTATAAAATGGCCACCACAGCATGAGTGGATGATTGTTTCGACGATGCTGCAGCGGTGTTGGGGGTAAGCTCACCGCACCATGTTTACGTCCCCATACTTAAAGGTAAATTTTATGGTAAATATCTTGAAAATGTGTAGTAAAGCTGAATTTTTTTCACTTTTAATCAAATTACATACTTTAAAATATGTATATTCTTTTTATTTTTTTTTTGAAATTTTTTGCCAAATAATTTAGGATGCTAAACTGCACATTTACTGGTGCAAGAATATGGTTAACTTTCTGGCATCTTTATCTAAAAAGAAAAAAAAATGCACAAATTTCAACATCTAGAGCTTATTTAAATATTTGATTTTAATACCTTTGATTCATTAAAAGGCTGTGCTGTTTAGAAGCATGTCAGCATATAAAAATGAAACACATGCTAATTCTTGTTTCATGTCTCAAAAAAAGATTACATTCCAATAATTTTGTGAGAAAGTATGTACATTATGAAGTATTTTTTTGCACTACATACCAAAATTAAATATTTCTTATTTGTATACACAAGCCAGCAACTCAAAAGGTTACAAAATCTTAATATCTCATTTTAGGATATGATTCCACACTTCTGCTCTTTTGCAGAATGAAGAAGCACACATCTTATCAACACATTTCTTCTTCAGAATGTTCAGAAAAACATTATAGTTACAAAAGTCTTACTTCAATGAAATGTCATGATGATCATATGCAAATGTCTTAGGAACTATAATACATTTGTCTAATACCAGAAAAAAAAATGCCTTGCAAGATTATGCAAGCATATCATAATTGACATACCTACATAAAGCTGCTGCTTCAGATTGATAATCTTTGCATCTCATTAACTCACACACACTATCCAAGCATTTTCTAATCTACATATGTACTAACACAGGCATTGTGGAGATTTTCCTTGTCTAGACTCGATGTCAGGAGACCTCTGTTCTGAGAGGCATGTAGGTAGGAACACTTCAAAACAGTTGTCTTACACAAATATGATACGGAATATCACATACTATTCGTTAACCCCCCATGTATGATGTAGCAGCATGTGCCTTGTAAGGTCATCTTTCCTTGCAAATGCTTCAGAGCATTCTTCACAACTAAGAGTTTTCTCACCTGCATGCAGACACATATGCCTCAACAGATTCCGTTTCTCTTTGAAGGTTCGGGAGCACACACCACACACATAGGGTCTGCCAGCTGTGTGAAGACGACGATGTTTCAGTAGGTAATCTTTCCGCGTGAAGGCCTTGGAGCATATATCACACTCATGATGTTCCTCTTCCGTGTGAAGGAGTACGTGTTTCACAAGCGCACTTTTCCACGTGAACGATTTTGAGCATATGTCACACGTGTATGGTTTCTGGCCTGAATGGAGAAGCATATGTGATGAAAGTGTGGTTCTCTGTATAAATGTTTTTGAGCACACATGACACTCAAATGGCTTCTCATCCACATGACGAAACTTGTGTCTTGTTAGATGACCCTTCTGCGTGAATGTTTTGTGGCATATGTCACACTGGTGAGGCTTTTCCCCTGTATGGAGGAGCTGATGCCTTGCAAGATCACTACTCCGTGAGAATATCTTGGAACAGTCTTCACACTCGTGGTGAGGCATTATACTATAGAGCTTCACCTACTCTGTACAGGTCTGAGAACTGATAAAGATCTAAAATAGCACTACTTTTAGAGTAGAACCTCTTTATTTAACAAGAGCAAAAAATCTGGGCACTTTTACCTACAAAAATGCCAGTATTTTAAGAAAGGATATCAAGTACATGAAGATCTGCTTCAGTAAACTTTTACACACAGTTATCTGTTCTTAAACACTGATGACAGAAAAATCTGTATCAACTGAAGCACACAGGCTCGGTCTTTCCTGTTTCACCAGTATTTCCAAAGGTTTACCTCTTTTGTCTTTTCATTGGAACACTTGAGAATTCATAACGACCTTCCTTCATAAATAAAATAAAAACAATTAAAATATTCTTTCCATTAGCAGATTTAATCAGGCATTTGAAAATATTTTCTTTTGATTACCACGCTCCTCAGTTTCAGTTTCTTTGTGGCCTCAATCACTAAGTTACAGCTTTATCCTTGATTTCATTGTAACAACAGCCTGCTTTCAAACTTCAATGAACCGTTTTTAACTAAATTTACGGAAAAAGTATTCACAAACTTAGTGTGGCAAAAATGCTAAACACACCCAAAGACGAACTTTATTTATTATTTACGAAAAGCGTAAAACAAATCTACCACTAAAAGAAAAAACAAAAATACATTTCCCTCACTCAAGTTCACGGTTATGAGATTATTTACCTACTGCTTTCTTCAGTTCGCGAACTGGAGTAATACTGCTGTAAATATACAACTGTTAATTATAGTTATTTGATTATTCACGCACCGTTCAATGGGGAGCTCCATCACACTCTAATCAACACTGCGGTTCATTCGCGAAATTTCTGTACTCCTCAGACCCTAGCAGACAATCATTAATAACAACAAATTTCTGTTCTCATCGAAACTCAAAGGCAACTTTCCAAAGTCGTGCGTTTTACCGATTCTAAAAACCTAAAAACACACAGTTATAAAATTTCCCAACGTCAAACTAGAAAATTCCCTTCTCATACTAAAATTCTCTTAACCAAATCCGCAAGGTTCTCCCTAGATGGCCTTGGTCAGATACAGACGGTGGATGGGGGAATGCAGTCCACTCTTTAGGGCCGCTGGTTTCAGGGAAGCGAGAGAGCCAGAGCCGTAAGACAAACATAACATCCATACCTCACCGGGATTTTCTTTTCAGTGGGGGTTTTAACGATCTCCGTGAGCAACTCAATGAGCTATAAGCAGTCGCCCGTCCCTAATTTAGTGTCACTAATTCTTTTTATTTTTTATTGGAGGTTTAACGACCACCGTGAGCAACTCAATGAGCTATAAGCGATCGCCCGTCCCTAATTTAGGGCCACTGGTTCCAGGGAAGGGAGAAAGCCAGCGCCAAAAGACCAACACAACATCCATGCCTAACCGGGATTCAAACCCGGACCCTTCACGGACTAGTTGTTATAAGCAAGCACTTGGACCACTGCGCTACCGGGGCGGTCTAAGTGCTTGCTTATGACCATTTGGGATTCCAACCAAACCCATCAGGGACGGATGGTCAGAGGCCAACGCCTAGACCATTGCGCCATCGGGGCTGCCAAAAGCAGACTTATATTAAAGTGATCATATTGGAACAGTGATTTAAGCACAAAATACATCCCAGCAAATACAGTCTTGCTGGGCCAGCAGTGGCCCAGCACTATGTTGCACCTGCCCAACCGTCAATAAAATGTTCCTGTGGCCACCACATGGGCCAGCAGCTGCCCAACAGTTGAAACCCCCAATCAAATGCCATATGCCAGAACAGGACCATCAGTTATCCATCACTGGCACTGACTGCCACAAGCGGCCTTTTTTTTTTTATTGGAGGTTTAACAACCACCGTGAGCAACTTAATGGATTATAAGCAGTCGCCCGTCTAGGCCCGTAGCCAGGGGAGGGCCAGGCCGGGCTGCGCCCGACTGTGTTTCCTTTTGCCCGTACTAGGGATTCGCACAACAGTATAGTGCCCGACCTCTTTCAAATCTTTTGCCCGACCACTTTAAATCCTTCGCCCGATCTCAATCACCAGCCGCCCCTTCCAACTTGCTTGTCAGGCTACGGGCCTGCGCCCATCCCTAATTTAGGGCCACTGGTTTCTGGGAAGGGACAAAAGACAAACACAACATCCATGCTTAAGACAAACACAACATCCATGCTTAAGACAAACACAACATCCATGCTTAAGACAAACACAACATCCATGCTTCACCAAGATTCAAACCCGGACCCGTTTCGGACGACTGATGAGAAACCATCGCTTAGACCACTGCAACACCGGGGTGGCCAAGCGACATTTAAGCGGTCTTGCAACCACGTGCCATAAATGATGGCTAGCCTAATGTGGTTCACCAGTTTTTCGGTAGTGGCAGACGGCAATCACGTGACGTAACTGGTGGCTTTCTGAATCATGTCCGCCAATTTCCCAGTAGTAGTAATAAAAAACAAAAAAATAAATAAGCAGATATCCACAGTTCCCCAAAAGCATTTCTCTTTCTTTCCCAACAAAACTCATCTGCATGACGTCACGAAGCTGGGAAAATTTCCTCAAGAAGTCGGGAAAAACTCCAGTGGGCTGGCATCGAACCAATGACATCTTACTAACGAAAGGGACGCCTTAGCCACTACACTACCCACACAACATAGAGTCGAATCTAATAGACGTCGATTTGACGCCCACCATGTCCATTCGACTTCCACCATGAAAGTCCAGATTACATTTAATTTACGTAATCGGGATATCCAATAGCTGTACAAAGTCTTACCCGATTACGTTCAATCTACGTTTTTTTTTTTTTTTTTGATTGGAGGTTTAACGACCACCGTGAGCAACTCAATGGGCTATAAGCAGTCGCCCGTCCCTAATTTAGGGTCACTGGTTCCAGGGAAGGGAGAGAGCCAGTGCCGTAAGACAAACACAACATCCATGCCTCACCGGGATTCGAACCCGGACCCCTTCGGACGAATGATCAGAGGCCAACGCCTTAGACCACTGCGCCACCGGGGCGGCCAATCTACGTTTACTGGATGTAACGTATATACGCTAAATGGACGTGAGTCTAGATACGTCAATCGCACGTCATGTGTGCTACAGTGCAAAAAAAAAAAAAAAAAATAAGTAGCGTGAATTCACAGGAAATTCTTCATTCCACCGTGCCAGTCTGACAACGAAACCTTCATCACTCGCTCCAGTAAGATTTGAACCAGCGACCTTGCGATTACAAAGCGGATGTCTTACCAAAGAATATCTAAACTGATAAGAAGGTAAGGCTCAGCGAGACGTAACTAGCGCCACTATATTATGCGGCAAAGAATCATTACACGGAAGCCAACATTACAGGCTGATGCCGCAGCTTTGGTTGGCTTTGGCCGCAGGATGCCGGAGCAGACTGAGTTGGACTGAGCATGCGTGTTTGTGTTCAAAGAATATAAACGTTTGTTTGTGTTGGCGTTTTGTTCAAAGGTTTCTGCGTTTATAGCTCAGTCGTTTCAGCAAATAATACATATTTGGTTTCAGTGATCTGCAATTGTACCGTCTGTATCAAGCAAGCATGTCTTTGATGGAAGAAAATGATAAATCTACCAGGAGAGTAATTACGGGGTTTTTTTTCATTCTGCTTTAAGTGTTATTAAAGGAATCTTTTGAGCCTTAAAAGATTCTTGTTCCATTATATGCATGTTTACATGAAGAAGAGGTTAAATAATTTTCCTCGCCTTTACCTATAATCATTCTCAATATTCTGTTTTGTAAGGATTCACAGATGATTAAGGTTACAAGCTACATGTGAATCTCACATATTCTCCTTACAACAAAAGAAGGGACAGGAGGGATAAAAGAACATATTCTCCTTTCAACAAAAGAAGGGACAGGAGGGATAAAAGAACAACAAAAACAAATGCTTTAGTAATGACAAAGCCGAAGGAAACAAACGCAGATCATAGCTTCTTTGGCTTCGCTTCCTTTCCGTGAAATAGGCTTCCGTCCCGTGTCCCCTACGCTTTTTGCGCCTGAATGTTAACTTTCCCGCAGAGCATCTACAGCCGCATTACATGGTGGCGCTGCTGTCGCCTGTTTTACGTTATCTCTACGAGAGTTGAGCTTCTTCACGCGAAGCGTTTATATTCTTTGGTCTTACCGCGGAGCCACAAATTCCTGCGAACACCGCTTGCGTGCAAGGTACAACACTAATTTCGCGATGTTTATTTGTTTAGTTTAACGATCCCCGATGGCGCAATGGTCTAGGCGCTGGCCTCTGACCATCCATCCCTGATGGGTTTGGTTGGAATCCCTGTGGCCGCCCCGGTCGCTCAGTGGTCTAAGTGTTTGCTTCTGACCATTAGTCTGTGAAGGGTCCGGGTTCAAATCCCGGTGAGGCATGGATGTTGTGTTTACCTTATCGCAATGGCTCTCTTCCTTCTCTGGAGTCAGTGGGCCTAAATTAGGGACGGGCGACTGCTTATAGACCGTATGCATATGACATCACAGCGAGGTGAACCTCGTAGCAGACGTCCTGGTGATCAACTGGTGTACAAGCACTGTTTGGATTTGCATTGTGGAGCATTAAGGAAAAAGGTGTTATGTGCTTTTTTCAACTGAAGTAACCGAAGTGGGAGAGATAATTATGTGTCCTATTATAGATTACTGTCTGAACGAACGAAGTGGGATCAGAATTATGAAAATTTAATTCAGAAGCGCTAAAATTTGTGGTTATCACATAAATTGACATTGATGACCGGAAACGAAGGAACACTGGAGTGTGTAGTTTACATTTTGTAACAGCTATATTCATAAATTTACTAATGCATTATCTGAAAAACTCTATGAAGATCTTTAGACTAGGATTAACCTTTCTTATGAGTAAGATTATGCTGTTCTTTATCATGAATGTATCCACTGCCATAGGGCAGTGAATATCTTATGGAACCTTCATATGTTGGGTTCCCAGGCCGATTTTGGAAAAATTATCTCATAATAACATTCACCAGTTTATTATTATTGTCATTATATATTATATATAAGGTACAGAGACTTAATGCTACTCGCCAGAATTGTTATTATTATTATTATTACTACTACAGCCTTACCTGTGTAAAGCTGAGGATTTTTACCTTAGCTTAAGTTTCAGGTTGGGGAATATCCAAATTATTGAAAGGTAAACTTTTAAATTAAATAATTACCCAAAGATGACAGGACATTTTTATTTTAATTAACTGTGTGAATATGCTGTCAGCACAGAAGCTGGTGGCTGTGCTGGAATGCAGAATTTTGAGTTCCTTTCAAGCAAAAACATTCCCCTTTCTACAATATTGTTCAGGAAAATTGAGTATGGAATATCATATCGATGCCCACAATTGCCCAATAACTTTAATTTATCAGAATAAAGCTGTTTTTGATCACCAGATCACCCACTTACGTTGCTCATGCAATGCATTTTTGATCTCACGTGTACACCAGTTGTTCTGTAAGAAAGCAACAGACGAAAAAGTGACGCGAAACCGCGGTTTCGTGACGTCAATGCATACGTTCTATAGCTAAGCTGATCAGAAGTCCCCAATTCTTGAGGACAGTCCTCGAATTTAGTTTACCGTCCTCAAAAACGTCTGATGTCTTTGTTGACGCAAATTGTCCTCAAATGTCCACGAATTTACACTTCCTCATTAGCTTGTTAGATTTCTAATGAAAAATGTTCTTAAAAGTAGTTTTCATTGTATTAGTTTTTTTTTGTTTTTCTTTATTGGAGGTTTAACGACCACCGTGAGCAACTCAATGGGCTATAAGCAGTCGCCCGTCCCTAATTTAAAGCCACTGGTTCCAGGGAAGGGAGAGAACCAGTGCCGTAAGACAAACACAACATCCATGCCTCACCGGGATTCGAACCCGGACCCCGTTCGGACGAATGATCAGAGGCCATCGCTTAGACCACTGCACCACTGGGGCGGCGTATTAGTTTTCCGACATGCTTCTTGTGAAAACAAGTATAAATGGCACTGTGTTTGACCAGGTGAGTGAGTTTGTGTATTTAGGAAGCATGTTTGACAGAGAGAACAAGTTGGATGGTGAAATCAGTAGGCGAGTGAATTCTTCTTTGAAAGTCATAACTGCTCTGGGAGGTTTTCACAGGAATGATGGGTTCTCTAGAGAGTCCCGCATGGCTGTGTATGAAACAGTAATTTTTCCTACTCTGATGTATGGCAGTGAAACCTGGGTACTGCAGAAAAACATAAGAGTCGTTTCTGTGCTGGAGAAATGCGTTACTTACGTGGGGTTTGTGGCAAGACACGATCTGATTGTGTGAGGAATGAAGATGTATTGCAGTTGTGTGATGTAAAGCAAAATGTTGTTAGCAAGGTGGAGACCAATATGCTTCGGTGGTTTGGCCATGTTGAAAGAATGAGTGATGAAATGCTTACTAAGAAAATATTTTCAGCCCAAGTGGCAGGAAGGAAAGGCAGAGGAAGGCCAAGGAAGACATGGGTGGATCAGATTCAGGAGTGTCTGCATAAGAAAAAGATTATGAGTATGAAGTATAAAAGATCTTGTGTACGGCGTGTAATGGATATCAGTGAAGCACGAGTTGTATGTCAAGATCGCTGTAAATGGTGAAGTTCGATACAACAACAATAAGTAAAAATATCTGGAAGTTTGTATTTCTTTTTGGAGCTAACCTCTGAATCTCAGAGAACAGCTTAGTTTTTTTTTGATTGGAGGTTTAACGACCACCGTGAGCAACTCAAATGGGCTATAAGCAGTCGCCCATCCCTAATTTCGGGTCACTGGTTCCAGGGAAGGGAAAGAGCCAGTGCCGATAATCACTACCTTTAAAGAGCTGTATGCAGAATTTAAACTTAACCAATTTGTTGATGTAGGAACTTGGAACTCTTATCTCAATTGCTGCATAATAAATAACCATATCTTATATAATAATACTCTCTATAAGCAAGTGAACGGTATTCCAATGGGAACATCAACGTCCACGCATATCGCTAATCTATTCCTGTTCTTTAAGGAATATAAATTCATTAAAAATCACCCCACCTGCTCAGATAACTACCTTTACACTTTTAGCTATATTGATGATCTGCTGTGTATCAATAATTCAGAAGTTATAGAGAGTGATTTTGATAATATCTATCCTAGCTCTCTTAACTTATGTAAAACCAACCACAGTAATCAGGAACTTGAGTTCCTAGACTTAAGCATTAAGCTCAACAGAGGTAACCCATCTATTAGCCTCTATGATAAAAGAGTTAATTTTTTTTCCTTTCAAAGTAATTAAATATCTACACTGGAATAATAACATTTCAACCAAAGTAATTGAGAATGTACTAATTTCTCAGGTCCTAAGAATTTCAAGAATTTGCAGCAACAATTTGGACTTCAATTACCACATTAATATACTATTAGAAAGTTTTCTAGAGAACGAAATTCCTTCTTCTTTCATCAAAAGAACTTTAAGAAAAATTATTCTGAATAATAGAGTAAGGTTGGCAGATCTGCTTTAATTTTCGACACAGTTAATAATATGATTCTGACCAATCAAAGCCGTAAGGAAGTTGGCTAGAGGATGCCTATTAACCACCTAAAGGAACCTTAGTGCTATGGATATGACGGTCCTATTAAAACAAAAAATTAAATAATATAAACAAAATCACAAAAAAAGCTTAAAAATCTGTTTATAAAAGAAAATAAAAACAAATAAAAAAGAAAACTAGTTATTCATCACTAGGATAGCTATACTATAAAAATAGTAAAACCAACATTAAAATTAATAAGATTCTGATTAATCTATAGAAGCTTACTAAGGTGATTTAATACATGCAAAGATTATTAAATAAACTGCTCGTGTATTTTATAATATTTCTCATGTATTCTGGAGAGTTAATTCAGCTCTTTCTGATCATACAGATCCACAGTCTTAAGTTTATCTAATTTTTTTTTCTCTGGTTAAAATCTCCGCGCGTTGGTTTCTTGCTGTATGAGGAGGCCATCAGCCCCACCCTCACTGCCCCCAGCGTCTAGGGAGTGGCGGAAGAGGTCAGCCATGTTCTTCTCTTGTGAGGAGAAAAGTTTTTGTAACACAAGAGGTAAGGTCTCTTCCTTGTTTTTGGGTTCTAGGTTTTATAAGTTCAATGTTTGTACTTCATGTACCTTTTCTCTGTCGTTTTTTAGCTTTTCAGCTTTTAGGCATTGGTTTGTCTGTTAACATTTTTGCGGGTTTTAACTCTTTCTTTTCTTTGTAACTTTGAGCGTCTTTTGGGGTACCTAGGAACAGAAGATGGCTCAGCTTGTTCCTTTTCTATGCGCTGTCTATGCGCTGTTTTTTCAAAGTAGTTAAGTTCTTAATAACTAATTAATTATGCACTTAAAGCACTGCTGAAATACTTTGTACATATTGCAACTAACTGTTTAAGGTATATAACTTTCACAAAGTTTTCTTTAGTTAATTATTATCTTTAACTTATTCTCGTTTTCGTGCTGTCATAAGTTGTAGAGTAGGGGGTTTTAGACTCAAGTTTTCTTTCAAAAATCTGTTCGTTATAAATTAACATTTCCTTTTTTAATTGCAATGTAAAATTTGGATTTCTTTTGCATTGTTTTTCAGGTTTAAATTCTCTCTCAAACGAACTTGGAATTTCGTTATGGCTGAAAATCATTTCTAATTATTATGTCACTCTCACAGCTTGAGTTCTTTTATCTTCTTCTCTCTGTTTAATAGTAACAGATGAAGAGTATGGGTCGGGCCAGGAAGGTTAATGGATGCAAGCGAAATTGTTAACTAGTGCTAGGTCATGCAACTCTACGGAGGACATGACATATATATATATATATATTTTTAAACTATTTTAGGTGGGAATGTTACTTGCATCTATGGCCTTGCAGAAACCCATTTCCAACTAGGTCTTTGTGGAAGTGAGAAAATGCAGAGTTTTTGCTGGTCCTTGATAAAGCCAAGGCTCAGTATTCTCGACACCTTCTACATTCAGTTGTTTTATTTTATTTTTTTATCTTTTTTCCTTTTGATCACACAGGTAGATACATAACCTTTTCTATGTTGTACTAGGTGTGAGTCAAAATTATATATGTATTTTTTTGCTTAGGTATCTTCTTTATAGAATGTGAATTCTGAATTTTTAAAACTGCTGCGTTGCGCGTTTTGATTTTCAGGTTATTTTGCACCCTTCGTTTTAAATTCTAAAATTTTTTCCTTAGTCTTCAGTTTTGCTCTTTAGTAACTAATTTCAATTTATTATTTAGCAGCTCATGCGCAAATTCTAGTTGAAATGTTTTATTATTATTATTATTATTTTTTTTTTTTTTTTTTTTTTTATATTTTTTTTATTACTATTTTTTTACTTAAGGTTTTTTTTCATTTTCTAATTTTTCTTTTTAGTATGTTTTGGATGCAGCTTTTTGGAGTGTAGTTTATACTCGAGTTTGGTCTTTTCTTGGACTGCTTATTTCTAAAAAGTTTTTCCTAGTTGGTATGCTCAGAATTTGTATGTTTTGGCCCAAGTGGAGTTCTAAGGACGATGAAAGGATTGGAGGTCAGCTCAGATATTTTAAGTCCTCCCGCTCGGTTAGGCTAGCACCCTTTCCCATAGTGTATGAACTCGCTGGCAAAGGTAATCTAAAGTTATGAAATGACAAACGTTGTTTGACATGTAAATCTGAAGATCCTAACCTCTATTCTTCTGTTGAGGATAATTGCTCCAACAAGTTTTGCAAAGCCTACAATACCATCTATAAGCTCTCCTGTACTGTCTGCAACCTTAGCTATATTGGCCAAAGTAAAAATCCTCTTCATCTTAGGATTAATGGTCACAGGTCTCTAGTAAACAAGTTCTCTAATTCAGGAGTGAACCCTCCACAAACGCCAACCAGTACTCTACCTTTGAATTAGAGCATTTCCATACTCATGGTTTTGACAAAGTGAAAATAGAGGTACTACATATTATCCCTGACCTCTATGCTCGGCTAGAAACTGAATCCCTTGAAATTTTGCAGCATCAGTCTCTTTATCCCTATGGCCTTAATTCCACTCTATCTGACAATAAGCATAATCAGCATAAATTTTCAATTCGTGAACTCTTCTTTCTTGTTAATAATAAGAGCTTCTCTAGAGGTAATAGAGGACAGAGGTTATTTCGCACATCAAGCAAAGTTGATTTTGCTAACTTGCTAAAAACTCTGGAAAGCTTTAAAACTGGCACTAATTTTGTTAAAAATACTTACAAAATTCTCAAGTCCTTCAAGCACTCTGTCCTTAAATGTTTTTTCAAATTCTGGAATGAAACTGCTGACCATGTTGATAAGCATGTTTTTGCTTTGGTTCTGGACATTCTTAAACATATTCTTAAAAATAAAATTTCTCTTAAAGAATTTTCCAGTAATTTTGTTACCATCAGGTTCCTAAATAAAGCCTACGTTAATCTCAATGTAAGAAAGCTGTTCTACAATAATGCAATTTTTTTCCCATCCACAGGCACCAGTCTATTGTAAGTTTTAAATATGTTAAGACCTTAGGGTCAATAGTTAAAAACTACAAACTTAACTCTTCGAGCTACATTCCTGTAATTACTACTTGTTCTTGTGATGAACATAAAGAAACAGTTCACTATGATAAGAATTACAACCATATTATCACCGGAAACTTGAGTTTTGTTGAAAATGAAAAGCTTAGGAATTTATTAGAGTATGGCTCTAAATTCAGACCTTCCTTCACAATTTCCAAAGAAAGGATTCTTGAGAGCTTCACTCAAGATGTAAATAAGTACATCGTAAAAACCAGTTTAACGTACAATCAGCCTATTGAGGCCTTCGCAGAATGGAAATATAATATTATCAATAGCTTCACCGGTGAGTTGGCAGGTCTGGACTTTTGTTTCGACAGAAATCTCTTTTTCTCTGGAGAAGCTAAAAGGTCACTCTCCAAACTACAAGACCAATTTATTTTTACCACTACGGATAAAGCTAGCAATAATTTTGCAATTATCTGTAAGAAGTTCTATTTTGAATTGTTAACTATGGAACTCAATAATAGAGTAACATACGAGCCCGTAAGTTATTCTACCAAGCAGTTAGAAAATCGGTTTAAGGCATTCTTCAAGAAACTTAAAATTCCACAAACTAGAAGATATGAGCCTGAATTTCCATTTCTTTTTGCAACGGTTAAGTTTCATAGGGATCCTGTGAAGTTCAGGTTCATAGCTAGTGGAGTAAGGAGTCATAAAAAGAAAATAGATCTTGCTTTTGAAGATGTCTTAAAGAAGGTTTTGAAACACATTAGAAACTGTTCTAACTTGATGTACAGAGATTTTTGGATAATTAATAATAATGCAGAAGTAATTTCTACTATACTCAAAGTTTGTCCCCTAGATATTAATAGTTATGATTTTGAAAACCTATATACTAATCTGCCTCTATCAGATATAATCACTACCTTTAAAGAGCTGTATGCAGAATTTAAACTTAACCAATTTGTTGATGTAGGAACTTGGAACTCTTATCTCAATTGCTGCATAATAAATAACCATATCTTATATAATAATACTCTCTATAAGCAAGTGAACGGTATTCCAATGGGAACATCAACGTCCACGCATATCGCTAATCTATTCCTGTTCTTTAAGGAATATAAATTAATTAAAAATCACCCCACCTGCTCAGATAACTACCTTTACACTTTTAGCTATATTGATGATCTGCTGTGTATCAATAATTCAGAAGTTATAGAGAGTGATTTTGATAATATCTATCCTAGCTCTCTTAACTTATGTAAAACCAACCACAGTAATCAGGAACTTGAGTTCCTAGACTTAAGCATTAAGCTCAACAGAGGTAACCCATCTATTAGCCTCTATGATAAAAGAGTTAATTTTCCTTTCAAAGTAATTAAATATCTACACTGGAATAATAACATTTCAACCAAAGTAATTGAGAATGTACTAATTTCTCAGGTCCTAAGAATTTCAAGAATTTGCAGCAACAATTTGGACTTCAATTACCACATTAATATACTATTAGAAAGTTTTCTAGAGAACGAAATTCCTTCTTCTTTCATCAAAAGAACTTTAAGAAAAATTATTCTGAATAATAGAGTAAGGTTGGCAGATCTGCTTTAATTTCGACACAGTTAATAATATGATTCTGACCAATCAAAGCCGTAAGGAAGTTGGCTAGAGGATGCCTATTAACTACCTAAAGGAACCTTAGTGCTATGGATATGACGGTCCTATTAAAACAAAAAATTAAATAATATAAACAAAATCACAAAAAAAGCTTAAAAATCTGTTTATAAAAGAAAATAAAAACAAATAAAAAAGAAAACTAGTTATTCATCACTAGGATAGCTATACTAAAAATAGTAAAACCAACATTAAAATTAATAAGATTCTGATTAATCTATAGAAGCTCACTAAGGTGATTTAATACATGCAAAGATTATTAAATAAACTGCTCGTGTATTTTATAATATTTCTCATGTATTCTGGAGAGTTAATTCAGCTCTTTCTGATCATACAGATCCACAGTCTTAAGTTTATCTAATTTTTTTTTTTCTCTGGTTAAAATCTCCGCGCGTTGGTTTCTTGCTGTATGAGGAGGCCATCAGCCCCACCCTCACTGCCCCCCAGCGTCTAGGGAGTGGCGGAAGAGGTCAGCCATGTTCTTCTCTTGTGAGGAGAAAAGTTTTTGTAACACAAGAGGTAAGGTCTCTTCCTTGTTTTTGGGTTCTAGGTTTTATAAGTTCAATGTTTGTACTTCATGTACCTTTTCTCTGTCGTTTTTTAGCTTTTCAGCTTTTAGGCATTGGTTTGTCTGTTAACATTTTTGCGGGTTTTAACTCTTTCTTTTCTTTGTAACTTTGAGCGTCTTTTGGGGTACCTAGGAACAGAAGATGGCTCAGCTTGTTCCTTTTCTATGCGCTGTCTATGCGCTGTTTTTTCAAAGTAGTTAAGTTCTTAATAACTAATTAATTATGCACTTAAAGCACTGCTGAAATACTTTGTACATATTGCAACTAACTGTTTAAGGTATATAACTTTCACAAAGTTTTCTTTAGTTAATTATTATCTTTAACTTATTCTCGTTTTCGTGCTGTCATAAGTTGTAGAGTAGGGGGTTTTAGACTCAAGTTTTCTTTCAAAAATCTGTTCGTTATAAATTAACATTTCCTTTTTTAATTGCAATGTAAAATTTGGATTTCTTTTGCATTGTTTTTCAGGTTTAAATTCTCTCTCAAACGAACTTGGAATTTCGTTATGGCTGAAAATCATTTCTAATTATTATGTCACTCTCACAGCTTGAGTTCTTTTATCTTCTTCTCTCTGTTTAATAGTAACAGATGAAGAGTATGGGTCGGGCCAGGAAGGTTAATGGATGCAAGCGAAATTGTTAACTAGTGCTAGGTCATGCAACTCTAAGGAGGACATGACTTATATATATATTTTTTAAACTATTTTAGGTGGGAATGTTACTTGCATCTATGGCCTTGCAGAAACCCATTTCCAACTAGGTCTTTGTGGAAGTGAGAAAATGCAGAGTTTTTGCTGGTCCTTGATAAAGCCAAGGCTCAGTATTCTCGACACCTTCTACATTCAGTTGTTTTATTTTATTTTTTTATCTTTTTTCCTTTTGATCACACAGGTAGATACATAACCTTTTCTATGTTGTACTAGGTGTGAGTCAAAATTATATATGTATTTTTTTGCTTAGGTATCTTCTTTATAGAATGTGAATTCTGAATTTTCAAAACTGCTGCGTTGCGCGTTTTGATTTTCAGGTTATTTTGCACCCTTCGTTTTAAATTCTAAAATTTTTTCCTTAGTCTTCAGTTTTGCTCTTTAGTATATATATATATATATATATATATATATATATTGACAAATGTCAACCCCGCCTTCTCGTGGTGCATCCTGTTCCCACTAAAGAGGCTCTGACGACCGCCCATAGCGGTATAACTATACCATCGGGATCAGAGGAAATGCTATCCCACACTCACCAACCCGCTTGGCCAGCGTGGTGAGTTATGGCCAAACCCTCCAAAATGATTCCACAACTTAAATCTTGGCCCTCAGTCTCCGGCAGCTGGAATGTACCTGGCCAAGGCAGCGGCCAGTGCGACATGAAGGCAGAGGGTGCTAAGAATCCCCGGAGGACCGGACTAGGCTGCCATCTGATGCTGACCTTGGCTACTTACAATGGACGCTCCCTATCTTCTGATTCAAGGCTTCTTGAATTGGAAGAGGAACTACAAAGGATCAAGTGGGACATCGTGGGGCTAAGTGAGGTAAGGAGAAAAGGAGAAGATCTCATCGAACTGAAAAGTGGACATCTCTTCTACTATCGTGGGACAGATACTGGCAGAACTAGTGGTGTTGGATTTATAATAAACAAGAAACTGAAGGATAAAGTTGTAGAAGTTGAAAGTTCCTCTGACAGAGCTGCACGACTTGTTATCCAACTCTCGAAAAGATACCAGGCTCAGATTATTCAAACTTATGCACCCACCACAAGTCATCCTGAAGAAGAAATTGAAGAATTTTATGAGGAAATTTGTCATCTAAATAATAAAGGTAAGCAGCACTTGAAAATAATTATGGGAGATTTCAATGCAAAAATAGGGCAACGGCAACAGAATGAAACTTCAGTAGGTAAATTCGGTCACGGCAACAGAAACCAGCGTGGAAATACTCTCGTTGAGTTTGCAGAGGCAGAAGGGTTTTTCATCTTGAACTCCTTCTTCAAGAAAAAGCCACACAGGAAATGGACATGGAGACATCCAAATGGGACGACAAGTGAAATTGATTTTATTATGTGTAACAAAAAATTCGTCATAGAAGACTGCAGTGTGCTAAACAAGTTCAACACAGGTAGTGACCATAGATTGGTGAGATGTAAGATGCACCTCAACACTAAACTTGAACGTGGCAAGCTCATAGGACAAACAAAATCTATTGACATAACCAACCTTAAAAAACACCATAATACCTTCAAGTTAGAACTGAAGAACAGGTTCTCTGCTTTAGAAGGCCTAACATCGGAAGAAGTGGACATCTCTGAAGTTAACAGAAAAGTAACCAAAGCTCTTATGGAAACAGCAACAAAATTAGCTGGGTCTAAGAACAAGTTGCATGTGAACAAATTATCAGGAAAAACCAAAAATGTTGATGCAAAAAAGAAGAGAGATGAGGACAACTAAAGAAGATGTGACTTCCAAAGTGGAATATATAGAGCTATGCAAGACAGTAAGAAAAAGTATCACTGAAGACGTAAGGAAATTCAACTGTGAACTAGTGAGGAAAGCAATTGAAAACAACCAAAGCCTAAAGATAGCAAAGGGACATCTCAGTAAGGGAAGAAAACAGATTATGGCACTGAGAAAAGAAGATGGTTCTGTAACAAGAAATAAAGGCGAAATTTTGACAAGAGTGAAAGATTTCTACTCCAAATTATATGAAAGGGATGATATATGCACTCCAGACATCATGAAAGATACCAGTACCAGAGTTCCTCCAGTCCTTCCAGCAGAAGTTGCACATGCAATCAAGAACATGAAGCGAGGAAAAGCTCCAGGAGAAGATGGAATTACTGTAGACATCATACAAGAAGCAAGTGGTGAAATCGAAACAGTACTCGCCCAAATTTTCACTCGATGCCTTAATGAAGGAAAGATTCCTGAGGATTGGAACACCGCTACAATGATCCTGCTACATAAGAAAGGTGACATTGAGGATCTCGGAAACTACAGACCTATCAGCCTCCTATCAGTAGTTTATAAAATCTTCACTAAAGTTCTTTCACACCGCTTGAAGGTAACACTGGACATGGCTCAACCGAGAGAACAAGCTGGATTCAGGAGTGGCTATAGCACAATAGATCATATCCACGTGCTGAGAGAACTAATTGAAAGAGCGAGGGAATATGAACTTCCATTGTGCATGGCTTTTATCGATTATGAAAAAGCCTTTGATTCAGTGAAACCATCAGCAGTTACAATGGCTCTGAAAACCTGCGGTATTGAAGATGCATACATTAATATTATTAATAACATCTATGAAAATGCAAGTGCAAAGATTAGGCTGTTTGAAAATACAACACACGTAAAAATTGGAAAGGGAGTGAGACAAGGTGACACCATATCTCCGAAGCTCTTTAATGCCACATTGGAGGGTGTTTTTCAGTCACTGAGCTGGGAAAACAAGGGGATAAAGATTAATGGAGATTATCTAACCCACCTTCGTTTTGCTGATGACGTAGTCATTTTTGCAACTACCCCATCAGAGCTGCAGAGTATGATCCAGGAACTTGCTGACAAGAGTAAAGAAGTGGGATTAAAAATGAACTTTCAGAAGACAAAAGTGATGTTCAATGCTTTTACAAGAAATGAAGATTTATCGATTGATGGAGAAAAGCTGGAGATAACAGACACGTACGTTTATCTTGACAGCAGATATCAAGTGAGGGTCACATTGATGAAGAAATTAATCGGCGTACAAAACTTGCCTGGAGAGCTTTTGGAAGAAACAGCATAATTTTCAAGAGCAATATGCCATTATGTCTTAAAAGAAAAGTGTTTGATCAATGCATCCTTCCAGTGCTTACGTATGGTGCGGAGACGTGGACCTTAACTAAAAGAGACATACAAAGGCTGCAGACAACTCAAAGTAGAATGGAGAGGTGCATGCTTGGTGTAACCAGGAGAGATAAGAAGAGGAACTCGTGGATCCGAAAAATGACAAGAGTGGAAGACATCATGATCAGAGTTAAATCCCTGAAATGGCAATGGGCTGGACATACTGCCAGAAGGACAGATCATCGATGGACAGCTGAAATTTTAGATTGGATTCCAAGGGACAGGAAAAGACCCAGAAGAAGACCACATGGGAGATGGGTGGATGAAATTCGAAAGTATGCAGGGTGACATGGAGGAGACTGGCACAAGACAGACCGTTGTGGAGGAAACTTGGGGAGACCTTCGTCCAGCAGTGGATTGATAATGGTTGACAATGATGATGAAGGTCTCCCAAGTTATCATCATCATCATCATCATCATTGTCAACCATTATCAATCCACTGCTGGACGAAGGTCTCCCAAGTTTCCTCCACAACGGATATATATCATCATCATCATCATCATTGTCAACCATTATCAATCCACTGCTGGACGAAGGTCTCCCCAAGTTTCCTCCACAACGGTCTGTCTTGTGCCAGTCTCCTCCATGTCACCCCTGCATACTTTCGAATTTCATCCACCCATCTCCCATGTGGTCTTCTTCTGGGTCTTTTCCTGTCCCTTGGAATCCAATCTAAAATTTCGGCTGTCCATCGATGATCTGTCCTTCTGGCAGTATGTCCAGCCCATTGCCATTTCAGGGATTTAACTCTGATCATGATGTCTTCCACTCTTGTCATTTTTCGGATATACGAGTTCCCCTTCTTATCTCTCCTGGTTACACCAAGCATGCACCTCTCCATGCTGCTTTGAGTTGTCTGCAGTCTTTGTATATCTCTTTTAGTTAAGGTCCACGTCTCTGCACCATACGTAAGCACTGGAAGGATGCATTGATCAAACACTTTTCTTTTAAGACATAATGGCATATTGCTCTTGAAAATTATGCTGTTTCTTCCAAAAGCTCTCCAGGCAAGTTTTGTACGCCGATTAATTTCTTCATCAATGTGACCCTCACTTGATATCTGCTGTCCAAGATAAACGTACGTGTCTGTTATCTCCAGCTTTTCTCCATCAATCGATAAATCTTCATTTCTTGTAAAAGCATTGAACATCACTTTTGTCTTCTGAAAGTTCATTTTTAATCCCACTTCTTTACTCTTGTCAGCAAGTTCCTGGATCATACTCTGCAGCTCTGATGGGGTTGTTGCAAAAATAACTACGTCATCAGCAAAACGAAGGTGGGTCAGTTAATCTCCATTAATCTTTATCCCTTTGTTTTCCCAGCTCAGCGACTGAAAAACACCCTCTAATGTGGCATTAAAGAGCTTCGGAGATATGGTGTCACCTTGTCTCACTCCCTTTCCAATTTTTATGTGTGTTGTATTTTCAAACAGCCGAATCTTTCCACTTGCATTTTCATAGATGTTATTAATAATATTAATGTATGCATCTTCAATACCGCAGGTTTTCAGAGCCATTGTAACTGCTGATGGTTTCACCGAATCAAAGGCTTTTTCATAATCGATAAAAGCCATGCACAATGGAAGTTCATATTCCCTCGCTCTTTCAATTAGTTCTCTCAGTACGTGGATATGATCTATTGTGCTGTAGCCACTCCTGAATCCAGCTTGTTCTCTCGGTTGAGCCATGTCCAGTGTTACCTTCAAGCGGTGTGAAAGAACTTTAGTGAAGATTTTATAAACTACTGATAGGAGGCTGATAGGTCTGTAGTTTCCGAGATCCTCAATGTCACCTTTCTTATGTAGCAGGATCATTGTAGCGGTGTTCCAATCCTCAGGAATCTTTCCTTCATTAAGGCATCGAGTGAAAATTTGGGCGAGTACTGTTTCAATTTCTCCACTTGCTTCTTGTATGATGTCTACAGTAATTCCATCTTCTCCTGGAGCTTTTCCCCGCTTCATGTTCTTGATTGCATGTGCAACTTCTGCTGGAAGGACTGGAGGAACTCTGGTACTGGTATCTTTCATGATGTCTGGAGTGCATGTATCATCCCTTTCATATAATTTGGAGTAGAAATCTTTCACTCTTGTCAAAATTTCGCCTCTATTTCTTGTTACAGAACCATCTTCTTTTCTCAGTGCCATAATCTGTTTTCTTCCCTTACTGAGATGTCCCTTTGCTATCTTTAGGCTTTGGTTGTTTTCAATTGCTTTCCTCACTAGTTCACAGTTGAATTTTCTTACGTCTTCAGTGATACTTTTTCTTACTGTCTTGCATAGCTCTATATATTCCACTTTGGAAGTCACATCTTCTTTAGTTGTCCTCATCTCTCTTCTTTTTTGCATCAACATTTTCGTTTTTCCTGATAATTTGTTTACATTCAACTTGTTCTTAGACCCAGCTAATTTTGTTGCTGTTTCCATAAGAGCTTTGGTTACTTTTCTGTTAACTTCAGAGATGTCCACTTCTTTCGATGTTAGGCCTTCTAAAGCAGAGAACCTGTTCTTCAGTTCCAACTTGAAGGTATTATGGTGTTTTTTATGGTTGGTTATGTCAATAGATTTTGTTTGTCTTATGAGCTTGCCACGTTCAAGTTTGGTGTTGAGGTGCATCTTACATCTCACCAATCTATGGTCACTACCTGTGTTGAACTTGTTTAGCACACTGCAGTCTTCTATGACGAATTTTTTGTTACACATAATAAAATCAATTTCACTTGTCGTCCCATTTGGATGTCTCCATGTCCATTTCCTGTGTGGCTTTTTCTTGAAGAAGGAGTTCAAGATGAAAAACCATTCTGCCTCTGCAAACTCAACGAGAGTATTTCCACGCTGGTTTCTGTTGCCGTGACCGAATTTACCTACTGAAGTTTCATTCTGTTGCCGTTGCCCTATTTTTGCATTGAAATCTCCCATAATTATTTTCAAGTGCTGCTTACCTTTATTATTTAGATGACAAATTTCCTCATAAAATTCTTCAATTTCTTCTTCAGGATGACTTGTGGTGGGTGCATAAGTTTGAATAATCTGAGCCTGGTATCTTTTCGAGAGTTGGATAACAAGTCGTGCAGCTCTGTCAGAGGAACTTTCAACTTCTACAACTTTATCCTTCAGTTTCTTGTTTATTATAAATCCAACACCACTAGTTCTGCCAGTATCTGTCCCACGATAGTAGAAGAGATGTCCACTTTTCAGTTCGATGAGATCTTCTCCTTTTCTCCTTACCTCACTTAGCCCCACGATGTCCCACTTGATCCTTTGTAGTTCCTCTTCCAATTCAAGAAGCCTTGAATCAGAAGATAGGGAGCGTCCGTTGTACGTAGCCAAGGTCAGCATCAGATGGCAGCCTAGTCCGGTCCTCCGGGGATTCTTAGCACCCTCTGCCTTCATGTCGCACTGGCCGCTGCCTTGGCCAGGTACATTCCAGCTGCCGGAGACTGAGGGCCAAGATTTAAGTTGTGGAATCATTTTGGAGGGGTTTGGCCATAACTCACCACGCTGGCCAAGCGGGTTGGTGAGTGTGGGATAGCATTTCCTCTGATCCCGATGGTATAGTTATACCGCTATGGGTGGTCGTCAGAGTCCCTTTAGTGGGAACAGGATGCACCACGAGAAGGCGGGGTTGACATTTGTCAAGGAGAGGCTGTGATGTTACGCATCACCTGACCTTACATCCCATATATATATATATATATATATATATATATATTCGCATGCAATTAGTTTGGTGTATATATATATATATATATGTTCTTGTGAAAACAAATTTTGACTTTTTTTTTCTTCTTTCCGAGTTTAACGACCACCGCGAGCAACTCTAAGGACTATAAGCTTTCTCTAATTTGGAGACATTCGTTCTAGGGAAGAGAGAGAGAACAGGTGTTGTAAGACAAACACACCATCCATGTCTAAGTCGGGACTCGAACCCGTACCCACTTGTACAAATGGTCAGTGGTCAGCACTAGGACGCTGAACCACTGGCGCGGTCAAATTTCGACTGTACTTGATCTAAGTTTTTTTTTTGATTGGAGGTTTAACGACTATCGTGAGCAACTCAATGGGCTATAAGCAGCGTCCGTCCCTAATTTAGTGCCACTGTTCTAGGGAAGGGAAAGAGCCAGTGCCGTCAGACAAACACAACATCCATGCCTCACCGGGATTCGAACCCGGACCCCTTTCAGACGAAAGATCAGAGGCCATCGCTTAGGCCTAAGTTTCTCCAAAACCTTTGGCAAAATAAAAAATTCGCATGCAATTAGTTTGGTGTGCAACTTGATTTTAATTTGGCACATATACAAGGTAAAGCATTTCACTTTTGCTAATAAGTTCTCGCCATCATAATTCTACTTTGTCAATACAAATTACCAATATTCTACAAGATATATCCTTTTAAGACACACATTTTCATATGTAATATCACCTTTTTTGAAGCAATGCAGTTTTGTGACAAAAAGATTTGCATATTTATTTTGAGTACATATATGTCCCCAAATGAACTGCCGATTTGGGGACGCCATGCCCTTTTGTCCTCAAATCAGTGTTCCGATATCTGGCCACCTTATCTATAGCCCATTGAGTTGCTCACAGTGGTCGGTCGTTAAACCCCTAATCAAAAAAATGCCTGATAAATCTCAGGCAGAGAGACCCACATGTGGGACCACAAAACAAGGTATTCAATGAAAATGAAAACAAATATGATCAGAATCACAAGTACGTAAGCCGTTCAAAAAGTAACGAGACTGACGTCATAGCACTAAAAATAACCCACCCAGCTGCCTCTGTCGGAACACCTGCAAGGTCAGTCACGTGACGATGCGTCGTTACAGCGTTCTGCTAGTTAATTCTTGTAGTAGACGGCGTGGAGTTCAGACGTGTTTCTGTAACCCAGTTCGAAGTTAAAACTGCAGCAAAGAGCGGCTATAAAATTTTGCGTGCGTTTGAATAAAACCACCACAGAAATGCAGGAAATGATTCAAACAGCCTATAAGGAAGATCCTTTATCTTGTGCAAGAGTTTTTGAGTAGCACAAGAAATTTGTGAATGTCGAATAGTGGCTGGAAGACGCGACACTCTATGGTAGGCCTTCGACATCGAATACGGAGGTTAATGTTAGTACCATCGAGTAGGCCTCCTTCGACATCGACTGCGGAGGTTAATGTCACTACCATCGAGTAGGCCTTCAACATTGACTACGGAGGTTAGCCTGTAAGGAAGATGCTTTGTCCCGTGCAAGAGTTTTTAGTGGCACAAGAAATTTGTGAATGGTGAAGAGTGTCTGGAAGATGCGCCACTCTCCGGTAGGCTTTCAACATCGACTACGGAGGTTAATGCTAATACCATCGAGCAGGCTTTCGACATCGACTACGGAGGTTAATGTCACTACCATCGATTAGGCCTTCGACATCGAATACGGAGGTTAATGTCAGTACCATCGAGTAGGCCTTCGACATCGACTATGGAGGTTAATGTCAATACCATCGATTAGCCTTTCGACATCGTCTACGGACGTTGATGTCACTACCATCGAGAAAGCCTTCGACAGCGACTACGGAGGTTAGCCAGTAAGGAAGATGCTTCGTCCCGTGCAAGAGGTTTTGAGTGGCACAAGAAGTTTATGAATGGTGAAGAGTGTCTGGAGGACGCGCCACTCTCCGGTAGGCCTTCAACATCGACTACGGAGGTTAATGTTAATACCATAGAGTAGGCTTTCGACATCGTCTACGGAGGATAATGTCACTACCATCGAGTAGGTCTTCGACATCGACTACGGAGGTTATCCTGTAAGGAAGATGCTTTGTCCCGTGCAAGAGTTTTTGAGTGGCACAAGAAATTTGTGAATTGTGAAGAATGTCTGGAAGACGCGCCACTCTCCGGTAAGCCTTCAACATCGACTACGGAGGTTAATGTTAATACCATCGAGCAGGCTTTCGACATCGTCTACGGATGTTAATGTCACTACCATCGATTAGGTCTTCGACATCGACTACGGAGGTTAATGTCAGTACCATCGAGTAGGCCTTCGACATCGACTACGGAGGTTAATATCAATACCATCGATTAGGCTTTCGACATCGTCTACGTACGTTAATGTTACTACCATCAAGTAGGCCTTCGACATCGACTCTGGAGGTTAGCCTGTAAGGAAGATGCTTTGTCCTGTGCAAGAGTTTTTAGTGGCACACGAAATTTGTGAATGGTGAAGTGTCTGGAAGACGCGCCACTCTCCGGTAGGCCTTCAACATCGACTACGGAGGTTAATGTTAATACCATCGAGCAGGCCTTCGACATCGCCTACGGAGGTTAATGTCACTACCATCGATTAGGCCTTCGACATCGACTACGGAGGTTAATGCCAATACCATCGAGTAGGCTTTCGACATCGTCTACGGACGTTAATGTCACTACCATCGAGTAGGTCTTCGACATCGACTGCGGAGGTTAATGTCACTACCATCGAGTAGGAATTCGACATCGATTGCGATAGCGTAGTCTTCAACTAACTGGTATCACGAGAGACACGTGTGCATTGTTTCTGCGCATACGCAGTTCCCTTACTTACACCTCGTGTTAAGGTTGCTTTTTTGCAAGCTACGGGCCACTAGGGGCACTTGCTTGGTGACCCGCAATTCACGGCGATGCTGCAGGACCATCAATGGCTGCCAACTGATGGCGTTGCCACCAACGACCGCTAACGTGAGCGGCAGATTTCAGCCAGCAGTGACCCATCACTGCCAGTTGATGGCCAGCAGTTTCCCAACACTTGTGCTTTTTCTGGGACATCGTGTTCAGGCTCAATTTAGTTTCCCAACACTTGTGCTTTTGCTGGGACATCGTGTTCAGGCTCAATTTAGTTTCCCAACACTTGTGCTTTTGCTGGGACGTTGGTGTTCCTTGCTGTTCAGGCTCAATTTGCGCAGTTCAAGTGGAAGGTTGTGGCTCTAGAGTCTAACTCGGGTGAAACGCATCCTGGCGCTCGGACTTTTCACACTCCCAACATTTCTGTGACCTTTAGGTTAATGACTTCAAGAGCCTTTTTCGGATTCCTCTCGTTCTTTTCTAGCTGTTTGTTTAACTTTTTGTTGGTTCTTATAATTTCCTTTGGATTTTTACGGCATTTCTAAATTTTCGTCATCAAATTTTTTTTACCTAAAAAATAAACAAATAAATTTTAAATCCACTTTATTTCCGGTTTATCACATACGTCCGTTAGCTCTGACGGTCAGCTACGGAATGCGGGGCTGAGGTTATCGCTATCATTATCCATTCACTAGTTATCAACTTTAAAACGGCGTGTGGCGAAACAGAATCACGCGAACTTTTGATTAATTTTCTAACGCTACTGTATGGAGGGTTGAAACTTGCTTTGTTATAAATGGGGCTCTATGAACTATCTAATGATGTATTATTTATTACTCTACAATTATTAATTTCGAAGATATAAGCGTTCTGTGTGTTGCATGTTTTCATTGCATCCGTGCTTCTGATGTTATCCCCTAGCTCGGAGACAGACGTAGTTCTACGTCAAAAACAACTTCGTGGGAGTCGATTTGCATCAAATACTGAATGCCACAGTTGTCTAAGCGACGGCTTATGACCATTCGTCCGAGTTGGGTTCGGGTTTCGAATCCCGGTGAGGCACGGATGCTGTGTTTGTCTTACGATGCTGGCTCTTTCCCTTTCCTAGAACCAGTGGCCCTAAATTAGGGACAGGCGACTGACTGCTCATAGCCCATTGAGTTGCTCATGGTGGTCGTTAAACCTTCAAGCAAAAAGAAATCAAATACTGAACTGTACAATGTTGTGATGGGTATCCTGAACAACATGTCGAGGAAGGGCTTCTAACACACCTTCCGGAAGTAGACAGAAAGGTGGAACCGGTGCATACAGGTGGTATAGGGAGATACTTCGGAAGTATGTAAGTGTAAGTCTGTCTACTGCATTACACTTCTACCGCATGTAAAATCTGACTCGTTACTTTTCGGACGTCCCTCTTATAAGAATACTGTTTTCAAAACCTGTGGGAGATGTGGTACATTTCACAAAATGCATAATTGTCCTGCTTTTAAGGTCGTCTTTGAATGAGTGTTATGCTTCATCTTCTGCGATAGATGGCGCAAAATATCACTCCTTGGGCGTGCCTTTTACGTCTTAAGGGATTGTCCCAGAAGTTGGCGTCAGCGTATGACTGAAGACCTTACCATATTCAAAATGAAAGCGGTCTCTCGTTGGCTCCACAATGAAAAGACAAAACACGCGCTGTTACGTTTTAACCAATGACATTGTTTGGGGGTGGAGCTTAGTAGCTAGGCGTAGTTTCTGTCTCAAATTCAAGTGTTTTCTGGTAATGTATACATTTTCTCTTCAAAAAATGAACGTACAGTAGAATTTAAGATGATCTATAGAAGACAGGATTCCAACTCACTTCAGTGCCCATTCTTTGATTTCTATTTGGCCTAGATAATTAAAAAAATCAGACAGAAATGAGAGATTTCGTTTCTTCCACACAGGAACACTGCCAAGCTAACTTCTGGCGCCATCTAGCGCCAAATTGAAATACTCTCGAGTCAGATAAATTTAATTAAAAAAATTCTAACACATTTTTCGGAATAATAACTGTGGCATATATTAGCTATAGACCGTTTTTATTTGTGCTCAAAGTTTCAGACACTGCAAAGTAATAGTCTTCGAGAAAATGTGTACAGAAAAATTTACATTGCAGATATAGGGTAGAAGATGAACCCTAACACTCATTCTAAGACAGCCTTAAATTGCAATAAATAAATAAATAAACAAATGAATAAATCTATCTAATTGTTTCGCGAATTACATACAGACGCTGTTCACCAAATTTTTCTTTTTCTTTTTTTGTAGAGTAAAAGGCATTGACTGTCTGAAGGTTGTTGATGCATCGATCATACCATCTGTTCCCATTGGTAACAGTTACTGTCGCAATGATTGCAGAGAAAGCATTGGATATGATTAAGAAGAGTCGCTGCACTCACCCAAAACTGATTCACTCACCCGAAAACACGCTGCACTCACCCGAAAACACGCTGCACTCACTCGAAAACTGATTCCCACCTTTAAAATATTTTTTTCTGTGCTAATTAAAGATCATAACCGCTGGATACGATATACAAAACAACTTGCTACAACCAGATGTCATAACTTGCATTTTCGTATAGTGTTGTTTTTGTCCTTTTTACCACAAGTACAAATGAAACTGGTGCGGAAAACCCCTTGTTTCGCGGTTGGACTTTAACAGCAAAATTTTCACATTTAAAAAAAAAGATATAAATTTAAAAGAATGCTGTATTTTTTAACACGTCAAAATTTTGTTCTATATAAGCATGCAATCACTGATGCTGCAAATAAAAATGCAACTTCTGATTTAATGATATTTTTTATATATTTCCTTTTCTTTCAACCCTTTTTATAGCCAACCGAGGCTATAGGTTTTACTCATCTCTTTCCAAATGTTCCTGTCTTGCATCTTCCCTCTGGTCTCCCCATTCTTCTCTTTCTTTTGTATGGTCTCCATTCTGTTACTATTTTAGTCCATCTATTATTTTTTATTCTTGCTATTTTAAATTGAGTATCTTTTGACTTAGTATAAAATTTTTTTTTCTGGATCTTATATCTGTATTTATTATTTTATTTTGAAGTCTTATATTTAGTAGAGATCTTTCCACTTAACGCTGCTTTTTATTTTGCAATTTGTCTAAGACGTCTTTCTTGATAGGCCTGGTTTCAACGCCATATGTCATTATGGGTATTATACATTGACTAGCGTATAGCCCGCCCTAGGAAGGTTGTTTTTAAGCCTTAATAAGTATTAATATATAGGGGATGTTATCCGTCCTATGACGGAGTGAAATTATTAATTGAAGTAGATTGAAAACAAATCGAATAGACGCCGAATTTCTGTAAGGAAATATAGTAAAAGCTTATATAGTAAGAACTTATTCATGTCAAAACTAAAAATTATGTGCTATTTATTCATTTCCGTTTTTCAAAAGATCTCGCGATAAATAACATTCTCTGTAAAATATTTGTTGTTTAACAACTGTAGATAAGAGCGTTTAGATAGATCGATATTTTGCAAAATGTGTAATATAATCAGCACTAAACTCGGAAAGTTGTTTTCGTGTAAACTTACCTTAATAACCTTTACTTTGATTTTTCGCGTTAAATTACTTTTTCTCCAGCACATTTGTTATTCCCCTCACTGCTTATTTTAGACTCTCCTATTTGACGGTTAGTTCGTAAATAAGAATAACTTCTCAAAGAATTTGCTGGGTCATTAAAAAGCAGTCGTCATCTGCATTGGTTCGAATTCTTTATGCTTTTGACTCATCATTTCCCACCTAACACTTTCAACAGAACCAGAAGGCAGTAAGAACAGATATTTGTATGAAATCTGACTGGAAAATATCTTTGGTGAAATCAAAGATCGTAGAGAAAAACACCGTCACGCCAATCCACGGAATTTCCAGCAGTCTCAGTTGTTAAAATACTTGGCGGGGCGTACTTTAAATAAATTTTCGAAAAATCGTTAGAAGGCTTTACAGTTAAGTTTCAGCATGAGGTCACGAAAACTGCAAAGAACCACTACAATGGAGCCGAATTGTTTAGTTTCCGTTTGGGAATTAGTGCGGTAAAAACCAAGACTATCCACGATCCTCTAAGAACGTGCTAAAGAAGGGAAAAGACCAGCTGGATCGTGGGAACGACATTCTTCGATCAAACCGGCAAACCAGCTGAAATCATAAGAGATTAAAACCACCAAAGAATGGAGCAGTGGGGTATGGAACTTTATGCAGCCAGTTTAAGATTTTCTCTCTGAAGCTTCCTTTTTTTTTACTTGCAGGGATTTTAATGGAGCGAGAGCCATATGGTACTTACACAAATTTTACAATAGACAGCTAGGGATTCTTGGACGGGCTCGCGGAGGACTAAAGTTTCACCAGCAATAAACTTCCAGACCACATTTGAATCATGCGCCCAGTGGCCTAAATAAGGGCTGTCAGACACTCGCTATGAACATGCTGGCTTTCGTTTGCGTTCACTTCAGTTGCTGCTAATTATGCCACGACGACGACACAGAAGACCCTCCTACGAACAACTGAGTATATTTGAGAGGGGCCACCCATAAAGGAAGGATCTATAGAGTGGAAACAGACATAGGAGCCCATGGAAACTCCTCCCATAGAAAGTGGCGCCCCCACGGACCTAAAACAGAAGCAAAATGTGACGTAACCCCGTGACGTCGGCAATAGTTGCTACGGCAACCCAGCGCAGGCGACAGCAGCGCCACCGCACCATCTTAGAAGACATGCCTTTACTTCAGAAATAACAAAAAAATTACGAAGATGGAAAACAATTTTCACAAATGTTGGCCAATTATGGAAATACAGGCTACACAAATGCCGAGTAAAAAAAAGATAAGCCAAAAAGCTAACGAAGCCAATAACGTAGATGTCGAAGCAGATGACAATTGAATACAAATTAGAATTGAAAGTGAAGCAGAGTGGGTATGGAAGAAACAATCAAATGAACAACAGACACGTAAAAACCCAAAAGTTATGAATTCTGTAAGGAAAAGTATACGATCAGTAAGTAATAAGCAAAATAATACCACTTATTAGAACGCTAGAGGAAATGAAAACCAAAAAGAATCTTCAACACTGCCGGATAGCAAGCCAAAGTCAACAGTCAAAGTAAAAAACATGACATTAAGGGACAAAAATCGCGTGGTTCGTGGGTGTTACCTGGGAAACCAGCTGTCAATCAACTGTAGTTCTGTTTTAGGTCACTGGTGCGCTGCAGTCGACTTCATGACGTCATGAGTTTCAGCTTAATACAGCCAGTGTCTTCTCTATATATCCTTCCTTTATGGGGCCACATCGTCGGACTGAGGGAAGAAAGCTGGTCGTTTCTACGCATCGCTCACCATCTTGTCAGTAGTGATGCAGCAGTGGATACGCGAGTGCAGGCATGCATGCTGAGAACGTTCTAGTTGGTCTAGGGCTCTAGGCTGACAACTGGGCAAGAGCAAAGAATATGAACGCTTCGCGTGAAGAAGCCCAGCTCTCGTAGAGATAATGTAAGACAGGCAACAGCAGCGCCGCCGCACCACGAGAGATGACATGCTCTGCGGGAAAGCTAACATTCAGGCGAAAAAAGCGCAGGGGACGACGGGAAGCGAAGCCTATTCTTTAGACAGAACGGAAGCGAAGCTTTGATCGGCGATCGTTTCCTTGGGTCTGAGACTAAAGCAGTTCTTTTTTTCCTGAGTATCCCTCCCGTCCCTTCTTTTGGTGAAACAAATATATACAATAGCAATTAATATTATTTTAACGAAATATTAGCAGTTTTATTCTCACTCTAAGCACCAACTTTTTCAGTCTTGATATTGAATACATAGGTACCAAAATGCCTCAAAATTAATGTCATGGGAAAATAAAATTGCTTACAATTTTTTAATTCTCTTAAATTCCGAACTGGAAGCTGTTTTAAACAAAGAAACATATTGTATTTTTGTGAAAATCAAGAAATCATACTAACTCTAAAAAAAAAATGACACGAACTTCACAACTTCACGTAAAACATGCAAAACGAAATGTAGCTGCAGCTTAACATATTAGCGAAAAAAAATTTGTAATAAAGTGAAGCATAAAACGCGCCCTGTCCGAACGATTTTAAATAAAAAATCCACTCTTTTGGGAAGATTTTTTTTTAAGCTGCAAACAACTTTTTACTTATCAAAAATGATTTAAAACAGACTTCAGAAATACAGCTTGAGGCTCCAATGATGTCAGGCGATTTCAATTTCATCCGGTACCCAGTTTCTATTTATTCTGCACATACACCATTAGGCTTTAGATCCCAAAGTAAAATGATGCAATAACTTACCTTGCATTTCCAATCATCTTGTGAATATTTTTCAATTATTGGTAAAGAAAAAAAGGTTAAGTCAGAAAAGAAGATCGAAAAAAAAAAAGACAATGCTCTTAAATTATTTCTAAAATAAAACGGATGCATATTTACTATTAAATAATTTTATTACTTCATTGATCATAGATGTTACATGTGCTGCAATTTTACACACCAATAAAGAATACAGGGCGTCAACAATAAGTATCGATAATAGATACACTGCAAAATAACATTTTTCGAGAATCAGCTGGTGTTAAATTATGCATCTTTCAACACAACTAGTAATGCAAAACCATGAAATAATTTTATGATTACTCTGACTAAACACTTGTGACACATGCACTTCTTTTTTCCCGTACAAAAAAAGTACACATGGCGTCAATTATAAGTACAGATAATAGATACATCGTAAAGTGAAATAAAAAAGAAATCAGCTGCAGGTAGGTAAATTATGCATTTTCCAACACATTACTCTGACTAAACACTTGTGACACATGAGCTTCTTTCTTCCATACAAATAAAGTATACATGGCATCAATTATAAGTCCAGATAATACATACATCGCAAAATGAAAAAAAAAAAAATAATAATCAGCTGCTGGTAGGTAAATTATGCCTTTTCCAACACATTACTCTGACTAAAAACTTGTGACACATGAGCTTCTTTCTTCCATACAAATAAAGTATACATGGCATCAATTATAAGTCCAGATAATACATACATCGCATTTTTTTATTTTTTTACTTTAAGTACCTTAAAGTAAAAAAATAAAAAAATGCCCTGCTACTATTTGGGAGGTATGAAGAGGAAGTTCTATTTCATTAAACAGCTGACACAAATTTCCAATTTTTAGTATTAACTAAAATATACTATACCTAATTTTTATTTAACCCTATTTTAGGGGTGTTTGGTTTATATGGAACCATTATAAATATTATTTTGCATTGCAGGTGCATCAGCAAGGCCACATGATCGGGGGAAATCACACACATGTGCAATTTGCACAGAAATACCTACAGATAACTACTTTATAGTAATACCCGGTTGCTTGCCACGAATTTCATATTAACAATATACCTTAAATGTCAAATGTGCTGAGGCCATTTTTGAATTTCAATGGGTTTTGTTCGTGTTACCCTGAAGTATTAAAAATTGTTTTCGTGGAATTCTCAGAAGCACATGAATGGGTTTCCACAAAACGTATAAGTTAGGTATGTAACCTTAGTTATATTCTTTACTTAATGGCTGTGAATCCTAAGAAAACATAATGCTGAGAATGATTCTACGTAAAGGCGGGAAAAATGATTAACCTCCATGTCAACATGCATACAATTGAACAATGTAAGGCTCAAAATGTTTCCTTTAATAACACTTAAAAAGGAATGGGAAAAAAACCCGTAATTACTCACCTAGTAGATTTATCATTTTCTTCCATCAAAGACATGTCTTGCTTGATACAGACTACCAAAATAAAATTGTAAGTCCACTTGAACAATTGCAGATCACTGAAACGACTATAGCATATATCGCAGAGCTAGAAGAGAGAATTGAAGAAAGTCAACAAACACAAACGCGCATGCTCAGTCCAACTCAGTCTGCTCCGGCATCAGCCTGTATGTTGGCTTCTGTGCACTGCATGTTTTCCCTAAAGATACGGCTGCGCTAGTTACGTCTCGCTGAGCCTTAACTTCTTCTCGTTAGATATTCTTTGGCAAGAGGATCATCTCATAGTTTATCAAAAAGGCCGTCTTATGCACGATAAAATCTTTACTAGTTAAAAACATACAATGAACATTAGATCTTTCGAATTGGCCACCAGTTCGTCTTCAGATGTAATTACTTGTGACGCAAGGGCGAGAAACTCACAAGTATATATACGAAACAAAACACAGCGTGACGTAAGCGGTGTGTGGAACAGACTGACCAATGAATTTACAAAGATCACAACCGGTGACACAAAATTAAAAGAATAATGATAAATTATCAGCCTGCTTTCCTTAACAGTTTCATTGCGTCTTTGAATTATTAGTCTAAACTATTCGCTAATGCCAGACTCAATTCAACTTTTTACAAATTGCGCCAAATCTTTGGCAGCTACTGTGTGGCTAACATTGCTTCTGTGAATGTTATTTAAGTCATCAAATCCTTTCGTATTCCATACAGCTTTCTCTTTACTGAAAGGGAGACATGGCCAACGAAACAATTTGTGTAATTGATTGCAACGGCACATAAACTAAAATAAATCGTAAAGGCGGGTGTGTTAATAGCGAACAAAAGATTTAGTGCCTTTTACTTGAGAACACAAAGTGGGTAATGGTTTTGGTCTGCCAGTGTTCGTAACTTCAATTTATCGCTAAAATTTAGCGAACGAAATGGTTTCTTCATTAACTGCTCAATAACACAGCCACACGATTCGAACGTCACGCGCGTGCGCCGCCTTGGCTCCCTTACTGGGCTGGGAGGCTAGAAGCGCAATAGATATCGTTTCCACGGAGAACGTAGCATGGCCATGTGTGTGTCGAAAATGAGAAGACTGAAGTATTTCCCTGGTTCACAACAGTCGGCATTAACATAACCAGCGGCATATTGAAAATTCACTTAGTCGTGTAATCATGAAATTTGTTTCTATTGGGGAAAAAAAACTGAAAATGAATGCATAAACGAATTTGAATTTTTAATCGTTTATTGTATTTTTTTACGATTTTGTGCAACATTTTGCCTGACGATTTCAAAGGGAAGCGGCGCTTCCACCGCGTCTGTGGACGCTTCGCCATTGAGTATGACTTAGCAGTTTAAATGCAAGAGTTTTTCTGGTTATCTCCACTTATCGTTCACTAAAATTGGATGACCAGCAGCTAAACTTGGATAATCATGTTGATAATTTTGGGAAGACCTTGTTTGACTTCTGGTCTTAAACAGCTCTTAGAAATAAGAAGCTAGATTTAGGTAAAAATAGAACAGTTAGAGAGAGTGAAGTGTAAATGCACAGTTAGGCAGCGGCGCTCTGGAAAGCAGGAACAGAACCCACAGGGACTAAACCAAGAGACACCGCCGCGCATGGACAGTATTCTAATCCCAGCCATTCCCGGTGGGGGAACTGAGATGCACAGGAGAGCTGGAGCTCGGCTCAAGTAATTACCACCACGCGTTTAACTTAACTTTAACTCTTCTTCATTCAAGTACACTATTGTGCCCAAAGTGATATAACTCACTTTTTCGATGCACATTTCTTTTAGCAACATTCTCTATCATTTTCTTACTCGCCCCCCGAAATGTCAAAGGAGCTAAGAAAAATCCTATGGGACAAGGTGTCCATTAGATCTCCTCCGGACCGACTAGGGTGTCCGTTGACCGCTGTTAAGAGGTTCCGTTTGTTCCAAGATTATCGCTGATGTTAATCCTACCACAGCTGTTTTGTACCAAATACACAAAAATGTGACCATAACAGTTCTTCGTAATCTGGAACAGTGTTTTCCAACGTGGGTGGTACCTCCCCTCACCAGTGGGCGTTTGTGATTTTCAGGGAGGCGGTAAATCGTAACGGGCCATTGGAAGGGGTTTAGGTTTTTATGAGTATTACAGCAATAATTTTATGTTAATAATAAAGTCAACAAATGGGTCTTAAATCTAATTTGATATTTGTTTCCTATAATTTTGTGTGACAGTACGTTTAGTTATGTTTATAAAAACTTTTGACAGGAGATCAGATAGGATCATATGCAGAAGATTTTAGGAAGGGAGTGTCTGACCCCAGGTCTTAAACAACCCTTAGAAAGAGGAAGCTAGGAGATTTGTGCTAGAGTGCCCGATAGGAAAGTGACACGGAAGCGAAGTAGAAAGGGGGAGGAAGACGCCCTTCTTTATTACCGGGGGGGTACCCGGGGTCCGACGGCTTAACGTGCCCATCCAACGCACGGCGGATATTTAGTGGTTCGAGCGTTCGTACCTGCCTGCTGGGATCGAACCTGAGGTCCTTTCCGTGGCAGTTTTGAACGTTGCCCACTATACCACCCGTGGTCCTTTGACATGCGATAAAAATTATATTTGTTGTTGTGCTTTGTTTTTTGAATGCAATTGTGTGACTTGATTTTTAATTTTTTTCCCTTTTGGGTTCTTATATTTTCACCAGAAGGTCTTGAAGGAAATTAATTAAAATTTATGAAATTTACTGATACATATTCATAAAAATTATGTAATGTGAAATAATTAAATGTGATGAACAATGTAACGTGAATTTAAGGTTATCTCAGCAGGCTTATTACATTTGACTCCAATTCTTAGAGGTGGGCGCTAAAAAAGTTTGGGAAACACTGATCTAGAAGAAACAGTTTTTTTCACGGTTGTTTAGCATTGTTAAACAACAGTATAGTTTGAAACATTCCCAGAATGAAAGATCGTCAAAGAAAAAAGAAATGGATTTCTGACATTTAAGATTCTGTGTCATGTGTCAGGCAAAAAAAAAAAAAAAAAAAAAAAAAAAAAAAAAAGAACATTTTAGTTTTATTGCGTGAAGTAATATTTTTACTATAACCGATGAAACTATCTGCTAGTTTGATCCGTTATTTGAAAAATCTATCATTTTCAATTCGTAATTACCTATAAATGAAGAATTACGAACTAACGGAAAATCGGTACCGGGTGCCTTATTTAGTTATTTTTAAATAGCACGCGAGATAAAGAGTTCTTGGTTGAAACTATTTTTCTCAAAACATCCATCTTGCTGTGCAAAAACATTGTTTTCTTCGTAAATCGCGTACCCGTGGTCCAATGAACATATGTACCAGTTCCGTTGAAAGATATGATTAGAACCCTCTCCAGAGCTCTGTGTGTAAGGTTACTTTAATTATAACCACCTGGTATATTACTACGTAATCGGTTTTGCAACTACCCCTTCAGAGCCGCAGAGTATGATCCAGGAACTTGTGGACAGGAGTAAAGAAGTGGGATTAAAAATGAACTTTCAGAAGACAAAACTGACGAACAATACTTTTACAAGAAATGAAGATTTTGCGATTGATGGGGAAAAGCTCGAGGTAACCAATACCTACATTTACCTTGAACAACAGATATCAAGCAAAGGTCGCATTGATGAGGAATTAATCGGCGTATAAAACTCTGCTGGAAAGCTTTCGGATGAAACAGTACAATTTATAAGAGCAATATGCCATTTAGTTTTTACATATGGAGCAGAAACATGGACCTGAACTAAAAAAGACATACAAAGGCTGCAGACAACTGAAAGAAGCCTGGAGGGATGTGTACTTGCTGTAATCAGGAAAGATAAGAAGAGGAACACGTGGATAAGGAAAATTACAAGAGTGGAAGACATCATGAACACAGTCATCATGATCCTAAAATGGCAATGGGCTGGACATGTTGCCAGAAGAACGAATCACCAATGGACAACCGAAATTTTAGACTGGATTCCAAGTGACAGAAAAAGACCCAGAAGAAGACCACATGGGAGATGGGTGGATGAAATACAAAAACATGCCGGAGTAACATGTAGGAGAGTGACTCAAGATAGACACTTGTGGAGGAAACTTGGGGAGACCTTCATCCAGCAGTGGATTGATAGTGGTTCACAATGGTGATAATGACATTGCTTGGGGTTCAGCGTTGTCTGAAAAAGTTTAAGAAACAATACAACAGTACAAATTTTGAAGATGCCAATCCGTTTTTTGGTGTAAATATGACAAGGATGGTAAGTCAGATAATATCCGAAAACTTGAAAATTTCGTCGTCCTGGAGCGGGAATCGAACCCAACAGTAATTCTAGAAAATACAACAGTATTTTCTAGAATTATGTACTTCACTGCAAATGCTTTTGGAAGTTTGACACCTTTCAGGGATGGGAATATGCTCATGCATGATTTCGCGTGACCGGTTTCTTGAAAGAGAATTCAACATCCTGGCCTCTTGCCCAGTGAGGAACCCACGGAGGAAGTGCGAAGAAACGTGAAAGGGAACAAAGTTATTGAAATGGAAATATGGAGGTAAAAACGTCAAAATTAATGTTTCTTGTCGGCAGCCACAAAAGACTCGTTTTTTCATAAGTTTTTCGATTCATCAAGACTTTGTATGTGCATATATTTCTTCACAGCTCAGGGGTAGTTGTCCTCATATTTCTGAATTTCCCTTTTTTTAATGCCATGAAAGTCCTAAGTTTTTACTGTTTTGCCAAGAAATTTTGAAAGAATAAAAATACACGTTTGAAATTTGACTTTTTTTTCTAATCGAAAGCTACTGCAATCAGCAATAGTAAAAATCAGGGTCGAAAAAAAAATCAACGTTTCTAATATGGGACTTCAAGTACTTTCAATGCTGATGTCATAAAACAAAGAGACGCTGAGCAAAACTTGAGGAACAGATAAATGATTTATTGAATGCAGAGAAATCCTTGGTAATTAAACAAGATATACAGTCAAGCCACATTGTTGTGTCCACCTCCTACTTTTGACAACAACAGCGCGTAGCCAATGAAAGAAGGCACGTGTCGTGAGCTGGCTTGGAGGGTATATAATCTGTGCTGTAGGCATTCTGAAAACATATCCCTCGTTGCTGTCATGGATAAAAAGGAGCGATTTATCAAATTTGCAAAAAGGGATGATTATCCGCTTTCGGGCCAAGGGTGGCAGTATTTCTGAAACAGCACAGTTTGTGAACTGTTCGCGTGCTGCTGTGGTTAAAGTGTATCGTGATTGGAAAAATGGCACCATTGCGAATAAGCGACGTAGAAACTGCGGAGCATCACGTGCCATTGATGTGAAAGGTGAACGTTGGCTTCGAAGGTGCGTGAGGGCCGATCGACACGCTACGGTGGAGCACTCACTGGCCGAATGAACCAGGAGGCTACCGGAAGTGTGTCTAAAATGACAGTTTAGCGAACCCTGTTGCGTATGGAGCTCCGATGCAGACGGATGCTCACCGCACCTATGCTAACAAAGGTGCATCGGCAGAAACGGCTTACATTTGCACGGCAGTATCGGAATCGGACCTCCGCTGATTGGGAAAGTATTGCCTTCTCCGATGAGTCATGCTTCCTGCTTCATCGAACGGATGGACGTTGGCGAATAAGGCGAGACACATCGGAGAACAAACGCTCTTCAACCATTGCTGAAAGAACACAAGCTGGTAGGGGCAGCGTTATGGTCTGGGGAATGTTTCCATGGCATTCTCATGGTTCACTCATACCCGTGGAAGGCACGATATACCGAATTCGTTATGAATCCATCCTTGCCGACCATGTACACCCATACATTCTGATTGTCTTCCCTGGAGCGGATTAGATATATCCCACGACGACAACGCGACGTGTCGCACAGCTAGAAATGTCCGAGAGTGGTTGGAAGAGCACGATGAAGACTTCAAAGTACTTCTCTGGCCCCCTAATTCCCCAGACTTAAACCCAATGAGCATCTGTGGGACCCCCTCGATCGTGTTGTTCGCTCTATGGATCCTCCACCACTCACCCTCCAGCAGCTGGCCGATGCCCTGCCGTCAGCATGGCTCCACATACCTGTGAACACCTTACTAATTAACTCCCAGTCTGGATATTAGCTGGTGGTCACGATAATGTGACTCGACCGTGCGTATCACATAAGCTCTTGGTCTAAGCTTAAAAATTTAGTTTTCTTAAAGAAAATAATATAAGTGTTTAATGAATGTATGCTTCTAGTGCTTACCTACGGAGCAGAGACTTGGATGTTAACTTAAAACGGCATACAAAGACTGCAGACAACTAAAAGAAGCATGGGCAGATGCGTGCTTGGCGTAACCTAGAAAGATAAGAGAAACTCATTGATCAGGTGAATGATAAGAGTGGAAGACATCATGATCAGAGTAAATCCCTGAAATGGCAATGAGTTGGGCATATTGCTAGAACAACGGACCACCGATGGACAACCGAAATTTTAGACTGGATTACAAGGAACAGAAAAAGACCGAAAAGAAAATCACGTGGGAGATGGGTGGATGAAATTCGAAAACTTGTGGGAGTGACATGGAGGAGACTGGCTCAAGACAGACCGTTGTGAAAGAAATTTGGGGAGACCTTCACCCAGCAGAGGATTGATAATGGTTGAGAATTTTTGTGCTGTTCCGCAGCTCAAGTGAGAATCATTTATCCATCGTCTTCACTTTGCCTATGGCAGTTAAATGTCGGGAAATTGTTACATAGCCCCCTCCCTCCGGTAGCGCAGTGGTCTAAGCGATGGCTTCTGATCATTCGTCCAAAATGGGTTCAGGTTCGAATCCCGGAGGCATGGATGTTGCGTTTGTCTTACAACACTGGCACTTTCCCTTCCCTGGAGTCAGTGGCCCCAAATTAGAGACGGACAACTGCGTGTAGCCTAATGAGTTACTCACAGTGGTCCTTAAACCTCCAATAAAAAATAGTTGCGTAGTGTACCCTTGAGTTTCTAACCGAGTTCTCGACCCGTTGACCTGGATTGGATGCAATCGAGACTTTCAGCTCCTGGTCTACCGCGTGGTTTGCCTTTGAGGCTCACATCGCCGATCAGTATTTGGAATACCAGCGTTGTGTTTTGCGTTCACTAACGGTGACTTCTACAAACGCTGTATTGATGTTGCCAGCTGCCTCCCATGCACAACAGCCTTGTCATGTCGCAGCAAGTGCTGGAAATGTTCGCCCGTGTGGTTACTGTACCACATGGTTCTTTCGTCGATACTGTAGAAGACATTGCGTAACTCATCCGCCGTGATGCCGTTGATAACTTTTGTGATGCTGGTCTTCTATTCTTCAAGCATGTATGGATTAGTTTCATACATTTTCCCTTTAAGGTTGCCCCACAAAAGTTACACGTCCTGAGCTCAGGCGAACGAGGGGGCCGCCGCCCTTAGGATACTGTTCGCTCAACACTGAATACCGAATGCACTTTATGCAAAGATGGTCGTGCAGTATGCGCTGTGGTCCCATCTTGTTGAAAGTATGCGTACAGTTTCTCCTCTTCTGTGAACTGCTGATCGAACATATTGAATATATCGTTTATGAATACGCTCTGAGTTAATGGTGTTGGTGAAGAATATGGCACCAATGATTCTGCATGCGGACAATGCGCACCGGACCCCAATCTTTTCACTGTACAATGGAGTTCGAAAAACTTCTCTGGGATTCACGGAGGACCAATATCGTGTGTTTTAGCTATTCACATAACCGGAGAGGTGGAACCGAGCCTCGTCCGACATGAAATACAGATGAGGATCCGTAAAACCACGGCCGTACAAGCTATTCTTATCTGGGAGGGCGAGACTTGATATTATGCCCCTTCGAGTTCCACTCAAATAATACGTGGTTTTTACTTTCTCACACACCGTCGTTACTAGAAAGTACATATTATGATCGTTCAAATATCGCACTTCAGGTTTTTGACATAATTTTATTTAAAATGTTGAAACTTTTCATCGAAGAACCACAGATTTATACCCAAGAACCACAGGTTGTACAGATGTAAATACCAAGTAAAGCGTGAACATTATGTGAACGCCGATAGCACAACACTCCACAGAACAGAACGGAAAACAAATCAGCGCAGAATGAATGAGTATCGGATAATGAACGAAATAATATGAAGATGCGTCAGGCTTGGAAAATTCCCGTTCAAGGTTAAAGGTGGACGTCAAGTAATTTTGCTTCCTATACTTCCAATGGAAAAACTTCTGTACACATTTTCTTCACAATTAATGCGTTCCCAAGGATGAAAATTTGAACATCGATTAAAATAGCTTCATTTTATGACTTGGAATACTTTATATTTTCTAAAACATAACCATAATTATATTAAAAATCAATAACTTTTCCTTTAGTGGTGTTGAAACCAGAAAAAAAGATGGCGCGGCCAGTACTTTGATGACGTCAGTAGACAAACAAATGTTGGATTGCATAATTATGTATGCGTTTTAGAAAATATTAAGCATTCCAAGTTATAAAATGAAGCTATTTTAATCGATGTTCAAATTTTCATCCTTGGGAACGCATTAATTGTCCAGAAAAAAGATGGCGCGACCTGTTATTTGATGACGTCAGTAGACAAACAAATGTTGGATTGCAAAATTATGGTTATGTTTTAGAAAATATTAAGTATTCCAAGTTATAAAATGAAGCTATTTTAATCGATGTTCAAATTTTCATCCTAGGGAACGCATTAATTGTGAAGAAAATGTGTACAGAAGTTTTTCCGTTGGAAGTATAGGAAGCAAAATTACTTGACGTTCACCTTAAACGCTCAGAAAACTTTCTGAGACAATCATCGCAATAACGTGTTTGGAAAGTCTCGGAGGTTAGGCATATTAGCATATTGTTTCTATGCCGTCATTCACTGTTTTGGTAGATTCCTTTCATGGATATGAGATGTTCACACTTCGTAGTGCGTGTTACTCTGTACCCTGGTTAACTGCGCGGAATGCAGCATCAAACTAGTTTTAACCCTGCATTGCTCATGTGGGGTGTGGTTTAACCCTGCATTGCTCATGTGGGGTGTGGTTTAACCCTGCACTGCTCATGTGGGGTATGCATATTTATTTTATTGAACTGCTCGTAGATTATGTATCAAAAATGTGGAAAACGTATTTGTTTAGAACACATTTCCCCATTGTGTAGCTTCTCTGAAAGTGACTCGGAATAGTTGAATAATAGTTGAATATCAGTTTGGATATTTACATAAATCAATATTCTGAACATTCTGCAATGTGTAACATGTTTTTTTTTATTAAATACTCTTCCTTTATGAATCTGTAACACCATTTAATACGATATTGACAACTTTTTTACCATATAAAGGTATTTGTTTCGTTCAAGTTGCAAATTGTGTAAGGAAAATATTAATAAATAAATTATCCTCTATTTCAGACAGGTGGATAGTTACATTAGTTAATAAAGATTAAAAGAAGTGTTTGTTTTATATATTTCATACAATCCTTGAAAAAACAGGTTAAGTTTTAGAAAATAATTTGGGGTGTGTGGAATCCCACCTGAGTAAAAACGTAAGTATTCTTGACCTGAGTAACGCATGGTTAAAAGGAAAATACTTAAGGGTGTAATTTTCTTTTTAGTTACATTTCTATTATTTTACATCCCTCAATGATTGAATTCACGTCCCTGGAATGACCATTCCGGAAGGGCAAACACCTCCTGTTAGCCACGGCCCTGCATAATACTTGCGCAATTTCGTTGTATATCCGCTGACAGTATCCCAGTTGTTTAGCGGTATCTGCTGGTAGTAGTGCTTTAACACACATTACTTTATACGGTTTCAACTACAGCGCACGAACTACACAATGAGAAGGGGAGCGCGACATACCACTTTGTTGCGACAGCCAGCGTATAGACTTCCGTTGACTCACACTAATTCTTCTGGCAATATCGTCCACTGATTCAGGTGCTCGCACAGAACACTGTCTCACATTTTTCCGATTTAGCGCACCTTCTGTCTCCCGAAATTTCTTGACCAACTGTGAAGAGTCCTTACCTCTGGTTCTGACGATTTGGAATACTGCAGAAAAGAACTCTTGAATGGTCTCGAAAGATTTCGACGCAAAGCAGCACTCCACCACAAACAACCTTTCGTGTATATACTCGGTGGCATTCTGAACAGCTCAAATGACACAAACAACAACTCAAATCTCAGCTACAAAACCTGTAAAACAAGCGTTTACACTAATTACCAACGTTTACGTTAAATACACCTGCAAAAACAACTTTTGCATTAATCTACGGGCACCGTGTTACTTTTAGCTGAGACACCCTGTATTGTGTGTGTGTGTGTGTGTGTGTGTGTGTGTGTGTGTGTGTGTGTGATCGTGAGCCATTTGAAAGAGGCTAGCCTTATAATATTTTTTCTTTACCCACTGTATGACTACGTCTAACTCCACGGATAGTATGGGGCGATTTACGGCAGACCACCTGAGACAAAAATAGGTCCCAATTGAAATCATTATAGCGTTAAAAATACGTGCCGCACACTAATCGTGTTAGCATATTCGTAAACAGCATGGAGTCCAGTTCGCGTACTGCCCAATACATCGTGCGTGCGACGTTCCCCTCGCTCCCTGAGAGCGCGGGAGACAGTGCAATATTTCTGTGTGTGCCGCCCCGTTTGACTCAGTCTATCGTGGCAACCATGAGAGCAACACGACTATGCGTGGTATCGTTTTAAAGCTCTCGACGAGATCTATTCAAATATACGAAAACCATTTCGCAGTGGTTTGGACTGAAGATTTTGCCACCTGTAAAACAAGCGTTACACTAATGCAGTGGTTTGAACTGAACATTTTGCCGCCCCGGTGGCGCAGTGGTCTAAGCGATGACTTCTGATCATTCGTCCAAGATTGGTCTGGGTCGGAATCCCGGTGAGACATGGATGTTGTGTTTGTCTTACGGCACTGGCTCTCTCCCTTCCCTGGAACCAGTGGTCTTACATTAGAGACGGGCGACTGCTTATAGCCCACTGAGCTGCTCACGATGGTGGTTAAACCCCGAATTAAAAAAACTGAACATTTCAAAAATTGTTTTCTTGCGAATCGGTGAAAACTTTTGACAATATCACCGTTTATCTGGACAACCATGAATACAAAACGACCGTGCGTGGTATCATTTTAAAGCTCTCGACGAGATCTGTTAAAATATATAAAGAACATATCGCTGTGGTTTAAACTAAACTAAAAAAAAATTGTTTTTGTGTGAACGGCTTAACATTTTCGACAGGGCCGCGGAATTCGCAGAATGAAAGCAAGCAAAAGTGGAGAAAATCAAAACGAGAGACAAGAGCAAGTGATGAGGAATTAATAAGCCCAAGAAGGCTGCAGCCCAACGTACTAGAGCAACGGTTCCCAATCGGTGATACGCGTACCTCTGGGGGTACGTGCTGGGCCATTCAGGGGTACACGAAAAATAATCAGTAATGGTGGAAAAACAAGTGAAGTTAAAAAAAAGGCAAAACAATAGTTATAGAACAATAAATGTTAAGTTTGAATCACCGCTAATGGAGACACTTCAAAACCAGTTCATATTAGCAAATGATGATTAGTGAAGGCGTGGTTATGAACCCCACCCCCAAACCACTTTTCTACTAATCGCACAATTCATGCCTCGCTTTTGTCACCCATCCTCCTTTCCGGAACAATCGCGTGTTACTAATACATCTGTAGCCAGACTGTTTGATCAGTTCAGTTATTGACTGAGTATATATAAGTAAGTGCTTTGTCTTTAATTGTGATTCTTTTCAAGTAGTTTTTTTATTTAATGTTTAAAGTAGTTTCAGTTATTATTGTCAATGATTTTTCAGCGTTTCAGTTATTATTGTCAGTGATTTTTATGCGTGTCAGTTATGGATAAGTGATTGAGAACAGGAACGGTTAAAAAACCGAAACTTGATGTGGATTAAAACCCGTCGCCAAGTACTTCTCAACAAGTGTCCGCAGCTACGAGTATTTTAAAAACAAGGGGTACAATTTATAGAAATTTTTTAAAAAGGGGTACAGAAGCGGAAAAGGATTGAGAACCACTGTACTCGAGAGTATCGAGAACGCCTGAAAGCAGCGGCCGCCAAACAGAAATCCAACTCACCGATCGAGCCCGTACCTGGCCCATCTCGAACTCTGCTTTGTGTTCGCAATGTATCCAGCATTATTTCTAAAAAGTATGTAAGCTACTTTTCATACCATAGACCTGTGTTGACTGCAACAAATTAAATTAACGCTTTGAAACCATACTGGACTAACTCATTTCAACTCTCCGATCTGCAAGTCGTAGTCCTACTTTCCAAACTGACGGTTCAATCAGAACTGAGTCTACCTGTATGGTTTTTTTTATTTGATTGGGGGTTTAACCACCACCGTGAACAACTCAATGAGCTATAAGTAGTCCCCCGTCCCTAATTTAGTGACACTGGTTTCAGGGAAGGGAGAGAGTCAGTGCCCTAAGACAAATACTACATCCATGCCTCAATGAGATTCGAACCTACACGTATCTGAGACGGATGGTCAGAGAATAAACTTTGCATGATATGATTAACTTTGGCGCAAGTGTTTTGTAGTACTTTGTATTGGTATAGAACTAGGGCAATCATTTTAATTGCAACGTGCACATTTGTGTTTCAAGCAAAAAAGTGTAATAATTTTGGTTTTACGAAAAATACCAGTAGGTTCCAAAGAATGTGAATTATTAAAACGCCCGTAAAGCCTAGCTAATAATATGTAAGTTAAAAATTTCAGTATTGAAAGCTAATAGAGTTTCGTAAAAGAGCTTCGAAAATATTTTTTGCGGTGAAGGGCGGGAAGGGGGAGGAGAGTTCTTTCGGTAACCCACTGTATATGGACATTCGGAATGTAAAGATCAGTACTTTACTTAAATTTTCTGAAACATATTCTGCATTAGCGGTCCTAAGGGGTAGAATAAGAGATCGAAGGCGATACAATTTTTGAGAACCAGAACTAATCGAAGGAAGTTTTTCGCGCGCGCGCGCCTCACTGTTTGTGTGTGTTCCCGCCGCAGCGCAGATGGCGCAGTGGTCTAAACGCTGGCGACCATTCGTCCATGATGGGTCTGGGTTCGAATCCCGGTGAAGCATGGATGTTATGTTTGCCTTATGACACTGGCTCTCTCCCTTCCCTGGAACCAGTGGCCCTAAGTTAGGGACGGGTGACTGCTTATAGCCTATTGAGTTGCGCACGATGGTCGTTAAACTTCCAAATTAAAAGAAGAAAAAAAGTACCCTCCAAGAAGGAGAAGATATTTAATTTTCTTCTACGTTTTTTCTTCTACGTTTTTTTCTTCTTCAAGTTAATTGTTGATCAAATTGCACCTAAAAATTAAATTATTAAAATAAGTGAATAATAATAAAAATAATTTTATAAAATAAAGCTAAAAGCGCCCATTCCTATCCCATAGACGAATAAAAATAATTTTGTGGGCCAAGGCTGCGCTAGCATAAAGCTCTCTGTACAAGAAGTAGAAAATTTAGGGGTGAACCTAGAATGTCTCAAATAAATATAGTGAGAAGGCCTAAAAAAACCCGCAAAAAAGTCCGCCTAGCCAATTTTGAATGGGGGCAGTTTAAAGCCAAAAGAGGTAAAGAGAGGGAGAAAAAAAGTGGGGATTCCCCACCTTCCGACGGGAAGGCACAGAAGCCGTACAAGAGAAGATTAAGGTCCCCTTGAGGTGGAGTCAAGAAATTTCATGAGCTTACGAATCATTCTTGGATCAAACACTTCATCTTATTGAAGGTGATCTTCTTTGAAGCTCCATGGGTCGTTAATAAAATGAAGATATGGAAGTAGAAAGCATTGAGAAGCGTCTTTCCTAGGTCGCTTTCACATATCTCTGAACTGCAACGGGGTGCCGGAGCATCCGAGAGATCTGTGACACTTCAGGATATTTTACATGCAGCATGAAAAATTCCGTGGGGTTATGACCTACTGGGTGTTTCATTCATACGGTAGGCCCTTTTTGAACACCTTGAACCCAAATGGAACGAAGGCACTCCTAATCGGAAACCGATGGAGAGAGGCCATTGAGGATGAATTGCAGGTGCCAAGTTGTAAAAGTCTGACGATTTCCAGTCACGGCAGCATGTCTGTCGACGTATCTAAATGACATGCACTGAAATACAATCGCCAATAACTTTTTTTAATGATTCTTCAGTTACCTGGTGCATATAAACATTTCTTTGCATAAAAATGAGAAACCGCCCCAGTGATGCAGTGGTCTAAGCGACGGCCTCTGATCATTCTTCCGAGATAGGACCGGGTTCGATTCTCGGTGAGGCATGGATGTTGTGTTTGTCTTTTGGCGCTGGCTCTCTCCCTTCCCTGGAACCAGTGATCCTAAATTAAGGAAGAGTGACTGATTATAATCTACTGAGTTACTAACGGTGGTCGTCAAACCCCCAATAAAGAAAAATAGATATGAGAACGTTCATCCCGAGGCGCCGAAGTGGAACAGTTGCGAGAGACCAAAAATTACTTTTTTCTTTGACGGGAGTTTTTTTTTTTTTTAATTAATTATTTGACTTGTTTGACAGATACAGTTACATATATATTGAATATAATTGGACTTGGTTGACAGATACATATACAGTACATACATTCTGTGTTTCAACGACAGCAATGTACATAGGTGAACAAGGAACTCAGCGAATAAACCCCCGAAAGACAAACACAAACTACCCGGGATCCGAAGCTAGACTCGGGATTCGAACCCATACACCTCCGTTGGGTGAAGGATCGGAAGCCATCTCTTAGATCATTGCACCACAGGGGCGGCCGTAAGACAAACACCACCTCCATGCCTTACCGGGATTCGAACCCAGACTACTCCACGGGGCGAATATCAGAAGCCATCGCTTATTAGACCACTGCGCCACCGGGGCGGCCCAAAAATTACTTTCGGACCGAATTATCGCGCATATTGAAGGTCCACGTCCTTGCAAAAAAAATTGTTGGAGGAAAAAAACGCTATTAATCTGGAATTCCGCATGGTTCTAATAAATCTTCTCGCTGATGAGAGATAATCTTTCATAGCTGGGATTCTGATAAAAAGCAAAAGTTTCCGTGATCGAAACTAACATGCTTGAGTGACTATATGTTTATATACACTGGCGTTCAAAAATTAAGGACGAGACGGTTTTTCGAATGTAACGTCGTGCAGAAGTGCTCCACATTGACTCAAATCATACCATAAGATCCCCAAGATGTAAGAATATGGGACAAGTGAGCAAAACCGTCCAAACAAGGAATCCAAAGGATACAAAGGCACTTTATTGAAAAGGTAGCTTCGAGCACAACTGGACAGAAGACAGAAACGTCCATGTGAGAGGCGGCTGCCAAGGAAAATTCAGTCTTTAGTAGGTGATATGATCACCCCTGACTGCGTTTCAGGATTTACAACGTCTGTCCATGCTGAGGACGAGGTTGTCAAGAAGCTGCTGAGGCATCGCGGCCCATTCCTCTTGTAGCGCCAGTCGCAGCTGCGGAATCGTTGCTGGCGGCTGGTGACGTGCTGCCAAGCGTCTCCCGAGTAGGTTCCACACGAGTTCGATTGGATTTAGGTCCGGGGATCTTGCGGGCCAATCCATGCGTTGAATATCTTCACTCTCCAACAGCTCTGCAACAGCCACTGTACGATGAAGTGTAGCGTTGTCGTCCATGAAGAGGAACTCAGGACCCACAGCATCACTAAACAGACGCACGTGAGGCAGGAGAACCTCGGTACAATAGCGGACACCAGTAACTAAACCTCCTTGAAAGATGTGGACGTCAGTACGGCTATCATGCATGATACCGCCCCAAACGAGAACCCCGCCACCTCCCAACCGGTCCCTTTCGATGATGTTGGAGGTGTGATTGCGTGTTCCCTGCTCTCTCCAGATGTGTATATGTCCAGAATCGCTCGTCAGACTAAATCGGCTCTCATCCGTAAAGAGAACTCCACCCCATTGCTGATGTGTCCAGTTCGTGTGTTCCTGGTACCACAGAAACCACCGTCTCTGATGAGCAGGCGTTAATAGTATACACCGTGCTGGTCGTCGTGCAAATAGACCACCTTTGTGCAGCCTCCTGGCCACGGTAAAACGCTGTAACGGACGTCCAGTTGTCTGTTGCACGTGCCTTTGCGATTTTCCCCGCTGTCTGCCGTCTGTCTCTTCTCGCCTGTAGGACAATATACCAGTCGTTCGCCACCGTGGTTGCTCGTGGACGACCACTGCTAAACTCTCGGACAGCTGTTCCTGTCGTTTGAAATGCTCTCCAAGCTCGTGAAACGATGCTGTGAGCGATCCCGAACTCCTCGGCCACAGAAGTCACACTTCGACCTTCTTCCAACTTCCCAATGACGCGACCTCGGGTAAAGTCATCCAGATGTCGTCTACTGGATTGCTTGTTGGACGTATCACACGGTGGCAGCAACTCGACGTCGTTCAAACCAATGTACACCGTGCAATAGCTTTCCCCGAATTGCTGAGCGTACACCGCCCGTGTGCTTTATACCCTTCCGACACTCACCCCCCCCCCTACGTCATGCTGCATATATGCGCATGCCCTACCGTACCGGACCCTAGTCTATCTTCTGAGTAGTCTATAGGTCCGTTCTGCCTGCTCGTTCCGCTGTTATGCTAATTTCTCCTTTTTGTCTTTAATTTTTGCTCACCGGTGTAGTATCCTCTCCTTGGTAAAGAAAGTTACATTTGCGAGATTTCTCAAAACTTCGCTACAGAAATAAAATTCTTGTGACTTGACATTTTTGTGAAAACCATTTCAAACCCTGCTGGTGGAATTGGAGGATGATAGTGTGTGTTTCGCATTTTCCTTCTTTGCATAAAATAAATGAGAATAATTTGTCATGAGTGTTCAAAATTTAAATTCTTTCAAAACATCTGGTACGTAAAATTAAATCATGTTTCAGATTTCTCTTACAAAATATTTTTTTTTTGTACTTTTGGTAAGAATTAGATTCCACTTTAGTATCGATCTACAGAGGTTTATGAAAATAATGTGGAGAGAACTTTTAATTTTTTTATTAATAAGCTGTAGCCCACCTCGGGCTTTCAGAACAGAAGCAATTCAACTTGGAATAGACTTCCCTTACGTCCCGGCGTCAAGGACGCACCCCAATTTCGAAACGCAAAATTTTGAGAAAAAAGAATGAACATAAAAATAAGGTCTCAGCACTTTCATAAATATTAAAAGCAATACAAATTTTACCTCTACATATAAAGAAAAACATTTCAGTTATCCATATCCTTAAATCCAGAAAATTCACTGGTGTTTATCCATATCACTGGCATCATTGTCACAATCAGGGTCGTGAGTAGTGTCCGAAGTGTCACTATCTTCAAACAGAATGTTACCTTCTGTGCCATCTAACACATTACTGATGCCAAGTTTTTCAAAAGATTTTACTACTATTCCAGTCTTCACAGCATTCCATGATTTTAGGACCCACTCGCACACCTGAGTAATTGTTGGCCTTTTCAAACGACCAGTTAGGGTTAGGTCGTGCATCCACTGATTCAGCTCCTCTTTCATAAATGAATCAAAAGGTTTGTTGATGGATATATCCAGTGGTTGTAATTGGCTTGTTAAACCACCAGGAACCACTGCCACATTCGTCCTCAGTCTCTGCACCCTTTCTTTAGAAGTGTTTATTTTGTGGGCACAAAACTGCTCCCACACGAGCCAGGATGGCCACGGGGACTCCTTGACCAAAGCTTCACTCCCTCTTCATCCTTCCATCCCTTTGAGTGGACATGAACAAAACATTCCTCGTGGAATTTTGTCTTTTGGTAAAAATTTCCTCTTGAAAATCTGCAGCAGTGGAAGTTTTGTTCCATCAGCAGAACACGATAGCACCGCAGTATAATGGGGTTTCTCATGTCCAGATGTCTTCATACTTACGGTTTTGGACCCTTTAACATCCACTGTCCTATTTGATATAACATCAAACGTTAATGGCACTTAATTCATGTTTCCCATCTGACCTAGTTCGTAGTCTCTTTTCCTGCACTGATTATGAACCTGTGAAATTCTATTGCTATGTCTTCATAATCTTTTTTTGCACTGTTCTTGCTTTAACTCTCATTGCCATTCCGTACGTCTTCATAAATCTGTAGTACCAGCTTGACGTGTCGCGAAAATCATCCAGACCTCGTGCTGCTGCCCTCAGTTTTGATTCATTAAAAATAGTTTCTGTTGATACTGCACGACCCAAATTTCTCTCCCCAACTATCCAATCGTTCATCTCTTCCTCCAGTTCTGGTCACTTAGGTGTAGACTCTTGCAGGTTACGTTTACTTCTTGATGCAGTATTCAAAAGGTTCTCTTGCTTCCTTCAGTAGCGGATCATTTTCTCAGTTGGAGGTGGTCCAAAACACCTTTCTGAAGCTCTGTTGCCATACTATTTGGCATATTCAATTACCTGTAGCTTGTAGCCTATGGCATAGGACTGCTGTTTGCTTCCAAATGCCATAATAGGGTAGTGTTAAAATTTTTTAAGTCAAAGTTTTCTGAAGCTATAGATCACTCCTACCGTGAACAGGCACAGGTTTGAGATGATTTCGACCCAAATGTCTCTCCCCAACTATCCAATCGTTCATCATTTCCTCCAGTTTTGTCCACTTACGTGTAGACTGATGCAGGTTACGTTTACTTCTTGATGCAGGCTTCAACAGGTTCTCTCGCTTCATCCAGTAGCGGATCATTTTCTAAGTTGGAGGAGGTCCAAAATACCTTTCTGCAGCCCTGTTGTCATGCTGTTTGGCATATTCAATTACCTGTAGCTTGTAGCAGATGGCATAGGACCGCTGTTTGCTTCCAAATGCCATAATATGGGTAGTGTTAAAAATTTTAAACCTTCTGAAGTCATAGATAACTCCTACAGTGAACAGGTACAGGTTTGAACTGATTAAGACCGACGCTTTTGGTCTTAATGACGACAAGTCAGCAACATCGCACTCGAGTCACATGAGCCAAAGATGACATGATGAAAGGAATGAAGCAAGAACTGAAAGAGAAACGAGGAGAAAGAATAAATCTTACTGCCGTAATATTGTAACGACCGCTAATTAATGACCTGTTTTTGTTAAGTGCGAAAAGTCATTTTTTCCCTTAAGTGGTTTGCCGGCGAATTGCAAGCGAAGATACCAATTGTTTTTCAGCTACGACTGGAAGAAAAGCTTTTCGAATAGGTGAGCTAAGAATGTTTACACGCTTTGGCAAAACCCCATTAGAGCGGCTCTTTTGATCTAGAACTTCATATGTGTGTGTCGGTTTCGTAATATACACTGAAAGGACAAATTATTACGTAAACCCACGTAATAGCGTGTGACACCACATTTTCCACGCAGGACAGCATCCAAACGTCGTGGTACGGACGCAATGAGGTTCCGAAACACAGACTCACGTATCTCTGACTAACAATCTAAAAGTGCTTTGCGTAGAGCAGGCAGAGATGTAGGTGGAGATTGTTGATCACGAACAGTTCGTTCCAATATGTCCCATAAATTCTCTATGGAGTTGATGTCCGGTAAGCGAGGGGGCCATGCTAGTGTGGTAACCCCACTGCTATTCTCCTAGAGCCAGTCGGTCGCTAGCCGGGACCGATGGGGTAAAGCGTTGTCCTGTTGAAAGATCGGAACTTGGTTCGGACAGAAGCACATAATGAAAGGGTGGAGATGGTCGGCCAGGAGCTGCCCATAGTTAGAACCAGTGACTAAAGATTCAAGAGGTACCAAGAGACCCAGGTTGGACCACGTAAAAGTTTCTCAAACAGGTATACCGCCTACATCGAGCTGTAGCACCGCAACTTGGCATGCGGTGTTCATAGCTTCGTATGGTTTACGCCACACACGCTGCTTGTCATCGGCGCGATACAGTGTGAAACGGAATTCGTCGGACCATATTACGCGTTTCTAATCATCCATGCTCCAGTTTCGATGGGCCTTCGCAAACTTCAGCCGAATCATATGATGTTCTGCCGTTAGCATCGGGACACGATGTGGTCGTCGACTGTCCCAGCAGAATTGTGCCATGTGTTGACGGATTGTCTTGAAGCATATAGGCTTGTGGATGCTCCTTCATTAAATTGTGACATGCTTTGCTGCAAACAAACCTACCGACTCGTCTGTACGATGTGAGACAATTGTTGGCTCCCTCGATCACCCAATGCACCTTTACAGCCACATTTCATCCGATTGTTAGCGGTTTTGCCGGATTTCTCGTACTCCTGGTACACACTTGCTAAGGTTTGTCGCGGAATTCTTAACAGTATCACCGTTGCACTGATTGAACAACTATCCTTCCTGGCTCCCACGACTTGACCTCAATCAAAATCACTTAAGTCTCGTCCTCGACCCCGGCTGGCACTTGACAGAATGACCCACTCTTTTCATAGCCCCAACCAGTTTTCCTGTACACCGCGATTGGCTGCTGTCCTGCTGCTTTGCGTATTTTCATCGGAGTGGACGTAATAATTTGTTCTTTTAGTGTATACCATGTGGTTTATCGTAAATACATCCCAGCAAAAGCGATGCGAAGAAAAAAACACATTAGTCTTTCCATGGCGTTTCACGACGAAAGCAGTCTTGTTATTAAAGAGATTTACCGGTAAACATTTTAACATAGATAACCTTCCTCTGGGGGTAGCATAGGCCTACGAAAAATGGATGATCTCCATGGCTCACCGTAAGTTTTCGAGACATTTCAAAAAAAAAAAAAAATAGCGTCCACGATGCCGGAAAATACGGTATACAAGCCATGCACATACGAACATGGAATTTGGGACGTCTTGGTGTAAAACATGTTGCAAGACTGCCAGTGATATTAGAGGTGGAAAATGTAATCTCACCTTACACTCCAGATATTCCCACAAATGTTCAACAATATTGAGATCTGGACATTGAGGTGGCCAGGGTAGCTGCTGTACCTCATGCTGTGCAAACCACTACGTGACACGTTTCGCACAAGGCACGGAAGCATTATACATTCGAAAGGTCATTAGGAAGCAATACCTGCAACGCAGGATACAGGTGCATGGTTCCTCAAAATGGATTCGTACGTTGCACGACTCTGAAGAATAACTAACCTCAAAATGGATTCGTACGTTGCACGACTCTGAAGAATAACTAACGAGTCATAAGGAATGTCATGATGTGGCACCCATAGCATCAGGGATACACTTCCTTGCTTCAAAGTCCTAATCAAACAGTCGGGGTGGTACGGTTCTGCAGGCTTTCGCCAGACCTACACTCTACCAATTGTTGGAAACAATGTGAAGCACGATTCATCAGATCACATGACACGTTGTCAGTCTTTAACATCCAAGTTTTACATGTGTTCTTTACTACGTCACACGTTTTGTTGGATTGATATTGGTAATCATAGGTTTGTGGATTGCTGAATAGCCATAAATACCGGCACGACGGAATTCTTGACGAATTGTTGTGACGGAAACCAGATCATTCTGACTGGTGTTCGACTCTACTGCTATTTGCGGTGCTGTGGTCTTGCGCTTCAGTTGTACAATCCGTGCTAACGTTTGCCTATCTTTAGCTGGCAATCTTGGTACGGCGTCCATGATTTGAATCTTCGGAGGCAACGCCATGTTCTGTTTGATAGATAGTCATAATCTTCGATACAGTTCCTGGTCTTACACCTCTATTTCTGCCGTTCTGGTTCCTGAAGCTCCTGCAAGACGAGCTCCAATGACCATGCCTGTTTTGAAGGTACTGAGATTTGATATTGTCGATACTTACTCCACAACAGCTGCTCACCTGTGACTGTAGCACTGCTAAATGATAGTCGACATCCTACTGCATACCCTACGTTGCGGTGACGTCGTCTCTGATTTGCATATGGGGCATCTGCGTTTCTATTACTTTGATAACTCTCCTAGCTACTCCGACGGCGCAGTGGTCTAAGCGATGGCTTCTGATGATTCATTCTAGATGGGTCTGGGTTCGAATTCCGGTGAGGCATGGATGTTGTATTTGTCTTACGGCGTTGGCTCTCTCCCTTCCCTGGAACCAGAGGCCCTAAATAAGGGACGGTCAACGACATACTGCATACCTTACATTGCGGGTGACGTCGTCTCTGATTTGCATATGGCGCATTGCGTGTATTACAATCACAGTCGGCGTTTTTATTACTTTGATAACCGCCAGCCGCGCAGGCGGCGTAGTGGTCTAAGCGATGGCTTGTATTGATTCGTCCGAGATGGGTGCTGGGTTCGCAAGCCGGTGAGGCATGGATGTTGTATTTGTGTTACAGCGTTGGCTGTCTCTTTTCCCTGGAACCAGTGGCCCTAAATTAGGGACGGGCGACTACATATAATCCATTGAGTTGCACACGGTGGTCGTTTGTAACGACCCTCGCTCCTTTCTAGCTCTTACTCAACATAGCCGCAATCCAGCGAGAGCCTTTACATAATCTTGTTTTAGTTCGTTCCGTAGTAGAATCACGCACTCGAAAAAAAAAAAAGAAAAGAATTCAGGTCCTTTTTTAGCAATAGCAAAGAAAAACTGCTGATTTCGTTAAAGCTATGTGGCTTCGGACCTCTCGAAGGGCAGATTAATGAAATGCTTCATTGACTTCGGACCCGTTTGTGTTATCGACACTAGACCCGAACTTCTTGCTTTTTACGTAAACCGCCGCTGCAGCTGTGCGACGCAATCCCCAACGCTCTCCGGAAACAAATGGTTTTTAACGTCCATTCCAAGACCCGACCTCTTTCGTCAAAACTAAGGTCCCGTCTCACTCGCTCAGACTATCAAAGTGTTTGCTCTTATAAATTTCAGAAAATTTCCACTCCCCCATTTAATTAGACTAAATCCTCACTCCCTTTGGGCCACCGGCGAACACCATTAAACTTGCGTTTCTCTCATTAATGCACCCTTGAGATAATTCCATTGCTACACAAGCCAGGTACAACACACTTTAATTACAAAGGGCATCCTGAAAGTAATGTCTCGTTCCTCATAAGATTTTTATTTGTGGCAGTAAAAATGTGAAACTGGCAAAATACTTGGACATATTGTTAATAATGCTAGCCTATTCAAAGTATTGTCCATCACTTTCTATACATTTCCGTCATCTTTGAACCCATTGGTAAAATCCATTTTGGGAACATTCCTGAGGCTATCGTTTCACCCATGAGTTTATCATGACGGTAGCGGGGTTGGGGCATCACCGTCCACCCCATTATGGCAATATCCTGTGAAGTCTCCATTGAGGTGTGGGTACGTGCGTTATCATGATGTAATACAACACTATGAAGTGGAATGTCACGTCTTTTTCTTTTGATAGCTTCCTTTAGCTTCTTGAGTGTATGCACATAGTGTTTATTGTTTCAACTCCTGGATGGTGACACGACGATCATCTGTGAAGAGGTCTTTCACTCGTTGCCTGTTGGCATCTGTCACTGCAGTTGCGGGTCTTCCACTCCGTTGTTTGCCCGACACTGAACTTTTATCCTCTCGAAACCTCTTCATCCATCTTCGGACATTACTGATATCGATTGTGGTAGCTCCATACACCGCCAGGAGTCTTTTGCGGATTTCTGGAGCATCACATCCCTCTTTTTCCAGGAATTCAATTACGGCTCACGGCTTTTCTCTGTCATTCATGATCTTTATTTCCGATTCTGAAAAAACTTTGCTTCCACATTGGTAACATATCATAGTATATGTCAGTGCAGTTTCATTAAAATCACTTCAAAATTTCAAAAGTTATTAAGGATGAGGCATTACTTTCAGGATGCACCTTGTATTTATGTTCTAAGCTAATTGAAATGCGACTAATCGGGTGTATCTGACAGCAGAAGCCTTAAACCTGCTGATTTCGTCCGCTCTACACGAAAATGGCGTGAACAAAGAAATTCCATGTGGGACTGTACGTAGACATAGGAAATTACAATATTTTTTTATGACATATGGACTACCAAATCTTACAGTCGTTAAACCTCCAATAATAATAATAATAATAATAATAATAATAATAGTAATAATAAAGAAAACCCTGTTCGTTGTTCTACATGGAATCGTGTCTTTTGGAGAAAGTTTCTTATGTTCAATTGCACCTTGTATTTATGTTCTAAGCTAATTGAAATGCGACTAATCGGGTGTATCTGACAGCAGAAGCCTTAAACCTGCTGATTTTGTCCTCTCTACCCGAAAATGGCGCGAACAAAGAAATTCCATGTGGAACTGTACGTAGACATAGGTAATTACAATTTTTTTTTATGACATGGGGACTACCAAATCTTACAGTCGTTAAACCTCTAATAATAATAATAATAATAATAATAGTGATAATAAAGAAAACCCTGTTCGTTGTTCTACATAGAATCGTGTCTTTTGGAGAAAGTTTCTTATGTTCAATTTCCCGGCAGGGTCGTTTTTGTTTGATAATCTGGTTTTAACTTTTCCTGTTCCCGTGAAGTTGAAGAAAGTTTTGTTTCCAAATTATCTCAGTGAACTTAAAAAAAACAAACAAAACAAACTCACTGGAAATCGTTACGGAACTGGCCAATAATTTTATTTGATTATTACCTTTGCATTCTTTTTATCTGAAGAGGAGTAATGTGATGCAACCGAACTAGACTTTTATGCATTAATGAGATCTGTTCATGAAAATTAATACCGTCAAATCAGTTGGTGTGATATTTCCTTCGTTCGTGAATTGCGGCCCGATATCTTTCCCGGCAGCACGGGTTTTTAAATATTTCGTTTATGTTCACTTTCCAAATTCTTGTAGTAAATGAACTGACAAAGGTAGAAATGAAATCCACTTTATTCGATTCCTCAGAAGATGGAATAATTCCAGGAAGTTTAATTTCCCCACTGATTCCAAGAAATGCCGAAATCAAACTGGGAGTAGGTTTCTAAAATATAAAAGAAAAATCGAGTCGCTTTTACCTAACAAAGCAGAGACGACTGAAAATTTTTGGAAATTTAATCAGATTGCGCCGAAAAGCGAACAGTGCCGATGGTGATAATAATGAAATACTCTACAAGTCTCACAGCGAGTCGTGAAAATATTTTCTGTGTTCGTCAAAGCTCGTAAATTTTATACTCGGAAGTCGGTAGTAAGAGCTTTTAGTCACACAGTGAGAGACGGGATTTTCGCCATTGTATTTCATTATTACGATTTGGTGTGATTTGCGTCTTCTGTGCTTGGAAAATGAAACTAATCTAATCACCGAAACTTGGACGAAGGCAACAGAAATTAATGTCCTAACGAGATTCCCGCCGAACATCCCGCTCCTCGGAAAGGCATGCCGTAACTCAATTCGCCCGAAGGTATATCTAATAAGTCTGAATTACGACTTTCGTAATGATGGCTTTTGTATCAACAGGGAGCTGTGGGAAAGTGTTATTTCTAGATTATAATGACAGAAACGGCATTTTTTCGTTGCTTTACATTACAGCTGATTCTGTTCACCGTGTAATCTTATCCTACATGCGAAGTCTAATAATACAAGCAAATAATAACAATAAAAACAGAAGAGCAGCGCAGACTGAGATTACCGTCGTCTTGTTCAAAAAGCAAAGGGGAATGAAATAAATATCCCTTCAGAACTCGGAATTTCTTATTTATAGCGCACTGTGCAGCGTTCTTTGCTATTTGAAGCGTGTGCATGTAGATTTGAGAACACTACGTAAAATATCCTCTTCTTATTCCCTCAATCAAAGTGAAACAAAGTCACTCAAATAAATGAATAGAACACATACTGTCTTTACACGATTTAAAAACTTGATGAACTCCTAAAGCTTACACAAGTCAAAATTAGTTTTATACTAAAAAGTTTAAAATACATATGAACATGAGACGAATATGTATAAACTCGTTACCGTCCACGTTGTAACGTTGCATAGTCCACATCTGAAGATGAACCCACTGTGGGTTGGAAAGGTCTCATGTTCATATGTATTTTAAAGTTTTTAGTATTAAACGAATTTTTAACGTGTGAAATCCTAAAGCCTACGCTTTAGGATTTCAAGTTTTTAAATCGTGTAAAGACGTGTGTTCTATTCATTACACATTACTGCACGAAAATCATATTATCCTTCACTCAAATAAAATTCCAAAAAGACTTACAGTTAGCTTTTTTATTCCATCACTATCGCATGAGCACTTCACTCGGATACTCCAACATTCGTGAAGAACTAATTCACAACAGTATACCAATATTTCAAAACTGATTAGCGTAAGTTAATAAGCAGAGAACTTGAATAACAGAACGGCAACACTAAATGCTGGTATGTAACAAAACAACTCGAACACGCAGATTTCAAGTAAACACAGCTTCGGCCTAATGCAGCTGCCAACACCCTGTTTGCTACGCTACGTTTGAAGAAGTTTAGGGAAGAGAGTGCCTGACCCCAGGTCTAAAACTGCCCTTAGAAATAGGAAGCTAGGAGATCTAAGTAAGTGAACTCAATAGGAAAGAAAAACAGACAAGTTAGTAAAATCATGCAATGAATTGATTATGATACGCTTTTCAACATACCAGAAACCATTACTCAAGTTATGAGGATAATGGCTGTAGAATAAATCTCGCTTTTATGCCCTGACCTTTGACCCCATTTCGATGATATTAAACAGAACCAGTTAAGTATACTTCCGGAACAACATGATAAAGTTTTGTCGCAATCGAATTTTTTTACGTAAGTTATAACGCATAAGGACGATGAAATGAATCCCGCTCCTATGTCCTGACCTTTGACCCCATTTCTCCCATTTTAAATAGGGTTCGTTCCCATGTGGTCCCCTACCACATACTAAAATTTCATCGAAATCGAACCATTCTTTCGCGAGTTATCGTGTGGACAGACAAAGCGGGAACATATATAGCCTTCTTCAACCTACGATTGGAAAGCGTAAAATGAGTGAAAGGAGAAGGGAGAGAGTGGAAGGGTAGGGAAAACTAAGCACCACAGCACCCATCTCAGAGAACCGCAACACCACCCGACCGCCGACGTCCCGTGGGAGGGCGGGGGGGGGGACTGAAACTCACAGAAACCACATCCGGATGCCGGTGCAGCAATCAGTACTCCCCATCTCAACGCCAACTTGAAAAAGAAGAGGGTGGTGGTCTGTCTAACACCCAGCTACAGTATGTTCACATACTTACTCTCCATCCGATCCAGTCCTCCATCTGATCCAAATCCTCCAACCCAGGAAACAGTGCTGAACTGTGCTTCCCTTCCCCAAGTCCCTGTCAGAGTGGGACAACGACCGCCACCTTAGTTCTGGGATATCTAAGGAATTCGCTGGGTCGTAGTCAACCGCACCTCTAACAAGTCTATTAGGGTGGGCTTCCATTTTCTTGAAAAACTTCTTAGCGAGTCTGGTGGAAAACCCATGCACCTTCTCAACTCCAAGTCTGTTTCTCAGGTTGCGAAATGGGGTCCAGGGCGGAGCCGCAGTGATTATACGAAGTGCCCGGCTTTGCACTCTCTCGATTCTCTCTCGCTGATTCCTACTAATACCTATCCAAATGGAGGAGGCGTAGGTGAGCACTAGCCTGAGGACCTTCTTGTACAGCGGCACTTTGTGTCTGATAGTAAGGAAGCTTCTCCGGTGGAGTAGTGGAACTAGCTGCCCAAGGCATTGTCTAGCTTTATTCGTGTGGTAGCTGGTGTTCACGACCCCCGAAAGTCGACAATCTAGTTGGAGCCCTAGGTACTTAGTGGAGGTAGCCCAGGGGATTGTCTCTCGATACATAACAAGTCTCGATACTCCTTGGAGAGATCCAAAAACAAAAACTAACAGCGCACTACTCATAGACGGGTTGATCTTGATCCGCCAGTCAGTGTAGTAGGTTTCCAGCTGCAAGAGAAAGTCCTGGAGTAGCTTCACTGCTCTGCTTTTGTTCAGGCACCTGATGACAACAGCTGTATCATCTGCGTACATCATGACCTGCCCGTATTTGGGTTTGGGTAAGTCGTGCGGATAAATGAACAGCCTTGGTCCAAGTACAGAACCCTGAGGAACGCCAGCCTGAATCTTCATTTCAGAAGAAAGCTCACTGTTGTTCTTAACAGTGAAACTGCGGCTGTTGTGGTACGAGCCAATCAGCTCAATAAGTGGGCGAGGACCCCGGAGCTCCTGCAACTTGTGAAGGAGACCATCGTGCCATACGCGGTCGAAGGCCTTGCTGACGTCCAGGAAGACAGCAGTGGAATACTCGCTTTTGTCACATCCTTGAGAAACGAATTCCGTAAATCCGATCAACTGGTGGGTCGTGGCATGCTTCTCCCGAAAACCACCCTGTTCGTCAGGAATCACACCATTAGCATCACAGAACTCAAAAAGCCTAGAGAGGATGACCCTGTCCAGCAGTTTGCCAAGGATGGACAAGAGTGATATCATAGGTAGTTATCTGGTCAGTTATGATTGGTTCCTGGTTTGGACAACACCACTACCACTGCCATTTTCCAGTCCTTCTGGGGAAATACTTCAGTCGGAGATACCCGTTGAAAATTTTCACCAGTACAAGAATCCAGCTCTCAGAGAGCAGTTGAACAGCTCTTGCGAAAACTCCATCTCTTCCGGGAGCTTTCTTCACGTTTAGCTTTTTTATGTGTACCTTGTTTGCTGCTTGCTTCAACATTATATATCTCTCGTTCTTATCTCTCAACAAGCATACGTCACGCTCTCAGACCTCAAGATTGTTGCCAACATCATTCAGCGAGTGAGCAGGTATAACGTTAAGGTTAAAAACACTAAAAGAAAATGAACTCTAATTAAAATATAGAAAGGAACTAAAAATGAAAGTTAAATTAGAGTGTACGTCATAACTGCTAATGTAGAATCTATATTTAATGCATACCAAGCTGAGTCAAAATTTCGTCCCATTTAGAGCGGCACATAATGTTGGAATTTCGTTCCTGTGCGAAAAGCGTGTCCCCGATGACGTGTATTTGCATACATGATATTCTTCCGCGAATTCGCGGAATTCCACTTTTTTTTTGTCGTCATTTGGGCCAATACTCGAAATCGATGCAAAACTGAAGAGAAATTTTGGGAAGGTTAGTTGGAGGTCGTTTTTTCGTCTTGAACGGTATTTCGTCTTTCAAAACTTTCGAAAAAGTAAGTTACACGGAGTGAAGATTTTACCGGTAATCGTAATTTCTTTTTCTCACGATGTTCCTTCTGATCAGTAGTTGTTAAATATAACTTCATTCCATAAATAATATTTCACCTTGAAGATGGCGGAACAATTTTCAAAAACGGAAGTTAGACTGCGCGAAAATTTCTCCTTTGATCTTCAGGCACGAGATTTTTCCACGGATTCGAGGAATTCCGCTTTTTCCTTTATCATTTGGATGGATTTTCAGATAGATGCATAACCGAGTATAAATTAGAGGGGAGAGGGTATTCATGGTAGCAGGGAGGCCGTTTGTGAACGGAATTCCGACTTTTGAAAACGGAAGTTAGACGGAGTGAAGACTTCTCACGTAATCGTAATTTATTTTCTCGGTGTTTCTTGTGCCCAGTATCGTTGTTAAACATAATTTTATCGCATAAATATTTGTATTTTGGCTTGAAAATACAAGGAAAATTTCTCCGGAAACGGAAGTAGGACAGGGCGAAGATTTCGCCCAAAGTCGTTATCCCCCTCCTGCGATGTTCCCTCTGTCCAGCATAATTGTTAAATGTTAGTAATTTTATATTTTGAATAGCCCCAGTTTAATATTTACAGAAATAAATTAACGTGAACAATTCTGTCTTGCTCATGCTGCGGTATATTTGCCTTGTTTCGCAGCACAATGTGACTGTTTCATCCGGTTAAAAAGTTCAGCTTTTGTTTTTCTTCGTCAGTCTGATGTACGATTTGGCACGGAGCACATTACGTTATCAGGCAAATAGAGGATAGAGGCCGATAAACGTGCTGTTCGAGTGCTCTCACTCCATTACTGAAAAACAGGGCTGAAATGCGGTTTGAGTATTGGGGACACCAGTCTCGAAGACAAGTCGGAGTCAGGACGTCAAACTAACATTAACACTTTGATCGAAGCTGTGACAGTGAACCCCGGCACCAGTGTACGACGATTGTCAGCTGACGTGTGGTCTACCCAATCCACCTTTGTGACAATTGGCAGCTGAGGTGGGGGTTTTCCCAATCCATCATCGTGACAATTGGCATCTGTGATGACAATCACTCGCTTTGCTAGGATCTTCACAATCCACCATTGTGACAATGGCAGCTGTGACAATTGGAAACTGATGTGGGGTCTTCCCAATCCACCATCGCGACAATCTGCAGCTGAGGTGGGGTCTTCCCAATCCACTATCGTGACGATTGGCAGCTGATTTGGAGTCTTCCCAATCCACCATTGGGACGATTGGCAGCTGAGGTGGGTTCTTCCAAATCCACCATCGTGACAATTGGCATCTGTGATGACAATCGGTCGCTAAGGTGGGATCTTCCCAATCCACCATCGTGACAATCTGCAGCTGAGGTGGGGATCTTCCCAATCCACTATCGGGACGATTCGCAGCTGATTTGGGGTCTTCCCAATCTACCATCGTGACAACTGGCAGCTGAGATGAGTTCTTCCCAATCCACCGTCGTGACAATTAGCAGCTGAGATGAGTTCTTCCCAATCCATCGTCGTGACAATTAGCAGCTGATTTAGGGTCTTCCCAATCCACAAAAGTGATGATAGGCATCTGAGGTGAGGTCTTCCTAATCCACTGTGGTTCGTGAGCTTCACCGATTTAACTTCTTCTCCAGGCGCCATCGTATGGCGAATCATTCGATGGAGCCTGGAGGAAACCAAGTACACCCCAGCAGGCAAAACTACGTGTCTCTCTCTGCCACTAATTGCTGTCAAATTCACAGGACGACAGGCTTTACCGTCGTATTGTCACAGGGAATGAAAAATGGATGGGTAATCCTATCACTGGGCAGGGCCGGATTAAGGTCTCAATGGGCCCTAAGCTGATACATTTGAGTGGGCCCCTATGCTAAGACGTCTGAGTGGACCCCAAAGAACGTATGACGGTAAACCATTACGAAGTCCGTTAAAATACGAAACCGTCGCAATATGTTTGTGGCAATTAATAAGTAGTGCATTCTTCAAACTAATAAATTATCTACAGTTTTGATAATAAGTCATTGTATTTTCCATGGTTCTCATAAGAACATGAGTTAAAAGCTTAGGATTCCTAGATTTTGTATGGTTTTTCTAACGATTTATCATTGTATAATTTTCTTAGTGCATCGTTTTTGTCATGCAACGTGAAGCCACAGGGAACTTCGACCATTAACGGTTCTAAGTGCAAATTGAGAGGTGTGAGTGGATGGTAGTGAAAAGCTAAAACTGTCTGGCCAATCCCGCTAAACACAGCAACATGAAACTTTTACCCTTGGTGAGTCAGTGTCTTGAAATCTGTTTGTCTTCCAGACCAAGTGGAAATCATACAAGACAGAAGTAAAACTACTTTAGAAATCTCTCCCTCTTTCTTCCTATCTACCTATTATTTGCCTAAGCATGCTTATAACGAAGTAAATATCTCCGTCATTTTTGGTCCACGCCGGGGATTGAACCCGAGTCCACTTATTCCGGAACAAGTCGCTCTACCAACTGAGCTACGCAGACGTTCGTTCTCGCTGCTATCTGCCTTTATGTCGTGTGCGTCCTGCTGGGCAGGCATGTCACATTATAACGAAGTAAATTTCTCCGTCATTTTTGGTCCATGCCGAGGATCGAACCCGAGTCCACTTATTCCGAAACAAGTCACTCTACCAACTGTGCGACGCAGACGTTCATTCTCGCTGCTATCTGCCTTTATGCCGTGTGCGTCCTGCGGGGCAGGCACGTCACATCTCCCCCCTTCTCGAAAGAGGGCCGGGGCATGGTCCACGGGTTAGCCGTGACCATGAATTTTTGTAGGCAACCATCCGCTGTAGAACGTGCACTTGAGAACTCCCAGTCAATCTGGTGTGTGGAATGCAACGTCACACACATTTATTTTTCGAAGCGCTGAAGAAGGTATTCTCTTATTTTTCCTATCTCGCGGTGTGAGAGGAAAACCACACCACTGCGAGATCTTTAACGGCCGGGTCATCCGGGAAATTTGGGAGCCATTGTAACGAAGTAAATTTATCCGTCATTTTTGGTCCACGCCGGGATCGAACCCGAGAGCACTTATTCTGGAACAAGTCGCTCTACCAACTGAGCTACGCAGACGTTCGTTCTCGCTGCTATCTGCCTTTTATGTCGTGTGCGTCCTTCGGGGCAGGCACGTCACATGCTTTCTCCGCCCTTGGTAATGATGGGCCGCAAGTCTATAGTCCTATAGATCCCCCCCTCCCTTTAATCCAGCCCTGTCACTAGGAATCAATGGCTGACACCACGCCAGGAAGCACAGCCAGAAACGGATGGAGGACAGTTCAAGGAGAAAGTCATACTACGCATTTAGTGTAATTGTGAGAGAGGTGCTGTGCACTGGGAATTTGTACGAGATGGTCAGGTTGCGGATTGGAACTCCATGCCGAACAACTGCAGCGGGTTGATCATGGTCTGGGCCAACGCTGCCGAGTGCTCATCAATAGGAAGCTGGCATTGCCGCAAGTGAACAATGCTCTACCTCCAAAGTGCTTCGCCGAAAACTACAGGAATTGGCAAGAACTACCTTGCCTCCTGGTGGTTATCCTCGGACGACCACTCCTGGGTCGATCTGCAACACTTCTGCGCCGTAGATGTCTCGTGTGTAGACGACTTACTAACACTTTGAGAAACTCTTAAAGCAGCAAGCACATTGATCTGCAGTACACCTGCCTATAACGGGCCAACAGCCCTGTTTCTGTTGCCAATGCTTAAACGTCGTCTGGACGTCTTTTGAAGTTTATCCCACACTGAAGGCAATACATTCAGCAGACCAAGCAGTAAAACAACCCCTTTCCACTTCTCGCGGTGTACTTTTATCGGATCTCGCCCCCCATGTGCTGTGTTGTCGTGATGTTAATTTACATATGACGTATCTACCCACACTGATATAATCGATCAGCAGTAATCACTAAATTTGCAGATCACTAAGTTTTCTCTTCGAAACCGCAATATCTCTAACTTTTTGTGACCAGTGTATTTGCATATAATGGGGGTTTAAACAAAGACATTGCTCTATCCTTTTGGGGTTACTTGCTATAATTAATATATAGCTTGTGTCGTTAATGTGCACCAGATGGAGTCGTCTCAGTAACTGAGCCTATCCTACGTATTTGTACTGTCAGAAGCTGACGGATATACACACATGGCGCCGTTGATTGTTGGCCACCGTAGCGTAAGGAAACGCTCTCGGCAAGATATCGAGAGATCTGGGGAACGATCCCAGCGGTGACCGGATAACAATTTTTCGGTTGTTATGTGTTGATAGCACCACCCTTTTTAGACCCCCCAAGATAAATAAAAAAAGGCCCCCATGCATCACATCAAAGACACATCCAATTTAAAATAAGAACCATATAACGTCGCCATTCAACTAATCACCCTAATCCCAGTAGGGACAGCAATTACTATCGTCGCCGGAGTAAAATAAGCTGGAGTGTCTACATCAACATATGATGAGCTCAAACTACAAACCCTATACCCCCATCTCCGCTATAGCGTAGATTATTCCTAAAGTTCCAAAACGTTCTCACTTCCCTACAGAAGAACTAATAATATGAGAAATTATACTAAACCCGGGCAAAATTAAAATATAAATTTCTGGATGACTAAAAACCCAATAACAAGTGCTGAACAAGAATGGATAAAAAAAGTATTAAAATTTCGGTCAGTTAGGAGTATAGTAATGGCCCTTGCTAACACAGGTAAAGACAACAACAATAAAATAGATGTATTTAACACTGACCAGACGAATAAAGGACCCGCTCTATTGTTATCCCAGACCCTCATATATTATTAATCACAGTAATAAAATTTACGGCCCCCATAATTGAAGATGCCCCGGTTAAATGTAAAGAAACAATAGCAAAACAAACTATACCCCCCCCACCACTCACCCCAAGCAAGAACAAAGAACGGGACAACAATCAAAATCTCAAATTATTTATCCGAGGAAAAGCCATATCTGGAGCCCCTAATATTAGCAGCACCAAACAGTTTCCAAATCCCCCAATTAAAATTGGCATGGCCATAAAAAAAAATCATCACCAACGCATGCGCAGTTACATTACATTTTATAATAATGTAAACGTGGAAAGAGCGATGTCTTTGTTTATTCACTGATTCCACGTATTTGGAGAAATTTTTACTATAGGGGGTTTATTAGCTGTGACTGTATCTTAAAGTTTTGTAATATTTTTGGCTGGTGTGTGTATTTATGCGTCTCATCAAGTACTATTAAAGACGGAAGTAATTACATCCCTTTCATCGATATTTTGGAAATTTCCCATTTAGGAGAGCTGAAAAGCTGATAAAAGCAGAACTCTGACAAATTCGCAAAATAAAATGCTAAAAACTCGACAATCTTATGTAGGAAGCATGCTTCGCATTCGGAAGCAGGAAAGTCATTTTTTTTTCTGAAATTCGGTTGCTTTATACGAGGAAACAGAACCCTTATTACAACCGGGTTTAGTAGATGTGGGTATTAAATAGAAGAGTGGAAGTCTGAAAAGACAGAGCGAAACTGCGGAAAAAAGATTTATCGCGTGCATGACACAAAGCTGCAAGATTAAGTGCCTGTCTTTAATTACTTCGATGGGCCCATTACTCTGCCAAGATAACTGACAAGGAGTCAGATAATTAAACTGACGAAAAGCGAAGAGCACTTGCCTCTTTGACTTTGCACCAACTCTGTTCATCAACAAAAGAATTTTCTATCAAACGAAGCTTGGAAACATTATTCATTTTAATTCCGTACGTAAATGTTGTGCCTTATTGCCATAGCAATGACCCCCCACCCCCAAAACCCCGTTTTTAATAGCGTCTGCAGTGACGTCATCTTGTCCAAAGCATTCTGACGTGACGTCAGAGTGCGACACGTCACACGAACGAATATTCGTTCTATTTTGTTGCTCATGAACAACTTTTGAAAAACAAAAACACCGCCTCTGTGGCTGAGCGATGTAAACCGCTGACTTTGGTACAAGGGTCGGTGTTCGAATCCCGGCGAGGCATGGATGATGTGTTTGCCTTACGATACTGGCTATCTCCTTTCTCTTGAACCAATGGCTCTAACGTAAGGACAGGAGATTGTGTACTGGGTGTTTAACGACCACCGTAAACAACTCGATGGGCTATGAACAGTCGCCCGTCCCTAATTCAGTGCCACTGGTTCCAGGTATGGGAGAGAAAGCCAGTGTCGTAAGAAAAACACAACATCCATATCTCACTGGGATTTGAACCCGGATCTATCTCTGACGAATGGTCAGAGGGCAGCGTTTTGACCACTATGCCACCGTGGTGGCGAAAGGGGATTACTCATAGTCCACTGAGTGACTCAGGGCGGTAGTTAACCCCCTCCTCCGAAAAAATATATGGATAAGGAAATAATTTAGCGACCTATTTTTTTACTTCCTTTGTAGCTGAGCACGAGGCAGGATGGGGAACAATAAATACGCTGATTTAAGGTTTCCGCTTGTTTTTTATAACTTTTTTAAAAACTGAAACTGCCTCACTGTGGAAGTGAATATTTAAAAGTGATTTGACCCAAAGCTAAGCCTCGTTTTCACTGCATTTGTTTATTTCTGTGTGTTAATCCATTGCGAATAAATTTACTTAGTAGCATGTTAATTTAAGTATAACATGCTAAAATGAAAGATTGAGACTCATGTTTTCTTGTTCTTGTTTATTTCATCATCATCATCATTGTCAACCATTATCAATCCACTGCTGGACGAAGGTCTCCCCAAGTTTCCTCCACAACGGTCTGTCTTGTGCACAGTCTCCTCCATGTCACCCCTGCATACTTTCGAATTTCATCCACCCATCTCCCATGTGGTCTTCTTCTGGGTCTTTTCCTGTCCCTTGGAATCCAATCTAAAATTTCGGCTGTCCATCGATGATCTGTCCTTCTGGCAGTATGTCCAGCCCATTGCCATTTCAGGGATTTAACTCTGATCATGATGTCTTCCACTCTTGTCATTTTTCGGATCCACGAGTTCCTCTTCTTATCTCTCCTGGTTACACCAAACATGCACCTCTCCATGCTGCTTTGAGTTGTCTGCAGCCTTTGTATGTCTCTTTTAGTTAAGGTCCACGTCTCTGCACCATACGTAAGCACTGGAAAGATGCATTGATCAAACACTTTTCTTTTAAGACATAATGGCATATTGCTCTTGAAAATTATGCTGTTTCTTCCAAAAGCTCTCCAGGCAAGTTTTGTACGCCGATTAATTTCTTCATCAATGTGACCCTCACTTGATATCTGCTGTCCAAGTACGTGTCTGTAATCTCCAGCTTTTCTCCATCAATCGATAAATCTTCATTTCTTGTAAAAGCATTGAACATCACTTTTGTTTATTTATGGGTATATAAATCCATTTTTTCTGTTGTGGTCTTAATGCCTACCGGGAGCAACTCGTAAGGCTATAGGTACCCAGCAAAAACACAAGTGTTGGGAAACTGCTGGCCACCAGCTGGCAGTGATGGGTCGCTGCTGGCTGAAATCTGCCGCTCACGGCACGGAAGCGGCGTGTTGGTGGCAGCGCCATCAGTTGGCTGCCATTGATGGCCCTGCAGCATCGCCGTGAATTGCGGACCTCTAAGGAAACCGACGCAACCCCAACACAGGTGGAAGCAACGGGACTGCACACGCGCAGAAGCAACACGTGCTGTGTCTCTCGTGTTACCAGTTAGCTGAAGACGACGCTAACGCCATCGAGTTATTTTAGTAGATGTTAAGAAAAAAAAGAGCCATATGTAGATAGGCGAATTAATTTCCATGAATTAATTAATGAAATGCTACGTCGACGAAGATATCAGATTAAGCCATGAAATACTAGATTACAGCCATGAAATGCGCCCACTCCCATGAATAACAAGGAATTATTTCTGTGTAATCTATAGTTTTAAAATACACTAAACCGTTTGAAACAAAAGTCCTGGAAAAATATAAAACAAAACAAAAAAACGTTATGTTGAAAAAAAAAAAAAAAAGAATTATACGCGAAAAGAATTTATCAATTATTTGAAAAAAAAAAAAAGCACCGCTATGGGATATAATGTACTCATCCATGGGTTGAATACACAAGACTGGAGGAATTCACTTCTAAAAATAACGAGAAGTAAAATTAATTATCTTTCCTCTTTAAGACAAATGTAGCTTTGGACAGCGGAAAGGAAAGATACAACGTTAAAAATGTAACAGAATGTGACATGAACGGGTAAATATATTAATTCAACAATCGCCTTTTAAGACGACAAGGACAGCGCTTTTAAGTTGGTACACTCCTTGAAAATAAGTGAAGTTCCCTTAAGTTAAAAAAAACAATCGTTACGTTGCAAAAATAAATTTATGAATTACACTGCTGGCTACCCAAAATGCAACACTAAGAAGGAAGCATCCGATTGGCCTGAAATTCGCAGCATGCGTCGCCCGCGAGAGGACTTGCAAACGATTAGCATTGCAGGACATATGCACATCATGTGCTCCCGGCACGCCACCGAGAAGCACTATAAGAATGGTGCACAGAAGGCGGGGTGTAAGTAGTGGAAGTGTGTTGTGCTGCCGGACCTGTGCGTGGGAAGCTTCCTGATGCCTCGTCGCAGAATTCGGCAGTCATTCCAACACGTTTCGGAGTTCGACAGAGGACGAATGTGTCTTATCGCGACACTTGTTTATCGTACCGAGACATCGGCGCCCGTGTGGGACGACATCCAGCCACAAGAAGGCGAGCATGGATTCGGTGGGTGCAGGAAGGACGGACGGGCCGACGCGGGCGATTGCCGCAGCCGCGGCACTCCACAAAACGAGAGGACCGGCATGTTGTGCGGCGCGCATTCACGGCTCTCACCGCCACATCACGAACGTTAGCGCAGGAATTAGGGTGTGTTGCGCAACAACCTGTGTCATTACGTACCGTTCGACGTCGTCTGCAGGAGCGGGGACTTGCCGCACGGCGCCAATTGCTCCAATTACCATTGACGTTACACCACCGGCGAGTGCGGCGGAAGTGGGCCGTTGAACGCCTCACGTGGACTACGGAATGACACGACATTGTCTTCTCCGACGAATCCCGCTTCTGCCTGCAACACCACGATGGTCGGATCCGCGTGTGGCGGCACCGCGGCGAGAGACTGTATGACGCCTGCATTATGCATCGTCATACTGGTCCGTCACCTGGCGTTGTGGTTTGGGGCGCAATTGGATATGACACCCGCACCTCTCTGGTACGCATCACCGGTACACTCAACAGCCACCGCTACATCTCCGACGTTTTGGAGCCTGTAGTCCTCCCTTACCTGCAGGAACTGCCAGCGGCCACGTTTCAACAGGACAATGCGCGCCCGCACGTGGCACGCATCGTGCAACAATTCTTCACGGCCCACCGGGTGTCACTGCTGCCGTGGCTCGCCTGTTCTCCCGATATGTCGCACATCGAACACGTCTGGTCGCTGATCGGCAACCGAGTGGACCGGCAAGCACCACCCGCGGCTACGCCTGATGAACTGGGGCAACGTGTGGAAGCAGCCTGGACCGACATATCCCACGACCACATCCAAAAGCCTCTTTCGTCTTTCGTTCGGTTGAAAAGTAGTTGTAGCTTTGGGAAACTGCGGTTATCCTTTTTTTATGGCTACTACTGGGAAATTGGAGGACAAGATTCAGCAAGCCATCAGTTACGTCACGCGATTTCCGGCTGCCATTGTCGGGAACTAGCGGACCACATAAGGATAGCCATCATTTACGGCAAGTGCTTGCATGACCGCTGAAGGGCCACTTGTGGCAGCTACTTCCTGTTATGGATAACTAATGGTTCTGTTCTGGCATATGATAACTGATGGGGGTGCCACTGTTGGCCCGCTGCTGACCCATGTGGTAGCCGCCGGGACATTTTATTGACGGTTGGGCGGCCGCAACATAGTGCTGGGCCACTGCTGGCCCAGCAACACTGTTTTTGTTGGGTAGTCGCCCGTCACTAATTTGGGGTCCCTGTTTTTTTTGTTTTTGTTTTTTGTGGTGGGGTTGGGATTCTCTGCCACAGGACAGGCACACCACCCATGACTTATCCCGGAATCGAGTCCGGGCATGTCTCCTTGACAAAAGGTCAGAGGCCAGCGCTTACACTATTACACCACCGCGGCTGTTATTAATTCACTGAGTGTACACTGAGTGGACACAAATAATGGAACGCCTACCTAGTAACCAGTAGGCCCAGCGTCGCTCGTATAAGGACAGTCACGTGGCGAGGCATGGAGTCCAACAGGACACGAAAGCGTCCCACAGGTAAATTGTGTGGAACAAATATTCTTTTAGTACTACGTGGAAATACATCACTATAATTAACGCAGCAATCCACATGTCTGAATTGCCGGTATTTACTGTTCATCAAAGAACATCAATCACATCAGAAAACATAAAAATTTCATCGCCCTGGAGCGGAAATCGAACCCGCATCTCCAGATTTCCGTTCGTTACACCAACCAGGACGACGATGTCCCAAGTATCTGAGAGTTAAGAATCAGAACATTTTCAAGTTATCGCAGGTCGAAGAAAATTCTGCTTCATCTTTGCGTAGTAAAAAGTATATCCCAGTATTTCAGGTAAATTCCCGGGACTTCGTCGTCCTGGGTGGTGTAATGGATAGCATGCTCAAAAGGAAATCGGGAGATGCGGGTTTCATTTCCGCTCCAGAGCGATGTACAACGGTCTTTTCATAAAAACTGAGAGTAAAATCACACAAAATGAAGAATACATGTTATTCTTTTTCAATGTAGCTTCCTTCGGGTGATATGCAATTGTCCCATCGTTCAATCCACTTTTCAAAGCATATGGCGAAGGAATTTTGTGGAAGCTGCTTTAGCGACCCCTGTACAGCTTGAATAACGTCAGCATCTGTGTTGAATGTTGCTCCACGGAACTTTTCCTGCATTGTTGGAAACAACCAGAAATCGCACGGGGCGTGATCAGGACTTTAGGCAGGCTGTGGCATGATTTCATTACTGCATTCCGTTAGAAACTGTTGAACACAAGCAGCCACATGTGGACCGGCGTTGTCAAGCTGGTAGACTACACCTTTATGATCAAAGAAAATTATCATCATCACGTTCCCAGCTGATTTGGTTTGGCGGACTTTTTTCGGAGTAGGCGAGCCTGTGTGTTTCCAGACACTCGTCGCGCGCTTCGTGAGGCGGTCGAAATAGTGGACCCATGTTTCATCGACAGCTGTTACTGTATTTAGAAAGTCTGGATCCTTTGCAATCATTTGTTTCCACTCATGACACACCTGAACTCTGGCTAACAATTGTTCTCTCGTCAGTTGATGGGGTACTCATCTGGGAAACACATGATACAGCAGTAATTTGTCGCGTAGAACGCGGAATGCCGGCGTTGTTGAAATATTAGTTAACGCCGTTATGACTTCACACGTCATTGGTCGATCTAACGGTGTTAACAGTGCGCTCCGTAATAACACTTTCAGGTCGACCAGGCCTAGGAAGGAGTTCTACCGACAAACGCCCTTTTTTGAAATCATGGTGTCATCTAAAAATCGTTGACTCACCCAAACATTTATTTTTGTAAGCTATGTACGTAAATAAATGTATACTCTCGAATCACTCATTTTATTTTACACCCACAAAAATCGTGGCATGCGAAAGATGCATAGCAAAAATGTTTTACAAAGAGGACCCTGTACTCTCTCGATTTTTTTCCAATAATGGCATAGGAGCACTCGAACAGCACGTTTATCGAACTCCATCCCCTGCTCACATGATAAACCAATGTGGCTCTGGCCTCGTGTGTTCTACGTCGTCGTGGAACCCGGTCGACGCTACCGCTCGTTTTGCAAAGTAATGGAGGCCCAAAATTATGTGCAGCTAAAAACGGGACGAACTTTGGACTCATCTGGTTGGAAATTTCCCCGCCTTCTGATTGAATTTCTGATGTAATTATTAGAATTTTGGTGATCTTCTGCAATTTCGCTGATTCTGATGGAACATTTTTCATACTGTTGTGACGTGTCTGCCCCGCAGGACGCACATGAGATAAAGTCAGATAGCAGTGAGAGCACATGCCAGTGTAGTATCGTGCATAGCACTCGGAGCTCCGGAGCCGAGAGTTGTGGCTTCGAATTCCGCCTCTGGCATACAAATGATGGAGAAATTTACTTCGTCATATTGTTGCCCGAACTTCCAGGATGACCTGACCATTAAATTCCTCTCAATGATGTGATGTTCTTTCCACACGCCGAGACTTGAGAATTCCTTCTTCAATGCTTCGAAAAACAAAATAAAATAAAAATCAGTGTGATGTTACATTCCACACATTTCATTGTCTGGGATTTCTCAAATGCACATTCTTCATTGAATGACTGCCTACAGCGACACATGGTCCGGGCTGACCCGTGGGCCATACACCCGGCACTCTTTCGGGAAGGGGGAGATGTGACGTGCCTGCGCCGTAGGCTGCACAGGACATAAAGTCAGGTAGCAGTGAGAGCGCATGCCAGTGTTGTATAGTGTATAACACTAGGAGTTCCGGAATCGAGAGTAGCAGGTTCGAATCCTACCCCTGTCATAAAAATGATGGATAAATTTACTCCGTCATACTGTCTAATAATACTTCTCAGGTGCAAACAATATGCTTGTTTTCTCCAGGATGGGCTTCTTACAGCAACAATTATTAGGGTGATTCAAAAGTCATTGCCGATTTGAAGAGTCGTCCTGTGTCAAGCAATTACTCGCTGCGCATGCGTTATGCAGACAAGAACAACGCATAACAGGAGAACCGGTATCGTCTAGTTGGTATAAATAAGAGCTCACGCTGCCGTGATTTATTGGCTCCAACGAGGTATGGTATCTTGTCGTGGTGTGGGGGCTCAGCTGCTTTACAACTGCAAAATCCAGATCGTTCCTTTACGTGTGAGTGGTAGATTATTTGCATGAAGCAAGTAATACTACATTACACCCGTGTAATGTTTCCGTTGCTGGCAGAATCTCTTTTCGCCATACTTGGACAACAAGGCAACGCCTTTGGTATTGTGTTCTATGTCTGAGATACCCCGTGGTTAGCTATTCGTCGCACCGCCTTGGAGTTACGCAAAAAGGTGTATGCATTTCGTGGATTGTTCAACGGAGTAAGGTAATATCATTTTATTATCTATACTTCTTGCGTAGAGCAGACTTCTAGAGCGTAAGACACCAAGCGAGTAGTTCTTTTACTTTTCTACTCTCTTCTTTCCTCAAAACTGGTTTATTTCCTTTCTTCTGGTGTAAGGGCTGCCTGAAGGCGTAAGACACCACAGCATGCACATCCTGAATTGCACTTGTGAAGTGCCGCAATAAAGCGTAAGACACCTAATCAGTAGTAATTCCTCTATAAATGTTTCATTACAAAGATCCATACTCAGCTGAATTTCAAAGGGATGCTTGCAGGCGTAAGATAATCAAGCAATAGTAACATCCATGGATATTCATTCAGTTTTGTTCAAGATACCCAGAAGATGATTCAAGAGCAGTTATTTAGGAAAAGTCAGTTAATTAAAAAAGGCCCTTTTAAGGGTCACTTCTGTTTTACTTTATTCAAAAAGAATTACCCATCGTACACTTTCTAAAGATAGTAACGATTCAGTATATTAAGAAGTGTAAAACAAGTAGCAGTACCAAAAGTAGCAACACCATAAACAAGGAATGTAAAGCAAATAGCAGGAAAATAAAGGAGTGTGAAAAAGGTACATAAAGCAAGTAGCGGCACCATAAGCAGAAACACCATAAAAAAGGGGAATGTGCCAAATTGCCGGAAAATATAGGAATGTACGGTAAATTACGGCAACATAAGAATCTAAAGACTACAGTAAACTATAAAAATAGCAAATCTAAACATTACAGTAAACAATGGCAGCACACTAATAGCATTACATCATATGCAATATTTTGCAAATCTAAAAACCTACAGTAAGCTGTAACTTTACGCAATATTTGCAAATCTAAACATTACAGTAAACTAAAATATTACACTACAATTATTACACCATGCGCAATATTTGCAAATCTGATCACTACAATAAATTATACCAATACACTAATTTTATTGCAATATACGCAAATCTAAAAATTACAGTAAACAATAACATGATACTAATATTATATCATCATAAACAATTTTTTGTAAATATAAATCAAAATAATTCCGCAATACTAAAATATTCACAGCTTGGCCCTTATTAGACAATAACCTCCAATAAACTGAATTCGAGCAAGACCTCACTTTTGAAGATTCGATCAACAGATTCAGCTTGCTATTTTTGATCAAATTACTGAAGTCGCTCCTGACTAGCCAAAGAAAAAATCTAGCCATAGGAAAATTTAGCCAAACAAAAATTTAGAAGTTTGCAGTATAAAATCCAGCTTTTTACCAAATTGGCATTTAGCCAAGGACAATACTCTAACTCTAATTTTTCATTACTTTCCTTTAAAGCTTTCCTATTTGAACACCTGTTCAATTTTCTCTTTTCCAGATGATTGGACCTACGGCGTCAATTCTTTCCCCTCTGTCAAGACTCGTAAGAATTGTATACTGGAGACTGAATCTTTTGAGAGAACCACTGAACAGAAGGAGTATCCAAAATTATTGAAGTGTGTGCTTCAAAGTTTTGAACCTTCGGTTCTTGATACGCACGTGATTTATTGGAAAATTTTTCTGCTGTGAAAAGCTAGGGACGAGAATTACACGATCCGAGTGGTGTTACGGGTTTTCTTAAAAAAAAAGTTGACCGCTGCAGCTGCAGCGAGGGAAATTTGTGCTGTGGAAGGGAAGGAGTAGTGTCTGAAAGAAAGGCATGATTTTGGTTTCAACGATTGAAAAATGGGGACTGCAGCCTTAAAGACAAAACAAGTGCTGGAAGACATTCGGCGGTGAATTCTGAAGCTGTACGCCAAGCCGTAGAATTAAATTCGTGCACAAACACTAGACAACTGTCAAATGAGTTGGGAATATCTCAGCCCCACAATTGTTCGTGAACTGTTCAAGCTCGGCAAGACGCACAGAAGCTGTCGACAAGTATCCCATGAACTGGCTGCTGCTCAAGCTCAGCGGCGTGTGTAGCCTATTGGTGGAAAATCCCCTGGACGACCGTTTCTTTAGGCGAATTATGACATGTGATGAAAAGTGGATATCTTATTGGAATCCTGACATGAGAAAAACAGTTATTAGATCCCTTATAACGTAATATACTGGTGTGCAAAAATTAAGGAAGAAGAGGAGAAATTAGCATAACAGAGGAACGAGCAGGCAGAACGGACCGAAAGACCACTCAGGAGATAGACTACGGTCCGGTATGGTAGGGCATGCGCATATATGCAGCATGAGGTGTGTGTGTGTGTGGGGATGTTGGAAGGGTATAAAGCACACGGGCGGTGTACGCTCAGCAACTCGGTAAAAGCTATTGCACGGTGTACATTGGTTTGAACGACGTCGAGTTGCTGCCACCGTGTGATATGGCCAACAAGTAATTCAGTAGACGACATATGGATGACTTTAGCCCAGGCCGCGTCATTGGGAAGTTGGAAGAAGGTCGAAGTGTGACTACTGTGGCCGAGGAGTTCGGGATCGCTCACAGCATCGTTTCACGAGCTTGGAGAGCATTTCAAACGACAGGAACAGCTATCCGAGAGTTTAGCAGTGGTCGTTCAACGAGCAACCACGGCGGCGGGCGGCCGGTATATTGTACTACAGGCGAGAAGAGACAGACGGCAGACAGCGGGAGAAATCGCAAGGCACATGCAATAGACAAGCGGACGTCCTTTATCGCGTTTTACCGTGGCCAGGAGGCTGCACAAAGGTGGTCTATTTGCACGACGACCAGTATGGTGTGTGCCGTTACAGCCTGCTCATCGGAGACGGTGGTTTCTGTGGTGCCAGGAACACAAGAACTAGGCACATCAGCTATGGGGTCGAATTCTCTCCACGGATGAGAGCCGATATAGTCTGACGAGCGATTCTGGACGTATACACATCTGGAGAGAGCAGGGAACACGCAATAAAACCTCCAACATCATCGAAAAGGAACCGGTTTGGAGGTGGCGGAGTTCTCGTTTGGGGTGGTATCATGCTTGGTAGCCGTAGTGACCTCCACATTTTCCAAGGAGGTTCAGTCACTGGTGACCGCTATTGTACCGAGGTTCTCCTGTCTCACGTGCGTCTGTTTAGAGGTGCTGTGGGTCCTGAGTTCCTCTTCATGGACGACAACGCTACACCTCATCGTACAGTGGCTGCGCAGAGCTGTTGGAGAGTGAAGATATTCAACGCATGGATTGGCCCGCAAGGTCCCCGGACCTAAATCAAATCGAACACGTGTGGGACCTTCTCGGGAGACGCTTTGCAGCAATCGTTGCTTGGCAGCCCATCACCAGCCGCCAGCAACGATTCCGCAGCTGCGATTGGCGCTACAAGAGGAATGGGACGCGATGCCTCAACAGCTCCTTGACAACCTCGTCCTCAGCATGGACAGACGTTGTAAATCCTGCTACGCAGTCAGAGGTGATCATATCCCTTACTAAAGACTGGAATTTTTCTTGGCAGCCGCCTGTCACATGGACGTTTCTGTCTTCTGTCCAGTTGTGCTCGAAGCTATCTTTTCAATAAAGTGCCTTTGTACCCTTTGGATTCCTTGTTTGGACAGTTTTGCTCCTTGTCCCATATTCTTACATCTTGGGGATCTTATGGTATAATTTGAGTCGATGTGGAGCACTTCTGCAAGACGTTACATTCGAAAAACCGTCCCGTCCTTAATTTTTGCACGCCAGTGTACCTTTTTCATGAGCAAGATTCGTGTTGCGCTATTTCTAAAACCGTAATTACGAAATGCTGAACTAAATAAGAATACGATGCAATAGTTCCTAATTAAGCTTTTACGGCCAGACGAAACATAAACAGAAGTCGGACATAAGATAACCTTTTATTGGTCCATTTTAGAAGAACTAAACAGTATACGACAGCAGATATCAGATTACATTTATCTAATTGAACGTCTGCACACACACATCCACACGAGCAACTGTTGTATCGTCCTTTTTATCCATCGTTCTTATCACAGTCATAAGTCACTTTCACTCTGACCTCATTTGTGTTGCCAACCTCATTCTCGTTTGAGGGAAAAGACATAACGTTAAGTTTGGAAGTATAAAGGAGAACAAACTCAAATTTACATGGGAAAAGGAACTAAAAATGAAAGTTATTTTAGAATATACGTCACACCATAAACGCCACCAAAACCAGTTCCAGTGAACGATTTTAGCACAAAGTTATGCAATGTGTATGGTGAAACTTTGAGTGCCCCATGCATTAGGAATTGGTTCCAGATTACTGAGGCATTAATGCGCAGCTGTACCGTGTCCAGTTGGAGGTATATGCCGCTTTAAGTAGAAAGTACCCTACTCCAGTGTACCGTAAACGAGCTATCTTCCAACAGGATAATACTCCTGCTCATCGTGCCCAGTCAACTAAGGAAAAAATACAGGAAATGGAGGGTTTTGAGCTAATGCACCAACCTGCTTATAGTCCAGAACTTTTGCCTTTAGACAACCACATATTTCCATCCAGGGCACCTTTTTCTACGTGGGGATCACTTCCAAAACATCAGCGATGCTGAATGTTGGGTCCAAGACTTGATCGCATCGAATCCAAAGGAGGTTTGTTTCGGCAGGGGAGGGAAGGGGAGGGGGTTCCAGACATAGTATCACAATGGACTCTGCTTCAAAGAAAAAATCTTTTCGTTTATGCATTTGTCCACGCTTTCACCAACTGTCTGCTGAAAACGGCAATGACTTTTGAATCACCCTGGTAATAAAGAAATTCGTATTTTAGATCTTTCCAGAAGACCTCCAGAGAGATACAATATATTGACAAAAGTCACCGGGCGCCCCTTCAAAAGCAAATGAATGGATCCACTGCGTTGTTAAGATGCGCGGTACAGCTGCAAACGGTATAAAAAACAAGCACGTAGCTGACCGCGATCATATCGCGCTGTGAATTTGAGTGAAAAGGTCGCGGCGGAAGAAAGCTGACTTTGAGAAAGGAAAGATTGTTGGGTGTTACATTAGTGGGTTGCCCATAAGAGAAACCGAGAGGCATTTAAACATACCCAAATCAACTGTTTTGGATGTACTGAATAAGTGGAAGATACATGGCGTGCCTAAAACAGAAAAACGTATGTGCAGACCAAAGAAAATCAGTGATAGAGGACGTCGAAGCCTCAGGAGAGTCGTTACAGCTAATCGACGGAGTACTGCACAAGACCACAGTGTACAGGTGAGTAAAAATGCTGGAACCTTGGTATGTACACGTACCATTTGCAAAGAACTTTATTCCGTGGGTTGCCGTGGTCGTGCGGCTGCTCATAAGCCTTTCATCTCCACTCGGAATGCTACTCGTCGTTCGGCATGGTGTAAAGAACATTTATCGTGGAACGTAGATCAATGGAAACGGGTCCTATGGACTGATGAATCCAGATACATGATCCATCAGTCTGATGGCCGTGTGTAGGTTTGGCGGCAGCCGGTGGAACGCTATTTGCCACAGTGTACTGTTCCTACGGTCAAGTTTGGAGCTGGCAGTGTACTCGTGTGGGGGTGTTTTTCGTGGTATGGTCCCGGCCAATTGGTTATCGTGGACAAACCTGTTAGCCAGAACGTCTACCTCGATTGTACTGGACAATTATGCCCTACCAACTCTGTGGCAATACTATGGAACCGAACCTTGTTGGTACCAGCCGGATAATGCACCGAGCCATAAAGCAAGGACTGTTATCACGTGGTTTGACGGTAATTCCGTATCGTGTGTGGACTGTGCAGCTCAGAGCCCTGATCTTAATCCCATAGAGCACCTATGGGATGAATCAGAGCACCACATAAGAAGTTTGGAACCAAGGCTTACTACTAATCAACAGTTAGCAGCAGCATTATGTGCTGAATGGAAGCGCATACCTATCGCTGTGTTCCAAAACCTTGTCGAAAGCATGTCTCAGAGGGTCAGTGTATCCATTAAGTCCAAAGGTGGATTGACGCCGTACTAATGTATGTCAATAAATGCTATGTTGTGTTTCCTTTCTAGGTGTCCGGTGACTTTTGTCAATATAGTGTATTTACGAATCAACTAAGAAAACTGTACGCACAACAATTAATTGGTCATCTGACTATACCATGACGATGAATATTTACTCCGCCTAGTCAGATATTTTAGACTTCGTCGTTTTCATTGCTCCAGGTGGAGTATTTTAACGCAGGAACTTAATTAGCTCATGGAAGACTGTAATATCTGCTAACTAAACAAGAAGACAATTTTATTTAATTACTTTAGAGATAAAGGGGCCACATCCATCTTCACAAATAACTAGAGAGGGAAAGTCCTTATGTAGTTTTATCTTTTTGCTTTTGTGCAAGATACAGTTTATGGATGACATTATGTGTCTATTGAAGATTCCCAGAAGATGTCCGGTCTTCTTCGGGTCTCTAGGAAATTCCTCGCAATTCGCATTAGAATGTCACCATGATGATAAATTAAATTACTTTTATGTAATTTTATTGTCAAGGGATGATAAAATGCTGGCTCCGAAGCATTTACCAGCACAAATGAATCATCATAATCCTTCGTATATACAAACAAATATAATCACGCAGTTTCATTAAAAGAAAAGCAGAAAACAAAATTTATGCGAAGACGAGCATTACGTTATTGTGAGATAAAAAAAATACCTGACTTGAAATTTATTGCTCCGTAGTTGTAATAAAAAAGATTTTCCTCGGGTAAATTATAAACTCTTAAACTCGCGGAAGTATTTTTATCTCGAAATACCTTTTATCAGAAAGAGCTATTTTAAAATCTTAAGCAGAAAACAAGCTTGGAATGAACATAATAAAATGGAAGACCAGACCCATCAGAAAACTAACAGGTAGATATCTTTTTTACAAGTTGAAACTATTCATACAGTGTTGTTCATAAAAGAACTGAACATCTGAAAGGAGTCGAGCTACAACTTTGATTTTTACAGGTTATACTAATCAGGCAATATCACAGAAATGATATGCATTTCGGCGTCATAGGTGCATGCGTACCGCGTCTAGGCAAATCAAATCACCCAACGTCACAGACTGATTGTAGAAGATGAAATGAAACTGGATCAAAAGGTACAAGGACTGATTGAAGAAGATGAAATCAAACTGGATCAAATGGTACAAGGACTGATTGAAGATGAAATGAAAATGGATCAAATATGGTACAAGGACTGATTGTAGAAGATGAAACGAAACTGGATCAAATCGTACAAGGACTGATTGAAGAAGATGAAATGAAACTGGATCAAATGGTACAAGGTTTGATTGAAGAAGATGAAATGAAACTGGATCAAATATGGTACAAGGACTGATTGAAGATGAAATGAAACTGGATCAAATATGGTACAAGGACTGATTTAAGATGAAATGAAACTGGATCAAATATGGTACAAGGACTGATTGTAGAAGATGCAATGAAACTGGATCAAATGGTACATGGACTGATTGTAGAAGATGAAATGAAACTGGATCAAATGGCACAAGGTTTGATTGAAGAAGATGAAATCAAACTGGATCAAATGGTACAAGGACTGATTGAAGATGAAATGAAAATGGATCAAATATGGTACAAGGACTGATTGTAGAAGATGCAATGAAACTGGATCAAATGGTACATGGACTGATTGTAGAAGATGAAATGAAACTGGATCAAATGGCACAAGGTTTGACTGAATAAGATGAAACGAAACTGGATCAAATCGTACAAGGACTGATTGTAGAAGATGAAACGAAACTGGATCAAATCGTACAAGGACTGATTAAAGAAGATGAAATGAAAATGGATCAAATATGGTACAAGGACTGATTGTAGAAGATGAAACGAAACTGGATCAAATCGTACAAGGACTGATTGAAGAAGATGAAATGAAACTGGATCAAATGGTACAAGATTTGATTGAAGAAGATGAAATGAAACTGGATCAAATGGTACAAGGACTGATTGAAGATGAAATGAAACTGGATCAAATATGGTACAAGGACTGATTTAAGATGAAATCAAACTGGATCAAATATGGTACAAGGACTGATTGTAGAAGATGCAATGAAACTGGATCAAATGGTACATGGACTGATTGTAGAAGATGAAATGAAACTGGATCAAATGGCACAAGGTTTGACTGAATAAGATGAAACGAAACTGGATCAAATCGTACAAGGACTGATTGTAGAAGATGAAACGAAACTGGATCAAATCGTACAAGGACTGATTAAAGAAGATGAAATGAAACTGGATCAAATGGTACAAGGACTGATTGTAGAAGATGAAATGAAACTGGATCAAATGGTACAAGGACTGATTGAAGAAGATGAAATGAAACTGGATCAAATGGTACAAGGACTGAATATAGGACTAAAGATGAACATAGAAAAGACAAAAACAATGGTACTTGTCACAAAGGAGATCAGGAAAAAGATCATTCTGGAAGGTAAAGAACTTGAAAATGTGGAACAATTCACATATCTCGGAAGTTTTATAACATATGACTTAAACATCAAGAAAGAAATTAATAATATAAACACCCAGATCCGTCTGTCTCGCTGAAATACTTGATGTCACACCAATGTCTGCATTTTGCGTCATCACTTATCAATCAATTCGTGTGTGCTCTCACGATGTTAAAATGATTGCCTGCTATATAATAGCACGCGATCACTTTTAGATGTCAAGGTGATCGCGTGCTAATTTAAAAACATTGGATATTAATGACTCGAGTTCTATTTTATCGATCTACATAACCCGAATTGAATTCTTAATATCACAACAAGTTGAGTTTGCATGCGATTACATTGAGATGTCAAGGTGATCACGTGCTACTTTAAAAACATTGAATTATCAATGACTCGAGTTCTATTTATCCGATCTACAAAATTCGTCTTAAAATCTTAATATCACGGAAAATGGCGTTTGTATATTAACTTAATTTAGCACAATTGGGATATTAATTTGTACGCTTTAATTATTTTTTACTTTTTTAATTTAATTAACTTTCCGAGTTTAGTGCTGATTATATTAAACGTTTTGCAAAATATTGATCTATCTAAATGCTCCAACCTACAATAAAAACTGAAATCTTGCGATGTCAAAGTGAGCAAGATTGCATTTAAAAGAAGATGTCACCCCAATAGCACATTGTCGAGAATTTAGATAGTTCCGATTTGTAATACCAGATGTCGCATTATTGTGTGAAAAAAACTTTGTTTTGAAGTTTCAAACTAACCATTGAATAGGACAGTCTAAAACAACCCCTGAAGGGAATAACAAGTGTGCCGGAGAAAAATTAATTTAACGCGAAAAATCAAAGCAAAAGTTATTAAGGTTAGTTTATACGAAAACAACTTTCCGAGTTTAGTGGCGATTATATTACACATTTTGCAAAATATCGATCTATCTAAACGCTGTAATCTACAGTTGTTAAACAACAACAAATATTTTACACAGAATGCTTTTCATCTCGAGGTATTTTGAAAAATGGAAGCAAATAGCATATAATTTTTAGTTTTAACTTGACTGAGTTTTTACTATATTAATTTTTATTATATTTCCTTACAGAAATTCGGTGTCTATTTGATTTGTTTTCAATCTGCTTCAATTAAACATTTCACTCCGTCATGCAACATCCCTTATATATTAATATTTATTTAAAGATTAAAAACAACCGTCCTAGGACGGGTTATACGCTAGTTTTAATTAGAATTGCAATGGCTATAGCGCTGTGAAAAGCCATGGATACAATTTGGAAGAGTAGAGCTATTAGCCTCAAAATTGAGTTAAGCATTCTCAAGACGTCCATCTTCAGCAGCATGCTGTATGGATGCGACACTTGGACAATGACAAATAAATCAGCGAGAAGGATACTTGCTTTTGAAAGAAAGTGCTATCGTAAAATCTTACGAATCGGATTGACCCAGAGGATAAGAAATAAAGAAGTGTACAGAAGAATACAACTAATAGAGACCCTGTTCCAAAACATCAGACAGAGAAAACTAAGACTCTTTGGACACATCTGCAGAATAAAAAATGACAGAAAGGTAAAGTAATTGTTGTTTCACTTAATGAAGGGAAGAAATGCGAGAGGACGCCCTCACCGTGTGTAGTCTGACGATTTTAAAGACTGGTTAGGTGGAACTCTTCAAGAACTGAGCCACTCTGCAATGAACAGACTTCAATGGGGCAATATACACTCTATTGGCAAAAGTCACCGGACACCTAGAAGAGAAACACAACATAGCATTTATTGATATACATTAGTACAGTGTCGGTCCACCTTTGGCCTTAATGCATGCACTGACCCTTTCAGAAATGCTTTCGACAAAGTTTTAGAACACAGCGATAGGTATGCGCTTCCATTCAGTACATAATTCTGCCGGTAAATGTTGCTTACCAGTAGGACTTGGTTCCAAACTTCTTATGCGGCGCTCTAATTCATCCCATAGGTGCTCTATGGGATGAATTGCGCAAGCCAGTCCACATACGATACGGAATTATCGTCAAACTACGTAGTAACAGTCCTTTCTTTACGACTCGGTGCATTATTCTGCTGGTACCAACAAGGCTTGGTTCCATAGTATTGCCACAGAGTTGGTAGGACATAATTGTCCAGAATCGAGGAAGACGTACAGGTTAACAGGTTTGTCCACGATAACCAATGGGCCGGGACCATACCACGAAACCCCCCCCCCACACACGATTACACTGCTAGCTCCAAACTTGGCCGTACGAACAGTACACTGTGGTAAATAGCGTTCTCCCGGCTGCCTCCATAACCACACACGGCCATCAGACTGATGGATCGTGTATCTGGATCCATCAGTCCAATGGACCCGTTTCCATTGATCTACGGTCCAAGATAAATGTCCTTTACACCATGCTAAACGACGAGCAGCATTCCGAGTGGAGATGAAAGGATGATGAGCAGCCGCACGACCACGGTAACCTATGGAATGAAGTTCTCTGCGAATGGTACGTGTGCATACCGAAGTTCCAGCATTTGTACTCACCTGTGCACTGAGGTCTTGTGCAGTACTCCGTCGATTAGCTGTAACGACTCTCCTGAGGTTTCGACGTCCTGTATCACTGATTTTCTTTGGTCTGCCGGTACGTTTTGCTGCTTCAGGCACGCCATGTGTCTTCCACTTATTCAGTACATCCAAAAACATTTGACTTGGGTATGTTTAAACGCCTCTCGGTTTATCTCATGGACAACCCACTAATATAACACCCAGAAATCTTTCCTTTCTCAAAGTCAGTTCTGCAACATTTTCACTCAACCTCACAGTGCGATATGATCGCGGTCAGCTGCAGGGTAGTTTTTATACCTTTTGCAGCTGTACCGCGCATCTTAAGAACGCAATGGATCCGTTCATTTGCTTTTGAAGCGATGTCCGGTGACTTTTGTCAACATAGTGTAGTTAAAAAAACCTGCGGGATTTGTACCCATGATTGCTGATGGTGATGATGATGATGAACGTCACACACCGGAAACTGACCGTATTTTCGTTATAAGAGCCATGTAGCTCTGTCGGCATGTCGGTGTTTTCAGTAGTGGATCAGGATGTCCCGTCGTCGTGTAATGAAGTGGAACAGTCACATCAGCAAGTTCGACAGAGGTCGCATTGTTGGCATGAGTGACTGCAATGCTTCCCTCGGGGAGATTACCAGTCGCGTGCGGCGCAGTTTGTCCATCGTGGCAAGATTGTGCAGGAAACGGTACGAACAAGAGCGTACGACACGAAGAGAAGGTTCCGGACAACGTACACAGACAACGCCGAGAGACAACTGTCATCTCGTGAGGACGTCTTTGAGTGATCGTTCTGCATTACAGCGTTGATGTATCAGTGGCGAACTGTGACGCATTCTCCGATGTCAGCTGTAACAGCAAGTCGCCGGTTATTACAGTTCGTATTACAGGCTCGTTGGCTCATCCTCAGGCTACCTTTGACATCGCAGCAACGGAGTGCGAGGCTACAATAGTGCATGGAATGAAGGAAGGGGCGTGACGAATGGCACAATATCGTATTCTCGGACGAAACACGCTTCTGTTTAATGATGGCCGCATCTGTACCTTCCGACGACATGAGGAGAGGCGTCGGGAATAGTGTATTCACACTAGGCATACCGCACCGACACGAGGCATCATGACCTGGCGTACTATTGGGCACGAAAGCAGTTCACCTCTTGCGAGAGTCTGTATTACCATAACGAGTGCCCGTTACGTCACGGTCACACTTCCGTACGTATTCATTGCCACACCGCATGTTGCAGCGACAACACGTGCCTTCTTCAGGGATAACAACGTTCCACTTCTGCCATGGCCGGCTAGATCTCCGGATATCACCCATAGAAAATCTCTGAGACATGCTCAAACAACAGATGCAGCGGTAAGACCGTCCGTCAGCAACTGTTGATGCACTTTAGACGCGGATCAATACAGCCTGGATGGCTATTCCACAGGACACCATTCATACATTATTTGATTCGATACCTCAGCTCGTACCGCAGGTGATACAAACCAGAAGTGGACACACCGATTATTAGCTACATCGTCGCACCTGGTACGTATGACAATGAGATGCTAATCATTTGTTCTGTATTTCCTAATGAACAAGTACAGCAGGTGATATAAGCCAGAAGTGGCCACACCGATTATTAGCTGCATCGACGCAACTGGTACATATGACACCGAGATGCTAATCATTTGTTCTGTATTACCTAATGAACATATACAGCAGGTGAACAAACCTGAAGTGGCCACACCGATTATAAGCTATTTTACAAACTCGATTGAATCGCTTACGTTGACGTTATACATCGTTGATATTGAAGTCTCAAATTGTTGTTGAGTAATTAAGACTTGAAGAGTAGTTTGCATTACGAAAATCTTTTGCATTCCGATGCCAAAGTCTTGATGATTGTGTACGAAGTGAATTATATTCTATGGTGTTGTGCTGACTGATGAATAACTACCAAGGAACAATAAACAATAATTGACCTTCTAATGACTTTCCTGGTCATAACTACTATTAAGTGCGTAATTAGTTCTGTGTTATATATTCAAGCTATTCTGCGCGCTACTAAACTTTACAGAACGTTTCAGTAACAAGTTAAGCTCTACAGTGAAGCCAGGTTCTGCAGTAGTATGAACCACAAAGTGCTTTACAGTACATTTGGGTTTTGGTGTAACAATTCATTAACAAATATCTTCAACCAATTACACTGAAAACTCTACATAGCTGTTGAAAGAAAAATACAAATATCAGTATAGTTTTTAGCAAAATATAGTTTAACTTCCTCTGTCACATTTCTAAAGATCTCTGATACAATGGTATACGAAAAAACAAAACTTTCGTCCCAGTTAGTTGCACGATAACGCTGTCTACCAGTGTATGAATAAATAAGATTAACTTTGAACATTATTAACTTTGAACAGCACATCCTTCTATAAATATGATAAATCATTTTAGTGCGGAGCCCTGAGACGTACCGTTATTTATTTATTTCCATAGTATTACATCCCTATTATTTCAATAATCACAGATTCAGAAAAGTAGTAAAATTAATATACATGCACTATAAAGTTTTCTGAAATTTATGACCCATTTTCCATGATTCTTTTCGTGAATCAGCGAAGCATATTCTTGAGTTAGATTTTTCCATGAAAACACGTGGTAGAGTCCACGATGTGTTGCTGCTGTTTTGAGGGCGGAAGTTGGATCCACATGTTATTTGGTGGCTGGGCATAATAATGTTTCCAATACCTGGTAGATTATATGCCACGATGAGTTGTTGCTGTTGTGAGGGCGTAAGAGGCACCACACGTTATTAGGTAGCTGTGTATAATTATGTTTCCAACACCCGGTAGAATATATGCCACAATGAGTTGCTGCTATTGTGAGAGCGCGAGAGGGATCCACAAGTTGTTATATGCCACGATGAGTTGCTGCTATTGTGAGGGCGAAAGTGGCACCAACACGATATTAGGTAGCTGTGTATAATAATCTTCCCAACACCCGGTAGAGTACATGCCACGATGAGTTGCTGCTATTGTGAGGGCGTAAGAGGCATCCACATGTTATTAGGTAGCTGTGTATAATAATGTTTTCCAAAACCCGGTAGATTATATACCACGATGAGTTGCTGCTGTTGTGAGGGCGATAAAGGGATCCACACGCTATTAGATAGCCGGGTAAAACAATCTTTCCAACACCCGGTAGAGTATGGCCACGATGAGTTGCTGCTATTGCGAGGGTGAAAGTGAAAACACGTTATTAGGTAGCTGTGTATAATAATCCTTGCAGCACCCTGTAGAGTATATGGCCACGATGAGTTGCTGCTATTGTAAGGGCGAAAGAGGGATCCACACGTTATTAGGTAGCTGTGTATAAAATAATGTTTCCAACATACGGTGGAGTACATTCCACGACGAGTTGCTGATATTATGAGGACGAAAGAGGTACCCACCACGTTAATAGGAAGCTGTGTATAATAATGTTTCCCGAACCCGGTAGAGTACATTCCACGACGAGTTGCTGATATTATGAGGACGAAAGAGGTACCCACACGTTAATAGGGAGCTGTGTATAATAATGTTTCCAAAACCCGGTAGAGTACATGCCACGACGAGTTGCTGATATTATGAGGACGAAAGAGGTACCAACACGTTAATAGGGAGCTGTGTATAATAATGTTTCCAAAACCCGGTAGAGTACATGCCACGACGAGTTGCTGATATTATGAGGACGAAAGAGGTACCAACACGTTAATAGAGAGCTGTGTATAATAATGTTTCCAAAACCCGGTAGAGTACATGCCACGACGAGTTGCTGATATTATGAGGACGAAAGAGGTACCAACACGTTAATAGGGAGCTGTGTATAATAATGTTTTCCAAAACCCGGTAGAGTACATGCCACGACGAGTTGCTGATATTATGAGGACGAAAGAGGTACCTACACGTTAATAGGGAGCTGTGTATAATAATGTTTCCAAAACCCGGTAGAGTACATGCCACGACGAGTTGCTGATATTATGAGGACGAAAGAGGTACCAACACGTTAATAGGGAGCTGTGTATAATAATGTTTCCAAAACCCGGTAGAATACATGCCACGACGAGTTGCTGATATTATGAGGACGAAAGAGGTACCTACACGTTAATAGGGAGCTGTGTATAATTATGTTTCCAAAACCCGGTAGAGTACATGCCACGACGAGTTGCTGATATTATGAGGACGAAAGAGGTACCAACACGTTAATAGGGAGCTGTGTATAATAATGTTTCCAAAACCCGGTAGAGTACATGCCACGACGAGTTGCTGATATTATGAGGACGAAAGAGGTACCAACACGTTAATAGGGAGCTGTGTATAATAATGTTTCCAAAACCCGGTAGAGTACATGCCACGACGAGTTGCTGATATTATGAGGACGAAAGAGGTACCAACACGTTAATAGGGAGCTGTGTATAATAATGTTTCCAAAACCCGGTAGAGTACATGCCACGGCGAGTTGCTGATATTATGAGGACGAAAGAGGTACCAACACGTTAATAGGGAGCTGTGTATAATAATGTTTTCAAAACCCGGTAGAGTACATGCCACGACGAGTTGCTGATATTATGAGGACGAAAGAGGTACCAACACGTTAATAGGGAGCTGTGTATAATAATGTTTCCAAAACCCGGTAGAGTACATGCCACGACGAGTTGCTGATATTATGAGGACGAAAGAGGTACCAACACGTTAATAGGGAGCTGTGTATAATAATGTTTCCAAAACCCGGTAGAGTACATGCCACGACGAGTTGCTGATATTATGAGGACGAAAGAGGTACCTACACGTTAATAGGGAGCTGTGTATAATAATGTTTCCAAAACCCGGTAGAGTACATGCCACGGCGAGTTGCTGATATTATGAGGACGAAAGAGGTACCAACACGTTAATAGGGAGCTGTGTATAATAATGTTTCCAAAACCCGGTAGAGTACATGCCACGACGAGTTGCTGATATTATGAGGACGAAAGAGGTACCCACACGTTAATAGGAAGCTGTGTATAATAATGTTTCCAACACCCGGTAGAGTTATAGGCCACGACAAGTTGTTGGTATTGAGAGGACGAAAGAGAGACCCACACGATTTTAGGTGGCTGTGTATAATAACATTTAGCCGTCCTGGTGGCGCAGTGGTCTAAGTGCTGGCTTGCAACCATTCTTCCAAGGTGGGTTCTGGTTAGAATCCCGGTGAGGCATGGATGTTGTATTTGTCTTATGGCACTGGCTCTCTCCCTCCCCTGGAACCAGTAGCCCTACATTAGGGACGAGCGATTGTTTGTAGCCAACTGACTTTCTCACGGTGGTCGTTTAAAGCTCCAATAAAAAAAAATAACGGTTCCAATACTTGGTGGAGTCCATGCCATGATGTGTGGCCACAGGCATAAGGAGTAAAGTGGACACACAAGCAATTGAGTGAGCGCATGTAATAAATTGCTTTTTCGGCGTAGAACTTTAAAAGGCCCAATTCTGCGACGAGTTCTCTACTTTATATTCTCCAGTCGCGTCGAGAAAATGAGAAATGCTTTTATTGTTGGCACTAATAACGAATGATTTCATTCAAAAATAAAAATGATCATAACTACTGTTAACAAAAGCAATTTTCTTCAACTTTGGTTGATCGCCTGTCATTCCGTCGAGCATTCATTACTGAATATTCTGACGCAGATCTGATGTTGAAAGCAGGAATTAAAAATTTAAACTGCAATCATAGACACGTCGAATAAAAAGAAATAACGGAAGTAATTTAAGTTTTGAAAGCGAACGCAAATTTAATTAAATCGCGCCGTAGTGCGGAGCATTTGACAGAAAGTGAGAACTCTTGCAGGAGAAACGCTTTCGTCCCAATCTTCAGCATTATCGAAGTTACAAAATCGGCGCTGTCGGAAGCTGTAATGTAAATGCTTTTGAATGAAGTTCTTCGGAACGTTGCTGAGTACTGTTGACCAAAGCAGTTTATTATTAAGCGATAATTAGATTTCGCGCTTCGTGAAAGCGAAGTAAATTTAATTACCGCAAGTTTGGGGAAGGTAACACGAAATTAATATCGTGGTAATGTTTAGGCATAATAAACCGCGATATCAGAGGCGAAATAAGTTCGCTTTATGATCCTTCACCCAAGAACATTTCTAATAAATTCGAATTAAGAGCACTCGTAATGGTTGCTATGATACTTAACAGTTCTTAGAAAGGTCTTATTCACCGCAAACGAAGTCGAAATTTCCATTTTATACCCAATGAAAGCAAGATAATTTATTTCAGATGTATTCAAGGCGGCGTTTTTAGTTTCAACGAAAAAAATAATTTTATAAGCGTAAAGAATATTGCTCGAGGAAGCTTTTATTATGTAGATTCCTCAAAAGATGATCCCAAAGAAATTTGATAGCGTGTAATAAAATAAATCGAATACCAGAAGTTCGCACGCATTGCTGTAAATAAATAAACTTGGAAAACACGATTACACTTTCATATTCTGTAGATTCTAATTAAAAAATATCTGATAATCTTTGTCATTTTGAAAATGTTTATTTTTTTATAAATAGAACGGAATATGGAATGCACTTTTCTATCATTGGAATTCTTAATGTCATTTTTTAATTCCATGTAGTGTAATTTAAAAAAAAATTAAATTGGTCCGTAATCCGTGCCATGCATGGTTGAAAAAGCTGCGACTGAAAATTTTCCTTGTCATATAACACGAATCATAATAAAATGCATAACTACACTGCTGGCCACCCAAAATGCAACACCGAGAAGGAAGCATCCGATTGGCCTGAAATTCGCAGCATGCGTCGCCCGCGAGAGGACATGCAAACGATTACCATTGCAGGGCGTATGCAAATCATGTGCGCCCGGCACGCCACCGAGAAGCACTATAAGAATGGTGCACAGAAGGCGGGGTGTAAGTAGTGGAAGTGTGTTGTGCTGCCGGACCTGTGTGTGGAAAGTTTCCTGATGCCTTGTCGCAGAACACGGCAGTCATCCCAGCACGTTTCGGAGTTCGACAGAGGACGAATAGTGACTTATCGCGACAGCGGTTTATCGTACCGAGACATCGGCACCCTTGTGGGAAGACATCCAGCCACAGTGAAGCGAGTATGGATTCGGTGGGTGCAGGAGGGACGGACGGAACGACGTGAGCGATTGCTGCAGCCGCAGCACTCCACCGAACGAGACGACCGGCATGTTATGCTGCGGGCATTGACGGCTCGCACTGCCACATCACGAACGTTAGCGCAGGTATTAGGGTGTGTTGCGCAACATCCTGTGTCAGTACATACTGTTCGACGTCGTCTGCAGGAGCGGGTACTTGTGGCACGGCGCTCATTGCTCCGAGGCGAGTATGGATTCGGTGTTACACCACCGGCGAGTGCGGCGGCAGTGGGCCGTTGAACGCCGCACCTGGACTACGGAATGGCACGGCATTATCTTCTCCGACGAATCCCGTTTCTGCCTGCAACACCACGATGGTCGGATCCGCGTGTCGCGGCACCGCGGTGAGAGACTGTATGACGCCTGCATTATGCATCATCATACCGGTCCGTCGCCTGGCGTTATGGTTTGGGGCGCAATTGGATATGACACCCGCAACTCTCTGGCACGCATCGCCTGTATATTCAACAGCCACCGCTACATCTCCGACGTTTTTGGAGCCTGTAGTCCTCCCTTACCTGCAGGACCTGACAGCGGCCACGTTTCAACAGGGCAATGAGCGTCCGCACGTGGCACGCATCGTGCAACAATTCTTTACTGCCCATCAGGAGTCACTGCTGCCGTGGCCAGCCTGTTCTCCCGATATGTCCCCCATCGAACACGTCTGGTCGCTGATCGGCAACCACCACCCGCGGCTACGCCTGATGAACTGTGGCAACGTGTGGAAGCAGCCTGGACCGACATACCCCAAGCCCACATCCAAAGCCTCTTTCGTTTGATGCCGCGGCGTGTAGCGGCCGTTATTGCCAGCCATGGGGGCCACACGAACTATTGATGTCTGCGTGTTCCGTAAGTTGCACGGGCCTGTAAGCTCAATCGTTTCATCTTTGTATCTGTTGTTATGTGGCCAGTAAATCTGGCTTTGCTATCTCGTGTCCTTCTTGGTGTTGCATTTTGGGTGGCCAGCAGTGTATCATAAACGGTTGAATTATTAATGGGCAGGGTATGAGATGTGTCACCAGCAACAAAAGTTTTATAATATTCCCATTAATTTATAATATTTCGAACTACTCGTATACGAATTTAACGGCGACGTTCCTCGTTATTGTATAAACATGTGCTTACCCGTCATAAACGGGCTTGCATTGGAGTATTGAGGCATTCTTTCAATGACCCGAAATGATATCGAATCAAGATAACTACACAATGGGGTCAAAAATGTGTTTCATTTTGCCAGTTTGGTTTTAACAATATTTTTTGGTATCATTATATAATCCATTCTAATATACGCGGTCGAGCCTCATTACTGTGACCACCTCCTACTTTTGACGTCAACAGCGCGTAGCCAATGAACGAAGGACACGTGTCGTGAGCTGGCTTTGAGGGTATATAAGGTGTGCTGTAGGCATTCTGAAAACACAGGCCGCGGGTGGCCTAGTGGGCAACGTTCATGATTGCCACGGAAAGGGCCTCAGGTTCGATCCCAGGCAGGTACGAACGCTCGATCCATTAAATATCCGCCGTGCGTAGGATGGGCACGTTAAGCCGTCGGACCCCGGGTACTGGCCCCCCGGTAATAAATAAGAGCATCTTCCTCCCCCTTTCTACTTCGCTTCAGTGTCACTTTCCTATCGGGCGCTCTAGCCCAAATCTCTTAGTTACCTATTTCTAAGGGTTGTTTAAGACCTGGGGTCAGACACTCCCCTCCTTATATCCTCTACATATGATCATTCTGAAAACATATCACTCGTTGCTACCATGGATAAAATGAACGATTTATCAGATTTGCAAAAAAAAGGATGATTATCGGCGTTCGGGCCAAGGGTGGCAGTATTTCTGAAACAGCGCAGTTTGTGAACTGTTCGGGTGCTGCTGTGTTTAGTGTATCGTGATTAGAGAAATGGCATCATTGTGAATAAGCGACGTGGAAACTGCGGAGCACCACGTGCCATTGATGTGAGAGGTAAACGTGGGCTTCTAAGCTGCGTGAGGGCCGATCGACACGCTACAGTAGAGCAACTCACTGGCTGAATGAACCAGGCGACTACCGGAAATGTGTCTGAAACGACAGCTCAGCAAACCCTGCTGCGTATGGGGCTCCGATGCAGGCGGATGGTCAATGCACATATGCTAACGAAGTTGCATCGGCAGAAAAGGCTCGCATTTGCACGGCAGTATCGGAATTGGATCTCCGCTGATTGGCAAAGGATTGCCTTATCCGATGAGTCACGTTTATTTCTTCATCGAACGGATGGACGTTGGCGTATAAGGCGAGAATTCTACATTGGAGAACAAACACTCTTCAACCATTGCTGGAAGAACACAAGCTGGTAGGGGCAGCGTTATGTCTGGGGAATGTTTCTGTGGCATTCTCAGGGTCTATTCATACCCGAGGAAGGCACTATGGACCGAATTCGTTATGAATACATTCTTGCAGGCCACGTACACCCACACATGCTGATTGTCTTCCCTGGGGCGGATAGGATCTTCTAACACGACAAAGCGACGTGTCTCACAGCTAGAAATGTCCGAGAGTGGTTGGAAGGGCACGATGAAGACTTCAAAGTACTTCCCTGGCCCCCTAATTCCCCAGACTTAAACCCAATTGAGCACTTCGATCGTGCTGTTGGTTCTATGGATCCTCCACCACGCACCTTCCAGCAGCTGTCAGATGCACTGCAGTCAGCATGGCTCCACATACCTGTGAACACATTTGAGTTACTCCGAACCCATCTAGCTGCTGTCCGCGCTGCACACGGCGGTTACTCTGGATATTAGCTGGTGGTCACAATAATGTGACTCGACCCTGTATAAACGAGAGATACTTTGTTTGCGTGTTTGAGGTAATCTCGAAAACTACTGAACCGATTTGGATAATTCTTTCACCGTTGGGAAGCTTATTTCTTTCCGGTGGACATAGGCTGTTTCGTTTATTTATTATTTTTTTTATTATTTTTGGCTGTACTACCGAATCAGATCGCATTCAAGTAGTTCCCGATTTTCCGTGTATCGTTCTTCTTTGTTTACATACAACCTTATCACACCGAACGTGAAAGAAAGTAGTTCACGATAATATACGGAATTTGTTTACTAATCTCGAAAACTACTGAACTGATTTGGATAATTGTTTCACCGTTGGGAAGTTCACTTCTTTCAAGTAGACATAGGCTATTTCATTTATGTTTTGTTATTTTTGGCTAGATTACCGAATCAGAACGCTTTCAAGTAGTTCTCGATTTCCCATGTATCGTTCCGCTTTGTTTACATTCAACCTGATCAAAATTAATTATAATTTTATTTCACGTGAAAAACTAACTGCCGATCATTTAATCTTTTGTCCAATTTCTTCCACCGGTTGCTATGATATTCAACTACAATTCTTAGATGGATCGGATTACACGTGTTATCATAGCCTTGTTTTTCAGTGATATCTTCCCCGCGACCAAAGCCGTGGACATAGCTGTACTAATATATATAGTAAACGTGTCAAAAGAGGTTCCCTACTTCAATTTCTCGAAAATATACTCACATGTAAAATCACCTCCTTAAAATAATACATTCATAGTCCTATGACTTTTTGGCACTATTTGAACTATCAAATCATCGAACGATCGCACTCGGGACATCGCCACATACAACTTCGATTAGAACTACGTATTTGATAGCGGAGGGCTTAGTTGCAAGTCCGACCACCGCAGAAAGGCAGATGACGCTGCAAGTACTCCAGTGAGAACAAACGGCAGAATAACGAACGGCAGATTGTACAAAGAAAATGCCATGGTAACACACACACAAGGTTAATAGATAGTAAGGTTTGCTCATCCCGCCTTCCTCGCAGACGAATAATCGTGACGTCACTGAGTGACATCACTGTCCTGGCATGTAATTCGAAATTGGTTACTTTGCTTGTTATTACTACCGTTACCACTGTGTGATTCTGTGATTATAACAACGCTTTTCGTTATTTCGTAGAAATTATTTTCGGCGGATAATTATTTCATCTTTTATATGTAGGAAATCTTTGTCTATTTTTTAACTGTTAAAAATCGATATAAGTAAAATTTATATCAGAGTAGAGCCCTTACTGTATTTTGTTTTTCGTAATTCCATTTGATCCTTCGGGCAGATGTTTACAGATGTTTGATTCGTGATACAATTATGTCAGTTTGTTACTTTTTATTTGCCATTGCTTTGATATTTTCCGTTGTTTATTTTCAAATTCCGGCAGTAGTATGTTGCGTTGACGAAGTCTGCATTTTGAGAACGAAAGCTGCTACAGATTTATTAGTTTCTTTTAAGTCAGAGTTAGTATTTTATTTCTCAGTATAATTCCCGACTGCAAAGTGCTGTTCTTACGATTAAGAATATACGCCTAATTCCGTTACACCTACCGCAAAATTCCTCGGTCAATCACGCTACAGTGAACCTAACCAACTCGGGAAGTAAGGAAAATGGCGGCTCTCGCAGGCAAGGAAAGTCGAGAGAGACATTTGTAAACAAGTGGGAGGAGCGTAGTTGTGACGTCACTTTTAGTTCTCATTAACAGGCCGTGGGGCCGCCAAAGTCTATGTGAGTTTAACGTTATGCTGTTGACATCGGACAAAGTGGAGAATTTCCTTTACGATCTTCTAGAGTGCACACTCTGTACCTCTCTTCTCTGTGGTAAGGTTTGTTCATCCAAGGCTGAACTCGATCCTATCAGGCTGTAACAGCAAAAACAGCGAGGACAGAAAAGATGAGTTGGGATGCAGCGCCATCTATTGACGTTGTTCGCATTAACAAACTGATTCCGTATCCTTATTTATATTTGAGATTTTATTTATATTCACTTTCACATTAACAGATGGATATTTGTATTCTGAATTCGTAGTACTTGGGCAAGAGAATTTTTCTGTAGGATCTGGTGTAATTCATGTGTAAATCTCATTCCTCCTTTATTCTTCAACGATCTAGGACCGAGATTTTGGTAAATGTGTAGATTAGTGTCTTAAATTATTTCGTCGGAAAAATGTTACTACCTGAAGTGCGACGTACAGATTTTGGATTATGAAAATTAATGGCAAATGGTGCAGAAATTTCGTATTTTAAAGATTTTTATCGTAAGATTTACCTGTAAGTTCGATGCTGTGAAGAGACGCTGCCTTAGACCTAACGTATCGAACGTACAGGAAAATGTTACGATAAAAATCTTTAAAAGACATTTGAAACAGAAAATTTCTGCACCATTTGCCGTTAATTTTCATATTCTAAGATCTGTACGTCTCACTTTCCAGATACTAATATTTTTCCGACGAAATAATTTAAAACGCAAATCTACACATTTACCTACTATTTTACTTAATGTGAGTTTATATAGCTGAGGTTTTTTTCTAAAATTGAATTAGTTACGTAATTATCAGAATGAAAATACTTACTACAAACCATAGCTGAAGGTAACTTGTTATTTGGAGCAAAATCCTGATGAGATATTTCTTTCAGCAACAGTTGCTTTAGGTTCTGATCTGAGGAAACTCACGGAAAGAAAATCCCACGTTTTTCTTCTCAGAAAATGTGCATATCGGCACACAACAGTAAACCATTTTTTAAATGGGTTAGATTTTGTTGTGAAAACAACAGTTTGGTTTAAAAACTGCAAGGTTTTTTTAAACGATACACAAGAAAAAACGACGAACATACACAATCCAAAAATTCAAACAACGTGAAAACTGAGATGTTTATACCTTGGGACGCAGTGCCATCTAACGGCTGAAATCGCCCCTAACGCCCACTGGCCAATCACCAAAAGTCTATTGTCTTCAACGCGTGTTATAGCCTGTTCTTCAACCAGTTCAGCCTTGGTTCATTCCGCCTTCCTCGCAGACAAACAATCGTGACGTCACTGAGTGACATCACCGTCCTAACATGTGAATCGTAGATCCGAACTGTAGCTATGGAGGAAGATCTCAACGATTTTTATAACTCAAACACAGAACAGAAGCTTATACAAAAGCACTTTGACATTAAATACAAAAGAAATTCACAGCCATGTGAATATTTTAGTAAAGGAGATTTCAAAAATACCTCCCGCAGATTCCTGCTTTTTTTTTTTTTTTGATTGGAGGTTTAACGACCACCGTGAGCAACTCAATGGGCTATAAGCAGTCGCCCGTCCGTAATTTAGGGTCACTGGTTCCAGCGAAGAGAGAGAGAGCCAGTGCCGTAAGACAAACACAACATCCATGCCTCACCGGGATTCGAACACGGGCCCCCTTTCGGACGAATGATCAGAGGCCATCGCTTAGATCACTGCGCCACCGGGGCGGCCATTTCTGTTTCGTAAAGAGCAGGAAAAAAACTGTTATACTTTAAAATGTTAATTTAGTTACAAGGGGAACTTTTGCTGTTTTCATATAGATTTAGAAGGGAAAACGCACAGCACGACATATACACTAATTGACATATAATAAAGAATTTCTTTATGAGGAATAGGAAAAGCATCTCGGCGACATTCCCTAAATTTTTTAAATTAAAAATTAAAAAATTACGCATTAAAAATTCTGGTAGAATTTATGAAGATTATTCTTGGTTTACGAATAATGATTGCGACACGCTGCTGTAGTGCAGATACAAAGAAACGTGGCAATTACGTAGTAGTCTTACGATGGCGATTTGGACACTAACGTCACAAAGCAATCACCGGAAGTGCAGGATGAGCATAACCCTGTCATCATTTACTAACCTTGGTACAAAACAACAACAACAAACAAACAAACAAAAAACAACAACAAAGAAACGTGGCGGTTAGCTAGTCTTACGATGGTGATTTAGACAGTGACGTCACAAAGCAATCACCGGAAGTGCAGGATGAGCATAACCTTCTCATCTACTAAACTTGACACACACACACACAAAATTACGTATAACAATAAAAATTAGCGATGACAAATCTATGGGTCAGTAGCTTTCATCTAAATAAAATCATGAAAATCGCTCCAGTAGGTGGCGCTGCCGGTTGTAGGAAGAAACGGCCTTGTGTTTTAAATATATAAATGTCTCTACTTCACTTAAAACATTACCTGTCGTACTAACAGTTGGTGTTTCTTGTAGCACTGAAGCTTCTGAGTGTTACTCACCGTATACCTAGCACAGAAAATCCTAATTATACACTGAGCTAAATTTGGCGACCTAACGGCCAGAAAAGAACCTTTTTAATTTACGAATCAGTGTTTTATTGGAATCCAGGTACTTCAGCTCAACAATGCATCCATGGGCGCCAGTAGCTCAGTTTTCAGGAGGAGGCAGATGGAAACTGTAATTACAAATAACATATAGAAACACCATAAGCAGATTTTCAGAGGGGAAATAAGTTCGCCTTATGCTCCTTCACACAAGAATATCTCTAACAAATGAAAAAAAGAAAGAACCATTTTGTATCGAAATGGTTTTCTATTGGAGCAGGAATCAGACATGGTTGTATAATGTCACCATGGCTATTTAACATATTTACGGATGCGTGCGTGCGTGATGCTAAAATGGGCATTATTGGTTTATGTCTTGGTAGTGTCTGTGCACGCAGATTGCTCAATGCTGATGACACAGTCTTGTTGGCCGAGAGTAAAATTGAATTGCAGGGTATGTTGTCCCGGATGTACGAAGTTTCTATGAAATTCTAACTGGGTATAAATAAGGGAAAAACCAAAGTCATGGTTTTTGAGAGAGGGACTGTTAGCACTGAATGCATGGTAAGTCACAATGATTGACCAGGTGAACGAGTTTGTATATTTAGGGAGCATGTGTGGGTGTGTGTGTGTGTTAAAACAAATTAGATGGTGAAATTAGTAGGAGAGTGAACCCTTCATTGAAAGTCATAGCTGTTTCAGAAGGATTTCACAGGAACGATGAATTCTCAAGGAAGTTCCGAATGCCTGTGTATGAAATTGTAATTGTTCCAATTCTAATGTGTGGCAGTGAAACCTGGGTACTGCATAAACAAGAAAGATGACACCGAATTTTCGGGTGTAATAAGCACGCCTTTTGAATCCGTTCTGACGCGAATTAAATTTATCAAAGCTATTCAAATTCAATGGAACCGGTATGGAAAACAATAGATCTGACGAAAGAAAGGAGATTTTCAATCGGGTTTTTAATCCCTCAGATATTGCTGTAAACGGAATCGTGAGCTTACGAACTCTTAGAAACAGAGAAATCGACAAAAAAAAGATGTGACTTTACGTCCCCTGGTGGAAAAACCATGCATTATTTTAAGAAGAAAGTATTCTCAAAAGGTTTATCCATATAAGCGGTATCGGTCCAAGGAAAAAAAATTAGTCGAGTTTTCAGGAGCCCAGATTTTGCTACAAATACATCAGAAGCAGAAATTAACACTTATGAAGTCTGGTGGCCAAACGATTCTTTACCAAACATTAGAAATTATGTGAAAAATATTTTCCATCAGGTCTTGTATGTGATACAGGAAGAATTTTTCAAATCGGAGCTTTAGGAGCAGAAATAACGCAGAAAACGCAATTTACCTTTGTGCCCCCTAGCGGAAAGTCTATGATTTACTTGTAAATTTTGAATTTATAGGAAAACATTTTGCATCGGAAACACTATCCAACAAAGAAGGAATTTTTAAAATCGGACTCGTAGAGATATTGACAAAAATAAGATATACATCTACGCCCCCTGTCGTAGAAACCATGCATTATTTCAAGAAGAAAATTTTCCTAAAAGATTTGTCGACATGAGTAGTATCGGACAACAAACGACTTTTTTTCAATCGTGATTTTAGAAGCTCTTATTTTGCTGCAAATACATCAGAAGCGGAAATTAAGACTTACGCCACCTGGTGGCCAAACCATTTTTTACAAAAATTAGAAATTATGTGCAAACGATTTCCCATCAGGAGCTGTATATGGCGCAGAAAGAATTTTTCAAATCGGAGATTTAGAAACAGAGATATAGGGGGAAACGCCATGTACATTTACGCCCCCTAGCGGAGAGTCTATGAATTACTTGAAAATCTTGAAATTATATGAAACACATGTCACACTGGAAACACTATCCAACAAAGAAGGAATTTTTCAAATCGGACTCCTAGAAGTAGAGACATTGACAGAACTTCCCTATGTCATTTCAGAGCAAGCATCCAATATATAGATAAAAGGAAACGTTTATTTATTTCATCAATGCAATACGGGATTACACCATACAATACAAATTTTGAAGATGACAATCCGTTTTAGTGTAAATATGACATGGATGGTATACAGTCAGATAATATCCGAAAAAAAAATTACGTCGTCCTGGAGCCGGAATCGAATCCGCATCTCCCGGATAGCGCCCGGGTATGCAAGACGACGAAATTTTTAAGTTCCGCACCGCTCCAGGATGATGAAATTTTCAAGTTTTCGGATATTATCTGACTTACCATCCTTGTCATATTTTTACCCCAAAAAACGGATTGTCATCTTCAAAATTTGTATTGTATAGTGTAATCCCGTATTCCATTGATGAAATACACAAACGTTTCCTTTGATCTATATGTTGGATGCTTGCTCTGAAATGACATAGGGAAGTTCTATGTACTTACGTGCAAAAAGTGCCGCTGGGACAATCACGACGAGATTCGGTAATTAGCTTACTGGGGCATGGGAACACGATTTAGTGGAAAATATTAGTTCAAAATTTTGCCGCTAGGGGAACAATGGAGCTGTATACGAAAGAAAAGAGCAGACAGGTGAGTGAATTTACTGTTTATTGACAGCACCAACGTTTCAGGACAAAATCTGCTCAACATGTTATCGCAAGATATTCTTATTTGTGATTCACAGAAGAAGCATCACTGCTGAAATCTGAGAAATTGCAGTTCGGACAGTTTTCGTATGTAGTGTTTGCACGCGAATTTGGCATGCGGGGGTCTAGCAGGATAAAAGCGGCAATGATCAGTCTTCCGGTAATTACACTGGCGTGCAAAAATTAAGGACGCGACAGTGTTTTGAATGTAACGTCGTGCAGAAGTGCTGCACATCGACTCAAATCATACCATAAGATCCTCAAGATGTAAGAATATGGGACAAGTGAACAAAACCGTCCAAACAAGGAATCCAAGGGATACAAAGGCACTTTATTGAAAAGGTAGCTTCGAGCACAACTGGACAGAAGACAGAAACTTCCATGTGACAGGCGGCTGCCAAGAAAAATCCAGTCTTTAGTAGGGGATATGATCACCCCTGACTGCGTTGCAGGATTTACAACGTATGTCCATGCTGAGGACGAGGTTGTGAAAGAGCTGTTGAGGCATCGCGGCTCATTCCTTTTGTAGCGCCAATCGCAGCTGCGGAATCGTTGCTGGCGGCTGGTGACGTGCTGCCAAGCGTCTCCCGAGAAGGTACCACACGTGTTCGATTGGATTTAGGTCCGGGGACCTTGCGGGCCAATCCATGCGTTGAATATCTTCACTCTCCAACAGCTCTGCGACAGCCACTGTACGATGAGGTGTAGCTTTGTCGTCCATGAAGAGGAACTCAGGACCCACAGCACCTCTAAACAGACGCACGTGAGGTAAGAGAACCTCGGTACAATAGCGGACACCAGTGACTGAACCTCCTTGGAAGATGTAGAGGTCAGTACGGCTACCAAGCATGATACCGCCCGAAACGAGAACTCCGCCACCTCCAAACCGGTCCCTTTCGATGACGTTGGAGGTGTGATTGTGTGTTCCCTGCTCTTTCCAGATGTGTATACGTCCAGAATCGCTCGTCAGACTAAATCGGCTCTCATGCGTAAAGAGAACTCGACCGCATTGCTGATGTGTCCAGTTCTTGTGTTCCTGGCACCACAGAAACCGCCGTCTCCGATGAGCAGGCTTTAATGGCACACACCGTACTAGTCGTCGTGCAAATAGACCACCTTTGTGCAGGTTCCTGGCCACGGTAAAACGCGATAACGGACGTCCAGTTGTCTGTTGCATGTGTCTTGCAATTTCTCCCGCTGTCTGCCGTCTGTGTCTTCTCTCCTGGAGGACAATATACCGGTCGTCCGCTGCCGTGGTTGCTCGTGGACGACCACTGCTAAACTCTCAGACAGCTGTTCCTGTCGTTTGAAATGCTCTCCAAGCTCGTGAAACGATGCTGTGAGCGATCCCGAACTCCTTGGCCACACTAGACACACTTCGACCTTCTTCCAACTTCCCAATGACGCGACTTCGGGTAAAGTCATCCAGATGTCGTTTACTGGATTGGCTGTTGGCCATATCACACGATGGCAGCAACTCGACGTCGTTCAAACCGATGTACACCGTGCAATAGCTTTCATCGAATTGGTGAGCGTACACCACCCGTGTGTTTTATGCAATTCCGACACTCCCCCGCCTACGTCATGCTGCATATATGCGCACGTCCTACCGTACCGGACCCTAGTCTATCTCGTGAGTGGTCTTTCGGTCCGATCTGCCGGCTCGTTTCGCTGTAATGCATCCTCTTCGTCCTTAATTTTTGTACTCCAGTGTATTATGGCTTTTGCAAGGAAGGAACACGGGCTATGGGTAAAATTTCATTATTGAAACTAGAGTAGTGCCTATAGTGCATTACTCTAGTATAAAAAGAATAAAAGGGTTAGGGAGAGAACCACTTACACCAGCGGCGTTTAGGATAATGATGCGGAGACTGGAGAATTGGGTACATCGTCGGGAAGAGGACGTCTGCCAGTTTCAGAAAATGCCATGGATGAGTGCTGCAGTTCTAAGTGCCGACAGGGCTAGCCGGAACGGCCGCCCCGGTGGCGCAGTGGTCTAAGCGATGGCCTATGAACATTTGTCCGTAAGGGGTCCAGGCTCGAATCCCGGTGAGGCATGGATGTTTTGTTTGTCTCACAGCACTGGCTCTCTCCCTTCCCTGGAACCAGTGACTCGTTAAACCTACAATAAAGAAAAAAAAAGCCGGAACGTACTCTTACTCAACAATGCCAAAGCTGTTGACCGACAACTGCATCGTCCGTGGTCAACAGACCCCAAAGTGCTGTGGTCTGTCGTGGTATGGTCTCCGTATGGGACACGTGTGATGCAAGAACTGCTACCGGGCGACCAGGAACAACACCTGGACTTCGTTCTACGATTCCTAGCCCGTATCAGGGCTTCCAGATAAAAGTTTTGATTTAAAGCCGAACAATATTACAAAAAACTCCAAACATTATTAAAACATATTTTCATCACATGAAAACCACTGATTCTGTTTATTACCGTCACCCTCACAGGAACATAAATAATTTACAGCATCAACCTTGTCAAATGTAAAGCCGTTTAGCACTTTTACAGATGGAATGAAGTCCTTAGATCATTTGTTTCTTCTGCTCTGATTCTCACAATAGCATCAAGAAAATTGAATAGCATTTTGTTTCTTGCTTTTGTTTTAACTGGAGTTGCAAGAGATAATATATCATCCCAACTGCGGCATTACTAACTGGGGTTATCAGACAAGTAAGGACAGAAGTGGTGAGCTCTGAAAATGCCTGTTGTTCAAGCACGTCAATTTAAAATTGTTCACTGTATGTAAGGAGCCCATCTTTCTTAAATGGAGCTTCTTTCCAATTGACAAAAAATATTTCTCTGTATTGCTGTTCTTCAATGGTGCTGATGTTGTTTTCTGCAAAATGTATAAAAGGTAACTCTGAAAACACGGTCCTTGTAACTTGATTTACAATGAACCTTTCCGGTAAATTTTGATAGGTTTTGAAATATATCTTTTGCCGAGGAAAGTCTACATGCAACTTCACAGAGAGCTTCTTCTGGCATACACATCTTTCTTTCACATTTTTTATTTCTAGATGAGCCTTAGTATTGTTCTTATGTAGGAACATACATTTTGTGAAAAATTGATACCAAAATGAACTTGGTGAACTTTTGTTTTCTGCCCATTGACATCTTACATATAATCAGCTCTGAAGACTTTTCTGGTGTAAAAAAATTCTTGGTACAATTCATGATGATCAGATTTGGAGACTTTTCTGGTGTAAGAATAATTCTTGGTACAATTCATGATGATCAGATTTGGAGACTTTTCTGGTGTAAGAATAATTCTTGGTACAATTCATGATGATCAGATTTGGAGAGTTTTCTGGTGTAAGAATAATTCTTGGTACAATTCATGATGATCAGATTTGGAGACTTTTCTGGAGTAAGAATAATTCTTGGTACAATTCATGATGAGGAGTGTAAGAATAATTCTTGGTACAATTCATGATGATCAGATTTGGAGACTTTTCTGGTGTAAGAATAATTCTTGGTACAATTCATGATGAGGAGTGTAAGAATAATTCTTGGTACAATTCATGATGATCAGATTTGGAGACTTTTCTGGTGTAAGAATAATTTTTGGTACAATTCATGATGATCAGTTGGAGACCTTTCTGGTGTAAGAATAATTCTTGGTACAATTCATGATGATCTGATTTGGTTTGCTGAAAAAGGGCGTTCAGTCTTTCAAATTCCTCTACACCAGGTGTCACAAACACAAAAAACAAGTAATTTTTGTGAACATCATTTCCTTTAATAGTATTGCTTTGAATCGTGTGTTAAACTTTGATTGGGCTAATTCAGCGCTGCTGAAATAAGCCGTTAGCTCTTAGCAATTCATCAAATTACTAAACATAACCTGGAAATTTGAGTCAACTGTCAATCAAAGTTTAAACTGCGTTGATTCCGATTTCTGGCCAGTATGTTGTTAAGGTGTTGCCATTTTGAAGCAAAAATAACTTTTTTTCAGAGAAATTATTTCAAAAGTGGAGGGTATGTAATTCTCGTGCAACTAATGTAAAAAGCCAAACAAGCCAAATGAATTATCTGATATTAAGTAAACTGAAAAATAGCCAATATGGCAATACTGGTCCGGATGGGTGTTGATAGCCTTTTTTTTTTTTTTTTTTTTTTTTGATTGGAGGCTTAACGACCACCGTGAGCAACTCAATGGGCTATAAGCAGTCGCCCGTCCCTAATTTTGGGTCACTGGTTCCAGGGAAGGGAGAGAGTCAGTGCCGTAAGACAAACACAACATCCATGCCTGACCGGGCGGGATTCGAACCCGGACCTCTTTCGGACGAATGATCAGAGGCCATCGCTTAGACCACTGCGCCACCGGGGCGGCGTTGATAGCCTTTGGCCTTGGGCTATGATGAGATCAGATGAAGCACATTTTACTGTTACTGGGATTGTCAACTAGGCTGTCGAATATGGGGAACTGCACGACCATCTGCTATTCACGAAAGAATTACACTGCTGGCCACCCAAAATGCAACACCAAGAAGGACAAGAAATAGCAAAGCCAGATTTACTGGAAACATAACAACAGATACAAAGATGAAACGATTGAGCTAACAGGCCCGGGCGACTAGCGGAACACGCAGACATCAATAGTTCGTGTGGCCCTTATGGCTGGCAATTACGGCCGCTACACGCCGCGGCATCGAACGAAAGAGGCTTTGGATGTGGGCTTGGGGCATGTCGGTCCAGGCTGCTTCCCCACATTGCCGCAGTTCATCAGGTGTAGCCGCGGGTGGTGCTTGCCGGGCCACTCGGCTGCCGATCAGCTACCAGACATGTTCGATGGGCGACATATCGGGAGAACAGGCGGGCCACGGCAGCAGTGACACCTGTTGGTCCGTGAAGAATTGTTGCATGATGCGTGCCACGCGCGGGCGCGCATTGTTCTATTGAAACGTGGCGGCTGGCAGGTCCTGCAAGTAACGGAGAACTACACGCTCCAAAACGTCGGAGATGTAGCGGTGGCTGTTGAGTGTACCGGCGATGCGTACCAGAAGGATGCGGGTGTCATATCCAATTGCGCCCCAAACCATAACGCCAGGCGATGGACCGGTATGGCGGTGCATAATGCAGGCGTCATACAGTCTCTCGCCACGGTGCCGCCACACCCGGATCCGACTATCGTGGTGTTGCAGGCTGAAGCGGGATTCGTCGGAGAAGACAATGTCGTGCCATTCCGTAGTCCAGGTGCGGTGTTCAACGGCCCACTGCCGCCGCACTCGCCGGTGGTGTAACGTCAATGGTAATCGGAGCAGTGGCAGCCGTGCGACAAGTCCCCGCTCCTGCAGACGACGTCGAACGGTACGTGCTGACACAGGTTGCTGCGCAACACACCCTAATTCCTGCGCTAACGTTCGGATGTGGTGGTGCGAGCCGTCAATGCATGCCGCACAACATGCCAGTCTTCTCGTTCGGTGGTGTGCCGCGGCTACGGCAATCGCTCACGTCGGTCGGTCCGTCCCTCCTGCACCCACGGAATCCATACTCGCCTCACTGTGGCTGGATGTCGTCCCACACGGGCGCCGATGTCTCGGCACGATAAACCGCTGTCGCGATAAGCCACTATTCGTCCTCTGTCGAACTCCGAAACGTGCTGGAATGACTGCTGTATTCTGCGACGAGGCATCAGGAAGCTTCCCACGCACAGGTCAGGCAGCAGAACACACTTCCACTGCTTACACTCCGCCCTCTGTGCATCCTCCTTATAGTGCTTCTCGGTGGCGTGCCGGGCGTACATGATGTGCATATGCCCTGCAATGTTAATCGTTTGCATGTCTTCTCGCGGGCAACGCATGCTGCGAATTTCAAGCCAATCGGATGCTTCCTGCTTGGTGTCGCATTTTGGGTAGCCAGCAGTGTATATGTGGCAGTATGGTGTGGCTTCACAGTAGAATAAGCCGTTGGACCATTTTGCTTCGAAATCACTACAGTACTGCGATCTTCTGTGATAACAAGTTATTCCCCGTTTGCAGGAATGGCAATATTTGGACACTACCGTGTTCATGCAAGATGGTGTACCGCCGCGAATCAGTCAGCATGCGAGAGAATGCTCAATTCGGCAATGAACGCATAATTTCTGGTTTAATCTTGGCCAGCTAGCTTACTGGATCTTACTTCTTGTGATTTGTGGCTTTGGAAATACCTGAAAGACAGAGTTTATCGGGACGGCATACTCTCTCTCTCTCTCTCTCTCTCTCTCTCTCTCTCTCTCCCTCTCTCAGATCTGAAAACGAGTATCAGGCGTGAAATGGCCATCATCGACCGCAACATGTTGCGAGAAACTATATCACACGCCGTTCTTCGTTTACAGCTCGTCATCTCTTGTGATGAACATCACATTAAGCAGATTTTGTCCTGAAACATTCGTGCTATCAATAAATAGCAAATTCACACACGTATATGTGCTTTTCATGCATCTGCAGCGCCATTGTTCCCCTTCACTTCTTTCTTGGTTACTCAGTCCAAGGATTGGTTGTTCAGTAGATGCACTCTGTCTCTCCATTTCTCTGCCGTTCTCTTCAAGTCATAGCATGTCCTTGTATTGGTGTCTTGGAGTAACTGTGCCCACAAAACTATTCCTTGGCCGTCCTCTTCCTCTCTTGCCTTGAATTTTCCTTTCCAAAACTTCCAGAATCGGGCCTTCATGGCGCAATGTGGGTCCCATTCATAACATTCTTCTTCTTTTTAACATGTTGATCAGATTCCTGGGTTTTTACACTCTCTCCAGGGCCTCATCATTAGTCTTTCTATCGAGCCAACTTATTCTCTCTATTCTTCTATAGCTCCACAACTCAAATGCCTCCAGCCTTTTCACTTCCGTCTTGGTCAATGTCCATAACTCAGAACCGTAAAGAGCTAATGACCTAACATATGCCTTTAAAAGTCTCTTCCTAAGTTTTAGATCTATATTTTTGGCTGTCAGCCGTCTTTGATTCTCTCTAAAAGCCGTTTTTGCCATCTCCAGTCTCATTCTAATTTCGTTTTCACGTCTAACATCGTCAGTAATAATTTGACCCAGATAGCGAAATGATTTAACTTGTTCGACGTATTGTCCTTCAATTTTAAGGAAAGCCTGTTTTGAATCCTTTCCTATTACGATTAGTTTTGTCTTATTTTTATTTATCTTTATTCCATAGATATCCGCATTTTTGTGTATTTTTGACGTCACGCGCTGTAATGATTTGGCTGATCCTGAAACTATTGCCTGGTCATCAGCAAACTTAATGGCCTTAATCCTCTCTCCATTAACCCAAACTCCTTCACTGGTGCTCCCCAAAGCCTTCCCCCATTGGGGTGTAATTTTGAACAAAAAAAAAATTCCCCTGGTAAATAGTTTCTCCATGTCCTCAATAAGCTACCTATCAAGTTTCCTCGCGATATCTCAATTTCTCGCTTTTTAGACAATCAAGGATATAGATATTTATTTTATAATCAGCCGGTACTCAAGGGGGACATGCAAATACCACTGCGCAATAAGCGATCAGTGAGTAAATAAATATGGCTGCAGCAAGCATGAGTGGAGATACATGAACACCACTTTCGTAATCTACTGGATTTCAATGCCTCGCCGTGGGACTGCCCTTGTCCGGGAGAAAGGTGGGTCTACCCCATGATTTCTGCCCAATCAGTCTATATTATATGAATTATGGGGAAACAACTTTTTGCCGGCGGGGAGGTTCGAACCAATATTTTTCTGCTCCGGAGTCGAATGATTTCCCAATTATGCTACACCAACGGAATTTGTCGCGGTAACTTTGTCAGCTTGACATGTACGTCACCACTCTAGTACGTCAGATATATCCCCTCCTCTAGAAAGGCGGCGGAGCGAAATCTCAGGTTTTGCGTCCTCCGCAAACAATGTAACTCTCTGTAAAAGAAGAAATTTTCATTAATCCCAGACGATATGTGCAACGAACGTCACACATTTTTCGAAGAACCCGACAGTCAGTAGATCCATTTTTGCGTTCGGGCAAAAATATAGCGAAAGAAACAACTTTTTGGCGGTGACGAATCTCGAAATCGCATTTTCCTGCTTCGAAGCCGAATTCTTTTCCAATTAAGCTACACCGACGAAGTTTAGCGCTGCAACTTTACCGTTTTTACCATATATGAGATTTTCCCGCGGATTTGCAGAATTGAGCCTTTTCTGTCATCATTTGGGTCAATCTCGAGATCGATGCAAAACTGAAGAGAATTTTTTTTTTTTTTGGAATGGTTGGGGGTGATTTTCCGTCAGGCGACAGACAGTATTCGTGTTTCAAAGCTTTCGAAAACGTAAGTTAAACGGAATGAAAATTTTTCCCGTAATCCTAATTTTTTCCCCCACGATGTTTTCTCTGTTCAGTATTGTTCTTAAATATCATCTTATTGCATAAATGTATTTCAGCTTGAAACTGTGGGAAATAATTTGCGAAAATGGAAGTCAGAGGTCGCGAAAATTGCCCTGTAATCTTCAGGCATGAGATTCTTCCACGAATTCGAGGAATTCCGCTTTTTCCGTTATCATTTGGGTCAGCATGATATTGATGCACAACTGAACAGAAATTCTTTTTTTCGGGAGGGGGGACTAGAGGAGGATGGAATTCCACCTTTATGAAACTTCTTTCGAAAACGGAAGGTCGACGATGTGAAGATATTTTCCGTAATCGTAATTTTTTTCTGTCGCGATGTTCTTAATGCCCAGTAGTATTTTAAAATATTTTATTCCATAAATATTTGTATTGCAGCTTGAAGAAAATGGGGGGGGGTATAAAAACATCGACGTAAGTCGGACGGAGAAAAGATTTCTCTCATAATAGCATTTTTTCCCCCACGATGTTCGCATTCTCCTGCTTTGCTGTTAAATGTTATTTCTCCCCATAAGTGTTTGTATTTATTTTGATAGGGGAAGGAAATATCCGAAGGCGGAAGCGACTAAGTTCGAAAAATGCACTCATGGTCTTCATGCTGAAAGTTCTTTCAGCATGACGGATGATATCATTTTTTTATCAAAGGCATAAAAGAAAGGAAAACAACAATGTAGAAATGGAGAGAGAAAGATATCAGCAGAAAGAGAAATTAAGCAATGAATGCTGTTCAGCTGCAGAGTCAACAAAAGGGAAACAGAAAGTAGTGCATATTCTTGCCACCCATTTTGATATTTTACGTAGTTAAAAATTTCAGCCTTTTTGCCCCTTCGTCGGTGTCATATATTCTTGACATGTAGGTCACCTCTGTTGTACATCACAGGATACATACACCGATGATCCATTCGATTATGACCACCCCCAGCCTAGATAAATGAGCGCGCCTGGAGGCCGAATGGTGGCGCACTTGAATTTCACAGAGCAGTATATATACAACCCGAGGATCGACTTTCGGTTAGTAGAGTGCTAGGAGTCAGAAAGGGAAAAGCTGCCGATCTATCGGAGTTTGATCAAGGACAAATTGTGATAGCACGGAGCCTCGGAACTACGATATCGGAAATGGCGCGGCTTGTGGGTTATGCACGTACCGCTGTAGTGAGTGCGTATCAGAAGTGGTGCGCAGATGGCAAAACGACGAACCGTCGTCCACTCGTGTGTCGTCCGCAGCTCATTGATACCAGAGGAGAGCTGAGACTGTCGACTATTGTGCAAGGTCACAGAACGACAAATCACCCACTGCTACAACAGTGGTGATCAGAGCAATGTGTCACAGCACACAGTTCATCGCAGCCTTCTGCGCATGGACCTGCGTAGCCGAAGACCCATTCGGTTCCCCATGCTCACTGCACGTCATCGCCAACAACGCATTAAATGTGCCCAAGATCATCGAGATCGGAGCGTGGATGGTAAGAAGAAAGTGGCCTGGTCTGAGGAATCAAGATTTCGGGTGCATCACGCAGACGGCTGAGCGCGGATACGCCGATTACCAACGGAGGCTATGGCACCTGGATGCACTGTTGGGCAGAAACAGGCCGGCAGCGGCGGCGGCGGCGGTGTAATGCCATGGGGATGTTGTTTGGGACACTTTAGGCCCCATTATCCCAATAGCACAATCCCTGACAGCTGTCAGGTATCTGAACATCGTTGCGGACTAAGTTCACCCACTCATGGCAACTGTGTTCCCTGCTGGTGATGGCCATTACCAAAAGGATAATGCGCTATGCCACACTGCCATAATCGTCAAGGAGTGGTTCGAGGATCATGCTGGTGACTTTCCTTTAATGCCCTGGCCTCCAAATTCACCTGTCATGAACCTAATCGGACATTTGTGGTTCGACTTGGAAAAGTGGCTTTGCGCTAAATCACCACCACCCCGAAATCCACGGGAACTGGAAGACCGGCTTTTCAAAATCGCTTTATTGGTATAACGAAATAAAATAGACGTTCAGCATAGAGCGTCTTACAAACAACATTCATACTGATAAAATCAATGATATTTACACTGCAATGAGAAATGTTGATGATACTGATATGCTGCAATTAAGCTAAATACACAGCAGGTGTAGGAAAAAACACCATAAGTTGGCCAACGTGTCACATGACACTGAAGGAACATATTTCCAGGTACACTGTATTGAAACCTTAAAACGCATGAAAAAGCAGGCACGGGTTGAGCAAAAACAAAAAATGAAATAGAATGATAATTATATACATAGGTAACATTCCATAGCGCAGGCAAACGTAGAAGCGAAACGACGACGATAGAAAAACATAGTATGACTTGTGCAACGAAGAAATATATACTACAATGAGAAATATTAATGATAAGGAGATGCTGCAATTGAGGTAAAAACACAACAGGTGAAGACGAAACGCCGTAAAGTGATGGCCAGCATGTCACATGACACTAAAGGAACATATAGGCAGACACACAGTATTGAAAACTTTAAACGCATGATAACACAGGCATAGGTTGAGCAACACAATGATGAAATAGGATGACAATTATATGCAGAGGTAACATTACATAGTGTAGGCATACGTAAAAGTGAATTAACGACGACAGAAAAACATTGTACAACTCGTGCAACTGAGAAATTTATACTGCAATGAAAAATGTTAATGATAAGAAGATGCTGCAAATTAGCTAAAAACATAACAGGAGTAGAAGAAACACCGTAAAGGTGGCCAGCATGTTACATGACACTGAAGGAGCCATATATTCAGGTAAACAGGATTGGGAACTTAAAGCGCACGTAAAACATGCACAGGTTGATCAAAACAATGGTGAAATAGAAAGACAATTCTAAACATAAGCAACATTATACAGTGCATATATACTCAATAGCTAAACAAAATAATAGAAAAACATGGAACAACTCGTGCAATGGATAAAGTAATCGGTAATGAAAAATGTTGATACTAGGAAGAAACTGCAATTGAGCTAAATACACAAGTGAAGGAAACACATCATTGGGTGGCTAGCGCGTTACATGACGCTGAAGGAACATATTTGCAGGTAAGCAATAATACAAACTTAGAGCGCACGATAAACAGGCACAGTTGAGCAAAACGGTGATGTAATAGAATGACAATTATATACATAGACAACAGTAAGCAGTGATGACATACTCAATTGCTAACCAAGGTAAGAGAAAAACATAGTACAACTCGTGCAACATTGATAGCGCGTAAATTACAGCAGAAGTTACAAGTGAACAAACACACTGTGCACACAAATGTAGTAGAAGTACAAAAATATTTCACTAAATGTAATAAAATACGACCAACGCCGTGAAAATGCAACACTCAGCGCCAAATTCTGGTGCTAAAAAGAGAAAAAGTTCTAACGGATGGTTAGATTGAGGAGACCTGTGTCCACCGCGAACCACGGGGTCAGAGGTACCAAAGTGGAATGGAAAGCTGCTTCTCGATGGCTGATGGAAGCGAGGCGGTGCTCAAAGCGGAGACGTGATGTTAGACGGTCTCTGAAGTGGCACACAAGTGCAGCACTCGCTTGTTGAGGAGAAACAGGTGAGGAAATACTCCGGAGTTGCTGATGGAACACATAAACTACGTGTTTGGCCAGTACAAAAAGACAAACAGAGGGAAGAGGAACTGGTAGATTATCACGTAATAGAAGGTGTCTATAGGCTGTAAACGATAACTCTTGGGAGCAAGAGGAACTGGCAATCTTGAAGGCTTGATTGAGTAGAGGCAGTAGAACAGGACAATATAGGTAGACGTGAGAAACGTCTGCCTCCTGAGCGCAGAAGGAGCAAAGAGGAGAAGAGAGTAGAGACATACGATAGAGGAAAAACGGAACAGGATGACGATTATAGAGGAAGAGCCAGTGGGTGTTTTGTTCATGAGGTGTGGAGAGGGGGAGCGGGCAGCGGCCCGAACGGCAGAAAGAGAGGTAGTAGGAACATCAAGTATAGGAAGAGCAGAGGGAGTGGAAATGTGCACTAGGAGACGATACAAAGATTTAGATGAGATAGAAACAAGAGGTTGAACCGTGTGAGCGTGCCGAAGGAAGAACGGTAGCGGAAAAGGAGCAGAGAGCACGGAAATCAGACCAGAAGGGGACGCCAAATCAGGGAAAAGAGATTGGATAGCAGAGTGCAGAGAGTCAAAAACGAAACGAGCAGAACGGGATGATAGAATTGCAGCTGGGAGATCGGCGAAAGGGAGCCAGGAGAGGTCAGGATTAGTCAGGTCTTGAATGGTTACGACACCGGCACGAAGCCAGGAAGAAAAAGCAAAGCAAGGGAGGTGGAGAGGGTGGAGAAGAGAGTGAAGAAGAGGGGTTCAGCAAGAAGCTCAAGCGTTGAAGAAGGAGGGGAGCGCAGAAGGGGAAGAGAGCGAAGGAATTTAAGAGCTTCAGAATAAGCAGGGGGAAGTTTTTTTTTTTTTTTGATTGGAGGTTTAACGACCACCGTGAGCAACTCAATGGGCTATAAGCAGTCGCCAGTCCCTAATTTAGGGTCACTGGTTCCAGGGAAGGAGAACCAGTGCCGTAAGACAAACACAACATCCATGCCTCACCGGGATTCGAACCCGGACCCCCTTCAGACGAATGATCAGAGGCCATCGCTTAGACCACTGCGCCACCCGGTAGGTTTAGAGGGGGAACAGGACAACGATCCATAAGAACTAGAGAGGAAAAAGAGAAGTGTGGGTTACGCCTGGAAGCGAGAACGTTTCTTACCTGAATTGCAGATGCAACTGGAGCTGTGAAATGACGGACGAAGTGAATGATACGGTGTACTTTATTAGCTCAGAGAAACATCAGGAAGATCGGCTCCACCAAACGAGGGGGTTCACAGAGCTTCGCGACGGAAAGCCAATGATGTCGCACCCACATGACCACTGTAAGACGGCGGGTGATCTCTTGAAGACAAAAGAGCGGGATTGGAGCAGATATCCATGAATGCTGATGACACATGGACAAGAGATATGTACGAGTGAGTCTCGCACGCTGGTGATAGGATGTGCAGAACTGCACTCGTTTCTAGTACACCGCAGAGTTGGTCAGAAGAGGATGTAAACCGGTGCGAGTAGCTTCTGAGGCTGCACGTGGCTGTCCTAGGTGAACTCCTAGGAAACGTTGGGTGGTTGAAGACCATGAGGCACCCCATGGAGTATCTGTGCGGTTCCGCAACGCCCCGCCCCACAGACCGGTGCTCTTAGACGTGTTTAGCTCAGCAGCAGAACAGGAGGAGTAGTCGGAGAACAAACGACGAAGAAGGTGGAATTGTGATTCTCTACGAATGCAGACTGTAATGTCATCCGCATACGCAGAGTAAATTACTGAGTGGTGTCGTGTACTAGCGACTGGCGCTGGAAGTGTAGGTAAGAGGAAATGTTGAAGGGAACGAAGAAAGGGTTCCACGGCGATCGCAAAGAGTTGCCCTGAAAGCGGGCAGTCCTGCCGGACTCCACGCTTAAAGGAGATTGGAGCTGTAAGGAAGGATGCTGTTTTGACATGGAAAACGGCGTCTCTGTAAAGAGAGAGAAGAGTGGAAACAAAGGCGGAAGGAAAACCAAAGTGCAAAAGAGTTTGTGTTAGGTAGTTGTGTGAAACGTTATCGAAGGCGGAGCGGAGATCCAAAGAGAGAAGGGCTAAGGGTTCGGAGTGGGTTTGAGCGAGATGAATTAAATCACGGAGGAGTTGGATATTAGTAGAAAGAGAGCGTCCAGGAACAGTGTAGGTTTGAGAATCAGCGAGAATGTGAGGAAGGACAGAGTTGAGACGGTGGGAAAGAAGCTTAGTGAAGAGTTTGTAATGCTGGTTAAGAAGAGAAATGGGGCGCCAATTTCCCAAGTCAAGAGGGTCACCCTTCTTGGGAAATAAGACTACATGAGCGTCTGTGAAGCTCCTCGGGAGGGTGGGGAGAGGAGAGCAGCAGAAATAGCAGGAAGAAGAAAGGGTAGGAGGAGAGGGAAGAAAGTACGATAGAAAGGAAAAGAGAGGCCGTCCGGACCAGGAGCAGCTTGAGGGTTGAGAGAAGAAAAGACATCAGAGAGCTCAGAAGATGTGGGTGGAAGAGTTAAAGAGGTAGCTAGATGTGGGGGAACCTGAGGGAGATTGGAAAGAAGGTGAGAGAGAGTAGAGGAGGACGGGGGAGGAGCCTCACAGAACTTGGTGGCAAAAAAAACTACGAACGTGAGAACATAGAGTCGACGGATCAGAAGTCACAACACCAGTTGGTAGACGAAGCTGCCGGAGTGCGTTGGTAGACTTGCGTGAAGACTCCATTGACGCAAGGAAATCATAGTTGCAATCCTCTGGGTGTAGGTGTTTTAAGCGAAGGCGTAATAGAGCCTGCTGCGCAAGAGGTTCAAGCAAAGCTTTAAGATCTGCCTGAATTGCAGAAAAAAGTGGATCTGACAACCCGATGAGAGCAATCTTCCGTCGGGCGTGATCAATTTGCATCAGGCGAGATGTTGAAGCTGTAAAAGCAAGCTGTTTGATGTGCAATATGAGCTGATGTTTAACTTGCAGCCAATAAGTCAATGCACAGGGAGCTGATTGTATCCCAGCACGATGAGCACTGAGGAAAGAACGAATGGAGGAACAAAAAGCAGAATCACTGAGCAAAGAAGTGTCAAGCGTCCACGGACGAACTGTCCTAGGAAGCGATGCCGAAGCAAATACTGTGAGAGAAACTGAACGATGATCGGAGGAGGCAGTGGGTTGTATTTGCGACTCAGTAATGGACGCAAGGAGCAAAGGTGAAACATAAAGGCGATCAAGGCGAGCAGTCGCTAGAGGTTGGTTCCCGGATGATCTCCAGGTATGAGTAGTATCATGGGGGTTGAGACGGCGATGTGCATCTGTCAAGGAGAAGTCAGCAACAAGCTCTTGGAGTAAGGCTACTAGAGCAGTGCGACGTTCTCGTGTTGCTGGAGAGCGGTCGAGAGACGGATTCAATGTACAATTAAAATCTCCGCCCAGGATTATTCGGTCGGAAGGCGAGACCGCAGACAGAGCTCGAAGCAGGCGGGTAAACAATATTCTATGATGAAGAGAATGCGACGGAACGTAGATATTAAAGATGTGAAAGCGGGTATCGTTGACAGAAAATGATGCGCGTTGAAGTAAATCTCGACAAAGGTTCCGAACCGAGAAGCCAGTAAGAGAGGAACGGAACTGCTGATGTAGCCCGATCGCTAGCCCACTACTTGAAGTAAGACGAAATGCGTGATGAAAGGCGTAATCGCTCGCTCGCCAACGATTAAAATACGTGGAGGTGTGACAGTTCGTTTCTTGGAGCAATAAGACGTCCGGCCGCAGGGGTGAAAGATCCTTCATGACGAGAGCATTTGCTAGGGGGCTCGCAAAGCCCCGACAATTCAAGGTGGTGACCCTGAAAGTGGCAGATCCACACTTATTTGGAACTCTGCACGAGCGGCTGAGAAAAGCAATCTAAAGCGTTTGATGAGGGCCGGGACACGCGACTTGTAGGCGGATTGCCTCTGATGGTGTCGAAGGAACGCATCAATGATGCCCGCTTGAGATAGAACTTCAGAGAGAACTGCTTCATACTGTCGTAGGAAGATGGGAGTAGCAGAAAAACTATTCGTATGGCAACAAAACTGGTACCAGTCATCAAGGGAGAGAGGCTTCCACGTTTCGAAACAGTGAGCAAGGCGGTGAGTAAAGGCCTCAAACGAAATAGGGCCATCAGTGGAGGATTCACCAGATTCAGCAGCTAAGGAAGAGAGAGACGGTGCATCAGTGGTACCATCAGGGAGAATAAAACGTCCAGAAGCGGACGGGGATTTTTGCTACTTTCGCCGAGTTCCTGTGCAAAGTTTCGAAGACCTTTTAGCAGTAATCATCGACACACGAGATGTGGTAGTAGAGTTAGAGGAAGGGTTCTCTTGGTCACCATCACCATAGACCCCAACTGTAAAGGATGGCGAGGAATCCACACGAAGGTCATGAGAAATAGGAACTGACAGTGCTTGTCGAGATGTAGGAAGTAAGGGAAAAGCATCAAGTGAGGGCGTATCAATCGTCGAAGACATCTGTTGACCAACGTCTGTAGTGCGACTTTTCGGTACACTGGCCTGAGGGGTTGTCGACGATGAAGAGGATGTAGCAGGCAGTGGTCTCTTGGAAGCTGGAGGCTGTCTGGAAGCGCCCTGCGATGAAGATGGTGCAAGCGGGCAAAGAGCGCGCTGATGACCTAACTCTCTGCACAGAGCGCAATGTTCTGAAGTAAGTAAATCAATCTTATAGTGGAGTTGGCCGCAGCGGACTGTAAGAGATTTAGAAAACTTGCGGAGGTGTTCCTCAGTTGGGAAAATAAGCCTGACGCTTCTACGGAAGCTCAGAATATTTTTATTGGCTGGATCCTTTGGTGCTGCGGAATGCGTAGTCACTGGACCGGCAACCCGTCCACACTTACTTAAGGCTGTGCAAATCATGTCATTAGAAATCTCAGGAGGGACCGGGTGCAGAGAAACTTGCACCGGGCGCCTAGCAATCGGTTCAGCGATGAGATGAAAGTCCCCAATGTCAAGTCCTTGGGTTAGGAGAGAATCAGCATACTCTTTACGCGAAAGATATAAGATCACTTGCGTGGCTTGCGAGTGAGATATGTGACAGAACCAGGAGGTAGAAATTCGAGGATAGTGTCACAATAAACCTTTAATGGGGTATTGGGCAAAGCATCTAGGCATACACCTAACGCTAGGGTAGAATATAGGTCTTGTGCAGCAGATGAAGCTTCTGGTACGACCAATTCAAGGGAATCATGAATGATCCGAACACAGGCATCTGCTAGAGAAGTACTTGGCACTTGCGGCGTTGGAGAAGGCCTGGAAGCAACGCCAGAATAGGAACGGGAAGGTGAAGCACTATGAGAAGGTCTGGGGCAATCTTAGACGGCTTGCCTGAGGGCAGAGAGGCAGAGCCATCCATGACGTCATCATCTACCTCAGGTACTCGTGACGTAGCTCCACCAGGAAGAGTGGAGTCAGATAGCTGAAGAGTTGAAGAAGAAGACGCACTGGCATCAGGAGGAGGTCGATACTCCACATCTGCATCAACGGACGCTGATTGGTCGACTTCGAGAGAGGGCTGAAGCGACGAATCAGGAGGAAGCATGATGAGATCGGCACTCTTATCAGGGGTAGCCATCGCCGATGGCGAGGCTTAACTGAGCAAAAAGAACGACTATCTTGTCGAAAATGAAATGCTAATAACGAACTCAAAAAAGTACTCACCAACTCGGGAGACATCAAAAAAGAAAGACACAACCTTCACCTTGAAGGCACGCTCGAAATAAGAAGCACAACATACACTTAATAAATACAGTAGCCAGTCAAACACGGAGCAAACTCAACCACGTTGCGGACTGCTGTTGACATTATGGTACCAGATACCTGAGGGTACATATCGCCATCGCATTGAATCGATGTCACGCCAAGCGGTCGCTGTTTTAGCGGGCTAAAGGGGGTTCTACAGCTCAATTAGGTAGGTGGTCATAATGTAATGGCACATCGGTGTATATCGATGCAAGTATCTTCATCGATGAGTTCAGACATAATACTTATCAAAATATCTCCGGCTTCAACATATTAACCTAATGAAATTAGTCTTCTCTTCACCTTACGAAATTTGCAATGTCTATTTAAGACGTACTACGGAGGTAAAGCACGTGTCAAGACGACAAATTTGCAGCGATATATTCCGCCCTTGTAGTTTAGTTGGGAGAGCAACTTTTTCCGGAGCGAAGAAGCGCGGCTTCGATCCCCGTCATGAACAAACCTATGTTATCACATCGACGCCTGAATGTAAAAATGGATGCAATGGCCGTTGGGTTCTTCGAAAAATGTGTGATGTTTGTTCCACACATCGTCTAAAGTTAATGAAAATTCGTTCTTTGCTTTCAATGAAAAAAAATCAAGAGGTACAATATGTGACGTACTACAGAGGCCAAGACGACAAATCTGCAGCGATATATTCCGTCCGTGTAGCTTACTTGGGAGAGCAACTTACTCCGGAGTATGGGGGGTGCGGTTCAATCTTCGTCACGGACAAACTTGTGTTTTCACATATTCTTTTGCTGTGTAAATTAAGAATATCAAAAATATTCGTCAAACAATAAACCTGGAAAAGTTGGATTGTTCTCTAATGAATTTAGAAAGGGAAATCAATTATTCAACTATACCGCTGGAGGGGGGGGGTCAGCAACTCTAAATTAGAAGCCGACAATTTCTCCTGAATTTTGACGCGGATCGAAACACACATGCTCACACAAGACTTGATTTCATGACTTGCTCAAATGATTTGCATTCCAGCCTTTTCTAAAGTCTCCTGTGTGGGAGATTTTAGCAAGTTTTTTTTTGCAAAACTTCATCAAAGTTGCTTAAAAAACTTGTACGTTTGTAGTAGCCAAAGTCTGTATTTCTAATCCAATTGCTGATCATGAACTCCAATACCCGTCGATCGAAATAATTCTCTAGTTCTTTTAGTCCACTGTTCTTCAAACCTTTTTTCTCAGTTTACAGGAAGTTGACAATGTCTAACATCATCGCATCGATCCTTTCCCTGCATTTATCTAATTTTTGAACAAACATGAAACTCTTGCCTTTTTGTGGGCCCCATGGGAGCTTGTTCTTTCTTCAAAAGCATGTTTTTGTGCAGAAAATATCATAATTCTGTCATTAAGCCTTTGAAGCGAAACTTGTGAGGAATTCTGAGGAACAGCAACACAGAAGCAAAAAAGCACGGGAAGCAGCGTCTATGAAAAGAAAAACGAAACTTTTTTTTTTATTGAAACTATCGGGATTACCTTTTCCCTCGTGAAGCTCAAGAGAGGTTATTTTCTCTCTGCCGCTTTCTTTTCTTTGGCTCTAGAAGCCCAGAAAAAACAAACAAACATGAAGGGCCCCAACGAAGATCTTTTTCTTTATATACTCATTTCAACTAAGCACACACACACACACACACACACACACACACACACACACACACACACACACACACTTTTTTCTAGGTTTTTCATATTTTTGCGGAGTTAGTGACCTCCGTTTAATCCGGAAAAGAAATCTGAATTTCTGTTCTGTCAGTAACAACTACACTATCTACCAACAAGTAATTGGACACCCCTGCAATCGACGATATTTGTGGTCCTGATACAAGTCACGGCCGCCGCCGTTAAAAATATCGTGTGGGAAACAACAACGCAACCAGTCGCATGCAAGATGCCACGCAGTTCGGAGCTCTCTGATTTCGAGAAAGGTGTAATCGCCGGGTATCACAGAAATGGCCGATCCATACGTGACATATCCAGCGAGTTAAAGTCCCCAAAATCGACAGTGGCGTACGTGATTGGCAAGTGGAAGATGAGAGGTGACTGTCGGAATGTGCCCCGACCCGGCAGACCCACAAAACTGGGAGTTGGAGACCGACGGGTGCCGGCCAGAGAAATTCGGAAGAACCGCACCAAATCGATGGGCCACATCAGCGAGGAGTTTCAACAGTCATCCGGGAGTGTTCTTTCGATGAATACCATCCGTAAGGAAGCCCATCTGCTCAGTTATCGTGGACGTGCTGCCGCCCACAAGCCTTTGATCACCAAGTCCAATAGCGCTGCTCGGTTAGTGTGGTGCAAAGAACGTCGACAGTGGACCGTTGAACAGTGGAAACAGGTTCTCTGGAGCGACGAATCAAGGTTCACCCTCTACCGTTCGGATGGCAGGGTCTGGGTTTGGTGTCTGCCTGGAGAACGCCTCCTGCCGGAATGTATTGTGCCAACTGTGAAGTTCGGCGGCGGTGGAATTATGCTATGGGGTGTTTTTCCTGGTATGGCACGGGACCCTTGGTCGCAATTCCTGGTAGACTCAACGCCTAGACCTACTGCACCATTTTGGATGACCATGCTCCTCCTACGTTGTGGCAGTTTTACGGGGTGGACCCATGTTACTTTCAGGATGACAATGCCACCTGTCATGTGGCGAGGTCCACCATGGCTTGGTATGGTGACAATGGGGTAAATCGAATGGACTGGCCTACGCAGAGCCCGGACCTTAACCCTATCGAACACCTCTGGGACGAGTTGGAGCGTCGACTTAAGGGGTGTCCCCATCGTCCAAAATCAGTGAAGGAACTGACCTGTCTTCTCCAAGCCGAGTGGAAGAAAATACCGCTAGCCGTCGTACAACGCCTGATTGAGAGTATGCACCGGAGAGTCGCAGCTGTAATCGCCGCTCGTGGAGGCTCCACCAACTATTGAAGGTGAATAAACTTCGTTATCCTTTGCTATCACAGGTGTCCAATTACTTTTTGGTTGGTAGTGTATAAGCCGAATGGTAAAATAATGTCTTTCGTATTATTGAAGAGCCCACCAGAGAGTTTATACACGTCTTATATTTGTCGTGTGATCATACACAACAATTTTAACTACATCGGGAAGTTGACTTGCTCCGTACTGTGATTATGCATGAACGGTATTTGTGATGCCACCCAGCAATAACTGTCCAGGATGGATTGCTTGATCACATGGTCTAGGGCAGTGGTGTACAACGTTTTTAAAGCCGCGAGCTAAGGCTTTCAAAAGAATTAGATGAAGAGCCAGAATTTCTTTGAATGCACAAGATGTAAATACAAATACATCTTGCTTACTTTATCAAACCTTTAAACAACTGCAATTAATATTAGAACAGTTGAGATTTAAAATTTGAAAAAAAGTGTCTTTAACCCTTTAACGACCATAACGCCCGAAACGCTCTGATATTCAATCTACCACGACCGCCAGAAAACACGTGCGTAAAGTGAGTAGGTATTCCTATTCCCACTTGTTTTTTACACTTACACGGTCTCTACGAGATTAGCAGCAGTCATACTCAGTCACCATTATTGTCGCTAAAAAATACCTACGGGTCCGAAGTGGATTCAATTTCTGTGTTTAAACGTAGAACTACGTACTTGTGTCTATGATAAGATCGTGAATAAAATACACAGTTGATGTCGCAGACGTCGCATACTCGACGTAATTCGTTGTTGATGGATTTTGTCTAGAATTCCGCTGTTGCTTTTTCATAAATATTTTTATAAGTCGTTGGATTTACGTAATTCGGCTCCTTTATTTGACTGCACTCAATATACGAGTCCATATGAACGTCCATTGGCTCCGCGGCGTCAACCGGTGCGCTACACGTGCTTGCGATGGGCTCACTCTCACGCACTCGTTTGTCATCGCAACAGCGTTTGCAGCGCTCTGCGTTGGTAGTTCGGGGATTCTTGGGTTCAAATATTTCCTGTTCTGCCAGTCCTTCCAGTTCCTGCAGCTCTTTTTTGCGCTTAACTTCGCATTTTCGTGGCATTTTGATGTTTTTCTCCGCTAATTCTGCAAATCTGCGAAAAAATTCACTCACGGACAATGTAATTTGTGCACCTAGAAGAAAACATGCTACAACCTCGAAACTATGCATGCTCGTATGCAAATGATCCACGTTTGATGCGATTCCACGGGACAGCACACCCTGTGGTGGCGCTGCAAGCACGAACCGGCAGCCTTATAAACCGACGCGTAGTCAATGCCCCATGAAAACAAAAAGCACCGGCCGACGCAAGCAAGAGTACAGAGTAACAAAAGTGCCGGGTAGATGCCACAGACGTCGATTTACGCAACTTATAGACTTTGAGAGAGGCCTGATCATCGGGCTGAAAACCGCAGTGTGGTCGGCGCGCCGTATAGCCCGCCACGTGGATCGTTCTCACCATACCGTCCGACTATGTTAAAAGCAGTGGACACGTGACGGCACTGCCACACGGCGGAGCGGCTCCAGATGGACCAGGAAGACCACCGGTAGAGAGAATCGACGGATTGTGCGCCAGGCACGAACGGATCCCACGAGGACCCGGCCTACAATACAGGTAGATGTAGCGGCTTGTGTGTGCCCTCGAACCATTTCCCGACGCCTCGCGGAAGCGAATCTGCGATCCCAGCGCCCTTTACGTGTGTTGCCATTAACACCGGAACATCGCCGGCTCCGTGTGCAGTGATGCCAGGACAGAGCGAGGTGGAACGCCACAAATTGGCGACGTGTGGTGTTTAGAGATGAATGCCGCTTCGTTTTGTTGACAAATGATCATCGTGTCCGGGTGTGGAGGTTCCCGGGTCAACGGCACAATCCCAACCTTGCTATCGAGCGCTACACATCCCCCACTGCAGGCATAATGGTCTGGGGAGCCATTGCCTACGATAGCCGATCAGCTCTAGTAGTGGTATGTGGATTATTGACGGGCGAGCGGTATGTGGATGAGATCCCACGGCCTCATGTGCTCCCATTCCTTGCCGGGATTCTAGGTGTGCTATACCAGCAGGATAATGCCCGTCTGTACACGGCTCGGGTTGCCCAGGACTACCTACGTCATGTCCAGACATTTCTATGGCCTGCTCGCTCCCCAGACATGCCTCCTATCGAGCATGTGTGGGACCAGTTGAAACGTCGGCTGCCGTTGTGAAACACTATCCGGGATTTGAATCACTTCGTCCAACACGTGTGGGCCAGACTGCTGCAGGACACCATCAGGCGCCTGTTTGCCTCCATGCCGGACCGTATTGCAGCACGTCACGCCGCACAAGGCGGCGTGACGCGCTGTTGAACATGACTGGACAGCGTGCCACAGATCCCTCTGTAATTGTCCTGTAGCTCTGTTTTTGCTATCAGGTGTATCATTCATCTGTACGATTACGTCCATAAAATTTCAGTTGAATCCGATGCTTCCTTCTTGGTGCGCAAATTTCATTGTCCGTGAGTGTAATAGTAAAATACAGTTACCATCTACTCTTTATTTTGAACAGTTACAATTGTAATTTTTTCAATTCACACGACTAGTCCACTATATCAACATTAATTACATGCCAAAATCAATGTTCAATCACCTTTAGTTCAGAAGCATTGAAAACGAAAACAAAAGTACACTCCCGGCGCAGAGCACAAAAATGACCATCCACTTCGGCGCGCTGTCACAAACTGCCATTGATCCGCCGACCCCACCACTTACAATTGTCACTAAATGTCGTATGTGCGCTGTCAAACTGCACAGTGGTATTTGACCCCGATAACCCCGAAGTTACTGCGATTTGAAATCGGTCACACACTTATGTCGCGTCCACGGCTAATCTGTATCATACCATAAGGCGTAGTTCTATGTCAAAATAAGTGAAGCAGGCATTGGTATCTCCTGGGACGATATTATTTACTCTCATGAAATCTCATTCTTTTTGCATGAAAGAATGCAGTGATCATCCGCCGGAAAAGTATCATTGACAATGCACATGAAGACTACAGATCGGAAGTTTGGTATGGTGACCGAACACTAATCATTCTTTTGTTAAATTGTAAAGGGGAGGAGAGAAATTCTGAGAGGAACAACAGACGGTTTCGGGCGTTATGGTATTGTAAGCGATACAAGATTTCATAACCCTGGTCGTTAAAGGGTTAATGAAGGCACTGTGGATGATTGAACACAATTAGACTACCCCCTCCCTCCGGTAGCGTGGTAGTCTAAGCGATGGCTTATGATCACTCGTCCGAGATGGGTCCGGGTTCGAACCCCGGTGAGGCATGGATGCTGTGTTGTCTATTGTTAAAATCAAATCTGGAGAAAATGTTTGAGTCACTCCGAATCCTGCATGGAGCTTTCTGATAAAATGATAAAACTTGCTGAAACTATATATTTAAATGTGTTTGTTTCTCAGCTAGACACTCTAATTAAAAATTTTAATGACAGGTATAAACAATTTATTCTGCAGAATGAAAAATGGCAGAAAGATAAAAACATTAGTGTTTGGCTCAATGAAGGGAAGAAATGCAGGAGGACACCCTCACCGTGTGTAGGCTGACGATATTAAAGACTGGTGCGGTGGAACTCTTCAAGAACTGAGCCATTCTGCAATGAACAGACGTCAATGGGACAATAGAGTTAAAATGGCAACAGACATATAATTGTACCCATGGTTGATGATGATGATGATGATGATAAACAATTTGCTGAACTCAAACCAAGAATACATCTGTTCAGCCATCCATTGAATAATGGCACTGAAAGTACAGACCCCATTTATCAAATAGAATTATGTGAATTCAAAAAATAGAATTATGTGAAAATAGAATTATATTATTCCCTGGGAACAGTGGCTTAAATTAGGGGCTGGCGACTGCTTATAGCCAATCGAGTTGCTCACGGTTGTCGTTTAAATCCCCAATTATTACAAGTCCACTAAAAGATGTAGCATGCCCACTTAGATACTTGTTGAAAGTCGAACTAATTGCTCAAGAGTAAAAACATTCATACTGTTTCTGCGTTTTGACTTTATGTATTCCATATCAGAAAATGCCCCCTCGCCTATTTAAGTACTTCCAAACATTGAAACAACTTTTAATCCGAAATCTCTTATGTTTGTGTCTTTCTAAGTGAAAACAGTTTCAAAAACTTTTAGTCCAGTCTCCGATCGAGCTCTAATAACCTCATCCGTTGAGGTTCACATAATTCTATTTGATAAATGGGGTCTCTACTTTCAGTGCCATTATTCAATGGATGGCTGAACAGATGTATTCTTGGTTTGAGTTTAGCAAATTGTTTATCATCATCATCATCCATCCATCGGTACAGTTGCCGTATGTGCTGTTGCCATTTTAACTACACTGGTGTGCAAAAATTAAGGACGAAGAGGTGAAATTAGCATAACAGCGGAACGAACAGGCAGAACGGACCGAAAGACCACTCAGGAGATAGACTAGGGTCCGGTACGGTAGGGCATGTGCATATATGCAGCATGACGTACGGGAGGGTGTCGGGTGTCGGAAGGGTATAAAGCACACGGGCGGTGTACGCTCAGCAATTCGGTAAAAGCTATTGCACGGTGTACATTGGTTTGAACGACGTCGAGTTGCTGCCACCGTGTGATATGGCCAACAGGCAATCAAGTAGACAACATCTGGATGACTTTACCCGAGGTCGCGTCATTGGGAAGTTGGAAGAAGGTCGAAGTGTGACTACTGTGGCCGAGGAGTTCGGGATCGCTCACAGAATCGTTTCACGAGCTTGGAGAGCATTTCAAACGACAGGAACAGCTGTCTGAGAGTTTAATGGTGGTCGTCTACGAGCAACCACGACAGCGGACAACCGGTATATTGTCCTACAGGCGAGAAGAGACAGACAGCAGTCAACGGGAGAAATCGCAAGGCACATGCAGCAGACAACTGGACGTCCGTTATCGCGTTTTACCGTGGCCAGGAGGCTGCATAAAGGTGGTCTACTTGCATGACGACCAGTACGGTGTGTGCCAGTAACGCCTGCTTATCGCAGACGGCGGTTTCTGTGGTGGCAGGAACACAAGAACTGGACACATCAGCAATGGGGTCGAGTTCTCTTTACGGATGAGAGCCGATTTAGTCTGACGAGCGATTCTGGACTATACACATCTGGAGAAAGCAGGGAACACGCAATCACACCTCCAACATCACCGAAAGGGACCGCTTTGGAGGTGGCGGAGTTCTCGTTTGGGGGCGATATCATGCTTGCCAGCCGTACCGACCTCCACATCTTCCAAGGAGGTTCAGTCACTGGTGTCCGCTATTGTACAGAGGTTCTCCTGCCTCACGTGCGTCTGTTTAGAGGTGCTGTGGGTCCTGAGTTCCTCTTCATGGACGACAACGCTACACCTCATCGTACAGTGGCTGTCGCAGAGCTGTTGGAGAGTGAAGATATTCAATGCATGAATTGGCCCGCAAAGTCCCTGGACCTAAATCCAATCAAACATGTGTGGGACCTTCTCGGGAGACGATTGGCAGTACGTCACCAGCCGCCAGCAACGATTCCGCAGCTGCGATTGGCACTGCAAGAGGAATGGGCCGCGATGCCTCAATAGCTCTTTGACAACCTCGTCCTCAGCATGGACAGACGTTGCAAATCCTGCAACGCCGTTTGGGGTGATCATATCCCCTACTAAAGACTGGCTTTGTCTTGGCAGCCGCATGTCACATGGACGTTTCTGTCTTCTGTCCAGTTGTGCTCGAAGCTACCTTTTCAATAAAGTGCCTTTGTATCTTTTGGATTCCTTGTTTGGACGGTTTTTTTCACTTGTCCCATATTCTTACATCTTGGGGATCTTATGGTATGATTTGAGTCGATGTGGAGCGATTCTGCGCGACGTGACATTCGAAAAACCGTCTCTTCCTTAATATTTGCACGCCAGTGTATGTTGTCCCATTGATGTCTGTTCTTTGCAGAGCGGCTCAGTTCTTGTAGAGTTCCACCGCACCAGTCTTTAACATCGTCAGCCCACACACGGTGGGGGCGTGCTCTTGCATTTCTTCCCTTCATTGATCCAAACACTAAAGTCTTATCTTTCTGTTATTTTTCATTCTGCGGAATAAATTTTTTATACCTGTCATTAAAAATTTTTGAGTGTCTAGCTAAGGAACAAACACATTCAAATACTCTGAAGTGCCGGAAAAACTGGTACAGACGAGCTTATGCAAAATAACTAGCAACGTCCCCTATGCGCGTACTCGGTTGCGTCCGCCAGTGCGTATATAAAGCGATAGACATCCTTGCCAGCAGTCTGAGCTGTTTTCGGCATGAGAATGACAAGTAATAACAATTTAAGCGATTTTCAACGCGGTGTTATAGTTGGCGCTCTTGAAATGGGCCATAGTATTTCGGAGGTAGAAACGAAGTTCAGATTTTCACGGACGAGCATTGCAAGGATGTACCGTGAGTACAAGAACTCCGGCAAAACCTCCAACCTACGATACCAGTGTGTCCATAAAAAGACATTGGATGAACGTGACCATCGTCAGCTGTCAAGAATCGTTTCACGCGACACTCTCGCAGGTAGCATCGGAATTCAATGCTGGAGCCTCAACAAACATCAGCGTCCGGACTGTGCAACGTACCCTGCACTATATGGGCTTTGGGAGCCGACGCCCAACTCAAGTCACCTTGATGGGTGCACGACACAGAGCTATGCGCCTCACTTGGGCACGGCAACACCGCCACTGGACATTTGAGGACTGGAAACAAGTAGCCTAGTCTGACGAGTCGCCTTTCCAACTGTAACGGGCAGATGGAAGGATTCGTGTGTGGCGCAAACCCCATGAAGCCATGGAACCCGCATGTCAACAAGGAAATGTACCGGTTGGTGCGGGGTCGGTAATGGTATGGGGTGTGTTTATCTGGACTTCACTGGGACCTCTGGTATGTCTACAAACGTCTGTGACCAGCCAAAGCTATGTGCGCATCCTTTCTCACGAGGTACACCCGTCCATGTCCTGCATTCATGCTGATGGGTTGGGTCTGTTCCAACAGGACAATGCACCTCCATACAAGTGTCGGAACGCCACATTATGGTTAGAGGAGCATTCATCTGAGTTTGGGTGGGGTGTTGCCATTCCCACCCAAGTCCCCAGATCTGAACGTGGCAGAACACATTTGGGATGCCATGCAACGCGCTATCGAACACAGGAATCCGAGACCTCGGAGTACACCGAATTGTGGAACGCTCTGCAGGAATTATGGTGTGTATTGCCTACAGCATATTTCCAGAAGTTAGTGGAGTCCATGCCCCGTCGTATTTCTGCAGTCCTGCGCTCCCGTGGGGGACCTACCAAGTATTAGACTGGTGTACCAGTTTTTCTGGCACTTCAGTGTATATAGTTTCACCAAGTTTTATCATTTTATCAGAAAGCTCCATGCAGGATTCGGAGCGATTCAAACATTTTCTCCAGATTTGATTTTAACAATAATATTAGTTTGTTACGAAAACCAGTTACATTGTAAATATTATAGATATTTTTATCTTTTCATCGCAGTTAGCACATTCAAATGCTGCGTGATATCAATTTGGAACGCTAGTGAGCTACGAAAAGCGAAATCCCTGAGAATTTTAGTTAGATCAGCATGACATTTTATTTCTTCCAATACAAAAGGGATAAAGTTCTTTCCAAAGTGGGAAAAATCTGCCTTAAGTTTTTAAGTTTTCCCCCAAAAGTCCGTTGCTTGATGGCTAAAATCTCCCTAAAGGTTTTCAGCACTCAACCAACGGATTCGATTGTGAAAAAGCAAGTTACCATATTCGGTATTAAGTTTATATAAATACGTTTTTAATCTCCCTAAAGTTTTTCATCACTCAGTCACGAACTCGATTGTGAAGAAGCAAGTTAGCATTATAACGAAGCAAATTTCTCCGTCATTTTTGTACACGCCAGGCATCGAATTCCGGGTCCCCCTCACTACGGAGTAAGTCGCTCGCCCAACTGAGCTACGCGGACGTATGCTCTCGCTGCTATCTGCCTTTATGTTATGTGCGTCCTGCGGTGCAGGCACGTCACACCATATTCGCTGTTAAATTTATATAAATATGTTTTGATACAATCTCCCTATAGTTTTTCAGCACGCAGTCAACAGACTCAATTGTGAAGAAGCAAGTTACCATATTCGGTATTAAGTTTATGCAAAGACGTTTTTCAGCACTCAACCAACGGACTCAATTGTGAAAAAGTAAGCTACCATATTGTGCATTAAGTTTATATAAATATGTTTTTAATCTGCCTAAAGATTTTCAGCACTCAGTCACGGATTCTATTGCGAAGAAGCCAGTTACCATATTCGGTATTAAGTTCATATAAAGATGTTTTGACATAATCTCCCTATAGTGTTTCAACACTTAACCAACGGACTCAATTGTGAAAAAGCAAGTTATCATATTACGTATTAAGTTTATATAAATATGTTTTGAATTTTCTATGCGTAAGAGTACAGTATATGCCATTCCTAAAATTCGAAATTCGTTACAGTCCGTATTTTCACTGCCTTATGATAGTCCCAGCGAAGATTTGCACAGTGTTTGTTTTTGTACATTACTGTTTACCAAAATTGCAAAACAATGAAGGACTGACGGTATTAGCTTGAAACTTACTGGATATGTACAACAGGTTGAGATATGCAAACGATCAAAATGTCAGCAAAAATGCGCATGCAGTTTTGGAGTAGCGCCCTCTAAACTGTACGGTCTCTGGTATAAACATCTGGCTCAAACTACACTGCTGGCCACCCAAAATGCAACACCAAGAAGGACACGAGAGAGCAAAGCCAGATTTACTGGACACATAACAACAGATACAAAGGTGAAACGATTGAGCTTACAGGCCCGTGCGACTTGCGGAACACGCAGACACCAATAGTTCGTTGGGCCCCCATGGCTGGCAATAACGGCCGCTACAAGCCGCGGCATCGAACGAAAGAGGCTTTGGATGTGGGCTTGGGGTATGTCGGTCCAGGCTGCTTCCACACATTGCCACTGTTCATCAGGCGTAGCCGTGGGTTGTGCTTGCCGTGCCACTCGGTTGCCGATCAGCGACCAGACGTGTTCGATGGGCGACATATCGGGAGAACAGGCAGGCCACGGCAGCAGTGACACCTGGTGGGCCGTGAAGAATTGTTGCACGATACGTGCCACGTGCGGGCGCGCATTGTTCTGTTGCAACGTGGCCACTGGCAGGTCCTGCAGGTCAGGGAGGACTACAGGCTCCAAAACGTCGGAGATGTAGCGGTGGATGTTGAGTGTACCGGCGTTGCGTACCAGAGAGGTGCGGGTGTCATATCCAATGGCGCCCCAAACGATAACGCCAGGCGACGGACCGGTATGGCGATGCATAATGCAGGCGTCATACAGTCTCTCGCCACAGTGCCGCCACACGCGGATCCGACCATCGGGGTGTTGCAGGCAGAAGCGGGAATCATCGGATACGACAATGTCGTGCCCTTCCGTAGTCCAGGTGCGGCGCTCAATGGCCCACTGCAGCCGCACTCGCCGGTGGTGTAACGTCAACGGTAATCGGAGCAACGGGCGCCGTGCAACAAGTCCCCGCTCCTGCAGACTACGTCGAACGGTACGTGCTGACACAGGTTGGTGCGAAACACACCCCAATTCCTGCTGTAACGTTCGTGATGTGGCGGTGTGAGCCGTCAATGACCTCCGCACAACATGCCGGTCCTCTCGTTCGGTGGTGTGCCGCGGCTGCGGCAATCGCTCACGGCGGTCCGTCCGTCCCTCCTTCACCGACTGAATCCATACTCGCCTTACTGTGGCTGGATGTTGTCCCACACGGGCGCCGATGTCTCTGTACGATAAACCGCTGTCGCGATAAGCCGCTTTTCGTCATCTGTCGAACTCCGAAACGTGCTGGAATGACTGCCGTATTCTGCGACGAGGCATTAGGAAGCTTCCCATGCATAGGTCCAGTAGCACAACACACTTCCACTACTTACACTCCGCCTTCTGTGCACCCTTATTATAGTGCTTCTCGGTGGCGTGCCGGGCGCACATGCTTTGCATATGCCCTGGAGGCATATCTTCTATGCGTAAGAGGCATCCGATTCGCTTGAAATGCTGCGAATTTCAGGCGAATCGGATGCCTCCTTCTTGGTGTTGCATTTTGAGTGGCGAGCAGTGTAGATCTGCAATCACCGAAGGTCCGACATTGAGTCTAAAGGGTGTTTTGTGTCTCACTGTACCCCGTCACCGAAGAAGGTCGCATTATGCACACCTGAAGAACTTCGACCGAGGAAGGATTATTGGAATAAGAGAAGTTGGATTTTCCTATCGCGAAACTGCCACTAGTACGGGACAAAACACCAATACAGTGATGCGAACCTGGTTTCAGTGGACCGATGATGCTCGAACGCATAGGAATCCGGAGAGTGGGCCGAAAAATCTCCTGACTGCACTGGATGACAGACACCTCTACCGCATGGTAGTGACCACTGTGCTAGCAGCAGTGGAGCACTGTCACAGGTCAGGCTTTGTCTTCCCGCACAGTTCGACTGCTTAACAGAGGACTGGTAGCTCGCTGCGCATTCTGTTGACATTCAACCACGACACATCAGGCTGCAATGAGATCTCGAATACAGACATTGGCTTGCTGATTCGCAAGAGGTCGTGTTTAACAGTCACGAATGATGTTTTTAGTACGTCTTTTGTGGTAGCACATGTGTTCGAAGACATTGTGGTGAACGGCACCTTGCAACCTGCGTTTTGCAGCGTCATACCGGCCCAGCGCCATGGTTTTGGGGCGCCATTGTGTTGAATACGCGATCTCGCCTGATACGAATTGAGGGGACCCTCAACAGCCAGCGATACATCAATGATGCTTTCGAACCACAGGTGACACCCTTCTTTCATAGTTATCCTGGCGCTATATTTCACCAGGGCAATGCCCTGCCACATGTGACCCGGAATGTTCAAGACCTCTTCCATACATGGCAGACAGCGCTTCTTATCTGGCCTGCATATTCACCGGTTATGTCCTCGATCGAACTGGTGTGAAATATGGTAGCTAAGCGACTGGCTCGCAAGCGCCTCCACTAGTCACCACAAATGAACTCTGGTGTTGCATAGAAACAGCTTGGCAGGCTATTCCCCAGGACGATATAAAAAATCTCTTCCATTCAGTGCCCCGTAGTGTAGAGGCTGTAACTGTTGATCTACGTGTCTTCATACGATACTTAGTTTTAAGCAAAAAAAAATCGTGTATAGCTTTATAAATGAAATCAGTTATCTCCTGTAACATGAGGAATCTGTGATATAAATTTCATTTGAATAGCGGGATTTATTCTTGTAATTGCAATTTTCACAAACGGTAATGTATAATGCAGTGTAACATTTCATATCCGATTCCACCACTTTTCAGTCAGAAACGGAATTTGGTTTGTACTTCATTTGCGGGTCCCAGAACTTCGTTCCATGAGTGCCAGTTCGACAGCTCTGGTCTAGTGCGTAAGTCTGCTGTGGCTCCTCTAAATGTAGAGCCTCGTTTCGAATCTCTGGTAAGATGTGTACCGTGTTTACGCCTGATTCGTTCCCTTTCTGGAAAGGCCGCTCCGAATAAAGACATCTTTCACTATTTAAAGTTTGCAGGAAATTGCTGAAAGCAAAGAAACAAGCAGATGAGCTATAACGTACAAGTTTGTCCACGCCGGGCATCGAACCCTGAGCGCCTCACCCCGGAGTAAGTCGCTCTCCCAACTGAGCTACGCGGACATGTGCTCTCATTGCTATCTGCCTTTATCTCATGTGCGTCCTGCGGTTGCTGTCCGTGCCAGGCATCGAACCCTGGACACCTCACCCCGGAGTAAATCGCTCTCCCAACTGAGCTACGCGGACATGCTCTCACTCCTATCTGCCTTTATCTCATGTGCGTCCTGCGGTGCAGGCAGGTCACATGTCCCCCTCCCCAAAAGAGGGCCGGGCGCATGTCCCACGGGTCAGCCGGGACCATGTGACGTTGTAGGCAGTCATCCCAGGAAGAACGTGCATTTGAGAAATCCCAGACAACGTTTTGGTGTGTGGAACGTAACATCAAACTAATTTATTATTTTCGAAGCATTGAAGAAGGGATTCTGATTTTTCTTATCTCGCCGCGTGGAAAGAACATCACATCATTGCAAGAAACTTAACAGCCAGGTCATCCTGGAAGTTCGGGCGCCAATATAACGTAAAAGTTTATCCGCGTAGCTCAGTTGGGAGAGCGACGTACTCCGGAGTGAGGCGACCCGGATCGATTTTCGGCGCAGACAAACTTGTACGTTATATTGACGCCCGAACTTCCAGGAGGACCCGGCTGTTAAGTTTCTCTCAGTGATGTGATGTTCTTTCCACAAGACGAGACAGGAAAAAGGAGAATCTCTTCTTCAGTGCTTCGAAAAATAAATCAGTGTGGTGTTACGTTCCACACTCCAAATTGTCTGGGATTCTTCAAATGCACGTTCTTCATGGGATGACTGCCTACAGCGACACATGGTCGTGGCTAATCCGTGGGCTATTCCCCCGGCCCTCTTTCGGGGAAGGGGGGTGATGTGACATATCTGCCCCGGAGGACACAGACGAGATAAAGGCAGATAGCAGTGAGAGCAATGTCCGTGTAGCTCATTTGGGAGAGCGACTTGCTATAGGATTGAGGGGACCCGAGTTTGATGCCTGGCGCGGACAAACTTGTTCGTTATAGAGCCGTGGAATGAATAGATATTTTGTTTGTATTTTTTCTTCAATTATGGTAAAAGTCACGGTTTTCAGACTAAATTATCTCCTCTACATCAGTTAAGATAATTTAATTAGCTATAAAATACACTAAGGTCTGCTAAACTTAATGGCGCTACTCAAAATAGTTCCCAGCTAAAATCAAGAATTTATGCCATTGTTCATCGCAAAATCTGTAACAATTTGTGAAAATTCTGTGAACTGTTGTTTGACATAGGATCTCACAGCCTGTTTAGATTTATCTGTGTTCTCAAAATATTGACTGCTGAGACTTACCTTCAAGTAACCGAACAGATGAAAGTCAGAATGTGTCACATCAGGGCTGTAAGCTCTTCAATGAGATTGTTTAAATGTCTTTCGATCATGGAACCGGGAAGATAAGACGATAAATATTAATGGAGAATGTTGAACCCACCTTCGTTTTGCTAATGACATAGTCATTTTTGGTAGTACCACCTCAGGAATGTAAGATCCAGGAACTTGTTGACAAGAATAAAGAAGTGTGATTAAAAATGAACACGCAGGAAAAAAATGATGAACAACTTTTTTAATAAAAGTCGATGGGACAGTTTCATACCTATCAATTTTTACGGTTTATCCGTAAAATTTACGGAAATTCTACCTGTTTTACGGATGACATATTTTAGAATTCCGGTTTGTTTTTATCTCAGTGTGGTGTAATTTAAAATGAATGAGTTTCCCCAAGTACCACTGCACCTGTGTATTCTCATTTACCTGGTCATGTTTTCTCCCACTTCTTTGTCCGCTACCCTGTCTGCTCACAGCCGAGAGGGAGAGACTGTAAAAACGCTGTAAGATTACGATTGGCGACAACTCCTGAGAAAGAGAGTGAGAGAGAGAGAGAGAGAGAGAGAGAGAGAGAGAGACTGTGAGAGAGATAGCTAATTAAAGAAACTAAGAGAGATAAAGAGAAACTCAGAGAGAGAGAGAGAGAGAGAGTGGGGAGAGAGAGAGAGACTCAGAGAGAGAGAGAGAGATATGAGAGAGAGAAAGAGAGATAGAGAGATAAATAGAGAGATAGAGAGAGGTAGTGAGAGAGAAAGAGAGATAGAGAGGGGTAAAGAGAGAGTCAGAGAGAGATAGAGAGTGGTAAAGAGAGAGTCAGAGAGAGAGAGAGAGAGAGAGAGAGAGAAAGAGAGATAAATATATACAGTATATAGAGAGATACAGAGTGATATATATAGAGAGAGAGTCAGAGAGAGAAAGAAAGAAAGAATAAATAGAGAGAGATAAAGAGTGGTAGAGAGAGCGAGAGAGAAAGAGAAAGAGAGACAAATATATAGAGAGATACAGAGTGATAGAGAGATAGAGAGAGAGTCAGAGAGAGTGAAAGAAAGAGAAAAAAGAGAGAGAGAGAGAAAAAGAGAGAGATAAATAGAGAGAGATAAAAAGTGGTAGAGAGAGCGAGAGAGAAAGAGAAAGAGAGACAAATATATAGAGAGATACAGAGTGAGAGAGAGAGAGAGAGAGAGAGAGAGAGAGTCAGAGGGAGAGAAAAAAAGAGAGGTAAATATAGAGAGATAAAGAGTGGTAGAGAGAGCGAGAGAGAAAGAGAAAGAGAAAGAGACACAAATATATATAGAGAAAGAGAGATAAATAGAGAGAGAAGGAGAAAGAGAGATAAATAGAGAGAGAGAAAGAAAGAGAGATAAACAGAGAGAGAGAAAGAGAAAGATAGATAAATAGAGCGAGAGAGAGAGAGAGAGAAAGAGAGAGATAAATAGAGAGATAAACTGAGATAGATAGAGAGAGATAGGGAGAGATTGAGAGAGATAGAGAGATACAGAAGGAGAGAGACAGAGAGATACAGAAGGAGAGAGATAGAGATAGGTAGACAGAAAGAAAGAGAGAGAACTAGAGACGGAAAGAGAAAGAGAAAGGAGAGAAATAGAGAGTGAACTAGAGACTGAAAGAGATAGAGAGAGGTAGTGAGAACTAGAGACTGAGAGAGAGAAAGAGATAGAGAGAAGAGAGAGAGAGAGAGAGAGAGAGAGAGAGAGAGAGAGAGAGAGAGAGAGAGAGAGAGAGAGAGAGAGAGACTGAGAGGAAGATAGATAGAGAGAGAGGTCAAAATTTGAAGTCTCATGTATAAGACTTGCAATTGTGTTTTTGAAGAATTCTAATATGTTGGCACGAAAATTTAAATTCAAAACCTCAGCTAAGTTAAAGTCAAAATATATCGCAATAATTTCGGAGCTACAAATGAAATTTTTGTCTGTGTATGTAGCCTAACGGTAATGTACTAACGAGATAATTATGTATTAATTACTTTTTAATCTCTGTAAGCGTTTAACAGTGCTAAATATCCTAATTGTAGCATAAGAAATCGATTAAAATCGACAAATCATTTTCACAACAGGCCGGATTCTAATCGATATGTTCGACACATCAGTGAATCGAGCATATCGATTAAACGTTCACTAAATTTTACAATTTTTTTTGCAGGTTCAGTTCTTGAAAGTTGGCAGGTCGGCAGTTTTGCCGCTAGGGGGCTTAAGCTAGGTAACGTAGTACGTCACATGACGTAGATGACGTAATACTGAGGTGACGCATGAGTTCAATCTACAGTGAAGCAGCTAATGACTTGCCGTGTTAGTTTAATTGGGAGAACAGCTCTACCGGAGTAGGAAATTGTGTGTTGGAAATACACCACCGACAAAGAAAGGTTACATTAGCTCCTAAACAGCGATATGAATCTCCTGGCCGTTAGATTTGAAAAATTTGAGTATGATTCTTTCACCCAAAACACGTAATTAATTCAAGTGATTCTTCCACAATGAGATGGTCCTGTGAGCGGGGTTGTCGACTGACCTGCAATTTCGTGCCCCCTCCTTTCTTAGGAGAGTGTGATGTATAGTCGGATTTTTTTTTACTTGGCACATGATGATAATGGAATCGCCTTTTTTTTTGGGGTGCAAGCATTTTGGGCGCGACGTTTCGAAGGAGGTGATTTTCGATGCTCAAAGACAACAGGTGAAAACTTCCCCAGTCACTTGTTCCCTGCGGGGCTAAGATTTTAAGACCCATTACCACGGCAGTCCCACCCTTTGGTTCATCCCCCACCCACTCCATTGTTGTCTTCCCCTATTGTCTCACATTGCTTGCTGGGGAGAGAGATCTCAGTGTTACCTTAAGAAGGATAATTTAAGAGACAAAGAAGCCCCCTTCCCCCTTTCAGATCAAACAATGTTCACTGCCACGTTTTCCACAAGAATTCCGCCCTAGGGTGAGATTACTACGGAACCCTTCGTATGCTTCCTTCTTGCTGCAAATGTTTAGACCCGGGAAGTGCACCCCCAAAATCAGGCGATTCCATTATCGTCAAGTACCAATAAAAAAAATCCGACTATATATATATATATATATATATATATACATGTATAAATAGTACGTCACATGATGTAGATGACGTGCCACTGAGGTGACACGTGAGTCAAATCGACAATGAAGTAGCGATAAGCCCTCCGGCATAACTCAGTTGGAAGAATAGCCGCTCCGGAGTAGGATGATGTGGGTTCGAAAGCCCACGATCGGTTAAGAAAGGTTAAAACTCACGTTTCTATTTTTATCGCACCTCCGCTTCTAAACACCGGAGTGAAAGAATTTTACTTTTCTAAAATAGCACTCGCCGCAGAAAGCATTTTATGTGCATTTCCTGCTCAAAATACAGTGAGGTTTTTTCCTTTAAGTGGCATAAATTAACATTCTGTTTTCGTCGCTATCTGTACTTTTGAGATTCGGAAAAATTCCCTTTACGACTGACTATTGAAAAACCATTCTTATGTGTGAGTAAGATATTTTAAACTCTTTTTCTTCTGACAGAAAGTATGGGAAACCAGTTCGATTTTCTCGTTTACTAGAATTGTGTTTTAGACAAATTCCTCGCAGGAAACGCCATGATCCTTTATCACTTATACGAGCAATAGAAGTTTCGAGTCCACAAGAGCCTTTTCCATCTAATTTGATTCAAATTAGATGGTAAAGTCTCGTCACATGAAGACTCTAGAGGAAAGGCAACTCGTCTAAGTCACACAGTTTTGCGTTGGTATCGAATGTATGCAAAGCAATCACAAAAAAAGGAGGGAATCCTCCGAAACGGGGAATCAATTCAACGCACGAATCACGTGATTACACACTAAAAGTAGCGGCTGCTTAATTTAATGAGACCCTGTCACCACACATTTTACTCAGGATCTAGGCCAAAACACTCTGAGCTTCTGGATGATCAACTCTTTTTTCATTAAAAGTCGGTTACCTCATGTACATTCTCAGATTTCCATTAAAATTTAGAATTATCCGTAACATATTCAGACAAATATTTCTCGAAAGTTGTTTTCATGACTTTCATCTAATTCAAAAAGTGAAAATTAGGTATATAAAACTTATTACTCGTGCGAGAAATAAGTGCTGTGAGAGAGAACACTTTTTAAATGCTACTGCTTAAAAACAAAACTGAGAAATGCATCATCATAAAATGAAAAAGTCTGATTCCTAGGAAATTCAGGAAAATTGATGCATCCTTTGTACTAAAATCACTAATGAGCATGAAAACGAATGAGACGTATGAGGAAGAAATTGCCATCTTGAACAGTTAAATTTATTCACTGCAACTCTAGTCTCATCATAGAAACAGTTTATTTACGGTCAGTGATATTTTTAGCGAATCAGATTTGAAAGGAATTTCCACACACCTGAATTGCGTGAAATGTAGCACAGCTGCTCAGGCGATGGGTTCATTTTCGTGTGCTTTCTTGTTTAATAACAGATGATGTAAAATGGCAGCTGTTCTGCTCATTCGAGTCTTAATTTGCAGCTAAGGTGCGATATCGTTATCTTCATTTTACAAGGAGTGTGCACGAAATCTTTATTAAAACCATGGAAACACCGGGAAGGCAGGATGAATCGTTTCAGTTACAGCTCTGTAAATCTCACATCCTGACTTACTGTCCTGAGGATTTGACAAAGCTAAGTGCATTGGTCTTAGAATATTTACATTAAGAAATTGTATACTGGCGATAAGAATACTGGTAAAAACTAGTATTATAGATAAACGTGCTATAAAATACATACACTAAAACATTATTTAAAGGCGTTTGTTAGGGAACTATCGATGAACTTATTGCCATGATTTTGTTCATTTTGGACATTATTTAGGGAGAATCGTGCTGTAGAGGAGACGAAAGTCCTCCAAAGGAATCAAACGGGTTTTCCCTAAGCAATGTACCTTTCCTATGTACCCCTATTCAGCTAAGAAATTTCATGGAATGGAAAAGCGTAGTGTTCAGCTAAGAAATTGCATAGAATGGAAAAGCGTCGTGTTCAGCTAATAAATTGCATGGAATGGAAAAGCATGGTGTTCAGCTAAGAAATTGCATGGAATGGAAAAGCGTGGTGTTCAGATAAGAAATTGCATGGAATGGAAAAGCGTGGTGTTCAGCTAAGAAATTGCATGGAATGGAAAAGCGTGGTGTTCAGCTAAGAAATTGCATGGAATGGAAAAGCATGGTGTTCAGCTAATAAATTGCATGGAATGGAAAAGCATGGTGTTCAGCTAAGAAATTGCATGGAATGGAAAAGCGTGGTGTTCAGATAAGAAATTGCATGGAATGGAAAAGCATGGTGTTCAGCTAAGAAATTGCATGGAATGGAAAAGCGTGGTGTTCAGCTAAGAAATTGCATGGAATGGAAAAGCATCGTGTTCAGCTAAGAAATTGCATGGAATGGAAAAGTGTTCAGCTAAGAAATTGCATGGAATGTAAAAGTGTTCAGCTAAGAAATTGCATGGAATGGAAAAGTGTGGTGTTCTGCGACGAATCACGGTTCTGTCTCACCACGGAAGATCGCCGTGTGAGAGTCTGGTGGCAACGTGTCCAACGTGCGGATTTCTCCGCCATTGTGAAGCGCTACACGGCCCGGCAACGTGAAATCATGGTGTTGGGTGCTATCAGAGCCAACAACGTTTCACCGCTGGTACGCATTATTGACGGCGCACCGCTATGTTGACGAGGTACTGCGACCCGTAGCACTACCGTATATGCAGAGCATCCCAAACGCCGTTTTTCAACAGCATAAAGACCGGCCGCATACCGCTCGGATTAGTCTGAAGGCTTTACACGGTGTGCTGATGCTTCCGTGGCCCGCACGTTCCCCCGACCTCTCGCCCATCGAGCATCTGTGGCACCCGATTTGACCTCGGTTGAATACCCTCTCATCCCCGCAAAATGAAGATGAACTGTGGACTCGGATCAACACCACATGGTTCACGTTACCCCAGGATTCTATTCGGACTCTCATTGCCCCTCGATGCCACGTCGGATTATGGGGGCCACACTCCTTATTGGTCATCCTGTATATTCGGTCACTGAAGCGTAGTTTCTATGTAACAGGTCGTTTGTTCAGGACCTACTTGGCTATCTGTGTATGCAGTTTTGTCTGCTTTCGAGCATTCTTTCATGGTGTGGCCTTTTCTCTGTCAGGCAGTGTATTTAGAGAAATTTCACTAACAACTTAACTGATTTTGAATTTGTACATGCAGCAGCTTGTGTCTTTACCAAGACGTATGAAAAGTAAATGAATATTACTTCCGGGCTCGAACTTAACTACGAAGGATTTTAGAAGCATAAAATGGCGAATTTCATTTATTGCAACTCAGTTTACCATTCCAATCCTTCCCATAAGCTACAAATCCTCACGAATACATGGAGATCATAACATCTGCGCCAACAGAATTACGACGCAGATTTTTCGATCAGTAGTTTCGCCATAAAGCTTTGACTACATTTCGTTGGAGTAATGATATTGTTTCTGAGCACTAGTAACCCCATAGCCGCAGCTGCGTCCCTGTGAGAACAAAGCATCTTGAGTGACGAACGCAACTGTGTTCTCGACACTTGTCGGTCGTTTGGTTGAAGGAAATTTCCAGAATTTAATAGAAGGCTGCGTGGTGTTTCGGACATTGAACAAAACGCATATCCGCCAAAGAAACTGAATTAGCTGAATTATTGATGGAACGAACGGGATGCAAGTTAAATTCCGTTACAACGAACTTCAAGGGACTGTAATGTTTGTCATACTGAAACAATAAAAATTTATTGCATGTCTGCTGGCATGTTATTTTACTTGTTGGAAAATTATTATTTCTGAATAATTTAGACTAATATATTAATATATTTTGAGCATTATTGCGCCAATAACTGGGATATTCATTTTCAGATGATAGTGAAACAAAAGAAAAGCAGCTTTTCCTATATTATCGTAGATGCCAAGTCAGGAAAGCCAATGAAGACACGTTTTTGTGCGATCTGGTGACAGGGGATTGAAAGTCGGCGTTTCTTTACGATCTAGAAACGAAGAATTAATCCATGGAATGACGTCACACCTCTTTACCGAGGCATAAGAAGTTCAAGAGCCAGCAATTAGCACAGAAAGTCATGGTGACTGTTTTTTTTTGTGATGACAGGGGTGCTGCCATTCTCCTTGATTTTCTGGAAGGTGGTCGTACAGTTAACAGCGAGCGGTTAATCGACACACTCAAGAAGCTTAGAGAAGCCACAAGGAGGAAGAAACCGAACATGAATCTCAAAAGGATCTACATTGATCATGACAATGCGAGACCACACGTATCTTTGCCAACAAATCAGGTGATCAGCAAATTTGGATGGTCGGTGGTACCCCATCCACAGTACAGCCCTGATCTGGGGCCCTCCGACTTTCACCTTTTCGGTCCAATGAAGGACAGTCTCTGGGGTCAATGATTTGGAGACACAGATGAGATGAAAGTGGCTGTGAAGAAGTGCGTACAGCAATCCATACCTGAATATTTTCAAAGAGAATTCGAGATTTGGGTTCAACGATGGCGCAAATGCATCGCTTGTGATGGAAACTAGTTGAGCAGTACCTTTGTATAGAGAAAGAGTTACTCTACAAGCATATGCAATTCGAACAGCCTCTGTCAGTTAATATAAAAGTTATGCCCACTTTTGCATTACTTCTGTATAACCCTTGCACATAGGTATCATGTAAACAACGTCAAATTCCCACACCTTGCGGCCTCACGGTTAAGAGACTCAGGGCATCTCCAGAAGTATTGTTCTGACCTCCTTAGGTCTGACAAAGGCCGTGTAGAAAACACAAGGTCATGACATTAGAAAGATAAGTTCCCTCCGTTTGTGACGTCATGCTCATGTTACACAGTGTGATACGCCGGTGTCGTATTTGACGTCACACACGACAGCCACTCGGAAGCCTCGGTTTCCGTGAGACGTCACTAAAAGAAAGAATTCATCTCTCTAATATTATGGCCTCGCATTTCCTACATGACCTTGATCTGACCCAGCCGAAATGCACACGGGTAATTTTTTAAAGTTTTTTAACCTTTTTTTTTATGCCCCGGCGTTATAATAGGAAAATACGGTATGTTGAGCGTGTTGCGCTAGAGAGGGTCCTGCAATCCAAGTAATTGTTTTCCTAAGTTGGTTTTGTAGCTTTGGTAGAAAATTACTTTCGCTTTAGACGTTTCCATTCTATGCCACTCCTTGATATCCGAGCAACATTACCATTTAAACACACAGTAAAACACGAAGCTTTAAAAAAAACAGTATTTTTGCTTAAAATTTTATTAACATGTATTGTTTCAATTATGATATTAGAATGCAAAAATGTTTACTCTCATTCAAACTTCGAATTTCACCAGCAAGGAATATCTTTAATTTACAGAATGAATGTTTTACTCAGTGAGAGAAGAGGTTTACATACACAAAATAAACAGATAGAACTCTCTGAAACATCTTATGTACATTTTTGTAGTGCTAGTCTCACCTTCTCATATGGCGATCATAGAGAAACTCAGTCAATAATTTTCCATTTTTAGCTACTGAGAGAAAAATGTGAGTGCTTTTCTTCCTATTGATTGCTTCGGTCTCCATGCATTCGATTGAAATGCAGAGTCCACATTTCTCTTCGCTCTGTTTCCTAAAAGCAACGTTATCACCAAATCGCGCACCGCCGGAAAGAGAACGTATACAAAATACATTCTTGAGCCACATGCGTCTTTATTGAAGCATGAGCCTCTTACAGAATTCCAGTTCGTAAAGATGAAACGATTTTTGGAAAGCTAGTGACTTTGAATGTACTTGCCAGTCTTGTTGGTCAGAGAAGTCACATTTTTTAAAGCAAGAGTTGATTTACTTTTTCATCGTTATATTTTCGTTCTAAGACGATTGCGTTTCTACAGATTCTGAATGGAAAGTTGTTTTTCTTTTTCATTGTCATGTTTTCGTTCTAAGATGATTGCGTTTCTATCGATTCTGAATGGAAAGTTATATCACTTTTCATCGTTATATTTTCGTTCTATAAGACGATTGCGTTTCTATCGATTCTGAATGGAAAGTTGTTTTCCTTTTTCATCGTCATGTTTTCGTTCTAAGATGATTGCGTTTCTATCGATTCTGAATGGAAAGTTGTATCACTTTTCATCGTTATATTTTCATTCTAAGACACTGCGTTTCTATCAATTCTGAAAGGAAAGTTGTTTTACTTTTTCATCGTTGTAATTTCGTTCTAAGACGATTGCGTCCCCATCGATTGCCATCGGAATAACATCACAACCATTTGCAGCGATTAATGGGCCCAAAAGCTCTACTGTGGTTGAATAGGGGTAAAGAAGAGCATCTGCCACTTTGCAATGGGTGTGATGTTAGAGATGTAATTGTTTAGCAACCTTCTCAGCAACTTTAGAGCTACATATAATCGCTCGATCCACATGCAAGCTTTACTGGTCGCCCGAACTAGACCATACCTCTGATTTGTTTAAAGTGTTACTTCTTCGTTATTTTCCAGTGCCCGTGCAATTGTCCACACCAAGGAGGAGTTACACAACCTAGAAAGCGAGGCTACCAGCTGCAGTCAGCAAGCCTCTTCAGCAGGGAATTACTCGTAATATTCATATTATGAAAATGCCCACAAAAATGTGAATAACACCTGATCAGCCATCTTATTGCGAGTAAAAAACTGCCAAAAGGCCCACACTAGGGCCATGAAAAACAGCAATATTATATAACGCTTTGGGAAAGGCTACTAACGGGCTTTTTGTGATATTACTGGCTCCTTAAAGAACCTTACCTGGAACAAAACGACTACAATTCGTTTATTAAGATGAGAATGAAGGTGTTTGGGATAAGCCAAAGTCGTCGCTCAACTACTACTGGTTTAGTAACTTACATTCTGATCATCAGGAAACATCTAAGTTGAACTTTCAATGAGAAATCAAGGTACTTATATTTCTATTTTGCTATCATACAAATTACGAACCTCTGGTATTTGTGAATTATAAAGAGCCATCCACCCAAATTGCATTAAAACAATTTTTAGTCAAACAATCATGTTGAGGAATGATTACAAGGGATTTTCTTTAGACAACCTTAAGTACTTTTCTCTCATTTTGAAGAGTAGCGAAAAATAAAGGATTGATTTTTAAGAATCACGAAGCAAATTTTAGCAAAATCACGAATCACGAAGCAAATTTTGATAATATCGTTGAAACCATAAGTGAGTAAGACTTTGAGTTTGTCCTAAAATATTAAAAATGGCACTAAAATATCAAAAATCAAACACGGCGAGTCTTAACTGTTGCGATTTCTTGATTTTGATTCGTCGTTCATTGGTTTGTCGCATCTTAGCGGTTTGAACTGTTTCTATTCTTATTCTAACTGTTACAATGTTCAGACGGAGAAAGGTCGTCTCCATAAACGAAAACGATTTGAGTGAATGAATAAAAGCAGAAATAAAAAAAGAGGAAAGGAAAGTAGTATTTGTCGGTAAATGGCAGCATATTTTCTCCATTTGCTCAGACCTTGTTCACGTGTTTCTTCTGAGAAAATAAGCGTGTTTTTGTGCGCAGGCGATCTTTTTTCTTCCTGTTGCCAGATTCCCAAAGCTGCGGACTCTCTTTTTTCTGATGACTGCACAAGATCAAAACAAGCAGCTTGGGATTTCTGTAAGTATTCTATTTGTTTATCTTCACGTTAATCACGCTCTCATTCTTTCTGGGAGTAGAATTTTCTATGCTGTTTCACTTTTTCGAGGTTTTTCACAAAGTGGGAAAATATCTGTTGTCATGGTGACCCGGCGCAGCAAAGTCAGGGTGCACAATAATAATTTCTGTAAACCTTCCTTCCTGGTGATACAGCACGGTATTTCAGGTCTTCTTCAGCCACTTGTCTAATTGTCGAATGACTGAAAAAGAAAAATGTAAAGCTCAAAACAGTTAATTTGAGTGAAACTGCAACAACGAATATCTTCATAAAATTAAAAGATCACAGTGAACATGAACCACTTCAGATATTACATTCATTTAGAATTAAATTTCCTGCAGCATGTAACCAACTGAACCTTCATGATTTCAAGAAATCAAATCAGGACTATTTTTCTAAACAACGATATCAATTATTGGAGAAAAAACAAGCAATTGTTTTTTCAACTTATGAAAATTTCGAGTTTCAAATAGCAGAGTTCTCCAAGATATGGTTTCAAAAACTGTTTAAATAATAATGATAATAAGTCTTCTACAGCAGTTTTTTTATTTGATATTTGTTACCTATTACCTATTTTTCATTAATTTCGATATGCTGATTTCAAAAATGATGTCCAAATTTGTTTATCGCCTACAGTTGTTCCACAAAATAAAATTTTATAAATTATCGGGTGAAGCAAAAAAAAAAAAAAAGTTTTATATGTAACCGATTCTCTCCTATCACCTACAAAATAATACACTGAAAGGACAAATTATTACGCACACCCACCGATTAGCGTGTAGTACCACCTTTTGCACGCAGGACAGCATCCAAACGTCGTGGTACGAACGTAATGAGGTTCCGAAACACAGACTTAGGTATCGCTGACCAACAATCTAAGATTGCTTGACATAAAGCAGGCAGAGATGTAGGTGGGATGTTTGATCAAAAACTGCTTAAATAATATAACAAGTTTTTGTCCCATAAATGCTCTATGGGGTTGATGTCCGGTGAGCGAGGCGGGGCATGCGAGAGTGGTAAGCTTACTGCTATGGTCCTGGAGTCAGTCGGTCACTATCCGGGACCGATGGGATAAAGCGTTGTCCTGTTGAAAGATCGGAACTTGGTTCGGACAGAGGCACATAATAAAAAGGTAGAGATTGGCAGCCAGGAGTTGCCCATAATTAGAACCAGTGACGAAAACTCAAGAGGTACCAAGGGACGCATGGCGGACCACGCGAAAGCTTCTCAAACAGTTACACCGCCTCCACAGAGCTGTAATACCGCAACTTGGCATGCGGGGTTTATAGCTTTGTATGGTTTACGCCACACACGCTGTCTGCCATTGGCGCGATACAGTGTGAAACGGGATTCGTCAGACCATATTACGCGTTTCTAATCATCCATGCTCCAGTTTCGATGGGCCTTCGCAAACTTCAGCCGAATCATACGATGTTCTGCCGTTAACACATTGGGACACTATGTGGTTGTCGACTGTCCCAGCAGAATTGTGCCATGTGTTGACGGATTGTCTTTGATCATAGGTTTGTGGATGCTCCTTGATTAAATTGTGACAGATTTTTTCGATCATAGGCTTGTGAATGCTCCTTGATTAAATTGGGACGGATTTGCTGCAATCAAGCCTTCCGATTCGTCTGTACGATGCGGGCTAATCGTCAGCGCCCTCGATCATCCAATGCACTTTTGGGGCCACATTTCATTCGACTGTTAGCGGTTTTGCAGGATTTTATGTACTCCTGGAGCACACTCGCTACGTTTCGCCGTTGCGCTGATTGAACATCCGGCCTTCCTGGATCCCACGACTTGACCTCAATCAAACTCACTTAAGTCTCGCCCTTGACCCAGGCTGCCATTTGACGGAATGTACCCACTCTATTTATAGCCCCAACCGGTTTTTCTGAACACCGCGATTTGCTGATGTTTTGCTGCTTTGCGTATTTTCATTCGGGGTGTATGTTATAATTTGCCATTTCAGTGTATTACCACTAGAGCTTGTTATGAAATAGGTCTGAATATACACTGCTGGCCACCCAAAATGCAACACCAAGAAGGAAGCCTCCGATTGGTCTGAAATTCGCAGCATGCGTCGCCCGTGAGAGGACATGCAAGCGATTAGCATTTCAGGGCATATGCAAATCATATGCGCCCGGCACGCCACCGAGAAGTACTATAAGAAGGGTGCACAGTAGGCGGGGTGTAAGTAGTGGAAGCATGTTGTGCTGCCGGACCTGTGCGTGGGAAGCTTTCTGATGCCTGGTCGCAGAATACGGCAGTCATTCCAGCACGTTTCGGAGTTCAACAGAGGACGAATAGTGGCTTATCGCGACAGCGGTTTATCGTACCGAGACATCGGCGCACATGTGGGACGACATCCAGCCACATCTCTTTTAAAACTGCAAGTAAGCTCTTCAGACGTAGTATATCGTCTGCTCGTGAGGCATGGCCAAGCGTATCGAGTTTACCGAATTCCAATGCGATGTTATTATAGGGTTTCATGTCAGCAACCTGTCCGTGCGCTCGATTGCAAAACAATTAGTGGAAACGTGAAAGACTTACGACTGCCACGAAACGTTCAAAAAGGCCAAGTAAGTTGACAGAAAGGGACAAGAGAACTCTGAAACGTGTCGTCGTGGGCGCCGTCATTCCTCTGCAAAAATCATCATCAAGGAATTTCAGGATTCAACAGTAGTGAGTGTGTGCACTAAAACAGTTCGTGAGGAACTGCACAACTTAAATCCCATGGCCGAGCTGCTGCATACAAGCCGTTAATAACTCGTCAGAATGGGAGTAGGCGATTTGCTTGGTTCAAAGCACATCGTCCATGGACCCTAGACCAATGGAAACGAGTGTTATGGAGTGATGGATCATGATACATCGTTTCTAAATCCGATAGTCATTTCTGGGTGCGGCGTATGCCAGGTAAACGGTATCTGCCAGAACGTATCACCCCAACTGTTAAATTTAGTGGTGGCAGTGTCACGGTCTGGGAATGTTTCTCGTGGTATGGACTCGGGCAGTTAATGGTTGTGGATGGAAACATGAACGCCATGAAGTACCGGGGCATTCTAGACAACTTCGCACTGTGTACATTTTACCAGTTTTACGGTGTCGGGCTATACTTGTTTAAGGAAGACAACGCGCCGTGCCATAAACCTCACTCCATTTCGATATGATTTGACGATAAGGGAGTACAGAATTTGGAGTGGCCAGCTAAAAGCTCCCACCTCAATTTTATAGAAGCCCTTTGGGATGAACTCGAACGTCGGATTCGGCCTAGAACGACACTTCCAATTTCTGTGTCTGAACTGACCACTAGTTTGCGGGAGGAATGGAACAGTATACCAGCGACTACTTACCAGAATCTCATTAAAAGTGTGCCAAGCAGAGTGCACAATAGAAACGTGACGAAAGTTGGGCCAACTCCTTGTTCATTTTGCCATAAGCTCAGTATTGTATAAAAAGCACAGGTGTCCGGAGGCTTTTTTCTACATAGTGTACTAAGGGAGGGAGTGTGGGAAAACAGGGTTCAAACGTGTCTGAACTTGCACTTGAGCTTATCCCCACCTCTCTATCAGGCCAAAAGCCGCCAGTTAAAATTATGTCTTGGGACTGAATAACTGTCTATTACACTGAATGGACAAATTATTACTGTATATCCATTACAATAACAATATGCAAAATAGAAGTATCGCGTCCAGTCGCGTGGGATGCTAAAGATGGCAATGACGCTGAAACTTTCAACCGGACTGAACTGTTGGACAGAAATAGGATATTAGCGGCTGCATCGTATTATGGGGATTACTATTATGGATATTACTGGGTTGCCGTATCTCCACTGAACACAGTTTACCGCCAGATCCTACCTGGGCGTTGTTTCGGATCAAGTGTTCCACTACATGTTGACCGTATATTCGGATAGCACTAACTCTTTCAGCAAAAGACCCGTGTCACAAGACTCATATTGTGCAAGAACGGTTCGGGAATCACACACAAGCACTTGTGTGCTTCTTTGGCTTGAATCCCATGGAACGTTTATGATTTTCAATGTCACATTCGCAGTCCCACGGTGGTGCTTCCCTCCGTCGCTGAACTCCGCGACGCCATTGATTTCAGATAGCACGGATTACCCGAAGATCCCTCCACCATCTAGTGGAGTTGACGCCGTTCCTGCTGCAAGCGGTTATCGTGGATAAAGGTGGCCCAACACGCTATTAGGTAGGTAATAACAATGTCAGAGTTATTCTGTGTGCGTTTGACTTAGACACGATATTTATACATGTGGTAGTCAGATCCAATAATTAGTTTTCATGCGGGATGGGTAATTACCATCAAGATCTTCCATTCATTAAAAAAAAAATCCGCGTCCACAAGTTTCTCGCTAAAAATATCTGCATACCTTTTGTATTTCCTTCAATATTCTAAACCGGTTGCATCCTGCGCTGGATACAGCTCAAAGACCAGTTCTCCTTAAGTTTTTCTTTTGTCCAAATCGCTGCATGTAGTTTGACACTTTTCTTTCTGGTACGTCTGTTCATTTACTAATTCTGTGTAGTGTTGAAGCATATAGAATGTACATATTCCAGTTGTGCTGAGTAGAGGATGGTACTGGTGCCATGTCCAAAGCCGAACTATACACCCTCAGAATACCATTAAACTCTGTGACGTATATTCTAAATTAACTTTCCTTTTTAATTTCTTTCCCTATGTAAATCTTGAGTTTATTCTCAGTTATTCTTCACTCTTAACGCGATATCTTTTCTCTCAAACGAATACTGTTGGCAACATAATTGAGGTTGAATGAACGTGACGTATGCCTGATATAAGAAAAGAACGAGAGATAAAATCGACGACTAGACTGTTGCTTGAGAGCGTTGCTTGGGAGCGTTGTTAAAGAGAGCGTTGCTTGCGAGCGTTGTTAAAGAGAGCGTTGTGTTAAGAGCTGTGTAGAGCTGTGTGGTGTGTGGAGTACTATGTGATGTTATGATTTGTTATGGAAGTGCTACATCCTGAATAAAGTACCTTTTCCGTAAGTTTGACTTCTGTTGTTTACATGTTTCGTCTGGCGGTTAAGGTTTAATTTAGGAACTATTTCATCTTATGGTTATGTTTTTAAAATAACGTAGAAGTACGAAAAGACTTCTACGTCATAACTCACAACTTTGCCTTCTTTTTGAACTGTTATTTCTTCGGGACAAGAAGTGGAAATTGCATTGGGTCAAACCACTGCTTTTGGCTGTTACACGTTTTGAAGTTGGTTCATTTCCATCGTGCATAACAATTCTCTTGATGACAGGGTGGATTTTCGAGAAGTCTCCAGATGATCATCGTGCAATAGTTGTCTTGTTTAGCGGACAGTTCGTGCGGAATACATCGAAAACTACTGGATCCTGCACTGAGGCATTGCGAACACCAGACTAGAGTTACTTACTTCTCAGCTGTCAAGCATGAACGATTACTTGTCGATTGGTCACGTTCAACATTGTGGCAAAGAAAGCTTCGATCTACCAAATATTGAACATCCTTATCGTGGCTTACGTTTGAAGCTCGTATCACCACTTTTGAAACATCTGTACCAAACTTGAGCAGTACGTATGCTGGTTGTCTTCAGACCTTTAACTTTCTTACCTAGACCATTTTCATGAATTCTCTCTCTTATTTCCTCCTGACTTTGACCATTTCTTTGGCTGCCTCAGTGCCTTTTTTCCTTTTTTCTAGTAATGACCTTAAATTGCACAAGTCTCAATATATGTAACTCACTCATTACAAAAGTTTCGAAGAAATCCACGACTCATAATAGGCATAGACGATTCAGTAAACTTTATATCTTTTGTAAGTAGAATTGAATAAATTTAATAGTGTGAAGCGCCGATGTATAAGTATTGTTCAGCGAATAACGCACATATTTTCTAATCAACTATACATAAAGTTTTATGATTTTATCTTTGTATGTAAGTTGCTCGTTGTTAACACAGTCTCTCAAATACTAAGCACTTGGACAAATCTAACGGTTCCATTCGACTCAGAAACTACTCAGTATGAGAATCCAATTCGTTATAAGTTGCACCAATCGAGAGATGCTGGTTCTATTCCCGCTCCAGGAAGATGAAAGTTTCAAGTTTTCTGAGAGATGTTACATGGACGACCAGTAAGTGGTACAAGCAAATTCAGAATTTATATTCTGCTTGCTTTGAATTTTCTATCGATTTCCGATGTGTTATAAGGAATGTTTCTTCCTTCATAGGTTTACACTGCTGGCCACCCAAAATGCAACACCAAGAAGGACACGAAATAGCAAAGCCAGATTTACTGGACACATAACAGCAGATACAAAGATGAAACGATTGAGCTTACAGGCCCGTGCGACTTGCGGAACACGCAGACATCAATAGTTCGTGTGGCCCCCATGGCTGGCAATAACGGCCGCTACACGCCGCGGCATCGAATGAAATAGGCTTTGGATGTGGGCTTGGGGTATGTCTGTCCAGGCTGCTTCCACACGTTGTCACAGTTCGTCAGGCGTAGCCGCGGGTGGTGCTTGCCGGGCCAGTCGGTTGCCGATCAGCGACCAGACGTGTTCGATAGACGACATATTGGGAGAACAGGCGGGCCACGGGAACAGTGACACCTGGTGGGCCGTGAAGAATTGTTGCACGATGCGTGCCACGTGCGGGCACGCATTGTCCTATTGAAACGTGGTCGCTGGCAGGTCCTGTAGGTAAGGGAGGGCTACAGGCACCAAAACGTCAGAGATGTAGTGGTGGCTGTTGATTTTACCGGCGATGCGTACCAGAGGGATGCGGGTGTCATATCCAATTGCGCCCCAAACCATAACGCCAGGCAACGGACCAGTATGGCGATGCATAATGCAGGCGTCATACAGTCTCTCACCGCGGTGCCGCCCAACGCGAATCCGACCATCGTGGTGTTGCAGGCAGAAGCGAAATTCGTCGGAGAAGACAATGTCGTGTCATTCCGTAGTCCAGGTGCGGCGTTCAACGGATCACTGCCTCCGACTTCGCCGGTGGTGTAACGTCAATGGTAATCGGAGCAATGGGCGCCGTGCGACAAGTCCCCGCTCCTGCAGACGACGTCGAACGGTACGTGCTGGCACAGGTTGTTGCGAAACACACCCTAATTCCTACGCTAACGTTCGTGATTTGGCGGTACGAGCCGTCAATTCCCGCCGCACAACATGCCGGTCTCTCGTTCGGTGGTGTGCCGCGGCTGCAGCAATCGCTCACGTCGGTCCGTCCGTCCCTCCTGCACCCACCGAATCCATACTCGCTCCAATGTGGCTGAATGTCGTCCCACACGGGCGCCGATGTCTCGGCAAAATAAGCCGCTGTCGCGATAAGCCATTATTCGTCCTCTGTCGACCTCCGAAACGTGCTGGAATGACTGCCATATTCTGCGACAAGGCATCAGGAAGCTTTCCCACGCACAGGTCCGGCAGCTAAACACACTTCCACTACTTACACCCCGCCTTCTGTGCACCCTTCTTATAGTGCTTCTCGGCGGCGTGCCTGGCGCACATGATTTGCATATGCCTGCAATGCTAATCGTTTGCATGTCCTCTCGCGGGCGACGCATGCTGCGAATTTCAGACCAATCGGATGCTTCCTTCTTGGTGTTGCATTTTGGGTGGCCAGCAGTGTAGTTTGAGACATGTTCTTCTATTTAAGTAATGTCTCTTCTAATATGCACAACCCCTACTCAAATGTTTTGTTAACCGGCCAGTATAGGACGCCCTTTGGGGGATCAGCAGTTTCACAGCCGAGGACGGGGGATGAACGGTTTAAATCTTTTTGTATTCGTATTCACGGAGATGTCTAGGTGCAGAATGGTCACGTGACTCTTCTTTCTTTCGAGAAATAGCAATAGACTGTTATTCACTGCGCATATCATCCTATGCTGCGTTTTTTGTTTAATTCAATCGGAAAATAAAGTTTAGCACGAATTTACTCTTACTCCGAGAAGACAGATATGAACTTTTCCTATCTGTAAATGCAAGTCGATTTTTAGTTGCAGTTCTTGAAATCTAAAGTTCGCAGTTGATTCTGAATTTCTGAGTAACAGGGAGCTCCAGAAATCAATGAGCAAAGCCTTTTTTTATTCTTACCGTTAGCACGAAGCTATGGATCGTTCGAACTGTATTTGTTCATAAAATTGCGCCACGCATCCGTAGCTCACGTAAAACGCCTAATAAAGTTTGTGAGGAAATGTAGTTCTTCTGAAAGGGAAAATGCACTAGTGTTTAGCCTGTGTTATTTAAATTTTTATCATACAGAATCACGTGCTATTCTAATAAAAAGTTAAAAGCGAAAATATTTTTAGTTTAAACCTCTCAGCAAAAGGTAGAAAAAATTAAATAAGATCATCATATAGCATCAGCTATAGCGACAAATATGTTTTCTCCATTTTTCAAAGAGTAAAGAGAAAAACTGCCTTCTTTTAAAAACTATAAGAAAGGTAATAAAATATAAATTATATGTTTGACGTTCAAAATTCCATCTCGCTCCTATCACACTGTTCAAAATACCAACAACGAAATAAAACATTAAGAAGAAGCATATGTCATTAAAATGCTTTAACGTGCTTTCAGAATGTTGGATACATGATATAAAACAATCGTAATACGTAGATAAGATACGTCATTTAAAGCTTTTTTTGTCACATCTCTGCAAAAAACAAGCAAAACTCAAAACTCAAATAAGAGCTGCGAGTGAAGTTCTCTATTGAAGATAGAACGACTTAACTAAACTGAAATAAAAACTTCATGTTACTGATATAATTTGCCCGTTTAAAGATGAGATGCGATAGAATAAGAAACAACAGTACGCTTAAATTGCGCTTTAGCATTTAAAAAATGCTGAGCATATCTTGAATTAATGGGTAGCTCGTTTTCTGTGAAGTAACAGATATTACCTGTTTATATAAATACTCTGAATAGACAAATTATTTCATTTACTCTGCTAAGAATGTGCAAAGCAGAAGTCTTGTGCCAGTCACGTGGGACTCTGCATCCGACAATGCCTATAAAAAGAACCAGTCTCTATGCACTCAATACCAGATACGGAAAAGTAATCACTGGTAAAGGCAGCGACGTGAGTTTGTACGTGGCGAGATAGTAGCTGCGAGGAAGGCTGATTGTTCAACCACTGCACCTGCTGCACTGTTGGAACTTCCACGTCAGACTGTTGCACTTCAACAGTATGACTACGTGAATACCAGAAAACTTCCAACCAACTGGAGAAATGTGGCACGTTTACAACAAAACTACGTGAATACGAGAAAAGTTTCAACCAACGAGAGATATATGTGGCACGTCTGCGGCAAAACTACGTGAATATGAGAAAAGTTCCAATCAACGAGAGATATGTGGCACGTCTGCAGCAAAACTACGTGAAAAACTACGTGTTCAATCAACGAGATATGTGGCACCTAAACGAGATATGAAAAACTACGTGTTCCAATCAACGAGATATGTGGCAATCAACGAGATATGTGGCACGTCTGCATCAAATCTACGTGTTCAATCAACGAGATATGTGGCACGTCTGCAGCAAAACTACGTGTTCCAATCAACGAGAGATATGTGGCAAGTGTGCAGCAAAACTACGTGTTCCAGTCAACAGATATGTGGCATGTGCAGCAAAACTACGTGTTCCAATCAACGAGAGATATGTGGCACGTCTGCAGCAAAACTACGTGAATACGAGAAAGTTCCAACCAACGAGAGATATGTGGCACGTCTGCAGCAAAACTACGTAAATACGAGAAAAGTTCCAATCAACGAGAGATATGTGGCACGTCTGCATCAAAACTACGTGAATACGAGAAAAGTTCCAATCAACGAGAGATATGTGGCACGTCTGCAGCAAAACTACGTGAATACGAGAAAAGTTCCAATCAACGAGAGATATGTGGCACGTCTGCAGCAAAACTACGTGAATACGAGAAAAGTTCCAATCAACGAGAGATATGTGGCACATCTGCAGCAAAACCACGTGAAAAACTACGTGTTCCAATCAAAGAGATATGTGGCACGTAAACGAGATATCAAAACTACGTGTTCCAATCAACGAGATATGTGGCAATCAACGAGATATGTGGCACGTCTGCATCAAAACTACGTGTTCCAATCAACGAGAGATATGTGGCACGTGTGCAGCAAAACTACGTGTTCCAGTCAACGAGAGATATGTGGCACGTCTGCAGCAAAACTACGTGAATACGAGAAAAGTTCCAATCAACGAGAGATATGTGGCACGTCTGCAGCAAAACTACGTGAATACGAGAAAAGTTCCAATCAACGAGAGATATGTGGCACGTCTGCAGCAAAACTACGTGTTCCAATCAACGAGAGATATGTGGCACGTGTGCAGCAAAACTACGTGTTCCAATCAACGAGAGATATGTGGCACGTCTGCAGCAAAACTACGTGAATACGAGAAAAGTTCCAATCAACGAGAGATATGTGGCACGTTTGCAGCAAAACTACGTGAATACGAGAAAAGTTCCAATCAACGAGAGATATGTGGCACGTCTGCAGCAAAACTACGTGAATACGAGAAAAGTTCCAACCAACGAGAGATATGTGGCACGTCTGCAGCAAAACTACGTGAATACGAGAAAAGTTCCAATCAACGAGAGATATGTGGCACGTCTGCAGCATAACTACGTGAATACGAGGAAAGTTCCAACCAACAGGAGAAATGTGGCCGTTAATGTGCAATTGAACCTCGAAGGGAGCGTAAGCTGTCCCATATCGTTACAAGGAATCGCACAGCTACCACGGAGCAGATAACGTCGCACTTTTATGAGGGCGCGCCCACAAGCTAATGCTCAAAGACTATTCGTCGTAAAATGGAAACAATAGGCAATGGCAGTCGATGCCAACATGGTCTCCCCATGTTGACTGCAAGGCGCCAAATGATTAGGCAGTAGTTTTCAAAGGGCTATCACAACTAGAGTTCGGAGGATTTTAAACACATCATCTGGTCTGACGAATGACGGTTTCAACTCTATAGCGCCGATGGGAGGATGCGTGTGTGGCTTGAACCAAACCCAGATTGCCAAATTTGAGGTCATACAGGCAAGTGGAGTGTGGAGGATTGGAAAAAGGCCATCTGATCTGACGAATGACAGTTCCAACTTTATCACACCAATGGGAGGGTGGGGGAGTGGAGTAAACCACACGAAGTATAGACACAGATTGCCATGTTTGGTCATGCAGGTAGGTGGGCTATTTAGGGAAAATACACTGAAGAGCAATTGAATTAGAGACAGCTGACGTTATGTAAATGTCGCGCTGTGGGCGGCACTGTAAACGGAAACGACATGACGTATGCAGCGATCCGACAATATAAGGAGTGATGCGACGAGAATAAGTAAGAGTCGGACGCAGTATGGGTAAGACGAAGGATCTAAGCTCATTTGATCGTGGGCAAATTGTCGGGGCCCGACGAATGGGTCACCCCCATCTCGGAAGTCGTTCAGGCACTGCGATTTTCACGAGCAACTGTGTCACGGGTGCACCGTGAGTACATCGAATCCGGTTAAACCATCCCTGCAAGGGTTAACTGCCGTGGACAACAGCGTGTGGATGAGCGGGGTCTTCGTCGGCTAGCTCGCATTGTAACAGCGGATAGACGGGCCACAGTGCAAGAAATTACTCGGCAATTTAACGCTTGTGCACAAAAACGTGTAAGCAGCCACACCATCCAGAATCATCTCCTCGCTTTGGGGTACAGAAGCCATCGTCCCACGAGGGTACCACTGCTGACCGCAAATCACAGGGTGCAAAGATTAGAATGGGCGCGGGAACATCGCCACTGGACCCTAGACATGTGAAAAAATGTTGCCTGGACTGATGAGTGAGATTCAGGTTGGTACATGCGGATCGCAGGATACGAGTACGGCGCAAACCACATGAAGCGATGGATCCTTCTTGCCAGCAGAGTACTCTTCAAGCTGGTGGGGGTGGCATTCTCGTCTGGGTACTGTTTACGTGGACTGAAATTTGACCCCTAGTACGTGTGACATCGTCCTTCACAGGTCAACGTTACCGGGATATCCTGGACGACCATTTGCCCCCGTTTGTGTGTCTTCAACATCCCACTGGGGACGTTATCCTGCAACAAGACAATGCACCGTGCCATTGCTCCCGAATTGTATCCGAATGGTTGGATGAACACTCCACCAACGTGACGTCGTTTTCCTTGGCCAGCTAGTTCACCTGATCTCAATCCCATCGAGCACATCTGGGATGCCATCGAGAGAGATGTTCGAGGCTCTGAACCCCTTCATCAAATCTTCGTGAACTGTGGGAGCTTGTTGAGGGGTCGTGGATCCGCATGGCTTTCCAACGCTTCCGGTGTCTTGTCGAGTCCATGCCGAGACGAATCGTCGCTGTCATCAGGGCGAAAGGTGGTGCTACACGTTACTAGACAGGCATCTGTAATTCAATTGCTTTTCAGTGCAGGTCATCTGGTATAACAAATGACGGTTTCAACTCTATCGCCTCGGTGGGAGGGTGTGTGTGGCGTAGAACACACGAACCTTTCGACCAAGCTTTCCAAGTTGTGGTCATACATGAAGTTAAAGTATGTGTAACAATTTGGAGTGTGTTTACATGGGGTTCCTTGGGGTCTTCGTACCATTAGAAACCTCAGCCATCGATACAAGATATATGAATATCCTCGCGGATCATATGCACCCGTTCGTGACGATTCCTTCTCTCAACCACGTCGACATCTTTCAACAGCACAATGCAACACCAAGTGGCAATTAATTGTCTCCAGAAGCATTTAAATGAATTTAATACACTTGAACTTCCCCCTCGACAGTTGTACCTCAATCACATTGAGGATTTGTAGGATGAGTTGGTAAGATATGTTCAAGCCCGTCTAATCCCACCGGCAACTACGGATGTTCTATGACAGGTAATGATCGCTTCATTGGTGCAATACCACCTCCGTGTTTTCAATACCTCATAGAGTCCTTACCGAAACGTCTGGCTGCTGCTGTGAGGGCAAAAAGCGGAGCAACATACACCTTCTACCAACAAGTACATGGACACCTGTGATAGCAAAGGAAAACGAGGTTTATTCACCTTCAATAGTTGGTGGAGCCTCCACTAGCGGCGATTACAGCTGCGACCCTCAGAGGCACACTCTCAACCAGGCGTTGTACGACGGCTAGCGGTATTTTCTTCCACTCGGCTTGTAGAAGACAGGTCAGTTCCTTCACCGATTTCGGACGGTAGGGGCACCCCTTAATTCGACGCTCCAACTCGTCCCAGAGGTGCTCGATAGGGTTAAGGTCCGGGCTCTGCGCAGGCCAGTCCATTCGATTAAGCCCATTGTCACCATACCAAGCCATGGTGGACCTCGCAGTATGACAGGTGGCATTGTCATCCTGAAAGTAACATGGGTCCACCCCGTAAAACTGCCACAACGTAAGAAGCGCATGGTCATCCAAAATGGTGCAGTAGGTCTCGGCGTTGAGTCTACCAGGAATTGCGACCAAGGGTCCCATGCCATACCAGGAAAAACACCCCCATAGCATAATTCCACCGCCGCCGAACTTCACAGTTGGCACAATACATTCAGGCAGGTGGCGTTCTCCAGGCAGACGCCAAACCCAGACCCTGCCATCCGAACGGTAGAGGGTGAACTTTGATTCGTCGATTCAGAGAACCTGTTTCCACTGTTCAACGGTCCACTGTCGACGTTCTTTGCACTACGTTAGCCGAGCAGCGCTATTGGACTTGGTGATCAAAGGCTTGTGGGCGGCAGCACGTCCATCATAACCGAGCAGATGGGCTTCCTTACGGATGGTATTCATCGAAAGAACACTCCCGGATGTCTGTTGAAACTCCTCGCGGATGTGGCCCATCGATTTGGTGTGGTTCTTCCGAATTTCTCTGGTCAGCACCCGTCGGTCTCTAACTCCCAGTTTTGTGGGTCTGCCCGGTCGGGGCACATTCCGACAGTCACCTCTCATCTTCCACTTGCCAATCACGTACGCCACTGTCGATTTTGGGTACTTCAACTCGCTGGATATGTCACGTATGGATCGGCCATTTCTGTGATACCCGACGATTAGCCTACACCTTTCTCGAAATCAGAGAGCTCCGAACTGCGTGGCATCTTGCATGCGACTGGTTGCGTTGTTGTTTCCTACACGATATTTAACGGCGGCGGCCGTGACGTGTATCAGGACCACAGATATCGTCGATTGTAGGGGTGTCCAATTACTTGTTGGTAGATAGTGTATTATTAGGTAGGTGTATACAGAGTGTTTCAAAACTAATGATACAAACTTTAAGGGGTGATAGAACACACCGAAACAAGCACTTTTCGTCATAGAATGCATGGCCGCAAGATACGCGGTTAGGCTATGGAGGGCGCTTTTCGTTTCCCCCACACGCCATCTTTCGCAACGCAAAGACAGGAATGGCACAACAAAGCAAAACAAAGCTTTATTGCAGACAAAAAACAAAAAACAAAACGTGACATCACAAAATTACATCAGATTTGCAAAGATTAATAAGTGAATATTGAAATTAATTACATTTACAAAAGCTGCTCAAAAGGGCGACAGCCACTCCTGATACACGATTCGCATGGTCGACATAAAGATGCCCGTACGTTGTGGAAAATACCAGGCATTTCCCTGGCAGCTGCAGCAGCGACTGAAAGTCTGGCGACTAGTTTCTCATTGGCAACAACGGTAGCGTCATACATTACGGACTTAAGATGTCCCATAAGAAGAAATTCAGAAGGGACAGATCTGGTGATCGTGGGGGCCAAGCGATGGGTCCACCTCGGCCAATCCATTGGCCTGGAAATGTGGCGTTCAAGTAATCACGCACCTTAGTGTTGAAATGAGCTAGGACTCCACCATGCTGGAACCACGTTTTACGGAGGAAAGCTGTTGGTGCATTCTTGATCAATTCAGGCAAGACTTGTTGAAAGAAAATAAAGTATGTCCTCCCATCCAGACGTTCCAGTAAAAGATATGGGTCTTTGCGTTGCGAAAAACGGCGTGTGTTGGAAAACGGAAAGCGCCCTTTAGCGCTTAACCGCGTAACTTGCGACCTACATTCTATGACGAAAAGTGCTTGTTTCGGTGTGTTCTATCACCCCTTAAACTTTGTTCCATTAGTTTTGGAACACCCTGTATAATAATTTGTTCATTGAGTTTAATTTGAAAAGCGGATGTCTTGTAACTCACCACATGAGGTATAAAGTGATGATGACGAAAATGACAAAAGCAGAGCCCACAGTTATCATGGCGTACATCCAGAGGCTAGTCTCGTTGTCATCTGAAATAAAGAAAAAAATTACAGTAATTAAACGCCACCATTTGTAATCTAGGGATAACATAAAATACAAGTTGCCCCTCATGAAAATTCTTTAACTTCAAAAGCTTTTAGTTCTGAGCTTTACAGAAGCGTACATTCAAAAAAAGAATTTTACGTTAATATTACTTAAATACAGGGTGTTTCACTAGGTAGTTCCCCCAAAGAATTGGCTATATTTTGCAACACACTCTGCTTAGAAACATTACATGTGGTTTACAACGTACCTTAGTTCATGAGAATGCAGCACCATTCACAATGAAAGCTGGAAATGCCCTCCACCAACATCCAAGCACGCTCGAACGAAACGCTTCAATAATCGAAGGTCCTCCGCACCATGTCCTCATCAATAGTCCAGATTGCTGCACTGAAGTCTTCTAACGCGAGGCCTATTTTTGTTAACTATGCTTCGTGAGTGAACCATGTGGAATACAAAATGATTGGAAATGCGAGTAAAAATGTCAGGAATCAGTGACAATAAAACACACACTTTTCAAGATCCGGTGCTTGCAACTCTTGCACAGCTTTCACACGGTACGAATGAAGTAGCACGCGATCACTTTTAGATGCCAAGGTGATCGCGTGCTAATTTAAAAACATTGTATTATTAATGACTCGAGTTCCATTTTTCCGATCTACAAAATTCGAATTGAATTCTTAATATCTCAGCAAGTTGAATGTGCACCACATTGAGATGTCAAGGTGATCGCGTGCGAATTTAAAAACATTGGATTATCAATGCCTCGAGTAATATTTATCCGATCTACAAAATTCGAATTAAAATCTTGGTATCACGGCAAGTTGAGTTTGTATGATAATTAAATTTAGCACAATTCGAATATTAATTTGTACGCTTTAATTATTTTTTTACTTTTTCAATTTAACTAACTTTACGAGTTTAGTGCTAATTATACATATTATACATTTTCTAAAATATTGATCTATCTAAACGCTCTAATCTACAATAAAAACTCAAATCTTGAGGTGTCAAATTGAGCAAGATTGCATCTAAAAGCAGATGTCTCCCCCACAGCACATTGTCGATAATTTTGATAGTTCCGATTTGTAATACCAGATGTCGCATTATTTTGTAGAAAAAGCTTTGCTATGAGATTTCAAACTAACCGTCGAATAGGATAGTCTAAAACAAGCCGTGAAGGGAATAATTAACAAGTGCGCCGGAGAAAAAGTAGTTTCGCGAAAAATCAAAGTAAAAGTTATTAAGGTTACTTTACACGAAACCAACTTTCCGAGTTTAGTGGCGATTATATTACACATTTTGCAAAATATCGATCTATCTAAACGCTGTAATCTACAGTTGTTAAACAACAAATATTTTACACAGAATGTTATTTATCGCGAGGTCTTTTGAAAAAAGGAAATAAATAGCATATAATTTTTTGTTCTAACACGAATGAATTCTTACTATACAGGGTGCCACAAAAATACACGGCAAAACTGTAGGGAATAAGTGCCTTATAGGTAGATAAGAAAAAAAGTTTATATCAACATAGGTCCGGAAATGCTTTGTTTCCGAGTTATGAAGGTCTATGTGTGACACTTAACTGTTCACATTACCTAATAGTAAATGTTCAAAATGTTCACCTTCTACCTCAGTACAGGCCTCGCATCGATGTCTCGTGGACTCTCGAACACGCTGCCAAATTCCTGGTATGTGTCGTATTGCTTCTCAACCTGCTATAATTCGATTCTGGAGAGTTTGCACATCTGCTAGTGGAGTCAAATAGATCAATGATTTTAAATGGCCCCACAAGAAGAAATCTAGAGGGTTTAAATCTGGTGATCGGGGAGGCCAGGCAGTTGGTCCACCTCTACATATCCACCAACTAGGAAACTTTCGATTCAAGTAATTGTGAGCTAGGGGGCTAAAATGTGCGGGAGTGCAATAGTGCATAAAGTGTGCTTGTTGACGAATGATCAGTGGCAAGTCATCCAAGAAATCAGGCATGGTGTTTTCGAGAAAGCCGTGGTATGCCCGCCCCGTAAGTTTAGGAAGTACATGGGTCCCAAATAACTTATAACCAAAAACACCCGCCCAGATGTTTAGGCTGAACCGCTGTTGGTGACGTCATGGAAGAATTGCATGTGGGTTTTTCTTGGCCCATACATGCTGATTGTGAAAGTTTAGGATTCCGTCGCGTGTGAACTGGGCTTCATCGGTGAATATCACTAAGGCAAGAAAGTTAAGAATTGTACCACGCTGCTGCAAGAACCACTGGCATAACATTACTCGCGCAGGGTAATCTGCTGGTGACAAGGGCTGTACCCGTTGCAGATGGTACGGATACAGGCGTTATTCTGGCAACCCTTTCCAAATAGTCGAACGATGAAAAGGCGGTTGCATTGCTAATCTGCTTGTGCTGATTCCAGGAGTCGCATGCACGACATCCAAAATATCCGCCTCTACTTTAGGAGTCGTAGATCTTGGTCGTCCTCTGTCGGCAGCACGAGATGTAAAGGTGCCATGTTAACAAAGGCAGAGATGGATGCTTTCAAACGTTTTCCTTTTTGGACATCTTTGTTCTGGGAACCTTTCGTTGTACAAACGACTAGCCTCCAGAGCATTGCCATCTGCCAAACGATACATAAAGTGTATATCCGCCTGCTCTTGATTTGAGTACATGGTCGGAAAGGAAAACCACCAGATTCTGTCTGCATGTACCTTGTCATGAAGGAATTCACCTGCCGGAGATAAAACATTTGGGTGAATAACTGGGAAACCAAGACAGACATGAGTCAGGTAATGTGAACAGTTGAGTGTCATAGACAGACCTTCACAACTCGGAAACCAAGCATTTCCGGACCTATGTTGATATAAACTTTTTTTCTTATCTACCTATGAGGAACTCATCCTGCAGTTTTGTCGTGTATTTTTAAGACACCCTGTATAAGTTTTACTATATTTCCTTACAGAAATCCGGCGTCTATTTGATGTGTTTTCAATCTGCTTCAATTAAAAATTTCACTCTGTTACAGGACGGGCAACATCCGTAAATATTAATATTTATTTAAAGCTTAAAAACAACCGTCCTAGGACGGGCTATACGCTAGCTAAACAATAAATAGGTAAAACTTGTTTAGTTCATATCTGTGACTTTTTATTATCCTAATCAGGGAACATTATAGACGCTCTGTGTAATGAAATATTTGCCAATTCCCTCTTTTTAAACTTTAACGGGATTTGCGTAAGGAAAAATGCGGGATATTTTGCTTTTGTCATAAGTCACATAAATGAATTCATTACTTTTAGAAACTCACGTCGGATTCCAAATATGATTACCTCCCATGTTTACCTACATTTTACAAGTAAACGTTCGTGCGTGCCTTTAATCTTGAAGAGAGAAAATAAATTGTTATTGCCAAGCATTTTCCGCAATTTATTTCCACCCCCCATCACGAGCGGATTCAGTTTTTTAATGAATAAACACATTGCAAAACAAAATTCCGCATCAAACAAACTTAAAGATGTTGTTTAGGAAAGACATGCAGGACTTAAGCTCTTACAGTACCAGCTGTTATTTTCGTTCGTGCTTAGGGAGGGAGGGAGGGAGAGAGAGAGAGAGAGAGAGAGATAAAAGATAAAAGAAAAATCAAGCCAAAGAAATCAGTAAATGTAACATTAATCCGTTTAATCGCGTTTTATCGATTCCCTAGGGAATTGTTCTCCTTCTAGGGAATTGTTCTTCATACTGCATTCTCCAGTATGTAAAAATGTTTGGAAGAAAGAGTGCAATTTTTCGATTAAGTCGTAGAGAATTTGGAAAGGCAGGGTCCAGGAGAATAAAAATTTTTAACTTCAGTGCGTGAAAAAACTCCATATCTTACAGAGGGTTTATAAGAGTTTTACGTTAGAAAAATCTTCTACTCTAATTAAGTTTAATACTGAATATGTAATCATCTTTCTGATTGAAACCACCAGCGATGTAGCAGGTAATTCGAAAACTTCGGTTAGTCATTTTAATTTAGGTTTTAATTTGTTCTGTTTTAAAGGATTTCAGTTCATTGAAAAATCTTTCATGTGTGAGTATGACGTAGTGAGGAATGTTGGACGTCTTTGAATCGGACATTGTCGTTTCAATCGCCGCTACTTGTAACTATAATGAAGGTCAAAATTAAGGTAACACAGTGCTTTCCAAAAGTATTAGCGTCGCCCCCGATGGCGCAGTGGTCTAAGCGATGGCTACTGATCATTCGTTCGAGATGGGTTCCGGTTCGAATCACGGTGAGGCATGGATGTTGTGTTTGCCTTACGGTGCTGGCTCTCTCCTTTCCCTGGAGTCAGTGGCCCTAAATTAGGGACTGGCGACTCCTTATAGCCCGTTGAGTTGCTCAAGGTGGTCGTTAAACCCCCAATCAAAAAAAAAAAAAAAAAAGAGAATATAATACACATTAGGAACATCTAAACAAAACAGACTTCACAAAAAACGTAAAATGTACATAACTCTTTCGAATAAGAACCTGGTGTTCCTCCATAGGGACGAGTGGGTACTTATTGCCCATATTCGGATCTGCGATTCACATGTTAGGACGGTGATATCACTCAGTGACGTCATGATTATTCGACTTCGACGAAGGCGGGATGAGCAGACTATACTGTCTATTAACCTTGGGACCAGACGACCTTCTTCCAATCATTCAAGGTCCAGTTTCGATGCTCGCGTGCCAATTGTAGACTGTGACGTACTACAGAGGTGAGAACATGTGTCAAAATGACAAATCTGCAACGAGACATTCTGTTCACGTAGCTCAGTTGGGAGAGCAACTTACTCCGGAGTGAGGGGACATAGGTTCGATGCCATCGCTGACAAACATGTGTTTTCACATGGCTCTTTCGACGGTGAATCGCCCACACCTTGCTTTAGGTTCGCGATTTTTGACTCTCGTGAACCCTTTTTGAATGTACTAACTACGGCTGCTCGTGAGCACTTCACAAGCCTAGACATCTCGGAAATACTCTGATTCAGTCGTATGGCGATGACAATTTGGCCTTTGTCAAACTCGCTTGATTCCTCTGCCTTTCCAATCAGAAGAACAAGAATAACATTGATTAACAGACTTCAATATCGAGTGTCATTTACGCAATTTCATGGCTTTCACACGCGTCGTGGTTTACCTGCAGTTGCTTCGATTTGAATAAAGACGTGCTGGTCATAATAACTTGGCTCTCCGACGCATTTAGAGGTACTGTTGCCGCAGATTTTCTGTTTCTCGACAATAACTCGCGTCCTCATATAACTCATCTCTCGGGGAAATTCTTCAGAACCGAGGCTATCCAACTTTGGCGTGGCCAGTAGAGATGGGTCGGAAATCACTTGACCGTTACTGAAAAATTTATTTCGGCGTTATGATCAATGACTAAAAAAACACCTCCAAAATCACTGTTAAAGGTTCAAAGTTAGACGTGTCATGTTTAGGGCATTACGTGGGGACAAAGAGCTCTGTTACCATGTCGCAGTTTCTGCTCTTGGTGACTCTACCACGTTCTCTCTCCCATGAATGCTCTTGGTGACTCTACCACGTTCTCTCTCCCATGAATGCTCTTGGTGACTCTACCACGTTCTCTCTCTCATGAATGCTCTTGGTGACACTACCACGTTCTCCCTCTCCATGAATTCTCTTGGTGACTCTACCACGTTCTCTCTCCCATGAATGCTCTTGGTGACTCTACCACGTTCTCTCTCCCATGAATGTTCTTGGTGACTCTACCACGTTTTCTCTCTCATGAATGCTCTTGGTGAGTATACCACGTTCTCTCTCCCATGAATGCTCTTGGTGACTTTACCACGATCTCTCTCCCATGAATGCTCTTAGAGACTCTACCACGTTCTCTCTCCCATGAATGCTCTTGGTGAGTCTACCACGTTCTCTCTCCCATGAATGCTCTTGGTGACTCTACTACGTTCTCTATCCCATTAGCGCTCTTGGTGACCCTACCACGTTCTCTCTCCCATGAATGCTCTTGGTGACTTTACCACGTTCACTCTCCCATGAATGCTCTTGTTGAGATCTACCACGTCCTCTCTCGCATGAATGCTCTAGGTGACTCTACCACGTTCTCTCTCCCACGAATGCTCTTGGTGACTCTACCACGTTCTCTCTCCCATGAATGCTCTTGGTGACTCTACCACGTTCTCTCTCCCATGAATGCTCTTGGTGACTCTACCACGTTCTCTCTCCCATGAATGCTCTTGGCGACTCTACCAGAAATCTCTCGCATGAATGGCAGTTTTATTTACCCTTAGGGCTGTTGACCGATCACGATTGGCTGAGCGGCATCATAATGTCCGTAATCCCGTCGAAGTAAATAGCGGAGAATGTGAGAATGTGAAAGTCCCAGACACGAGAAACAAACAAAATAAAAAAAATCTCCTCTTTTAGTTATACGATGTGCTGAGCTAATGTGTACGCAGCAAACAAGAGCATGGAGTGTCACGATGATTCTCCGTTCGGTTCCTATAGAGTATGGGATCCATCACAAACGCTTATTTTGTTATTTTTACGCGCAAGGCAGTGACCCGCTGCTCCGACTTCTTCGCAGCTCCGTCACCCCTGACGTATACGGAGATTTTGTTATGGTTTAAAGTCAGAGTCGTCACTGTGACAGAAAAAACCCTGTTACGTACACCTCTGGTGGCTAGCAAGATTCCCATACTTAAGTCTCATCAGAGATGAATTAGAGGCGCTTTAGGGGAGCACTAAGCTGGCAGCCACTTTCTTGGTAGCTTGGAGAGTTAAAGAGCTTTAACAGAATATAATATTGACCACGTTTCACCGCTGTAAAGTATATTGAGTCTTTCGATGAGATCATATTCCATTTTGAAGTCTCCTGTGTATCTCTTGAGCACCTTGCATCAACTTCTAAATGTTCACTGTTTGCTTGTTTTGATTCTGGTACTGTGTATACTCATTTTATCAGCCTAAGGATTGTTTTTGTGTAATTCGATTAATGTTGTACTACAATAAATTGCCCTATATCTTTTTGGTTTCAATAAATTAATTTTGTTTATTATGCTTCCTTCGTGTTACATTAATTTTGTTGAGCAGCGAAATTATACGAATCTACCGCACAGTAACTAGTATCTAGTGACAACAAAAGTATTTGCCGTTTTCGGAGACAGAGACATAATATTACACATACGTAGTAGAAAAGCAAATTATTCATAAAAATAATTGCCATGGGCATCAACAACGTTCTGCCAACGTGTTAACAACTTATACAATATATACCCCTAAGATAAAACGCCGGGTCATGGGAAGATCCACATTTTTGGAGGGCAGCGTGGAACTCATCAAAGTTGGAGAATTCGTGTCCACACAAATGATTGTCGAGTGATAGTCTCAAAGAGAGATATCTGTTGAGTAACCTGGATGACATAAAAGCTCCCATCCAAATTCTTTGATAGTGTTTCTGGTAAATGAAGCAGAGTGTGCGCGAGCATTATCTTGATGAAGCAGAACTCCCAGTGTTGCTTCCTCCTTTTTCAGGTTCTCATGCACACGTTTCAGTTGTTCACAGTACACTGCAGCGGTTGCTGCTTCCTTCTTTTTCAGGTTCTCATGCACACGTTTCAGTTGTTCACAGTACACTGCAGCGGTGTTCGTTTAGCCGCGTTGCAAGAGTTCGTAATGGACGTGTTGTCCACCATACACACACCATAACTTTACGTGGATGCAGTGCTGGCTTCGATGTGTGAGGAATTGAGTCACTCGTGGACAACCAACGTTTGGAACGTTTTGGTGTGCTGTACTGGACCACTTCTCATCACATGAGGGAGTACCTTACCCAAAAATGGTACCTTGTCATAGCGAGACAGCAATGCAAGGCAAGCTGAGTCACGTTGCTGCTTGTTCACTGCAAATAATTCTGGAGGACCAACTTAGACAATTTGACCTATTGCATGCAGATGTCTTCGGACGGTTTCATTACTAGTTCCTGGAATGTTTGGCTATTGTCCTGCTCAATAGCAACTTTTAGGGCTTTTATGTCAAAGCTGACAGGACGACCACTCTGGGACTTGAAGGGATTCATCTCCGTCTCTGAATTTTCCGAGTTGTGCTTTCCTTAACAGCATCTGCCCCGAATGCTAAGCAAGTGCGAAGAGTTGCAGCAGATGAACCGAGTTTAAATTCGTATAACAAACACCCACGAAAAATCTCCGCTGATATCACTATTGTAATCACACTTCTTTTCACTGCTGAACTGCTTACTCATCTGATTTATATGTGCAGTGCATCTTGGGATTTCAGCTGCCGATATACCGCTCTCCGCAAATTCAATCATTACAAGGAGTTTCTTTTGCTCTCTCTGAAAAACGGCAAATACTTTTGTGGCTACCTGACAGTTGCAAACTTCTACAATTTTGTCTTCGCGAGTAGTTGCAATGGTCCCAGAAGAGTTCTCGAAATATATATGATGGCAAGCTCACTTTCAAGTTAACACTAATAACTTTCCCTGTCGGTAATTAAAGACACTATTTTGTTTACCAACAATTATAATACATAGAATATCAAGAAAATAAACACAATCTGAACAAAACTATCCTGACACGTGCCTATCTACCAAGATCTTGTGATAGGAAAGGAGTAAATTTCCAGTTAGCCCACTCTTTGCTGCTCTCACGTCCTCCACTCTGCTGGAAACACTTTGCACTTTATTTTGGTACGCCAATGGCTTTCCTTTCAACGAAAAGGAACATTATCTGGCCGGTCACCGATGTCAGGCAGTCCAATCTGGCTCGCAGTGAGCGCTCCATTTCACACCAAAGGCGTTTCATGGGATTGAGATCAGGGCTCTGTGCAGGCCAGTGAAGTTATTCCATACCCATCTCACCAAACCATTCCTGCACTGATTTCGCTTTGGGGAACGGAAGAATTGTGCTTTTGGTAAGGACAGGGCCTTCACCGGATTGTTTACATAACACTGGGAAGGCAAAAATTGTCATTCCAGGCCGCAGCGTTCAGATACCTGGGCACTAGAACAACTAGGGGCTCCAGTCGAAACCATGAAAAACAGCTCCAGAGTATGATGCCGCCTTCACCAAACTTCACGGTTGGCACAACACAGTAAGGAAGATAGCCTTCACCAGGCATCCATCGCACCCAGATCCGTTTGTCGAATTGCCAGATAGTGAAGCGTGATTTATTACTCCAGGGAACGCGTTAACACTGATTCAAAGTCAACTGGCGCCAATCGTTACACCACTCCAACCGACCCTTGGTGTTGGTCTTGCTGCTGGGCGATGAAAACCTATCCTTCCGCTCTCCACAAACAACTATGGCACTGGTGTTGTTTCCAAGGGTAGTTTGGAACTCTGCGATTAGCGTTGCAACTAGGACACGCGATTTTGTTGCACCAACCGCTTCACCACACGGAGGTACAGCTCTGCCATTTTACGAGGCCTACCAGGATGCGATTACGCTGTTGTTGCTTCTAGGTGTTTCCACTTAATGGTATTGGGTTGGTGCAAATGAAATGTCCGGCGCGAACGAGCAGTGGAGACAGACCCCCACCACAGCGGAATGGAACCACCCACATGTGTTGCGGGTATTACGTCACAGAGTTACTATATAAATAGCTGGCACGTGTGTGAAGCACAAGGTTCAGGCGTGGTTTGTTTGGACGCAACACGGCTTGCAAAACAGACATGCAGACGCCGGATTTGAGATTCATCTTCCTGTATGAATTTAAACTGGGCCATTCTGCAGGAATTGCTTCTCGAAACGTTATCAAAGTGTTTGGAGAGAATACAGCCAACGGACGAACCGTTCGGCGATGGTTTGTGAAGTTTCAAAGCTGAGATACCGACCTGCAAAAAGAAACACGTGGTCACCGACCTGTTGCTGTTTCTGGCGATGTTCTGTTACATGTGGTTGAAGGGGAACCCCGAAAAACGTGTCCTGAGATAGCGGCAGAGATAAGTGTCCACCAAACGGCCGTTGTTCGACGTCTGGCTGCGCTGGGTAAGGTACAAACTGCTGGACATGTGGCTGCCGCATTGGTTGACGACTACCAACAAGACTAGGCGTTTGGAAGTCTGCACGTCGCTGCTGGCCAGGAATAAACAGGAACCTCTACTGCATCGAATCGTGATTGCGACGAGAAGTGGGTCGTTTATGATAATCTGAAACGATCTGCACAATGGTTAAGCATAGCGCAACTTACTGAACGGCATCCTAAGCCACCCCTACACACCAAGAAGATGATGCTCTTTGTCTAGTGGTCCACATCCGGTGTAACGTATACTCTAGATTCAGTTTCCTTTTGATTTTACTATCTCTCGTTATTTTATTTTCCTATGTAAATTATCTTCTTACTTAACGAGATGTTATTTATCCCGCTGAATGATATGTGGCAATGAGTGTAAGTCATGACGTGGTGGTAGGTAGTATAAATAGGCGCGTTCAACGATACCGAGGAGAGCTTTTGTTTATGTGCGTAGAGAGCTTTGTTTTATGTGTAAAGAGATCTTCGTTTGGTGTAAAGAGAGCTTCGTTTATGTGAGAGGAACTTCGTTATATGTGAGAGCCAGATATCGAGTAGTTGTGTGACCTATGAAATGTGTGTGGATAATATCAGGAGTTTCCCTAATAAAAAGTTTTCTTAGTAAGTACGTTTTTCTCAGTTCATAGTTTTGTCAGACCTCTGTCTGGCTGTTAGGTCTCTTTCATTAAGTGTTACTATTAACAACCAGCATAAGACTTTATTCATCTTAATTACTACTACAATCAACAACTACCAGTAAGAAACTGTAATTCATTATACCGGGAAAATGCATCGGAGTTTCACGGCAAGAGGCCAAACCATCACTGCAGAACGTTATTGTGCTGAATTACACCAGATGCACCGGAAATTGCTGCATAAACAACCGGCTTTGGTCAACAGACAGGGTGTTCTGCTCCAGGATAACGCCCGATATCATGTCGCACAACGAACGATGCTGACACTAAGTGCCTTGGGCTATGAAGCACTGCTTCATCCTGCCTATTACCCGGACTTGTCAGCGACATACTATCATCTGTTTCGTCACCATGATCACGTCCTGTCCGGGAAACAGTTCACGACAAACAAACAACGAGGTTCAACGTGCAGTTGATGACTTCTTCGGGTTCCAGCCACAAGATGTTTTTCGTTCCGGAATCATGGCCTTCCCGGACAGATGGCAACTATGTGTCAATGCTGAGGGGGATTATTTTGCCTAGGTAAGTTGTCCTATTTTTCTGTTCTCGCCATTCACGTGTGCTGGTCCTTTGCCGGACATTTCATTCGCACAAACCCAATGACATCCTTTACATTAGTACTGGGGATAGCAGCAGAAGCACCAGCAGGGGCAAACATTTCCCGAACTGACTTGTTGCTAAGGTTTCATTCTATGACTGTGCCACTTTGAGAGTCACTGAGCTCTGCTGTATGGCCCATTTTATGCTCATGCTTGTCTATAATGTTTCCCAGGTCACATGCGTTTTTTTCATATCTGTATGGGCTACGGATGTGACGTAATGGGCGAATCCATTACTGAAAAGGGGTGTCCAGATACTTTTGTACATATAGTACCGGATGCGCTATATAAAAGAGGCCCCTTGGCCAGATGTTGTTAGGCGGGTTAAAGTTGTTTGGCGGGTTTCCAGTTAAAACCGATTTTTTCCACTTCTAACCGGTTTCTGCGTGTACAGCTGCAAAGGAATTCTCCGGAGTGGTCAGTCACAGCTAGAGCAATATAGGTACGCGGTCATAAGTGTAAGTGAAGGGAGAGCAAATGAAACGGAAATGGTTTTAAGTATGGAACAGCAGATTTTTATTGTTTAACAGTATTTCAGAAATAACTCATACAAGGTTTTAAATGAGTTCTTTACAGAAACATTTCCACATTGTGCACACCGGCGAATCAGTGGTACAGAAGTTAGTGCGGAAATTTCGTGAAACCTTCACGGTGTGCAACAGGAAAAGAAACAAACCCAAGACGATTCGTAGTGAAGACAATATCAAGGATGTGTGCACAATGATGTTACAAAGCCCTCCAAAGTCGATTCGCTGATTATCGTCTGCAACGGGAACATCTGCCACGTCATGCCGACGCATACTTAAGGTGGATTTGCATTTTCGGCCTTACAAAGTTATGGCGCTCCAAGAACTTAAAACTCCTGATTATGCAAAACGGATGCGATATTGTAAGTGGTTTCAGGAGACCATTATCAGCGGTGAAATAGACCCAACACTTTATTACATGACGGATGAAGCATGGTTTCATCTGTCTGGGTATGTCAATGCGCAAAACAGCAGGATTTGGACCGACACGAATCCCAGACGGACAATGGAGACTCCTCTGTACGACCAAAAGATAGGCGTTTGGTGTGCTGTGTCTGCGGAGAGGATAGTCGGCCCATTCTTTTTCACTGACACCATCAACTTGGAGCGCTATGTTCAACAACTGTTCAACCCATTTGTTGCCACACTTACAGAAGAAGAGAGAATATATGCTTTCTTTCAGCAGGATGGTGCAACGGCGCATACTTCGTGGAACAGTCTGCGTTCAGTGCAAGAAGTGTTTGGGGAGGATAGAACTATATTGAAGGGACTATGGCCACCCAGATCACCTGATCTTTCCATCTGTGATTTTTATCTGTGGGGAGCATTGAAAGTGAAAGTGTACACAAATAATCCACACACCCTTGATGAATTAAAAGTGAACATTACGGATGCCATAGTCCAGATTACTGCCGATGAGTTGTGGCGCGTTACGAACAACATGTTCCGTCGTGTGCAGCTGTGTCTTGATGTCGGAGGACAGCACTTTCAGCAATTGTTGTAAACACAGGTAAATTACTCCTGTTTTCTGTCATTTCAACTATTCTTTACCATGTATAGTAACATTGTCTGACTGTTGTCGTTCATTATATTCGGGCCTCTTTTATATGGCACACCCTATATATGTAAGCTCCACAAATTTGTTTTTGAATATTTAATCGGATTAAAAATGCTAGCAATTGCTTTGAAATAATATTTAATCCATTTTTAGCAGAGAAGTGATCTCCAAATTCAGACTTTTAACGAAGTCCTTAAGATGAAGGTTCAAGATACGATTAAACTTTGTATTTTAAAGATTATTTAAATATCGTTTCTTCACTCCTAGAAAATTTTGAAAGAAAACAATCCACAGACTGAAACTGCTCCTTAGCTTTATTTGCCAGATAAATATGCCACTTTGCTTTTGACAAGCATTCAACGGAGCTTACGATCGAGAAAAAAATCTCATAATCCCTGTCAGCCTAAACACAGGTGTTTCTATCACATGAGGAAGCTTAGATGGCGTATTACAAAAGGCTTTTCTTCATTTTTTACTTTAAACACGAAGAAGTTTCACAAAACAAGTAATTAATATAGAACTTGAGGGCAATAAAAGGTGGCAGTTAATCCTTATTTAGAATAAATACCTTCGGCGACTTTATACTTTGTCATTAAAAGGAGTATTCTTTGTCTTAAAGCAGTTCAAAAAAAATTTCAAGCTAGGCATGTGTCACCAATCGAACTTCTTAAATTTTATATCACTTTTCTCGATTTGTCTTGTCTTACATTCTAAAACCTCTATAGTGCAGTAAGAGGAGACATACACTTTATTATCAAAAGTATACCGGCATCACAATGGTTTGGGACAAATGGCTTTATTATCGGAATTAGTAGTTAGTCGATCCACCTTTCTTTTGTCTGTATGACAGCGGCGACGTACAGGTATGCTCTGAACTAATTTCCGGTAGGTCTCGACAGAAATGGTTCGCCATTCGTCCTGTAATGCTGCTGAAAGCGAAGAAGGTCGTTGTGGTCGATTTCACATCCGTTGCTCCAGTTCATCCCAGAGGTGTTCTATGGGATTAAGATGTGGGATTACTGAGCAGGCCAGTCTAGTAATTCCACGTCATTTTCAAGAAACCCGTCCTGCACACGCTCTGCAGTGTCGCAGGGAGCTCGATCGCTTTGGAAGACAACGGTCATTTCCATAGTACTGCCATATTGTTGGTAGGGCAGAATTATCTAAGACCTGGAGATACAGATCCGAATTCATGGTTTGTGGTATAATAACCAACGGGCCTTGTCCCATCCACGGAAAAACAACTCCATACCATGATGGAGCCTCCGCCGAACTTAACAGCTGTAAGAACACAGTCTGACGGAAGTCGTTCGCCGCGCTGTTTCAAAATCCAAACATACCCACCAGATTGGAAGAGTGAAAAGCGTGCCTCATTCCTCCTCCAAAGTACAGCTTTCCAGTCGCACAGAGTTCAGGAACGACAGGAGACACGCCACTCTAAACAGCGGTTCGCGTTCGTGGTAGTGATGTGATGCTTGTGTGACGCTGCTCTACCATAATAACGCACGCTGTGCAACTCTCTGCTGAGAGTTATGGTACTAACCGAGCCATTACAAGCATTTCCTACTTCAACAGCGATGGAAACGGCATTTTTTAACATTTCTTACCATGGCTCTTCTGTCACGTTCCGTCAATTTGTGTGGCCTTCGCGAACGTTTTTTGGCCGTAGGTGCACCGTCCTACTTCCATCTCTTCATGACATCACTCACACTCGATTTTGGTATGTTCAATTTAGCTGCAATGCTCCGTATGGAAACTCTACTCAAGCGACATCCTATGACCTGCCCACGTTATAACTCGGAAAGCTCACGTCCACACGGCATGTCCGCTTCAAAGTTACTGACAACACGACAGAACATCTCAGCTTTATATACGCATCTCCCAACTCACAGAGCGCTTTCCTGTGCACAATCGTTCTTTGTACTTATGCAAATATTTGATAGTGTCCGAATACTTTTGTTATTATAGAATGCAGCTTATTCATGTGACATCAGAAGGCGTGCGGACCAACATGGCTTGGGGTTTTTTTTTTTTTTTTTTTGATTGGAGGTTTAACGACCACCGCGGGCAACACAATGGGCTATAAGCAGTGGCTCGTCCCTAATTTGGGGTCACTAGTTCCAGGGAAGGGAGAGAGACAGTGCCGTAAGAAAAACGCAACATCCATGCCTTATCGGGATTCGAACCCGGACCCCTTTCGGAAGAATGATCAGAGGCAACGCTTAGACCACTGCGCCACAGGGTTAGCCTTGGGTTTCCATGTTGCCACTACTAGACTAGCCTTTGCTGTTAACAAATTTTGAGAATTTGAACGTCTTGGAGTATGCCAAGAAATTAATAGCAATTCAGGGTTGAAAAGGCGAAATAATTTTTTATTTCGGAGTCTAGCGATCAGCGTGAACAACTCAAGGGGCTATAAGCAGTGGGCTGTCCCTAATTTAGGGTTATTGGTTTCAGGGAAGGGAGAGAGGTAGTGCTGTAAAATAAACACAACTTCCATGCCACACTAGGATTCGAACCCGGGCCCATCTCAATGGTCAGAAGCCAGCGCTTAGTCCCCTGCGCCACCAGGGTACCTGAAATACAGAGGGTGAGTCGAAAGTTTTGCAATATTTGCATAAACGCATGTGCTGCTGCGGGTATGTCACGTGTTTCAACTAGTTCAAGTCGCGCACTGCAGTCAGTCGAAAGGGATATAGAGTGGTAGTCGTTGCTGTGAACAGCATTGCATGTCGTCATTTAGTCTCTGGTTGGGGCGCCTGAAAGATGAACAGCCACAAACGGCTAATTAGGGAACTTTTGCTTTATGAGTTTGAACTCGGCCATAACGCTGCTCAAGCAACACGAAACATTTGTCATGCGAAAGAAGAAGGTTTCGTTTACCACAGCACCGCAACCAGATGGTTCAAGAAATTTCGCTCAGGTGACAGAAACCTCGACCATCTGCCAAAGTCAGGTAGGCCGCGAACCGTGGATTCGGAGGCCGTGCGTAGGGGCGTAGAGGCAAATCCGACAACCAGCACGCGGAGATTATCAGGCGAACTGGGCATATCACAGACCACCGTGGTTCGTCACCTTCAGGATCTCGACAAGGTCTACAGGAGCTGCCGCATTGTCCCTCACGAATTGATCAACTGAAGCAAATCGCCGAGAGAAAGTTCGTTACCTTCAGGACCTCGACAAGGTCTACAGGAGCTCCCGCATTGTCCCTCACGAGTTGACCAACTGAAGCAAATCGCCGAGAGAAAGTTCGTTACCTTCAGGACCTCGACAAGGTCTACAGGAGCTCCCGCATTGTCCCTCACGAATTGACCAACTGAAGAAAATCGCCGAGAGAAAGTTCGTTACCTTCAGGACCTCGACAAGGTCTACAGGAGCTCCCGCATTGTCCCTCACGAATTGACCAACTGAAGCAAATCGCCGAGAGAAAGTTCGTTACCTTCAGGACCTCGACAAGGTCTACAGGAGCTGCCGCATTGTCCCTCACGAATTGATCAACTGAAGCAAATCGCCGAGAGAAAGTTCGTTACCTTCAGGACCTCTACAAGGTCTACAGGAGCTCCCGCATTGTCCCTCACGAATTGACCAACTGAAGCAAATCGCCGAGAGAAAGTTCGTGACCTTCAGGACCTCGACAAGGTCTACAGGAGCTCCCGCATTGTCCCTCACGAATTGACCAACTGAAGCAAATCGCCGAGAGAAAGTTCGTTACCTTCAGGACCTCGACAAGGTCTACAGGAGCTCCAGCATTGTCCCTCACGAATTGACCAACTGAAGCAAATCGCCGAGAAAAAGTTCGTTACCTTCAGGACCTCGACAAGGTCTACAGGAGCTGCCGCATTGTCCCTCACGAGTTGACCAACTGAAGCAAATCGCCGAGAGAAAGTTCGTGACCTTCAGGACCTCTACAAGGTCTACAGGAGCTCCCGCATTGTCCCTCACGAATTGACCAACTGAAGCAAATCGCCGAGAGAAAGTTCGTGACCTTCAGGACCTCGACAAGCTCTACAGGAGCTCCCGCATTGTCCCTCACGAATTGACCAACTGAAGCAAATCGCCGAGAGAAAGTTCGTGACCTTCAGGACCTCGACAAGGTCTACAGGAGCTCCCGCATTGTCCCTCACGAATTGACCAACTGAAGCAAATCGCCGAGAGAAAGTTCGTGACCTTCAGGACCTCGACAAGCTCTACACGAGCTCCCGCATTGTCCCTCACGAATTGACCAACTGAAGCAAATCGCCGAGAGAAAGTTCCGTGACCTTCAGGACCTCGACAAGCTCTACAGGAGCTCCCGCATTGTCCCTCACGAATTGACCAACTGAAGCAAATCGCCGAGAGAAAGTTCGTGACCTTCAGGACCTCGACAAGCTCTACAGGAGCTCCCGCATTGTCCCTCACGAATTGACCAACTGAAGCAAATCGCCGAGAGAAAGTTCCGTGACCTTCAGGACCTCGACAAGCTCTACAGGAGCTCCCGCATTGTCCCTCACGAATTGACCAACTGAAGCAAATCGCCGAGAGAAAGTTCGTGACCTTCAGGACCTCGACAAGCTCTACAGGAGCTCCCGCATTGTCCCTCACGAATTGACCAACTGAAGCAAATCGCCGAGAGAAAGTTCCTGACCTTCAGGACCTCGACAAGCTCTACAGGAGCTCCCGCATTGTCCCTCACGAATTGACCAACTGAAGCAAATCGCCGAGAGAAAGTTCCTGACCTTCAGGACCTCGACAAGCTCTACAGGAGCTCCCGCATTGTCCCTCACGAATTGACCAACTGAAGCAAATCGCCGAGAGAAAGTTCGTGACCTTCAGGACCTCGACAAGCTCTACAGGAGCTCCCGCATTGTCCCTCACGAATTGACCAACTGAAGCATATCGCCAAGAGAAAGTGTGTACGAAACTTCTAGAAAACCAGCGCGATGTACGTTTCATCAAGAGAATTGTTACGTGCGATTAAAAGTGGGTCCATATCGGTAATCCTAACACACAACGGCATCACGCTGGTCGTTAAATTCCACTCCCCCCCGTCCCGCAAATATTTAGCCATTTATGTAACAATAAGTTTGGTACTGGCGTAAAATACGTGTTCAACCTTGCTGACATGCCAAATTCTTGATTTATAATACTTATGTATTCGAAACAGTATTCTCTCAAAGATAATTCTCACATTATTATTGTTTCACATTAGTGAGACGTATCTGAATATATTAATGATATGTTAATACTTATGTATTCGAAACAGTATTCTCTCAAAGATAATTCTCACATTATTATTGTTCCACATTAGTGAGACATATCTGAAAAATAAGTCTGGAAAAGTTGTTTTGCAAAAACCAAATGCTTACAAGCCCAGAAAAAGACAAAATATCAAAACAAATTGAGGGGGGAAAGCATCCCAGCGTCACACTCTGGACACTACTTATTAATAAAAACAAAATGCATGCGTAACATTGAATGAAAGAAAAATTGCAGATATGTTTCCGACGTTGGGTTAAGAACGTAGAACTAAGCTCGCAACTTACCGATCCGAATATACAAAGGGCATCCTGAAAGTAATGCCTCGTCCCTCATAAGATTTTTTTCGTAGCACCAAGAATATGAAACTTGGTGGCAAAATACTTGGACATATTATTAATAATGCTAGTCTATTCAAAGTATTGTCCATCACTTTCTATACATCAAACAGAAGTCATCGCTCTTTCCACGTTTCTAAATGAGTCACGGAAAAATTCTCGTCGGCCGCCACCGGAAATTAATTACTAATATTTATTATATAAAGAGATCATAAAAAAATCCTTACCAGTAGCACTCAACAACCAAATAATTACTAATAATTATTAGTAATTACTAATAGTTATCACTAATTAAGTAATTACAAATAAATAATAATTTAGTAATAGATACCCCCAGAGAAAGAAACAATAATTAAGTAGTTACCAATAAATTACTTAATTAGAAGTATGTAACTGCAAACATACTTACCGTTACATACTTTCTAATTAAGTAATTATTAGTAAATTACTAACTAAGTAGTTTACTAATTACTAATAATTATTTACTAATTACTAATAATTATTATATAAAAAAGATCACAAAAATCCTTACCAGTAGCCCTCAACAACCAAATAATTCTAATATTTATTAGTAATTACTACTAATTATTGTTAATTAAGTAATTACTAATAAATTACTAATTAGAAAGTATGTAACTGATAAGTAATTACTATCAGTTAATTAATTAATAATAAATAATAATTAAGTGATAGATATCCCTAGAGAAAGAAATAATAATTAAGTATAACATTAATTAAGTAATTAATAATTAAGTAGTTACTAATAAATTACTTAATTAGAAAGTATGTAGCTGTAAACATACTTACAGGTACATACTATCTAAATAAGTAATTATTAGTAAATTATTAATTAAGTAGTTTACTTATTACTAATAATTATTATATAAAAAAGATGATAAAAAATCCTTACCAGTAACACTCAACAACCAAATATTTACAAATAATTATTAGTATTTATTAATATTTATTTATTAATTACTAATAATTATTATATAAAAAAGATCATAAAAAATCCTTACCAGTAGCACTCAACAACCAAATAATTACTATTAATTTTTGCTAATTAAGTAATTACTAATAAATTACTAATGAGAAAGTATGTAACTGATAAGTAATTATCAGTTAATTAATTAATTACTAATAAATAATAATTAAGTAACAGATACCTTCAGAGAAAGAAATGATAATTAAGTATGAAATTAATTAAGTAAAAGTATGAAATTAATTAAGTAAAAGTAATTACTAATTAAGTAGTTACTAATAAATTACTTAATTAGAAAGTGTGCTACTGTAAACATACTTACAGTTACATACTTTCTAATTAAGTATTTATTAGTAAATTACCAATTAAGTAGTTTATTAATTACTAATAATTATTTACTAATTACTAATAATTATAATTATTATATAAAAAAGGTCATAAAATCTTTACTAGTAGCACTCAACAACCAAATAATTACTGCTAATTATTAATAATTACTAATAATTATTTACTAATTACTTCGTCACTAATTATTTACTAATTACTTCGTCACACTTATGCACGTGGAGGCTGTTCAGTGCAATAGCTTAAAGTTGAAACGGTAAGTTTCCTTTTGCATTTGTTTTCACATGTGTGGCCAAATGTTTTCATCTGCTGCATTTTCTGCAAATTTGGGACGTCGGAGTAGATAAGAAGTTTCAGACATAAAGTCCCACTTATTATGTGTCCTGTAAAATTTCGTTTATAAGTCTGCAAAAGATCCAGAACCTAGTTGCCAAATTTTCACCCTAAATAAAAGCAGTTATATGAACAGCACTTTTACTTCAGCTACGCTCACGAAGAAACTGCTGCTGTTTTTCAGCAATATTGCGGAAGGTTATATCAGTATAGCTAACAAGTGTGTTTAACTGTACACAGGTTACACTTTAGAGTTTTTCTTAATAGCCGTTTTTATGGATAAAAAAAAAAGGAAAGATTAGTATGCCTCTTGTGGTTTCGAGTGTTTTTCAAGATGTTAGAAACCTCATGCTTACAGTGCCTGTTCTGACTGCAGTACTAGAAATAAGTCTTGTTTCTCGTGTATGGTTATAATTATGTTCAAAGCTAATTTTACTATTTTAGTGAGGTGACCATATTTGCACGTGCCGAGTGCTATTTTTTCCCCTACAATTTCGCTCAGAGATCATTAAGGATCGATACATTCCTGAATACTGGCTAAGAAATATCATAATTTAATAGAAGAGTGTGGAGCACCTAACAGCCAAAACATTCTATGCATCATGCATCACCTAAAAGTTTTTATTTAGGATCTACATTGATGAACACACAATTTTTGCCCAAATTTTAAATTGTCAGATGTGATTTGATATAAGAAGCATACTTATATTTCATAGTTGACTCTCTGCACATTTTTGGTGTGAAAATTCTGGTATTCTCATTTGATCCTTAATTTCAGACACGTCCACAAAAATCTATAAGTATAGTATGGCTTATTCCTTATTTATTTCATATACGTTTATTATTGAGATTAGGTTTCACACTATAATACTGCTTATTTACTTCATTATTACTTTTCTTTATGTTACAAAGTCATTTCCTTTAATAGTCAATTCTACATACCAAACATAGTCCTTAAACACAGTTCTGTAAACCACAATATTTTAAACCTATATACAGTTTCGTTTACTCGAATATAATTCTTCTTACCTTAAGATGATAATGTGTAAAAATAGTATCTGTAGGTTCATACTTCCCACAGTATGGCACTATTATATTTGGTGCATTATTATTCTTCCCACTGTAGGAAGTCAGTTCCATAAAAGTCCACTTACATTTTTTTAAACACAGTCCATTAAAAACAGACTATGTGCACTTTAAAATCCTTCTTGCATAAGTTAAGTTCACTTCACCTTATTAATCTGAGGGATTATCGTCTTTTGAACCAGAAGTCATTTAAACAATTATAATTCCCTTTACTATTACGTAGTGACATGCTGATACAGTATTCATGAGTCCACCAGTTTTCGTACTTGAAGCTTTTCTACCATATTTTCCATGGTCATCTTCAGAAGGGACTCCCATGCTATCTTGCCCTAAGGCTTGCTAGTTATAAGTCCATACTTGGGGTCTTACCAAGTGTAATGATGGGCAAGAGCGTTTGCGCAATTTTTCTGTTAGTAGTGCTCCATATTAAGGTTCCATCTATTTCCTTTATTATGTTTTGTTGTAAATTATTATTCATTTGTAGGATTTACACTTTTTTTTCTTTTTCAATTATTATTCAAATGGTTCTGCTATTTATTTTTCAATATTTTCAATGTTTCTGCTATTTTATATGGTTCAGTAATATTACATGCATTATGTTTATTCTTCTCAATAATTAAAGCTTCTGAGTACTTTAATACCCATTCATTTCGGTGTGTACTTTTTATCTTAACATTTTGAAAAATTGGTTTGGCTTCTTCGTCTATGATGTTTTTCTCCCCCCCCAATTTTTAACATGTTGTTGTATCCATTTTTGAAGTCTATTTTTAGTTGAGCCATAATAATATTTTTTTCTTTTTTGTTGTATCTTTCTCGTGTTGAAGTGGAATACTGTAAACACCAATTTTTAGGAATGTAGAGGTTTTTTTGTTTTGCAATGTTGACCATAGATGAAATTTTAACTACTGATTAATTGTAGATGAAATTGTAAACAAAAGTCTAGGACAATCAGTAGTTACAATAACACCTTATACTGAGCTCTGTTAATCGGTGTTGTTCTTGTTTCTTCAGATGGGAAAAACATCATTTTAGCAAGTTTGACAATGGCCAAATTGTAGTGGCCAGACGACTGGGTCAGATCATTTCCGACGCGACAAAGCTTGTGGAGTGATCATGGTTAGCTGTGGTTAGTACCTTCAAAAAGTGGTCCGAGAAGGGACCAAAAAAGACGACGCCGAATTTTCGGGTGTAATGAGCACGTCTTTTGAATCCTTTCTGACACAAATTAAATTTATCAAAGCTATTCAAAGTCAATGGAACCGGTATGAAAAACAATTCTATCTGACCGAAGAAAGAAGTTTTTTGATCGGGTTTTTAACCCGGCAGATATTTCTATAAACAGAATCGTGAACTTACGCCCTCTGGTTGTAGACTTATGAGTTAAGAAAAAAATGAAATTATCTGAGAAACATTTCGTAGCGGAAACACTCTCTAAGAAAGAAAAATGTTTTCAAATCGGAATCTTAGAAGCAGAGATATGGACAAATAAAAGATATGCATCTATGGCTTCTAGCAGGAAAACCATGCATTGTTTTAGGAAGAAGGTATTTTCAAAAGGTTTTTCAACGTGAGCGGTATCAGTCCAAGAAAAAAAAATAGTCGAGGTTTCAGGAGCCCAGATTTTGCTGCAAATATACCAGAAACAGAAATTAACACTTATGTCCCCTGGTAGCTAAACCATTCTTTACCAATTATTAGAAATTATGTGAAAAACATTTTCCATCAGGAGCCGTATGCGATACATGAAGAATGTTTAAAATTGGAGTTTTAGAAGCAGAAATATCGGGGAAAACTTAATTTAACTTTGCGCTAGCGGAAAGTTTATGATTTACTTGAAAATTTTGAATTTATATGAAAAACATTTCGCATCGGAAACACTATCCAATAAAGAAAGAATTTTTCAAATCGGACTATTAGAAGCAGAGATATTGACAAAAAATGAGATCTACATCTACGCCCATTGGTGGAGAAACCATGCAATATTTTAAGAAGAAAATATTCCGAATAGGTTTGTCGACTTGAGCAGTATCAGTTCATGAACGAAATTTTTTCAGTCGAGATTTTAGTAGCTCTGATTTTGTGGCAAATACATCAGAAGCAAAAATTAACATTTACGCCCTCTGGTGGCCAAAGCATTCTTTACCAAAAATGAAAAATTATATGCAAAAGATTTTCCAGCAGAAGCTGCATCCGCTGAAGAAAAAAACCTTTCAAATCGGAGTTTTAGAAGAAGAGTTATCGGGAAAAATGCAATTTACTTTTACGCCCCCTAGCGGAAAATCTATGCGTGATTTGAAAAAGTAACTATACCTGAAATAATCTTCGACATAAATAGAATCGAAAGGTAAAAGAAGTTTTTCAATCGGATGTTTAGAAGCACATACGTATATTGAATAAAATGTATTTTGAATTCGTTATCATCTGCATTTAGCTGTGAAATTGTACATCGTAAAAACAAAACAAAATGAAGGATCATCATCCGCATATTTCAAGCTTCCCAATGCAAAAAGAATTTTTCAAATCGGACTAACAGTTGCAGAGATATGGTGTCTACAGACAGATGGACGGACGGACGGACAAACCGATAATATAAGAACGATCTCTTTTTACAAAAGACGTGCTAAAGAAACACGAACCATAGGCAAAGTGTGGACTGACCAATGCTCATCGGCCGCCCCGGTGGCGCAGTGGTCTAAGGCGTCGGCCTCTGATCATTCGTCCGTAAGGGGTCCGGGTTCGAATCCCGGTCAGGCATGGATGTTGTGTTTGTCTTACGGCACTGGCTCTCTCCCTTCCCTGGAACCAGTGACTCTAAATTAGGGACGGGCGACTGCTTATAGCCCATTGAGTTGCTCACGGTGGTCGTTAAACCTCAAGTCAAAAAAAAAAAAAAAAAAAAAAAAAAATGCTCATCGATGCTAAAGGTGAGCGAAGGTTATCCCGCATGAAATGAAATATATGTGTGTATGGCGCAATTAGCCGAAAAATCGAATGCTGGTGACGGATTAATGTGTCACAATACGCAGTACATCGAACCCTGCTGAAAATGGGGCTGCGTAAGCGCAAGCCTCTCCTAGTGCCCATTGTAACCTCGATTTACCGTTGAAAGCGCCTACAATGGGTATGCGAGCATTAAAAGTGGACTTTGAATGATTGGAAGAAATGTCTGGTCCAATGAATCCCGTTTCTTGTTGCACCACAAGGACACGTGAGTCGTTTACCTCGTGAAATGCTGGGACCAGGATACACTGTGGGATGAAATCAAGCCAATGGAGGAATTGCAATGCTTTGAGCAATGCTCTGCTGGAAGACGCTGGAGCCAGTAATTTATATGAAGGAAAATCCGACATTTACCGCCTACCTGAACGTCATTGCAGACCAGGTACATATTTTCATGGCAACGGTATACCTCTCTAGTAGTTCCCTCTTTCAGAAGGATGATGCGCCATGCCACATTGCTCAGATTGTTCGAGAACGGGTTGTGGAATATGAGGAACACTTGAAGGTAGCCTCTACATTCCGGATACATCATGAGGAACACTTGCAGGTAGCCTCTACATTCCGGACACATCAATTCACTCACGTGGTTTGTGTTGGAACAGAAAATCCGATGTGCAGCGGCTGAACCTCGTAACTTACAATAGTTAAATGATCTGCTGGTAACGCAACTTACAAGAGTTAAAGGATCTGCTGGAAACGTAACTTACAAGAGTTAAAGGATCTGCTGGTAACGCAACTTACAAGAGTTAAAGGATCTGCTGGTAACGTGTTGGAACGAGACACCACAAGACACCTTTAGAAATCGTTTTTTTATTGGTGGTTTAACGACCACCGTGAGCAACTCAACGGGCTATAAGCAGTCAGGCGTCCCTTATTTAGGGCCCCTGACTCCAGAGACGGGAAGGGAGCCAGTACCGTAAGACAAACACAACATCCATGCCTCACCGGGATTCGAACCCGGATCCATACCAGAAGAATGGTCAAAAGCCATCGCTCAGACCACTGCGCCAGTTTAGAAATCTTGTAGCGTTCTTCCCTCACCGGGTCATTGCTGTTTTGGCTGCACGTGGAGGAACAACATCATATTTGTCAGGTGGTCACAATGTTTTGGATTTTCGTATGTACTTGGTAGTCAATATGAAGTGAACACGTTCGGAAAAAAAGGAAACAGATTTTTGCCTTTCATAAAGGAAGCTTATAACTTTCACTCTGAGCAACATATGTGTACTGAAACGGGGTAATGGCAAGTGACCTTTCTAAAGTAGCATAAACAGAGCTATGCGTGTTTACAGAAGAGAGTATTTTTCAAGCTCGTTATTTGATTTTCCAACCAAAGTAAACATTTTCAGAGAAACAGTCGCTGAAAACGTTTACCTTGGATGGAAAATCAAATAATAAGCTTGAAAGCTTTCTGCGCTTCTCTTTAGGTCTGCTAAGTACATCTTTTTTTTTCACGAATATAATTCCATGGAAAGCATGGATTTCTAATAACAAAATTTAGGTACTTGTTTTATTTGGAAGTCAACAGCCCAACAAGGGACTGGGAATAACTTGATAAATTATCGCAGGTGAAATGGAAATGACAAACACTATGTTATATGAACATCAGATACATTTGAACAACAACTTCCTTCTTTTCCACAGTTTATTAGCTCAAACAAATAAACAGAGAGTTAAATTCTGCATTAATATAAATCAAATTATGGGTTAGAGTGTTTTCTGTTTAATACCAATTTCTATTTATGTTTTTGTTCCAAAATAATGACGAAACGGAGCTTTGTGAGTTTATGAGCTTTCGGCGTCAGACGGTAAACTTCCGTTTGCTGAAAGAGAGAGAGAAAGAGAGAGAGTGTAACATCGCACGAAACGTTGAAAATCCTTTCTATACGATTCAAAGCACAGCAGGGTGAAAAATTATGTAAATCACCAGAATCGAACGTCGACTTTAATATACACTGCCGGCCACCCAAAATGATACACCAAGAAGGACACGAAATAGCAAAGCCAGATTTACTGGACACATAACAACAGATACAAAGATGAAACGATTGAGCTTACAGGCCTGTGCGACTTGCGGAACACGCAGACATCAATAGTTCGTGTGGCCCCCATGGCTGGCAACAACGGCCGCTACACGCCACGGCATCGAACGAAAGAGGCTTTGGATGTGGGCTTGGGGTATGTTGGTCCAGGCTGCTTCCACACGTTGCCACAGTTCAACAGGCGTAGCCGCGGGTGGAGCTTGCCGTGCCACTCGGTTGCCGATCAGCGACCAGACGTGTTCGATGGGCGACATATCGGGAGAAAAGCCGTGCCACGACAGCAGTGACACCTGGTGGGCCGTGAAGAATTGTTGTACGATGCGTGCCACGTGCGGGCGTGCATTGTCCTGTTGAAAAGTGGCCGCTGGCAGGTCCTACAGGTAAGGGAAGACTACAGGCTCCAAAACGTCGGAGATGCAGTGGTGGGTGTTGAGTATACCGGCGATGCGTACCAAAGGGGTGCGGGTGTTATATCCAACTGCGCCCCAAACCATAACGCCAGGCGACGGATCGGTATGGCGATGCATAATGCACGCGTCATACAATCTGTCGCCACGGTGCCGCCACACGCGGATCCAACCATCGTGGTGTTGCAGGCAGAAATGGGATTCGTCGGAGAAGACAATGTCGTGCCACTCCGTAGTCCAGGTGCGGCGTTAAACGGCCCACTGCCGCCGCACTCGCCGGTGGTGTAAAGTCAATGGTAATCGGAACAATCGGCGCCGCACGAGGTCCCGGCTGCCGCAGACGACGTCGAACGGTACGTGATGACACAGGTTGTTGCGCAACACACCCTAATCCCTTCGCTAACGTTCGTGATGTGGCGGCGCGAGCCGTCAATGCCCGCCGCACAACATGCCGGTCTTCTCGTTCGGTGGTGTTCCGCGGCTGCGGCAATCGCTCACGGCGGACCGTCCGTCTCTCATGCATCGCCTCACTGTGGCTAGATGTCGTCCCACACGGGCGCCCATGTCTCGGTACGATAAACCGCTGTCGCGATGAGCCACTATTCGTTCTCTGTGGAACTCCGAAACGTGGTGTAATGACTGCCGTATTCTGCGACGAGGCATCAAGAAGCTTCCGACGCGCAGGTCAGACAGCACAACCCACTTCCACTACTTACACTCCGCCTTCTGTGAACCCTTCTTATAGTTCTTCTCGGTGGCGTGCCGGGCGCACATGATTTGCATATGCCCTGCAATGCTAATCGTTAGCATTTCCCCTCGCGGGCGACGTATGCTGCGAATTTCAGGCCAATCGGATGCTTCCTTTCTGTGTGTTTCATTTTGGGTGGCCAGCAGTGTATGAAAGTTGCATTGTAGTTACTTCCTCTCTGTTTCTTGGCGCTCTTTGGCCAAAACATGGCCCTTGCGACATAAGGATCGACCAACTAGCCGTTTTGTTTTATTCACAAGTTGCACTCAATAAATTTGACTCCTAACATACTTGCGTCTCGTATTCCAGTAACAGTGACGTAGATATACAGGGTGTTTCAAAAAGAATGACCCGATTTCAAAGTAGTATATTTAATAAGGCAAATGTGGGATAGTTACAAAACAAAGAGCCAAGTATGAAGGAAGGTCAAAGTTTCACTCACCACAATTACAAATGCTCAATGTGCCCTCCACCTGCTGCACGGACAACATCAAGCCGATAGCTATTCATCCCAAATGCGTCGGAGAGTGTCTTTAGTCACAGAATTTACCGCAGCCGTGATTCTCGTTCGAAGCTCACCCAAGCCAGCGGGTAAAGGGGAAACATAAACACGGTCTTTTACGTATCCCCATAAAAAAAAGTCACATGGTGTGATGTCTGGAGATCTCGGAGGCCAAGCGTGTAGTGCCAAGTCATGGTGTCCCCTATGTCCAATCCAACGCTGAGGCAATGTGTCGTTTAGAAACCGACGAACTTGGAGGTTCCAATGTGGCGGTGCGCCGTCCTGCTGCAAAATGTAATCTTCAGAGTCGTCCTTCCGTGGGCTTCACTGAAATGCCTCTTGAATTCGTTGCATATTTGTCGCTGAGGTAGTTGGTCGTCCAGGACTCTTTCCCTTACATAAATACCCTGTTTCTTCAAATTGTCGATACCAAAGACGAATGTTTTTGCCCCTGGTGGAGCATTGCCGTAATGCCGTTTAAACGTACTCTGCACCGTAATCACGGACTTGGTCTTGCTAAATTCGAGCACACAAAACGCCTTATGTTGCCTCGACGCCATCTTCTCACTCACTAAGCGTAGTGGCTGTTTTGATGCTCGTGCTGCCATCTAGCGGTAGTCATAACAAACTCTGGGACACGCACGTTGACATGATACGAGTCGCATTCATCGGTGGTTTGTGGTTGCCGAGATATCCACTTTTAAAATCGGGACATTCTTTATGAAACTCCCTAGCTTGACAGACATTTAGCGCATGTTCATTCTAGCTTCGTTAAAAAATTCCTCATCATTTCCTGCAAACGGTGCGAATGGCCTGGTGGTTAGAGCAACCACCTTCCGACCAGATCGTCGCGGGATTGACCCCAGCGGTGGATACTTTAACCCGTCACTCACGAGGGATTGGACTGTTGCCACGGAAATTCTTCTCATTTCGGGCACAACGATTGCTTCAGTAAAGGAATACCCAAATTCGATATGTAATTACTTGTTAATTATGTTAATTAATTAACATAATTAATTAGAGTAATTCCTGATTGGGTTTGCAGGGAATATCATCCCGCCCCAGGTCGCATAAAGATCTGCTGTTTTCTTTTTTTACTTGCTTTCCCTTCGCGTGGGGAGGAGATCGGAACGTAAACACCAGGCCAGGAGTAAAATTTCGCAAACGAAGTGAGAGATATTTTCATTACCAGACATTTGCAAAGAACGAGCACGGCGGATTACACACTACAGCCTTAGCTAACAATAGGCCAGCTGTGACTCCAAGGGCCGTTAAACCCCACCAGATGGAGACGTTCTCAGTTGCTGAGCCCATCCCTACGGATTTGTGAAGTCAGACGCTGACAGATTTACACATACAGCGCCTTGGATTGTTGGCACCGTAGCGTGAAGCGAATACAATCCCAGCGGTGTCGAATAACAACTTTTCGGCCTCTGTTTATTGGTTGAAGAAAAACGTGGAATAAGCGATGCCTTTGTCCATTAAGCATAACAGAGCCGCATGAATGTCAAGACGATGCTACCGTTTTTCGAATCATGAGGGCATTGAGCATCATAAATATGCTCCAACAAGACAGACAATCAACAAGAAGTACTACTGTCAAGTTTTGCCGCGTTTGAGGGACTCTGGTCGTCGAAAAAAGGCCGGCATTACCTGAGTTTGTCGAGTAGCAACTCGACCATGACAACGGGCCTGTCCATGCTTCGCAACTCGTGCATCAGTTTCTTGCAAAGCACTGCATTACACAGGTCATACAGCCACCACATTAGCCAGATCTTACTCCCTGATACTTTTTCTTCTTCCCCAAAATCAAACACCAGTTGAAAAAGGTTTCAAGATTTGGAGAGGATACAACAGACTGCGACGAAGCATCTGCTCGCTATTTCAGAAGATGACTTCGAAAAGCGCTTCGAGCAGTGGAAACAGCGCTCGACTAAATGCACGGCTTCGGACGGAATCCACTTCGAAGGCGATTAAGTTTCAAATCTGTAAGTCTTATACCTTTTCTTTTAATAAATCCTGCCTAAATACTTTTTGATCACACTTTGTATAATACAGTAGAACCCGCTTATAACCATCTCAAATTTAACGAACAAAACATAATATTTTTTACTGTAACGTAAATTCAGAGTTATTTTTATTGAAAAAACAACAACAAGAAAGACGACACCGAAATTTCGGGTGTAATGAGTATGTCTTTCGAATCCCTTCTGACAAGAATTAAATTTATCAAAGCTATTAAAAGTCAGTGGATCCGGTATGGAAAACATTAGTATCTGACCGAAGAAAGAAGTTTTTCTATCGGGTTTTTAATGCCGCAGATATTGCTGTAAACGGAATCGTGAACGTACGCCCTCTGGTTGAAGATTTGTGTGTTAAGAAAAATTTGATGTTATATGAGAAACATTTTGCAGCAGAAACGCTCTCCAACAAAGAAAATGTTTTTCAAATCGGACTCTTAGAAGCAGAGGCATCGACAAATATAAGATATGCATCTAAGTTCCCTGGCGCGGAAACATGCATTATTTTAAGAAGAATGTATTCACAAAAGGGTTTTCAATGTCAGCATTATCGGTCCAGGAAAGAATTTTTTCAGTCGAGTTTTCAGGAGGTCAGATTTTGCTGGAAATACATCAGAAGGAGAAATTAAGATTTACGATCCCTGGTGGTCAAACAATTTTTTTACAAAAAATTAGAAATTGTATGCAAAAGATTTCCCATCAGGAGCTGTATCCGGGGCAGAAAGAATTTTTCAAATCGGAGTTTTAGAAGCAGAGATATCGTAGAAAACGCATTTTACCTTTACGCCCCATAGCAGAAATTCTATGAAATACTTGAAAGTTTTGAAATCATATGAAAAACATGTCGCTCCGGAAACATTATACAATAAAGAAGAAATTTTTCAAGTTAGACGATTAGAAGCAGAAATATTGACAAAAATAAGATATACATTTACTCCCCCTGTCGGAGAAACCATGCAATATTTTGAGAAGAAAAACTGCCGAAAAAAATTATCGACGTGTCCAAGAAAGAATTTTTTCAATCAAGATTTTAGTAGCTCTGATTTTGTGGCAAATACATCAGAAGCAGAAATTAACAATTACGCCTCCTGGTGGCCAAATCATTCTTTTTCAAAAATTATAAATTACATGCATTTCCCATCAGGAGAGAACATTTTTTCAAATCGGAGTTTTAGGAGCAGAAATATCGGTGAAAACGTAATTTGCTTTTACGTTCCCTAGCGGAAAATCTATGCGTAACTTGAAAACGTGACTGTACCTAAAATACTCTTCGACATAAATGGAATAGAAAGGTAAAATGATTTTTTCAATCGGATGTTTAGAAGAAAATATATGGAACAAAATGTATTTTGAATTCGATATCACCTGCATTTACGCCCTCTGGTGGCGAAATTTTGTATTGTAAAAAAAATAAAAAAACCGAAATGAAAGATCATCATTCGCATATTTCAAGCTTTCCAGTGCAAAAAGAATTTTTCAAATAGGACTATTAGTTCCAGAAATATGGTGTCTACATACGGACGGACGGAAGGACAAACCGATAACATAAGCACGATCTTTTTTTTTTACAAATGACGAGCTAAAAACGAGAAAATAAAATAAATGAACTCTAAAGGATTAACGAGGAACAGAAAAGCTAAGATGATAGCTTTTAACAAGGAAAGTAACAACATTTAATGGAATTCTATAATTAACGAGGTAGTGAAAGTGTATTGCGCGCTGATCTGGAATAGATATTGTGACACACATGACAGAATTGCAACAGCGCAGAAGAATTCTTGTGGGCTAGTGGAAGAATGTTAATAGAAAAGCAATGGGAATTGAGTACATGAAATGCTCAACAAGTGAGTTGTGCAAGAAAATCTCCCCACCATCCACTCCAAGAAGCTATGCATTGGGAGTATCGCATCAGCAGAGTTGGAAACAGGGCACCTACTCTTAGGCTAATAGAGGATGGGTGGAGCTCACTCACATGTAAGTAGATTTCTGGGCGACGATTGCAGAGAGGGATAAGGCAGTAATGGAATGGGTATGTTGCACGAGGGGTAACGGAAAATAACAGTTCCTGAAATTGTTCCCATTGTCACTTTCATGCTCCAAGTTAGTGCTGCATCGGCAGGATTGGTGTAGCTTCGTTTTTTTTTTGTTTTTTTTTTGATTGGAGGTTTAACGACCACCGTGAGCAACTCAATGGGCTATAAGCAGTCGCCCGTCCCTAATTTTGGGTCACTGGTTCCAGGGAAGGGAGAGAGCCAGTGCCGTAAGACAAACATAACATCCATGCCTCACCGGGATTCGAACCCGGACCCCTTACGGACGAATGATCAGAGGCCATCGCTTAGACCACTGCGCCACCGGGGCGGCGTCGCTTCGTTTCATGTGTGAGTTGCGTAGTTAAACAGCTGTCAGTTTCACGTTGCCACCATGTTAAATATATTCGAAAGATTTAATTTATTAACTATGGTATTAATATAATTAATTTATTAATTCTTTGAAGTATATCAAAGTGCTGTGGATATGCTGTATAATATGAACGTACGTACATTTTATCAAGTATGCATATTTTGACATGGTGAGAATCTGCACACAAAAATGGATTTAACGAGCGCAACTAATTGACGTTCTGCGTTCCACTCCTTGTATGTCAGCGCAAAGTGAACTGTGTTCAAAATATGATGTAAATTAAAACAAACTGTTGAAACTCTCTCACGTTTAACGAATTATACCACACATATTGAATTAAAAATCTTTATGCAGATGTAGGTAAACTTCACTTACGCAGAGAATATGCAAAATACGTGGTCTCGTGCGTTACCACGTGATCTAGGCAACTGTTTAAGACTGCTGCTTGTCATGAATCGTAAGTAGGTTGATCGCAATGGGATAAACAAAGGATCTTTCGGAGTTCGGCGAATGGCTTATTGTGGGTGCCCGTCTGGCTGGAGCGACGACTTTGGAAACAGCAAGCTGACTGGTTTCTGACTCCACCATGATAACGCGCCTGCCCAGGCATCGCAACATGTGCAGCAGTTTGTTGCTAAGCACCCCACTGCACAGGTCCGACATCCACTCAATTCGCTAGATCTCGCTCCCTTCGACTTTTCCTCTTCCCCAGAGTCAAATACCACTTGAAAAAGAGTTCAAGATATTGAGAGGATACAACAGAATGCGACGAAGTAGCTGTTCGATATATTAGAAGATGACTTCAAGAAACGCATCAAGCAGTGGAAACGGCGCTGGGCTAAGTGCGTAGTAAGATATTTCGGGTCTTTAATCAGTGGAAAAATAACCCACATCGACTGTGCCTATAATCAGTCTATCAATCATCAACTATGACTTTAATCAGTCTAAGCTAAAAACCAATGCCGTCTTATGCACGATTTAAAAATTAAATGCTAAAAACATATGTACAAGTTAAAATATATACACATTAGACGTTTCTAGTTTACAATAAACTCATCCTCAGATGTAACAGAATGCCAAACACAAGCGACAAGGTGTTAGTTATATATACACATGATAGTCGTGTCACAAGTGACGTATGTCCAATGAAGTTTTAACGCATGTGCGGAAATAATTGGTCAAACTCGATTTCTGGAGACTCAGAGTGTTTTTCCCGGTCCATTAGCTGTTTCCAAGGGAGGGGTATAGTACAAGAGAAGTCATCATTGCAGCATAAATGACTGTATTTACAAATCAGTAAACTTTCTGTGAGAAGGATAGAAGAACGATGTCTAGGGGTATTCAGTATAATTGCTGCCTCCCAAATAGGAGTATGCGTACTCGTTAAATAGGACCTGGAGAGAGCTGTAGAAGTTGAAGAGGTTTTACTGAATACCCCTAGACATCGTTCTTCTATCCTTCTCACAGAAAGTTTACTGTAAATACAGTCATTTATGCTGCAATGATGACTTCCCTTGTACTATACCCCTCCCTTTGAAACAGTTAATGGACCGGGAAAAATACCCTGAGTCTCCAGAAATCGAGTTTGACCGATTATTTCCGCACATGCGTTAAAACTTCATTGGACATACGTCACTTGTGACACGACTACCATGTGTATATATAACTAACACCTTGTCGCTTGTGTTTCGCATTCTGTTACATCTGAGGATGAGTTTATTGTAAACTCGAAAGGTCTAATGTGTATATATTTTAACTTGTACATATGTTTTTAACGTAAAAATTTTAAATCGTGCTTAAGACGGCATTGGTTTTTAGCTTAGATCATTTTTAGCACGAAAATATCATATCTGATAGACTTTAATCAGTCTATAAGGCGACGGCAGTCTGCAAAAAAAAGAGATCGTCGTGGTCTGAGACTGTTTGTACGGAGAAACAGGACTTCCTGTTTGCAGCACGTGATCGAAGCATTCAGTGAAAGCTGTTCCAGATGCACATCTGTGGGAACTATACGCAGGGAGTTGAAGAGGATCGGTATTGGCAGTCGCATGCTTATACGGGAGTAAGTCATTTTTGCGAAGAATAAGAAAGTTCGTGTACAGTGGTGGCAGGAACACCGTGAATAAAATGGTAATGCAAATTATGCAGTGTAAAATTACATGAAAATTCCGCAATTTTGTGAGGAATAGAATGGTAATGAAAATTGTGCACCATCTTACATCACTCTGGATACCGTCATCGAATCTAAATTCGCGAAATACGTTCTGGAAATCACGAAGAGCTTCAGAAAGCCATAAAATAAAATTCATGTCATCAGACGAGTCGCGGTACAGCATGATCTGTTCCGACGGCAGGCAGAGAGTTTGGCGGGAGCCTCATGAAGCGGTGCAGCCAGCCTGCCTTGTAAAATCAACTCAAGAGTCTGTCATGGTATGGGGCACATTCTGTTGGTACGTATCGGATTCTCTGATGTCGCTGGAAGGTTTGGGTGTCCTTCAAGGAGTATCTGAACACTGCTGCCAATCGTGTCCATCCTGCAATGTTGACTTCTTATCCAGCCTGTGATGGCTATTTTATGGAAGACAATGCCACTGTCCATCGGGCAAGATGTGTTCAGCAGTGGCTCAGCGAGTATGACAGCTACTTCCACCATCTTCCTTGGCCACCACAAATCCCCAGATCTGAATCATATTCAGAATGTATGGGACCTGTTAGAAAAACATACTCGGGAGCAAATTCATCTTCCGTCAAATATGAACCAGTTAAAGGAACGTGGTGAATGTAGACGTAGATGCACTTTATGGAATCCATGCCAAAACGCTTGCGTGCTGTAATTCGGGCTAAAGAAGGTTCAATCTGGTATTGAATAAAAGTTTCTAATTTAGTGGTAGGTGTGTGTAGATACCCCGTATATTGCACAATTTAATCCATTTGGGATAGCTTTACTGTGGATTCAATCACCTGAACTGGTAAAAAAGCTACTAGACTCATCACTAACATCTCGTGCTGAGAAGTTCAAATAAATTGTAGAAGCAATAGCTGTCAGAACTCTGGCGAACGGAACTTTTTACCCGGACTGAGATGGGATTCTTACATCTGCTAGTAATAAACAGACAGAGGCATTATACATTACGTATTTTTTTGAAAGGTGCTGCAATAAGGAAATGCCGATCAATGTGAAATCTATACACGGTTAAAAACTTATAATGATGATGTACTATCTTTGTAAAAACCTCTAGTTAATCATACTGTTATCTGGAAACCTAAACTAGCCTCGCTATGCACTGTGGGAATCGGGGGGGGGGATAACTAGTACACTGGTGTGAAAAATTAAGAACGAAGAGGAGAAATTAGCATAACAGTGGAACGAGCAGGCAGAGGCGGAACGCACCGAAAGACCACTCAGGAAATAGACTAGGGTCCGGTACGGTAGGGCATGCGCATATATGCAGCATGACGTAGGGGTGGAATGAGTGTTGGAAGGGTATAAAGCACACGGGCGCTGTACGCTCAGCAATTCGGGAAAAGCTATTGCACGGTGTACATCGGTTTGAACGACGTCGAGTTGCTGCCACCGTGTGATATGGCCAATAGGCAATCCAATAGACGACATCTGGATGACTTTATCCGAACTGTTGGAAGAAGGTTGAAGTGTGACTAGTGTGGCCGAGGAGTTCGGGATCGCTCACAGCATCGTTTCACGAGCTTGAAGAGCATTTCAAACGACAGGAACAGCTGTCCGAGAGTTTAGCAGTGGTCGTCCACGAGCAACCACGGCGGCGGAGGACCGGTATATTGTCCTACAGGCAAGAAGAGATAGACGGCAGACACCGGGAGAAATCGCAAGTGGACGTCCGTTATCGCGTTTTACCGTGGCCAGGAGGCTGCACAAAGGTGGTCTACTTTCACGACGACCAGTACGGTGTGTGCCATTAACGCCTGCTCATCGGAGACGACGGTTTCTGGGGTGCCACGAACACAAGAACTGGACAAATCAGCAATGGGGTCGAGTTCTCTTTACGGATGAAAGCCGATTTAGTCTGACGAGTGATTCTAGACGTATACACATCTGGAGAGAGCAGGGAACACGCAATCACACCACCAACATCATCGAAAGGGACCGGTTTGGAGGGGGCGGAGTTCTCGTTTGGGGCGGTATCATGCTTGGTAGCCGTACTGACCTCCACATCTTCCAAGGAGGTTCAGTCACTGGTGTCCGCTACTGTACCGAGTTTCTCCTGCCTCACGTGCGTCTGTTTAGAGGTGCTGTGGGTCCTGAGTTCCTCTTCATGGACGACAACGCTACACCTCATTGTACAGTGGTTGGCGCACAGAGCTGTCGGAGAGTGAAGATATTAAACCCATGGATCGGCCCGCAAGGTCCCTGAACCTAAATCCAATCGAACACGTGCGGGACCTTCTCGGAAGACGCTTGGCAGCACGTCACCAGCCGCCAGCAATGCTTCCGCAGCTCCGATTGGTGCTAAAAGAAGAATGGGCCGCGATGCCTCAAAAGCTCCTTGACAGCCTCGTCCTCAGCATGGACAGACATCGTAAATCCTGCAACGCAGTCAGGGGTGATCATATGCCCTACTAAAGACTGGATTTTTCTTGGCAGGCGCCTGTCCCATGGACGTTTCTGTCATCTGTCCAGTTGTGCTCGAAGCTGCCTTTTCAATAGAGTGCCTTTGTATTCTTTGGATTACTTATTTGGACGGTTTTTCTCACTTGTCACATATTCTTACATCTTGGAGATCTTATGGTATGACTTGAGTCGATGTGGAGCACTTCTGCACGACGTTACATTCGAAAAACCGTCTCGTCTTTAATTTTTGCACGCCAGTGTTCATACTGTAACTGCACACCAGTGTTGCTGATTAGGCCTGATGATCCGGCCGTCGCGGCTGTGAAAGATATTGCCTGTGTCTTTTAGTTGGTTTTAAATTGTAAATACAATCTTTTTATCGCTGCAGTTTAACTCGGTTAAAGTTTTGTGAATCATGCTTCTGACAGCCATTGCTTCTACAATTTTATTTGAGCTACTAGACTTTTACTTTAATATCAAAACACTAATACATGTAATTTACATGTTCATAATTGGTATACAAGTTGTAATCTACGTAAAAATATTTCTTAATACTTGTACTTTATTATTTATCTAATTTAAAAATTAAGGGCATCATTGTAGTCCGCCTTGAAGAACGGCTTTAAAACTAACACATGTGCATATTAAATGCATTAATATTCGTGTCATTTGTGTACCAATAAAAAAATCGGTGTATACCATCAACTTCTGGTATACACTGCTAGAGATAGAATTTTAAAAAAGTGTATACCTCTTTTCCAATATTCTACCTCTAGCAAATGGTAAACGAAAATGTAACTATACTGGCGGAAATTGAAAAAAGAACACCAAGAAGAAGACGTCTGATACCAACGAAATTTATACAGCATAATAACGGAATACAGAGGATAACGTGATCAAAACATTACTGCAAAATACAGCTGTATTTGCTGGTAAACTGAAAAATAACATTTCCATGTAACACGGTTAGTACGAGGTTGAACCGCCATGAACTACGTCACACTGTGCAATTCTGGCATGGAGTCTGTCGTACAGATATTGGATGTAAGTTTGGGGTCTTGAGTTCCAAGCATCCTCAACCTGGACGCGTAAATCGGGGATGGTCGTGGCTGGCCGTGGAGACCGGATAAGTCGTTGTCCCATAAAATCCCACACGTGCTCAATGGGGGACAAATCCGGTGAACGTGCAGGCCATGGAAGTTGACTCACTCCCTGAAGTGCATGTTGCGTTGCACGTGCCGTGTGTGGGCGTGAGTTATCTTGCTGGAAAACACCACGACGGACCGACCTTACAAATGATACAACAACGGGCTGAATGATTTTGTCGATGTATGAGGTGCGATTTAACGTACCCAGTACAAACACTAGTTGTGTACGGGAGCGATAGCTGATCGCACCCCACACCAGGAGACCAGGTGTAGGCCCTGTGTGTCGCTGGCGGATGCAAGAAGGGTGGAGACGCTCCCCTGTGCGTCTGCGAACAGTCATACGGCCTTCGGAGGCTCCCAAGCAGAATCTGCTTTCATCGCTGAACACGACAGATCGCCATTGCGTTCTCCAGTTCAGACGTTGGCGACACCACTGCAACCGTTCCTGACGGTGGGCGGGAGTCAGAGGTACACATGCCAGAGGCACACGTGCACGTAGTCCTGCATCCAGTAGACGGTTGCGGATTGTTCGCACAATCACCTCAGGTGCAACGGCAGCTCGGATTTGCGTCGCTGTGGATGTTCTGCTTGACAACGCCGATCTTCTTATGCGTCGATCGGTCCACGCATCAGTCCGTCTGCGACTCCCGGTTCCACGTCTTTTCGTGTGGGAATATTCCTCGGACTATCTACGCCACCATCGTACCACCACCGATACTTCCCGTCCAATTCGCACCGCAATACGATGATACGACCACCCGGCCTGTCCGAGTCCGAATAGACGACCTCGCTCAATGTCCGATAACTGCTGAAATCGTACACGTCTTCCATGTCTAGGCATTGCAGCTTCTTCAGGGTCTTCGCACGTGTTCATACGCTGACGACTGATTACATTCACTTCGCTGTACTCCTTAAATACCACCGACGATAATTTGCATATTATGCCGTGCTGTGGCGTAAGCGCTCACCGGTTGGTCCCGAAATTAACATCACACCTACGTAAACTCAACCCCATTAACATATGTAAATTTAATGATCGTCCGCCAATTCCTTCTTGGTGTTCTTTTTTCACTTTCCGCCAGTGTATAATCCTTGTCCCCTTCGAAAATCTTTCTAGCGGCTCTGTTGAATGCAGGCTAGAAAAAAGCGAATAATAGTATCGTGAAAAAGGGAATAATAGTAGAAAAAGGGAATGTTAATAAATAGTATCTCATCAGTTCGAGTTGTGTGTATATGGTACATATTGAAGGCGCAAAAGGTCTATCTTTTATGTTTTACTCTACGTATGACTAACATCGACATAACAGTTAAAAGATTTAGGAACGTTTTGCAAGAGACATTCGAGTTGAGCAAATGCTCCACATGCCTTTTGTCCTGCAGAGTAAGTTTATTAGTAGAGGATATGGCCAGCGAAGCAAATCGGATTTATCCGGCGAGGGAAATCAATTCACTTGACTCATGGTGAAGAGGAGTAGGAAAGAATAAAAACAAGTCAGAACAACCTTTATTTGATACCAGTCTGCAAACAGCATAAGAAAAAAGGGATGTTGCAGAAGTTACATGATACCTAATGAAGAGGAAAGCAAAGAACCTGAGCAATTCAATAATAGCGTGAAAAGACTTTCATTAGGGCACGTCGACCGATTTAAAAAGTCGTGACAAACTGTTCTACAATAACTGTCTCACGAGGATTACGTCTCTTAAGGAACAATTCACTTTGAAATTTTATAGGATGGGAGAGCACCTTTAGTAGGAAGTCGGAGTTTAGATCCAATAACATGGTTCTGCACTTTGGCTATAAAAAGTTACTTATTTTTTTGCGGGAGATTAAGCCAAGAACGCTCAACGATAGTCTGAGTAATAGTTTTTTCAGAATAGTTTGCATGAATGGTATCACACTTGAGTCAGAGGCGGACAAAAGAATACCAAGGCAAGACAATTATCGTCAATGCATTAAAATCAACATAACAGCAATTTAGACCACAAGCGTATCATATTTAGCACGTCTTTTGTAAAAAAAGATCGTACTTATGTTATCGGTTTGTCCGTCCGTCAAGTCTGTGGACACCATATCTCTACAACTATTAGTCCGTTTTGAAAAAATCGTTTTGCATTGCGAAGCTTGAAACATGCGAATAACGATCCGTTATTTCGTTTTTTTTTTACGATGCACAATTTCGCCGCTAGAGGGGTGAATGTAGACGATATCGATTCCAAAATACATTTTATTCCATATATTTGCTTCTAAACAACCGATTTAAAAAAAAAATCTTTCACTTTTCGATTTCATTTATATCGAAGACTATTTTAGCCATAGTCACTTTTTCAAGTTACGCATAGATTTTCCGCCAATGGCGTAAAAGTAAATTGCGTTTTCTCCGATACCTCAGCTTCTAAAACTCCGATTTGAAAATATTTTTCCTCAGCGGATTCAGCTCCTGATGGGAAATCTTTTGCATATAATTTCTAAATTTTGCTGAAAAAATGGTTTAGCCACCAGGAGACATACGTGTTAATTTCTGATTCTGATGTATTTGCAGCAAATTCATCTTAGCTTCTAAAATCCCACTTGAAAACATTCATTCTGGACCGATGCCACTCACGTCGATAAACCTTTTAAGAATACATTCTGCTTAAAATAGAATATAGAAAATGATATAACTCTACGTCTTCCGCCAGAAGGCGTAGAGTTACATCATGTTTCTTTCTATTCTTTTTTTGACTGAAGGTTTAACGACCACCGTACGCAACTTAATGGGCTATAAGCAGTCGCCTCTTCCTGATTTAGAGTAACTGATTCCAGGGAAGGGAGAGAAGCATTGTCGTAAAACAAACACAACATGCATGCCTCACCGGGATTCGAACACGGACCCATCTCGTGGTCGCAGTGGTCATAAGCTAGCGCTTAAACCACTGCGCCACCGCGGAGGCATACTTCTTTCAACTGTTCGATTTGAAAATCTGTTTACCTTCGATACCTTACTTCGGCTATGAGGAACGTTTTGTGCGCCATTTGTTAATTTCCGTAACATACTTTTCAGCCAATGGTGGTACTGAGCAGCGGTTTCTATTCCTGATGTTTTATCGGTTGTAGAAATCCGGTTGATTTTTCTCTAACTGGTTGCATTGTCTTCGAAAAATTTAATTCGCGTCAGAAGGAACTGAAAACACGTGCTCTTTAACGCCGAAAATTCTGTGCCTTCTTTCTTATTCACATACTGTACCGGCATCTTGTCATGCAATCGGAAGTGCAGAACGCAGAATATATAAAGGCTGTCTACTCACACCTACATTCGGATCAACTCTAAAGGAAGGATCTCGTTGTTTTCTTAAGACTGGCTAACAGCTGCCGTATTGATAACAAATATTGAATCAATACGTATTGATTGATTCAATATTTGTTATCAATATGGCAGCTGTTATTCCATTGCCTATGTAGCCACCATCACCGTAAGGCGGTTTGTGAATGATCGACGGGACAGAACGTGATAACGAAGCATCGTCACCAACGTCGGCAAGATTAACAAGATGTCCAAGTGGTGCCTGGCTATTCCGATCCCAAGACTTCTCCCCAATAGAGATCTCATAACCCCTGTACACGACCAATCGCAACGTCGACAAATTGTGGACACATGCCAATGATGCATGGTCAGCGATACTTCAGGACCATCCTGGGACTTTTCCCACTCAATGCCAATGCCACGCTGTGTTGCCCAATGTATAGCCCAACATAGCGGTCGTTCCTACTCGACCTACGGACTCAGGAGACATTATATTGTCTCCTCGCCTATTACATTCATGCAACCCCTTAGAAATCACTTTTCCCCACTTACATGTCTACATATGTGGCCACTTGCGTCTCATTTCGCGTATGCTTTCGCGGTGTGGCATTTTCTGTGTTTATCAGTTATATGATTTAAAGATCTGTTTTTGTGAAAAATATGTTTTCGTAATATAAATAGCGAGCTGTAGAGGTCTGCACGGGCCTGAAACAGCCGGAATGTCAAAATTATTTTTTTCAAAAATAAAGGACTCGAGCATTTGTTTGTCATCAGTTAAGTGAAAAATTCCATGCTCGGCCTTGTACTGAAAGCTTTACTATTTTGCTCCGAGATTGAAAAAAATAATTCGTCTTACAAAACGATGGCCAACTTATTTAATAATAATGAAATGGCAAAGTAATTGAGTTTTTCCACCGGATGCATTAATTAATTATTACAGTTGAAACCGAAAAGCCAGGCGGCAAGATATGCGTTTGAAATGGGACGGTTTGTTTCTTTAAAAGTTGAAATCAAATTCGTTTTCACTTTGTTAGCTTTAGCAACAAAAACAAGTAGCTTTTTTCCAGAAATGTTTACATAAAGAGAGGTTTTCAGCTTCACGAAACCGAAACCAAAACGAATTCTGGCGCAAATCGTTGTAACAGCGAGATGAAGAAGTTCGATATACAGTATTTGTTTGCATACACAGTGCGTCAAAGAATTTTTAAGACTGGGTCTGTAAAATGAAATAGAAACAAGAAATTATAATTTGTTTCGGTTTGTTATTCAAAATAAGTCCCTCCGGCTTCAATACACTTGTTACAGCGATTTAATAATGATTCAAATGCCTGTTCCAGTTCACTTTGTGGAATTGCCTCCAAAGCACGCCTTGACGCTTTTTGTATGGTCGAAATAACATCAAAATAACGCCCTTTTAACGTCATTTCAAGTTTTGGGAACAAAGAAAAGTCGCAGGGGGCTAAATCTGGCGAATACGGTGGATGATTCAACACACAGACGATATTCTGGATGAATGCGACGAATTCTGCCCATCAAACGCCTCAAAACATTTAAATAAAACTCACCAGTAATTGTTTGTCCACTTAGAACAAATTCCTTGTCGATAATACCCTTACTATATTTGGCTTGTGGCGAGGTTTTTGACTTACATTCCGCACTTTGTCGGTTTGTTTTAGGATCATATTGAAAACACCATGTTTCATCACCAGTAATAATCGATTTTAAGAAGTTTGGATCATTTTCAGGGGCTGGAATGATGTCTCTGCAATGTGCACCTCTCCTTGATTTTTGTTCATTGGTTAACGTGCGTGGAAGAAATTTAGCACAGACTTTTGTTTTGCCAAAATCTTCAAGCAGGATGGTTCAAATCGTTTCTTTGTTGATGTTTAAAGACTCTTCCATCATTCTTAGTGACGCAGATCGATTGTGTGCCACGAAATCACGCACTTTTTCAATAATCTCAGGTGTCCTAAATGAACTTGGTCTGCCGGTATGCTTATCATCTTTAGCGTCTCTCTTGCGTCCAAAAAACGTTTGTGCCGCAGGAAAACATTTAATCTACTTAAACAAAACTCACCGTAAACTTGTTTCATCATTTGGTACGTTTCCGAAGCACTTTTACCAAGTTTTGCGTTAAATTTAATAACAGCCCTTTGTTCCATCTTAATAATTCGACATGAAAAAAATTTTACTTCTCTAATGAACGCCCGTTTCGTTTGAGTTATTTTAACAACTGCGCAGTACTTTTGGCAGAAAGCAAGCAGATGGTCACGGTTTATAATGCATTCGCGATTACACTGGTGGCGCCACCGTAGGCTGAAATCTAGCGCAAGTCTTAAAAATTCTTTGACGCACTGTGTATTTGGGGAACCTTGTTACTGAAGAGTAGATAAGCATTTACCGAAGAGTAGATAAGCGTTTACATATCTTACAGGAGCACGTAGTCACGTCTGTAACTCACGTATGAGAGGAATTCCTAGGAGATACGGCACTTTTATCTACGTCGTATTGCTTTTACTACTAAGATAAGGCACTTCAATACAGCAGTTTTGTTTCATCTAGCATTTTTTTCCAATAATTTTATTAACATATGTGGCCACTTGCGTCTCATTTCGCGTATCACTTCGCAGACTACAAGTAACTATGTAATCAACACTTCATTGTAACCATGTAATCAACACTCCAGTGTAACCATGCTATAGCATGGAAAGTACAGAATGATTTGAGTCACTTAGATTACATTTTCTGACAATAATTCAGCTGGAAATGTCGCAAAGTATGTTTGCTAGCTTATTTTGGAATTATAAATCTATAATACCTAGAGTTCTGTTAACATTTTTTATCTAAATTATTGCCAGAAAATTCAATCTAAGTAACTGAAATCATTCTAAGCATTCCAGAGTACCTCATGCATAAAATCAACTGTTGGTTTCATTCCGAAAATTAACAAAACTATTGGAAAAAATAAGTACGACATGTTTGCAATTAGTAATCGATCTATACAGGTAGTGCCATCTATCAGCAGGTCTCAACATTACCCAAGGAAATATTGATTTTTAATACAGTTGTGGTTAAATTTTAGCTAATATTAAGCATGCCATGCTATAATTTAAAGGTATTTTAATCGATGTGTAAATTTTCATTCTTGGGAATACATTAATTGCAAAGAAAATATATACAGAACTTTTCAGCATTGCAAACGTAGGGCAGAATTTTTAGGTTGATCCACCTTAAATTGTTTAGATACCAGTTTGATACGCAACGATATCTGAACCCGGTGACCCTAGGCCAGAGAAGGGGAACCTTTTCATGTTGGAAGGTCACATTAGGTTAGTTCTAATTTAACAAGGCCACATTCAAGAAACTTCGATTAGATATTCTTCCAAATGTACATTATTTTGGGAAAATCTTAAAATATACTAACTAACTTAAAAAAATGAAAACAAAATGTTAATTCTAAAGTTAGCTAACTTTTTAATGAGTTTGTTGTGACTGGTTTTGTTGGAAAGCGTTTGAATATTTGTTTGCAACATGGAGGTCCACACGTTTAACTGATCCTCCAGATAGGTATCCGCCATTTATGACCTTAAGGGCGTCTTCATTTGGGTTAGGTAGGAGAATGTAGATTCGCAGCAATAAGTGGTTGTAAAGCAAGAAAGCATTTTTCGTGCATGTTGCTGAAAACGTGGACATTCTATTGCATTTTTCCATATTTCAACTGAATCTTTCTTAGCGTCAAAGAAGGACTTTAAAATGTCATTTTCTGAGAGCTAAGTCAATTCCATCTGTAGTTCTTTAGAAGACATAGAACGAAATCATGAGCGTAGCTGGTGTCAAAATGGCCCTTCTGACTTACTAATGTTTTAATTGTGGCCGTCAGTCGGGAAGCATTATTTCGTTGAATCTTCATCTACGCTTTAGTATTTTAATTACGGTCATTTTAAGATTAAAATAATAATAATAAAAGACGAAGAAAAACATATCAATAAAAATAAAAGGATTTGTTCTGAAAAATTTGGATTAACTCAAAAGGCCGCACTTAATGGCCTAGAAGGCCACAGGCACACATCCCTGTCCTAGACCATTTTGTATCTCTTAGTACGTTTTGTAACATATAATGAAACCTCGGTTATACATTTTTTTAAGGGATGACAATAAAAACACATGAATGCGAAAAACTGTAACGGAAGTTTGAAAATATGAAATACTATTGTAAAATTTATGCCTTAAAGAAATGTAAGATTTTCTTTAATGGTGATTTATTTAGAGTCGAAATGGCGGCGAAAGAAAGAAAGAAAAAGGGTTACAAAATATAATATGCTCCTATTTATCGCATTGCAAATCTATGAAAATCAAACTTCCTTTTGACGACTCTGCCTACAAAATTGTTGATTCTACATTACCTCACAACTAGGAATTTGAGATTAATGCTTCAGTATGGAACTCATGAATTAATCAGCTTTTTTTTTCCGGATCCAAAGTGCATTCATTTGAAATTAGAATAATGAATATTGATGATACGTCTGAGATTCCATTACGCCGCGAAATTGTGGGGCCACAAAGTTACGTCATAGGGATCACCTGTTGGCAGAGAGAAAAAGTGAGTTGCAGAGTATGTTGTCCCGGATGAACGAAGTTTGCATGAAATTCAAACCGGGTATAAATAAGGGAAAAACCAAAGTTATGGTTACTGAGCGAGGAACTGGTAGCGCTGAATATAATATAAGTCTAAATGGCACAGTGATTGACCAGGTAAATGAGTTTGTGTATTTAGGAAGCATGTTTGACAGAGAGAACAAGTTGGATGGTGAAATCAGTAGGCGAGTGAATTCTTCATTGAGAGTCATAGCTGCTTTGGGAGATTTTCACAGGAATGATGGGCTCTCAAGAGAGTCCCACATGGATGTGTATGAGAATGTAATTGTCCCTATTCTGATGCACTGCAGCGAAACCTGGGTACTACAAAAAACATTACAGTTGTTTGTGTGCTACAGAAATGCGTTACTTACGGGGAGTTTGTGGCAAGACACGTTCTGATCGTGTTAGGAATACAGATGTGTTGCAGTTGTGTAATGTGAAGCAAAAACTTGTTAGCAAGTTGGAGATTAATATTCTTAGGTGGTTTGGACATGTTGAAAGAATGAGTGATGAGATGTTTACTAAGAAGACGTTTTTAGACCAAGTGGCAGGAAGGAAAGGCAGAAAAAGGCCAAGAAAGTCATGGGAGGATCAGATTCAGAAGTATCTGCATGAGAAAAAGATTATGAGTATGAAGAATAGAAGATCTTGTGTACGTATTATGATGGATGTCAGTGAAACCTGAGTCGTGTGTCAAGATCGCTGTAAATGGAGAAGTTTGATACGGCAACAGTAAGTAAATAATCAGTTAAAAATGTATCTGGAAGTTAGCATTTCTTTGTGGAGCTAACCTCTGAATCTCAGAGAACAGCTTAGTGTACGCATGTATGGTGTGTGTGTGTGTGTGTGTGTGTGTGTGTGTGTGTGAGTCATGAAATGCGAAACCAATTTTTCATCCAACCCGAAAGTAAACAACATACCTTTCTCTGAGGGGGTCAAGGTTCAGCTTCAGCTGCACCAAGAAGGAACGCAGCAGCGCTGTCTCAATTCCCTCAAAGTTGTAACGTAAAAAAGAATGCAAAAAACCGTGCAATTTTGATAATCTGAAATTCAAATTTTAACGTATTATCACAAAAAGCGTATAAATGAATTACGTATAACCGAGTTACAAAAAAACAAGCGTTAGAAAGTACTATAAAATATCGGAACTGACGCAGAGTTACCTACACAAGTGAAAAACGTATAACTGAGAGGTTCACTGCATTTGCATTTCGCAGGTCTCTTTGACAGAATTCGAGAAACTTCGATACTGCTATTGTTAACTGCAATGTACGCCAATTTCTAAATGTTTCAGACACGTAAATGAATTGCATTCAGCTTGAATTTCATTCTCGAACACTATGATGTTGATGTTTCACTTTCTTTTTCCAAATTTGGCGAACACATTTCATTGCGACCTTCTGATTCAAACCAAATGGAAGAATGTGAAATAAATTGAGTTTCCGGCATTGTAGACTTAATAGAAGTTCGGAATTTCAGCCGCTTTGTTTTCTTCCAGACGAACACCTACGAAGTTTTCCACATAAACAAAAGTGACAAGGACCTAAAAACCAGTATCCTAGTTCAGGGGTGATGTCTGCTGGATGTGACAGGGAAGGCGTCAAAGTATTTGCAAAGTCCTAGACTCCATATGACAGCACGAAAAGCTGCATCATAGACTTTACATTAACTCTCTCTCTCTCTCTCTCCTTTTCCTTTTCTCGACTTCTCTTAACCATCACATTTTAAAGAGAAAATGATATACATTGAAAGAAAGTCACCTGCGGCAGTTTGTTGCCGTGAAGCCCTTTCCGAGAACAAATGTTTTTTTTGAAAGTGTCATGCAGTGCATATACAATGCTTGGTCTCTCTATTCTGACTGTTGAAAGAAAAAGAAACGTAGCATTAACTTTTAAAATAAAGTTATCATGGTGGTTAAAAGTTGAACTCATGAAAACGCACTCCAAAATTTAAAATTCTGAGCTAAAAAAAAGGTCAGAATGCAAGAATACGCGACATATACAGTGCGTCAAAGAATTTTTAAGACTGGGTCTGTAAAATGAAATAGAAATAAGAAATTATAATTTGTTTTGGTTTGTTATTCGAAAATAGTCCCTCCGGCTTCAATACACTTGTTACAGCGATTTAATAATGATTCGAATGCCTGTTCCAGTTCACTTTGTGGAATTGCCTCCAAAGCACGCGTCGAAGCTGTTTGTATGGTCGAAATATCATCAAAACAACACCCTTTTAACGTCATTTTAAGTTTTGGGAACAAAGAAAAGTCGCAGGGTGCTAAATCAGGCAAATACGGTGGATGATTCAACACACAAACGTTATTTTTTGCCAAAAATCTACGAACAAAAAGTGAGGTGTGACTGGGTGCATTATCGTGCAACAAACACCAACTGTTTTCATCTCGATATTCTGGACGAATGCGACGAATTCTACCCATCAAACACCTCAAAACATTTAAATAAAACTCGCCAGTAATTGTTTGTCCACTTGGAACAAATTCTTTGTGGATAATACCCTTACTATCGAAGAATGTAATGAGCACTGTTTTGATTTTCGGTGGAACTTTTCTCTTTTTTTGGGTTTGTGGAGAGTTTTTTGACTTCCATTCCGCACTTTGTCACTTTGTTTTAGGATCATATTGAAAACACCATGTTTCATCACTAGTAACAATCGATTTTAAGAAGTTTGGATCATTTTCAGCGGCTGAAATGATGTCTCTGCAATGTACACTTCTCCTTGATTTTTGTTCATTGGTTAACGTGTGTGGAACAAATTTAGCACAGACTTTTGTTTTGCCCAAATCATCATGCAGGATGGTTTAAATCGTTTCTTTGTTGATGTTTAAAGACTCTGTAACGTACCAGGAGATGTGACGTACCTGCCAGAAGGACGCACACGACATAAAGGAAGATAGGAATCAGAATAAAACGTCCGCGTAGCTCAATTGGTAGAGCGACTTATTCCGGAATGAGGGGATCCGGGTTCGAATCCTGGCGTGGACAGAAATGACGGAGAAATTTACTTCGTTATAATGGCGCCCGAACTATCCGGATGACCCGACCGTTCAAAATCTCGCAATGGTGTGATGTTATTTCTACACCGCGAGATAGGAAAAATAAGAGAATCCCTTCTCCAGCACTTCGAAAAAAAAATTAAATAAGGGGGAGATGATGTAACGTACCAGGAGATGTGACGTACCTGCCAGAAGGACGCACACGACATAAAGGCAGATAGGAATTAGAATAAAACGTCCGCGTAGCTCAATTGGTAGAGTGACTTATTCCGGAATGAGGGGATCCGGGTTCGAATCCTGGCGTGGACAGAAATGACGGAGAAATTTACTTCGTTATAACTCTTCCATCATTCTTAGTGACGCACATCGATTGTTTGCCACGAAATCACGCACTTTTTCAATAATCTCATGTGTCCTAGATGAACTTGGTCTTCCGGTATGCTTATCATCTTCTAGCGTCTCTCTTCCGTCCAAAAAACCTTTGCACTACAGGAAAACATTTGATCTACTTAAACAAAACTCACCGTAAACTTGTTTTATCATTTGGTACGTTTCCGAGGCACTTTTACCAAGTTTTGCGTTAAATTTAATAACAGCCCTTTGTTCCATCTTAATAATTCGACATGAAAAAAATTTTACTTCTCTAATGAACGCCCGTTTCGTTTGAGTTACTTTAACAACTGCGCAGTACTTTTGGCAGAAAGTAAGCAGATGGTCATGGTTTATAACGCATTCGCGATTACACCGGTGGCGTCACCGTAGGCTGAAATCTAGCGCCAGTCTTAAAACATTCTTTGACACACTGTGTATAAGACCGTAAATCAATTCGATGTCTTGATTAGTATACTAATAAGCGCGGTTTTGTTCTTTCCAAAACACAATAGCGAAAAATATTTTCTATTTCTTCCACATCGGACTCTCTCTTCTTTAGAAGTCAAGAAAATGCAAAATCCATTTACGGAGAAAAAAACTTATGTATTATTTTGAGCAGAAAATATTTGCAAAAGAGGCTGTGCACTGAGTACTGCTGAATTATGACTACCCATATTAAAAGTGGATGAGACCCCTTGAGCACGTGATTTCAGAGAGGACGCGATTAGTTGGCAAAAAAACAACAAAAAAAAAACGTGGAAATTTTTAAATGAAAAATATCCAACTCTTATAACATATGGATGCTCAGCACATTGTTGAATTTGGTAGAAAAAGATGTTTCCCCAAAGACTGGGAAGTACTTTGAAGTTTTCATCGTGCTCTTCCAACCACTCTCGGACATTTCTAGCTGTGTGACACGTCGCATTGTCGCTCTGGAAGATTCCATCCGCACCAGGGAAGACAACCAGCATCTATGGGGGTGGTCTGCAAGGATATATCCATAACGAATTTGGTCCATAGTGCCTTCCACAGATATGAGTGGACATAGAGAATGGCGCGAAAACATTCACCAGACATAACGCTGCCCCCACCAGCTTGTGTTCTTCCAGCAATGGTTGAAGAGTGTTTGTTCTCCAATGTTTCTCGCCTTATACGCCAACGTCCACCCTTTCGATGAAGCAGAAAACGCGCCTCATCGGAGAAGGCAATAATTTGCCAATCAGCGGAAGTCCAATTCCGATACTGCCGTGCAAATGTAAGCCTTTTCTGCCGATGCATAGGTGCAGTGACCATCCGTCTGCATCGGATCCCCATACGCAGCGGGGTTTGCTGAGCTCTCGTTTTAGACACACTTCCGGTAGCCCCCAGATTTATTCGTCCAGTGAGTTGCTCCACTGTAGCTTGTCGATCGGTCCTCACGCCTTCGAAGCCGACGTTCACCTCTAACATCAATGGCACGTGTTGCTCCTTAGTTCCACGCCGCTTATTCGTAATGGTGCCATTTCTCCAATCACGGTACACTTTAAGCACAGCAACACGTGAACAGTTCACAAACTGCGCTGTTTCAGAAATACTGCCACCCTTGGCCCGAAAGCCGATAATCATCCCTTTTTGCAAATCTGAGAAATCGCTCCTTTTATCCATGACAGCAACGAGTGATATGTTTTCAAAATGCCTACAGCACACCTTATATAGCCTCCAAGCCAGCTCACCACACGTGCCTTCTTTCATTGGCTACGACCTGTTGACGTCAAAAGTAGGAGGTTGTCACAATAATGTGACTCCACTGTGTATGTACCTAAGTTCAGAAGAGTCACAATGAAGCATGTGTTTTATCATACAACTGGATATACAAAGGGATGAAGATTATTTGAGATAGTTAAACTTATCTTCGTTTTTCTGACGACATAGTTATTAAAGCTGCGGAATGTAATCCTTGAACTTGCTGACAAGAGTAAAGAAGTGGGATTAGCAGAAAACAAGACTTACGTACAGTACTTTTAGAAGAACGTGAAAGCTAAAGGTTGATGGGCATATTTAGAAGGAACTGAGGTGTGAGTGAAGAAGTAGGTAGTAAAATTCGGAGCGTGGTGGATAAACGGAAGGATTTCACGGACTTTGAGAAAGGACACATTATGGGAGCTGGGATAGCGGGTGCTTCGATTTCCCAAACGGCTGTACTGGTGTGTTGTTCGCCAGCCGCCGTAGTTAAAGTGTATCAGGACTGGCGTGAAAATGGTCAAACAACGACCCGCAGGTAAAACTGTACAGGGCAGCGAAATATTGATGTGAGAGGTGAGCGCATAGTCCGATGACTCGTACAGGACAACAGACGCAATACTGTTCTACAGTACAGTACCCAATACAATAGAGGTCGAACCGAAACAGTATTTGTCATGCCCATGCGTCGCACGCTCACACGTATGGGCTTACAACCCCGACGACATACTCTCCTAAACAGGGATCATCAGCGCAAAAGACTCGCCTGGTGCAAAGATTATTCAAGTTGGACGGAGGATGACTAGAAAACAATGTGCTGGTCTGACGAGTCGCGTTTCTCACTCCACTCCGTGGATGGTTTTGTGCCGTATTTAGCACAAACGTCATGAGGCACCCATCGCATGGTCTCCACAGTGCAGGCTGTTGTACGGTGTGGGGCATTGTGTCGTGCCTGCACCGTAGGACGCACATGAGAAAAAGGCAGATAGCAGCGAGAGCATACGTCCGCGTAGCTCAGTTCGGAGAGCGACTTATTCCGGAATGAGAGGACCCGGGTTCGATGCCCGGCGTGGACAAAAATGACGGAGAAATTTACTTCTTTATAGCATGTATACCTAGCTGGAACTTTAACCCCTGGTGCATGTGAAACAACGTAAGACTGGTGCCCAGTATAGTGATTTTCTTGCCGGCTCTATACATCCAGCAATGTTGCACTTTTTCCCGAATGGCGACGGTGTCTTCCAAGCTGACAATGCGCAGAGCCACAGGTCCAATATCGTGAAGGAATTGTTTGAGGAACATAGTTTAGTTCTTCCAACATATCGATTTGCCTCCGAACTCCTTCGCTATCAATATCATAGAGCACTTGTGGGCACTATGGAACGGCATATCAGGCGTCTAGATACACCAATCAACTCCATACCTGCATTGAAGGACGCATTACATACAGCTTGATTGTCTATACTTCCCAACTGCTTCTGGCATCTTACTGAGTCAATGTCACGTCGGATAGCTGCTGCCCTGAAGGCGAAAGGAGGACCTACAAAATATTACGTACGTGGTCATAATTCAGTGATACATGGTGATCTATAACGTACAAGGTTTCCTTCACTCCGGAGTAAGTCGCTCTCACAACTGAGCTACGCAGACATTTGCTCTCACTGCTATCTGCATTTATCTCATATGCGTCCTGCGGGGCAGGTACGTCACCCCCCTCAGAAAGAGGGCCGGGAGCATAGCCCACGGGTCAGCCAGGACCATGTGTCGCTGTAGGCACTCATGCCATGAAGAACGTACGTTTGGGAAATCCGAGACAATTTGGTGTGTGGAACGTAACATCTCACTGGGTTTTCGTTTTCGATGCATTGAAGAAGGGATTCTCATTTTTCCTGTCTCTCGGTGTGGAAAGAACATCACACCATTGCGAGTAACTTAATGGTCAGGTAATCCAGGAAGTTCCGACGCCAATATAGCGAACAAGTTTTGTTCGCGCCGGGCATTGAAACGGGTCCTCTCACTTCGGAGTAAGTCGCTCTCCCAAGTGAGCTACGCGGACGCATGCTCTCGCTGCTATCTGCCTTTATCTCATGTGTGTCCTGCGGTGCAGGCACGTCACACATGTTTTCACCTCTGTAGTACGTCACAGGTCATAAAGCAACTTGACCTATTTACCAGCCTCTAGTGGCCACAGGTTCTGAGGAATCGGGATAAGATTTGGGATTTAAACATTTGAAGATATGCGCTCGAAATCTATGCAGATCAAATGAATCGTGGTGTCAGCTCAGGAATTACGGAAATTTCCAATGGCAGCACCCACTTTGTGATATCTCATTGTGATCAGTGACTTAAAAAAACACAAGTGGCGTTAACAGTTTCTTTCCAGCCTTAAAAACCACTGAGAAATAGCACTTTCAAATGTGATGAGAAGTAACAACAAAAGAGGAAAGAAAGTCAAAAAGAAACGATGACATCCTTTAATCACTTATTTGCATTGTGTCTGCAGCAGTGATGATGCACATCATTTGCATAAATCACCGTCGCCTATAACGAAACATCCGATTGGCGAACACAGTTTGTTTCACGCCTTCGGAATCAGTTCCAATAAATAGCATTGACGACTGGAAGTTGAGTCAGTATCGTGTCTGCACGAGTAGGAAAACAAGATGATAGTTTCCGCTAAACATCGTGGTGAACTGGTCAAGCTTTATTACATTAATGGTTGTAATGCTTCAGAGGCGTTGTGTATTTTCCGTCCAATCCATAATTTACGTCGGGGTCCATGTTCCATTCAAGCTGTGGATAGACCTCGAGCTGGACGACCTTCCACTCCAGATGAACTTATTGCTGAAGTGCATCACGCGATTAATAACGATCGTCATGCAACTGCACGAGGTGCTTCTCGCATTCTGGATGTCCCTAAAACTACGGTCTTAAAGATTCTTCGATTGGTACTTCAGATGTTCCCGTACTGTTACCATCGAGTCCAAACGTTGCAAGAGGATGACGAACAGCTACGTTTGGAATTCGAGAATGAATTTTTAATAAGATATGAAAGTGACAACAGCTCCCCACTGCGCATATTGTGGACTGACGAAGCACCTTTCACGCTAACTGGTAAAGTGAAATCTGAAAACTGTGTGCATTGGGCAGACAAACATCCCCATGATTTGTTACCTCTTCCCTCACAGATAGCCAGAGTAATTATGTGGTGCAACATCACAAGCACTTCCATTTAAGGCCCCTACTTCTTTGAACAAGTGACTCCTCACGGGTTATGGACGTGCACTGTAACGGGTGCTCGCTACGCAGCAATGTTAACGACTTACGTCATTCCAGAGCTGCAGCAACGACGAGTAATATCTGACGTCATTTGGATGCAAGATGGTCATCATCATCATCATTGTCAACCATTATCAATCCACTGCTGGACGAAGGTCTCCCCAAGTTTCCTCCACAACATTCTGTCTTGTGCCAGTCTCCTCCATGTCACTCCCGCATACTTTCGAATTTCATCCACCCATCTCCCATGTGGTCTTCTTCTGGGTCTTTTCCTGTCCCTTGGAATCCAATCTAAAATTTCGGCTGTCCATCGATGGTCTGCTCTTCTGGCAGTATGTCCAGCCCATTGCCATTTCAGGGATTTAACCCTAATCATGATGTCTTCCACTTTTGTCATTTTTCTGATCCACGAGTTCCTCTTCTTATCTCTCCTGGTTATACCAAGCATGCACCTCTCCATGCTACTTTGAGTTGTCTGCAGCCTTTGTATGTCTCTTTTAGTTAAGGTCCACGTCTCTGCACCATACGTAAGCACTGGAAGGATGCATTGATCTAACACTTTTCTTTTAAGACATAATGGCATATTGCTCTTGAAAATTAGGCTGTTTCTTCCAAAAGCTCTCCAGGCAAGTTCTGTACGCCGATTCATTTCTTCATCAATGTGACCCTCACTTGATATCTGCTGTCCGAGATAAACGTACGTGTCTGTTATCTCCAGCTTTTCTCCATCAATCGATAAATCTTCATTTCTTGTAAAAGCATTCAACATAAATTTTGTCTTCTGAAAGTTCATTTTTAATCCCACTTCTTTACTCTTGTCAGCAAGTTCCTGGATCATACTCTGCAGCTCTGATGAGGTAGTTGCAAAAATGACTACGTCATCAGCAAAACGAAGGTGGGTTAAATAATCTCCATTAATCTTTATCCCCTTGTTTTCCCAGCTCAGCGACTGAAAAACACTCTCCAATGTGGCATTAAAGAGCTTCGGAGATATGGTGTCACCTTGTCTCACTCCCTTTCCAATTTTTACGTGTGTTGTATTTTCAAACAGCCTAATCTTTGCACTTGCATTTTCATAGATGTTATTAATAATATTAATGTATGCGTCTTCAATACCGCAGGTTTTCAGAGCCATTGTAACTGCTGATGGTTTCACCGAATCAAAGGCTTTTTCATAATCGATAAAAGCCATGCACAATGGAAGTTCATATTCCCTCGCTCTTTCAATTAGTTCTCTCAGCACGTGGATATGATCTATTGTGCTGTAGCCACTCCTGAATCCAGCTTGTTCTCTCGGTTGAGCCATATCCAGTGTTACCTTCAAGCGGTGTGAAAGAACTTTAGTGAAGATATTATAAACTACTGATAGGAGGCTGATAGGTCTGTAGTTTCCGAGATCCTCAATGTCACCTTTCTTATGTAGCAGGATCATTGTAGCGGTGTTCCAATCCTCAGGAATCTTTCCTTCATTAAGGCATCGAGTGAAAATTTGGGCGAGTACTGTTTCGATTTCTCCACTTGCTTCTTGTATGATGTCTACAGTAATTCCATCTTCTCCTGGAGCTTTTCCGTGCTTCATGTTCTTGATTGCATGTGCAACTTCTGCTGGGAGGACTGGAAGAACTCTGGTACTGGTACCTTTCATGATGTCTGGAGTACATGTATCATCCCTTTCATATAATTTGGAGTAGAAATCTTTCACTCTTGTCAAAATTTCGCCTCTGTTTCTTGTTACAGAACCATCTTCTTTTCTCAGTGCCATAATCTCTTTTCTTCCCTTACTGAGATGTCCCTTTGCTATCTTTAGGCTTTGGTTGTTTTCAATTGCTTTCCTCACTAATTCACAGTTGAATTGAAAAAGTATCACTGAAGACGTAAGGAAATTCAACTGTGAACTTACTAAGTTATACAGCTTACTAAGTTTTCAAGGAACAGAAAAAAAAAGTGAAAAAACCAGTGGCCAACTTGATGACACTCACACAACTGAAGATCTATTACTAGCTCTGATACCTGGAAATGACAGATGAATCATACCAAGGCCTTATTGGCTCCATGCTGTGTCATTATAACACTCAATCGGCTCTGAGAACAAATGAGAACAATCACACTCATTGGTCACTTTTGAGGTAAGGAAATCCACTTCTTGTTATTTGGTGTAAAAAAAAGTTTTAAATCGTTTTAAGACAACGCAACATGTAATTTGAGAGAAAACAACAATACCTTTACGAATCAAAATATGCGCCGTCATTATCTATCACCTTCCGCCATCGATCGGGCAGCTGACGAATTCCAGCCATGAAGAATACTTCGTCGTGTGACGCGATGAAGTCGTCAACCCATTTTTGCACTTCGTCACATGTCCGGACCGTACAACAGACAAACCATGTTTCATCGATCGGACCAAATAATAGTCTGAAGGGGCTATGTCGGGACTATACGCCGAGTCCTCCAAAACATCCCAGCCAAGCGTCAATAACGTTTCCTTGGCCGATTTCGCGACATGAAGCCTAGCGTTGTCATGCAGTAATTTCCGGGACGCAATCCTTTGCCCGTGAATGGACCTTTCTGACAGATTTACTTGTTCAATTGCAGGAATTGTTACTTGTAACGATCAGCAGTAACAGTTGTATCCGGTCCCAACAGTTCATAATAGAGCACACCCTCCATAACCCAACAGATGCACAGCAGAACTTTTGTAACGTACCAGGAGATGTGACGTACCTGCCAGAAGGACGCACACGATATAAAGGAAGATAGGAATCAGAATAAAACGTCCGCGTAGCTCAATTGGTAGAGCAACTTATTCCGGAATGAGGGGACCCGGGTTCGAATCCTGGCGTGGGCAGAAATGACGGAGAAATTTACTTTGTTATAATGGCGCCCGAACTATCCGGATGACCCGACCGTTCAAAATCTCGCAATGGTGTGATGTTATTTCCACACCGCGAGATAGAAAAAATAAGAGAGTCCCTTCTCCAGCACTTCGAAAAAAAATAATAAGGGGGAGATGATGTAACGTACCAGGAGATGTGACGTACCTGCCAGAAGGACGCACACGACATAAAGGCAGATAGGAATCAGAATAAAACGTCCGCGTAGCTCAATTGGTAGAGTGACTTATTCCGGAATGAGGGGATCCGGGTTCGAGCCCCGGCGCGGATAAAAATGACGGAGAAATTTACTTCGTTATACTTTCTTCGAGTGAATATTGCGTTTCGGCGTCGAAGCAGGGGCGGCGGAAAGTGAAACTCGTTGACCGGGCCCGAAATTTCGAATCGTGGTGCGCCCTCTACCTTCCCGGAACAAACAGAAGAAAAACAATGTCTAAGCAGTGGCGCACATACAGGAGTGGCCGAGCCCCCCCGCCACTGATAGAGTGGAAAATTATTATGTCGAAGTTTGAAACAAAAATTCACAATACGCGGTCTACATATACTTCTTAATCATGTACCGTATAATTATAACATATAATAATTATAAGAGGGTAGTTCTGTTAAATAAATTTAGAAAAATCTAACACGGAAAACAATTTCACTTAACCATTTAACTTTCTTGTACTGTAACATTACTAGTAACTGGATAAGAATAAATGCACAAAAGTCAACCTCCTTAATTGTTACACCACCTGACTACTTTTCCCGGTAAATTTAGGGGAGGGGGTCACCCCCACCTTGGGAAAATTCTGTGGGCCAGGGCGCACGGGCTCCTGGGAAATTTCTGGTTGCGCTACTGTGCCTAAGGAGTTTTGTTGGGAATTAGGACCACACAACCACTTACCTAGAGGAACATTTAAGGAACATCACAACAATCGCACATATGTCAAATAAAAAAATAAAAAAAATAAAAATATTGGCTAAAATTATTGCCCGGGCCCGGGAGGTTTCGCCGACACTGCATCAAAGTCGTTGTTTCACGGGACCTACCCAGTGTTTTTTACGTTTGGGATTGACGTGCCATATCCACTTTTCATCACCCGTAACGATTTCCCACAGGAAAGACTTTATATGTTATTTATTCAACAGATTCAAACACTTCGTGACACGCTCATCCTTGTGCTTCTGACTCAGGTCACGTGGCACCCATTTTCCTTCCTTCTGAATCTTTCCCATTGCGCGTAAACGATTGGAAATGGTTTCTTGCGTTACCCCCAGTTGTTCAGCTAGTTCGTTTTGCGTTTGAGACGTACCTTCATCCAGCAGCAATGCTTGCAGTTCCTCATGTGCGACCTTCTGTGAGGTGCCGCTACGTTCTCGATCGCTTGCATCAAAATCACCTGCTTTAAACCGTCTAAACCAAAACTCACACGTACTTTTCGATACAATGTTCTCCCCCAGAACAGAAAATATCGATGCACATGCTTTTGCAGCCCTTTTTCCTTGATGCAATTCGTAACGAATGCAGTGTCGAATAAATGCAGTATCGCTTGCCATCTTTCACCTACCGATGTGCAAGTGCGTTTGACTGTTGAGCAAACTTATGTGTCACATTTTATACTCTGGACCAGTTACGGTCACATGACAACAACGCGGGGGAATGTCGGATATACACTGAAGAGCAATTTAATTAGAGACATCTGGCGTTATGCAAATATGGCACTGTGGGCGGCCCTGTAAATGGAAACGGCATGACGTATGCAGCGATCCGACAATATAAAGAGTGATGCGACGGGAATCAGCAAGAGTCGGACGCAGTAAGGGTGAGACGAAGGATCTACATGCATTTGATCGTGGGCAAATTGTCGGAGACCGACGAATGGGTCACTCCATCTCGGAAGTCGTGCAGGCACTGATATTTTCACGAGCCACTGTGTCACGGGTGCACCGTGAGTACATCGAATCCAGTAAAACCGTCCGTGCAAGGCCCAACTGCTATGGACAAAAGCGTGTGGATGAGCGGGGTCATCGTTGGCTAGCTCGCATTGTAACAGTGGATAGACGGGCCACAGTGCAAGAAATGACTCCGCAATTTAACACTGGTGCCCAAAAACGTGTAAGCAGCCACACCATCCAGAACCATCTTCTCGTTATGATGTACAGAAGCCATCGTCCCACGAGGGTACCGCTGCTGACCACACATCACAGGGTGCAAAAATTAGCATGGGCGCGGGAACATTGCCACTGGACCCTAGACATGTGGAAAAATGTTCCCTGGACTGATGAGTCGAGTTTCACGTTGGTACATGCGGATGGCAGGATACGAGTACGGCGCAAACCACATGAAGCGATTGATCCTTCTTGCCAGCAGGGAACTCTTCAAGCTGGTGGGGGTGGCATTCTCGTCTGGGGACTGTTTACGTGGACTGAAATGGGACCCCTGGTACGTGTGGCATCGTCCCTCACTGGTCAACGTTACCGGGATATCCTGGACGACCATTTGCGCCCGTTTGTGCGTCTTCAACATCCCACTGGGGACCTCATCCTGCAACAAGACAATGCACCGTGAAATCGCTCCCGAATTGTATTCGAATGGTTGGATGAACACCCCACCGACGTGACCTCGCTTCCTTGGCCAGCTGGGTCACCTGACCTCAATCCCATCGAGCACATCTGGGATGCGATCGAGAGAGATGTTCGAGGTTCTGACCCCCCTCCATCAAATCTTCGTGAACTGTGGGAGTTTGTTCAGGGGTCGTGTATCCGTATGGCTTCCCAACGCTTCCGGTGTCTTGTCGAGTCCATGCCGAGACGAATCGCCGCCGTCATCAGGGCGAAAGGTGGTGCTACACGTTACTAGACAGGTATCTCTAATTCAATTGCTCTTCAGTGTATAAATTAGCGCTATTCGTCACATAAAAAACGATTTAAAACTTATTTGTACACCTAATACATAAGGCAGTAGCGTTTTCTTTTTCTGGTTATTTGACCATAACTTTTGATAGCATAAATATAATTCAACACAGTTTGTTGCATTACATTCTGCAGTAAATTAGCTTTCGTATGATATACACTGACGGAAAAAAAACCCTACACCAAGAGGGGGCTATAACGAAGTAAATTTCTCCGTCATTTTTATCCGCGCCAGGATTCGAACCCGGATCCCCTCATTCCGGAATAAGTTGCTCTACCAATTGAGCTACGCGGACGTTTTATTCTGATTCCTATCTGCCTTTATGTCGTGTGCGTCCTTCTGGCAGGTACGTCACATCTCCTGGTACGTTACATCATCTCCCCCTTTTTTTTTTTTTTTTTGAAGTGCTGGAGAAAGGATTCTCTTATTTTTCCTATCTCGCGGTGTGGAAATAACATCACACCAATGCGAGATTTTGAACGGTCGGGTCATCCGGATAGTTCGGGCGCCATTATAACGAAGTAAATTTCTCCGTCATTTTTATCCGCGCCGGGCGGGGCTCGAACCCGGATCCCCTCATTCCGGGAGAAGTCACTCTACCAATTGAGCTACGCGGACATTTTATTCTGATTCCTATCTTCCTTTATGTCGTGTGCGTCTTTCTGGCAGGTACGTCACATCTCCTGGTACGTTACATCATCTCCCCCTTATTTTTTTTATTTTTATTTTTATTTTTTTTGAAGTACTTTTAGAAGGGATTCTCTTATTTTTCCTATCTCGCGGTGTGGAAAGAACATCACACCAATGCGAGATTTTGAACGGTCGGGTCATCCGGATTGTTCGGGCGCCATTATAACGAAGTAAATTTCTCCGTCATTTTTATCCGCGCCAGGATTCGAACCCGGGCCCCCTCATTCCGGAATAAGTTGCTCTACCAATTGAGCTACGCGGACGTTGATTCTAATTGCTATCTACCTTTATGCGTCTTTCTGGCAGGTACGTCACATCTCCTGGTACGTAACAGGGTTGTGTTAGATAAACGACAGTTGGTAGGCGGTGAGAGTACATCTGTAAGATGACGTCTATGCAAATTTCGCGCTCGGCGCATACTTGCGGCGCTGGTAGCGCCCCTCGGAACATGCAAAGCAGGTTTGCTGTAAATACGCGCTGTAACGTTCGTGAGCGTTAGTTATCGTTGAGATTCGACTTAGGGTGTTGACGTTAGTCAAGAATGACTATAAGAAGACGAAGAAGCCATTATCAACAGCTCACGGAGTTTGAACAAGGTCGTGTAATAGGGCTACGAGAAGGTGGATTTTCTTTCCGCAATATTGCAGAACGACTTGGCAGGAATGTAGCCACTGTGCATGATTGTTGGCAGCGGTGGTCAAGGGAAGGTACTGCCTCAAGAACCGGGTTCCGGCCGGCCACGTGGCACTACTGAGAGGGAAGACCGCCGTGTACGGCGTATGAACGTGGCGCATCGTACCGCGTCTGCGGCAGCAATTCGAGCTGCAGTTGCCACCACAGTGACACAACGAACTGTTACAAATCGGTTACTTGAAGGACAGCTCAGAGCCAGACGCCCTGTAGCGTTCATTCCACTTACTCCAAACTATGCCGTTTGCGACGTCAGTGGTGTCAAGCTAGAGCTCATTGGAGGACGGAGTGGATATCTGTTGTGTTTTCGGATGAAAGCCGGTTCTGCCTGGGTGCCAGTGATGGCCGTGTGTTGGTTAGAAGGAGGCCAGGTGAGCGCCTGCAACCAACCTGTCTGCGGCCGAGACACACTGGACCTACACCTGGAGTTATGGTCTGAGGAGCAATTTCCTATGACAGCAGGAGCACTCTCGTGGTTATCCCACGCACCCTGACGGCACAGTTGTACGTCGGTCTGGTGATTCAACCTGTTGTGCTGCCATTCATGAACAGCATTCCAGTAGGTGTTTTCCAACAGGATAACGCTCGCCCGCATACCGCTGTTGTAACCCAACATGCTCTACAGAGTGTCGACATGTTGCCGTGGCCTGCTAGATCACCAGATCTTTCACCAATCGAGCACGTATGGGACATCATTGGACGACAACTCCAGCGTCAACCCAACCAGCATTACCAGTACCTGTATTGACCGACCAAGTGCAACAGGCATGGAACTCCATCCCACAAACTGACATCCAGCACCTGTACGACACAATGCATGAACGTTTGCGTGCTTGCATTCAACATTCTAGCAATGTACCAGTATTTCACATTTAAAATGGATCTTCTCGCGCTTACAATAAGCTGTGATCTTGAAAACTTAATCGATTAAATATGTTACCTATACAAATGTATTGCCGCCATTTCATTGCTCTACAACAATTCTTTCGTGGTGTTGGGATTTATTTTCCGTCAGTGTTTTATTTTATAGTAATATTATAAAACAGACTGATGTTATGAGCCTCAAACCTTAGAAATACACATTTTCTTAAAGGTTTCCACAATTCTGGTCACTAGTGTATACTACCTGATTAAAAGTATTCGGACACTTGACTATCCATAAATTATTTATAATAGAAAAGGAATTAATATTGAGTTAGTCCACACTTTGCTGTCAACACAGCCTTCACTCTACTGGGTAGGTTTTTTTATCAGATTTTGGTACGTTGCTGGGGAAATTGCCTTCCACGAGAGCGGTCACCAAAGTCGGGGGGGGGGGGGAGTTAGGCCTGTCTCACAATAGGGGTTTCAGTTCATCACAAAAAAATTCCATGGGATTGAGATCGATAATCTTTGCAGGCAAGTCAAGTTCTTCCTCACCCAGCTCATCAAACCATTCCTGCACGGATCTCGCTTTGTGAACGGGAGCATTTTTCTGTTGGTAAGGCATTCACCGAGCTGTTACCATAATGTTAGGAGCACAGAATTGTGTGAAGAATGTCATTATATGCCACAGCGTTAAGATTTCAGGGCACGGGTACTAGAAGGCCGAGTCCAAACAATGAAACACAGCCCCACAGCATGATACCTCCTTCACCCAACTTCACAGTTGGCACAACACAGTCGGATAGGTAACATTCTCCTGGCATTCCCCACATCCAGACTCGTCCGTTGGACTACCAGATGGTGAAGCCCAACGGACGAGACTGGAGTCCAACGGACGAGGTGCATACATTAGCATTATTAATAACATTTATGAAAATGCAAGTGCAAAGGTTCGGATATTTAAGGATACAGAACAAATAAAAATTGGAAAGGGAGTGAGACAAGGTAACACCATATCTCCCAAGCTCTTTAATGCCACATTGCAAAATGTATTTCAATCACTGAACTGGGAAATGAAAGGGATAAAGATTAATGGAGATTATTATTTAACTCACCTTCGTTTTGCTGCTGACGTAGCCATTTTTGCAACAACCCCTTTAGAGCTGCAGAGTATGATCCAGGAACTTGCTGACAAGAGTAAAGAAGTGGGATTAAAAATGTACTTTCCGAAAACAAAAGTGATGTACAATGCTTTTGCAAGAAATGAAGATTTGTCGATTGATGGAGAAAAACTTGAGATAACCGATACCTACAACAGATATCAAGCAAGGGTCACTTTGATGAGGAAGTTAATTGGTGTATAGAACTTAGCTGGAGAGCCTTTGGGAGAAACAGTATAATTTTTAAGAGCAATATGCTCTTATGCTTTAAAAGAAAAGTATTTAATCAATGTATCTTTCCAGTTCTTACATATGGAGCAGAGACGTGAACCTTAACTAAAAAGACATACGAACACTGCAGACAACTGAAAGCAGCATGGAGAGTTGCATGCTTGGTGTAACCAGGAGAGATAAGAAGAGAAACTCGTGAATCAGGAAAATGACTAGAGTGGGAGACATCGTGAACAGAGTAAAATCCTTGAAATGGCAATAAGCTGGACATATTGCGAGAAGGTTGACCACCGATGGACAACAGAAATTTTAAACTGGATTCCAAGGGACAGGAAAAGACCCAGAAGAAGACCACGTGGGGGTTTGTGGATGAAATTCAAAAGCATGCAGGAGTAACATGGAGGAGACTGGCACAAGACAGACCGTTATTAAAGAAACTTGGGGAGACCCTCATCCAGCAGCGGATTGATAATGGTTGACAATGATGATGATGATGCTATATATATATAATGAAAAAATATGAATCCTCTGCTTCTGTTATGCTATACGGAAGTCACATTTATCTCTAATTTTCTTATGCGGCAATTTTTATGTATTATTAATCAGATTTAATGTATGAAGAAGGAATCAATAAGGTCAGTTACCACTGAATTAGGTAAGTGGAAACTTTACGCCTGCTCACGTCACACAGAGCGGTCAACATAAAGACATTTTTGTTAGAAAAATGGTTGCAGAGAAAGAGACGACGTTTTTGTTCTCCCAACCTTGATACAGGAATTTTTTTGATGTTTCTCAAGCTGCGACTGAAACGTCGCAGATTTGATGAGATTTCTGAAGTATCAGATTACCGTGACGTCGGAACTGAACATCATCAGAGCAAACAAGTTTTACAGGTCACTCTCACGAATTCGAAGCCTTGGGGATTATTTTGAGGGAAACGAAGGATAAGCTTGTTCCTCGCTTCTCCGAACATAGTTCCCCAGGGATCAAGTACAGTGTGCATCGTGGTTTTTATTTTTATCCAATCTCATTAGATTTCATTTTATGTTTGCTGCACTGCATGTAGCGTCCTCGACGTGTGCCAGTTTAAAGTTCTTTTATAAATGTTAATGGAAGACGGTAAATTACTGTCGTAGCTTATACACTCAGTAGGCAAAACATTAGAGATAGGGGTGATGGGCAGTTGACATGGGCATCCCGCGCAGAATGGAACAGCCCAAACCGAACGTAAGCGATAAATGGGAAGAGAGTATGGCTTTCCAACAGTGTATCGCAATCGGCAAACATTAGAGATAGGGGTGATGGGCAGTTGACATGGGCATCCCCGCGCAGAATGAAACAGCCCAAACCGAACGTAAGCGATAAATGGGAAGAGAGTATGGCTTTCCAACAGTGTATCGCAATCGGCAAACATTAGAGATAGGGGTGATGGGCAGTTGACATGGGCATCCCCGCGCAGAATGAAACAGCCCAAACCGCACGTAAGCGATAAATGGGAAGAGAGTATGGCTTTCCAACAGTGTATCGCAATCGGCAAACATTAGAGATAGGGGTGATGGGCAGTTGACATGGGCATCCCCGCGCAGAATGAAACAGCCCAAACCGAACGTAAGCGATAAATGGGAAGAGAGTATGGCTTTCCAACAGTGTATCGCAATCGGAAAACATTAGAGATAGGGGTGATGGGCAGTTGACATGGGCATCCCCGCGCAGAATGAAACAGCCCAAACCGAACGTAAGCGATAAATGGGAAGAGAGTATGGCTTTCCAACAGTGTATCGCAATCGGCAAACATTAGAGATAGGGGTGATGGGCACTTGACATGGGCATCCCCGCGCAGAATGAAACAGCCCAAACGAACGTAAGCGATAAATGGGAAGAGAGTATGGCTTTCCAACAGTGTATCGCAATCGGCAAACATTAGAGATAGGGGTGATGGGCAGTTCACATGGGCATCCCCGCGCAGAATGAAACAGCCAAAACCGAACGTAGGCGATAAATGGGAAGAGAGTAGGGCTTTCCAACAGTGTATCGCAATCGGCAAACATTAGAGATAGAGGTGATGGGCAGTTGACATGGGCATTTCCGCGCAGAATGGAACAGCCCAAACCGAACGTAAGCGATAAATGGGAAGAGAGTATGGCTTCCCAACAGTGTATCGCAATCGGCAAACATTAGAGATAGAGGTGATGGGCAGTTGACATGGCCATTTCCGCGCAGAATGGAACAGCCCAAACCGAACGTAAGCGATAAATGGGAAGAGAGTATGGCTTTCCAACAGTGTATCGCAATCGGCAAACATTAGAGATAGAGGTGATGGGCAGTTGACATGGGCATTTCCGCGCAGAATGGAACAGCCCAAACCGAACGTAAGCGATAAATGGGAAGAGAGTATGGCTTTCCAACAGTGTATCGCAATCGGCAAACATTAGAGATAGGGGTGATGGACAGTTCACATGGGCATCCCCGCGCAGAATGAAACAGCCCAAACCGAACGTAGGCGATAAATGGGAAGAGAGTAGGGCTTCCCAACAGTGTATCGCAATCGGCAAACATTAGAGATAGAGGTGATGGGCAGTTGACATGGGCATTTCCGCGCAGAATGGAACAGCCCAAACCGAACGTAAGCGATAAATGGGAAGAGAGTATGGCTTCCCAACAGTGTATCGCAATCGGCAAACATTAGAGATAGGGGTGATGGACAGTTGACATGGGCATCCCAGCGCAGAATGAAACAGCCCAAACCGTACGTAAGAGATATATAGGCAGGGAGTATGGCTTCCCAACAGTGTATAACAATTGACGAACATGGGTAAACACGGTGATCGTGGACGAATTGTCGCCACAAGACAGATGGGTCATTCTATCGAATGTTCTTTCCCCCTAGGGTTCAAGTCTAAGAATCCTGGGTAGCACCCAGAGAGCAAGGGGTGGTCGACCACACGCCATTGATGACGGAGACAACGTAGACTAACCAGACTCGATCAGACAGACTGTTTGGCAAAGGCGGCGCAAATCACATCCAGGTAAAATATCGGAGGCCCAAGCATCGTCAGCGAGCATCTACACGGGTGCTACTGTTGACTGCTCGACATCGGAAATTACGCTCACCTGGTGCCTGGAACACCAAAACTGGACCTCTGCAGAATGGCGCCGCGTCGCGGGGTCACATGACTCCCGTTTTTAGTTATACCGAGCTGTCGGGAGGATGCGGGTGTGGCGTTGACAACATGACGCCATGGCCTCTTCATGCCCGGAGACCCTCTTCAAGGCGGTGGTGGCTCTGCAATGGTATAGAGAGCATTCTCAAAAACGCATTAGGTCCCTTAGTGTGGCTGGAGAGGTTCTTAATAGATGCGCGCTACCAGCATGGGATGGATGATCACCTACACGCTTTCATGACTTTCGCACATCGTACGGCTCATGGTTTGTTCCAGCAGAACAATGAGCCGCCCTACTGGGCCGCAACCACGCAGACGTGGCTCAAGGAACACTCATCTTAGTTTGGTACTATCCAGTGGCCCCCAAGGTCTCCGGATTTAAACCCTGTGGAAGTTCTCTAAGAGGCCGCGGAGCGCAACATCAGATCAATGCATCCTGAATCGACGAGATGTGAATAATGCTGCAACATGCATGGCTGGAAGAAATACTCCGGTATCTATTAGAGATGAGTTCGCGCTTAATTTTTGGAGCCCGGGCCCGGCCCGTTTTTTTTATTACATGTGTTTGCTGAGCCCGGGCCCGGATTCTTGGAAAATTTTGCTTATCAAGGCCTGCATTTATGCATTATACACTGGCCAAAGATATGGCCCAAGCAAGGATTAGTTTAAAAATCATTAGTTTAAAAAGTTTAGTTCAGTTAATCCACTTCACAATATTAATATGTTTTTTATAAATACTACGCATAAAGCTAAATGTCCTAAAATGTGGATTTGAAAATAAATAAATAATCAACGTTCCCTTCGACCGTATCATGGAATCAGTAATTTTGGTAAAAGATGAAGAAAAGAAAATCGTTTAGAAACAAAAAATTCCATTCGTTATTTCTTTTTGATTTCTAAATTTTCTTTTATTTTGAATAAATTGCATTATAAAACGTAAAACGCCGTACAGACATTTGCAAGTGTTTGAAATTTTGACTCTAGAAAACGAATCTTTGCAATATAATTTACATATATGCTGATTGGTAAAGGCAGTTTAGAGTGATGTAGTAGAATATGAAACAAAGCATGTATGGAAATTTCCAAAATTAAAAAAAAAGAACGTAAAAGCATTCCAGACCAGATTATTCTGCATTTTGTAACATTAACAAAGCTTTGCGCTTAATAGTATAATAATCACGATATTATCATATGTGTGTGCAGCTTCCAGATCAAGTTCATCATGAAAAGAGAGAGAGAGAGAGAGAATTGCATCTAATGCTTCAGCGCTTCAACTTGATCTTCTTTTCTCTAAAACTCGACCTGCTGCACTAAAAACCAACGTCACCCCAAAAATCGCGGGAGTGAGGAAATTTAAAAAAATTAATTACAATACTTCTAACTGCACAATTTTGGAAATTAATACATCATTTTAAAGATAAGATTCTTGATTTTTAATAAAATACAAAAAATGGGAATGTGATTTTTTCCAGTTTTTCGATACCAGATCTCCTTAAACTAATCCTTGCTTGGGCCATCGTTTAGACAATGCATAATGCAAGTCTTGCTAAGCAAATTTTGTCTTGCAATGGCAGCTAGCTTAGGAAATTGAAAATCCTTCCACCATGGTAACAAATCCACAATGAAATTCAACACGTGTAATTCAACAGGGCTCGGGATTACACGTGTTGAATAAATCACAGTAATGAAATTCAAGACGTAATTCCGAGCCCGGGCTCAGCCCGGGTTTTTTGGTAGTTTATGAATTCTGAGCCCGGGCCCGAGCTCATCTCTAGAGTCTACGCCTCGGCGTGTACAAGCTTCGCGCTAGAGGTGGACCAACGTGCAATTAGGTCGGTATCTCTAATATTTTTTCCATTGAGTGTATTTAGTCTCTGAAAAATGGACAAACCAGAAGACAAGGTTATTCCCCCCCCCCTTCCATTTTATAAGAAATGTCTGCGAAAATTTCGAATAGGTTTCATAAAAGGAAAGCCCTAAACTTTTCGTGAATCGTTCTCTATGAGAAAAGTCAAACTAAAGAATATAGGAAATTCTATGAAAATTCCCTTCAGGTTCTTTCACCAGTAAGCTGTCGCACACAGTGACACAGCAATAACAACGGACACAAAAATGTCAGCGATAAAAAAACACGCAGATACATATGTTTTAAAGATTAAAGGCCGCGTGTTCCGTACGTGAAAGCAGACACGGAAGCTGTCAGGACGTTTGCGAATATATAACAATCAATGGAAGTCAAACAACATCAAAACCGTCAGTTCTGCGTGTCTCTCCAAAAAATGTTGTATTAAAGTGCGACGAAGCTTAAATAAAATGCTGCACGTAGACATTAAAGAACGACCTCTGCCTGCAGCAGTTTGTATTATTAAAGTCGGTTCTACTGGACCAGAGCTGCGTGTATGCTTGACACGTCTGGATTGTCGCCTATGATGAAAAAATAAGCAAAGCTGTGAAACGACATAGGTTATAAGACTTTTGGAATTGGAAAATGCGTCACTGTTCATTTCCCCGCAACTCCCGGCAAGCTATGTATGTTATTCAAGAAGCTTGAAACTCGAATCCGGGTAAATCAGAGAATACGAAAAAGTACGGAAGAATAACATCTTTCAGAGATTCAAGGTTAAATTGCTGAAATAATTAGTTATAAATACGTCATCAGGATTCGGAAAATACACTGAAGTGCCAGAAAAACTTGTGCAGAAGAGCTTTTACAAAATATATAGCTACGTCACCTATGCGCGTACTCGGTTGGGTCCGCCAGTGTGTATATAAAGCGCCAGACATCCTTGCCAGCTGTCAGAGCTGTTTTCGGCATGAGAATGACAAGTAATAACGATTTAAGCGATTTTCAATGCGGTGTCATAGTTGGTGTTCGTGAGATGGGCCATAGTATTTCGGTGGTGGAAACGAAGTTCGGATTTTCAAGGACGACCATTGCAAGGGTGTACCGTGACAACAAAATTTCCGGCAAAACCTCCAACCTACGATACCAGTGTGGCCGTAAAAAGACATTGGGTGAACGTGACCATCGTCGGCTGTCAAGAATCGTTTCACGCAATAGGCGTGCAACACTCTCGCAGGTGTCATCGGAATTCAATGCTGAAGCCTCAACAAGCATCAGCGTCCGGACTGTGCAACGTACCCTGCACGATATGAGCTTTGGGAGTCGACGCCCAACTCGAGTCCCCTTGATGGGTGCACGACACAGAGCTATGTGCCTCGCTTGGGCACGGCAACACCGTCACTGGACACTTGACTGGAAACAAGTAGCCTGGCCCAACAAGTCGCGTTTCCAACTGTACCGGGCAGATGGAAGGATTCGTGTGTGGCGCAAACCGCATGAAGCCATGGATCCCGCCTGTCAATAGGGAACTGTACCGGCTGGTGGGGGGTACGTAATGATATGGGGTGTGTTTAGCAGGCCTTCACTAGGACCCCTGGTACGTCTATAGACGTCTGTAACCGGCAAACACTATGTGCGCATCCTTTCTGACTAGGTACACCCGTTCATGTCCTGCATTCATTTTGATGGGTTGGGCCTGTTCCAACAGGACAATGCACCTCCACGCAAGTGTCGGGACGCCACATTATAGTTAGAGGAGCATTCATCTGAGTTTGGGGTGTTGCCATTCCCACCCAAGTCCCCAGATCTGAAAGTGATAGTACACATTTGAGATGCCACGCAACGCGCTATCGAACACAGGAATCCGAGACCTCGGAATACACCCAAAATGTGGAACGCTCTGCAGGAAGTGTGTGCATTGCCTACAGCATATTAACAGAATCTAGTGGAGTCCATGCCTTGTCGTATTTCTGCAGTCCTGCGCTCCCATGGGGGACCTACCAAGTATTAGACTGGTGTACCAGTTTTTTTTTGCACTTCAGTGTATCTTAACTCAGTACATTACTGCGTAAAATTAAATGCTTTTTGAAACAGCGGTAGGTAAGAGAAATAGAACTTTTATCAATGATTAATGCAAGGTGCGTAGAGAATGATGATGCTCTTGGATTCTTCTTCAATGCCTAAACAGCCCTGTGTGGGCTCAGGCCATCTCAAAGAATCTTTCGTGAGATTTCGTAACGAGAGAGTTTTGGACGAGGTGGCATCGTTAGCCCGACGCTCAACCCCAAATCTGGAGGGCCTAGGGGCAAAGTGCGTCCGGGGCTGACTTCACATGGAACCATTCACGAATTCACGTCCTTAAACACAGAAAGTCTGCGGAAAACTTCGGAAAAAACGAAGACCAAATGGCCGGCAGGACTGGAATTCGAACACCCGTCAGAGACGGCCGCCTTTCATACAGTGCATAGCGACTTAACCAACAGCGCTACGCCGGTTGTGGTGCAGATGGATTAGGTCGCATAAATGGCATGATTTTAGATTCAAAACGAAACAGCTTCGAAAGTTTATATTACGTCTGTCTTAACTTGTAAGAGCAAAATGGTAACAATTAGCGTGAGAAATACAAATTGGAGAATATGTCCAACACTAGAGGACCGATTGTAAAGATTTTTCAGAGAACGCTAAGTTGACGTACTCAAGCTACTTTGTGCTACCTCTTGTAGAAATATGCTAAGGACGAACTACGCCATCGAACTAGCAGGTTCGTGGTCTTGATGAACTTTGTTCTGAGAGAAGTGCGGCAACTGAAGCTTGAGTTGGACTATTAGTAAAAGACTGGCTCCGCACCATCGCTTAGGAGACCTTTCACGGCTGATACAATAACCAGAAGGCTGGGACAAAAACGCTCACGAGCCACAAGTCAAAAAGCGGTATCTGTCTCTAACAGCTCATTTCCATAGTGAGTTGACAGCCAGGCAGGAGCTCTCCTCTCCCACGAGAACTGCGATATCAAGGCAAACAGTTTAAAGAAGACCCCACATGAGAGGTCTGTATGCAATAAGGCCAAAGGTCTGCATCCAAGTCACCGCATCGCACAGAAGGGTCCATCTGAATCGGGGCCCGACAACATCATCCCTTGACACCTGATCAGTTGGACTGTGTTTTTTTCCATGATGAGCAGCGGTAGAGCCTAAACACGGATTCTCGACGTGTGTACGTTTGTAGATAGGCAGGAAGCCGATATCTTCCCTCCAACGTTAAGGAAATTGACCTCTACGGTGGCCAAAGACTCTTGGTTTGGGCTGACATAATGTTGCATGGACAAACGCAGCTACACGTCTTTCCAAGAGGAACCCTGACTGCTGCACGCTACAGGGAATTCATCCTCGAGCTTTATGTGCGACTTTTCAGGGAAGCTGTTTGCCCTCAGTTTCTTTTTATGCACCATAACGCCCATCCCCATAGAGTTTGGCTAGCCGATGAATACCTGGACTGTGAGGATAGTCACAAAATAGAGTGACCCGACCTGGACCCGACAGAGCATGTCCGGGATGCGATGGTAAGAGCAATTGCCAGCAGACAGCCCCCTCCTAGAATTCTCCCGCGACTCTGACTCGTCTTGGTGGAGGAGTGGCACCTTTTGTCCCAAACTCTCTTTCACAGGGTTGTAAACAGCATGAGGGCTCATTCTGTGAGTTGTATCGCTGTTTGGGAGAACTACACTCCGTATTATCTCTACAAAATCCGCGCTATTTGCTGCATCCCTTTTGGACTTCCATGCATGCTTCCTCCTCATGGGGTGATGTCATTCCTTTTCTGTCGAATGTTGTTGCGTTATCAATATGTATCATCATTGTCAACCATTATCAATCCACTGCTGGACGAAGGTATCCCCAAGTTTTCTCCACAACGGCCTGTCTTGTGCCAGTCTCCTCCATGTCACTCCTGCATACTTTCGAATTTCATCCACCCATCTCCCATGTGGTCTTCTTCTGGGTCTTTTCCTGTCCCTTGGAATCCAATCTAAAATTTCGGCTGTCCATCGATGGTCTGTCCTTCTGGCAGTACATCCAGCGCATTGCCATTTCAGGGATTTAACTCTGATCATGATGTCTTCCACTCTCGTCATTTTTCGGATCCACGAGTTCCTCTTCTTATCTCTCCTGGTTACACCAAGCATGCACCTCTCCATGCTGCTTTGAGTTGTCTGCAGCCTTTGTATGTCTCTTTTAGTTAAGGTCCACGTCTCTGCACCATATGTAAGCATTGGAAGGATGCATTGATTAAAAACTTTTCTTTTAAGACATAATGGCATATTGCTCTTGAAAATTATGCTGTTTCTTCCAAAAGCTCTCCAGGCAAGTTTTGTACGCCGATTAATTTCTTCATCAATGTGACCCTCACTTGATATCTGCTGTCCAAGATAAACGTACGTATCTGTTATCTCTAGTTTTTCTCCATCAATCGATAAATCTTCATTTCTTGTAAAAGCATTGAACATCACTTTTGTCTTCTGAAAGTTCATTTTTAATCCCACTTCTTTACTCTTGTCAGCAAGTTCCTGGATCATACTCTGCAGCTCTGATGGGGTAGTTGCAAAAATGACTACGTCATCAGCAAAACGAAGGTGGGTTAGATTATCTCCATTAATCTTTATCCCCTTGTTTTCCCAGCTCAGCGACTGAAAGTCACCTTCCAATGTGGCATTAAAGAGCTTCGGAGATATGGTGTCACCTTGTCTCACTCCCTTTCCAATTTTTATGTGTGTTGTAGTTTCAAACAGCCTAATCTTTGCACTTGCATTTTCATAGATGTTATTAATAATATTAATGTATGCATCTTCAATACCGCAGGTTTTCAGAGCCATTGTAACTGCTGATGGTTTCACCGAATCAAAGGCTTTTTCATAATCGATAAAAGCCATGCACAATGGAAGTTCATATTCCCTCGCTCTTTCAATTAGTTCTCTCAGTACGTGGATATGATCTATTGTGCTGTAGCCACTCCTGAATCCAGCTTGTTCTCTTGGTTGATCAATATGTGTATACACTCCTGTTAATAGAAATTGCAAGACCATGAAGAAATGCTCCAATTTGTACTAAATTTGCAGGGTGGGTAGGACGCCATGAGAGATGCAAATTATTACAATTGCAGCGCACGTCCAAATGTGAGGCGCGTCACACCAGGGGGTATAGAAGAAGGCGTACAGAGAGCAGGTTTTTTAACTTGTCATCGCTGAACTCGACCACAACATGTAAACATGCCGCGTAGAAGAACAAGACAACCATACGAACATTTCTCGGAGTTTGAAAGAGGTAGAATCGATTCACAGAAGGTGGTTTAGCACACCGTGATGTTGCTGCACGCGTTAGGTCTAACGCAATTACCGTTATGTATACATGCTGTCAATGGACAGCAATAGGTTCTACGCATCGTCGTGAAAGATGTGGAGCTCGAAATCGGAAGACCGAGCGGGAAGACAGGCACTTCCACCATATGGCATCGTGGACAACACCATCCACGACACTTACGCAGCAATGGAAGTTGGTCACGCATTGTCCGATATCTGCAAACACTGTTCGACACCGATTGCTGCAGAGAGGCCTCGTTACTCGAAGTCCATTGCTGCGACTTCCCTTGACTCTTAACCATAGGCTCCGGCGATTGCAGTGGTGCCGTGAACGTCGAAACTGGAGTGCTGAATTGGAGCATATTGTGTTTTCGGACGAGTCCAGATTCAATCTAAGGCATCACGACGGGCGAATCCTTCTTCGCAGACACTCTGGTGATCTCTACCTGGAAGACTGCATGGTGCAGCGCCATGCCGGCCTCACGCCGAGCGTGATGGCCTGGGGTGCTATTGTGTTCCGTTCACGCTCTTGGTCTACTAAGCATCACATGCACATTGAACAGCCAATGCTACATCACGGAAGTGTTGGAAGCTGAACTTCTACCCTTCTTTCAGACGATCCCTGGAGCCGTTTTCCAATAAGACAATGCCCGACTCCATGTTGCTCGTACTGTCCAAGATGTACTCTGCGCGCATCAAGTCGCTCGTCTTTCCTCGTCTGCTCGCTCGCCAGATTTGTCACCTATAGAGAACGTCTGGGGTGTCATCGCGCAACGAGTGGTCGCATGGCTTTCTCCGCCTGTCACAATTACAGAATTGTTGATGCGTGTAGAACCCGAATGGACTGCGGTACCACAGATGACCATCCAAACTCTGTTTCATTCAATCCCCACGGCGTGTGGCGACGGTTATCATCGCCCATGGTGAATTTAGTTAGTACTGCCTTCCTCATCACGAACCGGCATTTAATTGTGATCGTTTGCAGCTTGTACCGTAACTCACTCCCATAAATTGCATTGAGATTGCTTGTTTCTTTCTTGGTGTTGCAAGTTCTATTAACAGCAGTCTATATACACTATATTGACAAAAGTCACCGGACATCCTTTCAAAAGCAAATGAACGGATCCGCTGCGTTGTTAAGATGCGCGGTACAGCTGCAAACGATATAAAAACCAGACTGCAGCTGACCGCGATCATATCGCACGGTGAGGTTGAGTAAAAATGTCGCGGCGGGAGAAAACTGACTTTGAGAAAGAAAAGATTGTTGGGTGTTATATTAGTGAGTTATCCATAATAAAAACCGATAGGTGTTTAAACATACCCAAGTCAGCTCTTTTGGATGTATACTGAATAAGTGGAAGACACATGGCGTGTCTGAAGCAGCAAAACCTCTGTCACTGATTTTCTACCTTTTGGCAGATCAAAGAAAATCAGTGACAGAGGATGTCGAAGCCTCAGGAGAGTCGTTACAGCTAATCGACGGAGTACAGCACAAGATCTCAGTGTACAGGTGAGTAAAAATGCTTGAACCTCGGTACGTAAACGTACCATTCCCAGAGAACTGCATTCCATGGGTTACCTTGGTCGAACGGCTGCTATAAGCCTTTCATCTCCTCTGGGAATGCTACTTGTCGTTTAGTATGATGTAAAGAACATTGATCGTGGACCGTAGATCAATGGAAACTGATCCTACGAACTGGTGAATCCAGATACACGATCCATTAGTCTGATGGCCGTGTGTAGGTATGGCGGTAGCCCGGGAACGCTATTTACCACAGTTTAATGTTCTTACGGTCAAGTTTGGAGCTGGTAGTGTACCCGTGTGGAGGTGTTTTTCGTGGTATGGTCCCAGCCAATTGGTTATCGTGGACAAACCTGTTAAGCAGCACGTCTACCTTGATATTCTGGACAATTATGCCCTGCCAACTCTGCAGCAATGCTATGAAACCGAGCCTTGTTGGTCCCACAGTATGATGCACCGAGCCATAAAACAAGGGATGTTACGGAGTGGTTTGACGTTTGACGATAATTCCGTATCGTGTGTGGACTGGCCAGCACAGAGCCCTGATCTTAATCCCATAGAGCACCTATGGGATGAATTAGAGCGCCGCATAAGAAGTTAGGAACCAAGGCTTACTACTAAGCAACAGTTAGCGGCAGCATTATGTACTGAATGGAAACGCATACCAATCGCTGTGTTCTAAAACCTTGTCGAAAGCATGTCTCGAAGGGTCAATGCATGCATTAAGGCCAAAGGTGGACCGACACCGTACTAATGTATGTCAATAAATGCTATGTTATGTTTCACGTCTAGGTGTCCGATTACTTTTGTCAATACAGTGTATGTCCATACCGACTATCATTAAACTCTGTCATGTGGATTTAGTGTTATTCACGACTTTGTGCTTGTCACGTTAATTTTGCACACCGGTGTATTATGAGCATCTACCTAGTACTGTGTTGGTTCTCCCTGAGTTGCCACCTCTGCTGCTATGTGACGAAACACAGATGACCCACAATCCTTTAAACGCCTTAGAAAGGAACACTGATGGTGGTCGTAGTGCCATGCTGTGAACAAGCATATCTTTGGGCGACCTAACAGATTTTCATACCGGCTCTATGAATGCTCATAGTTATAGGGATGAGATCGTTCAAGGCTTTATTAGGCCCTATGCAGGAACAGTTAGCGACTATTTTATTTTTCAGCACGATAATGCACGTCCTCAATGTGTAAGAATTGTTGACCAATACCTTGCGGAGAACAGCATCAACAGTATGGAATGGCCAGCTTGTTCCCCTTATCTCAATCCTATTGTGCATGCTTGGGATGCTTAAGAGGGACATGTTGCAGCTCTTTAATACCCTTGGGCCGCTGGTAGCCTAGTGGGTAACGATCGTGACTGCCACGGAAAGGGCCTCAGGTTCGATCCCAGGCAGGTACGAACGCTCGATCCAACAAATATTCGCCGTGTGTCGGATGGGCACGTTAAGCAGTGGGGACCCGGGTACTGGCTCCCCGGTAATAAATGAGGGCGCCTCCCCCTTTCTACTTCGCTTCCGTGTCACTTTCCTATCGGGCACTCTAGCCCAAATCTCCCAGCTTCCTATTTCTAAGGGTTGTTTAAGACCTGTGGTCAGACACTCCCTTCCTAAAATCTTTTACATATGATCATGACTCTTTAACACCCTCCACAAAATCTTCGAGAGCTTTGAGGCGTCTTGGATGAGCAATGGTCATTACTGCCATGACAGCTTTCAGCGATTCATTATTTGCCCGTGATTTACTTTGGCTAACACCGGCATACCACAGTTAGCAAACGCACTGTGCCTAGTGTAGGAGGTGGACGCTTCTGACGGGTATTCGAATCCGTTCCTGCCGCCCATCTAGTCTGCGGAAAGCCGCAGACTCCCCGTGTGTGGGAACGCGAATGCGTGGATGGTTCCCTCTGAAGTCGGCCCCGGACGCACTTAGAACCTGGTCCTGCTTCCCTGACAGGGCTTACGTAAAAACACAAGACGACTGTAATATGCTGCCATCTGGTGGCCGCTGGTAGTAAAATTACAAGCCGATTGTAATCTGCTGTCATCTGGTGGCCGCTGGTAGTAAAATTACAAGCCGATTGTAATCTGCTGCCATCTGGTGGCCGCTGATACTAAAATTACAAGCCGATTGTAATCTGCTGCCACTGGTGGCCGCTGGTAGTAAAATTACAAGCCGATTGTAATCTGCTGCCATCTGGTGGCCGCTGGTAGTAAAATTACAAGCCGATTGTAATCTGCTGCCGTCTGGTGGCCGCTGGTAGTAAAATTACAAGCCGATTGTAATCTGCTGTCATCTGGTGGCCGCTGGTAGTAAAATTACAAGCCGATTCTAATCTGCTGCCATCTGGTGGCCGCTGGTAGTACAATTACAAGCCGATTGTAATCTGCTGCCATCTGGTGGCCGCTGGTAGTAAAATTACAAGCCGATTCTAATCTGCTGCCATCTGGTGGCCGCTGGTAGTAAAATTACAAGCCGATTCTAATCTGCTGCCATCTGGTGGCCGCTGGTAGTAAAATTACAAGCCGATTATAATCTGCTGCCATCTGGTGGCCGCTGGTAGTAAAATTACAAGCCGATTGTGATCTGCTGCCGTCTGGTGGCCGCTGGTAGTAAAATTACAAGCCGATTGTAATCTGCTGCCATCTGATGTCCGGCTCCTACGGGCATTTGTCCCATGATTGGTGATGATGATGACTTTGGCTATCTCGTTTTAGGCGTACCTTGTAACCAGGTATGCGTGCCTGCTGTTTGTTCTTTAATTAATTTTCAGTTTTCATGTTTTGTACGTGTAATACGAAAGAGAATACTAAATTATAAGCTTTTCTCAAATTTCGTCCTCCTTACAACTTTTTCATACGTTTCAAAATTTCATTTCGTTCCTTAGTTTATGCGAACTAGAGTAGTTTGTTTTTATGGAATAATCAGTTTTCTTGCTACTGATAGTTTTCGGATAATAACCTATTGTACTGAACCGCTATTTGAAGTAAGAATTACATGCAGCGACAACAAGAAAGAAGATTGAATGATTTCCGTTAAGTTTTGCCGTTGTCACAGAAGTTCACTGAATGAATAGTATTTTACAGAATAGTAATGAAACACTTGGAAGAAGTAGAATTGTCTTTATTCCCTTATTTCGCATTTCCTTTCCGTTTGCGAGCAAATACTGAACGTAAGCGCCAATTCTTTCTGTAATGATTTTTCGTTCCTTGATCTAAGAACATTCGGTGCCGCAGCGTTTCAAAAGAATAGGCACTAATGCCGAAAGTTTTCCATCAGATAACGTAATGGATATTTGCATTAATTTGATATTAATACTTGCTAATATATTTTTTCCCGCGCTTTTTGTTTAGCCATATTCATTTTCCCTGTCGCCTAATATATCAGTGGTGAAGATTTAGCAAACAATATGAAGGAAACCGGTCAGTCTTTATTTTCCAAAGTTTTCCCCTTGTTTTGTGTGATAAGATCGCTGCCAGACTGTATCAGAGTTCAGTAATCTTTCTGTTTCCGAGAAGATGAGCAAGCAGCACAAAATTACATTTTAACTGCCATCATGTCTGATGCGGCTCATATTAATTCTGGTGGCTATTTCGTGTATTGATTACATTCGTAATTTCTTCCCGATAGATTGAAAGGATTTTTGGTCTTGTGTTTCTAATGAGTGCCGCAAATACATTCCCTTGATATGCACTGGTGCTTAAAATTAAAGGAGAATCTACATAAGCGTATACAGCTGCCGATGAGACCATAAAATAATGCAGTAAAAATTGGCGAATATGCAAATCTTTCTACGTGGAAGACTATTCCGCATTTACTTTTGCCAAAGGTAAGCCGAACAATGAAAATTAAGATTGCGTCAAAAAGACACGCGGATCTACTTGCATCTCGTAGCTGCTCTAGGCAAGTTGAGTAGATTATGTCACGACGGCATCGTATGGATGACTTTCAGCGGTGGAGAGCGATCGGGAGAATGGAAGTATGTCAGTCCCAGACGGAGCGATTGGTAGGATGGAAGCTGGTCAGTCCCACACGGAAGAGATAGATAGGGTGGAAGCAGGTTAGTTCCGAAAGGAAGCGATTGGTAGGATGGAGTCAGGTCAGTCCCAGATGGAAGCGATTGGTAGGATGGAAGCAGGTCAGTCGCGGACGAAAGTTTCCAGTGCATTCAATGTTCGACGAAATGAGAACATTGAATGATTCTGGAGGAAGTTATACTGAAAGGCTCGAGAAAAATGAGAACTTTGAATCACTCTGGAGAAAGGTACTGAAAGACTCTCCAGAAAGACTATGGAGAGTCTTTCAGTTCAGGATTTCCGATGACGTCGCCCAGGTATTTTTTCTCCTTAGACGTGCTTTCGCCACCGAGATCACTCCGTTGCAGTGGTTCACTCACCCAGGTGAGGTCGTGTTGTAAGTCAAAAATATGCATTGCCCTGTGATGAAGCCTCTGGTAAAGGTGTCCGTGTGATGGTAGGATTCCCAATGACGTCGCCCAGGCATTCTCACTCCTTACACGTGCTTTTGCCACCGAGATCACTCTGATGCAGTGGTCCACTAGGTCAGGTGAGGACATGTTGTAAGTCAAAAATATACATAGCCCTGTGATGAAGTCTCTGGTAAAGGTGTCCATGTGATGGTAGCATTCCCGATGACGTCGTCCAGGTATTCTCACACCTTACACGTGCTTTCGTCACCGAGATCACTCCGATGTAGTAATCCACCCGCCCAGGTGAAGACGACCAAACTTAGCTACACTGATCCGTTTCGTCCTTTTTTCTCGCTCACCTATCACGTGAGTGGTACGCAATTGCAATCATTTACATAACCCAACACTGTCGACACAAGTTTCATGCTACTCCGATAAATATTTCGTGTCGTGGTATTTTCTATGTCGAGGGCTGTGTATTCTTGTGATTCCCATTAATATCAGTAAGGCCTCATTAACATTCTTATATCAATTACTGTCTTATATCAATACAGTCGATATCAGATATAATAGGGTGATTAAAATGCCATTGCCATTTTGAAAAGTCACCCTGAGTCAATTACTCAGTGCTCATGTGTTATGTAGATAAGATCAATGCATGACCGGAAAACCAGTACCGTTTAGTTGGTGTAAAGTGGAACACATGCTGCCGTGATTTTTTGGAAAATATTCTACTATCAAAAGCTATGGACAAGAAATACACGATCCTGGTGCTGTTGCGATTTTTCTTTTTAAAAAGTTGCCGCTGCAGTTATTCATTTAAAAAAGTTGACCGCTGTAGTTTTTCTTTTAAAAAAGTTGACCGCTGCAGTTTTTCTTTTTAAAAAAGTTGACCGCTACAGTTTTTCTTTTAAAAAAAGGTTTTCTTTTTTAAAAAGTTGACCGCTGCAGTTTTCTTTTAAAAAAGTTTTTCTTTTTAAAAAGTTGACCGCTGCAGTTTTTATTTAAGAAAAAGTTTTTCTTTTAAAAAAAGTTGACCGCTGCAATTTTTCATTTAAAAAGGTTTTTCATTTTAAAAAGTTCACCGTTGCAGTTTTTTTTTAAGTTTTTCTTTTTAAAAAGTTGACCGCTGCAATTTTCTTTTAAAAAAAGGTTTTCTTCTAAAAAGTTGATCGCTGCAAGTTTTCTTTTTAAAAAGTTGACCGCTGTAGTTTTCTTTTAAAAAAGTTCACCGCTGCAAATTTGTGCTGTGGAAGGTGAAGGAGCAGTGTCTGAAAGAACGGCAAAATTTTGGTTTCAGCGACTTAAAAATGGGGACTGCAGCCTTGACGACGAAACAAGTGCTGGAAGACCTTCGACTTTGAATTCCAAAGTTGTGCGCCAAGCCGTAGAGTCAAATCCGTGCACAAGCACTAAACAACTGTCAAATCAGCCAGGAATATTTCAGTCCACGATTATTTGCGAACTGCACAAGCTCAGCAAGACGCACAGAAGCTGTCGACAAGTACCCCATGAGCGAACTTCTGCTTAAGCTCAGACACGCGTGTCTCCAATTGCTAGAATATCCCCAGGACGACGTTTTTTTTAGGCGCATTGCGACATGTGATGAAAAATGGATATTTTTCAGGAATCCTGACATGATAAAACAGTGGCCAGATCCCCAAAAAGTCTCAAGAACCAGTCTTAGAAAGGAGAAAATTTAAGCACAAAGTTATGCTATGTTTATAGTGAAACATTTAGGGCCCCATTCTTTGGGAATTGGTTCCAAATGGAAATTATTTTAATGAACAGCTGCAATGTGGCCAGTTGGAGCAGATGTGTGCAACGTTAAGCCGAAAGTACTCTACTCTGGTGAACCTTAAACGAGTTATCCTCCAGCAGGATAGTGCTCCTGGTCATCAAGCCTGGTCAACTAAGGAAAAAAAATACAGGAACTGGAAGGTTTTGAGCTAATGTCCCACCGTGCTTATTGTCCTGATCTTGCGCCTTCGGACTACCACTTATTCAGGTCCATGGCACATTTTCTATGTGGGGAACACTTACAAAACATCCACGATGTCGAACGTCGGGTCCAAGACTTTTTCGCCTCGAAAAAAGAGGAATTGTTTCGCAGGGGAATTCAAGACATGGTATCACGAAGGTGTAGGACCATCGAACTCGAAGGACTCTATTTCGAAGTTTAAACTTTTACGTTTATTCATTTATATTGTGTTGATACATAAGTTCATGCCGTTTTATTTCACAAGTGTTTCCCAGGTCAGTAGTGACGGTGCAGATGGCCAGCTGTATATCAAAATGTAGCGAGTAATATCGTGTATCTAAATCATATCGCGTTGTGTGATTGTGGCTAATGTTTTTTTTTTTTTGGTCTTCAGGTCCGGAAGTATGGAGTGTCAAGTAAAAAGGAATGGACATTTCCGACCTCTGCTCGTCTACGAGTTTAACAAGGGATTTATAGCCGCCGAGGCTACTCGACAAATTGGTGCTATGTATGGGGAGGATGCTATTGCTTCGAGGACAGCCGGCAAGTGGTTTGAGCGGTTCCAAGGTGGAAATGTTCACCTCAACGACTCTCTACGCTCATGTCGTCCACCTCATTTTGATGAGGATCATTTGAACCATCTCATTCACTTGGATCCGCGTCAAACCACGCGCGAATTGGTCACGTAAATGGACTGTGATCAGACCACAGTGGTGCGACACCTGGAACGTATGGGAAAGGTCCAGAAATCGGGGTCTTGGGTGCCTCACACTCTCACCGAAGACAACAAGAATCAGCGTGTTACCATATGTAGTTCCTTGCTTGCCCGTTATCACGAATGTCCTCAGTAACACAAGCCATTTCTGTCACGTATTGTTACTGGAGATGAAAAGTAGTGCCTGTACGTGAATTCCAGGCGTCGGAAGGAATGGTTAAACCCAAACAAAACGCCCACACCACATCCAAAACTTGACCTACATTTTGCGAAGATCATGTTGTGTGTCTGGTGGGACATGGAAGGCATCATTCACTGGGAAATGCTGCCGAGGAATCGGACCATCAACAGTGCACTCTATTGTGAGCAACTCCGCCGTGTGGAGGGAGCAATTCAGCCGAAACGGCCACATCGGCGCCATGGTGTCCTTTTCCAACATGATAACGCACACCTCACAGTGCCAACATGACAAAATGGCCATTCAGGACATGGTGATATTTTCACATCCGGCCTATTTCCCAGATGTTGCTCTTTCAGACTATCACCTGTTCCGATCTCTGTCGAAAGCACTCCATGGCAGAACGTTCAACAAGTATGTTGATCTCCAGAATTTTCTTGATGATTTCTTCGCAGCAATACCTGTACGTTTTTTCAAGAATGGCATTACAGTCCTATCCAGATGTTGGGACACCATCGTAAACAATGGGGGGGATACATAGTTGATTGATTCCGTTTTCCCTTCTGAAGTAATACATTCCTGTAGTGCGGTGGAGAAAACGGCATGAACGTATGCAACAACCCAACACATATTTTCAACTGTCAGAAAACGGCAATTACGTTTGAATCACCCTGGTACAATATTACTCCTTCTCCTCAGTCACTTCTTTAGAAACCACTGCGTGAGAAATGTTTTATACTCCTGTGCGGAAATCGCACATTCCGGTCTAAAACAACACCGTCGTTCTTCATGTAACTCTCCTTTTTCTTATTAGCATTCATTATAAATAGCTAACAAAGGAACATTAAATATCTGTATTATATTGTAGCGAAAAACACGGAAAAACGAAAAAACAACCTTTTCAGGACAATGTCTAACGGTACTCTCATGTTTTCCTGTCATTTTTTGTTTTTGTTTTTACTACTTGAAATATATGTTGCATCCGATATCATGTGACTTTGTCCATGTAAGAAGATAAGGGCAGGAAATTTAATCTCAACGGAAAAGTCATTTATGTCAAAACTTAAGAAGCGAATTCGAAGGAAAGGAAAAACAATGAAACGGAGAAACTGAACATAAGAAATGGACAAAGCGACGTTAATACTATGAAAGCAACTGAAATTCGCGAGGGAGAATGATTTATTTTTCCATTTGCTCTTCTCTTTGTACCAGAACCTAACTATTTCGGTGACTTTTTGCGTTGGTGTCGAAGAATAGCTGATAACTATTCTTTCGCACTCGAAAAGGAATAGATGCTTACGAAGAAATACCGTTCAAGAGATAGCATGTCTAAAGCATTCGAAATAAACAGATATTTCCTTATCTGTTTGGCAGTAGCCATTAAGTCTAGCAAAAATCAAAAAGATTTCCACGTCCTTATCGGTCGTTTCACAAAGTAATTGGAAAATTCAGATCTGTCACAGACAATAATTCTTCAGGAACCATCAGGCGAGAAGAAAATTGCATGCTAAATTTTACGGTTGTATCATATTGATTTTTAACTTATTTCAGAAGGAAAAGAAAGCCGTCTGTATAACAGAAACTTTAGATTGCAACTTTTCTCTGCTCACAAAGGAGACAAGAAACACCTAAAATAAAACTTGTGAGTTACAAGCACTTTATTTTCAGGATTTACTCAGAGAAGAGAAACTGCTTCTCGTGTTAGATAATATTGAGCGAGTAACAGTTCTTAAGGACGTTTCAGGAACAAAGAGAATTGAAAATTTAAGAATTACACAATTATGTTTTTTTTGGGTATTTATAAAACGGAAATTTCCTTCACAATTACAGTTTAAAGTACGACAAGAAATAGTACTTTTGGGCTTCTATAATTGGACAGCAGGTGGTGGTGTGATTAGCTCTCACGAATTTGAGCAAAGTACGCTGAGATTTGTGATCATATGACCCAACATCCATCGCGGGTTTGGAAGCCCCGCTCAGCCTCGGAGTTGAGTCACAAACTGTTGGCCTCGGGGATGAGACACAAACAAGTCTTTTCTTTTGGGGCTTCATTCAAGATCATTTAGTCCATTGTGAAAGCATAAGAAGTTTCCAGTCCTTGGTTAACTATCAACTAACCAGCTTCTGAGCAGGAGAAAAAATTGATTCAGTTAATCAGATATGAGGTAAAATTAGTATTAAATAGTTGATTAGATATTATGTAAAATTAGTATTTAATAGTTAATTAGATATGAGACAAAATTAGTATTAAATAGTTGATCACATATGAGGTAAAATTATTACTTAATAGTTATTTAGATATGAGGTAAAAATAGTTCTTAACAGTTAATCAGATGTGTGGTGAAATTAGTATTTAATAATTAATCAGATATGAGGTAAAATTAGTATTTAATAATTAATCAGATATGAGGTAAAATTAGAATTAAATAGTTAATCAGATATGAGGTAAAATTAGTATTTAATAGTTAATCAGATATGAGGTAAAATTAGTATTTAATAGTTAATCAGATATGAGGTAAAATTAGTATTATTTAGTTAATCAGATATAAAGTAAAATTAGTAGTCAACCGTCAAAATTAGTATTTAATAGTTAATTAGATATGAGGTAAAAGTAGTATTAAATAGTTGATCATATACGAGGTAAAATTAGTATTTAAATATGCAAATATGCAAACGTATTTGCATATTTAAATACTTACAGATAAAACAATAGGTAGATTTCTTGTAAAGTGCGGAATTAGCGAGTGCAAATACGTGTCAACGAAGATTCCAGGTGGCCTTAGTCAGTAAACAGTTCTCAGAGATTTGCCAGGACAGAAAAATTGCGGCAGATTTAAAAATGTTGCTATTCTCAATTCTTCGAAAACAAGAGGTTAGCTCTAGTTAACCACAGTTAAAGGACAGGTATTATGAAAAAAGCCATTGCTTTAGCTAATGCAAAACTTAATGATTGTACAATTTTTGGAAACGGAAGAGTTATTGGGAAAAGTAAATGGCACAAAATTTAAGGGTACTAGCGATAGTCAATTCTTAATTATTTAATCATGACAGAAAAATGACTTCATTTTACATAAAATTCGCTCTCGCTCTTTATCTCGTCAACCCATTACGGGTTGAGTACCGAAAAGACGATTACGCGACTTCGAGGGTTACTGCCAAATTAATGCAGCCGGCTTCCCATTCCTCTGCTGCATGTGTGTAAGGGACAAAGTGTGTCCGGGGCCGACTTCTCAGGGAACCATCTACACATTCACGTCCCCAAGCCCTAGGAGCCAACAGAAAACCCCCAAAAAATCGCTTACTAGATGGTCCGACATTCGAACACCAGGCATGAACGTCCATCTTCCACACTGCACACAGCGCGTTAATCAACTGCGCCATGCCGGTCGTCATAAAATTCAGGAGTGAAAGAAATCAGCTTTTGAAGGACCTCAAAAGGAGAAAAATGCTTCTATTCACAGGAAAAAAAAAATTTAAAAATATTACGAAAATGAAGTGCAGTCCTGCAGATCAGTGGAACAGAGTTTAAGTAAAAACCGCTTCATATACTAAAAACTGTGAGAATTAAAATGCTTATATGCATGTTAAAAGAGCAACGAAGCATGCCCATTTGAATAAGCTTCTATTAAAATTCTTCTTTAGTAATCATCCTGCATTTTTTCCGAGAAATCTGAATAAAGCATATGTTTTTGGCCTTTTTGTTATCTGTAAAGAGGAAACAAATAAAATATTTAAGTTCCAGTCTAAAATATAAAAGCAAACCTACGGGGAAATACTTTAAACTGATGAACAAAGTGTACACGAAGTCTGTTTACAACTTTAAACATTTATTACAAATACAAGTGAATAGATAAACCCGCGTAATTGCTTACGTGATGACGAGTAAAAGTAACATATTATGTACGTACTAGATGAAAGCCTGTCACTAATGACGGGGAAAAATAAAATTTATGATTCAGAAATTATTGACATTTATTTATTGAGTTTTTGAGTACCACGTCAACAGATGGTGATGCTGGCATACAGCTTTCTGAAAATTTCCCGAGAAGTCGGTTATGGAATTTGATACGACGGGCTGTCTGTTTGTCAAGTGTTTTGTAAAACCTTTAGTCCCTATTTTGTCAACACTTCCTTGTACACAACATTTTTCGTATACACTGACTGTGAGCCCTGTATCAATTTCCCCTGCACTTTTCCGTAAACTATTTTTATCTTCACGTTGTCAGATCGTCGTACTTGTGACATTGCCACATACAGATGGCTAAACACCAGTTCAGGTAGTGAACCAAAATTCCTGATGTAAAGTTTTTCGTAGCCGCCCCGGTGGCGCAGTGGTCTAAGCGATGGCCTCTGATTATTCCTCCAAAAGGGGTCCGGGTTCGAATCCCGGTGAGGCATGGATATTGTGTTTGTCGTACGCCACTGGCTCTCTCCCTTCTCTGGAACCAGTGACCCTAAATTAGGGACGGGTGACTGCTTATAACCCACTGAGTTGCCAACGATGGTCGTTAAACCTCCAACCAAGAAAGAAAAAATATTCGTGTCTCTAGAGTTCACCGTGTGACGTAACGCATCTCTGATGTCATGTGAGAATGATTTGGATTAGATGACGTCACACCAGCATCTGTGTTCTGTTGCTATAACAACAAAACAAAGTGGTATACACGTGGACTGTGCGCATGTAGGTGATAACGTCATCTACACGAAAAGCTAAGCGTGACGTCATAAACATTTTCTTCTCGATTGTTGCTATGATGACTTAAAAAGTGGCACGGAAGAGGAGGGCTCCAGCAAATTGTATATTAGAATGTGTGTATATGTGATGTAACAGTTTATTATACCTTATTTAAAACACTTCTACATGGGCACCATTTCTTGCACGAATCACAACAAGACGGTAATCGATTTCTCGCCATGTACATTGTAACATAGCTTCATCAGTGGTGGCAAAGGCGTCATTGATTCTTTGTTTAAAGTAGTGAATGTTCCGTAGTTGGGTTTGATACACGACATCTTTCACATAGCCCCATCAGAAGAAGTCCATTTGATTGATGTCTGGGGAACGAGGTGGCCAGAGAATGGGGCCATCTCTTTGAATCCACGGGTCTGGAAATATGCGGTTTAGAAACTCACGAACACGCAGTCCTCAATGAGGAAGTGCACCATCTTGCTAAGATGATGGTTGGTTGAAGGTCTTCCGCCTATGGTACCACACATTTGGTCAAAACATCGGGGTAAACATCTGCCGTAACTGTTTTTTCTACGAAGAAAAATGGCCCAGTGATTCGATTGCACATGATCCCACACCACAGATTCAGCTTTGCACTATCCCGTTGAACCTCTCAATTCACATGGGGGTTTTCTAGTCTTCAAATCCTCACATTGTGTTTGTTCAGTTTCACTGAGACATGAAAGGTTGTCTCATCTGAAAAACAAACACGGGTGACGAAGTCTGCATCTTCAGAAATTCGTTCCAGCATGTGAACTGCAAACTCCTTTCGGTTTTGTTTGTCGTTTGATTCAAATGCCTGCAAGAGTTGTAATTTGTGAGCATATCCAAATGCTTGTGTAGGACATTGTGCACTGCTAAACGTAGTAGTTTTAACTGTCTGGCAACAGAAGTAACGAATGGACTTCGTCGGGCTGCAAGCAAATGATTCACGCACACAATAGATACTTTCATCGGATGTTCTTTATCGAATAGTTCTCTATCCAACACAGCTTCTTTCTCCATAAATTTCTTGCGCCACTTGATCGATGGACGTGACAGCGCATACTTAGTCCTGTAATTTCTCTGAGTCTGCGTACTCGATTGTGTTTCAATAAACCAGGCCACGCATTACGCATTTTCTCGAGGAATACCCACTTGTTTTACACTGAAGAGCAATTGAATTAGAGATACCTGTCTAGTAACGTGTAGCACCACCTTTCGCCCTGATGACGGCGGCGATTCGTCTCGGCATGGACTCGACAAGACACCGGAAGCGTTGGGAAGCCATACGGATCCACGACCCCTGAACAAGCTCTCACAGTTCACGAAGATTTGATAGAGCGGGGTCAGAGCCTCGAACATCTCTCTCGATGGCATCACAGATGTGCTCGATGGCATTAAGGTCAGGCGACCTAGCTGGCCAAGGAAGCGAGGTCACGTCGGTGGAGTGTTCATCCAACCATTCGGATACAATTCGGGAGCGATGGCACGGTGCATTGTCTTGTTTCAGGATAAGGTCTCAAGTGGAATATTGAAGACGCACAAACGGGCGCAAATGGTCGTCCAGGATATCCCGGTAACGTTGATTTGTGAGGGACGATGCCACACGTACCAGGGGTCCCATTTCAGTCCACGTAAACAGTCCCCAGACGAGAATGCCACCCCCACCAGCTTGAAGAGTACCCTGCTGGCAAGAAGGATCGATCGCTTCATGTGGTTTGCGCCGTACTCGTATCCTGCCATCCGCATGTACCAACGTGAATCTCGACTCATCAGTCCAGGCAACATATTTCCACATGTCTAGGGTCCAGTGGCAATGTTCCCGCGCCCATGCTAATCTTTGCACCCTATGATGTGCGGCCAGCAGCGGTACCCTCGTGGGACGATGGCTTCTGTACCCCATAGCGAGGAGATGGTTCTGGATGGTGTGGCTGCTTACACGTTTTTGTGCACCAGCGTTAAATTGCCGAGTGATTTCTTGCACTGTGGCCCCTCTATCCGCTGTTACAATGCGAGCTAGCCAACGATGACCCCGCTCATCCACACGCTGTTGTCTACGGCAGTTGGCCCTTGAAGGGATGGTTTTACCGGATTCGATGTACTCATGGTGCACCCGTGACACAGTGGTTAGTAAAAATCCCAGTGCCTGCACGACTTCCGAGATGGAGTGACCCATTCGTCGGGCCCCGACAATTTGCTCACGATCTAATGCACGTAGATCCTTCGTCTTACCCATACTGCGTCTGACTCTTACTGATTCCCGTCGCATCACTCCTTATATTGTCGGATCGCTGCATACGTCATGTCGTTTCCGTTTACACGGCCGCCCACAGCGCCACATTTGCATAACGCCAGCTGTCTCTAATTCAATTGCTCTTCAGTGTATTTAAAGAAAATAGTCACATCAACAAATGTTTCTGTGAGGCCTCTATAAACAACCTTCCCTTTGAGCTTATATTTTCATATGTATGAAATTAGACAAATGTAATGTCAATAAAAACTTTGATATCCACTTAGTACTGGGTGTGTGCAAAAGTTCTACCCGTTTTTACAATAGATGCAAATCGCGATCGGAGTACTTACGTCACAGATAATGCTGCGATGCCAAATTTTCGGCCAATAAAGAGTGGAGCAGTAGAGTATATAGAAGCACTAGAATTGTCCTAGTAAGTCATTCGTAACGCAAATCACGGACTGTGTAACATGGCATGCGATAAGGAGCACATTAGACATTGTTTACTGTACGAGTTCGATAAAGACAATACTGCAGCCGCGGCTTGCCGCAACACCTCTCTAGTGTATGGGGAGGATGCAGTTGATGATAGCACATGTCGCCGTTGGTTTCGGAAATTCCGGGACGTAGACGGAAGCTGTTAAGATCAACCACATCCTGTACGTCCATCCGTGGTTTCTGACGAGGATGTGGACTAAGCCATAACAAATGACCCACATCCAATCGTTCAGAAATTAGCGTAAACGTTTTTGGTGCACAGAACAACAGTCGAAAGACGGATGCATGCGCTTGAGCTCATCACCAAGTTCGATAAATGGGTTCCGCACCAGCTTTCTGCAAAGCAACGATTGGAGAGAATCGGTACCTGTGTTTCTTTGCTTTCTCGTCACAGAAATGAACCGTTTTTAGGACGAATTGTAACGGGTAATGAGAAATGGGTACTGTACTGTAATGTAAAGCGTCGATGGACTGTGTGCCAAGGTGCGGAGCCAGCTTCATCGGCCTCAAAAGGAAGACTGCATCCCAAAAAGGTTGTGTTGAGTGTTTGGTGGGATTTTCAGGGAATAATTCGCTGGGAGGTGTTGGTACCTAACCGAACAATAAACGCTGACCTCTACTGTCAACAGCTGGACAGATTACGAGAAAAACTGACATCGAAGCTGCCAGCACTCGTCAATCGTAAAGGCGTGATCTTTCATCATGATAACGCCAAACCTAATGCCGTTTTAATCACTGGGCAAAAATTATAGGACTTTGGTTGGGAAGTGTTTCCTCACGTGACGTGTTTCCCTGACCTGGCACCTACGAACTACCACCTTCTTTCGATCGTTACAGAACGCCTTCGCTCTCCAAACCTTCGATGATGTGGACGATGTGAAAACGTCATTACCTGACTTTTTTACTCTAAAACACAGGAGTTTTTTCGGCGTGGGATTCACCTACTCATAGACAGAGGTCAGACAAAATGATGGCAATTATGTGAAATCCTAGGTACGTTATTTGTTGTTATCTCCTCCTTTCTTTGTAGCTTACAAAAACAGGTAGAACCTATGCACACATTCAATATATTGCAACCAATATGATCAAATTCTCCATCAGTTGTATTTATAATACTTTTTTAAACTTGTAAACGGACTTTGTGGACACCCTGTAGTTTACGGTGTACATTTACGTTTCCGAAATGCGTTGAACCCGAACTTTCAGTTACATTTTAAAAATTCAATTATTTTCGTTAACTTTACCATTCTTAATCACAAATGCAATCGTGGCCAAAACAAAACAAATCCTATGTTATCGAATATCACGGGCCAAGAATAAGCGTAACATTAGAAATACACTCTTTGCCTAGGAAAAACAACAAAAACTACAAAAAAAAAAAAACAAAAAAAAAACGAAACACCCCGAGAAAGTCGTTCGTACCTGATGAAACGCTGAATGCAAGTAAGTACCTCAGGGCCGAATATGTAAATGATTCAAAAATAACAACCCATGACTAAATGGTGGTCCGCCACAGTGCATAGGAACCGCGCATAGAAAAGGGTATATCAAGAGCAAAACTCGCACTCAAGAACAATCGTAACATCGGATTACGGTTGCATTAATCTCCACAGGCTGTGAGGAATCCTCACAGTCCTGAGGATGCCTCGACGTCGTATCCGTGCACTACGAGCAGTTGAAAGAGTTTGTGAGAGGACGTATGATTGGGCTGAGAGAGACCGGTTAGTTAAGTCGCCGTATTGCCAAGAATTTGGGTCGGAGCGACCCGGCAATCGGACGATGTTGGCCACAATGAGTCGAGGACGGCACAACCCAACGGCACGCGGGCAGCGGAAGCCCGAGAGTAACGACAGAACTCGAGGATCCAGTAATTGTGAGAGTCGCACGAACAGAAACCCATTCGTTGCTCTCAAACATATGTGGCCACGTTGCTTCATCTTCAGCTACAGATGTGGCCATCTGGATCGTTGTCAGACGACTTGCGGCGCGGGGACTATATTCAAGGAAGCCACTATGCTGCCTACTGCTCATCAGCGAGCATCGCTGACACCGGTTGCCTGGCCCGATCAACTTGGGATAGAGTCCAGTGGCGCCGTGGTGTCTTCAGTGATGAGTCACGGTTTGAACTTGGCACCGATGACCAGCGCATACGTATCTGGAGACGAGCCGACCAACGCTCGAACCCTGGCTTTACCGTGGAACGGCACGCGGCTGCTCGCAAACCGGGAGTGGAAGTCTGAGAAGCCATTTTCTAGGATAGCCAGACACTCTTGGTAGTCCTCCGTACCACCCTCACGGCTCAACGGTACGTCGACAATATTCTACGATCTGCGGTGTTGCCATTCCCGTGGCAGCATAACCGAGCAATTTTTCAATAGGATAATGCCCGATCACACACGGCACGGCTCTACGAGACTTGTCTCTGTAATGTCGACACCCTTCCATGGCCAGCCCGATCGCCCGACTTCTCACCGATCGTGCATGTTTGGGACATGATGGGACCTTCCGGAATGTCGATGAACCTGGCACGCAATTTGGACACCATGCTATAGCTCAGAACGGTATTCGTGAACTGTATGCGTCTATACCACACCGGGTAACCGCTTGGGTCTGAGCCAGAAGTAGCTGTACCTGGTACTGAATTGTTCCACTCGCGTAGCTGTTTTATTCGAATAAATGGTCCAACTGCTGAGGAATTATGGTAAGTTTTCCCCTATACATGTATATTGTACATACCGATTTTTATCTCGATTGGATGATCCCTTCTGAGTGCCTCATTTTTTTTTTTTTTTTTGCTAAGTGTGTAATTTTGGTAGTTTGTAAGTTCTTGACTTTCATTTATGAGTAACAGGAGTTTCCTTGCACATGCGCCACCTTAGGACTTGCATTCGACTGCCAGATATAGCGTTTGTGCCATAAAGACTGAATCCATTAGCGAAAGAAAGGGTTATCATATTGCAAAAGGTGAGTCCAACGTCTTGCAATATTTGCATAAACGCATGTGCTGCGGCGTGTATGTCACGTGTTCAAATTAGTTCAAGTTGCGCACTGCAGTTAGTTGAAATTAATATAAAGTGGTAGTCGTTGCTGCGAACAGCATTGCATGTCGTCGTTCTGTCTGTGGTTGGGACGTCTAAAAGATGAACAGCCACAACAGGCTAATTAGGGAACATTTGCTTAAGGAGTTTGAACTTGGCCATAACGCTGCTCAATCAATACGAAGTATTTGTCATGCGAAAGGGGAAGGTTCCGTGGATCAGAGCACCGCAACCAGATGGTTCAAGAAATTCCGCGCATGTGACAGAAACCTCGAAGATCAACCAATGTCAGGTAGGCCGCGAACCGTGGATTCGGAGGCCGTGTGCTAGGCCGTAGAGGCAAATCCAACAAACATCACTCGGAGATTATTATCAGGTAAGCTGCGCATTTCGCAAACAACCGGAGTTTTTCACCTTCAGGACCTCGGCAAGGTCTACAGGAGCTGCCGCATTGTTTCTCACGAACTGACGCCAGCTGAAGAAAACCGCCGAGTGGAAGTGTGCACGAAACTCCTAGAAAACCTGCGCGATGTACATTTCATTAAAAAAATTGTTACGTGCGATGAAAAGTGGGTCTATTTTTGTAATCCTAACTCACAACGACAGTGGTTGAGCCCGGGCCAGCTACCTGAACCTCTGGCCAAACATGGGCGCTTCGAGCACAAGGTGATGCTCTGCGTCTGGTGGAATACCGAGGGAATAATCCATTCCGGATTTGTTCCAGACAGTCAGACTGTTAACGCCAACCTCTACTCTGAACAGCTGGAGCAGATGTATGACGTTTTGGAGGGAAAATACCCGGCGCTGGTGAACAGAAAGCGCGCTCTCCTACAGCAGGGAAACGCTTGGCTTCATACCGCGAGAACGACTCGGGCGAAACTCCAGGAACTTCAGGGCATCGAACTGATGCCATACCCAACATGTAGTCCTGTCCATGTCCAGTCGGATTATTACTTGTTCCGGTTCATGGCCCACTTACTTCGCGGGCGGCACTTTAACAACCAAGAGGAGGCAGGTGGCAGCTGGGGTGAAGGAGTTCTTCGCTTCGAAGGACAAGGACTGCTACCTCCACGGAATCGAAGAAGTGGCAGACAGATGGCTAAAAACGGTGCAACACAATCGCTTATACTTTGAATGCTAGTCAGTTTTCATCGTAAAGGTACATATGAAGACATACAGTGATCCAAATATTGCAAAACCTTTGACTCACCCTCTGCATTAACAAAATAAAAATGACTGGGAGACGTACAATCGCAAAACAATGATTGAAATCTTGTAACATGTTTCGAAAGCCAATATATGCCGATAGATAGTCAGTGCCGCTGGCATATAGATAATCGTCCACGCTGGGCCCGGGTCCGAGATTCAGATGGCAAACAGGTGTGTGTGTGTGTTCTACGGCACTGGTCCTCTCCTTTCTCTGGAACCAGTGTCCCTGAATTAAGGAACGGCAGCTCATTACAGCCTGAGATGCTAATTGCGGTCGTTAAACCAAGGCCGTGTAGAAAACACAAGGCCGTGACATTAGAGAGATGAGTTCCCTCTTTTAATGACGTCACGCAGAAAGCAAGACTGTCCTATGTGACGTCACAGAGAGTTTTTTAGAGAGTTGAGAGACGGACATCAAATGCATACCGTTTACTCATATTCCTTCAGAACCCTCTGATGTGTCAACAATGGATTATTGTGCCTTCGCACTTCTACAAAGAGTGCTCAGACCTAAAAGAGACGGGTACCAAGTGTATACCTTTTGCTCATAATCCTTTAAAGTCTCCTGATGTGTCACCAATAAACTATTGTGCCTTGGCACTGCTAAAAAGAGAGCTCAGACCTAAAAAAGACGGGTATGGAGTGTATAACTTCTGCTCATATTCCTTCAGAGTCCCCTCATGTGTCACCAATGGACTATTATGCCTTTGGACTGCCAAAAAGAGCGCTCAGACCTAAAAAAGACGGGTATCAGGGGTATACCTTCTGCTCATATTCCTTCAAAGTCCCCTGATGTGTCACCAATGGACCATTGTGCCTTCGCACTGCTAAAAAGAGCGCTCTGACCTAAAAAAGACGGGTATGAAGTGTATAACTTCTGCTCATATTCCTTCAGAGTCCCCTCATGTGTCACCAATGGACTATTATGCCTTTGGACTGCCAAAAAGAGCGCTCAGACCTAAAAAAGACGGGTATCAGGGGTATACCTTCTGCTCATATTCCTTCAAAGTCCCCTGATGTGTCACCAATGGACCATTGTGCCTTCGGACTGCTAAGAAGAGCGCTCAGACCTAAAAAAAAGACGGGTATGAAGTGTATACCTTCTGCTCATATTCTTTCAAAGTCCCCTGATGTGTCACCAATGGACTATTGTGCTTTCGCACTGCTAAAAAGAGCACTCAGACCTAAAAAAGACGGGTATGAAGTGTATACCGTCTGCTCCTATTCCTTCACAGTCCCCTGATGTGTCACCATGTACTATTGTGCCTTCGGACTGCTAAGAAGAGCACTCATATCTAAAAAAGACTGGTATGAAGTGTGTACCTTCCGCTCATATTCCTTCAAAGTCCCCTGATGTGTCACCAATGGACTATTGTGCCTTCGTACTGCTAAAATGACCACACCACGTAATGGTGCAAAGTTTCACGATGTTGTTGGGTTATGTTTGTACCACACAATTTCGTATTTTTTCTCAGAAAGTGGCGCAACTGGTGTAGCACCACTATTTGGTGCAAGCTACCACAAAATTTGTAACAGTGTAGGCCTACGCGGGTTCGTTTCCCTGCAGTTGCTTCGATTTGCATAAAGACGTGGTGGTCATAATGTTTTCGCTCTTCGGTATATATCTAACTAAACGTGCACTTTTCTGTAGTTGATAAAAATTGAGTGACACCACCAGCTGTTTTTCGAAAAGTGAACTGATATCCACCGTTTAGATACTGCACAGAAAAACATCACTTTACGGAATTTCAGTCGTATCTTCGTCTGCTGTAAAATCCATTGTTCCTGGATCTGAAGCAGGGGAATGTACTGGACGAACGAAGAAACATTTCTACGAGTGCTTTTTGAAGGACTGGAATGGGTCAATATCAAAAGAATGCCACTTAACGCCGTTTATTATTCAACTAGTCTATAGCCTGTCCTAAGACGGTTGTTTTTAAGCTTCAAATAAATAAACTGCTGGACAATTGCTAAGGACGGATCATAAACGGCTATATAGCGCATAAAAAAGTAAGTGTGGTTGGATGCCAAGTGAAATAAAATAATGTCAGAATGCCAGGACATTACAAGAAAGACAATTTATTGTGCTCTGAAATCCAGAAGGCTTTGGAAAATGTTCAAGGGACAAACAGGCCATTTTGTGCAGAATATGTAAACGTGAAAAAAATGCAATTACCGTCTGCAGGCATTTCAGCGTAAGATGTCAATACGGGATATGGCCACCATGGAGGGCGATGCAAGCTTTCACACGTCGTGTCATGCTTTGCACAACATTATCAAGCAGCTGTTGGGGTAATTTATCCCATTTCTCTGTCAGTGCACGGATGAGGGTGTCCTTGTTTATTGGAGGGCATTGGCGACCAGCAAGACTCCTCCCCAAAGCATCCCACACATTTTCAATGGGATTCAGATCTAGAGAACGTGCTGGCCATACGAGGCGTTGAATATCCTCGCTCTCAAGACACTCCTGGACAGCGACTGTTCGATGACATGTTGCGTTGTCGTCCATGAAAGTGAATCTATCACCGACAGCACCACGGAACATACGAACATGAGGTAGCAGAACATCATTAATGTATCGTTGGCCAGTCATAGTCCCAGTTGGAAGCACATAGAGAGATGTACGGCCATTGATCATGATGCCAGCCCATACCATGACACTAAATGTCGGATATCGGTCCCTTTCCTGTATGTTTGCTGGACAATATGCAGTACCACTATCACGCCAGATCAGTTGTCGTCGACAATCAGACGATAGACTGTATCTACAGCAGACCAGTCGTTATCAGTTCAATTGCGATGCTGATGGCACCATTGCAAACGGGCGGTACAGTGACATCTGGACAATGGGATGCACACAACAGGGCGGCGGACGTATAATCCTCCTTCATGCAAACGTCTGGCGACAGTTTTTCGGGAGATCTGCTTGCCAGTAGCAGCCATAAACTGATTTGCTACCTCACTAGCTGCGCTGCGCCGGTGTCTTTTTGTTGATAGCACTATGTACTGATCTTCTGCAGGTGTTGTACTGCGAGCACGACCTCCCCCGTGACGTTTGCTACGTTCTCCATTTGTTTGAAATGATTTCCAAAGCCTTGAAACAACACTGTGGCTGACGTTGAACTCCCTGGCAACATCTGTTATTTTTCGCCCTTCTTCAATCTTGCCAATAATACGGCCACGCGTAAAATCATCTAGGTGATGTCGGGAAGACATACTGAAAATTGCAAGTTCGTCAATTGATTCTTTCCCTTTCAACTTTGCGTTTGAACAACAACGGTCAATACGCGTCAAATCCTTTGTATCTCTTATGAGCGCTATGAAGTCACGAACAAGTTCGGCAATCCAAAATTTGCATACGCACAACACGTCTTACTGTATCCCGCACTTATGCTAATTTCCACATTTTCCTGCCTTCCATTTTAGGGTTGCTATCGTTGCTAATTGTAATCCGTCCTTAGCAATTGTCCGGCAGTGTATTAATGTATAGGGGATGTTGCCCCTCCTAAAACGGTGAAATATTTAATTGAAGCAGATTGAAAACAAATTAAATAGACGCCGTCTTTTTTGTAAGGAAATATAGTAAGAACTCATTCGTGTTAGAACTGACAATCGTACACTATTTATTTCCGTTTTTCAAAAGACCTCGCGATAAATAAACATTCTGGGCGAAGTATTTGTTGTTTAACAATTTTCCTTGTAGTCCAGTTGTTTTCGTGTAAACTTAACGTAATAACATTTGCTTTGATTTTTCGCGTTAAATTACTTTTCTTCGGCACACATGTTATTCCGTTCACGGCTTGTTTTGGACTGTCGTATTCGGAAGTTAGTTTAAAACTTCATACCGAAGCCTTTTCTACAAAATAATGCGACATCTGGCATTAAAAATCGGAACTATCTTAATTATCGACAATGTGCAGTTGGGGCGACATCTGTTTTTAGATGCAATTTTGCTCACTTCGACATCGCAAGTTTTCAGTTTTTATTGTAAGTTAGAGTGTTTAGATAGATCGATATTTTACAAAATGTTTAACATAATCAGCATTAAACTCGAAAAGTTAGTAAAATTAAAAAAGTTAAAAATAGAGCGTAAAAAATTAATATTCGAATTGGGCTAAATTAAATTAATATACAAACGCAACTTGTCGTGATATTAAGAATTCAATTCGAATTTTGTAGATAGGATAAATAGTACTCGAGCCATTGATGATCCAGTGTTTTTTAATTAGCACGCGATCACCTTAACATCTCAATGTGATCGCGTGCAAACTCAACTTGCTGTGATATAAAGAATTCAATTCGAGTTTTGTAGATTTGAAAAATAGAACTCCAGTCGTTAATAATCCAATGTTTTAAAATTAGCACGCGATCACTTTGACATCTGAAAGTGATCTCGTGCTACTATTTAGCAGGAAATCATTTTGACATCGCGAGAGCACACACGAATTGATCGATAAGTGATAAAGCATCAATGCAGACGTTGGTGTGACGTCAAGCGTTCCAGAGATATGGATCTGGGTGTTTATACTGTTAATAAGTAGACATTTAGATTAGAAAGTATTATACGTTATCAATAATTACCCATTTCAGAGCAAATTCCACTACAATAACAACTTATGCCACAGAATCCCGTATTTAGTCATGTGCTTCGAGTAGGATGAAAGAACTAAAAATTTCTGGTCAATACAAAAGTCTCATCACAACATTACTGTACGTCTCTAGAATAAAATTGCACTAACAGAAAGCCAATCGTTCAGCTTCCACCACGTAGCTGAAAATGTCATTTTAGGAGTTGGTCCGTTAGTTTTTATAGGTTTAATGTTCCAAGAAGAATTAGCAGAGGCTGCCTTTATGGAAGAGGATTGGTGTGATGTTCTACAATCTGTCATATGAAAAATTACTGATGGGAAATATGAGTATATTGAGAACTGCATCACTGTAAGACTGTTAAAACGTGTCACCATGAAAATCTCGCGAGGATTGGAAATGAACAATTCGATAGTTAGCAGGGTCATTTTGCAAATAAAGGAAGGTTGCCACCATTTTCTGTGGGAATATTTTTCAAAAGGATTTGTTTATGCAAAGAGAACTACCGAATTCCGAGAAGACAGCAAAAACACCATGAAAGACGATCTAGCTCCACTCTGCTCTTAAAAGAATGCTAGACGAAACCCGTCGGAATCCACGGTTAGTTTTTTTTTAAAGAATAGACTGATATGAACAACAAATGTAAACTTATTGATTGGCAAATTCATTCAACCACTTCAGTAAAGACAACAGTCCAGGTTCATGATTTTTTTTCACTGAAGGTTTAACGACCATCGTGAGCAACTCAATGGGCTATAAGCAGTCGCCCGTCCCTAATTTAGGGTCACTGGTTCCAGGGAAGGAAGAGAGCCAGTACCGTAAGGCAAACTCAACATCCATGCTTCGCCGGGATTCGAACCCGGACCCTTCACGAACAAATCATCATAAGCTAGCGCTTAGACCACTGAGCCACCGGGGAGGCAAGGTTTCTGATGTGCATCATGACTGCACCCTTTTTCAGTCGTAGAATGTGAGGCGGAAGTCCACTCATGTCGACCGCGTGCAAAAATTCAACTGTATAGCTCACTCTTTCACTTTCATCTTCAGTCACAACTGTGTTTGTAAATGTTGTTGGAATGAGATTCGCGTTGCGAATAATCTTCATTCCCTCTTGTCTGAGACATATAGTTGCGACCCATTGATCGCTCATGCCTTCCAGTAAGGCTCTTACGTTTTCTATCTTTTTTGTGCGGGAGAGACATTCTGTTAAGGGTAAGTATGCAATAAAGTATTTACTTACTTTAGGACTGATCATAGAACAAACACCATGGACACACCAATTCTGACACCGAAGTGAGCTCCTCATGTAGATAAGGGCCGCACGCTTCTCCCACAGAATTTACATGAACTTTGCTTCTTTTTTCTCTTCGACTGCACATCTCGCGCCACGCCCAAAGCGTTGCTCTAATCTCAGTTTTCTCTTCGAATGGCACATTTACGTGGTAAGACCTTTATTTTGATACCTGAACCATATTTTTACGTTCAGCCGTTCTCGCAAAATAGGTCTCACAGTAAAAAACCTCATAGAATTAAGATATAGATGGCGTAACTCAATGTGTACATTCTAAATATTTTCACTAACAATGGTCAACGAAATGTTTATTTACATCTTCACATAAGGGGAAACGTCTTACCTACGTGAATAAACTGTATCGAATGAATATTAAATTCTATATATTTATCACGTTCCAACGGCATAACGCAAGCAGGTCTTCGAGAGTGTTCGCTGTTCCGATGAGAAGAACTTCGATACAAATGCTTGCTAGCGTTGCTTTGCGTAACGATTTTCTCAGAAAAGAGAAGACTTCGGACTTTGGACTATCTCGGTCCCTCCATGCTTTCACCTTCAACAGCGCGTGAGTCAACCGCACGCTTCTCCCATAGACTTTATATGGGAACTTTGCCGCCCCACAACTCCCGAACCGTTGTCCTAATCTCATTTTTCTCTTTGACTGGCACATCTACATGGTAAGACTTTTATTTTGATACATCAACCATATCCTTACGTTCAGCCGTTCTCTTAAAATAGGAATCACAGTAAAAAATCTTATAGAATTAACATATAGATTGTTAAGCTTTCGAATGAAGCAGACACCATAAATATTAGCTGGATGATGCCGAAGGATCTCCTGACATTTTTGCTTCAGCTTTCATCGTTGAGAAGGTTAAGAAATGTAGCAGCTGAGAGAGTCTGCTGGCAAAAACCGTAAGAAAGTGACTTGTAGCATTTTCCAGTGGTCACCTAAGATGCTGCAAAGGTCATGCTGACCGCAGTGCTAACGCTGAAAAAACAACCTACCTTCGCTGAGAAGGAGAGTCCTTCGAAGGCTGGTTGTGTGTTGCTGTGGCTACTCTCTTTCGTCAGACAGAAACATCAGGCACGTATTGCAAGGAGAAAATAGTGGTTGTTGTGTGCTTGTTTTCAAAATTTAACTTTTGTTTTTCCAGTTGTACTATTTAGTGCATCTTGCGTTTTCCTTGAAAACTGGTAAGATACTCCCCTGTGGAAATAAACTATAAGAAACGCTTAGACCATACTAAATCCGTTTATTTTCTGGTGTAGACCACTGGGAACTCTCATATATAAACTATCGCATAAAATTTTTGCAAGCTTTTGCACTCCACTGGGCGGCTTTTTCAGGGCAATGTGGTAGATATGAGCATTATATGTCTACCATTACCTTGAAAAAGCCTCCTAATGGAGACCGAAAGTTCGGAAAATCTTTATGCATATTACCCCAGAAAATAAACGGATTTATTACATTATGAGCGTTTCTTAAGGGTGCATGGTCTGGTGTACTTTGAAATAACGAAAAACCCTTAAGTAGTAATGTTGTATATGCACGTAGGTATTTTCTTTTCTTTTGGTTTTGTTTTGGGGTTTAACCTGTCGTTGGTCGTGCTATGAGCATTTCTCTCACCTTTCGCACATAAAGAGCGCCATTTATTTGGAAGTGACCTTGAGGGCTACAACCCCGCTCTAGCCGACTTTTAGAATATTCTTATAGTTCGGTCAAAAGAGGGTTTTCAGTTGAAATAAAAGTGAAACTTTTGAGACTTGGTACACTTGTTTATATGTATCTAGTGAAGATTACATCAAAAGTCATGACGAATCAGAGGTGAGCTTTAGCCGCCATCTTGAAAAATAAGTACGTTTTTTCGGTTTTTCAGAAATATCTCAAAAACGGTTGGTCGTAGCCCAAAAATACTATGTACAAAATTGAAGCTTACAAAATTTCCTACAAAAAAGGTTGTGTTCACTTTTATCGTATCTCTAATAGTTTTTGAGATAATCGGGTGTCAATGTTGTACTGTTTCTCTGATCGCTACGTTATCACTAGCTTATTTGTATGAAAAACCGTAGTGATAACGTAGCGATCAGCGAAACAGTACAACATTGACACCCTATTATCTCAGAAACTAATGGAGATACAAAAAAGTGCATAGAACTTTTTTTGCAGGAAATTTTGTAAGCTTCAATTTTGTAACGAGTATTTTTGGGCTACGACCAACGTTTTCAAGATATTCACGAAAAACAAAAAAAAAAATATTTTTTTCTTCAAGATGGCGGCTAGAGCTCACCTCTGATTCGCCAGGATTTTTGATATAATCTTCACTAGATACCTATAAACAACTGTGCTAAGTATCAAAACTTGCATATTTATTTTTTACATTTGCCCATTTTCAGCCTTCGTTGACTGGACTATTAACAATCTTATCAGTTCTAATAAAGATCGTCTTTGACCTTCAAACATTTTGGTCTTTGCTCCAGTGTGCTTCGTGGGAGCATTTCTCTTATCAAATAACCGCTGGCGTTTTCGTCAAGTGAAAGCTTTTCTCATGAAGAGACCACTGGCGTTTGTCGTTTGCATTTTTCTGGATAACGCGATGATACGAATGAGTTTTTCGCCTAATTTGATATGTAACTATATATATACACTGACGGGAAAAAAATCCCAACACCAAGAAGGGGTTGTGTTAGATAAACGACAGTTGGTAGGCGGTGAGAGTACATCTGTAAGATGACGTCTATGCAAATTTCGCGCTCGGCGCATACGTGTGGCGCTAGTAGCGCCCCTCGGAACATGCAAAGCAGGTTTGCTGTAAATACGCGCTGTAACGTTCGTGAGCGTTAGTTATCGTTGAGATTCGACGTAGGGTGTTGATGTTAGTCAAGAATGCCTTTAAGAAGACGAAGAAGCCATTATCAACAGCTAACGGAGTTTGAACAAGGTCGTGTAATAGGGCTACGAGAAGGTGGATTTTCTTTCGGCAATATTGCAGAATTACTTGGCAGGAATGTAGCCACTGTGCATGATTGTTGGCAGCGGTGGTCAAGGGAAGGTACTGCCTCAAGAAGACCGGGTTCCGACCGGCCACGTGGCACTACTGAGAGGGAAGACCGCCGTGTACGGCGTATGGCCGTGGCGCATCGTACCGCGTCTGCGGCAGCAATTCGAGCTGCAGTTGCCACCACAGTGACACAACGAACTGTTACGAATCGGTTACTTGAAGGACAGCTCCGATTTGATTTTTTCGGATTCTGGCCCACATCAGCCTAACTCTGGATTTTTGGAACATCCGGATGTGAGCCCCAAAGACAGAACTGATATTGTTCAACCCCTAACAGCGTATTGAAAGCAATGAGAAAAGATATTGTGGTTGCGTTAACGCACCAAAAACTTCCAACAAAGACATTTGCCACTTCTTTTGAATAATAAAATATACGCTGAAGTTTCGTGAAAAGCTAGTTAAAGTAAGTCTGTAGACATTCCGCTGTTCAAAGACCGACTGCGTGTGAATTAACAATCAGTCATCCAATTACACGTTCCTTTAAGAGAAATATTTCGAAATCGCCTGGAATTCAGTAGCAGGCAAATGAGCATTTCCTCCCAAGCAGGTCTTTACGCGGAAATTTCTAATTACCACTTAATTACAGAGACTTCCCATGCGCTGCTTACAAGAAACAAAAAGAAAGTGAAGATTAACGAGAAGAACACTGCGGTTCTCGAAGTTACGTTCCATGAATCTTCAAATGGTGGTTTCGTGCTGCGTAGCTGTTCATACTTTTTTTGCGTACTATTTAGAAAGAATTCCGGATGAGAAAATTGGAGACAAACGACAGAAACAAATCTACCGTATAGAAGATATCTCCTTCCAAACTCTGAGTGTCAAACTTTTAAATAAAAATAAAAAAAAAGATGACACCGAATTTTCGGTATTAATAAGCACGTCTTTTGAATTCTTTCCGACACGAAAAATATTTATCAAAGTTATTAAAGTCAATTGAACCGGTTAGAAAAACAAATCAACCAGATTTCTTCAATCGATAAAACATCCAGAAATAGAAACATCTACCAGCGGCTAAAAAATATGTTACCAAAATTAACAACTTGCGCACAGAAAGTTTCTCATAGCATAATAGGGACAAAGAGATTTTCAAATCGAACAGTTAAAAGAAGAAACCCGCCCCGGTAGCGCGATGGTCTAGGCGATGGTTTCTGATCATTCGTCCGAGATGGGTCTGGTTCCGAATTCCGGTGAGGTATGGATGCTGTATTTGCCTTACGGCACTGGCTCTCTCCCTTCCTTGGAGTCAGTGCCTCTAAATTAGAGACGGGTGACTGCTTATAGCCTATTGAGTTGCTCATGGTGGTCGTTAAACCCCCAATAAGAAAAAAAGAAGAAATATAAGGGAAACATGATGTAAGTCTACGCCTTATAGCGAATGAATTTCGCATGATTGAAACGTTGAAAATAGGTGGCGCAGCTGGCTGATGACCATTCGTTCGTGAAGGGTCCGGGTTCGAATCCCGGTGAGGCATGGATGTTGTGCTTGTCTTACGGCACTGGTTTACTCCCTTCCCTGGAACCAGGGACTCTAAATTAGGGACGGGCGACTGCTTATAGCCCATTGATTTGCGGTCGTTAAATCCCCACAAAAAAAAAAAAAAAAACAAGAAGATGACACTGAATTTTCTGGTGTAATGGCACGTCTTTTGAATCCATTTTGACGCGAATTAAAGAAGTTTTTCTATCGGGTTTGTAATTCCGCCATTATTGCTGTAAAAGGAATCGCGAGCTTACACGCTCTGGTTGCAGACTTGTGCGGTAGGAAAACTTTGACATATATGAGAAACATTTCAGAGCGGAAACACTCTCCAACAAAGAAATAAATTTTTCAAATCGGCCTCTTAGAAGCGGCGATATCGACAAATATAAAATATGCTTCTACGGCCCTTGGAGGGAAAAATATGTATTATTTTGAGAAGGAAGCATTATCAAGTGACGTGAGCGGAATCGGTCCAGGAAAGAATATTTCCGTCGAGTTTTCAGGAGCTCAGATTTTGCTGTAAATATATCAGCAGCAGAAATTAATACTTATGCTCCTTGGTGGCCAAACCATTATTTACCAAATATTAGAAATTATATGGAAAACATTTCACATCAGGAGCTGTCTGTTTTCGATACAGGAAGAATTTTTCAAATCGGAATTTTACAAGCAGATATATCGGGGAAAGCGCAAAATAACGTCCCTTGGCGGAAAGTTTATGAGTTACTTGAAAATTTTCGAAAGTATATGAAAAAAATTATGCACCAGAAACGCTATGCAACAAAGAAGGAATTTTTCAAATCGTACTGTTAGAAGTAGCGAAATTGATAAAAATAAGATATGCACCTACCCGCCCTGACGGAGAAACCATGCATTACTTTAAGTAAAAAAATGCCCCGAAAAGGTTTATTGACGTGACTAGTATCGGTCCGCAGACAAATGTTTTTCAATCGAAATATTAGGAGCTCATATTTTGCTGCAAATACATCAGAAGCAGAAATTAACGCTTACTCCACCTGGTGGCCAAACAATTTTTTACCAACGCAAAAGTAAGACGCAAAGTAAGTATCGTTTTACGATATTATATCGGCGAGTCTAATGTCTGTGCCATATGGTCGGTCGGTGGAAATCTTCTTTGCTTTAAGAAAGAGACGGCAATATACTTGTATAACAAATTATTTTTCATTCCGCTGGCACCAGCATCGAGCACAAAATTCCACAGTGCGCGTTTTTATTTGAAATATTCGTTTTTCTTTTCAAAAATAAAACCGGGTCGAAATCCGGTCAGGAACACCTTGACCCGCAAGAAATTGTCGACCCGTTGACACACTGACCCATGACCCGTCTCTCGGGAGAAGTGTTGCTGCCCGCAATCCAGACTAGAGGGGATTCAACAAGTTTTGCATGAACAATGATCTTTGCTAATTACTGGGCTCCTAAACACCCCCATCACCAACACATGAAACATCATTGTGAGTCCCGCATTTTTGTGAGGGATGACCACAGTCCGTGCTCAGGTATTTTGGCTATTTCATTTCAACACTTTATATGCATTTCCCCTGCTTTTCTATGCAGTCATTTTTGTCGGGATGTAGTGTTCCTTACGAAATGTTTGAGATTCTATCTCTAACGTACGGGATGGTACAGAGTTTCACAAAATTTCATAACTTCTTATCAGGTGTTTTTTGATTTATCGCGATTTTTCTGTTTTTTTCCCTTAATTTATGACAGCCATTGTATCTGACGGCACTAATGCGTATACTGTAAAGACGTGATACTGAAGTTCTATCTGCAAAACGGTCTATTAAAACAGGTTTGCACATATCGATATAAACGCGGTGGGACGTAGGCTAATGTCCATTAAAGAAGAAAATAAGCATTTAAATTATAAGCCTCATACAGTGCTACGCGTAACAACCGTGCGTTACAACAGCGGGGAGAGAAAAAGAACTGCCGGCATTATTTACGCTACGATAATGCAAAAGGCGACATTCCCCATTCTTATAGAGGCGAATGGTTGAAAGGAGTCATTATGAGTGAGAAACAAAGCATCCGACCGTGAATAGCGCTTTAAAGGATATCTACCGTAAAGAAATTCCTGACACATCGTCTTTTTGGGAACGCTGCGATATTATAGAGTACGGTTTTTTTTATGTATCAGTAAAATTTTTTATTAAGGATCATATTAATGCAAAATAAATAAATAAATAAATTCAGTGTGCGTCAGTGGTCCATCTTAAAACAAGTTGCTCGGTGATTGAATCAAAACGTCGAACAAGTTTTTATTAACTTGTTCTTATAAATGTTTAAATGTTCACCAGTGGCGTAGGGTGACCCAAAATTTATCCGGGGCTAAATATTAAAATTGCTCTCAACCTTTTTCGGTGCTGTGAAATATAATTTCAGGCGATGGTGAGGTTTCCAAACGGCGCCTGTCAATGGCGTCGGAACTCTTTTTTGACAGCGGGGGCAAGATGTCGGAGAACCAAATATTTCACCCTGGCGTAAAATTTATCGTACTACTGTAAAAGAAGACGTGATGCCTTCCTTACGAAAATTTGCTGAATTTCTTTTTTTAATTAAACATTCATCTATAAAAAAAAAACTTTTCATATCTATATAGTTCCTCAATGCAAACTAACTGTACACATAAACGGCGTTAAACTATACATCTTGATACTTCCGGATTGGTAGGAATTCCTCAGGAATTGTAGCGTAGACACTATAATTAAACACTGAAGGAACTTATATCTCATTCCTCACCCTACTTCAATTTCCCTATTTATTTTTACTCATATTTTTAGAGGAAGACTAATTTTTTATACCTAATGAGACAAAACATTGCTGGTCTTCAAACAGGAACCAGCCCTCCGGACTGTTTAGCATTCTTGGCGTCTGAGGAGTGAGTGACATTAAAAAAATATTAAGATTTTTGGATAGTTCGTGGTAAAAAATGAAGAGCAATACTCAATTTTTATCAAAATGAACTTAAAAAAAAACCCGAATGTCTCAGATCTCCGATCACGAACGTATATAATTTGAAAAGGAAGAAAACTGGGGGGGGGGGATGTGATGTTTTGCCCCACACTCATCTGCGTGCGGGGGCAACTGCCCCCTCTGCCCCCGCGATTCCGACGCCGCTGGCGCCTGCTGAAATCACACTAAACCGCATAGAATGAAGTAGAAGATTTAATTAGATATACACGGTCGTATCAGAATAATATGACCACTTACCTAATAATGGGAATAACCACCCTTGGCCCGGAAGACAGCGGCGAGACGGCGTGACATGGGCGCAATGAGGCCCTGGAAGGTTGCCCGAAGCACACGTGCCCATTCGGATGGCAGAAGAGCACGGAGGTACCGGAGATGACGTGGTTACAGGTCGCCACGTCAAACCTGTCGATCCATACAGTCCCACAAGTGCTATATGGGACTGAGGTCGGGAGATTTCGCCGGCCAAGGGAAAACGGAGACATCGCTGTCGTGTTCCTGGAGCCATTCGCGCAACCTCCAAGCGACATGGCAGGGCGCACTGTCCTGTTGGTAGACACCATCACCACCAGAATAAACGTCCAACTTGAAGGGATGTATGTGGTCAGCGAAGATGGATAGATAGCCATCGGCAATCAGGGACCCATCCAGCGGTACCAGCGGTCACAGGTCACACCAGGAAAACATCCTCCAGCCATCTGTCATCTACGGCCTGTACTTGGCCGATAAGCGTGTCAGAGTGTTGGTTCTCGTGTGTCTGTCGCCGTATCCGCCACCGCCCGTCACTTCTGTGGAGTAGAAACCTCGATTCGTCAGAGAAGGCACCCTTTCCCACTCTTCCATTGTCCAATGACGGTAATCCTATGCGAACTGCAGGCGTCGTTACCGATGGACTTGTGTTAACATGAGCGCCTAGACAGAGCGTCGCTTCCTGAGACCCACGCGTAACACGATTCGCTCTACTGTTATCGGGGACATGTACCTGGGTGCCCCAGAGTTCATTTGCGTGGTCGATTGCTACACTGTTGAGCGTCGTTTGCACTTTACCAGGCGACGGAGGCGACGTTCTTCTCTGAAGTCGATGGCCTTTGGGGCTTCACAGTTATGACGTCGGGAGGTACTCGGTATACCAGCGATCCATTCTTGGTACACCCTTACTACAGCATCTTGCGAACAGCCCCGAGGTCTGACTTTTTCTGAGATGCTTCCACCTTTGGCGTGGTAACCGATGATCATTCCTTTTTGAACGTCCTTGAAATCACTACCTGTGCCCATTGTGCTCACGTTACGCACTATGGCTCATCTGTCCTGGCCGCAGCTAATATTTCAGTACGGTCGACCTTGTCACGTGCACTTTGAGACGCGTCTGGGCGGGTACGCTGTGATTCCGGATGTGGTCATATTATTCTGATACGACTGCGTATGCAGTGCTGTATAACATTAAAAAAAGCTGTTGAAAAGAAACAGCAGTGAACAGCAGAAACAAAACAAAGTAGTATGTTTGCTTTAGCTTTCAGTTAAGCAGGATATTTTGCTGTAATTCCACATTAAAAGTTCCAGACTGTTACTTGTGTTTTTGCACCAAGCAAATATCTGGTCGATGTGGGCCCAAGTCTTTAACGGGTTTTTTCTTCATCCCTTTACACACGAAAAGGGTGTTCCAATAAAAGTCCCTTTGTTCATTTTACTTGCACGAGCGAACTTTGTAGCTTAACTCCACAAACGAAAATCAGCCGCTCACTAACCGAAGACGCGGAAGCAAAATTGTTACTCTTAAACAGAAAGGTGACCAGCCCCAAAAGGCAGTTTCACGCACGCGCATTTCAACGCGCGTCAAGTCCAGATTGAGGGGGACTATAGGGGCTATAGACTTGAGGCCTACCATTACCAAAAGCCCAAGCGGCATTCCTGGACTTCACATTGCATAACAGAAAAGATGCACTAAGAAAAGTATACAATGCTAAATCATTAGAAAATCCAAGACAATTCTAGGAATCTTAAGCTTCTAACTCATGGTTTTAAGAGAACAATGGAAAGTACAGTGGCTTCTTATGTGCAGGTAATTTATTAGTTTAAAGAGTGCACTACGTACTAATTCCCCCCCCTCTCTCTAGCTCCTCAGCTCATGACAGGTTGAGTCCCTCAAAGAAGACAATGCGCCCTTGAGGGTTACTGGCAAATTAATGCAGCCTGCGCGCCATTCTTCTGATGCATATGGGTAAGGGACAAAGTGCGTCCGCGCCCCTAAATACAGGGAGTATGCGCTAAACTCCGGAAAAACCGTTGACTAGATGGCCGGCAACGTCTTAATTATTACAAGCATATTGGTACAGTTTCGTGTTTTTTACGGACTTTTCCGCCGTCTCAAAAGTTCTTTAGGGGCCCACTCAGATGCTTTATACTAGGGGCCCACTCAAATGTCTTAGCGTAGGGGATCACTCAAATGTCTTAGCCAAGTAAGGCCTTATCCGGCGCTGAAGCTGGTATGCTGATTCATTATTGTTATGCGAAGCTTCGTCAAGGCAGCCAAGACGACGAGTTGAAGGATGTCCCCTCGCTGTACGTTTTTTTTTTTTTTTTTTTGATTGGATGTTTAACGATTACCGTGAGCAACGCAATGGGCTATAAGCAGTCACCCGTCCCTAATTTAGAGCCACTGGTTCCAGGCAAGGGAGAGAGCCAGTGCCGCAAGACAAACACAAAATCCGTGCCTCACCGGAATTCGAACCCGGACCTCTTTCGGACGAATGACCAGAGGCCATCGCTTAGACCACTGCGCCACCGGGGCGGCCCTTGCGGTATTAATTGCTCTCTAATAAACGGTTATAGAAGGCTGTAATGTGTTACCCAATTACTCAACAGTTGTAGTGGCTCACATTTGCATTCAGAAAAACTGGAACTGGTTACTAAGTCACAGTAAAGTCGCGAAGTTTTCGTGCTAAGTAAAAGAAGTTAGAGAATAAGGCGTCTGATGCACGAATTTTCAGATAAAACGGATTTTCTTTTGGAATTTTTCAAATTTAAGGAAAAAAACATCTTTTTTGCTCCTTTTCAAGCGGGGCTTAAAGATTTCGAACAGGACGAGATGGTTATTTTTAATCGGCATTTTCTCTTCTTTAATCGAATTTAACAAGAGGCAGTGATTGGCAAGTTGGAATCCACTCCCTACGTGGTTTCATGCGAACAGTTTTTCTCCAGAGGAGATACAAAAAGTCTTTTTGCGTGGTGTGCTTCGATTGTAGATCCATGGATTAGCACTAAAGATATCGATGGTATTTCGCTTATACAGCAAATATAAACCAACCTGGAGGTTAAGCATTATCTAAATCTACATTGAAATGCAAGTTTAGTACGCGCCCTCGTCACATAAATGGCTCATTCTAACTCCTAATGTGGCATTTGAGTGCAGTGTGTGGTATAAATCAGTCAGATTAGCTTGTTCAAGATCCGTTCGTGCCGCCCCGGTGACGCAGTGGTCTAAGCGATGGTTTATGACTATTCGTCCGGCTTGGCTCTGGGCTCGAATCCTGGTGATGCATTGATGTTGTGTTTGTCTTACGGCGCTGTCTCTCGCCCTTACCTGGAACCAGTGGCCCTAAATTAGGGACGGTCGAGTGCTTACAGCTCATTGAGTTGCTCACAATGGTCGTTAAACCTTCAATTTAAAAAATCCGTTAGCGTTCGGTTGAGGAATGACGAGTGACCTAAGCGGCTTTCAAGGTAGCATGATATTTGGGCCCAGGTGTGCTGGTTCTGTTAGAAGTTCTTATAAGAACCAGTATTGTGGAAGATTGGAAAACGAGTAATTTGACTTGATGAGTCTCGTTTTTGTTCGTACTTCAATGATGGGAGGCGAAAAGTCCATCGTAGGCCCAACGAAGTCTTTAATCCTGTTTGTGTCGAAGGTGTTGTTCAAGCTGGAAACGGTTCTGTGATGTTTTGGGGACGTTTTTCGTACCACGAAATGGGCCATCTCGTTGCCGTGACGATGAATTTGAACCAGCATGCATACCTCCGCATTTTGAATGACGAAGTGTTTTCCTTTAACCTACATCTCCAGGAACAGCTTCACGTTGCCACTCTTGTCTTCCATAATTCCAGTGTGCACAAACCAAAACTGTGTCTGAGTGGCACGGCAAACAATCAGCAACACTGTCTCACCTGGACTGGCCCACCAAATCCCCAGATTGAAATCCTATTGAAAATCTGTGGGATCATTTGGAATAGAAGGTGAAATGCCAGAATAGACACCCACGTACTCTGGCGGAACTTCGGGACAATTGACGCACGAGTGACTGCAAATCGATGTTCAATACATCCACAACCTCGTGGAGTCTCTACGACACAAGATGCATGCTGTTATAAAGGCAAGAGGCGCCGTCACTCGTTATTAGGTAAGTTCTTCTAGGGGTGACTAATTTTTTGTACGGTATGCTTACATATAATCCCTTCGGGTCCGCTGACAAACCATGTTTGAAGGAGCTTACTGTAGAAGAAGGAATTCTTATTAATTTCATAAGATATATGAAAGAGGCATCACACATTTTTTGTGTCGAAACTCACTGGCAGCAGATTTATTTTACGTTCGGGCGCCTATGTGAAAATAAAGCCCGGTGGTGAATGCGAAACCACGTCTTCCTTCTCCGGAGTCGGATATTCTCGCGACTGAACTACGCCGACAAGGTTTGTTGCTAAAACATGCCATTTTGACTGGTACGTGTCCTCAGTAGTACGCCACAACCTCTTCCATAAGGTTTTATGACAAAGTTTCGGTAGGCAGTAATTAATTATCAATGATACATTGTTTGTATTAATGCTGTTTTTTGATATTTGTATTTATTGACTTTAGCTGGTAAATAAAGGATTATCAGGTCCAGTGGACGAGTGGTCAGAGGCGCTGGTTTCTGATTAGCCCGAGATTGGCGCAGGCCTGAGCCCTGGATGAGGTTCGGCCTGCCCTACAGTGTTGAATCATCACTTTCCTTTCCGTGGAAACAGAGGCACAAAATTTGGTACGGGCGACTGCTTATAGCCCTAAGTGTTGCTCATAATGGTAGTTAAACCCCTAAATAAAACAAACGAAAATTGTTTTGGAATTTAACGACCACGTGAGCAACTCTGTGGGCTAAAAGCAGTTCCTTGTCCCTAATGTAGAGTGCCACTGGTTCCAGAGAAGAGAAACAGCCAATGCCGTAAAACAAGCACGTCACCCATGTCTTATCCGGGCTGGAATCCGGGTTCAATCGGATGAAAGCTCAGAACCCAGTGCTAAGGCAATTGGGCCACCTGGGAGACTACAGCAATACCACTTTCTGTTAAATGCCGTGTCTAAGAATTGCAGATTTCGGGTGCTGTCTTTTTTCAAGTAATAAAAAATTAATAATAAAACGTGAAAACTCACTTGCTCCGGCCGTACGCTTCTTAGATGTCCACCGAAACTAATTATAAGAAACACATTTTTCAAATCTTTTGCCAATACAAAGGATGTAATTTTCCTCCTACAGATGTCAGACTGATGTTTTAAAGAGTTTCTGTCTACAGAATATTCCATTCTGGTTTCTTTAGTATCCCTTGAAGTTCTCAAAGAGGCTTTTAGCTGAAATTTAAGCCTCCAAGGAGAAGTAAGAAAAGAAATCCCTTTTGTATTATTAAAAGGAATGAATTGAAATGGTTTCCAAAAAAGATAAGCTGCTTTCTCTTGAAAACCTCCGGATTTCTCTTAAATTCCTTTTCTACCTTCGGTCGATCTTCTCCGAGAAAGGAGGCTTTCTTTCGATGCCACCGAATCTTAATACGGATTATCATCGCATTTCTTTTCAGATGCAAAGAAGATTGGAAAATTCCAGGCTTGCAAAGAGTGTGTATTTTGCATGTGCATAGTTTTTACACGGAGAATCAGTTTTTACGAATAGGAAAGATCATATTAACAATTCTTTGTGGAGTTCTTTGCATGTTACAGACGCTCAGATCCTTTTAGCGGTTAGCATTGAAGAAAAGTATTGGCACCAGCTTTTAAGAAAATGAATGAAACTCAAGGTTTCTGTTTTAAAAAAGGAGGAAATGAGGTTTCTGCTTCGATAATTCGAATTCCGCAAGTCTTTATAAATCTATTGCTTTTTCTTTCGTTTTTTGTAGCTTTTCCCGTGACCCTCATCTTGTGGGCACTTGTCTAGCCAGCAACGATCCAGCGGCAATTACGAAACGTAATTAGGTTTTTAAAACGACGCCTCAGAGGATTTCAAAATCGCTTTATTTATCTAAAGACTTGTACAAAAGATACAGAGTGGGCCATTTACTCATTATATGAAATAAAAGAATGATATTTACTATGAAACATGATAGTTTACAATGAACTACTAAAAATCAGCATTGATGGAAAAAGCAGATCATGTGCAAATGATCAAAGGTGATAAGGATCAAAAATTAATACGTAGCTTGGAATGTCTGTCAGAGTTCAATGAAAAGTAACAAATTGAGAAAGTTCAAAGTGTTGTTAAAGTAAAGCAACACATGAAGGATGATGAAAGACGAGCAGGAAGCTAACGTAAGTTGAAGGAGATTCTACGATTGTCAAAAATAAGCCAATTGTTCTTTTGTGGAAGCCAGATTATATTGAAATGCAGATTATTACCAGTTTGCTGGGTTTCTGAAAAGTCTACTTGGATGCGGGCAAGAGACCTATATTTGACGTAGACGAGTTGTTATTCAGCTTGTTGTAGGGAGATGATGGTGGAGCTTGTAGAAAGGCCGAGGTGAAGTCTGTAGATTACATGTTTTTCCAAGACAAAAAAATATGAGCAGAGTTGTGAAGCATGATGAATAGGTGCAGTTATCCGAAGTAAGAACAGGTAGTTATCAATATTATGATTTGCTGAGCAGACATTTTGAACAAAAAAAAAAAAAAAACCAACATAAAATAGAAAAGGGGAAGAAGGATCGGACAATGGAGATACATATGACGGACGGAGCCTTGTGACGAGCAAAACAGGCAGAATGGAAATGGAATCAAATTTATTTGATGTAAGATAACTGGAACAGAGGGTCGAGAATGAAGACAGAGCCATTGAATGTTAGACTCAGAATGATGATTGACAAGATGTGTGAGAGAGAAGACTACGTAAGAGTGAGTGAAGAAGGAGGAAAAGAATGAATAGAGCAAGGAAAAACAGAGTGAACGAGAAGATGTTGATAAAGAGAAAGAGTAGTGAGAGAGTGAACAGGGAGAGTGGAATCAGAATGCGAAATAAGCCCGAGGGAGTGGAGCAGGAGAAACTGGAATGGGCTCAGACGAAATAGCAAGATGAGGGTACAGAGAGCAAAGATGAGATTTAATAGCAGAAAAGTTGAAGTCAGTTGAAGGAAGAGCAAGGAGTAAAAGAGAAAGTTGAGAAAAGTGTTTCCGGGAATGATCAGCGTTAACAAGTTGTATAACGGAAACTACTCCGGCACGAAGCCAGGTAGAGAAATGGAAGAAAGGAAGGTGACGAGGATGTAGATCAGAAGAGTAGAAAAGAGGCTCAAGAAGAAGTTCAGTTGTAGAGGAAGGCGGAAGCCAAGTAAGTAGGAGCAAGCGGAAGAGAAGAAGTGCTTCATGGTAAGTTGAAGAGAGCCGAGCTGTAGTGAAAGGATAAAGGTCCATGCGAAGGAAAAGAAGGAGAGAGAGAGAGAGAGAGAGAGAGAGAGAGAGAGAGAGAAGGATTGCGTGGATAGAAGATGACATCAAGAAGAGTTTGAGTAGAAGGAGTAGGAGAGAAAAGACGACAGAACAACTCCGACACCGAGCCAGGTAGGGAAATGGAAGAAAGGAATGAGAGGAGGATGAAGAACAGAAGAGTAGAAAAGATGCTCAAAGAGAAGGTCAGTTGTAAAGGAAGGCGGAAGCTGAGTAAGAAGTAGTGAGCGGAAGAGAAAAATACCTTTACGGTAAGTTGATGAGAGCCGAGCTGGAGTGAAAGAGTAAAGGTCAATGAGAAGGAAGAGAGAGAGAGAGAGAGAGAGAGAGAGAGAGAGAGAGAGAGAGAGAGAGAGAGAGAGAGAGAGGAGATGACATCAAGAAGAGTTTGAGTAGAAGGATGACATCAAGAAGAGTTGGAGTAGAAGGAGTAGGGGAGAAAAGACGAGAGAGAAAAGTGGCAAGACGAAAAGCTTGGTAACGATGAGGGATGCTGCAGAGGAATTATGTGAAAAACAAAATTAATGAAAACCAGTTTATATCATTCAATGCTTTCGGGGCGACCGGCCGATCACGTGACCAGTCACATCGTTCCATCCTGTAAGAGATATGACAATCACACAGTGTCTCAAATCCAGTGTGAAACCAATTACTTTAGGCACCTTGCGAAATGAGATTTTTATTAAGCAATTCTAACAATGAACTCCACTAACTTAAAAACGTAAAAAGTGCGCCTGCAGGGAGGTAAAATGCGTGCGCATGTCTAAAATGGGAAAACTATACACCGAAGAGACAAATCATTTTGATCACGTGCCCAATACGATGTTCGTTCTCCACGTACGAGTCATGAACGCTACAAGATCTCTAAATGTGTCTTGCGCCAGCACTTTACCAACAGATCCTTTAACTGTTGTAAGTTACGAGTTTGAGCAGCCGTAGATCTGATTTGCTGTTCTAAACCGAACCACAGATGCTCGATTAGATTGATATTTGAGGAATTTGGAGGCGAGGGCAATACTTGGAAGTTTTCTTTATGCTCCGCGAAACATTCCCCAACACTTTGAGCAGTAGGGCATGGTGCACTATCCTTTTGAAAGAAGGCATTACCAGAGGGGAATACCGTTGCCATAAAAGGATGTACCTGGTCTGAAATAATATTTTGGTATGTGGGAGACGTCATAATTTCCTGCACATGAATGATTCGACCCAGGTTTTCCAAAAGAACATCGCCCAAAGCATTACATTTCCTCCACCGGTTTGTTATCGTCCCACGCTGCATCCTGGTGCCAACACCTCCTCAGGTAAAAGACGCACACGCATCCGGCAGCAGGGCGAGATTAAGGCTTTAGTGGGCCCAAGGCGGAGACATTTGAATGGGCCACTAAAGTAAGACATCTGAGTGGGCCCTCGAAGCATTATGACAGTGAATCGTTATGAAGTCCGTTAAAACACGAAATTGTAGCAATATGCTTGTGATAATTAATACGTAGTGCATTTGTGAAATTAATAAATTATTTGCAGAATTTTCATAATAAGTCACAGCATTTTAAATTGTTCTCATAAAAACATGAGCTAAAAAGCTTAAGATTCCTAGATTTTGTCTTGGTTTTTCTAATGATTTAGCATTCTATACTGTTCGTAGTGCATCTGTTTTGTTATGGAAAATGTAAAGCCACAGGGGACTTCGAACATTAACGGTTCCAAATGGAAATTGGGAGGTGTTGGTGGATGGTAGTGAAAATGCTGAAACCCTCTCGCACCCTCTGAACACAGCGACATGAAACCTTTACCCTTAGTGAGTCACTGCCTTGAAATCTGTTCACTTTCCATCGTCTGTTTCTGAGAAAGTGCAAATCATACGAGACAAAAGTAAAACTATTTTACAAACCTTTCTCTCTATCTACGTATCTATTAATTATTTGCCCAGGCATGTCTTCTGGGCCCTTGGGCAGGATGGGCCCCTAGGCTATAGCCCCTTTAGACTCCCCCCTTAATCCGGCCCTGTCCGGCAGTCTACATGGTGCAACAGAAAATGATATTCGTCGGACCAGACGACCTTCTTCCAGTTATTCAGGCCGAGGTTAAATGCTCGCGTGCCCATTGTAGGGACTTTAAACGGTGAACCGAGGTTAGCATGGGCACTCGGAGAAACCTGCTGTTACGCATCCTGATTTTCATCAGGTTTCGATGTACTGTGTGTTGTTACACATTACTCCCGTCTCCAGCACTCATGTTACTGGCGAGTTTCTCCACAGTATCCCTTCAGCTGGCTCGTAATATACGGGATAGCCTTCGCTCTCCTTTAGCATTGTTGATTCTTGGTCGGCTTACACCTTGGTTGGGCGAGTCCTTGATGAGTCTTGGTTGGCTTATATTCGTGGTTTTTTCCCTCTTTGGAGCATTTTTTGAAGGTACTAACCACGTCTGACCGTGAGCAGTCTTGCCATCTTCGATGTGATCAGACTCAGTCGTCTGGTCTTTACAATTTGGCCTTTGTCAAACTCTCTTAAGTCCGCTGCTTTTCCACTCTTAAGAACAAGAGTAACGCTGATTAACAGAACTTGGCATCAGGTGCTGTTTTTGCTATTTCATGAATTTTGCAAGCAGCCTCGTTTATCTGCATTTGCTTCGATTTGCATATATACATGCTGCTCATCATGTTTGGAATCTTCGGTGTATGTAAATCTTACTGAACTTCGGCGTTAGCTCGATTTAAGTACATACAGTCATATATTCCTTTTTAGCACGTCTTTTGTAAAAACGATCTGGCTTATGTTAGCGGTTTGTCCATCCGTCCGTCCGCCAGTGGACACCATATCTCTGCAACTATTAGTCCGATTTAAAAATTCTTTTTGCGTTGCAAAGCTTCAAATGTACCAATGATGATTCTTCATTTCGCTTTTTTACGATGCACACAATTTAGCCCCTATAGGGTGTAAATGAACATGATATGGAATTCAAAATTCATTCTATTCTATATATTTGCTTCTAAATATCCGATTGAAACTTTTTTTCAGCTTTCCATTCCATTTAGGTCGCAGACTATTTTAGCTGTAGTCACATTTTCAAGTTACGTATAAATTTCCAATAGGGGGCATAAAAGAAAATCGCGTTTCCCCCGATATCCCTGCTTCTAAAACTCCGATTCAAAAAATTCTTTCTGCATCGGAAGCAGCTCCTGATGGGAAATCTCTTGCATGTAATTTCTAATTTTTGGTAAAAAATGGTTTGGCCGCCAGGGAACGCTGCTAATTTCTGTTTCTCATGTATTTGCTGCAAAATCTGAGCTTCTAAAACCTCGATAGAAAACATTCGTTCGTGGACCGATGCCATTGACGTCAATAAACGTTTCCGGAATATTTTCTACTTAAAATATTACATGATTTCGCCGCCAGAGGGTGTAGATGTATATCTTATTTTTGTCCATATCTCTGCTTCTAATGGTCCGATTAAAAAAATTATTTCTTTGTTGGATAGTTTCCGCTGCGACATGTTTTCATTTAATTTCAAAATATTCAAGTTTTTCATAGACTTTCCGCTAGGGGACGTTAAGGTAAATTGCGTTTTCCCCGAATCTCTGCTTCCTAAACTTCGGTTTCAAAAATTCTCCCTGTATTGCATACAATTCCCGTTGGGAAATGTTTTGCATATAATTTCTAATATTTGGAAAATAATGGTTTGGCCATCAGAGGTCGTAAGTGTTAATTTCTGCTTCTGATGTATTTGCAGCAAAATCTAAGCTCCTGAAAACTCGATTGAAAAAATTCTTTCGCGGAACGATACCTTTTACATCGGAAAACCTTTTGAGAACACTTTCTTCTTAAAATAATGCATGTTTTTCCCGCCAGGGGGGCGTAGATCCATATCTTATATTCGTCGATATCTCCGCTTCAAGTAGTCCGATTTGAAAAATTAATTCTTTGTTCGAGAGCGTTGCAGCTACGAAATGTTTTTTTTTCAAATTTTTCTTAACGCAGAAGTTTGCCACCAGAGGGCGTAAGTTCACGTTTCCGTTTACAGCAGTATCTGCGGGATTAAAAACCCGATTGAAATTTTTTTTATTCGGTCAGATACTAATGTCTTCCATACCGGTTCCATTGACTTTCAATAGCTTTGATAAATTTAATTCGCGTCACAACGGATTCAAAAGACGTGCTCATTACACCCGAAAATTCGGTGTCATCTTTCTTGTTTAACGTAGAACTTCATCTTTCTCCGAGCTAGGGGTTAACATCAGGAGCACGGATGCAATGAAAACATGTCGCACTTTGAACGCTTATATCTTCGAGACTAATAATTGTGGTGTAATAAATAATTCATCATCAGATAGTTAATAGAGTCCCATTTACAGTATAACAAAAGAAGTTTTAACCCTCTACCCCTTAACTATTCGATACAATAGCAATAGAAAGTTAAGCTAAATCACGCGTGATTTTGTTTCGCCGCACGCCGTTTTAATAATAATATTTTTTTTTATAATAAAATATTTTTTTTATAACACCAGTCTGCAAATAAAAAATTTTTTTCAGATGATTTCTTAAAAATAGCTGTTCCTGAATCAATTTTTGACGCCGATTCTAGAAAGGACTTCCACTTTTCTCTCTCACGTTAGGTTTTAAAATAAAATAAGAAGTTATGTTTTCAAGATTTTAATTAATGTAAGCACAAAAATGCAAACACCATGTCCCACAAAGACTTTTTTATTTTATAAAAACACTTTAAAATTACTGTAAAGAACTAACCTGTGACTAGTATTTAACAAAACGACAAGCAAACAGTGTTCCATTAATTTTCAAACTGTCTTTTGTTTGACTTTCTTGCAGATCCTCCTTTATCTTTACTGTTCCTCTTCAACATCCAACAATAGTCGGCCATCATGGTTTCATATCATCTCCCCTGGTACCTCTTCTCTCCTTAATATCCTGGCGAAAGCGCTCACCTTGCTCTTCACTATATAATGTTCGAGATTTTTCGGAAAGTAGTCGATATGGAAGTGTAGAAAGTGGACTTTTACACTCATGTTACAACCCAACTGCTTGAAGATTTCCAACATTGTTTCAACAATTTGTCTGTAATTAGGATCTTTGTGATTCCCTAGAAAGTTTTCGGTTACAGATCGGAATGCTGTTCATGCGTCTTTTTCTCTCTCACTTATCGTTTTTTTATTTAAGGGCCGAAAAAAATTCCAGCTTTCAATTTTTCTAGTGTGATGAAGGGAAATTTCATTGAAAGGTACTTGAAGCATGGCCCATCTTGCGGTAGGACCCTTACAAACTACTTCATCAACCCCAATTTGATGTGTAGTGGTGGAAGCAATACTTTTTGGGGGTCTACAATTAGGTCATGCAGGATGTTTTTAGTCCCAGGAACAAAATTTCTCATCTCTAGCCAAGCTCTCATTGTGCAATACCTTTGCTTTGCCCTACTGTCCCATTCACATAGAAAGCAAGGCATTTTCGTGTACCCAGCTTGTTGTCCTAATAGCATTCCTATTACTTTGAAATCACCACAGATAAGCCATTTGTGTTCCTCATACTGTATATTTGTTAATAGTACCTTCATGTTCTCGAATGTCTCTTTCATTTTAACTGAGTGGGCCACAGGAATGGACCCATACATATTCCTATTATGCAGTAACACGCCTTTGAGGGTCCTCTTGGACAAGTCAATAAAAATTCTCCACTGACGCGTAGGACGTTGTGTGAGGTGCCGTTTAACAGAGCTCGACGAGTACTATGAAATAGAACACTCATAGTGACAATAGTAAAAGAACTTGAAAAAATATACAGTGACAAAGTGCTGAACATGGACAAATTTTTGTTAAAATTTTAAAAATATCGAAATATCTTCAAAACAAGAAGGTAAATGCCTGTCGTAAACGCTTACAAAGTTAAAGAAAAATAAATGAGGAATCCAAAAAGGCCCCTATGACAGCAGCAGAACGAATGCGGAGGATGAGGCAGCGTCGACAAGTTAAGACGAGTACCAGTCGCGCTGACGCCGCAACGCCTAACGCCAGTCCACAGGCAATGGATGTCGACAGTGAGATAGAACCGATGGAATGCGACGAAATACAAGCAGATGAGACGTTTGAGAATGGAAATTTAGCGTTTATAACCCATTGGCGTCTGGCGACGAAGCACTTTGAAAAGTAGTTCTATGGTATCAAGTTGGGTTTTGTTTGTGGAGTCTGTGATCGCATATGGTTCCAAAATGATTTAAAACGGCCCCATGCAGCTATGTTGCTTTGGACTTATAACAGGAATTCACAGATGAAGACGTTCAACAGTTTATGATGTGCTCAAACTGCTGGACATCAGTAAAGCGAGGAAAGGCGCCAGCGTTGAGTAAAAGTAACGGCTTCACGTATCCACCGAAGCCAACATACTTGCCGCCGTAGGATCCACTCAGCGAACGTCTAATATCTCCGCGATTACCGTTTATGCAGATCAGGCGTCTTCGTTATGAGGGCAACTACGGTATTGTGGGCCAAGTGATTAACGTGCCCTGCGATGTGGATGAAGTGGTCAAGCAACTTCGAAGACACTTAGACGACGACCAAGCAATTTATGTTAACTAGAAGAAAAGCATAATCCACAAGTCCGCATACTTGAGCGGCTACGTTAAGAAATCTGTATTGAAAGCTTGGTTACGTTTCTTAGTCGAACAGCCGTTGTTCAAGTTCTACAACATAACAGTGGATTGGTCTCGTGTTGACGGACGTTTCAAACGGCGTAGTGAGGCGACGGCCGACAGTGAAGCGACGACGACAGACGACATGGACATAGACATAGGGCCGCTGACTAAACACTGACACAGTCAGTGTTCAGTGTTCAGCTAACTCAGAGATAGTGTACGCCAGACTACAAACGATGTTTCGGAACAAAGAACACTGTTTAGACATCGCTTCTGGCCAAAGCTCAATTCCTCTAAACATCATACATGTATACGACGTCTATGCAGAGGAGTTGTCGTTTCCATCAATCTACTACGGCGTGGGCAGACAGTTCAGAGACAGTGCGTCGGTGACTCATACATGATGGCAACCAGTGAGATAAGACGCAGCGATCGCCGCGACGTTACACTCCAGCACATACCTTCGACCCGGATGACAGCGGCGAGACGGCGTGGCGTGGACGCAATGTGCCCTAGGAAGGTTGCCCGAGGCACACGTGCCATTCGAACTGCAGCAGAGTACGGAGGTACCGGAGATGACGTGGTTGTGGGTCGGCACGTCGAATCTGTCGATACAAACAATCCCACAAGTGCTCTATGGGATTCATGTCGGGCAATTTCGCCGGCCAAGGGAGAACGGATACATCGGTGTCGTGTTCCTGGAGCCAGTCACGCATCGCTTTAGCGACGTGGCATGGCGCATTGTTCTGTTGGTAGACACCATCACCACTAGGGTAAGCATCCAACATAAAGGGATGGATGTGGTCATCGAGGATGGACAGACAGCCATCGGCATTCAGAGACCCATCCAGTGGTATCAGCAGTCCCAGGTCATACCAGGAAAACAAAAATATCTCCCATACAGGCACACTGCCACCGCCGGCCTGTACATGACCGACAAGCGTGTCCTGGTGTTGGTTCTCGTGTGTGTGTGATGCCGTATCCGCTACCGCGCGTCAGTTCTGTAGAGTAGAAATCGCGATTCGTCGAAGAAGGCAACCTTTTTCACTTTTTCATTGTCCAATGACGATAGTCGCATGAGAACTGCAAGCGGCGTCACCGATGAACCTGGGTTAACATGGGCGCCTTGACTCAGCATCGACTACGGAGACCCATGCGTAACAGGGTTTGCTCTGCTGTTACCGGGGGCACGTACCCAGCGTTCATTTGCGTGGTCAATTGCTGCACTGTTGCGCGTTGAGTGCCCTTTACCAGTCGGCAGAGGCGACGTTCTCCTTTGGGATTGATGGCCTTTGAGACTCCACAGTTGTGGCGTCGGGAAGTACACTGTGCGCCAGCGGTCCATTCTCGTTACACCCTTACTAAAGCACCTTGCGAACAGCCCACAAAGTCTGCTGTTTCTGAGATGCTTCCATTCTTTGCGCGGTAACCGATGATCACTCCTTTTGAACGTCCGTTAAATCACTACCTCTGCCCATTGTGCTCACGTGACGCACTGTCGCTCCTCTGTCTTGCCGGCCGCTAATATCTCCGTGTTGTCGACCTTGTCACGTGCACTTTGTGATGCGCCTGGGCGGGTACACTGTAATTCCGGGAGTGGTCATATTATTCTGATACGACCGTGTATTTTTGGGTCGAACGATGTTCAGTTTCATTATTCTTAACTACGAGAAGTAGGGTGTACCAATTTCTCTTAGTCCTGAAAACCAATACTACCACCCCAATGTGTAAGTGGTCAGAGGCGCTGGCTTCTGACCATTCGTCCGACATGGAGCCTAGTTCGAGTCCTAGATGGCATACAGATGGCATGTTTGTCTGAAGGCCTTTTAGAAGAAAAGAAGCCAGTAAGTTAAGGAAGGGCGAATGCTTATATCTCTCAAAGTTGCTCGTTGTGATCACTGATCCCCAAAGCAATAATTACAACGGACGACTTGTGCTTCTCAGTATGTAACAAACTGATGGTCTGCATAACGAAATGTGTTATGTTTCCCCAGGGCCGGATTTAGACAGGATAAGGCTAAAAGCTGTGGGAAGCTGCCGGTAGGAGCCCTGTTTGACAGTTGGTAACAGAGAATAAGGTTGTGTAACAAATAACGTGACAAGAATACCGCTAAGATGCGTAACGAATCCGTGCGGAATGGTTTCTCTGTCAGAACTTCAAAAATATGCCTTTGATTATTCAGTTTCAAGACGTTTATTTATACAAAAATAGCACTGCAAATTCTTTCGTAGTGAGTCGAGCGACTGAATATACAGGGTGTTCCAAAATTATCTTTATAACTTTGATCCTCACTAAAGCAGAAACGGAATAAGAGAAAAAAAATCGATTTATTGCATATTGAACAGCACGTTACAGAGTTTGTTGGGATGCTATTAGAGCTGCACATGCTCTACTAGAATCGTTGGTTGCACGAATAATGTCGAGGTGGTATTCAGTATCCTGCCGTGTTCTCCGGAGTGTCCTCAGGAATTGTTGTGATGGCAGCTGTAATCCTGTGATTCAGCTCATCAATATCCGAAACCTTTGTGCCGTACACAATATCCTTCACATAGCTCCACAGAACAAAGTCTAAGGGGGTAAGTTCAGGTGAACATGGAGGCCAAGGAATTGGACCATCCCATCAAATCCATCGCCCCGGAAAGGTTTTATCAAGAAACTCACGAGCGCGAAGTGCGGGGGTGCACCGTCCTGTTGGAATATGATAACCTGTTGTAGGCCCTCCAGTTGGGGTGTAACAAACTCACTTCGCGTGTTCAAATAAACACCATATGTGACTGTGTTTTTGGCGAAAACGAATGGGCCAATGATGCAGTTGTGCAGGAGACAGCACCAAACGTTAACCATAGGACTGTCACGTTCAATCTCACGGACGGCACGTGGGTCTTGAGATTCACAAAGTCTGCAGTTATGCCAGTTGATAATACCACAGGCACGAAACGTTGCCTCATGGCTGAATAAAACACGTTCCAGGAAACCTTCCTCATTATCAGTCCTGCGGAGCATATCAACAGCAAAATCGGAACGTTTCGGCTTATCCCCGGGATGCAGTGCCTGTGTGAAATGCACTTTGTAGGCAATCAGGCCCAAGCGCTTGTATCGTTGTAGGTGGTATCCTTAGCTGCCTGGAGGCCGTACGAATAGACTTCTGTGGACTTCGTAGGAAACTCTGTCGAACACGTTCCGTATCCTCTTTACTTGTGCTTGGCCGTCCAGCGCCCTGTTTTATAAAGCACACTACCAGTCTCCATAAACTTATTGTGCCACTCTGGTATTGAGGGTCTGGATGGTGGATTACGTTGGTATTTGATACGGAAATTCCTTTGTGTACAAAAAACAGAACTTCGCTGTATTATTTTGTTTAGCTTTTATTGAGGGTCAAAGTTGTAAAGATAACTTTGGAACACCCTGTATTTTGTTCCTAGGGGTAAAATATTTTTGTAACTGCAGAGAAAGAAATGTGATTTGCAAACTGTAACATCATTACATTGATAAAACATAAAGAAAAACAGTTAGTTTACGAATGATAAAATTTAAGGTACACCAATTTTAAGATGCTCTTTCAGATTGTAAGGCTCTAAGCCAGTGGTTCCCAACGTGGGGGAAATTTGATTTTGAGGGGGGCAATTCGAGAATGAGCACACTAAATACTTTTTTACTTTCTTCTAAGATCGCCAGAAGAAAGTAAAAAGAATTCACAGGCAAACCTGTGATTTTAGTTTTCTGAAAACCAGAGTAAGAAGAATTCCACGAAACCTCTAAAATTTATTTCTCCCCGCTTGAAATCCATTTCAAAGTCCACTGTTCTTTGGAAGCTTGTTAATGGCCTAAAAGGCCATTAACAAGTTTCCAAAGAACATGTGAATAGGAGTTCCTTTTTTGAATAATAAGAACTATATGTTACAGAATTATACGTATATGTCATTATACGTGGAGGATAGGAGTTTCATATAATTCTTTTTTGAATAATAAGAACTATATGTTACAGAATTATACGTATATGTCATTATACTTGGAAGATAGGAGTTTCATATAATTCTTTTTTGAATAATAAGAACTATATGTTACAGAATTATACGTATATGTCATTATACTTGGAGGATAGGAGTTTCATATAATTCTTTTTTGAATAATAAGAATTATATGTTACAGAATTATACGTATATGTCATTATACTTGGAGGATAGGAGTTTTATATAATTCTTTTTTGAATAATAAGAACTATATGTTACAGAATTATACGTATATGTCATTATACTTGGAGGATAGGAGTTTCATATAATTCTTTTTTGAATAATAAGAATTATATGTTACAGAATTATACGTATATGTCATTATACTTGGAGGATAGGAGTTTTATATAATTCTTTTTTGAATAATAAGAACTATATGTTACAGAATTATACGTATATGTCATTATACTTGGAGGATAGGAGTTTCATATAATTCTTTTTTGAATAATAAGAACTATATGTTACAGAATTATACGTATATGTCATTATACTTGGAGGATAGGAGTTTCATATAATTCTTTTTTGAATAATAAGAACTATATGTTACAGAATTATACGTATATGTCATTATACTTGGAGGATAGGAGTTTCATATAATTCTTTTTGAATAATAAGAATTATATGTAACTCCTATCCTCCACGTGAATAGGAGTTCATTTTTGAATAATAAGAATTATATGTCACACAATTATACGTATATGTCATTATACGCAGAGGATAGGAGTTCATTTTTTGAATAATAAGAATCATATGTCACAGGGGCATCACGATTTTTGAGATGCTTAGGTGAGGCATGGCCAAAAAAAGGTTGGGAACCACTGCTTTAAGCAGTAGCTTGCTCAGTTTACACCTGTCCTTGAGTTGGACTTTAACAGGGCTTGTAAGAGATCCTGCAGGTACCAGAAAATGATACCTGGAATTTTTGTAGATGACTTTCACTGAATTTCAGACTGCACACTGTTCAGCGCTTTGATGCCATTATTTTTGGAGCGATGGAGTATGTGATGTCAGAAGGATGATCTTTTTAGATTACCAACAGTTTGAAGCAATGCAAAACTGAGAAATCGATCACAGGTTTTGCTAGTAACGGAAAAAGAAAAGAGGACCAAGATATTGAGATGGAACAATTTGTAATCAAACAGAGAGTTTATCCATTAATTCTCTCTCTCTTCGTTGCTCGGTTCGAGCGTGTGACCCAATTCACATCCTGTCGATAGTCAATGGTCGCCATTCCTGTCTATTTTCTACAGTTCTCGTGATTTCTGCAACTGATATATTTGTGAGAGTTTTTATTTGATCGATGAATCTGTCTGGGGGACGCCCTCCCGTTCTTTTGCTGTCAATTTTACCCTGGATACAAAGTATTTCCAAACCGTTTTGCTGGATAATGTGGCCGAAGAAGGTTAGTGTGTGTCATTGGATAGTCGGAAGAAGTCGCCTGTGCGCGTTTACGCTGAGCTCTCTCAAGATAGATGCATTAGTTCTATGCACAGCCGAAGAAATTCGCAGCATGGGTCTGTAGCAGATCATTTCAAACGCCTCAATTCTTCTCCACCATGCTGCATTTAAGATCCATATTTCAGAACCCTAAGTCGCGATGGGAAACACGAGGGTCTTCACCAGCCACGGCTTGGTGGTTTTGCTGATGCGGGGATCCTTCCAGATGTTTGTAAGCCCTGCCATGGCAGATTTGGCCACTCGGACCTTTCTTTTGATCTCGCTTTCGCAATTGTCGTTGTTGGTTAAGCGGGCCCCCAGATATATGACTTCTGACTTTCGGGCAATATTGGGTATCTGCTCGAAGTTTTGAGGAAGCACTCCGGCCTTGTCAACTCCCAAATGGCAGCACTTGGCTCTCTTTAGTCTCACACGAGCTTAATCACTTTGCAGAAGTCAGGTGTAATATTTGATGTGTGTAATCTTCTATGTAATCTTTTTTTTTTGTTATGTGTAATCTTCGATGGTGCAATTTCTCACCTGTAATCTTCGATGCGTTTGAGAAATTGCCCCATTTCCTCTTCTGAGCCAGCTATTATAATAGTGTCATCCGCATAGCGTAGATTTTATATTTTTTCCTACTGCCTACTGACACTCCACCATACCAGTTTTCCGTCACTTTCCTGATTATCCGTTCTCCATATATATATACACTATATACCAACAAGTAATTGGACACCCCTGCAATCGACGATATCTGCGGTCCTGATACACGTCACGGCCGCCGCCGTTAATAATCGTGTGAGAAACAACAACTCAACCAGTCGCATGCAAGATGCCACGCAGTTCGGAGCTCTCTGATTTGGAGAAAGGTTCGGAGCTCTCTGATTCACAGAAATGGCCGATCCATACGTGACTTATCCAGCAAATTGAAGTACCCAAAATCGACAGTGACCTACGTGATTGGCAAGTGGAAGATGAGAGGTGACTGTCGGAATGTGCCCCGACCCTGCAGACCCAAAAAACTGGGAGTTAGAGACTGACGGGTGCTGGCCAGAGGAATTCGGAGGAACCGCACCAAATCGATGGGCCACATCCGCGAGGAGTTTCAACAGGCATCCGGGAGTGTTCTTTCGATGAATACCATCCGTAAGGAAGCCCATCTGCTCGGTTATCATGGACGAGCTGCCGCCCACAAGCCATTGACCACCAAATCCAATAGCGCTGCTCGGCTAACGTGGTGCAAAGAGCGTCGACAGTGGACCGTTGAACAGTGGAAAAAGGTTCTCTGGAGCGACGAATTAAGGTTCACCCTCTACCGTTCGGATGGCAGGGTCTGGGTTTGGCGTCTGCACGGAGAACGTCTCCTGCCGGAATGTATTGTGCCAACTGTGAAGTTCGGCGGCGGTGGAATTATGCTATGGGGGTGTTTCTCTTGGTATGGCACGGGAACCTTGGTCGCAATTCCTGGTAGACTCAACGCCGAGACCTACTGCACCACTTTGGATGACCATGCGCTTCCTACATTGTGGCAGTTTTACGGGGAGGATCCATGTTACTTTCAGGATGACAATGCAACCTGTCATGTTGTGAGGTCCACCATGGCTTGGTATGGTGACAAAGGGGTTAATCGAATGGACTGGCCTGCGCAGAGCCCGGAACTTAACCCTATCGAGCACCTCTGGGACGAGTTGGAGCATCGACTTAAGGGGTGACCCCACCGTCCAAAACCGGTGAAGGAACTGACCTGGCTTCTCCAAGCCTAGTGGAAAAAAATACCGCTAGCTGTCGTACAACGCCTGGTTGAGAGTAAGCCCCGGAGGGTCGCAGCTGTAATCGCCGCTCGTGGAGGCTCCACCAGCTATTGAAGGTGAATAAACTTTGATTTCCTTTGCTATCACAGGTGTCTAATTACTTGTTGGTAGATAGTGTACATTGAAAGGTTTGGGTGAAAAGATGCATCCATGATGAACTCGCTTTCCCACGCTGAATATATCAGACGTTTTGCCATTAATTGTGACGGAGCTTTATTAGCGATGTAGAGTGACTTAATAAGAATGATAAGATGACCCGGTACGGCCATCTCTCTAAGACCTCGCCAGAGGCGACCCAATTTAACGGTATCAAATGCATTTATCAGTTCAGTTCATTACCAGTGAATAAAAGAAAACCCAGTTTCCTTTTTTAATTTTTATTGGGTGCAATAGGAAAAAATGTGAAAGCATCGCTGCCTGTATCAATACGAAATTTGTTTTATTATTGGGTGATCACGCAGCGTGAACAGGGTTATGGAAATTTCATTCCCAGCAACAAAGCCTAGAAGCATGCTGGGAGACTGCGCAAAATTGTTCGATACAGTGCAGCCTCTATCTCTTGTGATGGCATCTTTATGCCGCCACAACATCAAGTTTAGTTTTGTTTACTTTTATGTGTTGTTAACAACACAGCTGATCAGTAAAGCGTGAAGTAGTTATCTCCAATAAACGTAAGCTAAATGTAAACACTTTCAACTTCTGTGCTGCTGATTTATCGAAACGTTTTCAGTAACGCAACTAAGAGTTGAAAGATGACCCTAGTTTGAAGAAATCTTTTTATTATGTTCGAATATTGCTATAAGTGGAAACGATGGCTTAACTACTTCACCGGAGAATAAAACAAGGAAAAACTGCCATGCATCCTATCTGGTTTCTTCTTATTTTTTCCTCCACGATGCTCTGAGGGTCCAATGGCACGTGACAGTGAGTGAGATGTATGTTCGTCCATATCACTGTTTGCTGATAAGTTTATCCCGTCTTGCAGAAAAAGGAGGCTCGATCTCGTTTTCTGTCACAGTGCATTTGTTAATAACACACTGAAGATAAAACTAAAGCATCAGAAAGTTTCTAGGGAACAAATAAAAAGGAGCAAGAACAGTAGAAACGAACTTCTGATAAGCACCTATTTGGCAAATATACGTTGAACAGACATTATTGAAACAATCCTACTTGCATATTTTTTTTTCGATTGGAGATTTAACGACCACCATGAGCAACTCAATGGGCTATGAGCAGTCGCCCGTCCCTAATTTAGGGTCACTGGCTCCACCTACTTGCAGTCCATCTACACTGCTCGATATACGAAAAAATAACACCAGGAGGTATTTGTTGTTGAGCCATGTAAATTAGAGGGTACATGTTAGTAGTTGAGGTACGTAAATCACTGCAGTTGTGAACTAATCACGTGACAGGTAAGAGAGATAAGAAAAAGGAAAAGGATCCGTGTAGTTAAGCTTAGCCGCCCTCACTTTGGAGTGTGGAGCATTGCATGAGAGGGATCTCGGTGGCAAAAGCACGTGTAAGAAGTTAGAATACTTGGGCGATGCCATCAGGAATCCTACCATAACGGGGACACCTTTACCAAAGTCTTCATTTCATTAAGTGTGTGCGAAAGATCTACTTGTTTTTCGTGATGCAATTCCGAAGCAAAACATTTAAGTAACAAATGCAATACCAGATGGTGCGTGTGATGGCTAAAATGCTTCGCGGAATAGGCTATAAAATGGCACCGAGTATGCAGCTGCATCTAATTCGTAGACAAGTCACACAAGGGTTAACGGATCTGTGTCAGAATCCCGACAGACACCATCCCGGCAAGTTAAAATTCCGACAATCCAAAATCCCGAAAGTGAAACAACTGATGATTTCATGCCTTAACTAAACGTTACATTTGGCTTAATTAAATGCCACATTTAACTAAATGTTACATTACGTTAGAGTTCGATAGGATAGTGGTTTGATAGGAAAGTGAATTGCAGTTATGGAAATATAATAAGTATCACTAGTACTTACCAATTATTAACTTAATCATAATTATTAGTTGTAAATAGTTTTTATCATTAAATCATAATTATTGTTATACTGAAATTATAATGGAAAAATTGAAATAATAATAAAAAATTCAAATGGAGATTTAGGAAAATCATTTTACTAAAACATCGCTTAACATTCTGTATATATTCAAATGGCATTTGCAGTGACACATTGTGAGCGATATCCCGAAGGCATTTCATCACAGGTCGATTATCACGATCGTTCACAATAGTCATAATTCTCTTCTCTCTGTCAATATCCACCTTCCTACGTTTTGGCTGTTGTTCGCAGCGACGAATGCATCAGTGTAATTTACCTGCCCTTGTTCTTTCTGAAATTCTTCAATGATGTCATAAATACCAACATGGGCCCGGCCGACTAAGGTCTCCCAGCTTCTGCGCCAGGCCTCTGCAATATTCTGTGTGGGCGGAGTTTCCAATTCTATGGAATCAAACACGCATTAGAGTGTTGGTGGAAACAATGGTGGAAGACGAACGACCCCGTAGTCTTCCATGAACGTAATTGTCTTCGAGCCACTGGACCACATCTTTAGCTTCGGGTGAAAAATGAGGTACTGAAACGTCGTCAGAAGCTGCTGGAATTTCGTCAGCTGGGACAAAGGTTAACGCAAATAGATGATGCAGCATTAAACTAAACTGTTCATCTCTGCCGTAGCGAGAAGCCAATCCACTTGCTTGAATTTTTCTCCATCAAATTAGCAAAAAACAAGTTTTATTCATGACATCCGGAAACTCGGATTTCGAAGCATTTTTTGCTGCCCTTTCTAGATCACTGACGATTCTGGGTGGCTTAAGTTCAACGTCATTTTCTTCAGCAAAATCAATTAAATCTTGAAATAATAGCTTGTAATTTTCTTCACTTTTGCTGGTCATCAAGGCATACACTAGTGGAAGAATTCTGCAGTTTTGAGATCCAACAGGTGCGTGAATTATACAGAGCTGATAAAATATTGTGGGAACGGTTTTAAATGTGCCATCCATAATCCAATGAGATGCCTGTGATAAACGTTCAACATTTGCTGCTGTTGTAAAAATAAGAATCCTTTCATCTCCAATTGTAGAATTTCTAACTAAAAATAATTCATCAGTTAAAGTTTTACGTAAAATAGGTGGAACATCGATTTCGTCCAATGATTGGGGTTTTGAAAGCCTTTCTGTTTGCCTCACTCGTTTAGTCTTCTTGCGGCGAGCGTCTTTTGATGGAAGGTATGGACGAGTGTCCTGAGGAACGTTCACGATGTTGGCTTGAATATATTGGTACGGTTGATTTCTTGTATGCTGCGCATCTTCCTTTAATTGGCCAATACGTTTTGCGAAAGTAGCACCACTTGCTTGAGGAGCATGGTTATGATCAGTGAATTTACGGAGATGATGTTGTCCGTCCACAAACGTCGTCGGCACTCGACCAATGCACTTTTCAGATTTTTTTCACAGCGCCAATAATACAAATCATCGCGATTCCTATCTTTCACCATTAAATACGAGGTTTGATCAAAAAGTTCCGATACTAGGCCGATATACAACAAAGTACTTACGTTACTTAAGTCTGGCTATGATCTCTCTCAAAGTAGTCTTATTGGGCAGCGATACACAGCTGCCAGCGTTTTTGCCATTGTTGGAACGCTCCCTGAAAGTTCTTTTCGCGAATCGTGCCAAGCACCGTCTGCGATTCGAGCTGGATCTTGTCCAGGGTTTCAAAATGGCTACCCTTCCGCTTTAGCTTCATCTTCGGGAACAGAAAGAAGTCGCAGGGAGCCAAATCCGGCGAGTAAGGTGGGGAGGAAGGGTAGTCATGCTTCTGCGGCTGCAAAACTGGCGTGTTGCTAACGATCTGTGAGCTGCTGCATTGTCGTGATGGAGGAGGAAATCGCCCCTGCGCCACATTTCGGATCGTTTGCGGCGAATGTCCTTCCTAAGACGCCGCAGAACATCGCACTAAAAAAGGGTGGTGACGGTCTGGCCCTGGGGGACGAATTCACGGTGCACCACCCCACGAATGTCGAAGAACACGATGAGCATACGTTTGGTTGCACTCCGGACCTGTCGGGCCTTCTTCGTTCGTGGAGATGCCGGGCTCTTGCACTGCGACGACTGTTTTTTGGTCTCCGGGTCGTATCCGTAGACCCAAATCTCGTCCCCAGTGATGACCCGCGACAGGAACGTTTGTTCATTCACCACCTGCCGACGAAGATCTTGACAGAGTTCGACACAGAACGCCTTCTGTTCGGGGTTCAAAATCTTTGGCACAAACTTTGCAGCAATGCTGTGCATTTTTAAAACCGACGTCAGAATTTCTTACACTGTTCCGTATGACACATTGACGATGGTAGCAATGTCTTGAATGGTTCTCCGACGATCCTCATGAACCAGTTCCCTAATGTTGTCCACATTTTCGGGGATTTTACACGTGGACGGTCGCCCTGACCTCTCGTCGTCTTCCAGTGCCGTTCTGCAGATCTTGAAGCGTGAGTGCCAATCAAAACACCTCGCACGACTCATTGCTTCATTGCCATAAGCCTGCCGCAACATTTCATGCGTCTCCGTTCCCAATTTGCCGAGTTTGACGCAGAATTTGATGTTCGCTCGCTGCTCTAGTTTGCAGTCCATACCGAAATCGCAGCTGTGTTCTGCACGTGGCCACCAAATATCATGTAGAACAGCTCCCGATGTTTACAGAACGACGTCACTCGGCACAATGACTCATGAAGTACTGCCATCTGTTGGCGCGCTACGTAACCACGTGCATTAACTTTGCTGCTTCGTTTTTGAGAAGCAAATTTCAGCCATTTTAGGAAAATAAACTTACAAGCAAAAATAAACTGACAAGTGAGAGGTTGCTTAAATGCGTTGTATCTGGGAGTATGTTAATCCTCTATCGCTACCCAATCAGAACCTTTAGCAAATTCATTCACTGGTCACTGGTGGGGAGTACTTCATCCCCGCTGTGGAAGATCAACCTGTTGACCGAAGTGACACAGTTGTCGCTAGTTAAGGGGGTCACTAGACTGGGAATTTTTCCTCAGGATTATTGTACAAACAGAATACCATGGAGATTGGAAAACTGATTGCTCTCAGTTTCCTTGCGACCATGAAAAAGAATAGCAGATAATCTTTCAAATTCTTTTTGAAGTGATATTTCATTTTTAGCTAATAGCATTATTTGATCGATATTTATATAATAATATTTGATCAATTATTTGATTTATTTTAATAATAAATACTGAAATTTGGAATTGGGGTTGTCGGGATTTTGGTGTGGTCTAGATTTTGGGTTGTGGGAATTTTGGTGTTTTCTAGATTTTGTGTTGTCGGGATTTTGGTGTTGTCTAGATTTTGTGTTGTCGGGATTTTGGTGTTGTCTAGATTTTGTGTTGTCGGGATTTTGCCTTGTCTGGATTATGTCCGGATTCGACTTTCACTGTCATGTGCCGCATCGACTTTCACTGTCATGTGCCGCATCGACTTTCACTGTCATGTGCCATGTTGTGCTATTGTACAAAGCTCTAATAGACCTCCATAGATTGGACATTGGTTGCAGGGAAAGTTGGTAAAAGAAACAAATCACCCACGATTTAATTCTGAACTTAAATCCGGGTCCGACAAGGACGGTCGCAACTGATCACAAGGGACCATTGCCCCGGTATCTTCTTCGATTCAGTATTCGTCCCTTCTAAAAATATCTCTAATTAAAAATGACGAATAAATAAATTTTTACGTCTTTGCTAAAAATGTGTGTTGTTAAAAATAAGGAATAAATAAAGGAATTTTTTGTCCTTGCTAAAAATGTCTATTATTAAAAATAAGGAATAAATAAATGAATTTTGACGTCTTTGCTAAAAATGTGTGTTGTTAAAAATAAGGCATAATTAATAAAATAATTTTTGTCCTTGCTCAAAATGCCTGATATTAAAAATTAGGAATAAATAAGTGAATTTTTATGTGTTGTGACATACCTACCTTAGAGGTGACGCATGTCAAACGGCAAAGTAGCCGTTGCTTTATCGGTGTAGCTTAACTGGGGAAGCATTCGGCTCCGGAGCAGAAGGATGTGGGTTCGAGCATAGGCACCGTCAAATTTGTGTTTTTCCATTGGCTGCCGAACGTAAAAATGGCGGTTCTTCGAAAAATGTGTGGAGATTCTTTCGTACATCGTCTGGAATTAATGAAAATTCCTTCTTCTACAGATAGTTACTTCAAACATGCCTTGCGGCGGACCCGAAACTTCCGTTTTCGTGTCCACGCCTTCCTCAAGGGGGGGGGTATATGTTATGTACTACAGAGGTGACGCACAGGTCAAGACGGGAATTAACAGTGACAAACTCTTGCCGGTGTGGCTTAATTTGGAAAACATTCGGCTTCGGAGCAGTAGGATGCGAAGTCGATCACCCCACCAGCAAATTTGTGCTTCTACGTTATATTGGCAACCGAACGTAACATTCATGTCCTAGCCGTTTTGAGTTATCCGAAAAATGTGTGATATTTGTTTCACACATCATCTGGAATTAATGAGAATTCCTTCTTCTGCAGTGACCACCTTCAAACGTGGTTTGCCGGCTGACTCGAAAACCTACGATTACGTCCCAGCCCTTTCTTAAGGGGAGGGAGCAGATCTACAGGGTGGCCCAAACAAAACCATACCCATAGTAGCCCAAACAAACCTATACCTATGGTAGCACAATTTAATGATAACTTATTCGGTTACAGGTACTGACAATCTACAGTATTAATGGAACGGTTTGTTATTTGTAAATTATAACTTTTTGGGTTACACAATCCATCGATGTACATATCAGTTTACTTGTGAGGAGTTTCCCAGCAGCAGAGAAGATGGTCCTGACTTTGCAGCAAAAATTTTTCATCGTCGATGCATATGTGAAGCATACGTCCTTTAAAATGGGTCAACAGGAGTTTCAAACAGGGTTTAAAATTCGACCACCAGCGAAGTTGGCAATCAATGATTTGGTAAAAAAGGGGCGTGCAACTGGTTCAGTGACAAATGCTGCCAGAAATTATGCCAAGCGCGTACGTACTCTAGAAAACATTCGCGAGCGAATCTTACAGTCTTCTAAGAAATCTACGCGTCGATTATCTCAAAAAGCAGGAATTTCACGTTCTTCGTGCCAGCGAATATTGAAACTCGAAATATGGATGCTAAACCTTTCAAAATTTCTGCATTGCATCAGTTGCAACCTCAAGATAAACCCGTACGTGTGCGATACTGCCGGTGGTTACAGGAAGAAATTGCATCTGGGATGCTGGACATGGATCTCTACTTCATGAATGATGAGGCATGGTTCCATCTAAGTGGATATGTAAATTCCCAGAACCGTCGATATTATGGATAAAGTTTTGTTTAGGTCACCCTGTATATGGCATACCTACCTTAGAGGTGACACACATGTCAAGACGGCAAAGTTGTGAAAACAAATTTCGCAGGTGTAACTTAATTGGGTAGTATTCGGCTCCAGAGCACAAGGATGTGGTTTCGATTCCAGCCACTGGCAAATGACTTTTACGCTATAATTCTTGATAAAGATGTCTGTTATTAAAAATAAAGAAACAATAAAATAATTTTTATGCCCTTACTTAAAATTTCTGTTATTAAAACTAAGGAATAAACATATGAAATCATAAGTCCTTTCTGAAAATGCCTGTTATGAAAACTAAGGAATAAATAAATCAAATTGTCCCAACTGAAATGTTTTAACAATCACATGAATAGAATTATAACTTATTCGATGAATTTTATCCTGAAGAAGGAAAATGGTCGGAATGAAGACAACAAAATACTTTCCGCCAAGATCTTCGGTTTAAAATTTTTTATTCATTTTAAAGCTAAGACTATTTCAACGACATGAATTTGTTTGACTTCGCAGCAACAGGCACTGCTTTGATAGGATTGAGAGTCCTCTAAAATACCCACTAAGCCTGTTTGAAGTGAACTCGCAGGGAACAGTGTTTCAAATATTTCAGCTGAGCTGAACAAAGGCAAGGATAGTTTTTGTAGCAGATTCAAAGGAAAATAAATATTCCTCATATCGTATAAGAACATACGGCACGTAATGCCAACATTTGGCGGCATCATGCTGGAGTTCTTCTTCCTCATAAGTCACGTTCTGTCAGTATTTATTAAACAAAGATAAGACTTCCTGCGATGGAAAAAGTTATTCGAGTATTTGGCTACGTGAAACATCTGAACATACGGAACACTTTTATGTCAGTTTGGTATCTAGAATAAGAATGCTAAAGCTGCCTCGGTTGGAGAACTTAAGGTCCATATGCGTCTCTTTTAAAATTCACTCCGGAAACAACAAGTTAGTAAAATCATGCAATGCATTGATTATGATACGCTTTCTAACATACCAGAAATCATTACTCAAGTTATTACTCAAGTTATGAGGATAATGGCTGTGGAATATATCTCGCTCCTCTCCCCTGACCTTTGACCCCATTTCGATTATATTAAACAGAATTGGTTTAATATACCTTTGGAACAACATACTAAAGATCTGTCGCAATAGAAGCATTTTTAGTCAAGTTACGAGGATAATGGCTGTGGAATAAATCTCGCTCCTGTGCCCTAATCGTTGACCCCATTTCGGTGATATTCAACAGAATAGGTTCAGTGTGCCTCCGGAACAACATACTAAAGTTTTGTCGCAATCGAAGCATTTTTAGGTAAGTTATGATGCACAAGGGCAATGGAATGGATTTCGCTCCTATGTCCTGACGTTTGACCCCATTGTGGCCATTTTCAATAGGTTTCGTCCCCAGATAGTCCCCTAGTACATACCAAAATGACATCGAAATCGAACCATTTTTACGTAAGTTAAGACGTATAAGGGCAGTGGAATGGATTCCGCTCCTATGTCCTGACCTTTGACCTCGTTTCGCCCATTTTCAATAGGATTCGTCTCCAAGTAGTTGCCTACCACGTACTAAAATTTCATCGAGATCGAACTATTTTTACGTGAGTTATCGTGCGGACAGACAGACAGACAGACAGACAGACGGACGGACGGACAATGCTGGAGCATTTACGCTTCTTCAACCTACGGTTGGAATGCGTAGAAAAGGAAAATTTTGTCCAGAAAGTCATTCCACCAAAACATTCTCCCCCTCCCCCGAAACAAAAATTTGTTTATATTTTATAAATGGAAACGGACAGAGAAGTAACGCACAACAATTTTTTTTCTCTTTGCACATTTCAGTTTGGCAGACAAGGAGTTTTGAATGTCACGCTACGGACCGGTTTGGCTGGATCTGGTATCGCCGTGGGAGGAAGACAGTATGAACGACAGTACAAAGATGCCGCGTTTGTTAGCGCCGTCTACGAACGAAGAGCAACGCGGTGTAGTCTGATTTTTGTAAATTAAACGGAAAACTCCGACGGAAATTCACAAAGAAATGGTCGAAGTGTATGGCGGCGATTGCCTGTACCACAGCAACATCTCCAGATGGTGCAGTTTCTTTGCAGAGGGCAGTGGGAACCTTACTAGTTCGCCACGTTCCGGTCGACCTGTAACTGCGTCATCACCTGCCACTGCGAAAGGCAGTGACCAGGCAATTCTGAGTGACCGGCGAATCCATCTGCGCACATTGGCACAGAAGTTCAACATTTTGTATGGTAAGCGTACGGTATTGTGCATGAGAAATAGAAATTTATGGGAGGTGCTCCAGCACCCACCGTACTGTCCGGACCTGGCTCCTTCGGACTTCCATCTGTTTGGTCCCTTGAAAAGATTCCTGGGCGGCCAAAACTTCGATTCGGCTGAGGAAGTCAAATCGGTTGTCCGCAGGTGGCTATACGCCCAGAAAACGGACTTTTATGAACAAGGTATACTAAGACTGGTACCACGCTGGGATAAATGTATCGAGCGTCTCGGTTCTTATGTTGAAAAATAGCTAAGACATGTCTATACGCCCAGAAAACGGACTTTTAAGAACAAGGTATACTAAAACTGGTACCACGCTGGGATAAATGTCTCGAGCGTCTCGGTTCTTATGTTGAAAAATAGCTAAGAAATGTCTATACGCCCAGAAAACGGACTTTTATGAACAAGGTATACTAAAACTGGTACCACGCTGGAATAAATGTATCGAGCGTCTCGGCTGTTATGTTGAAAAATAGCTGATAAATGTAGGGCCTTATTTTTTTATTGGAGGTTTAACGACCACCGTGAGCAACTGAATGGCCTATAAGCCGGAATGATGATCATATGTAGAGGATTTTAGGAAGAGAGTGTCTGACCCCAGGTCTTAAACAACCCTTAGAAATAGGAAGCTAGGAGATTTGGGCTATAGTGCCCGATATGAAAGTGACACGGAAGCGAAGTGAAAGGGGAAGAAAGACGCCCTTATTTATTACCGGGGGGGTACCCGGGGTCCAACGGCTTAACGTGCCCATCCGACGCACGGAAAATATTTAGTGGATCGAGCGTTCGTACTTGCGTGGGATCGAACCTGAGGCCCTTTCGTGGCAACCACGAACGTTACCCACTAGGCCACCCGCGGCCCAATGGGCTATAAGCAGTCGCCCGTCCCTAGTTTAGGGTCACTGGTTCCAGGGAAGGTAGAGAGCCAGTGCCGTAAGACAAAAACAACATCCAGGCCTCACCGGGATTCGAACACGGACCCCTTTCGGATGAATGATCAGAGGCCATCGCTTAGACCACTGCGCCACTGCGGCAATGTAGTTTCACTATGCATATGCTTTGTTTTGCCTATCTATTAAACTGTTGCCAAAAAAAAAAAAAAAAAAAAAAAAGAAATAGTGTTCGTTACTTTTCGGTCCATCCTCGTATATAAACTGTTAAGGTGGATATATCCAGATGAAACCGGTTAACGAGATCTTTTTTCTCTCTTTTGAGCTCGGTTTAATTACTTGCGAATTTATTAGAAATATAAGTCGTTCGTACCTAATTTAGGGCCACTAGTTTCAAAGGACGAGCAGAACCATAAACCAACACCGTAGGAAAATAGTCAGTAGCCTAACTACCACTCCCTCAGGGTCCGCTGCTGCGGAAGGGGGGGGGTGCGCAGGTGACGAAGAGACGTACTGCAGCTGACAGTTAAAGTTTTATGAAAAAATCCGAACACGCAGAAAAACAAACAAATAATGAACCATCAAATAGAAATCATCGCTCTTTCCACGTTTATGAATGAGTCACGGAAAAAATTCTCATCGGCCGCCACCGGGAATTGAACCCAGGGTTTTCCAGTCACGCGCCGGATATGCTTCCACTGCACCACAGCGGCCTCAAAATTCTCCAGACTCACAAACGACAAACTGCCAAACCGCATGCGTTTGTGAGTCTAGGAGAATTTCCAAGCGGCTGTGATGCAGTGGAAGCATATTCGGCGCGTAATTGGAAGACCCTGGGTTCGATTCCCGTGGCGGCCGATGAGAATTTTTCCGTGACTCACTTATAAACGTGGAAAGAGCGATGACGTCAATTTGATGTTTCTGGTCCACGTCAACTGTGTATTTATCAAATAACGAGCCCAAAGATTCATATTTTCTTTTAAGATATATTTAGCTTTGCCCAATTAAATGTCAAGTTTAGGGATCCTAGACGTCCCGTACAATACGGGATCATCCCGTTTTTGGCTAATGCATCGCGTTATCCCGAGAAAACTCTTCGGAACAGTTTTTTGTCCTGTATTTTAGAGTTCAAGACTGAAAACAGCCTTACCTTGGGAAAATGTTCTTCAAACAGTCCAAACTACACTGCTGGCCACCCAAAATGCAACACCAAGAAGAAAGCATCCGACTGGCCTGTAACTCGCAGCATGCGTTGCCCGCGAGAGGACATGCAAACGATTAGCATTGCAGGGCATATGCAAATCATGTGCCCCCGGTGCGCCACTGAGAAGCACTATAAGAAGGGTGCACAGAAAGCTAGTTGTAAGTAGTGGAAGTATGTTGTACTGCCGAACCTGTGCGTGGGAAACTTCCTGATGCCTCGTCGCAGAATACGGCAGTCATTCCAGCACGTTTCGGAGTTCGACAGAGGAAGAACAGTGGCTCATCGCGACAGCGGTTTATCGTACCGAGACATCGGCGCCCGTGTGGGACGACATCCAGCCACAGTGAGGGGAGTATGAATTCGGTGAGTGCAGGAGGGACGGACGGATCGACGTGAGCGATTGCCGCAGCCGCGGCACACCACCGAATGAGAGGACCGACATGTTTTGCGGCGGGCATTGACGGCTTGCACCGCCACAACAGAAATTAGGGTGTGTTGCGCAACAACATGTGTCATCAGGTACTTTTCGACGTCGTCTGCAGGAGCGAGGACTTGTCGTACGGCGCCCATTGCTCCGATTACCATTGACGTTACACCACCGGTGAGTGCGGCGGCAGAGGGCCGTTGAACGCCGCACTTGGATTACGGAATGGCACGACACTGTCTTCTCCGACGAATTCCGCTACTACCTGCAACACCACGATGGTCTGATTTGTGTGTGGCGGCACCGCGGCGAATAACTGTATGACGCCTGCATTATGCATCGCTCTACCGGCCCGTCGCCTGGCGCTATGGTTTGGGGCGCAATTAGATATGACACCCGCACCCCTCTACGCATTGCCGGTACACTCAACAGCCACCGCTACATCTCCGACGTTTTGAAGCCTGTAGTCTTCCCTTACCTGCAGGACCTGCCAGCGGCCACGTTTCAACAGGACAATGCGCTCCCGCAAGTGGCACGCATCGTGCAACAATTCTTCACGGCCCAGCAGGTGTCCCTGCTGCCGTGACCCGCCTGTTCTCTCGATATGTCGCCCATCGAACACGTTTGGTCGCTGATCGGCAACCGAGTGGCCCGGTAAGCACCACCCGCGGCTGCGCCTGATGAACTGTGGCAACGTGTGGAAGCAGCCTGGACCGACATACCCCAAGCCCACATCCAAAGACTCTTTCGTTCGATGCCGAGGCGTGTAGCTGCCGTTATTGCCAGCCATGGGGGCCACACGAACTAATGATGTCTGCGTGTTCCGCAAGTCGCACGGGCCTGTAAGCTCAATCGTTTCATCTTTGTATCTATTGTTATGTGTCCAGTAAATCTGGCTTTGCTATCTCGTGTCCTTCTTGGTGTTGCATTTTGGGTGTCGAGCAGTGTATTAATCTGACCGCTGCCATATAAAACTAGTATTAAAAGAAATCCGTCTTGTTGCACGATGATATTTATTCATCTAAAAAATGAAATCTATATACAGTTTAAAAACACATGAGCACTTTCGGTGTCACATTGACACCTTCATCAGATGTAATTTCACCATGTGGCTACATGCTGGTCTTAAGTACGTGGAGTAGATGCATCATGGGAAAGGTAATGTCAATGTCACATGATATACCAGATAACAAGACAATCTAAAAAAGGCATAGTTAGCCAATGATGCATCTACTCCACGTACTTAAGACCAGCATGTAGCCACATGGTGAAATTACATCTGATGAAGGTGTCAATGTGACACCGAAAGTGCTCATGTGTTTTTAAACTGTATATAGATTTCATTTTTTAGATGAATAAATATCATCGTGCAACAAGACGGATTTCTTTTAATACTAGTATTCATGCACGAATTATAGTGTCTACCGCCATATAAAACATTATTGAATCTGATTTGTTTGATGAAGTAATGGTAATGAATACAGCTCTGAAAAATGGATTTCTTAAAAAGGTTGAAGGAGAACTATCAAATTTAAAGAAAGTAGTGAAGTTCGTTATGTGTATCCGTGAAACAAATGCGTCTGTCAAAAGAATTTTTTTCTCGCATGAGCGCACTGTGGACTGATGAGAAAAACAAATTGTCTGTAAAAACTATAAAATCCTTTCTTATGGTAAAATCATTCTTCAATGAGGATTGTGTAGCTTTTCATGACATGATTCTTAAAAACAAACAACTGTTAAGTGAAATTTATTCTTCAGAAAAGTATTGCAAGAGTGAGCAAAACTGATTGATTAATAAGAATATTGATTAATAAGAATAGTTAGAACCACTTTGTAAGACTGGCATATGTGATGGATGCGCATACTAAACTTTTACCCTCAGTCGTAAGTGTCCCTTTTTTTCCAATGTATCTGGGATCCCTAGTCAAGTTTCACTTTTAAAACACATGGCTACAGATTGAAGATATTCAATCCTTTGGCTTCAGGTTATAATTCGGGATGGGACATTCGAATCTTCGAATCCCTCGAATCTTGAAAAAGATTCGAGATACGAAAATTCGAATCTTCGAGCTATTTTCGTCATTCGAATCTTTCGAATCTTAACGTAAAAAAACTTGGCGTTTGGTGCTTGCTCTAGAGCGACATTTGTTCGAATTTTTGTCAGCATGACGAGTTCTCACATTAGAAAACAATCGAAGAAGATCGTCTAAAGTGTGTACACAGCTATTTGAAATAGCTCGTTACTTCCAAAATTTGAGGAAACTCTCTAAAAAGTTCTTAATCACACCACCATCGACAGTAATGTCAGAAAGACTATTCAGCACATCAGGTGTCAAAACTGAATTAGGCAAGAGTTCGAATGCTAGTGTTTTAAAATAAAAATCTCCATTAAAGGTTTCTGATTTTTTTACATTGCCCTGCTCAGTGTTTAGTGTTTTTTATTACCTCTTAAAACAAACACCTTTTTTGATTTTTCTTAATTTCCTGGAAACAATTTACTCAATTTAGTGTTCCGTGCTATATTGTTTACCTACATTAAATACTCTTGAAATAATCCTCCCCACCTCTACACTTGCTTGATCTAAAAAGGTTTTGGAACTTTTGTTATTAAAGAAAAATATCAAAAATGTGAATTGTTACTCAAATATTTTTTTTTGTCAAATTATGTTCAGAAATTGGAAATGAACCTAAGACTCAAGAGTTATGTACTTCATTTAGTAAATGTAAATTATAAATTTCACTTGTATCTTCTTAATAAGTATGGGTATATTTTTTTAAAACTGTACTTTAATTTGTTTTTCACTAAACACAAATTTCAAATTTTGCTTCAATTAAAAACTTTTAATTTGAAGTAGAAGTCTTTCTTTCCCTTTTATTCTTATGATTATTCTTATATGAAGGATTCGAGAGATTCGAGAACCTTTTAGGATTCGGATTCAGATTCGAGTTCGAGAAAATTTAGGATTCGTCCCACCTCTAGTTATAATCCGATCGTTCAGCAATGAGTTTTAACACGATCGCTCTGTAATGCATTGTAATACAATCGTTTTCCAATCGCCTTCTCTGTACGCTTCTGAGGAAAAATGCGAGACCACATGGGGAATCTCCGTGAAGGAGGAGGGAAAACAGTCAGTCACCTCCAGAATTACCTACACGACAGGCACCAACGTTGATTCACAGCAGCCACGGATCTACCATGTACAAGAGGGTGATTTCTTCAAGTTATTTATTTTAGTTTTGGACAAAATAATTAAACGCTGCTATTTCTTTTAGTGCCTCCTTATAATATGTCTATCTCATTCACTGTGTGGAAACTTTCATATATACAAGCGAAAGACATTTATTTGCAAAATGTCTGAAAAACGTCTAAGTGCAGCACAGTATCAGCGAAAGAAAAGCGAAGAACGGGAGCGCGCGAAGAAACTTCCAAAACTCGACCAGTTCTTTTTGCGCATTCAATTAAGCCCAAGTGACGTTTCCGATGAAAATAATGGTGATTTGTTTAGCACGTCAACTGTTTAAAGTTTAAAAGCAGTTATTTTCCAAACACCAAGCACTTCAGAAACAAATGAAAAATAAAATGGGTGATCATGAAGTCTTATAATTATTAACCTTAACCATTTAAATACATGGTGAAAATCCTTCAAATACGTGGCGTCAGTGAATAGACAAAGATATCGCTCGTTCCACGTTTTATCAACACACAGTAACCGAAAAATTATTATCCGGTCACCGCTGGGGCTCCGAATCCCAGATCTCTCGATATCCACGTATTTGGAGGATTTTCACCTTGGATCTCGCCCTCTGGATTTAACTGCTATAATTAATATATAGCCAGTGCCGTTAATGCTCACCAGATGGAGACGTCTCAGTTGCTGAGCCCATCGTATGAACTTATGATGCCAGAAGCTGACAGAAAAACACACATAGCGCCGTTGATTGTTGGCCACAGTAGCGTAAGGCTAACGCCCTCGGCTGGAGGTACTCGGTTCCCCAGCGGTGACCGGATAAAAAAATGTCAGTTGCTATGTGTTGATAAAATGTGGAACGAGCGATATCTTTGTCTATTTAAATATAATTTGATGAATTCGTTCCTTGCGATAAAATATGTTTTCATGTTCATGCATCGTTCCGCGCATCGTATTAATCCTTTTTGGCAGATTAGTAATCTGGCATTACGTATTTCTGTTCTAAAAAAAACTTAAAAAGTCAAAACTACAGGGATCCAGGTAACTCCCCTTACTTTGCCAGACAATGTCCCTGTCTTGCTGAACCTACCCTGCCCCCCTTCATCACCACCACACATACACCGTAAAAAACACAGCCTCTCTCGTTTTCGAAATCCTGGGAAAATTACTGTGCTTAGGGGTACTGAAGTAAATTTTGCGTGGGGCAGACTTGTACTAATTACGCAACTGAAAATAGCACCAAGGAACAGAGAACTACGAAGCAGCACCGTAGGATAATAGCATCAGGTATGCTTAACTAAGATGATTTGTTATCCTGGGTTCATTAATTTCAGCTAAAATTAACATTAATAGCCGTCGGTAATTTCTCATCAGTTAAAATAATTTCCCTTCACCGTCAATTCTTGGGGAGATATTCAGATGGTCCCTCAACTAGTTCTGTTCAGCCTCTTTCTTTGCAATTCTGAACACTCATCACCTTTTCCAGAAAGTTGTGGAACGAACAGTGGCTCACACGTAAGAGGAAATGCACGTGCAAAGTAAGTTGCTAATGAAGGGGTCTGAAGGGAGTGAAAGTCACATGGATCTGACCTGATGGTCGCAAGGGGGGGGGGGGCACGCAAAGTGGACTGGAGGAAACCCGCGCTTTTTCTGATACAAAGGGCAGAAATTTTTCAGAAATAACGCTTGAAGTGAAAGGTTGGGGTGCTGATTGCGACGAAAAAGGTTTTCTGCTTCCGGAACAAAGAAGGAAAGACGTGGGAAAACAGAGGTTCTAGAACACCCGATGCCGAGATAGAAGATCGAAGCAGATATTAAGTTCGGAAACAGAAGTTAACTTAGAAACACATCGGATAGAATTTCCAGGGATAAGCCAATGTATGAAAATAAAAAATAGGAAACCAAGACAAGCATACGCGACCTTCTCCGTATAAAGCATTGAATAAAAAGTAGCACTACAGCAGAAAGAGTTTTTATTTATAGCTAAAACCCCGAAACTGTTTAATTTCCTTACAAGCGAAAGCCTAAAGAAACCCAAGCCACCCCGGAGGCGCAGTGATGGCTTCTGATCATTCGTCCGAGATGGGTCCGGGTTCGCCTCCTGGTGAGGCATGGATTTCGCATTTGTCTTACGGCTCTGGCTCTCTACCTTCCCTGGAGCCAGTGGGCCTAAATTAGGGACGGGCGACTGCTTATAGCTCATTGAGTTGCTTACGGTGGTCGTTAAACTTCCAATTAAAAAAAAAAAAAAGAAATACACGCGACAGGGTACCGAAAGTAAGCAAGTGAAAAATCCTGTAACAGTTTATCCAGAAGTTTCCTCTTCTGACCGCTCGGTCATCGGGCGAAGATTACGACGCAAATCAGCCAGTAATTTTCTATTTATAGATTTCGTCTGTCTAAAGTTGTTGGTGATAAAAATCCTAAGCATCCTTAGCTTTTTAAGTAAGGTCGTGCAATAGTACAAGGTGTCCCGCTTGCAACTTTACCCAAGTTTTTATTAATAACATCGTGGATAATTACAGTAATTGAATGATATTTGGTAAAAACATCCGTGGAAAACAGAACTATATCATAAGAGATTTTGAAAGTGTTTGCTCTGTGCATCGAAACACACTTGAACACGAGACTCCATACAATTTACGTTCTGATAGTTCGTATAGCGAGCTTATCGAACCCTAACTACATGGCTTATGTCACTTTATGATAGCTGTCAACAATATAATTGTGATGCTCGTATTACTGTTTCACATGTAATTCATCAACACGTCGACCAATCACTTCTTTCGTAAATACACTATATTGACAAAAATCTCCGGACTACACTGTCACTTCTTTCGTACTACAGTATATTGACAAAAATCACCGGACACCTAAAAAAGAAAAACAACATAGCATTTCTTGACATACATTAGTACGGTGTTGGTTAGCTTTGGCCTTAATGCATGCACTGACCCTTCGAGACAGGCTTTCGACAAGGTTTCAGAACACAGCGATAGGTATACGCTTCCAGTCAGCACATAATGCTGCCGCTAACTGTTGCTTAGTAGTAGGCCTTGGTTCCACACTTTATGGTTCGGTGCATTATCCTGCTGGTGGTACCAACAAGGCTTGGTTCTATAGTTTTGCCACAGAGTTGGTTGAGCATAATCCTCCACAATATCGAGGTAGACGTGTTGGTTAACACGTTTGTCCACGATAACAAATGGGCAGGGACCATACCACGAAAAAACATTCCCACACGAGTACACTGCCAGCTCCAAACGTGACCGTAGGAACAGTACACTGCCAGCTCCAAACGTGACCGTAGGAACAGTACACTGCCAGCTCCAAACGTGACCGTAGGAACAGTACACTGCCAGCTCCAAACGTGACCGTAGGAACAGTACACTGTGGTAAATAGCGTTCCCCCGGCTGCCGCCACTCCCACAAACGGCCATCAGACTTATGGATCGTGTATATGGATTCATCAGTCCATGGGACTCGTTTCCATTGATCTACGGTCCACGATAAACGTTCTTTACACCATGCTAAACGGCGAGTAGCATTCCAAGTGGAGATGAAAGGCTTATGAAGAGCCGCACGACCACGGTAACTCATGGAATGAAGTTCTCTGTGAATGGTACGTGTACGTACCGAAGTTCCAACATTTTTGCTCATCTGCACACTGAGGTCTTGTGTACTTCTTCGATTAGCTGTAACGACTCTCCAGAGGCTTCGACGTCCTCTATCACTGATTTTCTTTGGACTGCCGGTACGTTTTGCTGCTTCAGACCCACCATGTGTCTTCCACTTATTCAGTACATCCAAAACAGCTGACTTGGGTATGTTTAAATGCCTCTCGGTTTCTCTTATGGACAACCCACTAATATAACACCCAACAATTTTTCCTCTCTCAAAATCAGTTCTTTCCCGCCGCGACATTTTAACTCAGACCCAAAGTGTGATATGAACGCGGTCAGCTGTAGACTTGTTTTTATACCTAAAATAAAGGTATATATATATACTTTAAAACTCTATGCACATTTTTATTACTTGTGGCAAAACGAAGGTACTACACCAGTGACAGTGACAAAAGGACTTTTGAATAACTGAACCAACTTTCATTTTAATTTATGAAATGTGCAGTTATTTCAATTATACAGGATCCATAAACACATATAAACAAGTCATTTAAATTGCGGACTATGAGGTAATTGCATTATATTCTAACTGAAGCGAAAAGAATTGCACACATTATTGCATTATATCAAAACAGTCTATTTCATTGAAACATAAACGTTAGTTAGAAGCTACTAAACCATGAAAACCTTGTTCACTCTGGCTTCGGATGAACTTTCCGTATCCGATATCAGGCCCTATGGTAGGTGTTCCAATCTCTTGTTCAATAAGTAATCCGTGAATTTTATTCGTATAGTATAAGTCTGTTGAAAAAATAAAGTTACACACTGTCACCGGCAGTACCATATCACTCCGTCACAAACACATTCGTTGAAACGCGCAATGCATTTCGGTATATCTGCTATACCATTATCAAGCGGTTCTTAGTATTGTTAGTGAAGCACCTGGGCATTTATAACCTCTCGATGCATATCATTGTCTGTAATGTCCTGTCAACGCCCCCTGTGATACCATAAGTTGATTCGTCATAGTGAGGAGCTTCGTTGACTATTTGCTCTAAGCCGACGGGTGAACTTAATTCAGAATCATAGTTGAGCGGATAGGGCCCAATTTCTCTATTACTTCTTGAGTTATATTGAAGTATCTTATTAGCACGTCTTTTGTAAAAAAAGATCGTGCTTATGCTACCGGTTTGTCCGTCCGTCCGTCCGTCCGTCCGTCTGTACCCACGATATCTCTGCAACTATTAGTCCGATTTGAAATTTTTTTTTGCATTGGGAAGCTTGAAATATGCGAATGCTGATCCTTTATTTCGTTTTTTTTACGATGCACAATATTGCCGCTAGAGGGCGTAAAAGCAGATGATGTCGAATTCAAAAATAAGTTCCACATATTTGCTTCTCAACATGCGATTGAAAAAATTCTTTTATCTTTCGACTCCATTTATGTCTAACAGTATTTTAGATATAGTTATTTTTTTAAATTACTCATAGATTTTCCGCTAGGGGGCGTAAAAGTAAATTACATTTTCCCCAATAATTCTTCTTCTAAATCTCCGATTTGAAATTTTTTTCTTCAGCGTATACACCTCCTGATGGAAAATCTTTTGAATATAATTTCAAATTTTTGGTAACGAATACTTTGGCCACAGGAGGCGTAAGTGTTAATTCTTGCTTCTGATGTATTTGCCATAAAATCTGAGCTTCTAAAATATCGATTGAAAACATTCTTTCGTGGACTGATGCCACTCACATCGATAAACCTTTTCGGAATATTTTCTTCCTAAAATATTCCACAGTTTCTCCACCAGGGGAAGAAGATGAATATCTTATTTTTGTCAATATCTCTACTTCTAGGAGTCAGATTTGAAAAATTCCTTCTTTTTTGGATAGTGTTTTCAGTGCGACATGTGTTTTATATAATTTAAAAATTTTCAAGTAATTCATAGACTTTCCGCTAGGGGCGTAAAGGTAAATTGCGTTTCCCCCAATGTCTCTGCTCCTAAATCTCCGATTTGAAAAATTCTTTCTGCACCGGATATAGCTCCTGATGGGAATCCTTTGCACATAACTCCAAATTTTTGTAAAAAATGGTTTGGTCACCATGTGGTATAAGTTTTAATTTCCGCTTCTGATGTATTTGCAGCAAAATGTGAGCTTCTAAAATATCGATTGAAAAAAAAGTCGTTTGTTGACCGATACTGCTCATGTCGACAACCTTTTAGGAACATTTTCTTCTTGAAATAATGCGTGGTTTCTACGCCAGGAGGCGTAGATGTATATCTTATTTTTGTCAATATCTCTACTTCTATGAGTCCGATTTGAAAAATTCCTTCTTTGTTGGATAGTGTTTCCTATGCGAAATGTTTTTTCCTATAAATTCAAAATTTTCAAGTACATCATAATAGGCTTTCTGCTAAGGGGCACAAAGGTTCATTGTGTTTTCTGCGTTATTTCTGCTTCTAAAACTCCGATTTGAAAAATTCTTCCAGTATCGCATACAAGACCTGATGGAAAATATTTTTCACATAATTTCTAATGTTTGGTAAAGAATGGTTTGGCGACCAGGGGCATAAGTGTAAATTTCTGCTTCTGATGTATTTGTAGCAAATTCTGGGCTCCTGAAAACTCGACTAATTTTTTTTTCTCGAACCGATTCCGCTCACATGGAAAAACCTTTTGAGAATACTTTCTTCCTAAAATAATGCATGGTTTTCCCACCAGAGGACATAAAGCCACATCTTATTTTTGTCGATATCTCTGTTTCTAAGAGTCCGATTTGAAAAATTCTTTCGGTGTTGGAGAGCGGTTCCGGTGCGAAATGTTTCTCATATAAATTCATGTTTTTCTAAGCGCACAAGTCTGCAACCAGATGGCGTAAGCTCACGATTCCGTTTACAGCAATATCTGAGAGATTAAAACCCGATTGAAAAATTCTTTCTTCAGTCAGATACTGTTGTTTTTCATACCGGTTCCATTGACTTTGAATAGCTTTGATAAATTTAATTTGCGTTAGAACGGATTCAAAAGACGTTCTTATCACACCAGCAAATCCGGTGTCATCTTTCTTGTTTAAGAGTGCATCCGAATAAGTGGTAACATTTGTAACAAAATTCTTATTAACTTTATCACGTTCTCTATGCAATATGGAAGTAATGGCTGGGAGATATGGAAATGTATCACAAAAGATTTTTTCTTTTTTTCTTCAGACTTCTGTATATGTTTGTGGTCATAAATCAATTTTTATATCATTTTTTTATTATACCCATATCCAATGGCTGTGTTCAAAATCCAATTAAGGTCTTCGTTTTTTAGCTTACTACTGCTACATATTGTAAAAGCCCTTTTTACTAAATACCAAAGAAACGCAGAAAGTTTATGAGATATTGGATGCGAAGAGCTCGCATGAATGAACACTGGAGCGCAAATATCTCTCCGATACACTTGAAATTCTAGTCGATGTTGCCTTCTTGAGACTATAACATATAAAAAAGGTAATTAATTATTTTTCTCCATTTCTGTATTAAAAGTTACAGTCGGATAACAACCATTGAAGGCCATTTGTATATTTTGAATCAAATCTTGACTGTTATTTTGCCGTAAAATTCAGAGTAGTTGTTATCTTGAGTAAAAGAAAGAGCAAAAAGAAAGAGCAAACTTTCTTCGAACGTCTTATTATCTCTGGATGATAATAAGACGTTCGAAGAAAGTTTGCTATGTATAATTGAAATACCAGACTTAACAGGGTTATTTGGGAACAATGATCATTTTTGACGTGAAATCATTGTTCCCAAATATCCCTGTTAAGGCTGCTATTTCTATTATCATTAAGTGGCGACTGATCCCGCACGTTAGTTGAGTGGAGTTTGTTTATATTTCTGCAGACACCGGCGAACGAATGGCCAAATGGAAAGCCACGAAGTGGTTCAGAGAGGAGCTCGCTTGGTTGAAGACGATGCGGGTAGATATAGATGTTGCTTGGCATCTTGACAGTTGTTTCTCTCCCTAAAAGGAGAATGCCAACGTATTGTAATGTTAATGTTTCTATATGTGTTGTAGCGTCCTTGTGTTCACCTGGTATTATTAAAAACAATTTATTTAACTTCCTGCATTTTATTTGAATAATGCTACATGTTAATTTGCGCTGACCTTCGATAATGAGGAACGCCTGGTGATGATAAGTACCAAACCTATTAGGCTGACGCTAACATAAAGAGTAGTACGTATGAGTAGAATCAAAAACCACAACATGTATTAAAAGTTAGTGACAAGCAGTGGGCTTAACGCAACCACAAAGTCGTTACATAACAGGGATTTCTCACGAGCAGGATGAAATTCGCGATAACAAGGACTTAGCAACTGCTCCAGACGATCTGAGAGACGGGATGCAGCAAACGGGAAATACACACACTTCTTGTGAGAGAAGGGAAAAGGGGGAAAGAGGCGAGAAAGGGAATGCTAGCTGTCGAGAAAGGATACGAGAGAGGGAATACTAACTGTCGAGGAAGGATGCGAGAGAGGGAATGCTATCTAACGAGGATGGATGCGAAAGAGGGAATGCTAGCTGTCGAGGAAGGATGCAAGAGTGGTAATGTTAGCTGGCGAGGAAGGATGTGATAGAGGGAATGCTGGCTGTCGGGGAAGGATGCGAGAAAGTGACTGGCTGTCGGGGAAGGATGAGAGAAAGTGATTGGCTATCGAAAAAGGATGCGAGAGAAGGAATGCTAGCTGTCGAGGAAAGATGCAAAAGAGGGAATGCTAGCTGTCGAGGAAAGATGCAAAAGAGGGAATGCTAGCTGTCGTGCAAGGATGCGACAGAGAGAATACTATCTGTCAAGTAAGGATGCGAGAGAGGGAATGCTAGCTGTCGAGGAAGGATGCAAAAGAGGAAATGCTAGCTGTGAGGAAGGATGGGAGAGAGAAATGTGGTGATTTTCCGTGCGACGGGGTTAGTTTTCGGCTCCTCGAGAAAAGACGGGAAGTTTTTCTCATGTTCGAAACGGACATCGAGATAAAAATTAAGTTGAAAGCTGGGGCTTGGCAGCGAAATAATCGGGTAAAATGCCTGATGCAATAAGCAGGAACAGAACAATGTACACACAATAAGAGGAGTCACATAGAAGTGGAGATAAGAAAATCCGTGACCTTCCCCACCTACTGCGTTGTTTATAAAGAGCACCATTGGAAAAGAGCGAGTTTTCATTTATGCATTCATTTTAGCATAAGAAAAAAAAAAAGAAATTCAAACCCTGGAACTACTGAATTACCTTACAAGGGAAGAGTTCATGAATCCATGTGGTAGGGTACTGAAAGGAGGAATGGAGTGACCGTCCCTGTAACACTTCCTGCATTTGAGCAACTTAGTCGACAAACGCTGTAAAAACGTCACGTGTATATTTAAAACGTAACGAGATACATAATTCGTCATTTATCAAGAGGGGGAGAAGCAACCGCAGTCTTATAAATGCCAGGATTTTAAGTTCATCTCGGGCTTGAATGCTTTGGTAAGATAAATAAAGACATAAGCAGCGGCGCTGTGTAAATTAAGTTCGCAGCTGGGACTAAAGACACGTGTTAACAGTCGCTGTTCTCTTTCTGTGAAGTGCAATGGGGGCAAAGACCTTTCGAAGGCTTTTGACTTCTAATAAATTATTCAATTTGATCTTGACTTTTGCCACGAAATTAAAATTTTGCTCATTGAAAGCAAAAGAGTTCCATCCGACACAGTCTACTAATATCTGGGAAAAATACATTTTGATTTAATCGCATGGCAAGCTCTCTTATTCTTAAAGTATAGATTGTTGCATACACGTCTTAAGGAAATACAATGTTTCCTCAGAAATATTTTATTTTTCGAGTCGACGAAGGTTTCGCTTAGCCCTTGGCTCAGTTTCATTAAGAAGAATTCGTCCTAATGAATCTACACTCGAGCCAAGCAAAATCTTTGCCGACTAGAAAAATAAAATATTTATGAAGTAACATTGTATTTCTATAATATTTATATTTATCACAAAGCTTGTATTTTTCCATTTGTGTTATAGATTATTGTACAGGGTAATTCGTTTGAGGAGGGATAATTTAAAAATGCTGTGGTATGGGTTGTAAGAGATATAATAAGTCAGTATTTGGTAGAAATTATCTTTATGGATGGAAATTTGTCTGGCTTTTACATGAGACCCCCTATGTGGACACGGCAGAGTTCACACCGGCTGCTCAATTCTTGCCACTTGTTTTCTAGCATTTACGGAGTGATTTATGTGAGCGCTGCAGTATGGAGGGGAAATTCTGTTCGAAGTTCGAGAAAAGATGGGAGTTTTATGTGCTGTAGTCAGTGCTCACGCGCCTTCGCAGCATCTTGGCCAAAGTGAAAATGGCAGCAATCGTTCAACAACGCGCAAAGTGAGTCCTGTGATATGCAAAGTTTGAGAGTGTTACGGCTATTCAAAGAGTTTTCGTCGTTCTTATGGGGTCAGGAAGGCGTCTAAGTACGAGAGCAACTGGATAACGATGTGATTTTACGGCAAGACGGGGCCCCACCTCACAGGTCATGTAGGTCAGGAACTTGCTCAGCAACACTTTCAATGGCAACTGGTGTGGCCGCGATGGCCCTATTCCTTGGCCTTCTTGGATCTCACTTCCCCCGATTTCTTCGTGTGCGGGTTTCTGAAGAACATTATCTACGCACAACGACCTCATAGCCTGGATGACTTGAAGATGAAATGTTCTGCAGCGTTCGCACAAATTACTCCTCAGATGTTAGAAAACACATGACAAGAATTGAGTACCTGGCATGAACTCTGCCGATTCCGCAAAGGGGGTCATGTACAGGCATGTAAAGGACTAGACAAACTCCCATCCATAATTTAATTTCTGCCAAATATTGACTCATGTATCTGTTACAAAGACATACCACTGCATTTTTAAATTATCCCTACCCAAACAGATCATCACCCTGTATTATGCAATAAGCGCAGAATTGCGTAATATCGAATGTTTGAGAAAGTACGCTTAAGCTGGCTCGCAGCGTGGTTTTTTATTACATTCACTCCACGTCGAATTGCCGTTAGTCCTCCGACTACTATTCTAGAAAGTTTAAAAACGCAGCCAAACTTATTTTAAACACTCCATGTTTGAAAAGTTAATCGAAAATAAAGGCGCACGGAAATTTGCCATTCTTCGTGACTCTTTTGACGCAGGACTACGTCTAACTCCGCGGATAGTATGGGGTGACTTACGGCCGACAGCCTGTGAGAAAAATAAGTCCCGATTGAAATCATTATATCGTTAAAACTACGTGCCCCACACTAATCGTGTTAGTATATTCATAAGCAGCTTGGAGTTCAAATCATGTACTGCGTAATACATCGTGCACGCGACACTCCCCTCGCTGCCTGTGCGCCGGGGAGATGATGCAATATTTCTGGGTGTGCCGCCGCGTTGGACTCAGTCTAAGTCGGTAATTGCGAGCGCAACACGACTGTGCGCGACATCGTTTACAGCTCTCGACGAGATATATTCAAATATAAGAACATTTTGCAGTGGTTTGAACTGAACATTTAAAAATTGTTTTCTTGTGAACCGGTGAACACTTTTCACAATATCGCGGTTTATCTGGACAACCGTGAGTGCAAAACGACTGTGCGTGGTATCGTTTTAGAGCTCTCGACGAGATCTATTCAAATATAAGAACATTTCACAGTAGTTTGAACTGAACATTTAAAAATTGTTTTCTTGTGAACCGGTGAGCACTTTTCACAATATCGCGGTTTATCTGGACAACCGTGAGTGCAAAACGACTGTGCGTGGTATCGTTTTAGAGCTCTCGACGAGATCTATTCAAATATAAGAACATTTTGCAGTGGTTTGAACTGAACATTTAAAAAATTGTTTTCTTGTGAACCGGTGAGCACTTTTCACAATATCGCGGTTTATTTGGACAACCGTGAGTGCAAAACGACTGTGCGTGGTATAATTTTAAAGCTCTCGACGAGATCTATTCAAATATAAGAACATTTCGCAGTAGTTTGAACTGAACATTTAAAAAATTGTTTTCTTGTGAACCGGTGAGCACTTTTCACAATATCGCGGTTTATCTGGACAACCGTGGGTGCAAAAAGACTGTGCGTAGTATCGTTTTAAAGCTCTCGACGAGATCTATTCAAATACATAAAGAACGTATCGCAGTGGTTTTAACTAAATTAAAAAAATAGTTTTCGTGTGAACGGGTTAACATTTTCGACAATGTCGCGGAATTCGCAGAATGAACGCACGCAAAAGTGGAGAAAATCAAAACGAGAGGCAAGAGCAAGTGAAGAGGAATGTAAGAAACCCAAGAAGACAAAGCACCACGTTGGGTAATTCGTGTATCGATCTGCTTTGTGTTCGCAATGTATCTAGCATTATGTATAAAAAATTACGTAAGCTACTTTTCATATCGTAGACCTGCGTTGGCTATAACAAATTAAATAAACGCTTTGAAACCATACCGACTAGTTCATTTCAACTCTGCAATCTGCAAGTCGTAGTCCTACGCTCCAAACTGACGATTCAATCAGAACTGAGCCTATATGTATTTCTTTTTTTTTTTACATTGCTCTAACTCAAATATTCCCTTAGTGAAGTAACTTCGAAGGATTTAGCATTCCGATCTTCAGAGCTCTCAGAATAAAATAAAATAAACGTGTAAAATATTTGATGCGTTTGAACCACGAATTTCCGATACCACAAATATAATTTGTGAAAACCTCTTAAAAAGTAGAAGTTCGATGTACTGTTATATGGGTATATTTGAATAATACTTAATGTTATGAAACAGTGACTAATTACGCAACTTGAAAAAACGGAGAGCATTTTGTCTTCAGAAAAGCACTTAAGAGCGAATTTCCTTATTGGAGAAAGAGATCTCTATCACAAACCCCGAACGGATCACTAGAAGAAAAAGACACTCGCACTCCCTAAACCCCACATCGAAAAGGGGCACACCGAGAAAAAGAGTTTGTTTGAAACAAAATAGTTTTGTTGAGCTGTTTTGCAGATTTAATTTGTTGCTTTAGCCGAAATTCGTCAAAACTGCTTTGTTCGCAACACAAAATTATTTCGTCGGCTATATTTTGTTATTAGGAGATTCAAATTCATGCAGAAACAGTCAAAACGTAATCGAGATAGTTGCCTTCGATGCACGATATTGATAAGAAGAATCACACACAATACAAATTCAAATTCATTGGCTGAATTTAAAGATTTCATTGCATATAGTTTGAGGAATAAGACTTTTCAGGTTTACCTAGAACCCATCGTCAGGTACATAAACAGAAGAAGAAAAGAAATACGTTTAAATAGAATATGTTACGTGACATGATATAGACGCCAGGTATAATATATGATACAGTGTCACGTGGTTTCAAATTATCTAAACAACGTGGTAAGTACGTATTTTGTATATTTTGTTAATTCAACTAAACGTTTTGCCACATATTGTTGGATCAAACAAATTCCCAAAAATAGACTTTGGTAATTTGTCAAACCAACAAAACATTTTGTCATGATAACAATAAATTTTGTTGAGTCAATAATAATTTTCAGCAAAATACATTTGTAAATTCAATAAACATTTTTGTTGACTGCGTATCGGTTGAGTCAACGATTTTTTTGCTGAATTAACAAAACGTTTTTCTCAGCGTAAGCTTTCTTTCTACAAACATTTTGTTTTTGGATTGGAGGTTTAACGACCACCGTGAGTAACTCAATGGGCTATAAGCAGTCGCCCGTCCCTAATTTAGGGTCACTGGTTCCAGGGAAGGGAGAGAGCCGGTGCCGTAAGACAAACAGAACATCCATGCCTCACCGGGATTCGAACCCGGACCCCTTACAGACGAATGATCAGAGGCCATCGCTTAGACCACTGCGCCACCGGGGCGGCACAAACATTTTGGAGAACCTATCACCAACGCTTTTCACATGAAATCGTAAATGTATATACTGTATACATACACTGAAGAGCAATTGAATCAGAGATACCTGTCTAGTTACGTGTAGCACCAACTTTCGCCCTGATTACGGCGGCGATTCGTCTCGGCATGGACTCGACAAGACACCGGAATTGTTGGGAAGCCATACGGATCCACGACCCCTGAACAAGCTCCCACAGTTCACGAAGATTTGATGGAAGGGGGTCAGAGCCTCGAACATCTCTCTCGATGGCATCCAAGATGTGCTCGATGGGATTGAGGTCAGGTGACCTAGCTAGCCAAGGAAGCGTGGTCACGTCGGTATAGTGTTCTTCCAACCATTCGGAAATAATTCGGGAGTGATGGCACGGTGCATTGTCTTGTTGCAGGATTAGGTTTCCAGTGGGATCTTGAAGACGCACAAACGGGAGCAAATGGTCGTCCAGGATATCACGGTAACGTTGACCTGTGAGAGACGATGTCACACGTACCAGGAATCCGATTTCAGTCCACGTAAACAGTCCCCAGACGAGATTGCCACCCCCACCAGCTTGAAAAGTACCCCGCTGGCAAGAAGGATCCATAGCTTCATGTGGTTTGCGCCGTACTCGTATCCTGCCATCCGCATGTATACCAACGTGAATCTCAACTCATCAGTCCAGGCAACATTTTTCCACATGCCTAGTGTCCAGTGGAGATGTTCCCGCGCCCATGCTAATCTTTGCACCCTATGATGTGCGGTCAGCAGCGGTACCCTTGTGGGACGATGGCTTCTGTACCCCATAGCGAGGAGATGGTTCTGGATGGTGTGGCTGCTTACATGTTTTTGTGCACCAGTGTTAAATTGCCGTGTGGTTTATTGCACTGTGGCCCGTCTATCCGCTGTTACAATGCTAGCTAGCCGACGATGACCCCGCTCATCCACACGCTGTTGTCCACGGCAGTTGGCCCTTGCAGGGATGATTTTACCGGATTCGATGTACTCACGATGCACCCGCGACACAGTGGCTCGTGAAAATCCCAGTGCTTGCACGACTTCCGAGATGGAGTGACCCATTCGTCGGGCCCCGACAATTTGCTCACGTTCAAATGCGCTTTTATCCTTCGTCTTACCCATACTGCGTCCGACTCTTACTGATTCCCGTCGCATCACTCCTTATACTGTCGGATCGCTGCATACGTCATTTCGTTTCCGTTTAAAGGGTCGCCCACAGCGCCACATTTACACAACGCCAGCTGTCTCTAATTCAATTGCTCTTCAGTGTATATACGTTACACAACTTCTTCTTCTTCGTCTTCTTGGTTGCTGAGTTTAAGGACTGGTTGTTTAGTAGATGAACTCCGTCTCTCCATTCCTCTCTATTCTCCGCCGTTCTCTTCAAGTCATAGTATTTCCTAGTATTGGTGTCCTGGAGTAATTGTGCCACAAAACCATTCCTAGGCCGTTCTCTTTCTCTCTCGCCTTGAATTTTCCTTTCCAAAACTTCCAGAATCGGGCCTTCATGGCGCAATGTGTGTCCCATCCATAACATTCTTCTTCTTTTTAATATGTTGATAAGAACTTTTGGTTCTCCCACTTTCTCCAGGAACTCCTCATTAGTCTTTCTATCGAGCCAGCTTATTATCTCCATTCTTTTATAGCTCCACATCTCAAATGCCTCCAGCCTTTTCACTTCCGTCTTGGTCAATGTCCATAACTCAGAACCGTAAAGAGCTAATGGCCTAACATATGCCTTTAAAAGTCTCTTCCTAAGTTTTAGATCTATATTTTTGGCTGTCAGCCGTCTTTGATTCTCTCTAAAAGCCGTTTTTGCCATCTCCAGTCTCATTCTAATTTCGTTTTCACGTCTAGCATCTTCAGTAATAATTTGACCCAGATAGCGAAATGATTTAACTTGTTCGACGTATTGTCCTTCAATTTTAAGGAAAACCTGTTTTGAATCCTTTCCTATTACGATTAGTTTTGTCTTATTTTTATTTATCTTTATTCTATAGATATCCGCATTTTTGTGTATTTTTGACGTTATGCGCTGTAATGATTTGGCTGATCCTGAAACTATTGCCTGGTCATCAGCAAACTTAATGGCCTTAATCCTCTCTCCATTAACCCAAACTCCATCACTGGCACTCCCCAAGGCCTGATCCATCATAAACTTCGGCATAAATATCAAAAAGGCTAGGTGTCAACAAACATCTCTGTCTTTCACCTTTATTTATTGGGACTGGATCAGTCATTCCCACTTGAATTGAAATCAATGCTTCCTGATTTACATAGAGATTTTTGATCGGCTGGATACTGTTATCGTCCACGCCGAGTCTCTGTAGTATTGGAAAAAGTTTTGTCCAAGTCATCCTGTCGAAAATCTTCTCATAATCAATGAAACATATGCAGAGGCCCCCTGTCGATCATTCTTTCAGCCCAGAATCTCAGGGTGCCAATCGCATCCCAAGTACCCTTTTCTCTTCTAAATCCAAATTGGTACTCTCCCAACACCTCTTCCACCTTAAAATCCAATCTCGTTTTAATAATCTTCAACAGAATCTTGGATGCATGTGAAATTAAACTTATGGTTCTGTACTGTGCATACTCTGTTGCCCAACACAACTGTTTGTAAAAGTAGCAACATCATAAGGGACTGCTGGTATTAGCCTGAAACTTACAGTACATGTACTACGGGTTGGGACATGCAAATGATTAAAATGTCAGTGAAAATGGGCATGCGACTTCGGAGCAACGCCCAATGAACTCTCCGGTATTGGACATAAAGAACTGGCTTAAAGGAGATGCTACAATCAGTCAAGAGCCTACATTGAGTCGAAAGGGTGTTTATCTTTTGTATCTCACTATGCTCCATCGCCGAACGAGGGCGCATTACGAATACCTGACGGACTTTGAGTGCGGAAGGATTCTTGGGATACGAAAAGCTGGATTTTCCTACAGCAAAATTTCCACTCGTACAAGACGAAACGCAGTACGGAATGCGGACGTAGCGTCAGTGGACAGGTGAGTCTCGGACACACAGAAATCCGGGAAATGGACCTCAAAATCGCACGACTACATGGGATGACAGATACGTCTACCGCATAGCAGTGACCAATCGCACAGCGACATCCACGATATTAGCGCCGCAGTGGAACACTGTCACAAGTCAGACTTTGTCCTTCAGCACAGTTCGACGTCGTCGGCTTAACAGAAGACTGGTCGCTAGCAACCCGCTGCTGCGCATTCCTTTGACCCTCAACTACAGGCTGCAATGTTGTCTGGAACACAGACATTGGCGCGTTGATTGGCAATAGGTCGTGTTTTCTGACGAGTCACGATTCAACTTGATGCACCATGATGATCGCATACTTGTTCCAAGACATCATTGTGAACGCCACTTTGCAACGTCATACCAGCACAATGCCCGGCATCATGGTTTGGGGAGCCATTCAGTTCAAATCACGACCTTGATATGAATTGAGGGAACATTCAACAGTCAGCTACATATTAGATATGTTTGATTCAGAGTTGTCCTGGAGCTATATTCTAGCAGAGCAATGCTCGGCCACATGCGGCCCGGAATGTCCCAGACCTCTTCCATGCACAGCAGATACCGTTTCTTTCCTGGCCTGCACGTTTGGCGGATATGTCCCCGATTGAACATGTCACAAACATGTTAGGTAAGCAACTGGCCTGTCAAGTGCCTCCGCCAGTCACCAAATGAGCTCTGGTTTCGCATAGAAACAGCCTGGCAGGTTATTCCCCTGGACGATATCTATTCAACATGTCTGGGGCATAGTAGCTAAGCGACTGGCCCGTCAAGCGCCTCCGCCAGTCATCATGGAGGAACTCAGGTCTCGCATAGAAGCTGCTTTCAGAGTTGTCCTGGCGCTATATTCTAGCAGAGCAATGCTCGGCCACATGCGGCCCGGAATGTCCCAGACCTCTTCCATGCACAGCAGATACTGCTTCTTTCCTGGCCTGCACGTTTGGCGGATATGTCCCCGATTGAACATGTCACAATCATGTTAGCTAAGCAACTGGCCCATCAAGCGCCTCCGCCAGTCACAACAAATCCGCTCTGGTTTCGCATAGACGCAGCCTGGCAGGCTATTCCCCAGAACGATATCTATTCAACATATCTGGGGCATAGTAGCTAAGCGACTGGAACGTCAAGCACCTCCGCCAGTCACCACAAATGAGCTCTGGACTCGTATAGAATCAGCTTAGCAGGCTATTACCCACGACAATATCTATTCAACATGTCTGGGGCATAGAAGCTAAGTGACTGGCCCGTCAAGCACCTCTGCCAGTCACCACAAATGAGCTTTGTTCTCGCATAGAAGCAGCCTGGCCGGCTATTCCCCAGGACGATATCTATTCAACATGTCTGGTGTATAGTAGCTAAGCGACTGGCCCCCTCAAACGCCTACGCCAGTCTCCACAAATGAGCTCTGGTCTCGCGCATAGGAGCAGCCTGGCAAGCTATTCCCCAGGACAATATCTATTCAACATATCTGGGGCATAGCAGCTAAGCGATTGGCCCGTCAAGCACCTCGCCAGTCATCACAAATGAACTCTGGTCTCGCATAGAAGCAGCCTGACAGGCTCTTCCCTACAGGACCATATCCAAAACCTTTTCCATTCAATGCCACGGCGTGTAGAGGTTGTCATTTTTTCTCGAGGTGGCTTCACCCGATACTGAGTTTTGAAGCGAACAAATCTTGTATAGCTCTACAAATTTAATCAGTTATCTCCAATAACATGAGGAATCTGTGATATAAATTTCATTCGAATTCTACGATTCTTTCTTGGTGTTCAACTTATAAAAAACAGTAGTGTATTTATATAAATGACAGAATCGGTTGTCTGAAGCTTTTCGATTGATTGAGAAAAGCTTCAGACAACCGATATCTACATTTATCTTGGGCAGCAGATATCAAGTAAGGGTCACATTGATGAAAAAATTAATCAGCGTATAAAACTTGGATGGAAAGCCTTTGGAAGAAACAGTACAATTTTTAAGAGCAGTATGCCATTATGTCTTAAAAGAAAAGTGTTTAATCAATGCATCCTGCCAGTGCTTACATATGGAGCAGAGACATGGACCTTAATTAAAAAAGACATACAAAGTGCAGACAACTCAAAGAAGCATAGAGAAATGCATTCTTGGTGCAACCAGGAAAGATAAGAATGGAACTTGTGGATAAGGAAAATGACAGGAGTGGACGACATCATGACCAGAGTGAAATCACTGAAATGGCAATGGGCTGGACATGTTGCCAGAAGAACGGACCACCGATGGACAACCGAAATTTTAGACTGGATTCCGGGAGACCCCATGGGAGATGGATGGATAAAATTCGAAAGTATGCTGGAGTGACATGGAGGAGACAGGCTCAAGACAGACAATTGTGGAAGAAATTTGGGGAGACCTTCATCCAGCAGTGTATTGGTAACGGTTGATGATGATGATGATGATATTCACTTCCAACTTCAAGGGCAAGTGGCCGCGTGGGAGAAATCCTTGTGCGAAGATTGACTCCTGTCCCGTGCAAAGCTAGCTAATTAATGGACACTTTGCATTGGAGATCACATAAGCAACTCATTCTCGTTGAAGTGTAGAAGAAAAGAATAGTCAGTTGGGCTTTGATCGGAGAAGAAACCATTTCTCTGGAATGTAAGTAGAATGGATAAAAGGCGAGAAATTTACGCCGAGGATAGGAGGTCCCGAATACTTCCTGCTGGAACTACTGTATAAACAGTGTAAATAGTTTCCTTTAATAAAAAAATATAATGGGTTTTTGTGCGACTTAATTCGTTTACTTTGTTTCCTGCTCCAATGAGATTGAGAGCGTGCAATCTTCATTCAGTGTCCTGGAGTCCATGCAATGAGCATCCAGTGTTGAATAAACATGTCAATAAAGTTGTTACACAGCCGACAAAAGAGACATCCTTGCCAAAAGTCTACAACGCCATAACACTAGCAATTTTTTCATCAAACGTGCTGCAAGGATGCAATAAAGTTTACAGCTACCTAATGGAAACAATTGGTTATGCAAAGACCATTTCACAAAAACTGAGAGTAATTTCTTTTAAGTTGGCAATAGTGCGAAGGGGAAAAATAAACCACGTAGACGACTAACTGAATTAAGGAAGTACCTATGGCAACAATTATTAACCGTGACAGACGATTCTGGTTTTGTTATTGTGCAGTTTTCTAAGGTACGTCTGTAGGTGAGTGATTCACAGTTAAGAAGTGAAATGCGTTGTGCGATAAAAGTTTGCTATCGTGTATGTAAAACGGCTCCAGAAACAGTTGATGCAATGAAAAAAGTTTGCAAAGACAGATGTTTGGCTGAGTCAACGATTTTTATATGGCACCATTATTTTAAAAAAAAAGCGTTTGTCGGCTGATCTCGCTCCTAGGCCTGGTCGACCTGAAAGTGTGTTGTTACGGAGCGTATTGTTTAACACCGTTTGGGGAATCCTGCAAGTGTTTTGGTGAAAAAAAAATCATCAATTATTTTATTTTATTTATTGATTGAAGTTATTTATCAAAAGGCTATATTTATGCTGGTATTAAAATTTATATGGAAATTATAGAAAATTTAAATTTGGGAAATGGGTGGATGCATTTCGAAACAAAACTGAAATTTTGAATAAGGCCATGAAACAAAATAGAAAAATAAAATAAAATGCACCACTGAATTTGGTAACTCCCAAAAGTTACTATTGTATTGTTTGCGTTGTTTGCATTTGATGAGTAGATACACCTGAAAGTGTAAGAAAAGGTAACTATTGTTTGCATGTGTACCAAATTTGTAAACAATAAAATTTAATGGTATACAATGTACACGTGTAAATAACCTTTTTGGAAGTGGCGATGATCAAATTAGCTAGTTAGGACAAAAACATTGATTTTACGGCTATAACCTCAGATTACATTCCCACCTCAGTCACTGCTGAGGGGGATGCACTTGAACCATGTGATGAAAATTTTAAACTGAAAATATCTAAAACTTCACTGCACTAAGGTTTAGGTTTTTGAAAGGCCACTTGGCCTATATTTATTTTAAAAACTTAACAAGTTAAATTTTTAGGTCACAGATTTTATGCCTGGCCACAGGGCCCAATAAAAATAAACGGATGACAGGTTAGTTTCTTTCCAAGAAAAACTAGCACCAGGGACACTACTGATAAAAATAATAAACACAAGAATTTCATTGTACTTCAACAGCACCAACACTTGATTTAACATGGTGTACAACTTAAGTATTTGAAATGAAAATATCTCACACTCTCTCTCAAAAAAAATATTATATGCATATGTGTACACTATATTGTTCTAATTAAATCGCTCGAACCAACCTTCTCAGACCAGACTTCCGAATCCACTTTTAATTTTAAACTACTATAACAACTGCCAAAATTCTACGTATAATGAAAGTTAATTTAATAAAAGATTCTACCCTTCCAGGAAAATTTGTCTTAAAATCAGCATAACCCTGTCTTAAATCAACATTTGTCTTACAATCAACATTTCTAGCATTACCGGATACTCAACCCATTCTATACACCATACCAAAACCTAATGCACTAGATACCTTATTCAAATTACACAAAGTTATCATTAAATTGCTACACCGACAAGAGAATCTTACTTACTCCATCATCATGAAAATCCAACATTTCAAAATTCCATACTATAAGTTTTCCAGTCAACTGGCACCCATGTAATAATCAACTCGGGCATAAAGCCAAACAATCATCTCAACCAATGAGTCCCACATCTCAAGAAAAACACTATTTTTCGGGGAGAACAACAAAGTTTGAGTCTGAAGGCGGGAATGGTTCGTGAATCCATTTCCAGCTTATACAGTGTAGTGGAGCAAAGTGCGACCTAACCCTTTTCTGTTCCTTCACTCTGATTTGGGGACAACCTATATCACTCCCCTCATAGGTACCACCTCCTATGGACAGAACAAGCTTACTTGGGCAGAAAACAAATCCCCCAATTTGTTTCGTGCACCCTTTCAGACCCCGCGGCATTGTCTACATAGGGTAAAGTATCCCACAAGAGTTCTCTTGTCCCCAAAATATCTCTTCGTCTATTTTCCAGAAAATTCAATACATCACCCTTTTTCCCAGAAAATTACTTCTTATCCTATTTTCCCCAGGAACACACTTCATATCCTTATTCTCCCAGGAACACACTCATTTCCCAGAAAAGCACTTATCTTTATTTCCCAGGAACACACTGTACATATTCATTTCCCAGAAAGCTCAATAATACCATACTTGACACACTATACCAAACCTTACTTTATTTCCTGAAAAATCTATACATCACCATACTTCCTAGATCACTCTTTTCCTGAAAAAATCATCACTTCTTGAAGAAACACAACAGCTATTCGGGGTATTTTTTTTTCACACTATACATATGCTCATATCTGCCTGTATGCCCAATTCTTATATTCTTTTCCCCATAAAAACCTGTTTTTCTAATCTACGGGCTGAAACTAGAAATTAGCCCTCACTAATACAAAAATTAAATTTTAAAGAGTAATTTAGCACCTAAATTTACCAAAACACTAAACCAAAATAATTACCAGCCTACAAGAAAAATTCCCAACTACATGGCACCTACGCTAAGTTCATAAATACAAATTCTACTTCACAAATACAAAAATCACCGAGCACAAAAAGAGTTAAATTTCACCTAAGAGAAAAACTGGTCTGGAGAGGTGTTCGTTCCGAAATAACTTAATATTCTTATTATATCATCTATCCCTACATGACCCAGAAAATTATTCGCTTCCATTCTTTGTTTTGTTTTGTTTTTCAATTACCTATCCACAGAAGATAACATGAAATTTATTTAAACAGCCTAAGATTAAATCAGGTGGTTTCATTCTTTAAGCACACCGAACACTAAAAAAGAAAAAAAAAAAAAAGAAAAAAAACCTGAATGAAAACATTTACAACTCCCCTTCTTTTTTTCTTTGCAATATATTTTTCCGACAGCCCCCAATTTTAAAATCAACTCGTTTTATAATTTTAAAGAAACCACAACATAATACAAAAAAGAAAATGCCGAGAGAAATTTACCTTTAGGACTGGGGCAGCAACACTTCCTGACAAGCACACTAACCGTCGATAATAATAAAAAAAAAGGTTTCACAGCCTAATAATAGATAAAATAAATAAATAAAAAAAAACTCTCCCTGAGAGAACACCACTGTCCCGGTTGATTTTCACTTCACTTCCAAGGTGCTTTTTCTTTCCTTTTTTCCTGCCACAGCGAGCCTGGCCAACGAAACAGGAACCGGGCATTTTTGAAACATGCTGGTGGACCTTTGTGGTAATCAGTAGGACCCAACTCGACGATTCAGCAGTTAAAGGCGGTATCTTCCACAAAGCCGTGCATGCCCCTTTTTCCGGAACTTCCAGTGTCTGATTGAACTGGCTTGAAGAGTCCCTTCCATATTGAACCGAGCGGTAACAGCATTCGGGTTGCGCTGGCAGAAAATTCTCCTGCGGAGACCAATTCACGGTAGTTACTACTCTTCTTTTTATTGCAGCTAAATGCTGCCGTCGTCCACTAGGAGAGGAGGAGAGGGTTGAACCTGCGAGCATTTCCTCTCCAGTAATGAGATCCTTTTAGCTGTTGTCCGTTTAGATTTCAATACGAAATTTTCCTTCTTGCTGCCCCCTCCTCCGCCAAAAAGGCGAGGAGAGAAAATTTTTCCTTCCGCTGTCTACCAGCTAACGCAGCGACCAGAACAAAAGTGTCTTCTCAACGGATAAAACTCTCGGGTGCTTGAAACCGCTGACCCCTCCCATTGGTCGAAACTTCAGCCTAGCAACTAACGACTCCCCAACGGAATTTCACTCCCTCGCAAGCCAGGGGTGACACACTGACCTTCACACGTAGGGACCCCGCTTTTGACCCTGAGGTCTAAAAATAGATTTCTGTTGCTGAATTCCTTACCCAAAAGACGAAAAGATGTTACTTTTGGGCGACTTTTTTCACGACGTTTGGAAACAGGAACGCAAAAAATGGCGAATTCTTGCCTTGCAGAAAATCACTAATTTTAATTTTCTTTTTTTCTCTCGTTCCGTGATGTGAAAGTAAAATTAATTTTGATTCTCTGAGGTGCACACCTACTCGCCTTTTCCTATCGCGATAAAAGAACAGATAAATTAATTATTTTCAAAACCCCAAAGTCAGTTAAATCAAATATTATTCTTTTTCTCTTTTTTTTTTTTTTTTTTTTTTCTCCAACATGAAATTTTGTTTTCCTGGTTGTCATTAAGACAAGCGAATTTTGCGCACGAATTCCCCTGCCTTTCAACCAGGAATTTTCTTCTAACGTATGTCATGGAAGAAAAATTTTGCATTAATTAATCTCCGATAAACCAACAGAAAGATTGATCAGGTCTTTCCGAAATTCACCAGAGGTTAAAATTTTCGCCATGACACAAGAAGATTGACGAATGATTGTGAAGACATAGCGCCGTTAACTAATATTTCGGAAACGTCGGCATTCCGCATTCTACGCGATAATTTACTGCTGCATCGTGTGTGTTCCAGATGGGTACTTCATCGCCTGACGAGAGAACAATTCTTAGTCAAAGTTTAGGTGAATCGCGAGTGGAAACAAATGATTGCAAAGGATCCAAACTTTCTAAACACAGTAATAACTGCCGATGAAACATAGGCCTACTATTTCGACTTCCTCGCGAAGCTCGCAACGAGTGTCTGGAAACACACAGGGTCGCCTCCTCCGAAGAAAGTCCGCCAAACCAAATCAGCTGGGAAGGAGTATAACGAAGTAAATTTCTCCGTCATTTTTATCCGCGCCAGGATTCGAACCCGGATCCCCTCATTCCGGAATAAGTCACTCTACCAATTGAGCTACGCGGACAAGTTTTATTCTGATTGCTATCTGCCTCTATGTCGTGTGCGTCCTTCTGGCAGGTACGTCACATCTCCTGGTACGTTACATCATCTCCCCCTTATTTTTTTTTATTTTTTTTTTTTTTTGTCGAAGTGTTGGAGAAGGGATTCTCTTATTTTACCTATCTCGCGGTGTGGAAATAACATCACACCAATGCGAGATTTTGAACGGTCGGGTCATCCGGATATTTCGGACGCCATTATAACGAAGTAAATTTCTCCGTCATTTTTATCCGCGCCAGGATTCGAACCCGGGTCCCCTCATTCCGGAATAAGTCGCTCTACCAATTGAGCTACGCGGACATTTTATTCTGATTCCTATCTGCCTTTATGTCGTGTGCGTCCTTCTGGCAGGTACGTCACATCTCCTGGTACATTACATCATCTCCCCCTTATATATATATATTTTTTTCGAAGTGCTGGAGAAAGGATTCTCTTATTTTTCCTATCTCTCGGTGTGGAAATAACATCCCACCAATGCGAGATTTTGAACGGTCGGGTCATCCGGATAGTTCGGGCGCCATTATAACGAAGTAAATTTCTCCGTCATTTTTATCCGCGCCAGGATTCGAACCCGGATCCCCTCATTCCGGAATAAGTCACTCTACCAATTGAGCTACGCGGACGTTTTATTCTGATTCCTATCTGCCTCTATGTCGTGTGCGTCCTTCTGGCAGGTACGTCACATCTCCTGGTACGTTACAGGAGATGATGATGAGTTTCTTTGATCATAAAGATGTCGTCTGCCAGCATGCCGTTCCTCTAAAAATTACTGTCAATGCTAAGTATTGCATTTTAGTCTTGAAACGTCTGCAATGACACATATCGATTAAGCGAACGGAACTGGCGGGCAAGCGGACCCTACACCATGATAACGCCCGCCACATGTGGCTGTTCAACAGTTTCTTACGAAATGCAGTGTTGAAATCATGCCACAGCCTGCCTACAGTCTTTACCTCGCCCCGTGCCATTTCTGGTTGTTTCCAACAACGACGGAGAAGTTCCGTGCCGCAACATTCAACACAAATGATGGCTTTATTCAAGCTGTACAGGGGTCGCTAAAGCAGCTTCCACAAAATGCCTTCACCGAATACTTTGAAAAGTAGACTGAACGATGGGACCGTTGCATATCATCCGAGGAAAGATACTTTGAGAAAGAATGGCATATATTTTGCTGTACCTGTATTTCTTCATTTTGTGTGATTTTACTCTCGGTTTTTATGGAACGGCCGTTGTATTTTAGTTATTTTTCCATAGTGTTTTAAACCTTTCTTCTTTACTTGATCATCCGGTGGAGCAGTGGTCAAACCTCTATCTTCTGATAATTCGTCCGAGACGGGTCCAGGTTCGATTCCCAGTGAGACATGGATGTTGTGCTTGTCTTACGGCAATGCGTTTTTCCCTTCCCTGGAAGCAGTGGCCCTAAATAATGGACGGACAACTGCTTATAGTCCTTTTATTGCTCATGGTGGTCATTAAACTGCTAAACAAACAAACGGTTCTTCTTTACACTCGCATTTCTACTGGAAAACGGGAATAAACCTGTATCATTTTCTTTTCTACAACAGCAAGTTAGAAAAGAAAACTGCTGGGTTTCTTAAAACGATGCAGTAAGGTGTTATAGCTGTTTCAGAAAGTGCTTCAGCAAAGAATGCTTGCTCATTGGTATTCTTCAAAGATATTTGCTGTTTTTAGCACGTCTTTTGTAAAAAAATCGTGCTTATGTTACCGGTTTGTCCGTCCGTCTGTACCAACGCTATCTCTGCAACTATTAGTCCGATTTGAAAAATCCTTTTTCCATTGGGAAGCCTGAAATATGCGAATGATGATCCTTTATTTTTTATTTTTTTTTTACGATATAAAATTTCGCCGCTAGAGGGCGTAAATGCAGATGATGTCGAATTCAAAAACACATTTTATTCCACATATTTGCTTCTAAACATCCGATTGGAAAAATTCTTTTATCTTTCGACTCCACTTATGTCGAAGAGTATTTTAGATATAGTTGCTTTTTCGAATTACGCATAGATTTTCCGCTAGGAGGCGTAAAAGTAAATTATATTTTTTCCCGCTAACTCTTCTTCTAAAATTCCGATTTGAAAATTTTTGCTTCAGCGAATGCACCTCGTGATGAAAAATCTTTTGCATATAATTTCAAATTTTTGGTAAAAAATACTTTAGCCACCAGGGGGCGTAAGTGTTAATTTTTGTTTCTCATGTATTTGCCATAAAATCTGAGCTTCTAAAATATCGATTGAAAAAATTATTTCGTGGACTGATGCCACTCAAATCGATAAACCTTTTTGAAATATTTTCTTTTTAAAATATTCCACAGTTTCTCCACCAGGGGGCGTAGATGTATATTTTATTTTTGTCAATATCTCTACTTCTAGTAGTCCGATTTGAAAAAATCCTTCTTTGTTGGATAGTGTTTTCAGTGTGACACATTTTTCATATAATTTCAAAATTTTCAAGTAATTCATAGACTTTCCGCTAGGGAGCGCAGAAGTAAATTGGGTTTCCCCCTATATCTCTGCTTCTAAATCTCCGATTTGAATAATTCTTTCTGCACCGGATACAGCTCCTGATGGTAAATCGTTTTCACATAATTTCTAATTTTTGTAAAAACATGGTTTGGCCGCCATGGGGCGTAAACCTTAATTTCCGTATCTGATGTATTTGCAGCAAAACAGGAGCTTTTAAATTCTCGATTGAAAGAAATGTCGTTTGTAGACCGATGGTACTCATGTCGACAAACCTTTTAGAAACATTTTCTTCTTAAAATAATGCATGGTTTCTCCCCCAGGGGGCGTAGATGTATATCTTATTTTTGTCAATATCTTTACTTCTAGGAGTCCGATCTGAAAAATTCCTCCTTTGTTGGATAGTGTTTCCAGTGTGACATGTTTTTCATATAATTTAAAAATTTTCAAGTAATTCGTAGAATTTCCGATAGGGGGCGTAAAGGTAAATCACTTTCTCCCCTACATCTCTGCTTCTAAATCTCCGATTTGAAAAATTCTTTCTGCACCGGATACAGATCCTGATGAGAAATCCTTTGCACATGATTAATAATTTTTGTAAAAAATGGTTTGGCCACCTCGTGGTGTAAGTCTTAATTTCCGCTTCTGATGTATTTGCAGCAAAATATGAGCTTCCAAAATCTCGATTGAAAAAGTCGTTTGTTGACCGATACTACTCATGTCAACAAACGTTTTAGGAACATTTTCTTCTTGAAATAATGCATGGTTTCCACGTCAAGGGGCGTAGATGTATGTCTTATTTTTGTCAATATGTCTACTTCAAGGAGACCGATTTGAAAAATTCCTTCTTTATTGGATGGTGTTTCCAATGCGAAATGTTTTTCCTATAAATTCAAAATTTTCAAGTAAATCATAGACTTTCCGCTAGGGAGCACAAAGGTGAATTGCGTTTTCTGCGTTTTTTCTGCTTCTAAAACTCCGATTTGAAAAATTCTTCCTGTATGGCATACAAGACCTGATGGAAAATATTTTTCACATAATTTCTAATGTTTGGTAATGAATGGTTTGGCCGCCAGGGGGCAAAAGTGTTAATTTCTGCTTCTGATGTATTTGTAGCAAAATCTGGGCTCCTAAAAATTTGACTAAATGTTTTGTTCTTGGACCGATACCGCTCATATGGAAAAACCTTTTGGAATACTTTCTTCCTAAAATAATGCATGGTTTTTCCACCAGGGGACGTAAAGTCACATCTTATTTTTGTTGATATCTCTGTTTCTAAGAGTCCAATTTGAAAAAGTATTTCGATGTCGGAGAGCGTTTCCGGTGTGAAATGTTTCTCATATAAATTCATGTTTTTCTTAACGCACAAGTCTGCAACCAGAGGGCGTAAGCTCACGATTCCGTTTACAGCAATATCTGAGGAATTAAATACCCGATTGAAAAACTTCTTTCATCAGTCAGATACTATTGTTTTCCATACCGGTTCCATTGACTTTGAATAGCTTTGATAAATTTAATTTACGTCAGAACGGATTCAAAAGACGTGCTTATGACACCCGAAAGTTCGGTGTTATCTTTCTTGTTAAAACTGTTTTACAACTGAACAATTTAGGAAAATCATGCATTGCATTGATTATTATGATACGCTTTCCAACATACCAGAAATCATTACTCAAGTTATGAGCATTATGGCTGTGCAATAAATCGCGCTCCTGTGCTCTGACCTTTGACTCCATTTCAAATATATTAAACAGAACTGGTTCAGTATACCTCCGGAACAACATACTAAAGTTTTGTCGCAATAGAAGCATTTTTAGCCAAGTTATGAGGACAATGGCTGTGGAATAAATCTCGCTCCTGTGATCCCATTTCGATGATATTAAACAGTACATCTTTGGAAAAACATGATGAAGTTTTGTCGCAATCGAAGCATTTTTACGTAAGTTATGACGCATAAGGGCGATGGAATGGATCCGCTCCTATGTCCTGATCTTTGACCCCGTTTCGTCCGTTTTCAATAGGGTTCCTTCCCAGGTCGTCTCCTACCACATATAAAAATTTCATCGAAATCGAACCGTTTTCACGCGAGTTATGCGGACGGACAGACGGACAGACAGTTATCGTGCGAACGGACAGACGGCTTCTTTAACCTACGGTTGGAAAGCGTAAACAAGAAAAGAAGAAGAAATAGAAATTTATCATGCTGAATTCGCTGACACATATTCTCTATGAAAGAAATAAAATCCTTCCATTGAAATTGTTAGGAGTGGTCTTACAAATGTGTTTGAGACTTCGAATTTCCTGATATAAAAAGAGGTTTCAGCAAAAATATTGGCTCTTTTCCGGGGCTTTTACGGCAAAGTGCGAAATATGTCAAATCAAAATGTTACTCCATAGTGATTGATGATCATTTCTGTCAGAGTCTGGTATATCTGTTGTCAGCATTTCTTTTCTCAATGTGTTTAACAGTCTTCTGTCATTTTGAATTCTTTAGTGCTACATAAATGAAACCGTGATATGAGTGTGTGGGTGAAAAGCTTCAGCGGTTTTCATGTCTTGCTATCAGTGCGAAATTACGGACATAATAACAATATTTAAAAAGTTTTATTTATAGTAGAATTGATTTCAGTAAGTTGTGATTATGTACTCACACCAGTCACTGAATTAGAATGCTTTATTCAGGTGTACGTAAACGTCACATACGCAGCGTTTATACAAAACACGTGGTGACGCGCATCACCACGTGATCTATACACCTACTAGCCTGCAGCCCGTCCTAGGACGGTTTCTTTTAAGCTTTAAATGAATATTCATATATAGGGGATGTCGCCCGACCTAGGACGGGGTGAAACTTTTAATTGAAGCAGGTTGAAAACATATCAAATAGACGCCGGATTTCTGTAAGAAAATGTAGTAAAACCTCATTCAAGTAAAAGCCGAAAATGTTTTTAGATGCGCTTTTGCTAACTTTGACATCTCGAAATTTCAGTATTTATTGTAGGTTAGAGCGTTTTAAAAATATCTGGGTGCTTATATTTACTATAAGGTTGAATGCTTTTTATGAAATTACTCTGCAATTTTAGTCCTTTTTATGAAATTACTCCGCAATGCGAAGAAAATGAAATATAACACGACGTAACACTTACGTAACAGAACAAAGGTCGCGGACAGTTGTTCGAGAACGTGCGTATTGCATTAGATAAGTCGTTTGTCTTTCCGCTGTAACTTAGTCCTTACGCCAGTAATTACGTTATGTATGCTAAAGATAATATAATATTAGATGGTACCCAAACGCATTACAAGAAAGTTGTCAATTGTAGTACTTACAAATACGTTTATTTTGCTTGCATGGTTTGTACTCCACACTCACATCCGGTTTATTGGCGTACTCAATACAGTATCAGTGATTTATCATCCAATTGCAGTATAACAGCACGTCTATCATTAATAACACCAATCCCCTTAAGCAACCGCCGCTGCATTGCCTATTTATCTATCGTTCTTATCGGGTCACACATACGTCACTTGTTCCGACCCCAGTGTTAACAACATCATTCTCCTTTGAGGGAAAAGACATAACGTTAAGGTTTGAAAATGTCTAAGAGAAGGAACTCAAATTTACATAGAAAAGGAAACTCACAAGGAAAGTTAAAATAGAATATAGGTTACAAGCTTGGTTCCCATTTTGGCCACCGCATAAAAGCAGATGGCTCTGCAAGTACTGAATGAAATTAGAGCGTTAGGGACAGACGTAGCCTATTATATAGGTTTTATTTAAGACTGCTGCGTAATAGCAGTGTTGATCCCAATGGGAAAGCAAAGGATGTTTTGAAGTTCAGTAAAGGGCTAATTGTGGGTGCTGGTTGGTATGAGAATTTTGAAAACAGCAGATCTGACTGATTTCTCAAAAGATGAGGTATCCCCGGCCTTATATCACTGCGAAAATAATTTACATTGCTTGTTCAAGAGACGTACTGTGGCGCGACGACAATCTGTCAGGAATGGGGTCACCGTCGTCTGAGAAGGCATGTAAGAATAAATAGGATTTCCTGTGTGCAGCAATTGATCGAAGCATTCAACGAAGACTGTTCCTGACCCATATCTCAGGGAACTATGTGAACGGAATTGAAGAGCATCTGTATTAGCAGTCGCATGCCTGTACAGAAGCCGCAAATTTCTGCCTAGAACTGGAAAGTTCGTCTACAGTGGTGTTAGGAACACCGTGACTGCTGTAACGTGCCTGCACCGCAGGACGCACATGAGATAAAGGCAGATAGCAGCGAGAGCATACGTCCGCGTAGCTCAGTTGGGAGAGCGACTTATTCCGGAATGAGGGGATCCGAGTTCGATGCTTGGCGTGGACAAAAATGACGGAGAAATTTACTTCGTTATATTCGCACCGGAACTTCTAGAATGGCCTGGCCGTTAAAGTTCTCGCATCGGTATGATGTTCTTTCCACACCTTGATACTGGAAAAATATGAGAATCCCTTCTTCAGCGCTTCGAAAAATAAATGTGTGTGATGTTACGTTCCACACACCAAATTGACTGGGATTTCTCCAATGTACGTTCTTCCGCGTAGCTCAGTTGGGAGAGCGACTTATTCTGGAATGAGGGAATCCGGGTTCGATACCCGGGTTGGACAAAAATGACGAAGAAATTTACTTCGTTATACTGGACAGTAGAAAAAAGTCACGTGATCCCACGAGTCACGGTACACCTTGTTCTGTACCTATGGTAGGCAGAGAGTTTGGCCGTAGCCCCATGCAGCAATGAGACCAGCTTAATTTGTTAACACAACTCAAGGTTCTTGGTGCCATGGTATAGAACATGTTCTGTTGGTACAGAACAGACCCTCTGATATTGTTGGAACGTCTGTTGCCCTCTAAGGATTATCTGAACATTGTTGCTAATCAAGTCCATCTTGCAATTTTGCCTTCTTTTTACCCAGAAGTGACGGCTGGTTCATGAACTACACTACTACTACTGTCCCTCGCGCAAGATGGGTTCAGTTGTGGTTCAGCGAGCATTGCAGCGACTTACACCACCATCTTCCCTGGCCACCACAAGGCACTGTTATGAAAATTTTGAGAATGTATCGGACATGTTTATAAAAGAGATCCGGGAGCAAAGTCCTCTTCCGTCAAATCTGAGCCGGTTAATCCTTTAACGACCATAACGCCCAAAGCGCCTGCACGCACAAAACGCCATAGCCACCCGAAACACCTGTCTAGAGTGAGTCAGATTTCGTACCCTCGCTTGTTTTTAAAATTTTCGACCCATAAGGGACCAGTAGGATTCACCCTCAGTCAATATTGTTGTTATTAAACCAACAAGTTAACCAACAGACAGTTTCGGGCGTTACAGTATTTAGAGTGATATAAGATTTTTAGGTCATGGTCTTCAAAGAGTTAACGATACTGTCTGGTGAATGCCTGGTATGCTGTAGACATAGATGAACTCGAACTTCTTCTTCTTGGCTCTACCGTTCAATGTGAACCATGGCCTCCTCAACAAGTTTTTGCCATTGTTTTCCATTTTGGGGCCATTATTTTCCAGTTCTGGCAGTCCAAGCTTTTTGTGTCTTCCACTACCCCATTTATAAACCTCGTCTTTGGTCGTCCGCGTCTTCTGTGCCCTTCAGAATGTTCCAACAATAATATTTTAGGAGCTTAATTTTCCTCCATTCGCGCTACATGGCCAGCCCACCTTAATCTTAATGACCTAAAAATGTTAGTAACAGTACGGCCATGAATGGAATACGGGATTACACCATACAATACAAATTTTGATGACAGTACGTTTTTTGGTGTCATATGACAAGGAACGTAAGCCAGATAATATCCGAAAACTTGAAAATCCTGGAGCGGGAATCAAACCCCCGCCTCCCAGATAGCGGCCGGGTATGCTAACCACTACACCACCCAGAACGACCAAGTCTCAAGTTTCCGATTAATTTAAATATCACAATCACAGAATTCGCTAGTGGAAGCAACCGGCATTCATGTTTAGCGAATCTGGAGGTTAAGAATCCTATCCCGTGATTGGCCGGAGGAACAAATAAATCATGAATGGAATACGGGATTACACCTACCAGATTAGCTAAACATGAATGCCAGTTGCTTCGACTAGCGAAACCTGTGATGGTTTTATTCAAATTAATCGGAAACTTGAGACCTGGTCGTTCTGGGTGGTGTAGTGGGTAGCATATCCGGGCGCTATATGGGAGACGCGGATTCGATTCCCGCTCCAGGACGATAAAATTTTAAAGTTTTCGGATATCATCTGACTTACCATCCTTGTCATATTTACATCAAAAAACGGGCTGTTATCTTCAAAACAGTAGGGTCTCTATAAATGAAGTATAATTCTTTATTGTAGCACTTCTGCCAGAGTCCACCGTTAGAAAGTAGAGCATTATTTTTCTCAGAATGTTTCTTTCAAATGCATCCAACACTCGTTTATTTCTCCTAGTTAGTGCCCAAGTTTCTGAGGCATATGTAAGTATAGGTCTTATTAAAGTTTTATAGGTGGCTAACGTTTTTGCTGGAGATAAGAATCGAGATTTCAACAATTCCCCCTGGGCGTTGAATGGTCTATTTGCAGCCATGATACGGATTTTTATTTCCGTGGAAACATCATTGGTGCAAGTCAATGTGGAACCCAAGTATTTAAAATTGTCAACGCTGTCGAATGTGTAACCACCCAACATGATGGTAGAAGGAAGACTGGAGCAAAAGGCTTTTCCTGCAGCCATATATTGGGTCTTAGGTTCATTAATTACTAATCCCATTTTCTTACTACTATGTTCCAATGCTATAAAATGCTACTTCCAGTTCCGGATAAGATCTAGATGCCCTGGAACACCTTGTGGAGTCTATGCCAAACTGCATAAATGCTGTAATTCGGCTAAAGAAGGTCAAACCCAGTACTGAATAAAAGTTCGGTTTGTCGCGATCATACACTGGCGTGCAAAAATTAAGAACGAGACGGTTTTTCGAATGTAAAATCTTGCAGAAGTGTTCCACATCGACCCAAATTATACCATAAGATCCCCAAGATGTAAGAATATGGGACAAGTGAGCAAAACCGTAAAAACAAGGAATCCAAATGATACAATGGCACTTTATTGAAAAGGTAGCTCTGAGCGTAACTGGACAGAAAACAGAAACGTCCATGTGGCAGGCGGCTGCCAAGAAAAATCCAGTCTTTAGTAGAGGGTATGATCACCCCTGACAGCGTTGCAGGATTTACAGCGTCTGTCCATGCTGAGGACCAGGTTGTCAAGGAGCTATTGACGCATCGCGGCCCGTTCCTCTTGTAGCGCCAATCGCAGCTGCGGAATCGTTGCTAGCGGCTGGTGACGTGCTGCCAAGCGTCTCCCGAGGAGGTTCCACACGTGTTCGATTGGATTTAGGTCCGGAGACCTTGCGGGCGTTCTTAATGAAAGTGAAAGAGATCGACCCATGGATTTTCAAAGACATGGGATTTACCTTGTCCCCCTTAAATCCCAATCCCCAGACCTTAATGACACCTGTTATATTGGCTCCACAACCAGGTCACTCGGGATTCGTTTAAAAGAACATCAATATGACTGTCGCAATGGATCTTCCTCTACTGCTCTATCCCGTCTCTTACTCAAGGGGAATCACACCCCCATTTGGGAAGAATCTAAAATCCTCACAACTCCTCACACCAAATCTCAATTATTGTTCAATGAAAGCCTATATATAGCCAAATTTTCTGATACTTGCTGCAATGATGAACTACCTGGAAATATTCCCCGCCCCTGGAAACACCTGATCTCGGTCACTTCCATATTATCTCAACCTCTCTGAATTCCCCCTCCCCCCATTCTCTCACCCCTTTCTTGTGATGACATGGCACACGTGGTTCATTTGATCATTCACGGACACGTCATTTACGCATCATTGTAATTACTTTTCATTCGACCATTCACTATTACGTCATTTGTTTAACTGTATAATTATTTATATATGTTGCCTCCCATGGTGTGTGGTTTCTTTTACCGCGTCTGATGATGGGTACCTGCAGGAAGGACCCGAAAGGTCTCACGCATTTTAAACATTTTTAACTATGTCATCTTAGTTCAAGTGTGTCATTAAGTTCACCTTTTTTATCGTGTGCAGACGATTGTAATGTTTATGCTTCTGCTCACGTAGCACGAAGTCTTCTGCATTGGATTTTCGGACAGCTGTTCCTGTCGTTTGAAATGCTCTTCAAGCTCGTGAAACAATGCTGAGAGCGATCCCGAACTCCTCGGCCACACTAGTCACACTTCGACTTTCTTCCAACTTCCCAATGACGTAACCTCGGGTAAAGTCATCCAGATGTCGTCTACTGGATTTCCTGTTGGCCATATCACACGGTGGCAGCAACTCGACGTCGTCCAAACCAATGTACACTGTGCAATAGCTTTCACTGAATTGCTGAGCGTACACCGCCCGTGTGCTTTATACCCTTCCGACCCCCCCCCCCGTCATGCTGCATATATGCGCATGCCCTACTGTACCGGACCCTAGTCTATCTCCTGAGTGGTCTTTCGGTCCGTTATGCCTGCTCGTTCCACTGTTATGCTAATTTCTCCTCTTCGTCCTTAATTTTTGCACACCAGTGTATCTGCCGGTGTTTTTGAGGTCGGTGTTCTTGTTCGCTGGAATGTGTCCTTCGATGTTCCTGTTGTCGAGATTGCATCTGTCAGCGTTTTTCATGTCTGATCGTCGGAATTATGGTGCCTGTTGGTGCGGTTGCTACTGCTTTAGATGTCAGTATTGTGTCCGGCACCGCTGATACATTTAAAAATTATTGTTTAACAGTGAAAACCAACAAATAACACATTTTGAGAGAGTTAAAATATTGCTAGTTCGTTTTTTTGTTGTTGTCTCTGGATTTGTAACATTAAAGTCACTTTTCTTATTCATATTTGAACCTAGAGTTCTAAACGACAACATAGTTACAGTTTAAAACTAAATGAGCAGAAATAAAAATGAAGCAGTTTCCCCTATTCTGAAATAACTCATAAAGTGAAAAACTGATTTCAGAAATAAAGCCCAAGGTAACGCACACAGACATCGACCATTTAATTTGCAGCAATTTGATAAATACAGTTAGCCCACGCGGCTACGACTGCAAGCAATGGTAGTCATGGAAATCCCTTTTTTCCTGCACTCACAGATCTTTTAATAAAGCGCATTCCTTTGACGATTGCATCAAACTACTTAGTGAAAATTAAAGAACGTTTAAAACTAAATCAGAGGAAGTAAAATGTTAAAATGACATTTTTCCCTTTTGTATTTTAAAAAAGCTGTCATGTTTCGTCGAATATTAACGAACTCACGATATGAAATTTCACGGTAGCAAATTAATTTTTGTGTCTGATGATATGATAATGAGTCAAAAACGGGCATTTCTTAAATATCGATCATCAAAACGCAAAAAAAAAAAAAAAAAAAAAAAAAGAATTTTACCTTGAAGTCATGTTTTGAAAGATTTCAACATTTCGAAATTTTACCCGCAAGTCAGCGAAGGGAAACAAATTAAGCTTGAGACTCCCATATGAGTCTTCTAATCCCATTCCTGCAAAGACACCTTCATTAACGTTATAAGAAACAATAACTTTTTATTAGTGAATTGGAACGTTTATTATCATGCAGGGCATTGTAAAAAGATTATTTACCAGATACAACAAAGAAATTTTACTTAAGGCTCCGTGATCGACTTGCATTTTACGATGTAAACGTTTTTACAACTTTACTGACGTCAACCGAACTCACCTTTTCACACTCTACGCTTAAAATACTGAAAGCGATTAGTTTTCCTTGAGTCATAAAAGGTAATTCATTTTTAATTCCATTTTCGAAAAGATCATTCAGCATTAGATATACAATTACTGGTCTTATGGACACATTACCGGTGTACTCTAAGGTCACGAACAGCAGAACAGCCGCGCAGAAGTCTAAAATGTCACATGTCAGGGTGTAGCTATCTACAATATTAGTAACAGAACAGCCAATTCCTTAATTAATATTTTGGACTCCACCTCTTCCTGAAAAGCAAGTATGAATCTTTGAATTTGAGACAGAAACTGGTGTATGGCAAGTCCACTAAAACGTTCCCTGCTTTCCTGCTGTGCAGCTGACAGAGAATTAGTAGTATGCACCGTAAACAACTCGATCAATTACTTCGTTCTTTTTGTTCGTTTGTTTGTTTCAACCACCGCAAGGAATTGGAGGGCTATAACACAGTCCGTTTCTAATTAGAGACCAGTAGTTCCAGAGAAGGGAGGGAGCCAATGCAGTGCAATAAACACACCACCCATATTTCATCCGGGAATTGTCCCCGGGCTAATGTTTTGCAAATAAGGCCCTTCGGCCACCTCTTCACATGTTGTTTGGATATTTAACCACCACCGTGAGCAACTCAATGGCTATAAGCAGTCGCCCGTCCCTAATTTAGGGCCACTGGTTCCAGGAAAGGGTAAAAACCAGCGCCGTAGGACAAACCCAACATACATGCCTCAGCCGGATTCGAACCCAGACCCATCTCGAACAAATGATCGGAAATCATCACTTAGACGACTGCGCCATAGGGGCTGCCTAATGTACCATTAAACTCAGCTGTTGGGAAATGCAATTCGGCTTCTGATCGATCGTATAAGATGGACTTGAGTTTAAATCCCGGATTAGTTATGAAGTATGTAATTTTCTTAAGGCACAGACCTTCACTCTTTGCTAGAATAAGTGGCCCCAAATTCAGAACGGGAGACTTAGTAGTCCATTGAGACACCCATCGTGGTCGTTCAACCAGAAAAAAAAAATGGTTCCATGGATTTTATATCCTGAGTCAACTCATCAAAATGTTTCTTGGATTTAGGAACTTCATTCCTCAAATTTGCGAAATGGCACAGTCCACCCTTGGAATTATTCTTATAGTCACTGAGTGTATCAAGAGCATTTTTAAGATGAGCTGATTGAAGATATGTTCAAACCAAGTGATGCTGCTCCAGTGGCCGAGCGGTACTAGATGCAGGCATTTAAACATTCGCCGAGATTATTCCGAGCTCGAATGCCAAGTGAGGCATGGGTGGAGTGTTTGTCTTTCAGCATTAGCTCTATCCCTTCCCTGGAACCAGTAGACCTTAATTACGGGTATGCGATAGTTCATGGCTCATCGAAGTTTTCACGGTGGTCGTTAAACCTCGAAATTAAACCGAGATACCACGTGAACAGCTTCAAGGATTTAGGATGGCAGGACCTGGAAAATTAACTCAAATCTTTCTTGTTTTTTTTTTTTTTTTTTTCAAAACATTAGCTTCAGCCTGTTTATCAGTGATCAGAGTTTTTAGATTGCAATGTAATTTTAGAAAGTGCCTTCATATAATATCTGAATATATTGTAACGCGTAAAGATTTCACTGGCTCAAACCCGTAAAGCTTTCATTGAGTCAAACGTGTTGGATAAAGGTTTTGATGCTACGCACTTTTCCCGACAATAGTAAAGTAAACCCCAAGTAAAATATTTTAATGTAACGAAAATGGGTAATGGAAATAGTCTGTGAGCTACCTAGGTTGAGTCTCTCAAATAATTCGAAAACGGTGCGTCGCATCGTAGCGAAATTTGTCTTCCTCGCGACTTCCTCTCCTCGCCGAGGGGGATTACGTGCTATTGAAGACAGTGTAGTAAGTTGAATGATGACTTTCGGGTGAACAAATTATATTATTTCTGGAATCCTCCTTTTTCTCGTTTGCTACGATGTATCCAAAGCACTGCTCAACTTCAAATCACTTACCACAATAACATTTTAAAACACAACACTTTATTATTACACAAAAATGACCTGTAGACACAACGAGCTCTTCGCTACAAAATCTCACGACAACCTCTCTCTGAGGAGGAAAAGATCGAAGTGACGCTCTCACGTCACACACAGTCTCTGCAATGCGATATGCATCTGGCGCCATCTATTAAGCCAAATAGTAAATAAAATATATAGCTTGTGGGACGCCAACACCAGAAAATTATTGGCAGCTTTGACGTTATCTCCCTCTACCCCTCTGTTCCAATACCAGAAGCAACGCAAAACATCAAACGAACCCTGGCTGGAGCTAACCTTTATGATAAAGAAGCTCTGAAAGATATCTTTGCTGTTCTTGACTTAGCTGTAGATTCCAACTTCTTTACCTATGGCTCCCATGTCTACAAGCAATCAAAAGGAGTCCCGATGGGTTCAGCCTTGTCTCCAATACTCGCTGAAGCCATCATGAGACCTATTGAAGAGATCATACTCACCACTCTTCCCAGGACACCAAGTGTATGGCTACGCTATGCAGATGATATCTTTTTTGTCTGGGAGCACGGAGAAGCCTACTTGCAAGACTTTATGGTAGACATAAACAACATACATGAAGACATTAAATTTGCGATGGAAATAGAAAATCAAGGAGAGTTACCATATTTAGATGTACTTGTGAAGAAATCGATTTCAGGTACACTCACTACCAAGGTCTACTATAAACCCATGCACGTACCTAACCCTATTCCACCAGGATCAGCCAACCCAACAACACACAAGTATGCTCTATTCAAATACCGGGCTAAAAGAGCCAAAGATTTTTGCACCTTGAAATCTGACTATGATGCCGAAATTAAGTCTTTGAAAGATCTTGCCTTTGCAGGAGGGTTTGACGTCTCCCGTGTAGAGGACACAATAGTGAAAGTTGAAGCCAACACACTTGCTACACCGAACAGAAGAGCACCTTTAAAATTTGTTGGTTCGATCCCGTACATCCCAAAAATATCTTATTTTATTAAAAATCACTTTCAGAAGAAAGGATTGGATGTTGGCCTTAAAGCTTCTAAACACATGGCAACCATCCTCGGCGCAGCAAGAAATAATAGTACCTTGAAGCTCACAGATGCGGGCATCTATTGCATCCCATTGTTATACCCAGACTCCTCAACTAAATTTTACGTAGGTCTAACAAAAAGGTCATTTGAGGAGAGAATGAATGAGCATAAGAGGGATGTTGCACAAAAGAAACTTTCTACGTCACTTGCCAAAGAAGTAGCTAACCATCAAGCTCAACCCCAATGGCAGAATATCTCGAAGATCGCACCATATGGAGACGCAAGAACAGCTGCCATAAGGGAAACAGTTGAGATATTAACGAAACAGGATGTATGCAACACCGATGTCTCTTTCGTACTACTGGTGGCTTGGAACCATCTGCTAGGCATCGCAAGATGGTCTTCATGATTCCAGTTTCTTCCTAAAGTTTCATTGTTTGCTTTTGCATTAGCTTTTAAGATATTGTATTCACCACGTTCGTGGTTATTTATGCGCGCGGTCTTCACGCATGATTTCATTTGTCATATTAGAATTAACGTTCTGTCTACAATTTTGATTCTATATTCTCTATGTAACCGCCTGATGAAGCCGTCCGTTGACGGAGAAAGCTTGCGGAGTGAAATTTGTGTGATTTCTTACTTTAGACACCAATAAATCGGATCATTATATTTATAATTAGTAAATAAAAGATCGGGAATTACAAATTTAACAACAGATCCCCCTCTAATTCTCAATCTGTAGCTACTTGCAAAAGTTCTAAGAGTTCATAAAACTTATACAACGTTTAAGAGTCTTAGGTAATTGTTAAGTTTAGATTTATTTAAAGGCTTAGTAAGAAAGTCTGAAATATTTTCATCTGTAGTCACATATTGAAGATAAGATAAGATGTCTTGTCTCTGAGTTTTTCATTAATGAAACTTACTTGTCTTACCATATTTGATTTATGTGACGTACATCCACTGTTTCCTAGAGAAATTGCTGACTGGTTGTCACAGTGTATAGTTGAACTTTGGAATCCTTTTCCAGTGAGTTCTTCCGCAAAAAAATTGTAAAAATGTCCCAGTCTTCATGGCCTCGACGACAGCGGTAATTTTTGCATCACATGTCGAAAGTGAAACTGTGGTTTGAGTTCTTAAAGTCTAGCTAATGAGATTTGTTCCCAGTAGGTATAGGTACCCACTTACTGATCTTTGCCAATCTTGTTTTCCACATTTCCATGACGCATTACTACAGCATTCCAGTGTCGGATTACCTTTGGTAAACACCAAACAGTAATGTTTTGTTCCTTTTAAGTATCTTAGAACACGTTTGAGTGCTTGCATGTGTATTTCTCTTGGATCCCTGGTAAATTTTGATAGAGTTGTTATTGGATAAGCTACATCTGGTCTTCCTTTTGTAGCAAGATACATAAGTGATCTTAAAAGTTCTTGGTATTTTTTAACATCACATCCCTTTGATTTTTCATATTTCTCCAGGTCTTGGTTTAAGTCAAGTGATGTAGCTACAGGATTGCAATTTTCCATACTATATCTTTTCAGAATTTCTTCGATAGATATTTGTTGTTTGCTAGTGACCTTCCCTTCCTTCTGAATGATTTCCATCCCTAGAACATTCCTTGTATCACCACTTTCTTTTATCTTGAATCTTCTACTGATGTTTTGGGTTACCTCTTTTAGTATTTCATTATCTGAACTAATAACAATCATGTCATTTACATGTAAACCTAAAAACAATTTTGAGTTACCTTTATCGTAGCTAAAGTACACTGGTCAGATTTGAGATTTTTAAATCCACATTTTACCAGATAGTTTCTGACAGTCTGGAACCATATTCTTCTACTTTCTTTTAGCCCATATAGTGTATTGTTTAACTTGCACACTAGACTTTTGTTTCCTTTTTCAAAGCTTGGAAGTTGTTCCATATTCATCCTGTCCTCTAATTTTGCATTCAAGAAAGCAGTTTCTAACCCATAATGGTTTATTTGACATATTTTCATAGCTGCAAAAGCAATTAAGCATCGAAAACTGTCTGCTTTCATTACTGGTGAAAATGTTCCATTGCAGTCTTGCCCAAATCTTTGAGAACATCCTAGTGCAAGAAGCCTTGCCTTGTACATTTAGCTTCCTGATTTTTTTCTTCTTTTAACCGAATACCCAATTACATCTTATAGGTTTTACACCTGTAGGTAAATTTACTATGTCCCATACTTTATGAGTCTTGAGAGAATTTATTTCTCTCTCCATTTCTTCTTTCCACTTGTCGGCATCAGGCATATGCATAGCCTCTTCAAATGATTTTAGTATGCAGCACTGACTTTGAATTTTAAGAATTTCATCATGAGGATTATGATCCGGATCTTTTGCCGTGTCATCTTTGTCTGATGATTCGTAATCGTTTTTAAGTCTTGCTTGTGGTCTTAGATATGGTCTCTCTTGTTCTACAGCAATTCTTCGAGTTTCATTTTCACTTTCTTCAGTGATTTCCAATTGTGGTTCATAGATTGTTTTTTTGATTGAAGGTTTAACGACCACCGTGAGAAACTCAATGGACTATAAGCAGACTCCCGTCGTTAATTTAGGGTAACTGGTTCCAGGGAAGGGATAGAGCTAGCGCCGAAAGACAAGCAAAACATCCATGCCTCACTGGGATGCGAACTCGGACCTTTCATGAACGAATGATTATAAGCCAGCGCTTAGACCACTGCGCCACCGGGGCGGCATAGATGATGTGCTCATCTTGTTGATTTCATTCTGCTTCTTCATCATCGTCTTCAGGCGCATCTTGAAAATTTTCTTGTTTTTTTTTTTGATTGGAGGTTTAACGACCACCATGAGCAACTCAATGGGCTATAAGCAGTCGCCCGTCCCTAATTTAGGGTCACTGGTTCCAGGGAAGGGAGAGAGCCAGTGCCGTAACACAAACACATCATCCATGCCTGACCGGGATTCGAACCCAGACCCCTTACGGACGAATGATCAGAGGCCAGCGCCTTAGACCACTGCGCCACCGGGGCGGCTTTATTGTTTTCCACTGGAGGCTAACATTTCACAATCTCAGATTTTAAATTTTGCTGTCTACAATATTTCGTTTCCTTTCCTGTCTTCCAAGAATTTTACATCTCTAGATTCTACAATAATATTTTTATTGGATCATAGATACGGTAGGCTTTCCTATTACTTGAGTATCCCATAAAAATTCCGGCTGCTGTTTTGGGTTGGAGTTTTCCCTTTTCATGCTTTGGAATCCAGTAGTAAGCTGTTCATCCAAAGAGTCGCATATGACCCACAGCAGGTGTTTTTCCTGACAATTTTTCTTCTGGGGTTACTGGGTCATTTTTCTTTGCAGGAGTTCTGTTTTTATGTTTCTGAAAGTGTTAGTGGTTCTCTGCCCAAAATTTCATAGGAAGTTTTGAGCCTGTCAGTAATGCTCTGGTACCTTCAATTAGTGATCTGTTGGCTCTCTCACAAGTTCCATTTTGTTGTGGTATGTAGACTGTAGTCGTCAACTGATGTTCAATACCATTATGCCTTAAAATATTCTACAGCTTGTTTAGAAAGAAATTCTGAACCATTGTCAGATCTTATTTTTCTTACTTTTGCTTTAATGGTGTTTTCAATTTGCTGAATAAAAGTAGACAATGTCTCTAGTGTTTCATTTTTGTTCTTCAAAAAATGTGTGAAAACTTTTCTGGACTAGTCATCTACAATAGTCAACACATAACTTGCACCTCCAATTGACTTCTCACGAATTGGACCAATCAAATCAATATGTAAACGATCAAGTGGTTTAGTTGATTAAACTTTCAGCACACTTTTAAAGGGTTTTCTAAGGTTCCGCGAATGGCAGTAGATTTAGGCGTAGCATATCACAACACAGTTATACGTATTCAAACATCTGTATAAAAACTACTCTCTTAAATACAATAGGAAGTTCTTTTTTACGATATCTCCGTACACATCGATCCCTCCTACGGGTCCGGGTGTTACGTCACTATCTCAGGTAGAAATTAATGCTGAGACGGGAAAAGCCAGGCCCCAAATCGGACTTGGGATAGTTTTGGGCTGCATAACATTCTCTGCGGTTCGTGCTCGGGCTCTGAGAGAGACTGCTCTCTTTATTTAAAACGTGATTTTGTATGATTTATAATACGATACTTTCCCTACAATTTCTAGTTGGTAAAGAGAGAACCCGAGCTCAGCACTGGTAGGAATTTCTGGATAAATTAAGAAATATATGGGCTTAAAATTTACTTTCAATAAGATATTATATAACGAAAGACAGTCTGCGTAGGTGAATTACTGATTATTATCTGGACGTTGAGTACGACATTGAAATTAAATAAATTGAAAATTGCCAATAACATTTAACTGCGTCTTTCAATGAAAAAGTAAAACAAAAGAACGTTGTTTACGAAAGGACCAGGTAATACATGCAATCCTTGAAGATTCTGATTTCGTAGATATCTGTTCATATTTGCTATTTTGGCACTTTATGGTGCAATTTAACGTTATTGATCATTTTGTGGTAAAGTACAAAGAATTATCATACATTTTCAGAACGATTTTCCAGCACTATAATAAATGTTTAAAATAAAATTATCTTTTCTTAAGTGTTCTATCTGATAGCCCTTTTTCTGGATTATGAATGTACATCTAGATTTCGAAGATAACAGGGCATTTCTTAAAACTGGTAGTGGTATTTTATTCAACCCTTCTTCCGCTACTTTTCATAGTCCAATCACTCTTTTAGTTCTGCATTTAGAAATCGCTCTTTTCACCAGTCCGAAGGCACAATAGTCCATTTGTGACACATCAGGGGACTCTGAAGGAATAAGAGCAAAAGGTATTCACTTGATACCGTCTCTTTTTTCGAGAAATAGAGTGGTAGATTTGGATGTATGACTGGTAGCCTTATCGTGATGGAGTTCTACTCTTTGAAGGCTCTGTGGATAAAGAAATGATGTCTCTCCTTTGAATATAGGAGCTAAAATATTATTTTGGTAATATGTAGAATTGATATTAACATTATTTTCAGCTTTTCTTAACCTTAATCTCCCATTGCACGAGAAACCAGAAATAACCATGAATCCTTCACTGAAACTTAAAGAAAGCTTTTGGAACCAAGTTTTTAAGTCCTTTTCTGCTCTTTTGAGATAATAAATCGACTTTTTTTTGCTACAGTTGTTTAGGTAGATCCATGCTTCTTCAATAGTCACCATAAATTTCCATCTGTCTTCAGCTAAGTGATTTTCATGAAGAAGTCTACACCGTGTTCTGAGCTCAGCCAGGTGCTTAGGCAAAAGGTGGTGAACATTATAGTTTTTTTTTTTTAGATCTAAATCTTTGTTTCTTACCTTGTTTACAGTTGATACCGAGATTTTTAACGACTTAACGATTGCTCTTTGGGACCATGGATTTTCTTTTAAGGCCTTACTTTTGAAATAGTCGTACAAGTACGTACCTTCTTTGGATATTCGTTTGGCGTTCCTTTTCCTGTTAAAAGGAATGCTTGACCCTTACCCGCTCTATTATCAATAATATTACTTATTTTAAATTTAAAAATGCTGATTCCATGATTTTCACAGCGTTATTTAATCACAGAATACGAATATTTCTCTTCGTAAAGAGCAAAAGCATAAGCTTCTATCCACAGCTTGTGTACGTGCTCCATTTTCTTAGCAGACGATATTTAATTTCAGCAGATGTTTCTTTCGAGTTCATCTAACGCGATGTAGCCAGTTTCAATTCTTTGAACTTCTTTTGTTTTCTGTAATTTCTTATGATAAACGTTCTAAAAATGTTTGAACACCTTCTTATTTCGGAAGACAAACACGCTGAACACGTAAGGACATTAAAAAACTTGTCAACTGGCCCATAAACTTCTGTTTATAGAAAGCAGAATAGAAGCGTGTTTTTTTAACAGGAATTTGTGCTTCAATAAATCGCACTGTATTTCTCGCCGATATCAGAAATAGCCGCTGTTAAGTCGCACGCACTGAACTGGCTCCAGAGTGAGCATCATTTGGAAAAGGAGAAAAAGACAAATAAAAGGAAAGAGCATTTTCATTTCTCCGTGAAATGAGTTTGGAAAATGGCCAATACAGCTACCAGAACTAAGAGAATTATGCTTCTGTTTCTTAGTGATCAACAAAGATGTGGTTCTCAGGGAAGTGAAACGTTTTCCGAATCTCTGGAGACACTTCAATTTTCTTAGATATTACTTTTGCTTCGAATTTCATGAGACTCGCATCTGCACACTTTTCATCTTCCGCTTCCTCAACCATTTACATTGACACTTCCCTGGTGCAAACTTTCGTCAACATTTTGGTTTTTATTCTGAGAGTTTCCAGTAGCGTGACAGTTAAAATACGTACTTTGGATGATGGGATCAAGATGAGAGCTCTGAAGAGTTATACTTGGGTTTTAACTAAAGAAAGTTAAATAATCGCCCAAGTTTTCCCTCCAAGACAGAGCAAAATACCGTGCCATCTTCCGCTACTGCTATTCCTCCCTTTTCTCCGCCAAAAAAGTGAAACACTCTATTCGATCGAATGGAATTTAGAACGACGGGGATGACGTAAAGAAATGCAGCATCTAGCAAAACTGCGTAAATTTTATTTTGTATCTAAGTGGATATTTACAATAAACCTCGTCCCTTTTAATTTCAGGTTTTCAGTGCTTCAGTTACCTTGTGCTTTTATTGAGGCTTTTGAAAAAACACATGTTCATATTCGTTGAATCACTTTGGCTCTCTGTCCATCTGTCGATACGATGCCACTGTATCGGCAAGCCAGATTCAAGAACAATTTGTGTTATTGAAAAATAATAATTAGAGTAGTGGTTTTGTAATTTTCTCACCCTGCAATGCCCAGTTTTCACACTATTTAGTTGATAGTAATATCTCTAATTTTCACTTCCTTTTGAATTTCTATTCTTAGGTAAATTTTGTTACTTCTCCTTTTTATGTTCTTTCTGAAGGGCACACTATTTTCCCAAATTTACTATAAGTTTTGACAACATTAACAGTCAGTGAAATATTCAAAAATTTTATGACTACAGTGTTCGTGATGTTGAGATAGATTAAATTAGCAACGTTTATTCAATATTAAATATTTTATTCTAAGATCTAGTTTCGCTAAGGATACACCTTGACTTCAACACGTTAAATGGGGCTTAAACATTTCAATCAATCATCGTGACATCATCAGAGTTCTGACGGTCACAGATTTTAGTGAGTTGTTTTAACGCGCTTGAAAAAAATGAAGTAGATGTAAATTTTGCGTCTCCCACAACGGACGAGCCAAACATTTCGTGCCAGGTGGCATAAATACAATGTTTATTTATGCAATATATAAGCTTTTAATTGTCTGAATAGAAAAATCCGTTTAGCATTCGCTTGCTGTGCATATCGCTGTACATCTAGGACGAAAATCACATTAAAAATCTTTGACGTTTGACACCAAATTTGATGCAAATTCGTGAAGAATACAAAAAAAAAAAAAAAAAAACACGCTTGAATCGTTAGATTATGTGCCATTAAGAAAACATCAGCTATTTGTTTTCATCAGTAAGGGAAAAATTCCAGGTTCGCGACGGGCTGGGCCGGACCTGTACTGGAAGGCCCGGCTTAAAAAAAACAACAATCTTTTCTTGTTACAAAAAACGGCAAGTGACTTGTTAAATACACAGATGGCTAAGTTCACTGAATAAAACGACAAACCACAACCGCCGTCGGATGCGTTGAATAATTACAGATGAAATAAACAAGCCTGGCTCTAAGACAAAGGCCTGAAATGGGACGGTTTATTTCTTTCAAGGTTGAAATCAAATTCCGTATTCACTTCACGGCCTTTACCGACTAAACCACGCATCTCTTCCGATTGTGTTTACATAAACAGGGTTTCTAGTTTCCCGTAACCAAAACCCAAACCTGTTTCTGGCGCTATTCTTCGCTACAAAGGAGATGAGGAATTTCGAAGTATTTGCTTTCATATTTGGGGATCGAGGACTTCCTTGTTGATACCTAAGTGAAGAAGAGATTAAATGCCTTTGTATTTGTAACAGAAGTGCACAGTTAGGTCTAAACCTCATCTGTTGGAGGAATTCCTACGTGAAATGGCTCGTCACTCTGCGTTACATTCCCTTTACTGCTAAGGTAGTTCAGTTTAGTAAAGCAGCTTGTTTATCTAAAGCAGGATTCGGCAGCCTTTTGGCACATGCGGGCGCATTTGACTTTTAAGTTATAGTAAGGGTCCGCAAGTGCTGTATATAATATACATTTATTATATATTTATATATTATATATTAGTATGTAATACATATTTATTATACACAGTTGTATCAGATTAATATGACCACCTACTTAATAATGAGAATAACCACCCTTCTCCCGGATGACAGCTGCGAGACGGCGTGGCATGGACGCAATGACGGCCTGGAAAATTGCCCGAGGCACACGTGGCCATTCGGATTGTAGCAGAGCACGGAGGTACAGGAGATGACGTAATTGTGAGTAGGCACGTCGAACCTGTCCATCGAAATAATCCCATAATTGCTCTATGGGATTGAGGTCGGGCGATTTTGCCGGCCAAGGAAGCACGGAGACATCGCTGTCATTTTACTGGAACCACTCACGCAGCCCCTTAACGACGTGGCAGGGCGAGTCGTCCTGTGGGTAGACACCATCACCACCAGGCTAAACGTCCAGCATGAAGGGATGCATGTGGTCAGCGAGGACGGTAAGGTAGCAATTGGCGTTCAGGGACCTATCCAGTGGTCCCAGGTCATACCAGGAAGATATCTCCCAGACATGCACACTGCCACTGCCGACCTGTACTTGACCGATAAGCGTGTCAGGGTGTTGGTTCTCGCGTGTCTGACGTCATATCCGCCACCGGCCGTCATTTCTGTGGAGTAGAAACCTAGATTCGTCGGAGAAGGCAATTCTCCAATGACGGTAATCCTAAGCAAACTTCTGCCGTTGCTGCCGATGGACCTGAGTTAACATGACGCAGCGTCGACTCCGGAGACCCAAACGCGTGAGAGGGTTCGCTCTACTGTTATCGGGGACACGTACCTAGGTGCCCCAGGATTCATCTGCGTGGTCAATTGCTGCACTGTTGCGCGTCGATTGCCCATTACTAGTCGACGGAGGTGACGTTTTCTTCTGGGACCGATGCCTTTTGGGGCTCCACAGTTATGACGTCATGAGGTACTCGGTGTGCCAGCGGTCCATTCTTGGTACACCCATACTACAGCACCCCACGAACAACCGACGAAGGCTGCTGTTTCTGAGGTACTTCCACCCTTGGCGCGGTAGACAATGAGCATTCCTTTTGAAAGCCCGTTAAACCACTACATCTGCCCATTGTGCTCATGTTGCGACCTATGGCTCATCTGCCCTGGCCGGTCGATCTCTTCACGTGCTCCCTATGACACGCAAGGGCGGGTGCACTGTTATTCCTGGGATGGTCATATTATTCTGATACGACTGTGTATAATCTATAGCAGCATAATTCGCAGCAGCTTTGGGAACTCAATGTCCTGGTATCTCGGATACATGAATATCCATTTCAAAAATGAATTTTTCTTTTCGTTTTAGAGTTTCCTTTGTGAACAACGTTTTGCGGGCCGTTAGAAAGCATCTGCATGTAAGCCCTCTGGCGGCGAAATTGTGCATCGGAAAAGAACCTGAAAGCCAGGGTTGTCGATCTTACATTTCGAGTTTCCCAACGCAAAAAGAATGTTTCAAATTGGGCAAATAGTTGCAGAGATATGGTGTCCAAAGACGGACAAAGTGATGCTATAAGCACCCCTTCTTTTAATAAAAGACGTGTTAAAAAAAGTAATGACGGCCAATAAGATGTTTTGCGAGACCTTATATACGCATAATAGTTTGATTGTTCATGGTCGCCTTTGTTCAAATGCTACTGTGCTTAGAAATTTGGAAGATGTGAATCCGTATATTGGTGTAAATATGGCATGGATGTTAAGTCAGATTATATCTGAAAATTTGAAAATTTCGAATTTTCCCGAGTATGCTACCAACTACACCACCCAGAGCGACCAAGTTTCAAGTTTGGTCGTTCTGTAGTGTGTAAAACCAATGTCACGTTCTGCTTCATGACACAAATTCTCTGTGGAAATGAGAGCGAAAGTGAGAAGCACTTTCCCATTCACAATGATTGAAAGGCAGTGCACCAAGACTTCACATGTCCTCTATGTTTTCATCCCGCAAGTTCTTACCGGATAACGATGTCTGTTGACTTAAATGTACAGTGAAGCAGGTCTCGGTCTCCCTAATGCTCCTGTAACTATTCTGGTGCAATATGGAAATTGTTGCATGCTGTACTCTGTCCTTCGGGAAGTATTCATCAACATGGGAGAAGAGAGTGACCCTGGTTGGTTGAGCATCAACAGCATATGGCATGTAATGAAAACATTTCCATGTTGGGTTGTTCCCACTGATTTCTACAAACATTAATAACCTTCTTTATTATCATCTTATAGATTAAAATCATTTCTCTTTTCATTAGTGTTGGGAACGCACTTAGATGGTCCTTTATTACGCTTTCCAACCGTAGGTTGAAGAAGCGTATATGCTCCAGCTTTGTCCGTCTGTCCGTCAGCACGATAACTCGCTTAAAAATGGTTCGATTTCGATGAAATTTTAGTATGTCGTAGGGGACCGCCTGGGGACGAACCCTATTGAAAATGGAACAAATGGAGTCAAAGGTCAGGACATAGGAGCGTGATTTATTCAATTGTTCTTATGCGTCATAACGTGCGTAAAAATTGTTCGATTTCGATGAAATTTTAGTTTGTGGTAGGGGACCACTTGAGAAAAATTCCTATTGAAAATGGGACAAATAGGGTCAAAGGTCCGGACATAAAAGCGGAATCCATTTCATGGCACTTCTGCGTCATAACTTGACTAAAATACTTCTATTGCGACAAAACTTTAGTATATTGTTCCGGAGGTATACTGAACCGGTTCTGTTGAAAATCATCGAAATGGGGTCAAAGGCCAGGATACAGGAGCCAGATTTATTTCACATCCATTATCCTCATAACTTGAGTAAAAACTTGAGCAATGATTTCTGGTATATTGAAAAGCGTATCATAATAAATGCATTGCATGATTTTACTAACTTGTTTACATTTTCCAAAAGTAGGTTGAAGAAGCGTATATGCTCCAGCTTTGTCTGCCCGTCTGTCTGTCCGTACGATAAATAGCGTAAAAATGGTTCGATTTCGATGAAATTTTAGTATGTGGAAGGGACCACCAGGGCATGAACCCTATTCATAACGGGCGAAATGGGGTCAAAGGTCACGACATAGGAGCGGTATCCATTCCATTGCTCTTATGCCTCATAACTTGCGTAAAAATGGCTCCATTTCGATGTAATTTTATCATGTTGTTCCGGAGGTATACTGAACCGGTACTGTTGAATATCATCAAAATGAAGTCATAGGTCAGGGTACAGGTGCGAGATTTATTCCACAGCCATTATCCTCATAACTTGACTAAAAACGCTTCTATTGCGACAAAACTTTATCCTGTTGTTCCGAAGGTATACTGAACTAATTCTGTTTAATATCATCGAAATGGGGTCACAAGGTCAAGGCACAGGAGCGATTTTCATTACACAGCCATTATCCTCATAACTTGAATAATGATTTCTGGTATGTTGGAAAGCGTATCATAATCAATGCATTGCATGATTTTCCTAGCTTGTCCTAGTCTTCAGCCTGCTGTTAACGACGGAGGGAATATGACTATTCCCTTCGATAATTCCTATGCTCGAAGAAAAAAAAAACTATAACTGGAATTCCCACCCATCGGCTTTTTATGAAGTTCAGTTTGAGGATTTGCTTATTGCTCTGTAAATAATATTACAACATTGCATGGACTCCTCGGGAATGATCCTCTTTTTGGGACACATGGGAAAGAACAACAGCTCACACGTAAGAAAATGGCGTGTAAAGTAAGTTGCAAACAAAGGAGTTATGAGACAGGGGGAAGTGAAAACGGACCTGATGGTCACAGGGAAGGGGGAGCACGCAAAGTAAACCAGGAGAAACCCGCCCCTTTTTCAAGGAGAAGGAAGATTGATCTAGCACTAGGCTTGCGCTTCTTAGTTCACGATAGAGAGCGCTCAATTAAGTTCAGATCTCTTTAGTGAACTAGTTCGCTTAGTTAGTTCACGGCTCGGTAAGCTCCGTGGTATGTCGTAAACTAGTTTGCTCGCATAGTTCATTCAGCTCACGATTAGGGTAGCTCAGCAGGAAGTCGTAATCAGATAACTTTTAATAGATTATGAATAGGGAAGTCGCCAAGGGGGTGCGAGGGTGAGCTCTGAAATTTGACTTGCCCACGCTGCAGCCCACCCAGCTCGAGACGTGCTATTTTTCAATTTTTTGAACTTTAAAATATAACCTGGACTTTCCTAAGTAATAATAAGTCTCGTGTTTTATGTCGTGTAGCCCTACGTACTTTCTCCTAGAAAGTGTGTTGTTTACGTCTCCGTAGTAAAATTATCAAAATAGCATCCCCACTCCCCGGTGCCATGAAAATGAAATTGTTCTCCACTCTTCTAAATCCTTAGTTCAAGCCTTTTACGCTTTCCAACCGTAGGTTGAAGAAGCGTATATGCTCCAGCTTGTTCCGTCCGTCTGTACGTCCGTCTGTCTGTCTGTCGGCACGATAACTCACGTAAAAATGGTTCGATTTCGATAAAAGTTTAGTATGTGGTAGGGGACTACCAGGGGATGGACCCTATTGAAAATGGAAGAAGTGGGGTCAAAGGTCACGCCATAAGAGCGGGATCTATACAATTGCCCTTATGTCTCATAACTTGCGTAAATATGGCTCGATTTCAATGAAATTTTAGTATGTGGTAGGGGACCACCTGGGAACAAACCCTATTGAAAATAAATGAAATGGAGTCAAAGGTCAGGACATAGGAGCGGGATCCATTCCATTGCCTTTATGCATCATAACTTGCGTAAAAATGGTTCGATTTCGATGAAAGTTTGGTATGTGGTAATGAACCACCTGGGAACGAAACCTATTGAAAATGTGCGGAATGCGGTCAAAGGTCAGGACAGAAAAGCGGGATCCATTTCATTGCCTTTATGCGTCATAACATGCGTAAATATGGTTCGATTTCGATGAAAGTTTAGTATGTGGTAGGGAACCAATGGGCACGAACCCTATTGAAAATGGACGAATGGGGTCAAAGGTCAGGTAGGGCATAAGAGCGGGATTTATTCCATTGCCCTTATGCGTCATAACTTGCGTAAAAATGGTTCGATTTCGATGAAATATTAGTATTCGGTAGGGAGCCACTGGGGACGAACCCTATTGAAAATGGGCGAAATGGGGTCAAAGCTCATTACACTGGAGTGGGATCCATTCCATTGCCCTGGCGCATCATAGCATCATAACTTACCTAAAAATGTTTCGATTGCGACAAAACGTTATCATGTTGTTCCGGAGGTATAGTGAACCAGTTTTGTTGAATATCTACAAAATGGGGTCAAAGGTCATTGCACGAAAGCAAGATTTATTCCACAGCCATTATTCTCATAACTTGCGTAATAATTTCTGGTATGTTGGAAAGCTTATCATAATCAATGCATTGCATGATTTTACTAACTTGTTTCATATTAGCATGGCTAGGGACGAATGAGAAATGTGGATAGGAATTCACTGAGGGAAGTTATTACTAATTGCTATGCTGTTTGTTTGCGGTACTAAGTAGTGAATTCCAACATGAAAAGTGGAGTCTAAAGCTAATCCATGCCGCTATGGTTGCGCAGTAGTTTAATTCCTGGCCTCTAACTATCTGTCCGAGATGAGTCTGGATCTGAACCCCGGCTTGGATGTTGTGTTCGTCATACAGCACTGGCTCTGTCCCTTCTCTTGAGCAAGTGGCCCGAAATTATGGACAGACGACTACTTTATAACCCGTCGGGGACGAGGAGTTGTTCACGTTGATTGTTAAACCCGCAAAAAGCAATACCACTTCTCTTAAGCCTTTCCCGTGGCAGTGAAGGAGCAGGATGTGGCTAACGACTGCATTGGAAGAGAGGGGTACAAAGTAAGGTCACTGGCTTGAAGGAAGGGAGTTAAGGAGGGGTTATATATTGTGTCTGCATGCCATGATTTTAAAATTTGATTTAGATAAACAAAAAAATAATGTCCCTTTAAATAAATTATTCAAGTACAGTATTTCGTGTTTTCGCAAGCAGAAATGCAAAATTTTGACAAGAAATTAAGACAATGCGTTCACAGCAATACCACTTCTCTTAAGCCTTTCCCGTGGCAGTGAAGGAGCAGGATGTGGCTAACGACTGCATTGGAAGAGAGGGGTACAAGGTAAGGTCACTGGCTTGAAGGAAGGGAGTTAAGGAGGGGTTATATATTGTGTCTGCATGCCATGATTTTAAAATTTGATTTAGATAAACAAAAAAATAATGTTCCTTTAAATAAATTATTCAAGTACAGTATTTCGTGTTTTCGCAAGCAGAAATGCAAAATTTTGACAAGAAATTAAGACAATGCGTTCACAGCAAGAAACAAATTTGAAAGCGATATTATACTAACACTTGTATCTTACACCAGTGGCGAACTAGTCAGATCCGTGTGTGTATGTGTGCCCAGGGTGAGAGGGTATGACCGCAAAAAAAAATGAAGTGAAGCAAAACTCGTAAGCCTTTGCAAATAAGTGTGACCTTGAATTCCTTTGAGTAGATCGGAAACTTTCAACAGTAAAAATGCGCAAAAAGTAAATGAAAGAGAAAATTCTGGCCGATATCCAAGAACAACAGCAGTAGCACAAGAGACGAACGTACAGCAGTCAGAAGCAAGTACGTACCTAAAGGAGCTTCAACTCATCTCACAATTGAAGAAATCTTGAACGCCCTAAAAGAAGAAGGGATCGTCACCATGAATCTGGAGCTTAAGCGCCATGAGTCGGAGGCGTATCGAGGTTTCCTCACTTTTAAAGCAGTACACCCTGTCAACACAGGGCTTATCACCATCCTGGGTTACAGGATGGTTGTCGAAAGTTATAGGCACCCGCCCGCAAACAGCAGGGGATTCTACAGTAATAGCAGACGAGGCAGAGAAAGACGCAACTTCCTGCCCCGCTGTCCAGCAGGGCACAATTCTTTACCCAGGCAGCAGCGACACCAGCAACTGTGGTGATGCCACACGTGGAAAGCAATTTGCCCGCTCCTACAGCTCCTGCCTTGGCACTGGATGACAGAAAAAGAATGGAACTAGCCACCTCCACACTGTTAGGACTCAAATAAGCTATTGCTACTAGGGTGCATTATTAAGGGGGGAAGCCCCAGGGAAATACCTTCTTAGTGCTCTTTTAGCAATTTTGCAAGTTTAAATTCAATTACTGAAATTGAAATGTGAATGGAGTTGGTAAGCTGGTGTAATGACATTTTGACTGCACCACCTTAACTAAGGTACAACAAGATATCTCTTTGTCGGCACCATCCGAGCTATGGCAAAGTAACTTTTCTGCACAAACTCCTTATTAGCACCACCTTTACTCTGGTAAATAAGTAAATGGTGAACTGGGTATGCGTCTGACTGATTTTCTTGAGTGTGCTTCTTTCTTCTTCTTTTGTTTTCTCTCTCTCTTCATTAGGTTCCTCCGCTCCCTGAAATTTTCCTCGTTTGCTGCTGGGGGAAGTTTTGTGGTGCAGCTGCTTCGTGGTTTTTCTGGTATGAAATGACGGCAGGTAAGTATGTAGGGAAGATTACAACTTCATCACTTAACAGGAAACCGCACACCTCGAAATATCCTTCTCATCAGTACTATTGCACTTTCCTATCAGGGCAAACTTTTCCCATTTCTAAAAAAAAAACGTCTTTTTATCATGCCAAGAGGCGCAGCGTGCTGTAGGTTCAGGAAACTACACCTAAGTTAGGAAGCACTACTTCTCACCGTCCGTGCAGCTTACTTGGGAGAGCAACTTACTCCGGAGTGAGAGGGCGCGACTCGATCGTTGTCACGGACAAATTTGTGTTTTCACATCCCTTCGAAGAGATAAAGTTGAAACTGTGATTAATAGGACTAGATGACGTGTTTCAGTCCTCCGCACTCCAGTTGCGACAGTTTTTGCAAACTGCAGCCTAATTTATCGGTGCCTTGAAGTCAACATTGGGACACGATCTGCACGTCGACCGCTATGACCTATTGTTTTCATAGCACGACGGACAGTCTTTGTACAGATGCTTGTTGGTGCAACCTCATTGAAATCCGAGACTATCTGTTTTGCGTGAGTTTTTTTGACACAATGCAAGATAGCTTGCGCTCACTTCGCACGTTTGCCACCACATTTCTCCCGTTGATTGGATGCTTTACCATATTTCACGTAGTCTTGGTATATGCGTGCGATGGTCTCATGTGGAAATCCTAACAATTCGGCAGTTGCGATGATTGAACGGCCAGCCTTCCTTGCAGCAACTATCTGGCAATGGTCACATACAGGTCTTTCCTTTACTCATGATTACTTTTCGGTGACTGGTTTCCAATGCGTAGGACCTTCTCTATTTATAGGCACCGCCAATTTCACCGTCCCAAGTAACTGCTTGGCATAATTATTATATACTATTATATAATAATTAATTCATGTAATTATAATATACCCTGTCGAGTAACATTATTGTGTCCACCTCCTACTTTTGACGTTAACAGAGGGTATCCAGTGAAAGAAGGCTCATGTCGTGAGCTGGCTTGGAGGGTATTAAGGTGTGCTGTCGGCATTCTGAAAATATATCACTCGTTGCTGTCATGGATAAAAGGAGCGATTTATCAGATTTGCAAAAAGGGTTGGTTATCGGCTTTCGGCAGTATTTCTGAAATAGCGCAATTTGTGAACTGTTCGTGTGCTGCCGTGATTAAAGTGCATCGTGATTGGAGAAATGACACCATTGCAAATAAGCGACGTGGAAACTGCGGAGCACTACATGACACTGATGTCAGAGGTGAACGTCGGCTTCAAAGATGCGTGAGGGCCGATCGACAAGCTACAGCGGAGGAACTCCCTGGCCGAATGAACCAGGGAGTTACCGAAAGTGTATCTAAAACGACTGTTCAGCAAACCCTATTGCGTATGGGGTTCCGATGCAGACATATGGTCACTGCACCTATGCTAACGAAGATGCATTGGCAAAAAAGAATGACATTTGCACGGCAGTATCGGAATTGGACCTCCGCTGATTGGCAAAGGATTGCCTTCTCCGATGAGTCATGTTTTCTGCTCCATCGAACGGATGGACGTTGGCGTATAAGGCGAGAAACATCGGAGAACAAACACTCTTCAACCAATGATGGAAGAGCACAAGCTGGTGGGAACAGCTTTATGATCTTGGGAATGTTTTCGTGGCATTCCCTGGGTCTACTCATACCTGTGGAAGGCGCTATAGACCGAATTCGTTATAAATCCATCCTTGTAGACCACGTACACCCATACACGCTCTTTCCTGGGGCGGATGGGATCTTTCAGCACGACAATACGATATGTCACACAACTAGAAATATCCAAGAGTGGTTGGAAGACCACGATGAAGACTTCAAAGTACTTCCCTGGCCCCCAAATTCCCCAGACTTAAGACCAATTGAGCATCTGTGGGACCACCTCGATCGTGTTGTTCGCTCTACACTGTTAAAACTTTTGTGGTACGTTGCACCTAAAAGTGGTGCTACACCAGCTGCACCACTTTCTTAGAAAAGATACACCATTCTGTGGTGCAAACCAAACCCAACAACATGGTGCAAACTTCCGTGTAACCTTGTACCATATCGTGGTGATACCTTGACCCATGTTGTTGGGTTTTATTTGCAAAACACGATGGTGTATCTTTTCTCAGAAAGTGGTGCAGCTGGTGTAGTACCACGTTTTGGTGCAACCTACCACAAAAGTTTTAACATTGTATGGATCCTCCACCACGCACCCTTCAGCAGCTGTCAGATGCACTGCAGTCAGCATGGCTCCACATACCTGTGAACACCTTCCATCATCTCACTGAATCCCTCCCAGCCCATCTAGCTGCTGTCCGCGTTGCACACGGCGGTTACTCTGAATATTAGCTGGTGTCACAATAATGTAACTCGACCGTGTAATATCATATACAACGCGAGACATTGTGGCTTATAAACTAATTTGTCCATTCAATGTACTTCTTATATCTTCATCACCAGACATTTTCAATGTACGCGTACTACTAGATGAAGGTCACGCAAGTCTCTTGCACTGCTCTCTGTCTTCAGAATTTCCCGTTTACGTCACACAGGTATTCTTCAGAATTATGCATCTGTCTCCCACGGGGTCTTCTTCTAAGTCTTTCCTATTCCTTGGAATGATGTCTAGCATTTTATTTGTCCAACAGTGGTAAGTTCTTCTGACAATATGTGCAGCCCACATGAGTGACATATTACGTATATTGGATTTGCTAGATTTTTTTTATGTGTTAGCTTCACAGAATTCCTTACTCCCTCCCCCTGGTCTTCGCTCTTTTTCCAATTTGTCGTTTTGCGGAAGGGAGTTTCACGTGTCAGGTTAACTCCTTTATTTTCGAGTTGTTTTTAACGCTGTATTTTAGTTTAGGAAAATACTTCCGGACAGTGTTTTTTTGTGTTTGTTTTCGGAGAAAAAGGTGCCGATATTCTTGAATACAAGTTGCTATTTGGCCTAGGAAAGAACAAATCATTTCCTTGAACAATGTTCATTAAGTTGTATTACTGTCAGAGGGTACAAAATAATTTTCGAAATGATATTATGCTAAATTATTATACTAAAACACTAGCATTGCGAGTTGACAATAGCAAATGCTGAAATTAAAATCTAAAGATAACATTACATTGAGTAACGGAAGGGAATTGCATTTGGATCTTAAATACAATCCAAATTTTGTTTAAATCTCGAGATATTTCTACCGTTCTCGTCCGTTCCTTGCGTTTTGGATCCACTGCTCAATGGTGGCCTCAGAGGATCTATGATAGGACGTATTTTGTTTGGCCAACAATTTTATGACGTATTTTGTAGACCCAATCATTTTTATGAGCAAAAAATGAGGTTACTACCTGGATCGAAAGAGAAGATATTTGTGAGGGCTGAAGAAATTCCCCTTTCATATGCGCTGGAAGATACAGCAATGGTTTACAAAGTTCATTCACTTCAGCAGTAAAAGTTGTTTCAATTTTTCTTTTCCTTAAGTTGCAGATATTCTCTAAAACCAAGGATTGTGCCTTTTTCATTTAGTTCAAACCTGTTAGATGGATCCCTGCTTACTTGTTGTAGATATAGTATATTTCCATTTAGATCTAATACAGGATGTCCATAAAGTATATCCCACCTTAAAAAAAATAATATAAAAAAATATATGTAAGTTAAAATAAAATAGTTGGCGACATAATGTAGTAGCACTCATAAAGTTTTTCCTGTTCTTTATGTGAACGCTACCGCTGAATAAGAGGAACATTTCATCGATAATGGCTTCCATGCAAGAAAAAGCAGTATGCGCGTTGGGGTCCCATGAGGCCACATCGGCGGTTACTGTCCATCGTAATTTCAGAAAAGAGTACAGACGATCACCACCGGACCAAAAAAGCATAAAAGCTTGGTATGAAAAGTTTAAAGCGACGGATAGTGTTGGCGATCTCCCCGAGCGGGCCAACCACCTGTTACACAAGAAACAGCTGCAGCTGTTCAGGAGACGTTTCTGCGAAGCCCCAGGAAGTCAATTCGTCGTGCTTCACTGGAAACTGGCATTCCAAGTGCCACGGTTCACAAAATTTTACAAAAGCGTCTTCATCTGTATGCTTTGAAGGTACAGATCGTTCAAGCTCTTCAGCCTGAGGACCGGCCTCGCCGTGCTGCATTTGCAACGGAGATGTTGCAGCGCATAGCTCATGATAGAGATTATCTGCACCGTGTCTGTTTCTCAGGTGGAGCCACATTCCACGTCTGTGGTACAGTAAATAGACACAATATGCGAATCTGGGGATAAAAAAATCCCCATTATGTCATCGAACAATAGAGGGCTAGCCCGAAAGTGAGGGTATGGTGCGGCCTGATACATGACAGAATCATCGTACCCTTCTTTTTTACAGAGCCCACGGTAACGTGTACCTGGACAGGCTGGAACGTTTTGTAGCACCTCATTTGTATGCACGCCAACCTTCGGTTATTTTCCAACAAGACGGTGTCCCACCACATTGGTCAGTAATGGTTCGTGAGTTTCTGAATGCCATATTTTCGTGCAGATGGATTGGCCGCGACGGTCCAATGACGTGGCCACCTTGATCGCCAGACCCTCTAGAGTTTTTCCTGTGGGGTAACGTAAAAGGCCAAGATTACTCTATCAGTGTTTCGGATGTCGAGACTTTGAAGAGTAGAACAACGGACGTCATTGGTTTTGTCTCTCCTGAAATTTAAAATAAAACATGGCGTGAAATCGAATATCGCTTAGATGCATTCCGGGCCACAAATGGCGCCCATGTGGAGGTGCACTGACACTGGAAAAAAAAACTTTGCTTGTGCACCATCATTGTTGTGCAATCCCTTTCTGCACCTGTAATACATTTTTTATATTAATTTTTGTAATGTGGGAAAGACTTTACGGACACACTGTATATCGCTGTACAAAGGTTGTCCCGCGATACATTATGCAGGAAAGGAACATTTCTATGTACAACTCGGAAAAATTCAAACGCAAGGGGTTGACGTCTGCCATCTCTCTTCCTCACATTTTATGGTAATTACATGTTGCTACATGCTACGGTTATTACGGTATGCTAATTAAATAATTATTTTGGAACTCAAAAACTTTGTGTTACGTAAAGTCCGAAACGGCCCGTTCCAACGGTAAAAGAGCCCTGCATCTCGTGTTCTTCGTGGAAATGCCGTGTAAATTTACCATACTATTTGTTTAATGGTTTAAAAAAATCGTAGTTGTGCAAAAATGAAATGTCTCCGCTAATTCGAAAGCACTTTAACTTGCTGCAGAACAGTCATGGATACAAAAACGAGGGCGTTAATAAAGAAACATTAGCTCAAGATAAGGCAAAGGATCTTGTTTTATTCCTTCCCAAGTGGCATTTCCAATTTAGCAACCATATTCACCCTTTCTTTCGCTCTCATCATTGGATGGTATTTATCTTTCCATGTGTATCTCTTTAAGTTGTCATCCCGTGCCTCATTCTCTTTTACTTCTTTTTCTGTTTCTTCCTGTCATCTGTTGATACCTTCTTTGTTATGGAATTTCCCCCCCTTCCAGTCTCTTTACGTCCTTTGTCCATGCGATGTTTCCAGTGGAGTGCGTTGAAATGTATTGAGAAGTCAGGTTATTTTTGATACCAGGATAAGAGCTTCTTAAATATCTATCTCTACTTCTATGCATATTTATTTTTCATTACAACCTTTTATTGTAATTGATTGTAATTGTTGTTCTCATTACAATTTTGCTTCCTTAATTTCAATTTGGCTATTTTTATAGCGCATCTAGCTATTTTCGCTGGTTGTGCTGATTAAGCAGAAAATGCATTACTCCCTCCTTGCGCCTGCGTACACAAAAAATATATTTGCTCGATTTCTGTGTAAGCTACCCTTTCCCTTAGAGCGAATACACTGCTTAGCATACAACGGCTAGAAATTGGTTGACGCATCCGCAAACACATGCACAATCAGTAATTATGCTGCACCGTCTGGCTCCTCTTTATGCCGTTAAGTAAAGTTCTTTACTCATTTGGCTATTGTTTATGCGAAAGAGTGAGATACATTACCAGGACATTTGCTATTTTATTCAAGAAAGTTATTTGATGGGCACGAATGAAAACAATACTTATACAGTACAGGGGTCGCGCTGGCTCTTTTAAAGTTTTCGCCAATTTATTCGCCAAATTCAATTTTTTATCGCTAAAGTGTTATAACAGTACAGAAAGGTAATCTCCAAAGCTATTTTTCCATCGCCAAAGCTATTTTTCCATCGCCAAAGCTATTTTTCCATCGCCAAAGCTATTTTCCACCGACAAATCTATTTTTCCATCGCCAAAGCTATTTATTCCATCGCCAAATATATTTTTCCATCGCCAAAGCTATTTTTCCATCGCCAAAGCTATTTTTCCATTGCCAAAGCTATTTTTTCTATCGCCAAAGCTATTTTTCCATCGCCAAAGCTATTTATTCCATCGCCAAAGCTAATTTTCCATCGCCAAAGCTATTTTTCCATCGCCAAAGCTATTTATTCCATCGCCAAAGCTATTTTTCCATCGCCAAAGCAATTTTTCCATCGCCAAGGCTATTTTTTCCATCGCCAAGGCTATTTTTTCCATCGCCAAAGCTACTTTTCCATCGCCAAAGCTACTTTTCCATCGACAAAGCTATTTTTCCATCGACAAAGCTACTTTTCCATCGACAAAGCTAGTTTTCCATCGCCAAAACGATAGTTTTCGCAAATTGCGAAGATGGCGATCTGCAGCGAGACCCCTGCAGCACATAGTATATTATTCTGTGTTGGGCCGCTGCTATGGAATTTGATAATACGCACAGTCTTTAGTTATTATAAAGAAAAATGCGTCTTTAGACCCGTTTTGTTTTGCAATTGACGTAATAAATGTTAATCTTGATTAATATATGTCAAACATGTCTCGATTTGCGATATTTAATTCAGAATTTTGATTTGATTCCTAAGTAATGAACAATCATTTTCTGTGATAGAGAATTCGTTAAAAGTACTTCTCTTCCATAATAGTTTAAATGTGTAAATAACTGTAAAAATTTGTAGTAAAAATGATGTTATACGCCCTGCTTCGGCATAAGATGTTCACAACGAATATCATCATCATAATTTTCAACCATTATCAAATCACTACCCTCACAAGTTTCCACTACAACTGCCCGTCTTGAGTCCGTCTCCTCCATGTAACTCTGTCATTTTTTCGAATTTCATCCACACCATCTCCCACGTGGTCTTCTTCTGGGTATTTGTCTGTCCCTTGGTATCCAGTCTAATATTTCATTTGTCCATCAGTGTTCTATTTCTCTAGTAATACACTCATTGTGATAAAAATACCAGCACCAAGAAATAAAACCGTGCGATTAACGCGAAACTCGGTGACCAGCTACGGGGAGAGCAGACATGCAACTGATTAAAGTTTCGTGCGATTCCGCATGCTCGCGCATCCAAGACAGGCGCTGCAATCGCAATCCTTGGGGCTTATAAGGCGCCGCGCAGGGGACTCCATATTCGTGCCGAAGTGCAAGGTGAAACTCAGGTGAGATCCCTGAGTGATAGACATGCCCAGAAGCCGCCGTAGATATGAGTACGGGCAACTGATGGAGTTTAAACGAGGCCGTATCGTCGGGATGAGAAAGGCAGAGTGACCGACGCGCCGAATCGGTCGCCATTTGGGCCTGTCGGACAGTACGGTGCCATCGTGTTGGAAGCATTGGACACGGGAAGCCACCCGGACACGGCGGACTGGCTCTGGACGACCCAGACACACCACTAGCAAAGAGGACCGTAGGATCGCGAGAGCGGCACGCACAGATGCAACGACGTCCTTGTCTAATATCCAGAGACATGTGGCGGCTGTTCAAGGAACTCGTGTGTCCACCAGAACCATTTCCAGACACCTGAGAAAAGCGAAATCTGCACTCTCGACGGCCTTTGCGGTTTCTGCCATTAACACCAGACCATCGTCGGCGTCGATTGCAGTGGTGCCAGCAGCGAGCAACGTGGAATGCTACGAACTGGCTACGTATAGTGTTCAGCGACTAATCCCGCTTTTTTATGGGAACGGACGATCACCGTGTCAGAGTGTTTAGAACATCAGGTGAACGCTACAATCACAACCTCACTGTACAACAGCACACATCCCGAATTGGAGGCGTGGTGGTCTAGGGAGCCATCACGTATGACAGCCGTACATCTCTCGCAGTGATCCGAGAAACGTTGATAGCCCAGCGCTACGTACAAGAGATCCTGCGGCCCCATGTACTGCCTTTCCTGGCGGGGTGGCCCGAAACCATTTTCTAATAAGATAACGCCCGTTCGCCCATGGTTCGGGTTTCCCAGGACTGTCTACATCATGCTTCGACACTTCCGTGGTCTACCAGATTGCCTGATCTCTCATCTATCGAGCACGTGTGGGACCAAATGGGACGCCAGCTTTCTTCATGTTCCAGTGTTCGCGATTTTGAGCATCAGTTGCAAGAAGTGTGGGCCAACCTTTTCTAGGATAACATACGGCGGCTTTTTGACTCTATGCCGGACCGTATCACCGCACGTATCCGAGCACGAGGCTGTCCGACGCGGTACTAACGCTGACCGGAATGTATACCGTGTGTCCGCGGGAAATCGTCTTGCTGCTGTGATATTGTAGTAAGTTCTGTCCTTGGTATGTACCATCTCACTACTAAAATCTCATTTCAATACGACGCCTCCTTCTTGGTGCGCGGATTTTTATGTCAGTGAGTGTATATTCTGCCAATCATCATTTCAGGAATTTTAATTTGATCAAGATGTCTTTCACTCTTGCCATTTTCTTTATCCACCAAGTACCTCTTCTGATTTTTTCTGGTAATACCAAACATGCAACTCTGCATGCTTCTTTTGTTGTCTGCAGCCTCTGTATGTCTCTTTTAGTTAAGGTTCATGTCTCTATTCCATAAGAAAGAACAGGAGATATACATTGCTTAAACACTTTTCTTTTAAGACATAATGGTAAATTGCTCTTGAAAATTATACCGCTTCTTCCAAATGTTCTCCAACCAAGTTTAATACGCAGATGAATTTCCTCATTAGTGTAGACTTCGCATGATATCAGTTGCCCACGATAAATGTGGGTATCGGTTACCTCTATATTACCCTCTGTTACCTATATTTAGTTTACTTACGTATATTTCCCTCATGAGTGGCTAAATTTTCATTTCTAGCGAACGCATTGTACATACTCGTAAGTTTCGTTTTCTGAAAGTAGATCGGACTTCTTTATTCTTAGCTGTGAAGTACTACAGAGGTGAAGTGCCTATCAAGACGACAAATATGCACTGGTATATAGAGGTCTGCACGGGCCCGGGCCGGGTCAGGCCTTTGCTCATTTCTAAGTAGGGAAACCGGGCCGAGCCCTGACTTTCAATATTTAATGAAAACAGACACGGGGCGAGCATGTTTTGTTTTCGAGCAAAACAATCGCTGTACGGTGCCTTTCTCGTTTGGAAATCTCACAACATACAGCAGCAGGATAAGATTGAATAATTTCCGCTATTGGAAAGAAATATAAGTTTTACGATACCCTCCTCCTCCTGCAAAACAATTGGAGTGCGTCAGCTCCCTTAGTTTTTCAAAGTGAATGTGGTCCCTTCTCTCTCTCTAACTTTCACCCTCCTCTCATGCTTCACGGCAGGCTTTTAACTGCAGCATTTATAAACCGAGCCACCTGCTCGCAGACGATCTTTTTTATTGTTCTGGTCGGTAGCACTTTGTTCTCTAGATATGTTAAATGCTTTTAAGTTGTCTTAAATGGCACGGGAGAAACTTACTGTGTAGAAATCTGTGCCGTATTTTTCCCATTTGTACTCTCGAGGAGTCAGCAGATAGAAAATGAACCCTTAGGTATCCCAGCTCAGCCGTTTTCAAAACTTCTGTGCCACTGGTTAGCTGGGCAGTCTGTCGTTGTTTTCCCTAGCACATGTTCAGTTCAGTGTTGGTGATAAATGCTCTTCCATACTTATTATGGAGTTTAAGAAAGCGAAAGAGTTTTGCGAAAAAATCGCTTCCGGAGAATATGTGCTCGTAGACAATGTAAAGTAGAACGATCGGACTCATAATTCTGGATATTTCGTACTTTTCGAATTAACCCCAACCCCTTCTTTATCATCAAGGATATTCCTGTTCCGGCGGTATGCAATGATAATTTGAAAATCCACAAAATTTGAAAGCCATGGAAATTGTCATTTACATGCAATATGTTTGAGTATACAAGCCCCCGCCCTCTCCTCAGACGTCACGTGACTTATACAGAATTACAGAAATATTCCGAATTAACGTTTATTGTAATAGAATACGTGTAGCAATTAAGAAAACGAAAACTATTCAGAAGTCGAATGACCAAGTGCACCAGGGGTCAAATTCGTGTTTTAGTAATCGTGGAAATTTTACGGGCCGCCCCGGGCCTTGGAAACAGGAGAAATATACGGGTCGGCCTTTAATTTAAAAAAAATGAAACGGCTGGGCCTTGGACGTGTGGTCTTGGGCCGGGATGGGCTGGGCTTTCCAAATTAAAGCCCGCGCCGACCTCTAGTGGTACATTCCGTCGGTGTAGCTTAGTCGGTTACAACAACTGGCTCCGGAGCGAGGAGATGTGGGTTCGATCACTATCGTCGACAAATTTGGGCTTTCACTTTGGCGCCCGAATGTAAAAATGGATCTACTGGCAGTAGGGTTCTTAGAAAAATGTGTGATGTTCCTTCCACACATCGTCTGAAATTAATAAAAGGTTCCTTCTTCGCTTCAGAAAAAAAAATTACGAGGGAGATGTGACGTACTACAGAGGTGAAGCACGTGTCAAGATGACAAATCTGCAGCGATACATTCCGTCGGTGTAGCTTAGTCGGTTACAGGAACTCTCTCCGGAGCGAGGAGACGCAATTTCGATCACATCACTGACTAATTCTGTTTCACACAGCAAGGTCCTGTATAATAAATACACTGCAGCTCTGAAGTGGTAGTTGTAAAAACCGACTATGTTATCAGCAAAACGAAGGTGAATCTTTGAGTACATAGATATAAAAATTTGCAAAATAAATGGGAAATGTCACAAACAAAAATTACAAACAAGAAATAGGTGGTCAAATCAAAATCTGTTCAGGAATTTCATTTTTAGTAGTGTGCGCTAATGAACAGGGAAGACTGAATGACATTTGGAAACTGAAATTCGTAGTGCAAAGCTAGTTCGGGATCAGATGAAAATGCAAAACAAGTACATAAAAATCTATTTAAACATTTTCACCGAAAGCGGGTTGAAGAAAGGTTGCCATCCAATGCCAATATTACTGAGCAAAACGCCAGATACGAGAAGAGTAGAGCCCAAAAGCATAAAAACTTGAGAGTCTTTCGTGTCTGGGGGTTATAGTTCCAAATATGGGAGTAAATAGGTTTTCTTTTTCCTTTTTTTTTCATTTTCTAAGGCTTCGATCTTTATCTTGGCCGGTGTGTACACTGCCCTAAGTCCATAACCTGATGGATGACCTTATCATGGAAATGTCTTGCGCAACTTATGCAAAGTCTTCACTTGTGCACATTTCTGCAGTTTTCCTCGGTCGTATCTCGGTTAGAATGTCTCGGATGAAGTATTCGAGAGTAAATTGGTCTGCCGTTTCCGGTTTCCTATTTATTCCCCGGTATTACAGCTGAGTACATTTCATCCCCTCTGCATATGGGATTGCCAAATTTATGCTATGCATTTGAATTCGTAGATATGTATATATCAATATTTTGAATCTACATTGGAAATTTTGCTTCTGAATTTTTCAATTTTGGCCGCGTAAATTCTTTTCACTTTCTTTGATACTTCTATCCGGAACGCACACAGAACTGAAAATATGCCAGCTATAAACTTGGATACATTTTACACAGCTGCGATCCTAGAATTGAATTTCATTCATCTGGCCACCATTTCACGAAATTTGAAAGTCAATTATCGCAGAAAAATAAAAAAAATAATGTTGAAAAATCGTTCAACCATGTGCAGAATGACTCATTTTTAAGCAATGTGACGATGTGGTACCACATATTATAGAAACATATGAACTCACACTAGAAACAAGAAAGGTGACTACAAATTCTCTGATGTAATGAGCACATTTTGTGACACTTTCCGGCAAAAAAATAATATTTTCCAGCTGACTTTCAGAAAAGTAGAAAATTTGCAAAAATGACATTGTAGGTAGCGGAGAAATGCGCATTTTTTAAAATGCCCAAATGCGCGCACTGCCCAAATACCGTGTAACTGAAAGCCTCACATCTTGTTCATGACGTCATCACAGGTGGACCACATATCGTTTTCCGTGTTGGTCTATCGAGCGGAGTAGGCAGAGTCTAAACCAGACTTGCACAACCCGCGGCCCTCAGCGTACTTAAATGTGGGCCCGTGAACAAAACGGAAATGACTCAAGTATTTATAGAGAAAATGAAAAATTATAGTGTTATGAACATTTTGTGGGAAATAAAAATTTCGCACACAATATATGAAATCTTTATGGGGTACAGACAAATATACGCCGGATTTGCAATACCATTCACAAATACACGGTCGAGTTACATTATTGTGACCACCAGCTAATATCCGGAGTAAACGCCGTGTGCAGCAGCTAGATGGGCTGGGAGTGATTCAATAAGGGGCTGGAAGGTGTTCACAAGTATATGGAGCCATGCTGACTGTAATGCATCTGACAGCTGCTGGAGGGTGCGTGGTGGAGGATCCCATAGAGCGAACAACACGATCTAGGTGGTCCCACAGATGCTTAATTGGTTTAAGTCTGGGAACTAGGGGTCCAGGGAAGTATTTTGAAGTCTTCATCGTGCTCTTCCAAACCTGTCGGACTTTTCTAGCTGTGTGGTACGTCGCATTGTTGTTCTGGAACATCCCATCCGCCCCAGAAAGGCAATCAGCATGTATGGGTGTACGTTGTCTGCAAGGATGGATTCATAACGAATTCGGTCCATAGTGCCTTCCACAGGTATGAGTGGACCCAGAAAATGCCACGAAAACATTCCCCAGACCATAACGCTGGCCCCACCAGCTTGTGTTCTTCCAGCAATGGCTAAAGAGTGCTTGTTCTCCGATGTTTCTCGCCTTTTACGCCAACATCCATCCGTTCGGTGAAGCAGAAAACGTGACTCATCGGAGAAAGCAAACCTTTGCCAATCAGCGGAGGTCCAATTCCTATACTGCAGTGCAATGTAAGCCTTTTCTACCGATGCACCTTCGTTAGCACAGGTACAGTGACCATCCGTCTGCATCGGAGCCGCATACGCATCAGGGTTCGCTGAACTGTTGTTTTAAACACACTTTCGGTAACCGCCTGGTTCATTCGGCCAGTGAGTTGCATCCCTGTAGCGTGTTTATCGGCCCTCACGCACCTTCGAAGCCGAAGGTCGCCTCTCACATCAATGGCACGTGGTGATCCGCAGTTTCTAAGTCGCTTATTCGCAATGGTTCCATTTCTCTAAACACGATACACTTTAACCACAGCAGCACGCGAACAGTTCACAAACTACGCTATTTTAGAAGTACTGCCAGCCTTGGCCCGAAAATCGATAATCATCCCTTTTTTCAAATCTGATAAATAGCTCCTTTTATCCATGACAGCAACGAGTGATATGTTTTCAGAACGCCTACAGCACATCTCATAGAGTGCCGCCCCGGTGGCGCAGTGGTCTAAGGCGTTGGCCTCTGATCATTCGTCGGAAGGGGTCCGGGTTCGAATCCCGGTGAGGCATGGATGTTGTGTTTGTCTTACAGCACTGGCTCTCTCCCTTCCCTGGAACCAGTGACTCTAAATTAGGGACGGGCGACTGCTTATAGCCCATTGAGTTGCTCACGGTGGTCGTTAAATCTCAAAAAAAAAAAATCTTATAGAGTATACTCTCTAAGCCAGCTCACGGCACGTGCCTTCTTTCATTGGCTACGCGCGCTGTTGACGTCAAAAGCAGGAGGTGGTCACAATAATGTGACTCGACTGTGTAATATTAAAACGGCGCCCGTCGACTTTCAGATGGAGTGATCATCAAAGGTACTCCTAATTGAAGGTTAAATTTGCAGAAATTTCTTCACTAGAATTTCACAAAAGCTTGTTGCCTTGTAAAATGAAGAGTTTGAAAATCCACTTTCGAAAAACGGCAACATTATTCGGAAGCACCTACATATGGGAACAATCGTTTTCTGTAATGAAACAGGTGAAATCAAGAAGTCGTTCTCGTCTAACTGATAAATACTTGGTTGGACACCTGAGGATCGCGCTGTATCCAACATTGAACCAGATACTGGAGGCTAATAGAAAATAATGTCAAATTTCTTTCTAGAGACCTAAAAAAATAATAAAAAGGTTTTGGGGACGCCTGCATATTTTCTTTTATATATATATATATCTAGTTTGGATATTTTTTTAATCTCTTTTGGGGGGGGTACGCACTACGGCCCGCAGTTGTTCAGTCAATCTTAAATTGGCACGTAGGTGTTAAAAGGTTGTCCCCCCTGGTCTAAACTGATGGAACAGAAGATGTCTACATGCAGTCGTTGTTTATGGTTTTTCACGTCACAAAACTAAATGGGTTACCTATAAAAACCTAATTGTCTTGATTAGTGACATAAGTCAGCGCCCACTATAGTTGTGCTATATCACAAACCCCGTCGATTTTTCTACACAAAATACTACAAATATCGACTACATTTGAACATCTACTGTTTACTTTTCCAGACTAGTCCAGAAACCTCATATTGTCTTTGGCTAACAAGCTTCGGAAACAAACATGCAGTCCACTTAGGATGATGTAATGAATGAGGTGTTAGCCTTTCAGTTTTAGGGAGCATTGGCACTGCTCTTCATTGTAAACTGAACCAGTTACAAAAAATATATTTTAACCGGATTCAAAGAATGTTTCGTGCTGACGTTGTACATTGGGGGAGTTATTACCGTCTTAACACGATATTACAAGATAAAAGTACTTTAATGTAAAAGCAACTTAATTAAAACATTACTTATCATCGACCTTGGATCTATGTAGCAGTGAAATAGCAAAAATAAAGGATCTACTGCTACCATCGGTTACTCCCGAACTTTAGGGAACAAGACAGTTCAACAAATGCAGGATCGAACATCTTGGGCCTTATCCAAAAACTACAGATCTCTTAAGTATGTGGGATCTATAAAATTATGTCCCGCCAATAACTAATATCTTGAAAAATATATGTAGACCGGGTCTGGTACGATTTGTCCAACGACGATTGGTCCAATGCCGATTGGTTCAATGCCGATTCTTCCAAAGGGACGATTCGTCCAATGGACAATTGGTACAAAGGTACGATTCGTCCAATGGTACGATTAGTCCAATGCCGATTCGTCCAATGGGACGACTGGTCCAATGCCGATTTGTCCAATGGGACGACTGGTCCAATGCCGATTCGTCTAATGGACGATTGGTCCAATTCCGTCCTATCTGTCCAAAGTGCAACTCGTGTTATAAAAATCTCAGCTGTTCTGATTTTATCTCCGATGTTATACGAAAGTGCCGGTAGTACAAAGAATGTAAAATAATGTTACATTTCATGCGTAATATTGTGGTTACAGATTTTGTTATTTTGTTTTGTACTGTCCTTGCTGATGTTACTGATGTCCGTATGAAGTTACTGATGTACGAGCCGTTCAATTAACTTCAATGTTTCTCTTTTGCATGAAATAATATAAAATAGTAGTTTTCCGTTTCTGTTTGTAGCATGCAGTGGGGTTCCGCCAACTGCCCGATGGAAACGTTCTGGTCGGGTTCGGACAGAGGCCTTTTCACAGTTTTTATTCTAGCGATGTCATATTCATGACGTTTACATATCAAGAAAACTTATTAATGTTATGCTAGTATTTTTAACTTTACTTAAACGTTAGAATATGACATCAGTAGATTAAAAGTGTTAAAAGGCCTAGGCCTAGGTGCGTGTAAAGAGCTAAGGAATGATACGATGAGTGCCTTTTATTAGATTTTATAACATATTTACAAATACCAAATACCTAGGTTGTAACTTAAAGTCTTCTAAAAAGGCCCGTGGCCTAGGTGCCTGGTAGAGAGCTGAGAAATGATCCGTTGAATGCCTTTTATAAGGTTTTATCAAATGTTTACAAATACCAAATATCTAGGTTGTAACTTAAAATCTTCTAAAAAGGCCCGCGGCCTAGGTGCCTTGTAAAGACCTGAGAAATGATACGATGAGTACCTTTTATAAGGTTTTATAAAAGGTTTACAAATACCAAATATCTAGGTTTTAACTTAAAATATTCTAAAAAGGCCCGCGCCTAGGTGCTTTTGCAAACAGCTGAGAATTGCTCCATTGAGTGCATTTTACCAGGTTTATGTAAAATGTTTACAATTACCAAATATACGGAAATTATCTTTCAAAAGGATATAATGAGCAGAATAATTTAAATTCTTATTCCTTTCTGGAAAATAAAACAGTTTACCGTTGGTAAGATGATACCATTGGACGAATCGGCGTTGGATCAATCGTACCATTGGACGAATCGGCATTGGAAGAATCGGACATTGGACGAATCGGCATTGGACCAATCGTCGTTGGACGAATCGTCCGGGACCGATGTAGACCTTATTGTCTGAACTTTGGGATAAAGACCCAGAATATATGGTCATTTGTCAAAAATGACAGGGATCTCATTCAGATGCAGGGCCGACATGGAGTTTATGTAATCCCACTGAGAGTGATCGAACCGAGAAGAAAGATCGAATCCATATAGGTTCGACGCCTCGTAATCTAAAGACTCGCCTGATGGAGCATAAATATGACATGAAAACCAGATACACAACCACAGCAATATCGCGCTTACTTCGTGAAGAATCGTATCAACCTTTGTGTGACGAGACAACCATATTAACTATTCCAAAGCCAAAAAACTTAACTCTTTTTACGGAAAGCTTGAAAACGTTCGCCCATCAGCAACAGTGTTGCAATGATAATTTCCCGTATGTCGTGCCAAACCCTTCGAAATATATATTTCAGAGCGACTTACCAAATATTGACATTAATTGATAACAAATACCACCACATGGTTATGTATTGTGTTACGGTAATTCACCACTAGTGCGCATGCCTTTTATGACAACATTCGTCATACCCCCTTCTTGGATGCATTTAACCCACTTCTCGCATAATATGACCTACTCCTGATGCAGAGTCCGATGCGGACTTGAAAGTTCTTGTGTACGTTTAACCTATAAGTACATTAAAGTACTTTTATCTTGTAATATCGTGTTAAGACATACATATCACTAAGCTGTTCTCCGCGATTCAGAAGTTAGCTCCACAAAGAAATACAAACTACCAGATGATTTTTACTTACTGTTGCCGTATCAGACTTCTCCATTTACAGCGATCTTGACATACAACTCGGGTTTCACTGACATCCATCACACGCCGTACACAAGATCTTCTATACTTCATACTTATAATCTTTTTCTCATACAGACACTCCTGAATCTGATCTACCCATGTCTTCCTTGGCCTTCCTCTGCATTTCCTTCTTGCCACTTGGGCTAAAAAGATTTCCTTACTAAGCATCTCATCACTCATTCTTTCAACATGGCCAAACCACCGAAGCATATTAGTCTTCACCGTGCTAACAAAAGTTTGCTTCACGTTACACAACTGCAACTCATTTTCATTCCTCACACAATCATAACGTGTCTTGCCACAAACCCCCTGTAAGTAAGGCATTACCCCAGCACACAAATGACTTCTATGTTTCTTCTGTAGTACTCAGGTTTCACTGCCATACATCAGAGTAGGAACAAGTACAGTTTCATACACAACGATGCGGGACTCTCTTGAAAACCAATCATTCCTGTGAAAATCTCCCAAAGCAGCCATGACTTTCAATGAAGAATTCACTCGCCTACTAATTTCGTAATCCAATTTGTTCTCTCTGTCAAACATGCTTCCTAAATACATAAAGTTATCCACCTCGTAAATCACTGTGGCATTTAGACTTACATTACATTCAGTACTACCTGTTCCTCACTCAAAAACCATAACTTTGATTTTTCCTATATTTATACTCAGTTTGAGTTTCATGCAAACTTCGTACTTGCGGGACAACATACTCTGTAACTCACATTTACTCTCTGCCAACAGGACGGTGTCAGCAGCATACAGCAATCTGCACACACGGATATCACCGAGACATAAACCAGTATTACACATTTTGGCATCACGCATGCATGCACCCATAAATATATTAAACAGCCATGGTGACATTACACAACCTTGTCTGACTCCTGCACCAATGGAAAACCATTTTGAAGAAACATCATTCACTCGCACACAAGCTCTACTGCCAGAATACATGGCTTTTACACTATTACGTAGATTCCCAATATAACACCATATTTATTCAATATCTTCCACAAAAGTGTCCTATTTATTCGGTCGTAAGCTTTCTCTAAATCTATGAAGGCAGCAAAAACTTTCTTACCAACAGCCAGATATTTTTCAATCATCATGCGTAATGCAAAAATTTGGTTAGTGCAGCCTTTACTAGGCATTAAATCACTCTGAACATCCCATACCTTCTTTGATGTAAGACTCCGTACTTTTTCAATAAAGACCTTACCAAACACTTTCCCTGGCACACTCAGTAGGCTAATACCACGATAGTTCTTGCAGTCAGTCTGATCAACTTTCCCTTTATATAAGAGGACAATGTTAGCATCCTTCCAATCCCGAGGGACCCTTCCTAACTCCCAGCACAACTGGCAAATTTCAGTTAACCAGTCAATTACAGAGCCACCACCATATTTTAATATCTCAGCAGTTATGCCAATACCTTCAGTAGCCTTACCAGTCTGAAGACATTTTAGAGCTTTACACACCTCTTCTCTTGAGATCCCTCCCTCCTGCGATTCCATCCTTCCCTGTGACATCATCTGCTTTTGCCTCAGAATCACCTTTGCTTTTCTGATCTAATAACTCACAGAAGTATTCACCCCATCATTCACTTAACTCTTTGGGCTCCCATATCATTTCCCCGATCCTATTCGTCACACAACGTACAACTTTGTTTCCCATATTATTAATGAGTCTCACGTACTTCCCTAAAGCCTTCCTATCTTTCCAAAAAGTAAATTCATGCTTTTCCACCTTCTCCTTCCCATATTTTGCCTTACTCTGGCGAACCAGCTTAGCTGCTTCACGCTTCTAAAAGCTATATTCTTTCACAGAAACTCTACCTTGCAACATCCCCAAATTAGCTTCCTTCTTTCTATTTACTGCCTCTTCAATCTCACTATTCTACCAAGCATCACCTCTATTGTTGCCCACTATTGTGGTGCCACAGACCATTTCAGAAGCAGAGAAAACACAGTTCTTAAATCATTCCCACTTCTTTTCTACATCACTCTCACATGACGTCAGCTCCTTCAGTCGTTCTCTGAGTACGTCAGAATAACGCTGTTGATCTTCAGGTAGCCTTTCAACCTTTATTATTTCCATCCTTTTCCTCCAACCAACAATTCAGTTTCACTCGTGACACTACCAAGTAATGATCAGAACCAGCATCCGCACCTCTCATCGCACTAGTGTCAACAACTAAGTGTTTCAGACACTGATCGTAGACAACAAAATCTATCACACTCTTTTGACCAAGAGTACGATTTTCCCAAGTATATGTGTGGATATACTTGTGGTAGAAAAACGTATTAGATACACACAAACCATTCTAATGCAGAGTTCAATTAATCTTTCACCATTATCATTCACACAAGTATCATTAAACTCTCAAGAAACGCATATAGCGTATTAAATCCGTTATTTTTTTGTGCGGTAGTAAGTATAAAGATTCGCCAAGCTTTCGCACTCCACTGGGAGGCTTTTTTGAGGCAATGGTAGACATAAAAATGCAAGGAATTGGAACACGTAAGGAACAAAGATGTTTTTTGAAAATAACGTGGGTGACATCACGAGCATATTATACGAATTTTTATCACGCAATTATACAGTGTGTGTAACGACGTGTTTCCATTTTTTAATAACGCATGCTAAGTTCTTGGTCGTTTAGTAGAAACTATATCATTGCATGCTAGTTTGCTGGATAGGATTTTTACTGTTTCCCTGATGGCAGTATCTTTAAAGTTCGTGTATGGGGCAATTCTTAAATAATTGCCCGATGATTTATAAGAAACGAAAGCATGGAGAATCTTTGTACTTACTACGCCACAAAAATAAACGGATTTAATACGCTATATGCGTCTCTTGAGTGTTCACGGTGTGGTGTATTTATAATTATGTTAGGATCATAAACTTACCCAGAACATTGTCAGAAATCGCATTCTGCACACCTACTCTAGTATTGAAATCCCCTGCTATTATGACTTTGTCTTTAGCACCAAACTAGCCTCAAAACAGCTTTTAGCTCATTCCAGAAATCTTTCTTTCTATCAGAAGGTTTCAAGTCACTAGGAGCATACACTACAACAATTGCTATTCTCTGAAGTTTCACTTTCAAACGAATCCAAAGAATTCTCTCACTTATGCAACTATAGTGAATCAAGTTGTTCTTCATCTTTTCACTTAAAATCCCACTTACACCAGCCTGCCCTCTCACATTATCCAATAATCCAGACCACACACTCACCGTTCCATTCACTTTTTCTATCCCAATTTCCTTCTTCTTGGTTTTATTTACACACAGCACATCCAATCTATACTTTTTCATCTCTTCAATCATCTCATTCATCTTGACATTTATACCTCTAGTATTCCATACACCAATCTTACACTCACTCAGCCGAAATCTCTTTCTGATTCACATTTTTCCAGTTCCAGGTCGATACCGTGGTGGACCATCCTTCTCAAAGCCCACCATATTCCATTTTGCATTTCTTTGGGTCTTTGTAATCAGGTGAGTACATCAGTGTGGGAGATTAACCCATAGCGGACGGTTTCAGTTGATCATTCAACCCATAGCGGACGGTTTCAGTTGATCATTCAACCCAAGGATTCTGGAATAGAATCCAGTGAGTTGGGGTCCTTTCAAAGCCAATGTCACACAGTCACACACCTCCTTATTGACGTGGCATGGCGCATTGTCTTGTTGGTAGACACCATCACCACTTGGGAAAACGTCCAATATGAAAGGAGCATGTGGTTAGCAAGGATGGACAGGTAGCCATTGGCGTTCAGGGGTCCATCCAGCGGTACCAGCGGTCATACCAGGAAAGCATCTCCCACACATGAACACCGCCAGCTTGTACGTGACACCGACAAGCGTGTCCGAGTGTTGGTTCTCGTGTGTCTGACGCCGTATACGCCACCGCCCGTCACCTCTGTGGAGCAGAAACCTGAATTCAAGGCAACCTTTTCCCACTCTTCCATTGTCCAATGACGGTAATCCCATGCGAACTGCAGGCGTTGTTGCCGATGGACACAGGTTAACATGGGTACCTTTACGTAGCGTTACTCTGGAAACCCATGCGTAACAGGGTTTGATCTACTGTTATCGGAGACACGTACCTGGGTGCCCCAGCGTTCATTTGCGTGCTCAATTGCTGCACTGTTGCGCGTCAATTGCCATTTACCAGTCGACGGAGGTGACGTTCTCCTCTGGGATCGATGGCCTTATGACCTCTGGAGGTACTCGGTGTGCCAGCGGTCCAGTCTTGGTTGACCCTTACTACAGTACCCCTCAAACTGCCTACGAAATCTGCTGTTTCTGAGATGCTTCCACTCTATGCGCGGTAGCCGATGACCATTTCTTTCTGAAAGTCCGGCAAATCACTACCTCTGCCCATTGTGCTCACGTAGCGAGCACTATGGCTCATCTGTCCTGACCGGCCGCTTATACCTCCGTGTGGTCAACCTCCTTACGTACACTGTGTGACTCGTCTGGGCGGGTACACTGTGATTCCGGGGCTGGCCATATTATTCTGATACGTCATTTGTGCCCCATATGTGCTTGACTGGCGAGAGGTCTGGAGGCCATGGAAGGGTTTCAAAACCTCGAAGACATTATCTTAAGAGGTGAATGGGGCGCAATGTAACATTATCTTGTTAGTTAATGGACCCGGAAGACGCGCTAGCAAACGCAACACGTCTGGTCGCATGGCTCTCCTTATTAACACCAGGAGCTGTGTGCCTCTCCACAATGCAGGCATAGCCCGTTTTTGCCCCATCAGCTGTCAGAATAGTCAATGCATGTCAGTGATGCTCGTCACATATGTATCGGGATGCATGCGCTGAATCCGCAACCTAGGTTTGCGGGCATCAAATTTCTAATCATTTGCATACTGAGTTCTGTGGTTGACGGACTACTCATACAGCACTGAAAACGAGCCACTGCTCAGACGAATAGTCATAAGTCAGTGCATCAGATCACTCGGTCACCGGGCCGCTGGATGCATATCGCATGTTCCTTGTTTCCTCAACATAATGTTTAATAATAAACGGCCGAGTCACATTATTGTGACCACCAGCTAATATCCAGGGTAACCGCCGTGCGCAGCGCAGACAGCAGCTAGACAAATTTAGAGTGACTCAATAAGGTGCTGGAAGGTGTTCACAGGTATGTGGAGCCATGCTGAATGCAGTGCATCTGACAGCTGCTGGAGAGTGCGTGGTGGAGGATCCCATAGAGCGAACAACACGATCTAGGTGGTCCCACAGATGATCAATTGGGTTTAAGTCTGGGGAATTAGGGGCCAGGGAAGTATTTTGAAATCTTCATCGTGCTCTTTCGACCAATCTCGGACATTTCAAGCTGTGTGACACATCGCATTGTCGTGCTGGAAGATCCCATCCGCCTCATGGAAGACAACCAGTATCTATGGGTGTACGTGGTCTGCAAGGATGGATTCATAACGAATTCGGTCCATAGTGCCTTCCACAGGCATGAGTGAACCCAGAGAATGCCACGTAAACATTCCCCATACCATAAAGCTGCCCCCAGCAGCTTGTGTTCTTCCATCAACTGTTGAAGACTGTTTGTTCTCCGATGTTTGTCGTCTTATACGTCAACGTCCATCCGTTCGATGAAGCAGAAAACGTGATGACTCATCGGAGAAGGCAATCCTTTGCCAATCAACGGAGGTGCAATTCCGATACTGACGTGCAACTGTAAGCCTTAAGCCTTTTCTGCCGATGCACCTTCGTTAGCATAGGTGCAGTGACGATCTGTCTGCATCGGGGCCTCATACGCAGCAGGATTCGCTGAACTGTCGTTTTAGACACAGTTTCGGTAAACCCCCCCCTGGTTCATTCTGCTAATGAGTTGCTTCACTGTAGCGTGTCGATAGGCCCTCGCGCACCTTCGAAGCCAACGTTCACCTCTCACATCAATGGCACTTGGTGCTCTGCAGTTTTCACGTCGCTTATTCGAAATGGTGACATTTCTCCAGTCACGATACACTTTAACCACAGCAGCACGCGAACAGTTCACAAACTGCGTTGTTTCAGAAATTCATGCCACCCTTGACCCGATAGCCGATAATCATCCCTTTTTGCAAATATGATAAATAGCTCCTTTTATCACATGACAGCAACGAGTGACATGCTTTCAGAATGCCTACAGCACACGTTATACACCCTTCAAGCCAGCTCACGACACGTGCCTTTTACTAATGGGTACGCTCTGTTCACGTCAAAAGTAGGAGGTGGTCACAATAATGTAACTCGACTGTGTATAACATCAAACATCGGTACAGTGACAATAAAACAATCTATGTGCTCATATCCACCAGAAGGCGGTTAAAAATACGTAATACCAGCAGAAAAATACCACATATTCATATCCAGCAGAGGGCAGTTTATTTGCAGAAGAAATTCTACAAGCTCATATCATCCAAAAGACGGTGAAAAACATACACTGCCTGCAGAAAACATTTTACATTTTCATCATATCCAACAGAAGGCACGTTATGCAGGAAAACAATGCTACTTAATCATATCCACCAGAAGGCTGTGAAAATTATGTGTGCGGGAAAATGTTTTATACTAAAAATCACTAGAAGGCGGTCAAAAATATGTACTACTACCAGAAGAAACGCTACATAGGCATATCCACCAGAAAGTGGCTAAAATATGTATTACCTGCAAAACACCTGAATATACGATTAAAAAAGGAACTCTTTGAACTCTCCTTTGTGTTTTCTTCAGTGATTTTTTTAAAATTTCAGTTACATCAATAGATATCGAACAGAAATCATCGCTCTTTCTACGTTTTTAACTGAGTCTCCGAAAACTTCTCATCGGCCGCCACCGGGAATCGAACTCAGGGTCTTCCAGTTACGCGCCGGACATGCTACCACTGCACCACAGCGGTCTCGAATTCGCCAGACTCACATACGACTAACTGCCAAATTACATGACAGGTTGCTTCTTGGAGCCCCGCACAATGCTGGGTATTCACTAAAGATGGAAAGCAGCAACTGAACATTTCCCCGTGACTCACTTAAAAACGTGGAAAGAGCGATGACTTCTGTTTGATGTTCCTGATCCACGTGAGTTATTTGTACTTATGATTCATTCGCCTCCTAGTTATTTGTCTAGTTGCTGCTTTTCATCTTTGGTGAATACCCAGCATTGTGCGGGGCTCCAAGAAACAATCTGCCATGTAGTTTTGCAGTTAGTCGTATGTGAGTCTCGCGAATTCGAGGCCACTGTAGTGTAGTGGTAGCATGTCCGGCGCGTAACTGGAAGACCCAGGGTTCGATTCCAGGTGGCGGCTGATGATAATTTTTCCGTGACTTACTTAAAAACGTGGAAAGAGCGATGACTTTTGTTTGATTTCCTAATCTACGTCAATTGTGTGTATTTATACATCAAGACATCCTTTCAAATATCAGTAGGTAAAGAATTTGCCTTCTTATTAGTATTGTATCATATGGAGTCCCTAAAGTTCGCAGCTGCTCGTTATTAACCACTGATTAAACAGCAGCTCTTGCTATCTGCTGCTTTCTTCTGTTGTATGAGTTTCGCTAATTAATTCGTTTCGCTAGCATTCCAAGAAAAAAGTGGCATTTAAGGCAGATTATTTTGTTCTTTTTTTCTTGTTAGCCTTCTTCAGCTAGAGCTAAGCAAAGGACTCTTGGAGAAACAACTGGCCTAGTTTTCTGTAGTTGTTTCGCTGGAAAGGTCTCGGAGGGAATAGCTGAAGACGGCGAAGTATTTAATTGGATGTCCCAAAGGAGTCGTGACCGGCGGTGCTCTTTGATTGGAGTCGTTTCCCCTTCCACCTCCAAACGACATTTCACGCCCAAAGCGTACAGGATAAAATGCCAACAAAAGCCACTGATCGATATAACCGTCCTCCAGCACTGAGCAGCGCGTAATGCGAAGTAAGACCACTTGGGAAAGAAAACCTCGAATTATTCATTTGACGGAACTTAGGAATCCAGGGAATGCTGATGCTTTTAAGTTTCTTTTCGGCGAACCGAAGTTTTAGCACCGATAAGAGAGAACAGGAATGCGAGAAGCCCTGTTCTCTTCTTTCTTACCGGAGATATTTTTCAACCTGCGATTTAATTTAATTATGGTCTTTATTTCGGCCATCTTACGTGAAAGGAAGCTATTTTCAGCTTGGTCTCGTCAACGAGAAAAAATTCAAACGTGCTGCTCCAGTTTAGAATTCTTTAGTTTGAGCAACGTATTTTAGGGCGTCGGGTCACGAAGGAAAAACAATAATAAAATAAATGTTTTCTTTCACAAATGTGGCTGATGTGCAACGAGGAACGTGTCTCAAATCGATGACATATCTACTGCAAAAGAAAGAGAAGCAGCGAGATGTGGTTGGAATTGTTTTGACATATTATGCACACGTGACGTCAACGGTCTCTCGTAAGCAGTATGTAAGTGCGGAACTGCAAATGGGAATTATTTGCTGCCGGAACCCAAAGTACAAGTGATTGCCATAAAAATTTAATATGCACAAACCCATTAGCAGTAGATATAAAACCATATGAGGAAATTTTGTTATTACACTTGTGATGTATATTCTAAATTAACTTTCCTTTTTAGTTTCTTTCCCTATGTAAATCTTGAGTTTATTCTGTCCACTCTTAACGTGATATCTTTTCTCTCAAACGAATACTGTTGACAACTCAATTGAGGTTGAATGAACGTGACGTATGCCTGAGTTTTGATAAGAACGAGAGATAAAAGCGACGACTAATCTGTTGCTTGGCGAGGTTGCTGAAGAGCGATTATTGAGAGCGTTGAAAGAGTGCGTTGTAAAGCGAGCGTTGTGTTAAGAGCTGTGAAGCTGTGCGGTGGGTGTGTTTAAATATTGATATCGTTCTGTTATGGACGTGCTACAACCCTGAATAAAGCATCTTTTCCGTAAGTTTGACTTCTGTTGTTTACATGTTTCGTCTGGCCGTTAAGGTTTCTTTCATTTAGGAACTATTTCTTAGTATGTTGATGTTTTAAATTAACGTAGAAGTACGAAAAGACTTCTACGTCATACACTTCAAAATGAAATAAGGTGAACAGGTAAAAAGTGGCAATTTCGTGATAATTTTAGGATTTTCCATTTTGACCACAAAAATTTATCGCCCATGTTTACCAATCCCCAATACTCCATACGCAAGATCCAATATGAAAATCCTATAAATACACGGCGTCAGTGAATAAACAAAGACATCGCTCTTTCCACGTTTAGCAACGCAGAGCTACCGAAAAATTGTTATTCGGCCGCCGCCGGGAAATTGAATACCGGATCTCTCGATATCTAGCCAAGCGCGTTAGCCTTACACCACGGTGGCCAACAATCCATAGCGCTATGTGCGTTTTCCTGTCAGCACCTGACATTATAAATCCGTAAGATTGACTCAGCTACTGCGGCGGCCGAATAACAATTTTTCGGTTGCTGTGCGTTGCTAAACGTAGAAAGAGCGATGTCTTTGTTTATTCACTGACGCCACGCATTTGGAGGATTTTCACTTTGGATCTCGCCCTTTGGATTTAACTGCTATAATTAATATATACCCAGTGCCATTAATGCCCACCAGATGGAGACGTCTCAGTAGCTGAGCCCATCTTACGGATTTATAATACCAGATGCTGACAGAAAAACCCACATAGCGCCGTGGATTGTTTGCCACCGTGGTGTAAGGCTAACGCGCTCGGCTAGATATCGAGAGATCCGGGATTCAACTCCCCGGCGGTGGCCGAATAACAATTTTCCGGTTGCTGTGCATTGCTAAACGTGGAAAGAGCGATGTCTTTGTTTATTCACTCCATACGCAATGCATTTGTACATAATAACAGTAATTTGGAGAAGAGTAGGACTGCATCGTTGATCTCAAAGACTACAGTCTTGTGACGATTATATATAACAAGCTTTACTACCCGGCTTTACCCGGGATTCAGGCTTATTAACTTCATAATTCCTTTATATATCAGTGAAAAAAATCGAGAAAAAAATTGATGCTTGCAAGAAAGAAAAAGCTGATTTCACAAATTCGGTCATTACAAATTGTTTATTCATAGTGTGATTATTTCAGCACTTGGCCGCACATTGCTGTCACAAATATTTGTCGAGAATTAAAGCAACGAAATGTACAGAATGTATGGAATCTGTAGAACTAAACGGACCAAACGCGTTACGAATTATTTAACACGCGTCCAGGAGACACAGCGTTAGAACACTGACTGAGCAAAATTCGTTAACAATTTGTTATCGACGATCAAATGCATCACGTGATTTCAGTTTCAGACGTCTCTGAGGGGTGATTCTCTGGGATAAAAAAAGAAGGAAAGAACGTATCCTTGCAAATATTTTATGAAACTGGCTGAAATTTTAATGAACACCATAAATCGTTAATAGGAACTATAACGAAGTAAATTTCTCCGTCATTTTTGGTCTACGCCGGGATTCGAACCCGAGGCCGCTTATTCCGGAACAAGTCGCTCTACCAACTGAGCTACGCAGACATTTGTTCTGATTGCTATGTGCCTTTATGTCGTGTGCGTCCTGCTGGCAGGTACGTCACATCTCCCCCCCCCCCGAAAGAGGGCCGGGGGCATGGCCCACGGGTCAGCCGTGACCATGAATCGTTGCAGGCAGCCATCCACTGTAGAACGTGCACTTGAGAACTCCCAGTCAATCTGCTGTGTGGAATGCAACATCACACATTTTTATTTTTCGAAGCGCTGGAGAAGGAATTCTCTGATTTTTCCTGTCTCGCGGTGTGGAAATAACATCACACCAATGCGAGATTTTGAACGGCCGGGTCATCCGGATAGTTCGGGCGCCATTATAACGAAGTAAATTTCTCCGTCATTTTTGGTCTACGCCGGGATTCGAACCCGAGGCCGCTTATTCCGGAACAAATCGCTCTACCAACTGAGCTACGCAGACATTTGTTCTGATTGCTATGTGCCTTTATGTCGTGTGCGTCCTGCTGGCAGGTACGTCACAGAACATGACCCCCCAATTTCGCCTGAACCGGTAAATAACTTTTTCAATTAGCCGCTAAAATTTTATTAACCGTTTCTGCGTATATATTTCTGTTTACCGATGAATTAAAAATTCCATGCCTATTTTAGAAAGTTTTGACCGGATTCCGGTGAAATTTTGAGGGGCTCCTCTTATTACCAATGGTATTCATAAAATTTTCAGCCCGTTTTGTTCAGAATTCGCAAAGTTCGTCTTTGCATTTTTTATGCACAGTTCTCAAAAAATACAAACACCTGTGGATGTGCCGCGACGACGAATGCAGTCATGTGCTTTCAGATAACGATGACGAAGCAAACTACGCTGATTTTATTGATTAGCTAATTAATTAATTCATAACTCGCGAACGGAACAACGTGGATATCTTAAAATAGTTGCGTTGACCTACCCAGCAAAAACACAAGTGGTGAGAAACTGTTGGCTACCAGCTGGCAGTGATGGGTCACTGCTGGCTGAAATCTGCGGCTCACGGCCCGGTAGCGGTCCGTTGGTGGCAGCGCTATCAGTTGGCAAGCCATTGACGGCCCTGCAGCATTGCCGTGAATTGTGGGCCTCCAAGCAAGTGCCACGAGTGGCCCGTTGCTGGAATCCAATGCAACCCCAACAGCATGTGGAAGCAACGGGACTGCTCATGCGCAGAAGCAACACTTGCTGTGTTTCTCATGGTACCAGTTAGTTGAAGACGACGCTATCGCCATCGTGTTATTTTAGTGGATGTTAAGAAAAAAAATCCATATGTAGAGAGAAACGGAGAAAATTGAACATATGTTCAGATAGGATAGCATTACAGAATAGCAATGAAAAATTAGAGTTAAGTATATGCATAGCCAAAGTTGGAATGCAAAGCCAGTGAAAAGCTGCAATTCAAACTGTGAACGGCTGATCAATTTTCCATCTTTATAATATTGGTGCTTTGCTTAATACTAAGGCCTGTGGAGGCGGTTTTTTAATTATTTGATTAAATAATTGTTTACTTATAGGGTATCTTTTATTTAATAAGTATTTGCGTCTTGCACTTTAATTTAATATCTCATTTTCTTTTATTAATTATATTTGTTGAATTTAAAGGAATTTCCATCGGGAGTTTTGATTTATTGTAATAGGAGGTATATACAATTTAATTAAAGAAAATCATATTAATTTATTATGAGCTCCTTTTAAGTGCCAATTAATGTTTTTTATACTATTAGGTTTATATAACTGCACCACCATTGTTGTGGCAAAAATAATTTTCATACTATTATATTAGCACCACCAATGTTGTGGTGACATTCATTTTTCATACTTATAGATTAGCACCACCTTTGCTGTGGCATAATTAGTTAGTTTTTCCATGCTATTTAATTGCACCGCCTTTGTTGTGGTATCTTGATTTTGTTAGCACCACCGTAGCTGCGGTGACTAGCAAATCATAGTATTAGTGGTAAGCACCACCCTTGTTGTGGTTAAGTTCTTTCCTTACTGTGTGAAGCTTAAGATCCCTATTATTTTCAAACATAGAAGAAACATATATTTTTATGAATAATATACTCTGTTTTTCCATAAGGTACCATTTTCACATTTTTATTTTCAGATATTATCAGCAGCTTTCGCAGGCGTTGAATATGAACACATCTTCATAGTATTTTCATGTGGCACTTCATGTGATACCATATCTTGCAAAAGCTACATTGAACCCATTGAGATCCATTTTTTTGACGCCTTCTTTATAGTTGTGTCTACAAAATTCGCTATCCCAGTTATTTATCGTTTTCTCTTTGCATGGCACTATTAGCATAAACTGTAGACACGAGCTATAACTTATTACATTACAACTACATCAATTATTACGTATCACGCAGTTACCACCTGTAGGTGATAGATTCGTGATATCTTGGTTACTACGTGACAGGCTGAATTTAATTAAAAGCCGGAATTGAAGTGTCCATTTGAACGCCAACTATCATGATTACGATTCAGAAATCAAATATTGCAATTTAAATTATGGAAAAAAGGTATTCTTTTAAATCAACATTAATGCCTGAAAAAATTAACTCTCCAAAGCTAAGGATCACGCGTTCGTGGCTAATCCTCTACATGCTATAGGATGCTGATAAATGACTTGCAAGTGCATTTTAAATTAGACTGGAATATAATCTATAACTGGGTTAAATATTGCTTGCTTACCTCTATTTTCCTTCTTGAAATCCGGTCTTCTACCTTGTATACTAAACATCATCACAAAATACTATTCGATTCCCTCTACACGTTGAATAACTTTCTGTGATACGAACGAAACAATTTACTGACGATCTCCTTCCGATTTTAGAAATTGGATATCTGCTGCCATTTATGATAAAAAGTTGAAACTAATGAAGACAGTAGTTACTCTGCGAATAGCCGCTTACGCTCTATCACGAATTTACTTATTTACTTTACATAGTTTTTCTTGTAGCTACTTTTTGTTCTTAAGATACCTTTCAAAAGTCACGACCAAGTCTAAATTGTTATGAAAAGGATTATTTATCTAATACTTAGGTTTACAGCAATAAATCTTTTTGTAATTCATAAAGAATGAAATAACATTTAAATACAGAAGTATAATGAAGCAAAATTACAAATTGTAGCTATTACTTTGTTTCCCAGCCTTTAGCTTTAATCACAGCTTTGCATCCTGCTGGCACACTGTGAACAAGGTTTTGCGAAAGATTGAGTTGAACAATACGATTCCAAATTTTAATTACATCTTCAATGACTTAAATTTTGGTTGCTGGATTCTTTTTTGATACTTCATACGACACTTTGAACCATAAATGTTCGATTGGGTTTAAGTCCGGTAACTGTGGTGCCCAATCAAGATGCTGAACCTTTTTTTCCTGAAACAACTTTTTCACTACTTTTGCGCGATCACAGGGAGCATTGTCATCTTGAAAAATACAATTGCCGTCATAAAGTCTTCTAGATGATGGTAGCATCTTGTTTTCTAATATCGAGATGTATTTTTGGGCAATTACCGTACTATCGACAATATGAAGGTTCCCAACGCCATGTGCACACATGCAGCTCCAAACTATGACCTTCACCAGATGCTTAAAAGAAGTTAGTAAGCAACTTGGATGAGATCCTCCATGCTTGAAAATCTACTTACATAGGCACTATTCTGATTCCCATTAAGGCGAAAGTATGATTCAGCACTGAAAGAAACATTTTCTTAATGCTTGGTTGTCCATGAGACACACTGTTTCGCCCACAGAAGTTTTGATTTGCAGTCAACAGTGGTTTACGCTGCCTTTGCAGCCACGTAAGCCATAGCGAAGCAGCCTCCTCCAAACAGTAGATGTGATAACAGTAATATCAGTCACTTCAGACCATCTTTGAAGTAATTCAGATGAACTGAGCCTCCTGTCTGCCAAGCTTAGCTTTCTGAGCAATCTATTCTGCCTGGTTGTAGTGGATCTGGGCTTTCTACTGCAACGTGTTTTACCTTTTCCAGTAGCCTAATAACTGTAGAGGGATTAATTACAGCTCACTCTTTCAGCAATTTGCTTTGAAATTGCTGAAACAGTGAGCTGTGGCAACGGTTCGTTGAGATATGAGGTCGTGTGTTTTAATGCTCCTACTTTAGAGTTTTTTTCTTAAACATCGGTGATATTACAACTCATGAACTGTTGATTGAAATCTTTATCTTATACGAGCGTTTGATACAATGATATATATTTTGGGGGTGCAGCGGAAGAAAAGAAATGCCACCAAAATCCAATGTGTAAGGCACAACTGGATCCACTCCATCAGCTGACAATAGGGCTCGTGGCATCTCAGAAGAATTACTGACTTTCCGAAAACAATGGACATCAGATTTAGAGGTACTGAAAAATAGCTTGGATGACAGGATTGACACCAGAGTTCGTTCCATTGGTGCGGTTTCAGACGGAAATACTGCTTTCACGGCAATAAAGGGGGAACTTATTGAAGAGTTGACAGCTGATATTAAGAAACTAGAGGATCGTTGCACTAGACGTATGGATGAAATCGAACTGAAATTATATACCTTGCAGTCTACCATGCAATCTGTCGAAACTTCACTTGATGGCCCAGAGCAATATGGAAGGCGTCCTTGCCTTATGATTTATAATCTCTCGGAATCTTCTGGAAATCCAGTTAATGAGGCTATTGATTTTTTGAATGAAAAATCAAGTGCAATCTTCTTGCAACGGACATAGTAACTGCACATCACCTGGGTCGCGGATCACCAACTACACTGCTGGCCACCCAAAATGCACCACCAAGAAGGAAGAATCCGATTTGCCGGAAATTCGCAGCATGGGTCGCCCGCGAGAGGACATGCAAACGATTAGAATTGCAGGGCCTATGCAAATCATGTGCGCCCGGCACGCCACCGAGAAGCACTATAACAAGGGTGCACAGAAGGCGGGGTGTAAGTAGTGGAAGTGTGTTGTGCTGCCGGACCAGTGCGTGGAAAGCTTCCTGATGCCTCGTCGCAGAATACGGCAGTCATTCCAGCACGTTTCGGAGTTCGACAGAGGACGAATAGTGGCTTATCGCGACAGCGGTTTATCGTACGGAGACATCGGCGTCCGTGTGGGACGACATGCAGCCACAGAGAGGCGAGTATGGATTTGGTGGGTGCAGGACGGACGGACGGACGGACGGACGGACCTACGTGAGCTATTGCCGCAGCCGCGGCACACCACCGAACGAGAGCACCGGCATGTTGTGTGGCGGGCATTGACTGCTCGCACCGCCACATCACGAACGTTAGCGCAGGGATTAGGGTGTGTTGCGCAACAACCTGTGTCAGCACGTACCGTTCGACGTCGTCTGAAGGAGCGGGGACTTGTCGCACGGCGCCCATTGCTCCGATTACCATTGATGTTACACCACCGACGAGTGCGGCGGCAGTGGGCCGTTGAATGCCGCACTTGGATTACGGAATGGCACGACACTGTCTTCTCCGACGAATCCCGCTTCTGCCTGCAACACCACGATGGTCGGATCCGCGTGTGGCGGCACCGCGGCGAGAGACTGTATGACGCCTGCATTATGTATCGCCATACCGGTCCGTCGCCTGGCGTTATGGTTTAGGGCGCAATTGGATATTAAAGCCGCACCCTTCTGGCACGCATCTCCGGTACACTTAACAGCCACCACTACATCTCCGACGTTTTGGAGCCTGTAGTCCGCCCTTACCTGCAGGACCTGCCAGCGGCCACGTTTCAACAGGATAATACGCCCGCACGTGGCACGCTTCGTGCAACAATTCTTCACGGCCCACCAGGTGTCACTGCTGCTGTGGCCCGCCTGTTCTCCTGATATGTCACCCATCGAACACGCCTGGTCGCTTATCGGCAACCAAGTGGCTCGGCAAGCACCACCCGCGGCTACGCCTGATGAACTGTGGCAACGTGTGAAAGCAGCCTGGACCGACATGCCCCAAGCCCACATCCAAAGCCTCTTTCGTTCGATGCCGCAGCGTATAGCGGGCGTTATTACCAGCCATGGGGGCCACACGAACTATTGATGTCTGCGTGTTCCGCAAGTCGCACGGGCCTGTAAGCTCTATCGTTTCATTTCATCTTTGTATCTGTTGTTATGTGTCCAGTAAATCTGGCTTTGCTATCTCGTGTCCTTCTTGGTGTTGCGTTTTGGGTGGCCAGAAGTGTATTTCTTTGTTCAAGAAACATTTGTCGGAATGTAATCCATATTATCCGAGTAGCCATTTCAATATGAACCGTAGCGTTATATAATTTATCTGCGGTAAATTCGCTACAGAGACATCGAACTCCTACTACAGAAACAGACAACGAGCGATTTGATTTTATAGAGAAAGTAGATCCCTCAACTCAAAATCACGAAGTGATATTTACAGGGATTATTCGATTGAGGGAGGAATGTGAGGGACTTCCCAGGTGAAGATTCAGTGACCACAGGACGGGGGATCTATACAGTGAGGATTGGGTAGGGTAGGGACAACTCATGTTTTTCATTACTTTAACATTATTTTTCCCTTGATATGCTCTTAATTAAATATTTTGATTAGATGTTTAATTTGATATTTGTTTCCTCTTTTGACTCTGTTGCTGTTATATGAATGTTCTTGTCTTGACTTAAACCTAGGGATATCAAGGCTGGTCAGGTCTCCTCGAGGCCTTTTCCTTGATCTTCCCTGCTTTTATATTTATGCTTATGTTTAACTATTCAGAATTATTAATTTTGATATGTAACAGCAAGATCAATAAATGAAATGAAATGTAAGGAAATATGCCGATATAAATGCTAGAAAACAACATTTTCTGAGAGATAATCAAATTACAGTTCTTAAATGAGGGGCTTAGTAGGAAAAGCTTTCTCTCTATGCATGGATAGAAGAAGATATATAAAGCTTCGGACGAGAAAAAATTACGAGTCTAGGGAAACTTTTGAAAGTGAAAGTGTTATTTTCCAGATATTTATTTAGAAAATTACATCTCCCTTTTCAAGTGCTCGCGATGCGGATGAACGAGGGTTTGACCTATCATTTCTGCCTATGCTACAGTGTGGCATTAGACTATATGTATACAGCCAAAACGTGAGATAACACAGGTTGCAATCCTCTTCTAAGAAGGTGATCTTCCAATTTTAGAGTTGTTTCGCTCCCATGTGGAAGCAAGAAAGACACTGAGTTCTCGAGTGTAATGAGCAAGTCTTTTGAATCGTCTCTGATTCAAAAAAATTTCAAAGCGGATTTTTAAAAGAAAATTCAACTCAAAATAGAATGTATTCACGATTCTAAAAGAAAAATACGCAATGTGAGCAGTGTTCTTCATGGCGTATGGAACGATAACGAAAAACAAGTAAAATGTATTTCTACGATCGATAAAAAATCTAATATTGCATTTTTACAGTCGATAAATATCTAATATCGCATTTCTACAATCGATAAAACATATAATAACGTATTTCTACAATCGATAAATAGAAAGAGCTACTTTCGGCCATTAGCTCCTGAAATGTGTGCTAAGTCAAAATTTGTGCACAAAGCGTTTCTCATAGTGAAAGAAGTCCAAAAATGATTTTTCAAATCGAGCAATGAGAGAAGAGATATAACAAAAAATTAATACACATTTTCACCTCCTAGCGGGAGAGGTATGCTTTATTTATAAGATAAAATAAGTGTAAATATTCTTTATATTGAAGAGCGTCATACGAAGAGAGGGTTTTTTCAAGGGATTCTTAGATTCTTTTAAATAGAAATGCACACTTATGTAAGGCTTAAGCGGCAGAATTGGAAATAATAGAAAAATAAAAAGAATAGAAGTATACTTCATAGCGAAAGCCTGTGAGAGGAAAATATAATTTTTCAAATCCAACTCCTACAAGCAGATAGCTTTTTTTACATATACATACGTCCCTTAGCGGGAAAACTGCATTATTTAGAGAGGATAATGTTTTCAATCTTCACAGTAGCGAATGGCATACAGTACTAAACTATTTGTTTTCAGTAGCAGTTTTAGATGCACATGTGTAGTTGTAAACAGAGATATACTTTTGCAGTTTACAGTTCGCCAATCCTAGAGAATGTTTTTTGAATCTGATATGTAGAAGTTGAAATATGGTTGAACAATGAGTCAAAACTACGCCACTTAGATTAAAGTCATAAAACCGTGGTCATCATGGCAAGAATCAGAGGCAAGCATAATATTTCAGAGCGGGCGGGTACGAGCGTAGATATACACTATCTGATCAAAAGTATATGGAGACTTGCCAATCCACAAACTTGCTCTAATAGGAAAGGAATTAATACCGAGTTTGTCTACTCTGTGATGTTCTTAACAGCCTCCACTGCGATGGAAAGGCTCTTCATTAGATTTTGGTAGGCTGTGAAGGAATTGAATAGTCTGCCGTAAGAGCATTTGTTAGGTCGCTCACCACTGTCGGGTGGTTTGGTCTGGCTCGTAGTTGACGTTCCGATTCATCCCAAAGGTATTCTATGGGGTTTAGCTAAATCCAGGCACTGTGCAAGACAGTCAAGCTATTCCAAACCCACCTCATCAAACAATTCCTGCACGGACTCGCTTTGTGGACGGGGGCATTGTGCTGTTCTTAAACGATAATCCTTTCTAAAAATGGTAAAAGTATGAATAGAATACGGAATTACACCATCCAACACAAATTTTGAAGGTGACAGTCGGTTTTTGGTGTAAATACTGTATGATAAGCATGGTAAGTCAGATAATATCCGAAAACTGGAAAATGTCGTCGTCCTAGAGCGGGAATCAAACCAGCGTCTCCCAGATAGCGCCCGGCTATCCTGTGATGGTTATATTCAAATTAATCGGAAACTTGAGACTTGGTCGTTCTGGGTAGTTTAGTGGTTAGCATACCCGGGAGCTATCTGGGGAAACGCAGGTTCGATTCCCGCCCCAGGACGACGAAATTTTCAAGTTTACGGATGTTATCTGACTTACCATCCTTATCATATTTACATCAAAAAACGAATTGTCATCTTCAAAATTTATGGTAAAACTATACTAGGAATCCAATTTTTTTGGCGTAGAGTAGAAATCAAAGTTTCCAAACTTTCGCACATCAACCAGATGGCTTTTTTAAGAAAGGTAAACAACTAACTGCAAAGTGGATAATAGAACATTTCAACAATCTGAACACGGTGACTTAACAAGGCAATAAATGAATAGGCGCAAATGTGATCATTCATTCGAAGAAACGACACCACTATGGTTGGGCACGCGGTACCGTGATAAAAAACGCAGCCTTATTTGAAAAAGAATTATTTGAAGCCTTTTACCAAACTGTTGCCATATTGTTGGGAGCACAGAATTGTCAAGAATATCATTATAGGCCGCAGCATTAAGATTCCCGAGCGCTGGAACTAAGGGGGCACCCAAACCATAAAGAACAGCCCCAGACTATTATGCCTCTTTTACCAAACTTCACATTTGGTATAACACAGTAGGCAAGATAGCGTTCACCTGCCATTCTCCACGACGTTCAAATTCGTTCGTCGGATTGCCAGATCGTGCCGCATGATTCATCGTTCCGGAGAGCTCGTTTTCCACTGCTCCAGACTCCACTGACGTCTTAATTTACACAATTCTAACCAACGTTTGGCGTTGATCTTGTTGATGTTATGCTTGGTGTGGTTATTCGCCCATGAAAACCCATTCCTTTCAGGTGTCGACGAACCGTTATGCTGCTGGCATTGCTTGCAGAGGCAGTTTGGAACTCCGTGATGAGTGTTGCCACCGAAAACAGACGATTTTGCTCTACCATCTGCTTCAGCACTCGGCTGTCCCACTGTGTCATACTTCGTACTACGTTGAAAAAGTTCCGGAACTTTTTTGAATATTTGCCAAATGTCAATGAATTACGTCATTCCCCGCTTAGCAAGCGAAGAGCATGACGTGACGGACCAGCCGGAACCGGTTTTTATCCAGATCCAACACATACAGCGTATATGCGTATTCCGTGATTACAGGCATTCGAGTCTCTCCGTGGCGAAGGCAACGATGTCGAACTTTGAACAGCGTTCAAGTGTAAAATTTTGTGTTCTGCTCGGAAAGTCTTTCACTGAGACTTTTCAAATTATTAAGCCAGCGTACGGTAAGAGTGCAATGAGTCAAACTAGTGTTTATCAGTGGCATCGACGATTCGAAAACGGGCGACAGAGTACCGAGGATGATGAGAGGTCAGGACGACCTTTAACATCCACAACGGATGAACAAATCGCCATTGTCAAAGAAATTGTGAAAAATGACCGTCGAAAAAACTGTTGCACAGATTGCAGAAAATGCCGACATCTCAGAAGTTGCCATGCCATTTTAACAGAGAAACTGGGCATGCATCACGTGTGCCAACAAATTGTTCCCAAAAACCTGACACAAGAAAAAATGGATGAGCGCATGCAAGTTTGCGAGGATAACATCGATGAAGTGGATTCAGATCCCGATCTCTTGAGTTGATTGATCACTGGCGATGAGACTTGGTGCTTTCTGTACGACCCCCAATCCAAACGACAGTCAAAAGCGTGGAAATCACCGTCGTCACTACGACCAAAAATGTTCAAGGCTGACCGCTCCAAAGGAAAGGTTTTATTAACAGTTTTCGTCGATTGAAAGGGGGTCGCACGCAAAGAATTCCTTCAACATTGTCGTACGGTCACTAAAGATTAGTACGTCAACGTCCTGAAACATGTCTGAGAATCAGTGAGACGCAAACGACCCGACCAACTCGTGGGTGCTCCATCACGACAATGCGCCGGCTCACAGATCCCTCCTGGTGTCCGATTACCTGTCCAAATATCTCATTCCCGTTCTTCCACAACCAGCTTATTCCCCTGATCTCGCCTCGTGTGACTTTTTCCTTTTTACCCGGATGAAGAATTTGCTTAACGGGCAACGTTTCTCAAGTTCCGAAGAAGTGCAACGAGCTGCGACGGAGGCACTGGAGGATGTGGCAAAAGAAAGCTTGCAATCTGCATTTAAATCTTTGTATGAACGCAGGGGAAAATGCATAGTTGCACAGGGTAACTACTTCGAAGGAAATACCGCATAGGCAAGTATTATCTGTTCTCATTCTTTTTAGTGTAAAAGGTTCCGGAACTTTTTGAACGTAGTAACATTACGTGGCCTACCAGGTCGAGATTGCGCAGTTGTTGCTCCAAGGCGTTTCCAATTCATTATAATGTCAGTTGTTGGTGCAGCTGCAGCTGGGCAGAAATTTTCCGAACTGAGCTTTTTTCTCAGATGGCAACTTATGACCGTGCCATGTTAAAAATCACTGATTTTTTCCGCACCGTCTATTATAATACACTGTTTGTACTTGTCTATGATGTTTGCCAGATCACGTGCGTCTTTTATATCTGTATGGGCTACGGATGTGACGTAATGCACTGTAGCGTCCTAAGTAAGAAGTTATTGCATCTGGGGCTATGTGGACTAGGTAAATATGGTTCCAGCCAACCGTTTTAAAAATAAATTTTCCTGTCTGACAGAAAGGGAAATAGCATTAAACCAAATGTTTAAATTTAGGAATCTAATTACAACACCATCACAAAGAGTTCAGTAATAAATGGAAATTCAGAGTTAAAATAGCAGCTATCAAGAACAGGGTTTTCATACTGGAATTTCGTGTAGCACCAAATGCAAATGAACATTAAATGCAAATGAACTTACATGGCCGAATTATAGACCTGCGCCACCTTGATCAAATGTAGAGGATTTTAAGAAGGGAGTATCTGACCCCAGGTCTTAAACAACACTTAGAAATAGGAAACTAGGAGATTCGAGCTAGAGCGCCCGATAGGAAAGTGACACGGAAGCGAAGTAGAAAGGGGAAGGAAGACGTCCTTATTTATTATCGGGGCTAGTACCCGGGGACCGACGGCTTAACGTGCCCATCCGACGCACGGCGGGTATTTAGTAGATCGAGCGTTCGTACCTGCCTGGGATCGAACCTGAGGCCCTTTCCGTGGCAGTCACGAGCATTAACCACTCGGTCATCCGTGGCCTTATTCTGCGCCACCTTGTGAAGTATACGTTTAAGTATCCTTCCTTTTGAGTTTCTGTTATTTTATGTAAATTCAGTTTTTTCTCGTTAGACTTTTTTTGGCACTGAACGGTACATTGCATTCAAGAAGAGCTTTTACATTTGAACAACACTGAGGTGAGTAAGAGCAGCATATAATATCAACATTGAATGTACCGAGGGGAATGGAAGGCAAAAAGAGAGAGAGAAAGAGGGAGAGAGAGAGAGAGAGAGAGAGAGGGAGAGGAGTAATTAACGCGGTACAGCAGTTGATGTACAGCTGCCGAGAGATTTATGCACGGTAGGGAAATAGCGATTTATATTTGACGAGATTTATGTGCAAGAACTGTTGCTCTAAGAAAGTCAATTGTTAAACTTTATTATAAAAGCCACTGAAATCGATGTGATTGACAAAAGAATCATAATCATTGACGAATATAGCGTATATGAGTGATCTTACTTCCCAATTGTAGACGAACAGAGGACGAGGAAGTGTTCGTAAGTTACCATATTGATGCTATTCCTCGCGGTTTGGTTGTATTTTTAAGCACGTGCAATTTATGTAAAACAAGTTCAGCACGAATATTAGCAGACAATATCTTAGCACGTAAACTTACATCAATTTAAAATAAATGGTCATAACCTAGCAGTAAACATTCCGAAGATTGAAATGCATGGAAAGAGATTTGCCCATATTTCTTTTTTTCCAGTTCGACTTCTAGAAGTAATGATTTTCCGCGAAACATAAAGACAGTTTGTGTTGCCTTGCGATAAAATCGCGCACTACAGACAGAACCTGGAAATTGCATTTCTCATTATCGCCACGGTTAGCGCAGTATGGTACAAAAAATAATTTTTTCAAACCGATTACAACTTGCGACAAGAGATATTATAAGCACTAATGAGGTCATCGTGCTATTTGAGGTTTCTTGAACGTTATCCTGGTCCAAGTGTTAAATCACTAATCCGTACAAGTTCCGTTAGTGGTAGGGATATGAAATTTTACTTTCTCCAGAAGCGTAATTGCGGCATTCTGGTCATTCCCAACTCTGGGAGTCTAAGGTTTTATGGTTTTTCAAAGTTTAGATCAGTGTAAAATCTCTTTCGCAAACTATCATCGAGTAAAATTACAGACATTTATTATTTATTCGACCCAAACACAATTTATGATACAGACAGCAGTTTTGTAAGATTTTCAAGAACACTTTGAAAATTTCCATGAATTAAAATTATTAAAGAATTTCTTGCTGGGAAGTCCTAGTATCACGATAACATCGCATTGTCCAGCCATCATAAAATCACGACATCGTCCACCTATCACAATATAATGGCATCTTCTAGCCATCATGATATCCTGACATCCTCCAGCTATCACGATATCCTGACATCGTCCAGTCATCATGATAACATGGAATATACACTGCTGGCCACCCAAAATGCAACACCAAGAAGGAAGCATCCGATTGGCCTGAAATTCGCACTATGCGTCGCCCGCGAGAGGACATGCAAACGATTAGCATTGCAAGGCATATGCAAAACATGTGCGCCAGGCACGCCACCGACAAGCACTACAACAAGGGTGCACAGAAGGCGGGGTGTAAGTAGTGGAAGTGTGTTGTGCTGCCGGACCTGTGCGTGGGAAGCTTCCTGATGCCTCGTCGCAAAATACGGCAGTCATTCCAGCACGTTTCGGAGTTCGACAGAGAACGAATAGTTGCTTATCGCGACAGCGGTTTATCGTACAGAGACATCGGCGCACGTGTGGGACGACATCCAGCCACAGAGAGGCGAATATGGATTCGGTGGGTGCAGGAGGGACGGACGGACCGACGTGAGCAATTGCTGCAGCCGCGGCGCACCACCGAACGAGAGGACCGGCATGTTGTGCGGCGGGCATTGATGGCTCGCACCGCCACATCACGAACGTTAGCGTAGGAATTAGGGTGTGTTGCGCAACAACCTGTGTCAACACGTACCGTTCGACGTCGTCTGCAGGAGCGGGGACTTGTCGCACGGCGCCCAATGCTCCGATTACCATTGATGTTACACCACCGGCGAGTGCAGCAGCAGTGGGCAGTTGAACGCCGCATCTGGACTACGGAATGGCACGACATTGTCTTCTCCGACGAATCCCGCTTCTGCCTGCAACTCCACGATGGTCGGATCCGCGTGTGGCGGCACCGCTGCGAGAGAGTGTATGACGCCTGCATTATGCATCGCCATATCGGTCCGTCGCCTGGCGTTATGGTTTGGGGCGCAATTGGATATGACACCCGCACCCCTCTGGTACGCATCGCCGGTACACTCAACAGCCATCGCTACATCTCCGACGTTTTAGAGTTTGTAGTCCTCCCTAACCTGCAGGACCTGCCAGCGACCACGTTTTAACAGGACAATGCGCGCCTGCACGTGGCACGCATCGTGCAACAATTCTTTGCGGCCCACCAGGTGACACTGCTGCCGCGGCCCGCCTGTTCTCCCGATATGTCGCCCATCGAACACGTCTGGTCGCTGATAGGAAACCGAGTGGCCCGGCAAGCACCACCCTCGGCTACGCCTGATGAACTGTGGCAACGTGTGGAAGCACCCTGGACCGACATACCCCAAGCCCACATCCAAAGCCTCTTTCGTTCGATGCCGCGGCGTGTAGCGGCCATTATTGCCAGCCATGGGGGCCACACAAACAATTGATGTCTGCGTGTTCCGCAAGTCGCACGGGCCTGTTAGCTCAATCGTTTCATCTTTGTATCTGTTGTTATGTGTACAGTAAATCTGGCTTTGCTATCTCGTGTCCTTCTTGTTGTTGCATTTTGGGTGGCCAGCAGTGTATTTCTTGACACCATGAAGAGAAAATGAGTCACGCTTATAGTGCTCAGGATACTGAGAGAATAGGTTTCGACTTCCGGCCTACGATGACACATTTTCTGAAAGTTTCTAAGAGTTCTCCACAAAGTTGACATTAACTGAATGCATGATCCCGAAACAATGAGTGAGTTTAAATCTGTTCCACTGTTGAAAAACAGAAGAAGTAACAGAAAGAACTAATTGCACATGTTCATTATTAAATCCCAATACAAGGTGTATGAAAATCATCTGTACAACTCTGCTGGTAAAAAATTATCGAGAGTTGTAGAAAATAACTTACTGTCTCATCTCATAGAGAAACAAACCCTCAAAGTTTCAAAGAGTACCAGGAGACGAGACTACACGTTCTGTGTGTTCCAAATCACTAAACTAATAAAACCACTTATTAGCTTATTTCAGTCAATCACTATGAATTCGTGAAAGATGGCTCAGTGCTTGGAGTGGTTTATTGAATCTGAATGGGACACGCAACGAAATTTTAGCTGGATGGATTTTCACGACCGTCGATACCTCCTGGCGCAAAAAGTTTAAGGAATCCGGAAGGGTTACACGTGTGTCTGATGAAAAATATTTAAAGCATATTAGAGGCAATTATTTTTAGCAGATGTACGTTGACACGATCAGCCCCACGTCACTTATGGATGCCACATTCAAGAATGCATCAAGCCAAATGAAACATTTTGCAGCTACGCCTGTAGAAGTTGAAACTGACGCAAGCGGTCGCGCCATGTGATAGGATTACCAATAAAAAACTTTGAAATCACCATGCTTGATAGAGTGGACAGAGAATTAGCCTCTGTCCACTTTATCTATCCACTCATACTACTTTCTGAGAAGAATTTCTCTAACAAAGCAATATTTCACTTTTCAAGGAAAGCCAACAAACATGACGTGAGAATCTGGGCATCCGAAAACCACGCATGCCACGGCAGAGAACATTAGAGACAGCCCTAGAGTTGGTCTGCTGTATAATCAGTTGACTGGATCCCTTTCCACAGTATCAACAGTAACTCCGTAAAGTTACTCAGTATTGCTGGACATCTTTGCATAATCACAGCTACAGAAATGTAACCTGTTGTCTTCTTTCAGTATGATGGCGCTCCTCCACATTGGAGCTCAATAGATAGATGGTTGATCTGTGGCGGTCACAAATATTGGCCACCCCGACCACCAAATATCACACGCTGTCATTTTTCCCATTATAGTTAAAGAACATTTTGGTGCCCCGGTGACCAAATGTTCTGACGTGCTGGTTCTGACCATTTGTTCATGATGGGCTCGAATTCAAGCTCCGGATGAAGTGTGCGTGGTGCACTTCGCTGATAGCACTGGGTGTGTCGCCTTCCTGGAACATGTGATCCCAGATTAGGGTCGGGCGACTGCTTATATTCCTTAGAATTACTCATGGTGTTCATTAAACCATAAAACTAAAAACCAAATACCGATATCTAAGATTTGAAACATATAATCGCGGTTTGCGATGGGAAAAACAAACCCGGTCATCCTTCAGTGTACATAGCATATATAAGAATACCGTTTGGACATTGAGCGCGTGACAAAAGTGCACATATGAAATATTTGTGACTTTCAGAAGGAGAAAGAACTTTAATATTTTCTCTGTAAGACTATGCCTCAGTCCAGGTCCTTTAATGAAGTTGTTATCTAGAAACAAAAATGTAAAGATAATCCTCATATACAGGCCATGCTACTTCTGCTTTCCTCCCAGAATAGTCATACCAGAGGCGTAAATTTATGGTTTGAGGGGCATAAATAAAAAAATGTAGAATATGTAAATAGATTTACTAAAAACCGTAACTGAAAAAGAAAGTCATACAATTCAGTATCTTCAGACTTTTGTTAGCCGCTCAAGTAACCAGGGTACCGCCCCGGTGGCGCAGTGGTCTTAGCGATGGCCTCTGATCATTCGTCCGAACGGGGTCGGGGTTCGAATCCCGGTGAGGCATGGATGTTGTGTTTGTCTTACGGCACTGGCTCTCTCCCTTCCCTGGAGCCAGTGACCCTAAATTAGGGACGGGCGACTGCTTATAGCCCATTGAGTTGCTCACGGTGGTCGTTAAACCTCCAACCAAAAAAAAAAAAAAAAAAAAAGTAACCAGGGTACCGAGTTCCTACTGTGTGAGGTGTGGAGCCCTCATATGCATCAAAGGAACTACCGAAAGCAGAGGAGATTGAGGAATACAGAACAACATGCATATTTGCCTAACCTTTGTGCCCTTTCCGTAGGAATAAAGATCTAGTTGGTTATTTTTTTTTTTTGGAGGTTTAACGACCACCGTGAGCAACTCAATGGGCTATAAGCAGTCGCCCGTCCCTAATTTAGGGTCACTGGTTCCAGGGAAGGGAGAGAGCCAGTGCCGTAAGACAAACACAACATCCATGCCTCACCGGGATTCGAACCCGGACCCCTTACGGGCGAATGATCAGAGGCCAACGCCTTAGACCACTGCGCCACCGGGGCGGCCTAGTTGGTTATGACGTGTACTCTAAAGTAACTTTCATTCTTAACTGCTTTCTCTATGTAAATTTGAGTTCCTTGTCTTTTAGTGTTTTCAATCTTTTAACGCTATATCTTCTCGCTCACGTAATGAGGTTGGCAACAATTCTGAGGTCAGAGAGTGTGACGTATGCATGTGACAGATAAGAACTAGAGATATGTAATGCTGAAGAAGTACCCAAAGTGTGGCGGTGAAAGCTGTGTTAAGCTGAAGCTGTGTTTATTTGAAGTTTGCGTGTTCCTATATACACTATATTGACAAAAGTCATCGGACACCTATACGTGTAACACAACATAGCATTTATTGACATACATTAGCACGGTGTCGGTCCACCTTTGGCCTTAATGCATGCACTCACCCATTGAGACATGCTTCCGACAAGGTTTTGCAACACAGCGATAGGCATGCGCTTCTATTCAGTACATAATGGTGCCGCTAACTGTTGCTTAGTAGTAAGCCTTGGTTCCAAATGTCATATGCGGTACTCTAATTCATCCCATAGGTGCTCTATGGGATTAAGATCAGGGCTCTGTGCTGGCTAGTCAGCACAAGATACGGAGTTATCGTCAAATCACGCCGTAACAGTCCTTCCTTTATTGCTCGATGCATTATCTGCTGGTACCAACAAAGCTCGGTTCCATAGTATTGCCACAGGGTTGGTAGAGCATAATTGTCCAGAATATCGAGGTAGACGTGCTGGTTAACAGGTTTGTCCACGATAACCAATGGGCCGGGACCGTACCACGAAAAACACCTCCACACGAGTACACTCACTGCCAGCTCCAAACTTGACCGTAGGAACAGTACAGTGTGACAAATAGCGTTCCCCCGGCTGCCGCCATACCCACACGCTGCCATCATACTAATGGATCGTGTATTTGGATTCATCAGTTCGTAGGACCCGTTTTCCATTGATATACGGTACACGATAAATCTTCTTTACACCATGCGAAACGACGAGTAGCATCAACCACGGTAACCCATGGGATGAATGAATAGTACGTTATCCATCTCTACGGCTGTTATTTTCTTTCTATCCGCTTCTGTTAATTACCAGGCCTCAGCCTCATATAGTTAGATGCTCTTAACAATATTATGATACACTGATGAGCCAATATATTATGACCACCTACCTAATAAGCAGAAGGACCCCTTCAGCCGCGAACCGCGCCCATTCGGCGTGTCACCGATTCGATGAGGTGAATCTAGGTATTTTGTAGTATCTGGTACTGTAATGTCAACAGCAGGTCCTCCAGTTACCGTACATTTCGGGGGGGGGTGTGATGTACAGTGAACTAACTATTCCAAGTCGAACCACAAATGTTCAATTGGGTTCATGTCAGGTAAATATGGAGGCCAGGGCATTAACAGAAAGTCAGCAGCATGTTCCTCGAACCATTCATGGGCGATTCTGGCAGTGTGGCATCGCGCATTATCCTGTTGGTAATGGCTATCACCAGCAGGGAATAAGTTGCCATGAATGGCTAAACTTGGTCCTCAGCGATGTTCAGATACCTGACGGCTATCAGGGATTGTGCTATTGGAATAATGGGGCCTAAAGTGTCCCAAAGAAACATCGCCCACAGCGTTACACCGCTGCCGTTGGCCTGTTTCCGCCCAACAGTGTAAACAGATGCCATGGCCTACGCTGGTAATCGGCGTATACGCGCTCGGCCGTCCACGTGATGCACCAGGAATCTTAATTCCTCCGATAAGGTTACTTTCTTTCAATCATCCACGGTCTAATGTCGATGATCTTGGGCCTATTTTATGTGCTGTTGGCTATGACGTTAAGTTAGCATGGAAACCTGGCTGGGTTATGGGCTACGCAGGGCCACGCGCAAAAGGTTGCAATGAACGGTGTGATGTGACACATTGCCTTGATCACCACTGTTGGACCTGAGGGGGATTTGTCGCACTGTGGCTCTGCGCTCTCTGTGAACAATGCGCGACAGTCTCCGCTCGCATCTGGCATCAAGAAGCTACGGACGACACACGGCTGGACGATGATTCGTGGTTTGGCCATCTGTGCATCACTTTAGATACGTACTAACTATAGCGGCACGAGAACAACCCACTATCCGCGCCGTTTCCGAGATTGTAGTGCCGAGGCGCCGTATTTGTCCTCTATCAAACTTCAATAAATCGGCGGCTTTTCTCCGAACACTCTACTTACCGAAAGCTGCTCCTCGGGTTACATACACTGAAGAGCAATTGAATTATAGATACCTGTCTAGTAACGTGTAGCACCACCTTTCGCCCTGATGACGACTGCGATTCGTCTCGGCATGGACTCGACAAGACACCGAAAGCATTGGGAAGCCATACGGATCCACGAACCCTGAACAAGCTCCCACAGTTCACGAAGATTTAATGGAGGGGATTAGAACCTCGAACATCTCTCTCGATAACGTGCTCGATGGGATTGAGGTCAGGTGACCTAGCTGGCCAAGGAAGCGAGGTCACGGCGGTGGAGTGTTCATCCAACCATTTGGATACAATTCGGGAGCGATGGCACGGTGCATTGTCTTGTTGCAGGGTGAGGTCCCCAGAGGGATCTTGAAGACGCACAAACGGGAGCAAATGGTCGTCCAGGATATCCCGGTAACGTTGACCTGTGAGGGACGATGTCACACGTACCAGGGGTCCCATTTCAGTCCACGTAAACAGTCCCCAGACGAGAATGCCAACTCCACCAGCTTGAAGAATACCCAGCTGGCAAGAAGATTCATCGCTTCATGTGCTTTGCGCCGTACTCATATCCTGCCATTCGCATGTACCAACGTGAATCTCGACTCATCAGTCCAGGCAACATTTTTTCACATGTCTACAGTCCAATGGCAATGTTCCCGTGCCCATGCTAATCTTTGCGCACGGTGATTTGCGGTCAGCAGCGGTACCCTCGTGGGACGATGGCTTCTGTACCCCATAGCGAGGAGATGTTTCTGGATGGTGTGGCTGCTTACACGTTTTTGTGCATCAGCGTTAAATTGCCGAGGGATTTCTTGCACTGTGGCCCGTCTATCCGATGTTACAATGCGAGCTAGCCGACGATGACCCCGCTCATTCACACGCTGTTGTCCACGGCAGTTGGCTCTTGCAGGGATGGTTTTACCGGATTCGATGTACTCGCGGTCCACCCGTGACACAGTGGCTCGTGAAAATCTCGGTGCCTGCACGACTTCCGAGATGGAGTTACCCATTCGTCGGGCCCCGACAATTTCCCCACGATCAAATGCACTTAGATCCTTCATCTTACCCATACTGCATCCGACCCTTACCGATTCCCGTCGCATCACTCCTTATATTGTCGAATCGCTGCATACGTCATGTCGTTTCCGTTTACATGGCCGCCCACAGCGCCACAATTGCATATCGCCAGCTGTCTCTAATTCAATTGCTCTTCAGTGTATATACTGTTATGTGAACTTCACTTGCGCCGTCGCTCGGTCTCCAAGCGCGCTCATTTCTCTAGCCTGGGGGGGTCATAATGTTATGGCTGATCGGTGTAGATACCTCATTTCCTTTTTCTGGTTATTCCTTCAGTCCGCCAGATTCCATTCAGGCATTTAAGAGCTTTTCTTCCCTGTGCAATTTTTATTTCTGAATTCCATTGCATCTCCACCTTCATGTGTAATTTTAACACCTAGGTAAATATAATGATCACATCTTTCAATTCTTTCATTATCTTCTAGCTGTAGGTTGGTTTCATTACTTCGAAAGCAAAACTATTTTTTTTTCATTTAAATTCGTAGTTAATCCCCATTTTTCATATTCTTTATTTACACTGCAGCAAACTGGAACCTGTTTCTGTATTCAAACTCTGCAGAAGCAGTAACTCCAAGAAAACGTAATTAGGTTCATGATGAAATTAAATATATATTGTTTCTACTCAGATGCAGTTTACTTTCGTTTTATACGTCTCTGGAAGAGATGACGTCAAAGTCGAGGAAGAGAAAATTATCCTAACTGTTTTTCCATTTGAAGGAATTTTCCGTGATAAGAGCACTGGAAAATTCTTCCTCTCTCTCTCTCTCCGTGTGGGACGGCCTAATGAAAGGTCCATTTGTAAGTGCATCGGGAGTATGATTAATGTGCGGTTTATAGACTCAACGAAGCGGAGGCGACACGCAGTGATAAATGAGTTTTCCCCGACAACCGCCCGACTTTGACGATAAAGATCCCGGTGACAAAGAGCGACGGTATTTTTCCAAAAATGGAATTCTCTGATCAAATCAACAAACAGCGGTGAGAAAGCCTTTCAAAATGGCCTTGGAATGAAGGTGACATACTCGGACACGAAATGCCAAAATGATTAATGGTGGGAAAATTAAATCTTGCGTCTTGCAAAGAAAACCAAAACAAAATGGAGCAAACAACCGTGTCACCAACACAAGAGTATGCAGATTCTTTTGAGAAGCGCTCTGATGAGAAGAACACCTTGATAAATGATTTTCAAGGAATTAATTATTCAAACTCATAAATGGGTTGCGTTTACGGTGACATCTTGGGAGACCTAGTTTTCAAATTTCTTTACTAACGGGGCTTTCAGATGAAGGAAAGTCTGATATTATTAAATACATAGTTTATTAGCTAACCGCAGATGCGGTTCATGTCGTAAAGAATGTAACATTTGGATGACTTTGTTGTGTTTCATTAATACAACGAGTGAAATACACGGTTCGCAGATCAACCTTCGTGCACAAGGCAACAGAATTACAAAATTAAAAGGACATACCTGATACAGAAAATTAGATTCAGTACATCACCATAATACGCAGTAGCGATCATGCACAATAAGCAGCCCTTCTTCTGTATGTTACAAAAGCACACACAACTGAAATTATTGCAATTTTATCAAATTTGGACCACTTGAAAGATCAAAGCCTGAGAAGTTGTATAAAGTTTTCAGTTTCTATCCCGGGTGATACATAATTACTCTTCAAATTTTATATTAAGTGGCCTTTGTGGGAAATTGAGATTGGAAGTTTAACGACCACCGTGAGCAACTCGATGGGCTACAAGTAGCCACCCTATAACGAAGTAAATTTCTCCGTCATTTTTAGTCTACGCCGGGATTCGAACCCGAGTCCGCTTATTCCGGAACAAGTCGCTCTACCAACTGAGCTACGCAGCCGTTCATTCTGATTGCTATCTGCCTTTATGTCGTGTGCGTCCTTCTGGCAGGTACGCCACATCTCCCGCCTCCTGAAAGAGGGCCGGGGGCACGGCCCACGGGTCAGCCGTGACCATGAATCGTTGCAGGCAGCCATCCACTGTAGAACGTGCACTTGAGAACTCCCAGTCAATCTGGTGTGTGGAATACAACGTCACACACATGTATTTTTCGAAGCGCTGGAGATGGGATTCTCTGATTTTTCCTATCTCGCGGTGTGGAAATAACATCACACCATTGCGAGATTTTGAACGGCCGGGTCATCCGGATAGTTCGGGCGCCATTATAACGAAGTAAATTCTCCGGTTGGACGTGTAGTGCAGGAAAGCTTATGTTAAGTCACGTTAGGGTTATTGAAAGGTTACTTTACGTAGCTAAAGTGTGCTTAATCTTCAGAGTGCTAGAGTTTGTTTAGGTAAGACACGCACGTGCAATAAATTCCAAGAATATGGAATTTATTTTTACTCAGCGTTCCTCATTATCTTGAATATCAGTAATATAATTTCGGTTTTAGTACATTAGTACCTTGAAGGCTCCTTATTAGAGCGGTAAACACAATATACCCTGAACTTAACGTAAACACTCAATGAAATAGACTTAACAGCCAGACAGAGGTCTGACAATAAAATGAACTAAGAAAACGTACTCACTTTTAACCTTTTATTGGGGAGCTCCTGGTATTACTCAAATACACACTCCAAAATAACACAACTACTGATAGCCCGAACTTTCGTACTATCGTAATATCGTAGAAAAGTAGGTAAATCGCATATCAATAATCAGGAAGAACCTATCACATATAAAACGAAGCTCCTTGGTATACTTGAGCGCGCCTATATATACTGCATACCACCACGTCATGACTTACACTCGTTGCCACATATAATTCAGCGGGAGAAACAACATCTCGTTAAGTGAGAAGATAATTTGCATAGGAAAATAAAATAACAAGAGATAGTAAAATCAAAAAGAAACTGCCTTCAATTTAGGGCCACTGGCTCCAGGGAAGGGAGAGAGCCAGTGACGTAAGACAAACACAACATCCATGCCTCAACAGGATTCGAACCCGGGCCCATCTCGTCAATGGTCAGAAGTCTGCGCCACCGGTACGGCCTAAGTAGCATTTATTTCAATTCTTTACATCGAACAGACACACCACGAGACCAGTGGCGCCATCTCTCGCCAAAAATTATAGCTAACAAAAAACCAACCTAAGAATGCCTTACCACCTGGGCGTCAATCCCTTAGTTTGCAACACAGGGTCGCCATTTAAACCACAAGTGCTTTTTTACGCTTTCCAACCGTAGGTTGAAGAAGCGTATATGTTCCAGCTTTGTCCGTCTGTCTGTCCGTCCGTTCGCACGATACCTCACGTAAAAATAATTCGATTTCGATGAAATTTTAATAGTAGTAGGGGACCACCTGGAGACGAACTCTATTGAAAATGGACAAAATGGGGTCAAAGGTCAGGACATAGGAGCGGGATCCATTCCATCACCCTTATGGGTTATAACTTACGTAAAAATGCTTCGATTGAGAAAAACATTGTCATGTTGTTCCGGAAGTATACTTAACCGGTTCTGTTGAATATCATCAAAATGGGGTCAAAGTTCAGGGCACAGCAACGAGATTTATTCCACAGCCGTTATTTTCATAACTTGACTAAAAATGCTTCTATTGCGACAAAACTTTAGTAAGTTGTACCGGAAGTATACGGAAGCAATTCTGTTTAATATCATCGAAATGGGGTGAAAGGTCAGGACACAAGAGCGATATTTATTCCACATCCATTATCCTCATAACTTGAGCAATAACTTGAGAAATGATTTCTGGTATATTGAAAAGCGTATCATAATCAATGTATTGCATGATTTTACTAACTTGTTGTCTCAGAGGCTTGTGGTGATGACGTCGCAATTTTCGGTCTGCATGTGTGTGTGTGCACACACTTTGGTGTTGTGTACTTTTTACTTCTCCAACTTTCTGTCATGGTGGACATATTGCTATTGATATCTTATCCACTTCAATGTCTACATTCAGGTATAGTGTGAGTAGGGCTCGGGTTATTCAGTTTGCATTTTGGGATTTAAAATTTTTTTTGCACCTTTAGGTATAGGTTTTTTGTGCATTTCACTTGTTTTTCTATTATTTTTTTAATTTTATTTTTTGGTTTACTTAGTTGTTTCTAGGTGGGTTAAGTAATTATTCAGTTATTGGGGGTTTCTAGGTTGGTACTTATTTATTTATTTTTTATTTTTTCCTGCAAACTGAATAACGCAGAAACCATACACGTTCTGGTCTCCGAAGGCTTTCATGGCGAATCTTTCTCGTTTCAAAGACTTACATCAAATTCTTTCCCTGAAATTTCAGGAAGTGGTGGAGAGATAAACGCGTACAGCTGACCCAGAAATTAGTCACCAGTGGTTACTTTACTTGGTTCATTAGATGCTGTCCCCGAGCTTTCTACCACCCTTCTGCACACCGGTGGGAAGTGGAAACAGTTTTTACGCATGTACATCGTGTGCTTACTTTCTCTAAATAGAAAAGAAAAGAAAAGGTTTCAGTTTGGAGACAAAGTTAAAAGTTCTGCATGAGAGTGAGAAAAGTTTGAAGTTGAAAAGTGACGCAAGAAAATTTGGTCATGCATGCTCCACGCTGTTTACAATTTTAAAGAACAAAGAGAAGATCAAAGAGGCGGCTTTGAAGAATAACGCACCGGCAAAATCCATGAAGTTACGAAGTATTGAACATAAGGAATTAGAGGAAGCATTGTTTACACGGTTTTGCCAAAAGCGAGCCCAAAACGCTCCTGTTAGTGTGCCGATTATTAAAGCTAAAGCTATTGAATTAAGCGTTGAAATGAAGAAATGAAGATCAAGAACATTAATTCTTGGGAGGGTTATCTAAACCGATTCAAAACTAGAAAAGAGATTTCTACGGAAAAATCATTCGGAGATTTGATTTCCTATTAAACAAAATTCGATACACCCTAACGTACATGTACGTAGAATTTGTATGATTCAGCTATAACGAGAAGTCCGTTATAACGACCACTTTTCCGATTTTTGTCAGCTCTCCCAATATCGGACATATACTGTAGTTTATAATACGAAAGATGGTCTGTGGCAATGCTGCAAAGAATTTCTGGTAGAACAGTTTCTACCGATTCACTTTAAGAAATCGAAGTTTTATTCGTGTTTCCTATCATTTGTGCTGTTTCGTTTAAATTTCGTTTTAAAATGGAGTCAAAATACATGAAATCTTCAGATTAAACGCGCATTCTTTGAAATAATGGAGAATTTTTCATATACCACAAGAAATAAAAGTGTTCAGTGGTTATAATAATGTCCATCAAATAGAAGTCATCGCTCTTTCCACGTTTATAAGTGAGTCACGGAAAAATTCTCAAACGTGAAAAGAGCGATGACTTCTGTTTGATGTTTCTAGTCCACGTCAAATGTCTGTAATAATAATATCCATTGTATTGGAAAGTTCGTTTTCCTGGTAGGGCGGACTCAACACTCTGCAGCCCCTATCCAGTTTCTGCCCTACTCTTACTTACCCTGTCTCAAGGACACACTGACCGATATGGTGATGCGTAGATTTTCACATCTCGGAATTCAACATGAGTTACGTTAAAACATAACCGGCTTTTTTCCTCTCTTGGGATTCTCGATAGCTAACGTTTCGCTTCTTTATTTCTTCCTCATTAGCAGAACAAAATACGCGTATTCCTGTCAAAATGTCATAAAGGCATCTATCGACAGATTGATGCCCTTCTTAGTTTTCATTATTCATACATGAATAAAACATCCATGCAATCTTTTTTTCTCCTACACGTGGAATATTTCTTGACAGGAAACCGCGAGGAATACGTTTTCCTTTTTCTTAACTAGGTACTTTGTACTCCGAAAAAAGGAGACAATCTTTAAACTTACATTTATGTATAAAAGAAGACGTTCTCTTAACAACCTTTAACAACGAGGAAACTTTCTGGCTATCAAGTCATGTGTTTTATAGCTCAGTAAGGAAAAAACAAAGTGAATCACCGAATGGGAAACAACGAAGTTGGCGCACATTTAAAAATATTAGTTGATAGTGCTCTTATAAGATTTACTAATAAAGCGAAAAATGTATCACATTTTCGCTTCACTTGAACTGTTTTGGAGCTCTGATAAACCATGATTTGCCCTCCCTTTAAATACGTGCAAACATATTATTTAAGAAAGGGAACGCCCAAATTGACGTAATATTCTAAACAACATATTTGTAAGAGGTATGTTAAAACCAAGTTGAACTTGACATACTTCCAATTCTAGTTACGTATCAAAGACATGGGCTTTAACAAAATCTACATACACAGAATGCCTGTCAGGTAATGAGATAAAAATTATTATGTCGAAACAACAAACTATACTCGAATTGTCACTCACACAGATTTAAAAATATCTTCTTCCAACTCTCCACAACGGTGAGATCTTCCGTACAAGTGCTCGAAGGCCCAGTGGAAGTCCTGAACCGGACTTTCCTTCAGCCTTCTGATCACACTTCGTTGGATGTCCTCAATATTACTGAAGTGCTTCCCTTTCAAAGATGTTGGATGTCCTCAATATTACTGATATCCTCAATATTACTGAAGTGCTTCCCTTTCAAACTATACTCAATCTATACTCGTTGGATGTCCTCAGTATTACTGAAGTGCTTTCCTTTCAAAGATGTTGGATGTCCTCAATATTACTGAAGTGGATGTCCTCAATATTACTGATGTTCTCAATATTACTGAAGTGCTTCCCTTTCAAACTATACTCGCTGGATGTCCTCAGTATTACTGAAGTGCTTCCCTTTCAAACTATATTTGAATTGTCATTCACACATATTCAAAAATAGCTTCCTCCAACTCTCCACAACGGTGAGATCTTCCGTACAAGTGCTCGAAGTCCCAGTGGAAGTCCTGAACCGGACTTTCCTTCAGCCTTCTGATCACACTTCGTTGGATGTCCTCAATATTACCGAAGTGCTCCCCTTTCAAAGCACAGTTCAATTTTGGGAAGAGGTAAAAGCCTGTGGGAACCAAATCTGGCGAGTAGGGTGAATGTTCAAACACACAAATCGACTTCGATTTCAAAAACTGTTTCAAAGGCAGCGCATGGTGTGTAGGGGCTTTGTTGTGCAACAGAAACCAATTGTTTTTGTGGAACAGTTATTTCCAAACACGTCCCATGCGGGCGTACAAACGTTGCATGACTCCTAAATACAGAGGTAAGTCGAACGTTTTGCAAACTTCGGATCACTTTATGTCTTCATATGTACCTTTCCGACGAAAGCTGCCTAGCATTCAAAGTATACATTGAAGTGTCAGAAAAAACTGGTACAGACGAGCTTATGAAAAATACATAGCAACGTCACCTATACGCGTACTCGGTTGCGTCCGCCAGTGCGTATGTAAAGAGATAGACAACCTTGCCAGCTGTCAGAGCTGTTTTAGGCATGAGAATGACAAGTAATAACGATTTAAGCGATTTTCAACGCGGTGTCAGAGTTGGCGCTCGTGAGATGGGCCCTAGTATTTTGGAGGTAGAAACGAAGTTCGGATTTTCATGGACGACCATTGCAAGGGTGTACCGTGACTACAAGGATTCCGGCTAAACCTCCAACCTACGATACCAGTGTGGCCGTAAAAAGACATTGGGTGAACGTGACCGTCGTCGGCTGTCAAGAATCGTTTCACGCGATGGGCGTGTAACACTCTCACAGGTATCATCGGAATTCAATGCTGGAGCCTCAACAAGCATCAACGTCCGGACTTTGCAACGTACCCTGCACGGTATGGGCTTTGGGTGCCGACGCCCAACTCGATTCTCCTTGATGGGTGCACGACACAGAGCTATGCGTCTCGCTTGGGAACGGCAACACCGCCACTGGACACTGTTCTGACGAGTCGCGTTTCCAACTCTATCGGGCAGATGGAAGGATTCATGTGCGGTAGCAAACCCCATGAAGCCATGGATCCCGCCTGTCAACAGGGAACTGTACCGGCTGGTGGCGTCTGTAATGATATGGGGTTTGTTTAGCTGGACTTCACTGGGACTCCTGGGACGTCTACAAACGTCTGTGATCGACCAACGCTATGTGCGCATCCTTTCCGACGAGGTACACCCGTTCATGTCCTGCATTCATGCTGATCGGTTGGGCCTGTTCCAACAGACAATGTACCTCCACCACACGTGTCGGGATGCAACATTATGGTTAGAGAAGCGTTGCCATTCCAACCCAAGTCCCCATACCTGAACGTGATGGAACACATTTGGTATTCCACGCAACGCGCTATCGAACACAGGAATTTGAGACCTCGGAATACACCCGAATTGTGGAACGCTCTGCAGGAAGTATGGTGTGCATTACCTACAGCATATTTCAAGAAGCTAGTGGAGTCGATGCCCCGTCGTATTTCTGCAGTCCTGCGCTCCAATGGGGGACCTTCCAAGTATTAGACTGGTGTACCAGTTTTTCTGGCACTTCAGTGTATGCCATCGTGTTGCACCGTCTTTAGCCATCTCTCTGCAGTTTTTCGATTCCGCGGCGGTATCATTATTGTCCTTCGAGGCGAAGAACCCCTTCCTCCCAGCTGCCACCTCTTGGTTGTTGAAGTGCCGCCAGCGAAGGAAGTGGGCCATGGATCGGAACAAGTAATAATCCGACGAGGCAAAGTCCGGACTGTTCGCTGGGTGTGGCATCAGTTCGATGCCCTCAAGTTCCAGGAGATATGCCTGGGTCGTTCGCGCGGTATGAAGCCGAGCGTTGTCATGCTGTAGAAGAGCGCGTTTTCTGTTTACAAGTGCTGTGTAATTCTCCTCCAAAACGGCATACATCCGCTCCAGCTGTTCAGAGTAAAGGTTGGCGTTTACGGTCCGACTGTCTGGAACATATCCGGAATGGATTATTCCCTCGAAATTCCACCAGACGCAGAGCATCTCCTTGTGCTCGAAGCTCTCACGTTTGGCAACAGGTTCAGGAAGCTGAACCACTGCCTTTTTTGTGTTAGGAGTACGGAAATACACCCATTTTTCATCGCACGTAACAAGTCTCTTGATGAAACGTACATCGCGGAGTGTCGTGCACACTTCCACTCAGTGGTTTGCTTCAGCTGGCGTCAGTTCGTGAGGGACAATGCAGCAGCTCCTGTAGACCTTATTAATTAAGGTCCTGAAGATGACGAACCACGGTGGTCTGTGATGTGTTCAGCTCGCCTGATAATCCCCTGGTTGTCGGATTTGCCTTTACGGCCTGGCGCACGGACCCCGAATTCACGGTTTGGGGACTTCCTGACCTTGGCTGATCGTCGATGTTTCTGTCACCCGAGCGAAATTTCTTGAACCACCTGGTTGCGGTGCTGTGGACCACGAAACCTTCCCCTTTGAACCATCTGGTTGCGGTGCTGTGGACCACGAAACCTTCCCCTTTGAACCATCTGGTTGCGGTGCTGTGGACCACGAAACCTTCCCCTTTGAACCATCTGGTTGCGGTGCTGTGGACCACGAAACCTTCCCCTTTGAACCATCTGGTTGCGGTGCTGTGGACCACGAAACCTTCCCCTTTGAACCATCTGGTTGCGGTGCTGTGGTCCACGAAACCTTCCCCTTTGGCATAACAAATGTTTCGTGTTGCTTGAGCAGCGTTAAGCGAAAGTTCCCTAATTAGCCGGTTGTGGTTGTTCATCTTTTAGGCGTTCCAACCCCAAACAGAATGATGGCATGCAATACTGTTCACAGCAACGAGTGCCATTTTATATCCCTTTAGACTTATTGAAGTGCGCGACTTTCCCTAGCTTAAAGAAGTGACATACCCGCCGTAGCAGATGCGTTTATACAAATATTGCAAAACTTTAGACTCACCTTTTAAAACAGATCGTTCACTCTGGTGCCCTCAGGAACAAATTCGCTGCGGATAATTCCAGCAGGGTCGAAAAAAACAATGCTCAGGACCTTGATCAATTCCATGGATGAAATTCCTACAACATATAAACCGGTGCTCTCTTTGTCCGTGTGTCAACGTGTGGGGGACAAACCTCAAACAAATCTTCTTTTTGTAAGATTACCCTGGCCGCTTCCTTACCGAAAACAAGCTGTTCAGCGAGTAGCCTAGTGGTTATTTGCCTGTCATGGCAACAATTTTACTAGCCTTCACCACATTTTCATTTTCTAGTGCAAAAAACTGGAATTCCTCCCTACCATCTTTAAACGTTGAAAACGGGGGAACACATGTGCACGGCACAAACAGCCATTGCCATAGGCTTTGCCTAGGTCTTGGTACACTTTCTTATCAGTTTGTCCTAATCTACAGTAGAATTTTAGCACAGCATTTTGCTGTATTAAGCAACTTCTGACACGCTCCACTCACAGTCTTACTTCAGCAGTGGGCACACGAAAACTGCAGTGACACCCGACTCGAAAATTGCTCCTGTGATTACAGTACACTCTATCGGTCAAAACTATAAACATATTTGCTACTTTTATTGAAAGGGCCATCCCGTAAAAAATCATCGTTAATTAATTGGCACACTATAAACAGAGTCTGCAGACGATTCAGTGAAACATGGAGATAAACAAGCATGCTAAGAAAGATATGAGTTACGTTTCCCATATCTTTCTTAGTATCAAACAGAGGTCATCGCTCTTTCCACGTTTACAAGTGAGTCACAAAAAATTCTCTTTGGCCGCCACCGGAGATTGAACCCAGGGTCTTCCAGTTACGCGCCGGATATGCTTCCACTGCACCACAGCGGCCTCTAATTCCTCCAGACGCACATACACTAACTGCCAAGCCAATTTACCAGGTTGCTTCTGGGAGCCCCGCCCAATGCTGGTGATTCTCCAAAGATGGTAAGCAGCAACGGAACAAATAATTAGAAGGCGAATGAATAATTAATACAGACATAAAACGTGGAAAAGAGCGATGACCTCTGATGTTCCTAGTCCACGTCAAATGTCTGTATGAATTACTCATTCGCCTTCTAATTATTTGTTCAGTTGCTGCTTACCATCTTTAGTGAATCCCCAGCATTGTACGGGACTTCCAGAAGCAACCTGCTGAATTGGCTTGGCAGTTAGTGCATGTGCGCCTGAAGAAATTCGAGGCCGCTGTAGTGCAGTGGAAGTAATTGGGAGAATTTGGGTTCGATCCCCGGTGGCGGCCAATGATAATTTTTCCGTGACTCACTTGTAAACGTGGAAAGAGCGATGACCTCTGTTTAAGGTTCCTAGTCCACGTCAAATGTCTGCATTAATCTTTCTTAGCATGCTTGTAGGCAAGAAAGGTACGAGAAACGTAACTCATGGATAAAGAAAATAACAAGAGTTGATGACATAATAATCTGATTAAAGACGCTGAAGTGACAATAGAATGGAAGTATTAATGGAAGAACTGACCACCGTTGGACAACTGAAATACCAGAGTCGATATCAAGAAACAGAAAAAAGCTTGAGAAGAACACTGCGACAGAGATGGTAAGGATGAAATTCGAATGCATGCGGAGTGAGACACAAGATAGTTGCTGAAGACAGAGTTGAAGAGACTTCGAGAGACTTTCATCCATCAGTTGATGATGGTGATGCTAATATGTTCATATCTACTGTTTGAAAGCACACTTTTGTTGTGTTGTGTTCAACCTTAGCTTGGTTAATAACGATTTTACCGATTAGCCATTGCATTATGACCACCTACTTAATAAGCTGTAGGACCCCCTTTAGTCCGCAAAACAGCGACCACTCGGCGAGGTATCGATTCGATGAGGTGGCGATAGATATCCTGGGGTATATAATGTCAACAGCCGGTCCTCCAGTTCCCGTACATTTCGGGGTGGTGGTGATTTAGCGCGAACCCGCTTTTCCAAGTCGAACCGGAAATGTTCGATTGGGTTCATTTCAGGTGAATTTGGAAGCCAGGGCATTAACAGAAAGTCACCAGCATGTTCCTCGAACAACTCCTTGACGATTCTGACAGTGTGGCGTGGAGCATTATCCTGTTAGTAATGGCCATCACCAGAAGAGAACAAATTTGCCGTGAATGGGTGAATTTGGCACGCAACGACATTCAGATACCTGACAGCTGTCAGGGATTGTGCTATTGGGATAACAGGGCCTAAAGTGCCCCAAAAACATATCCCACAACATAACAACTACTCCCCCACCCTCTTCGCCTCGCTGTTTCCGCCCAACAGTGCATCCAGGTGCGACAGCCTCCGTTGGTAATCGGCGTATCCGCGCTCGGCCGTCAACGTGATGTCCCAAAAATCTTGATTCGTCAGATGAGGCCGCTTTCTTCCAATTATCCACGGTCCAAGCTCGATGATCTTGGGCCCATTTCATGCGCTGTTAGCGATAACGTTCAGTGAGCATGGGGACCCGGCTAGGTCTTCACACGGGAGGACGATGATTCGTCGTTTGGCCATCTGTGCACCACTTTTAATACGTACTCACTACAGCGGCACGTGAACAACACACAAGCTGCGCCGTTTCCGAGATCGTAGTTCCGAAGCACCGTGCAATCACCATTTGTCCTCTATCAAACTCCGATAAATCGGTAACGTTTCCCATTCTGACTCCAAACACTCTACTAACCAAAAGCTGGTCCTAGGGTTGTATACATACTGCTTTGTGAACTTCACCTGCGGCACCGTTCGGTCTCATGGCGCGCTCATTTCTCTAGGCTGGGGGTGGTCATAAAGTAATGGCTCGTCTGTGTATATACTTAGCTCTACACTTTTCAGTATCGAAAAGAAACAATTCTGTACAATTTTATAGTATGTCTGATAGATATAAAAACATGCATAGAAATATAACCTCTTTCTTTTCTACTCATGTCTTTTTTTTCTCGAGAGGTGTAATCCATTAAGCAGTAATATTTTTCATATACGAGGACCTTCTCTGTTGAAAGTATTTCACCGATGCAAGAATATTAAGGACGAAGTAAGACAAAAGTGGAGTTATGGTAAATTATCCCGCGCGTATGTGTGACCCGGATATTTCTTTCTTTTTGTTCTTTGTTTCGTTTCGTGTTTAACGTTTCAGCAATGAGTCCGGTACCATGCGTAGAGTTTAAGAGTTTTACATATATCTGGATGAAAGGCAAAGATCAAATCATATGCAATGAAATTGTCTGCAGGAGGTCACCTCAGATCGACATGGAAATCTCAATACGAAATTCGAGACAGCCAGTATTCGGACAGTGTCAAGCAGACTGGTGATGAAGAAATCATTTGAATTGCAATGTCCTATGGGAAGCACGTGAATATACACTATACTGAAAAACGTCACGGGGCAACCCTTCAAAAGAAAATGATTGGATCCGCTGCGTTGTTAAGATGCGTGGTACAGCTGCAAACGGTGTAAAAACAAGCCTGCAGCTGACCGCGATCATATCGCACTGTAAGGTTGATTGAAAATGTCTCAGCGGGAGAGAACTGACTTTGCAAAAGGAAAGATTGTTGGGTGTTATGTTAGGGGATTGTCCATAAGAGAAACCGAGAGGCGTTAAAACATAACCAAGTCAACTGTTTTGGATGTACTGAATAAGTGGAAGACCCATGGTGTGCCTGAAGCAGCAAAACGTACCAGCAGACCAAAGAAAATCAGTGATAAAGGACGTCGAAGCCCCAGCAGAGTCGTTACAGCTAATCGACAGAGTACAGCCCAAGACCTCAGTGTACAGGTGAGTAAAAATGCTAGAACCTCGGTATCTATACGTAACATTTGCAGAGCACTTCACTCCATGGGTTACCATGGTCGTGTGGCTGCTCATAAGCCTTTCATCTCCACTCGGAATGCTACTCCTCGTTTAGAATGGTGTAAAGAACATTTAGAGTGGACCGTATTAATCAATGGAAACGAGTCCTATGGACTGGTGAATCCAGATACACGATCCATCAGTCTGATGGCCGTGTGTGTGAATGGCGGCAGCCAGGGAAACGCTATTTACCACATTGTACTATTTCTACGGTCAAGTTTGGAGCTGGCAGTGTACTCGTGTGAGGGTGTTTTTCGTGGTATGGTCCCAGCCCATTGGTTATCGTGAACAAACCTGTTAACCAGCACGTCTACCTCGATATTCTGGACAATTATGCCCTACCAACTCTGTGGCAATACTATGGAACCGAGCCTTGTTGGTACCAGCAGGATAATGCACCGAGCCATAAAGCAAGGTTTCAAAATCGCTTTATTCTAATTTATCATAAGAAAACATAAGAGGGAGACGTACAGTATTGGGCGTCTCACTGGGAAATAATACAAAACTGTTAAAAACATGATGGTAGGACTGTTACGGCGTGGTTTGACGATAATTCCGTATCGTGTGTGGACGGGCCAGCACAGAGCCCTGATCTTAATTCCATAGAGCACCTATGGGATGAATTAGAGCGCCGCATAAGAAGTTTGAAACAAAGGCCTTCAACTAAGTAACAGTGAGCGGCAGCATAATGTACTGAATGGAAGCGAACACCTATCGCTGTGTTCCAAAACCTTATCGAAAGCATGTCCCCAAAGGTCAGTGCATGCATTAAGACCAACGGTGGACCGACACCGTACGTCAATAAATGTCAATAAATGCTATGCTGTATTTCTCTTCTAGATGTCCGGTGACTTTGTCAATACAGTGTATATTTCACAGGGAATAGTCTCTACATGGGACATTCCCTATTATTTGATCATATAACCATAGTGACGTGACAGCAAAGAATGCGTATCAGCCTACTTGTGGAATATTTTCTACAGCTCCTAACAAATTAGACGCTGAGTGTACGTTGCGCCCGCGCTTACAGCCAGCAACTGTGAGATTTTGCATGTTTTCAACTTGAACCTATTGTTCCATGCATGGCGTTGTGGCAGATTTTCATAACATCAATACTTACACGTTTGGGGTTCTCCCATGTACTCCAATTTTCTTCTTGAGTGCTTACAATTTTCGATCTGTTACATTAAAGTTCCCGAAGTGGCTGATTGTCAGCGTTAAACACGGTTAGAGTTCCGGAGAAGGCATTCTTGTCCTACAGCTTTGGATCTGCCCCTTTCCTTAAAGAAGTAGCCTAAAATCAGGGACGAGGGACTCTTTATTCCCTCAAATGTACCTTTTTCTTGCCTTCTCACTGAACTCACTTTGTTTTGCATATGACCTTTCTAGCACGTCTTTTGTAAAAAAGATCGTGCTTATGTTATCGGTTTGTCCGTCCGTCCGTACTTCCGTCAGTCCGTCCGTCTGTACCCACGGTATCTCAGCAACTATTAGTCCGATTTGAACAAATCTTTTTGCATTGGGAGGCTTGAATCATGCGAATGATGATCCTTCATTTCGTTTCTTTTTTACGATGTACAACTTTGCCGATAGAGGGCGTAAAGGCATATGATGCCGAATTCAAAAATACGTTTTATTCCACATATTTGCTTCTAAACATCCGATTAAAAAAATTACTTCATCTTTCGATTCCATTTATGTCGAAGAGTATTTTAGATATAGTTACTTTTTAAATTACGCATGGATTTTCCGCTACGGGGCATAAAAGTAAATTACAGTTTTCCCGAAAACTCTTCTTCTAAACCTCCGATTTGAAAAAAAAATTTCTTCAGCGGATAAATCTCCTGATGGAAAATCTTTTGCCTATAATTTATAATTTTTGGTAAAAAAATTCTTTGGCCACCAGGGGAAGTAAGTGTTAATTTTGGCTTTTGATGTATTTGTCATAAAATCTGAGCTTCTAAAATATCGATTGAAAACATTCTTTCCTGGACTGATGCCACTCACATCGATAAACCTTTTCGGAATATTTGCTTCCTAAAATATTCCACAGTCTCTCCGCCAGGGGGCGTATATCTTATTTTTGTTAATATCTCTACTTCTAGGAGTCCGATTTGAAAAATTCTTTCTTTGTTGGATAGTGTTTTTCGTGTGACATGTTTTTCATATAATTTTAAAATTTTCAAGTTATTCATGAACTTTCCGCTAGGGGGCACAAAGGTAAATTGCGTTTTCTGCGTTATTTCTGTTCCTAAAACTCCGATTAGAAAAATTCTTCCTGTATCGCATACAAGACCTTGTGGAAAATATTTTTCACATAATTTCTAATGCTTAGTAAATAATGGTTTGGCCACCACGGGTCATAAGTGTTAATTTCTGCTTCTGATGTATTTGTAGCAAAATCTGGGTTCCTGAAAATGCGACTTCATTTTTTTCCTTGGACCGATACCGCTCATATGGATAAACCTTTTGAGAATACTTTCTTCCTAAAATAATGCATGGTTTTCCCACCAGGGGACGTAAACTCGCATAGTATTTTTGTCGATATCTCTGTTTCTAAGAGTTCGTAAGCTCACGATTCCGTTTACAGCAATATCTGAGGGATTAAAAAACCGATTGAAAAACTTTCTTCCGTCAGATGCTATTGTTTTCCATACAGGTTCCATTGACTTTGAATAGCTTTGATAAATTTAATTTGCGTCAGAATGGATTCAAAAGACGTGCTTATTACACCCGAAAATTCGGTGTCATCTTTCTTGTTATTGTTTGGGGCTTGACTTGTACCGTGAGCTACTCAATGGGCTAAAAGTAAGTTGACCAGATTTTTGAGAACGAAATTGAGAAAAAAATGGCATGTTGTCCTCAATTTTAATGCAGAATTAAGAACAATATCGTTTCAAAATGCGGACGCAATTGAAGACAACATCTAACACATCACGATACAGCCGAAGATTAGCAAGAATATACCATAATTGTTCTGTTTCATGGGAAAACATACGACGAATCTGAAGGATGATATTCAATTGAAATAAGTATGAAACAACAATAAAATACTATAATGCAGAATATTACTTCCGATAAATTTCAGTTGTTACTGATAGGGGGCAGCACATGCAAACAAAGCTGCATTTTGATTAGGTACTGAAACTTCATTGTAATTATGTTCAAGAAAAAATATCTGAAGTCAGCAAATTACTATTCACTGAACGGGTAGAAATTGCGAAATACCTGCATGTTACCTCTATAAGAAGGAATATTCAAAATTCAATAACACCTAAATAAAGAGTTTAATGAAAAAACGTACTGAACAAAAGTTATATAATCCTCAATGGAACCTACCACATGTAACCAAATTTAGCCTCAATTACTTACTTATTTAATTACAAGAACGTGGTTTTTGAAAAATACGAGATTTATTCCCCATTCTAAAAATGTTTTAGTTAAATCCAGTTAAAACAGAAACGAAATAACACCCACTATTATCGAAATGGCTTTGTTCGATGCTTCGGCATGTCTCCCACTAATATTGAGTGATTTCTAAATTAGTTCAAGGACAAATTCATCGGCTTCAGAAAATATTTCTATACCTTTATGAGTAAATTTTCTTGCAATTAAATAAGTAATTGATGCTAAATTTGGCTGCATTTGTTGACTCAATTGAGTTCTACGACTTTCGCTTAGCACGTTTTTTCCTATTTCAATATTTTTAGAAAATTTCCAAAATTGAGAACAAAAAATTAGAAATTCGGGACATTTAACGTCCTCAATAAGTTTTAACGAAATTGTAGACAAAGCATTGAAATTGAGGACTGTCCCCTGAAAACGAGGACGTCCGGCCACCTTAGCTAAAAGCAATCGAGCATCCATAATTTGGGACCACTGGTTTCAGGGATGGGAGAGAGACAATGCAGTGAGACAAACACATCATCTATGCCTCACGTGGGATACGAACCCGGACCCATCTCGGACGAATCAACGCGCCGAACCACGCAGACACCAAAACAGAAAATCTACATTTCTAGTAGTCGCATGGGAAAAATTCCCATTTGTATTTGATAACTGAAATTATGAGCAAAACATTCCACGAAATATTTATTTTATGCGACTCAAAGATTTATGTGATTTCACCCTAAACAATAAGAAAATGTATACCCACACGAAATGACGGAAAGATTTTACGTGATTGCACACTAAACGTCAAGAATAACAACAACAGCGAAAAAAAAAGCCATGAAATACCTTTACCGTTCCTAGTTTGAACACTTTTACAAAAAATTTCTCAGATTTCGGCGGGATTGTTCTTGTTTCAGCAATAGCAAAACACAAAGAGGTCGAATATTTCGTTCCCATTAACAATTAAAGAAATAGAATTCTGTGAAGAGGTATGTACTGGCCACGTTCGTTTCTACCAAACGAACCAGAAATATTTTATTTGCTGCTACTCTTTTGGTCGCCTAACTCGGAGTTCGTAACAAACACCGGAAATTAAGTACTGCATGATTTATGAGATACTTTGCTATTCAGCGGCGAAGAAACTTTGTTTTCCAAGTCCTAGTTTTAGTTTTTCTTTCCTTAAAGGTACTGTGCTAACTTCTAGCTTTCATTTAAAGCAAATGTTTGGAATTCAAAACTCCATACATACACATTAAATAAAGAAATGAAAGCTGCAAATGAGAGAACTATAACATTAGTAGTTACGGAATTTTATTTTATTCGATATTCAATTGAAATTCCTCGTCCACATGCTAAACGGACCATTCAATGATATACTGGTAGACAGGAATAACAACAAGATTTTAGACAAAGCAGAGCACATATTAAACCAAAATATAGTACTGTGCAGAATACACCAAGAATGGTATATGCAGTCGTACTAAAAAATTCGTTTATTTAGTGAAAATCCTCCAAGTACGTGGCGTCAGTGAATAAACAAAGACATCGCTCTTTCCACGTTTTAGCAACACATAGCAACCGAATGATTGTTGTTCGGTCACCGCTGGGGAATTGAATCACAGATCCCTCGATATCTAGCTGAGCGCGTTAGACTTACACCACGGTGGCAAACAATCCACGGGGCTATGTGTGTTTTTCTGTCAGCTTCTGACATCATAAATCCGTAAGATGGGCCCAGTAACTGAGACGTCTCCATCTGATGGGCATTACGAGCCCATCTTACGGATTTCCCCAGCGGTGCCCGAATAAAAATTTTTCGGTTGCTATGCGTTGCTAAAACGTGGAAAGAGCGATATTTTTGCTTATTCACTGACGCCAGTATTTGGAGGATCTTCCCCTTGGATTTAACTGCTATAATTAATATATAGCCAGTACGGTTAATGCCCACCAACGGAGGCGTCTCAGTTGCTGAGCCCATCTAACGGATTTATGATGTCAGAAGCTGACAGAGAAACACACATAGTGCCGTGTATTGTTGGCCACCGTGGTGTAAGGTTAACGCGCTCGGCTAGATATCGAGAGATCTGGGATTCGATTCCGCAGCGGTGACCGAATAACATTATTTTGGTTGCTATGTTTTGCTAATACGTGGAAAGAGCGATGTCTTTAGTTATTCCGTTTATTTAGTGTAAGATAATATAAAAGTATAAACATGCGAGCACTCACCACCAGACGGTTGGCTTCATCAGGAAAAAAGCTCAATATGAACAATGAGAGGTTCTACTTAATTAACACAGACATAAATCAAGCTAACTTTAAAGATGACAATCCGTTTTGTGGTGTAAATATGCAAGGATGGTAAGTCAGATAATATCCGGAAACTTAAAAATCAGATAATATCAGAAAAACTTAAAATCAGGGCACTCCAGAGGGAATGGAGAAAAACGAGGCACAGTGAGGAAACAAAATATGCCTCTAAAAATAATCCAAATCATTGAAAAAACACATAGTGGAATTTAAAGTGAAAACAGAATCATGATATGTAGATAAAAACATCTTTGACACGGAAATGAACTAAATTTGACACTGTTTAATATAATAATAGATGACGTGACAAACACATTAAAATACGCGAATATTAAAGAATGATATACTGACAGACAGACTTTTTCGCTATTATGCAGACGATGTAATGTTAATGTTAGGAACGGGAAGCAATCTGCAAAGGCTGCTGTTTAGATTTCAGAAATTAGCATAGTATGGAGTCACGTAAAACAAGAACAATATGCTTGGCATAATTCAAAGACCTAGCGAAATGCAAACTTGAAACAGAAAATACCAACAGCAAAGCAAGTATCGGATTTTAAATACACTGCTTGACACAGGAAATGATACACCATGATGGAATTGAAGAAGTGAGACGAAGCTAGCCACACTGGTAGATAAATAGGTGAGAAAGACGTGATTAAATTTCTGAGAGAATACATGGAGTTAGTAGGAAGTATAGCCCCATTCAGATCAGATCAGATCATATGTAGAGGATTTTAGGAAGGGAGTGCCTGATCCCAGGTCTTAAACAAGCCATAAAAATAGGAAGTTACGAGATTTGGGCTAGAGTGCTCGAATGGAAAGTGTCACGAAAACGAGTTAGAAAGGGGAAGGAAGACGCCATTAATTATTACCGGAGGGCCAGTACCCGGGGTCCGACGGCTTAACGTGCCTATCCAACGTACGGCGGATATTTAGTGGTTTGAGCGTTCGTACCTGCCTAGGATCGAACCTGAGGTCCCTGCGTGGCAGTCACGAACGTTGACCACTAGGCCATCTGCGGCCCGATGGCCCCATTTGGTAACACCGGGTGGCATCTACTGCAAAGACCCAAGAAGCTGTGCTGAAGTACCGCTGGTGTTGGCCAACGACGTTTCACACATTCTGTATTGGGAAATAGTATGGGTATTGCGCTGTGCAGGACAGCAACTGTACACATTGTAGGCAATGTCTGATTATGTTGACGAGCTTTATCTTGTTGAAACTGGGCATCAAATGTACGGCAACAAAATAGGTGACAGAATCTCGTCGACGAATCGTAGTACTGTCGTTGTTTCTACTATGTGCACGAGAGGTAATTGGGTCTTAAAACTGGCAGCGACCTAAACAATAGCACCTGGGATAAGTGACGAGTGACGCTGACGGATGGCAGCAAGAGAAGCCCGGTGACCACTTTGTCTGCAGGTTTTCAATCAGAGATCTTCGCCAACGATGCAGAATCGGGACTCGTCGCTGAATATAACATGGCTCCATTCGTCCCGCCACGCATGTGTGGTACGACACCCCTGCAGTCTTGCAAAACGCTCTGCTGCGATGAGTAGCAGTCATTGCAATGGCTTGGGACAGCGAAAACCTGACTCATCCAATCAGCGATTCGCAGTCTGTGTCGCTATGAGCATGTCCATAGCTGCCTGTACACTTTGTCGAGTGTCGCCAGCTTTGTATGGTGGGGCGACTACGTCTCGCCGTGAAATCGAAGTATTCGGATATCTGCTTGCATGCACCAGTCCTATTACGGAGACACGCATCACCTCTGCCCAACTTCCAAACAGTGTGGCGTTATTTCGGCCGACACAGCATTTTAATTCATTTCATTTATTTATTTATTTTTCTTGTTACATGATTCTAAGAAAAAAAAAGAGTGAAATGAAAAAATTTGACAATTCATAAATGTCGATCATGTACAAAAACAACAGGAAAGACAAGCGAAAGGGCCAAAAATGGCCTGACATAGCCCTCTACTCCCCCCCCCCCCCAAAGAAAAACAAATGAAACAACACATAGACACATCAAGTCAAACAATCAGAATAAGTTTTGCCCATTTTTATTTTTTTTTATTTTTAAGTGATTGAAGAAGAAAACATTTGAATTTTTTAAAAAGAAATTATTTTTTTTAATTTGACTTTTTTTAAATAGATATTTAATGTATTTTAAAAAAAATTATTAATTTTCTTAAGTAAATTAAATAATTACCATATATTTAAAAAAGAGTAAGCTGTGAGATAGTCAACAAAAGGACTTATCAGGTCCATAACTATAGGATATTCAGCATAGAAGTCATTTGGTTAGCAAAAGTGTGGAATTCCACACTGTATATACTAATTCCACCCAAGAACATGAAAGCTGGGGAAATGTTCACTAAAAGTTCAATTCTCTACAATTCAGCTAAGGCGAATATAAATGAAAAATATTGCAAAACTTTCACCTTCAGTACATCCAGCACATGGTGAAGAAACTATGTCTCGCACTCACGTAGTTGCTGGTCGTAAGCAACTGATAGATTAGTGGACAAAGATATAATACAACTCCACTTTGAAGTGTTAAGTAACGTGATTGAACGCTTAACTTTTCAGGTTTTGAATCTTCTTAACCTACGAAAGGCATATGTGCTTCAAACAAATTCTGCCCATAATTTTCTGCGCTTCCCAAACAGAAACCTTCATATTTTTACGAAAACTACGACAAAACAGTTCCTTTCCCCCCTCATCTCAGCAGTACCGAAAATAAGGATTCCACAAGTAATAAGCATTGCTTTCTAGTATTTTATTCTTTGTTCCATGACCTAAGACATGATGAGGAATGGAAGATGCCCATGACACGGACGTCATGCCACTGAGTAGAAACAAGTGACTCAAACTTCTTTTCTTTCCTTTCTTAGCTTCGTCAACATGGGTATATTCTGGGTAGAAACAAGTGACTCCAACTTCTTTTCTTTCCTTTCTTAGCTTCGTCAACAATGGTATATTCTGGGTAGAAACAAGTAACTCCAACTTCTTTTCTTTCCTTTCTTAGCTTCGTCAACATTGGTATATTCTGGATAGAAACAAGTGACTCCAACTTCTTTTCTTTCCTTTCTTAGCTTCGTCAACATTGGTATATTCTGGATAGAAACAAGTGACTCCAACTTCTTTTCTTTCCTTTCTTAGCTTCGTCAACATTGGTATATTCTGGATAGAAACAAGTGACTCAAACTTCTTTTCTTTCCTTTCTTAGCTTCGTCAACATTGGTATATTCTGGGTAGAAACAAGTGACTCAAACTTCTTTTCTTTCCTTTCTTAGCTTCGTCAACATTGGTATATTCTGGGTAAAAACAAGTGACTCCAACTTCTTTTCTTTCCTTTCTTAGCTTCGTCAACATTGGTATATTCTGGATAGAAACAAATGACTCAAACTTCTTTTCTTTCCTTTCTTAGCTTCGTCAACACTGGTATATTCTGGGTAGAAACAAGTGACTCCAACTTCTTTTCTTTCCTTTCTTAGCTTCGTCAACATTGGTATGTTCTGGATAGAAACAAGTGACTCAAACTTCTTTTCTTTCCTTTCTTAGCTTCGTCAACATTGGTATATTCTGTGTGGAAACAAGTGACTCAAACTTCTTTTCTTTCCTTTCTTAGCTTCGTCAACATTGGTATATTCTGGGTAGAAACAAGTGACTCCAACTTCTTTTCTTTCTTTTCTTAGCTTCGTCAACATTGGTATATTCTAGGTAGAAACAAGTGACTCCAACTTCTTTTCTTTACTTTCTCAGCTTCGTCAACATTGGTATATTCTGGGGAGAAACAAGTGACTCCACCGTCTTTTTTTCCTTTCTTAGCTTCGTCAACATTGGTATATTCTGGGTAGAAAAAAGTGACTCAAACTTCTTTTCTTTTCTTTCTTAGCTTCATCAACATTGGTATATTCTGGGTAGAAACAAGTGTCTCCAACTTCTTTTCTTTCCTTTCTCAGCTTCGTCAACATTGGTATATTCTGGGTAGAAACAAGTGAATCCAACTTCTTTTCTTTCCTTTCTTAGCTTCTTTTTTTTTTTTTTTTTTTTTTTTTTATTGGAGGTTTAACGACCACCGTGAGCAAATCAATGGGCTATAAGCAGTCGCCCGTCCCTAATTTAGGGTCACTGGTTCCAGGGAAGGGTGGAGAACCAGTGCCGTAAGACAAACACAACATCCATGCCTCACCGGGATTCGAACCCGGACCCCTTTTGGACGAATGATCAGAGGCCATCGCCTTAGACCACTGCGCCACCGGGGCGGCCTTTCTTAGCTTCGTCAACATTGGTATATTCTGGGTAGAAACAAGTGACTCAAACTTCTTTTCCTTTCTTTCTTAGCTTCGTCAACATCGGTATATTCTGGGTAGAAACAAGTGACTCAAACTTCTTTTCTTTCCTTTCTTAGCTTCGTCAACATGGGTATATTCTGGGTAGAAACAAGTGACTCCAACTTCTTTTCTTTCCTTTCTTAGCTTCGTCAACATTGGTATATTCTGGATAGAAACAAATGACTCAAACTTCTTTTCTTTCCTTTCTTAGCTTCGTCAACATTGGTATATTCTGGATAGAAACAAGTGACTCCAACTTCTTTTCTTTTCTTTCTTAGCTTCGTCAACATTGGTATATTCTGGATAGAAACAAGTGACTCAAACTTCTTTTCTTTCCTTTCTTAGCTTCGTCAACATTGGTTAATTCTGGGTAGAAACAAGTGACTCAAACTTCTTTTCTTTCCTTTCTTAGCTTCGTCAACATTGGTATATTCTGGGTAGAAACAAGTGACTCCAACTTCTTTTCTTTCCTTTCTTAGCTTCGTCAACATTGGTAAATTCTGGATAGAAACAAATGACTCCAACTTCTTTTCTTTACTTTCTCAGCTTCGTCAACATTGGTATATTCTGGGTAGAAACAAGTGACTCCAACGTCTTTTTTTTCCTTTCTTAGCTTCGTCAACATTGGTATATTCTGGGTAGAAACAAGTGACTCCAACTTCTTTTTTTCCTTTCTCAGCTTCGTCAACATTGGTATATTCTGGATAGAAACAAGTGACTCCGACTTCTTTTCTTTCCTTTCTTAGCTTCGTCAACATTGGTATATTCTGGGTAAAAACAAGTGACTCCAACTTCTTTTCTTTACTTTCTCAGCTTCGTCAACATTGGTATATTCTGGGTAGAAACAAGTGACTCCAACGTCTTTTTTTCCTTTCTTAGCTTCGTCAACATTGGTATATTCTGGGTAGAAACAAGTGACTCAAACTTCTTTTCTTTTCTTTCTTAGCTTCGTCAACATTGGTATATTCTGGGTAGAAACAAGTGGCTCCAACTTCTCTTCTTTCCTTTCTTAGCTTCGTCAACATTGGTATATTCTGGGTAGAAACAAGTGACTCAAACTTCTTTTATTTCCTTTCTTAGCTTCGTCAACATTGGTATATTCTGTGTAGAAACAAGTGACTCAAACTTCTTTTCTTTCCTTTCTTAGCTTCGTCAACATTGGTATATTCTGGGTAGAAACAAGTGACTCCAACTTCTTTTCTTTCCTTTCTTAGCTTCGTCAACATTGGTATATTCTGGGTAAAAACAAGTGACTCCAACTTCTTTTCTTTACTTTCTCAGCTTCGTCAACATTGGTATATTCTGGGTAGAAACAAGTGACTCCAACGCCTTTTTTTCCTTTCTTAGCTTCGTCAACATTGGTATATTCTGGGTAGAAACAAGTGACTCCAACTTCTTTTTTTCCTTTCTCAGCTTCGTCAACATTGGTATATTCTGGATAGAAACAAGTGACTCCGACTTCTTTTCTTTCCTTTCTTAGCTTCGTCAACATTGGTATATTCTGGGTAAAAACAAGTGACTCCAACTTCTTTTCTTTACTTTCTCAGCTTCGTAAACATTGGTATATTCTGGGTAGAAACAAGTGACTCCAACGTCTTTTTTTTCTTTCTTAGCTTCGTCAACATTGGTATATTCTGGGTAGAAACAAGTGACTCAAACTTCTTTTCTTTTCTTTCTTAGCTTCGTCAACATTGGTATATTCTGGGTAGAAACAAGTGGCTCCAACTTCTTTTCTTTCCTTTCTCAGCTTCGTCAACATTGGTATATTCTGGGTAGAAACAAGTGAATCCAACTTCTTTTCTTTCCTTTCTTAGCTTCTTTATAAGCAGTCGCCCGTCCCTAATTTAGGGTCACTGGTTCCAGGGAAGGGTGGAGAACCAGTGCCGTGAGACAAACACAACATCCATGCCTCACCGGGATTCGAACCCGGACCCCTTTTGGACGAATGATCAGAGGCCATCGCCTTAGACCACTGCGCCACCGGGGCGGCCTTTCTTAGCTTCGTCAACATTGGTATATTCTGGGTAGAAACAAGTGACTCAAACTTCTTTTCTTTTCTTTCTTAGCTTCGTCAACATCGGTATATTCTTAGTAGAAACAAGTGATTCAAACTTCTTTTCTTTCCTTTCTTAGCTTCGTTAGCATTGGCATATTCTTTTTTTTTTTTTTTTTTTTTTTGATTGGAGGTTTAACGACCACAGTGAGCAACTCAATGGGCTATAAGCAGTCGCCCGTCCCTAATTTAGGGTCACTGGTTCCAGGGAAGGGAGAGAGCCAGTGCCGTAAGACAAACACAACATCCATGCCTCACCGGGATTCGAACCCGGACCCCTTCGGACGAATGATCAGAGGCCAACGCCTTAGACCACTGCGCCACCGGGGCGGCTGGCATATTCTGACAGCACGGAAAATGCATACAGGGTGTTCAGAATCGACCGCACAATAAACCTACCGGACGATTCCTCGTGGAGAAAGGAGCCAAAAACCATTTTTCGTTTTCCAATCGGACGTCGCATTCCTGAGATACATGCGCTGAAAGTTTTGTGACGCCAACGTGGATGGTTATACAGACGCACGTATCACAAGACAATCAAGCGCAGTGGTCTAAGGCGATGGCTTCTGATCATTTGTCCGAAATTGGTCCGTGTTCGAATCCCGGTGAAGCATGGGTGTTGTGTTTGTCCTACGGCACTGACTCTCTCCCTTTCCTGGAACCAGTGGTCCTAAATTCAGGACTGGCAACTACTGAGTTGATCACGGCGTCGTTAAACCTCCAAATAAAAAAACCCAAAAAGATGACACCGAATTTTCGGGTGTAATAAGCACGTCTTTTGAATCTGTTCTGACGCAAATTCAATTTATCAAAGCTATTCAAAGTCAATGGAACCGGTATGGAAAACAATAGTATTTGACGGAAAAAAGAAGTTGTTTATCAATTGGGTCTTTAATCCCTCAGATATTGCTGTAAACGGAATCGTGAGCTTACGAACTCTTAGAAACAGAGTTATCGACAAAAATAAGATGTGACTTTACGTCCCTTGGTGGGAAAACCATGCATTATTTTAGGAAGAAAGTATTCACGAAAGGTTTATCTATATGAGCGGTATCGGTCCAAGAAAAATAATTTAAGTCGAGTTTTCAGGAGCCCAGATTTTGCTACAAATACATCAGAAGTAGAAATTAACACTTTGACCCCTGGTGGCCAAACCATTCTTTACCAAACATTAAAAATTATGTGAAAAATATTTTCTGTCAGGCCTTCTTTGCGATACAGGAAGAATTTTTCAAATCGGAGTTTCAGGAGCAGAAAACGCAATTTACCTTTGTGCGTCCTAGCGGAAAGTCTATGATTTACTTGAAAATTTTGAATTTATAGGAAAAACATTTTGCATCGGAAACACTCTCCAACAAAGAAGGGATTTTTTCAAATCGGACTTTTAAAAGTACAGATATTGACAAAAATAAGATATACATCTACGCCCCTGGAGTAGAAACCATGCATTAATTCAAGAAGAAAATGTTCCTAAAATGTTTGTCGACATGAGCAGTATCGGTCCACAAAACACTTTTTTCAATCGAGATTTTAGTAGCTCATATTTTGCTGCAAATACATCAGAAGCGGAAATTAAGACTTACCCCACCTAGTGGCCAAACAATTTTTTACAAAAATTTGAAATTACGTGCAAACGATTCCTATCAGGAGCTGTATCGGTGCAGAAAGAATTTTTCAGATCGGCGATTTAGAAGCAGAGATATAGTTGAAAACCCAATTTACCTCTACGCCCTCTAGCGGAAAGTCTATGAATTACTTGAAAATTTTGAATTTATAGGAAAAACATGCGACACGAAAAACACTATGCAACAAAGAAGGAATTTTTCAAATCGGATTCCTAGAAGTCGAGATATTGACAAAAATAAGATATACATCTACGCCCCTGGCGTAGAAACCGTGCATTATAATAAGAAGAAAATGTTTCTAAAAAGTTTGTCGGCATGAGTATTATCGGCCTACAAACGACGTTTTTTTCAATCGAGAATTTAGAAGCTCATATTTTGCTGCAAATACATCAGAAGCGGAAATTAAGGTTTACGCCCCCTGGTGGCCAAACCATTTTTTACAAAAATTAGAAATTACGTGCAAACGATTTCCCATCAGGAGCTGTATCCGGTGCAGAAAAAATTTTCAGATCGGAGATTTAGAAGCAGAGATATAGGGGAAAATGCAATTTACCTTTACGCCCCCTCGCGGAAAGTCTATGAATTACTTGAAAATTTTGAAATTATATGAAAAACATGTCACACGGAAAACACTATCCAACAAAGAAGTAATTTTTCAAATCGGACGTTTAGAAGTCGAGATGTTGACGAAAGTAAGATATACATCTACGCCCCCTGGCGGAGAAACTGTGGGATATTTTAGGAAGAAAATATTCTGAAAAGGTTTATTGATGTGAGTGGCATCAGTCCACGAAATAATTTTTTCAATCGATATTTTAGAAGCTCAGATTTTATGGTAAATACATCAGAAGCGAAAATTAACACTTACGCCCCCTGGTGGCCAAAGTATTCTTTACCAAAAATTCGAAATTATATGCAAAAGATTGCGCATCAGGAGATGTATCCGCTGATAAAAAAAATTCCAAATCGGAGTTTTAGAAGAAGAGTTATCGGAAAAAATGCAATTTATTTTTACGCCCCCTAGCGGGAAATCTATGCGTAATTTGAAAAAGAAGCTATATCCAAAATACTCTTCGACATAAATGGAATCGAAAGATAAAATATTTTTTTCAATCGGATATTTAGAAGCTAATATGTGGAGTAAAACGTATTGTTGAATTCAACATCATCTGCATTTACGCCCTCTAGCGCCGAAATTGTACATCGTAAAAAAAAAAAAAACGAAATAAAGGATCACCATTCGCATGTTTCAAGCTTTCGAATGCAAAAAGAATTTTTCAAATCGGACTAATAGTTGCAGAGATACCGTGGGTACGGACGGACTGACGGACGGACAAACCGATAACATAAGCACGATTTTTTTGCAAAAGACGTACTAAAAATCAACATTTAAAAAATGCGGCACGGGGTGGGTATGCAAATTCGAAGGACATGGTGGCGTGAAACCATCAGTTGTAAGCCTGCGCTATACGGTAGGTAGGGATAAAAAGGGTTGGCGACGGTAGCAGGTAAGCTCATACTGCGTTGATACATTTGACAGTAGCATGGGTAGCGAAATGTCGTACAGTTTGAGACAGTATTGTGACATGTATCTCCTATTGGGGGAATGCCATGGTTCAGCATTGCGTGCAGCAAGGGCCTACAGCGAGCGATACACAGCACGCCGGCACCCGGACGCCCAGGTCATGCGGCAGCTTGGCGCTCGAATGCGCGACACAGGCAATGTCGCACCACGTCCAAGTGCAGACAGTGGCGCTGGACCCTCTCCGTGAACATCATCCCTCGAAGATGCCATACTAGAGTTCATAGAGGAGGAGTCAACGACCAGCAGGCGTGCAATCGCGCGACAGTTCGGTGTGCACCAAAATACCGTACTTGCCGTTCTACACGACGAAGACCTGCATCCATATCACATCACACGGGGGTGCAAAGCCTATTACCACACGATTATCTTCGAAGAGAGGCATACTGTGAGAGGCTGCTACAGCAACATGCTGCCGATAATAGTTTCATCCGCTGGATCTTGTGGACTGATGAAGCAAGGCTTACATGGCAGGGTATCTGCAACACCCATAATAGTCATGTTTGGTATTGGACTATCCGCAAGCAACACGTGAACATGGTCCGGTGGGTTGTTAATATCTGTTGTGGTATTGTGGGCGATATCCTAGTGGAACCATATCTTCTTCCCGAACAGCTGCCAGCTACATGGTGTTCCTACGTGATGTTCTGACGGATTTAGTGAAAAACGTACCATTGGCTGTTCTCAGCAATCTATGGTTCCAGCATGACGAAGCACCGGCGCATTACGCTGCAAATATTCGCCAGTGGCTAGAAACGGAATATCCTGTTCGATGGCTTGGCCGTGGTGGTCCTGTCGTATAGCCCGCTAGATCACCAGATCTTATCCTATTGGACTTCTTCCTTTGGGGGTCATCTAAAGGAACTGGCATATCGACGGCCTGTCAACAGCCTGCACGACCTAGTGGCCAACTTAACGAGACCCTCACAACTGTACCCCCTGCTATGCTGCAACTCGTGCAGATGTCTATTCCTCGGCGGGGTGCAGCCTTTTCCGCACTACGAGGTGGTCATGTTGAACATATGTTGTAATCTGACACACTAATCCACGTGTTTTATTATTTGTGTTGTAGTGGTACACGTCAATAAAATACATGTTTTCTGTCAAAGTGGTTGGGTAAGTTGTTTCTGATGTCTGTATTCTTACCGGATGCGGCATCACGAAATTTCGGCGCGTATATCTCCCGAATGCGACGTCCAATTTGACAACGGACAACGGTTTTCGGCTTTTTTCTCCAAGAGGAATCGTCCGGTAAGTTTATTGTACGGTCGATTCTGATCACCCTGCATATCGGAATGGCAAAGCGATCCTTGGACACTAGATGTAAAGAACATGTGCGAAGTGGGTTCGATCCCAGCGGTATCCGGAAAGCAATTTTTGGTTGGTATGTGTTAATTAAAGAAAAACGTAGAAAGAGCGATGACTTTGTCTATTTATATTGTCTCCACGTATTTGGAAGATTTTCACTATTACTCTCGCCCTTTGGATTTATTAGCTATAATTAAATAGCTCGCGTCGTTAATTCCCACCAGATGGAGACGTCTCAGTTGCTGAGCCCATCCCTACGGATTTGTGAAGTCAGATGCTGACAGATAAACACACATAACGCCGTGGATTGTTGGCCACTGTAGCGTAAGACGAACGCACTCGGCTCGTCATCGAGATATCTGGGATTCGATCCGATGGGTGTCCGGAAAGCAATTTTTCGGTTGATATGTTTTAATTAAAAAAAAAACCTGGAAAGAGCGGTCTATTTACTTTAAATATCCACCGTGCGTCGGATGGGTACGTTAAGCCGTCGGTTCCTGGGTTCTTATTCCCTCCAGTTATAAATAAGGGGTTCTTTCTCCCCCTTTGTATCTCGCTCCCGTGTGGCTTTCCTGTCGGACACTGTTGCCCAAATCTCCAAGTTTCGTACTTCTAAGGGTTGCTTTCGACCTGGGGCTCGACATTCCCTTCCTAAATGTTCTACATAAATATCTAAGTCTCCCAACATTCCTTTCCACAGGTAAGAAAGAATTAAAGTCAGTCACCCTTCTAAATGACCTCTTTGAACAACAAAACAAAGGGGATAAATACAGACATTTGACGTGGACCAGGAACATCAAACAGAGGTCATCGCTCTTTCCACGTTTATAAGTAGGTCACGGAAAAATTCTCATCGGCCGCTAGCAGGAATCGAACCCAGGGTCTTCCAGACCATCTTTGGTTAAATTATCAGCAATTTTCAGGATTAAATGGTAAGCAGCATACTGCTTACCATCTTTGGCGAATCCCCAGCATTGTGCGGCGCTCCAAGAAGCAACCTGCCAAATTGGCTTGGCAGTTGGTGTATGTGAGTCTGGAGGAATTCGAGGCCGCTGTGTTGCAGTGGAAGCATATCCGGCGTGTAACTGGAAGACCTGGGTTCGATTCGCGGTGGCGGCCAATGAGAATTTTTCAGTGACTCACTTATAAAGGTAGAAAGAGCGATGACCTCTGTTTGAAAAACTAAAGGGAACTAATTTACTAACCCCAACTTAAATCGTTTCAGCAGGATTAGTCCACGCAGAAATTCACATAACGTGCCTTTCTCTTCCGAGCTGGATATATCTTTCAAATTATCATTCCATTAAAAACTAGCTACTGATCAACGTAAAACTTTTCCATTCGTCGTTTATTATTCGTATATCCTTGAAAGTTGCTTTTAGTTTTTCATTGAATGCCTTTAATGGCAGTTATATTTTTTATGCTCTTAAAATTGAAAACTGTATTAGCCAAGCTAACGATAATAATGACCTGAAGTTATTGTGGTGCTTTGAGATGGATGAATAAATTCGCACACGTACAGGCATATGCGAAATGCTTTCAGCTAAATTGAAAACCTTCAGATTGTCTCTTTAAAGGAACAGAAATATATTCATTTAATTTAATAGAGTAAAAGCGAAAATGCATTCCCGCTATGTTTACCAGACGCGCATCTACGTACGGCGTTCCTTATTTTTAACAAGATCCACGGTGTAAGTTTAAATGAGAAAATAAAATATTTTTTTTTCAAATATTCGGCGCGAATTCCACGCGGATTTGCCTTCGGCTTATTATCGATTCCTTGCTTTATTTCTCTTCACTCAGCTTCTTTTGTAAAGCCCAAAGGTTTGTCTGTTGGTAGATCAAATTAGGTGCTTCCCGCGTAATTCTTGTTTTTCGGTTTTCAATTAGTACCTTTGTCTCTCCTCAAACTAATTTTTGGTTCTACGGATTAGAGAGCTTTCATGGTGCACTGGCGTTTTACTTTCGGTGCCCTGTCTGTGCTACCAAGAGGACAATAATCAGAAATGTTTTGTCCTAAGAAGTAGGGAAACATCCGCACTTACAAAAATAAAAAATGATGTAGTGTTACTTAGGAAGAAATACTTTCTCTTTCGGATATCAAAATATTTAGTTTCAATCATCATCATCATTGTCAACCATTATCAATCCACTGCTGGACGAAGGTCTCCCCAAGTTTCCTCCACAACGGTCTGTCTTGTGCCAGTCTCCTCCATGTCACTCCCGCATACTTTCGAATTTCATCCACCCATCTTTCATGTGGTCTTCTTCTGGGTCTTTTCCTGTCCCTTGGAATCCAATCTAAAATTTCGGCTATCCATCGATGGTCTATCCTTCTGGCAGTATGCCCAGCCCATTGCCATTTCAGGGATTTAACTCTGATCATGATGTCTTCCACTCTTGTCATTTTTCGGATCCACGTGTTCCTCTTCTTATCTCCCCTGGTTACACCAAGCATGCACCTCTCCATGCTGCTTTGAGTTGTCTGCAGCCTTTGTATGTCTCTTTTAGCTAAGGTCCACGTCTCTGCACCATACGTAAGCACTGGAAGGATGCATTGATCAAACACTTTTCTTTTAAGACATAATGGCATATTGCTCTTGAAAATTATGCTGTTTCTTCCAAAAGCTCTCCAGGCAAGTTTTGTACGCCGATTAATTTCTTCATCAATGTGACCCTCACTTGATATCTGCTGTCCAAGATAAACGTACATGTCTGTTATCTCCAGCTTTTCTCCATCAATAGATAAATCTTCATTTCTTGTAAAAGCATTGAACATCACTTTTGTCTTCTGAAAGTTCATTTTTAATCCCACTTCTTTACTCTTGTCAGCAAGTTCTTGGATCATACTCTGCAGCTCTGATGGGGTAGTTGCAAAAATGACTATGTCATCAGCAAAACGTAGGTGGGTTAGATTATCTCCATTAATCTTTATCCCTTTAGTTTGAATATATTACATTTAATAAAATGTACACCTATGACTGTGAGTTAAAACATCTGTTATCTCCATTGCAGCAGACGACGAGAGCATCAACCACATTCCTCCATCACAGTAATATACGAGTACACTCAAGTTCAAAATTAAAGTACCATTTGTAAAATCGTACATAACTCGAAGTACACGATCAGGTCATATTACTGTGACCACCAGCTAATATCCAGAGTAACCGCCGTGTGCAGCGCGGACAGCAGCTAGAAGGGCTGGGAGTGACTTAGTAAGGTGCTGGAAGGTGTTCACAGGTATGTGGAGCCATGCTGACTTCAGTGCATTTGACAGCTGCTGGAAGGGTGCATGGTGGGGGATCCATGGAGCGAACAACACGATCGAGGTATTCCCACAAATGCAAAGTTCCGTTTAAGTCTAGGGATTTAGCAGACCAGAGAAGTACTTTGAAGTCTTCATCGTGCTCTTCCAACCAATCTCGGACATTTCTAGCTGTGTGACACGTCACATTGTCGTTCTGGAAGATCTCAGCCGCTACAGGGAAGACAATCAGCATGTATAGGTGTACGTGGTCTGCAATGATGGATTTATAACGAATTCGGTCCATAGTGCTTTCCACAGGTATGAGTAGACCCAGAGAATGCCACAAAAATATTCCCCAGACCATAACGCTTCCACCACTAGCTTGTGTTCTTCCGGCAATGGTTCAATCGTGTTTATTCTCCGATGTTTCTCGCCTTATACGCCAAAGTCTATCCGTTCGATGAAGCAGAAAACGTGACTCATCGGAGAAGGCAATCCTTTGCCAATCAGCGGAGGTCCAATTCCGATACTGCCGTGCAAATGTAAACCATTTCTGCCGATGAACCTTCGTTAGAATAGCTGCAGTGACCATCTGTCTGCATCGGAGCCCCACACGCAGTAGGGTTCGCTGAACTGTTGTTTTAGTCACACTTCCGATAGCTCCATGGTTCATTCAGCCACTGAGTTGCTAAATAAAATGTACACCTATGACTACAGTGAGTTGCTCCACTGTAGCGTGTCGATCGGCCCTCAGGCACATTCGAAGTCGACGTTCACCTCTCACAGAAATGGCACGCGGTGCTCTGCAGTTTCCACATCGCTTATTCGCAATGGTGCTATTTCTCCTATCACGATACTCTTTAACCACAGCAGCACGCGAACAGTTCACAAACTGCACTGTTTCAGAAATACTGCCACCCTTGGCCCGAAAGCCGATAATCATCCCTTTTTGCAAATCTGATAATCGCACCTTTTATCCATGACAGCAACGAGTGATACGTTTTTCAGAATGCCTATCTTATATATATATATATATATATATATATATATATATATATATATATATATATATGGGATGTAAGGTCAGGTGATGCGTAACATCACAGCCTCTCCTTGACAAATGTCAACCCCGCCTTCTCGTGGTGCATCCTGTTCCCACTAAAGGGGCTCTGACGACCGCCAATAGCGGTATAACTATACCATCGGGATTAGAGGAAATTCTATCCCACACTCACCAACCCGCTTGGCCAGCGTGGTGAGTTATGGCCAAACCCCTCCAAAATGACTCCACAACTTAAATCTTGGCCCTCAGTCTCCGGCAGCTGGAATGTACCTGGCCAAGGCAGCGGCCAGTGCGACATGAAGTCAGAGGGTGCTAAGAATCCCCGGAGGACCGGACTAGGCTGCCATCTGATGCTGACCTTGGCAACGTACAATGGACGCTCCCTATCTTCTGATTCTCCCTATCTTCTGATTCAAGGCTTCTTGAATTGGAAGAGGAACTACAAAGGATCAAGTGGGACATCGTGGGGCTAAGTGAGGTAAAGAGAAAAGGAGAAGATCTCATCGAACTGAAAAGTGGACATCTCTTCTACTATCGTGGGACAGATACTGGCAGAACTAATGGTGTTGGATTTATAATAAACAAGAAACTGAAGGATAAAGTGGTAGAAGTTGAAAGTTCCTCTGACAGAGCTGCACGACTCGTTATCCAACTATCGAGAAGATACCAGGCTCAGATTATTCAAACTTATGCACCCACCACAAGTCATCCTGAAGAAGAAATTGAAGAATTTTATGAGGAAATTTGTCATCTAAATAATAAAGGTAAGCAGCACTTGAAAATAATTATGGGAGATTTCAATGCAAAAATAGGGCAACGGCAACAGAATGAAACTTCAGTAGGTAAATTCGGTCACGGCAACAGAAACCAGCGTGGAAATACTCTCGTTGAGTTTGCAGAGGCAGAAGGGTTTTTCATCTTGAACTCCTTCTTCAAGAAAAAGCCACACAGGAAATGGACATGGAGACATCCAAATGGGATGACAAGTGAAATTGATTTTATTATGTGTAACAAAAAATTCGTCATAGAAGACTGCAGTGTGCTAAACAAGTTCAACACAGGCAGTGACCATAGATTGGTGAGAGGTAAGATGCACCTCAACACTAAATTCGAACGTAGCAAGCTCATAAGACAAACAAAATGTATTGACATAACCAAACTTAAAAAACACCATAATACCTTCAAGTTGGAACTGAAGAACAGGTTCTCTGCTTTAGAAGGCCTAACATCGGAAGAAGTGAACATCTCTGAAGGTAACAGAAAAATAACCAAAGCTCTTATGGAAACAGCAACAAAATTAGCTGGGTCTAAGAACAAGTTGCATGTAAATAAATTATCAGGAAAAACGAAAATGTTGATGCAAAAAAGAAGAGAGATGAGGACAACTAAAGAAGATGTGACTTCCAAAGTGGAATATATAGAGCTATGCAAGACAGTACGAAAAAGTATCACTGAAGACGTAAGAAAATACAACTGTGAACTAGTGAGGAAAGCAATTGAAAACAACCAAAGCCTAAAGATAGCAAAGGGACATCTCAGTAAGGGAAGAAAACAGATTATGGCACTGAGAAAAGAAGATGGTTCTGTAACAAGAAATAGAGGCGAAATTCTGACAAGAGTGAAAGATTTCTACTCCAAATTATATGAAAGGGATGATACATGCACTCCAGACATCATGAAAGATACCAGTACCAGAGTTCCTCCAGTCCTTCCAGCAGAAGTTGCACATGCAATCAAGAACATGAAGCGGGGAAAAGCTCCAGGAGAAGATGGAATTACTGTAGACATCATACAAGAAGCAAGTGGAGATATCGAAACAGTACTCGCCCAAATTTTCACTCGATGCCTTAATGAAGGAAAGATTCCTGAGGATTGGAACACCGCTACAATGATCCTGCTACATAAGAAAGGTGACATTGAGGATCTCGGAAACTACAGACCTATCAGCCTCCTCTCAGTGGTTTATAAAATCTTCACTAAAGTTCTTTCACACCGCTTGAAGGTAACACTGGACATGGCTCAACCGAGAGAACAAGCTGGATTCAGGAGTGGCTACATCACAATAGATCATATCCATGTGCTGAGAGAACTAATTGAAAGAGCGAGGGAATATGAACTTCCATTGTGCATGGCTTTTATCGATTATGAAAAAGCCTTTGATTCGGTGAAACCATCAGCAGTTACAATGGCTCTGAAAACCTGCGGTATTGAAGATGCATACATTAATATTATTAATAACATCTATGAAAATGCAAGTGCAAAGATTCGGCTGTTTGAAAATACAACACACATAAAAATTGGAAAAGGAGTGAGACAAGGTGACACCATATCTCCGAAGCTCTTTAATGCCACATTGGAGGGTGTTTTTCAGTCACTGAGCTGGGAAAATAAGGGGATAAAGATTAATGGAGATTATCTAACCCACCTTCGTTTTGCTGATGACGTAGTCATTTTTGCAACTACCCCATCAGAGCTGCAGAGTATGATCCAGGAACTTGCTGACAAGAGTAAAGAAGTGGGATTAAAAATGAACTTTCAGAAGACAAAAGTGATGTTCAATGCTTTTACAAGAAATGAAGATTTATCGATTGATGGAGAAAAGCTGGAGATAACAGATACGTACGTTTATCTTGGACAGCAGATATCAAGTGAGGGTCACATTGATGAAGAAATTAATCGGCGTACAAAACTTGCCTGGAGAGCTTTTGGAAGAAACAGCATAATTTTCAAGAGCAATATGCCATTATGTCTTAAAAGAAAAGTGTTTGATCAATGCATCCTTCCAGTGCTTACGTATGGTGCAGAGACGTGGACCTTAACTAAAAGAGACATACAAAGGCTGCAGACAACTCAAAGCAGCATGGAGAGGTGCATGTTTGGTGTAACCAGGAGAGATAAGAAGAGGAACTCGTGGATCCGAAAAATGACAAGAGTGGAAGACATCATGATCAGAGTTAAATCCCTGAAATGGCAATGGGCTGGACATACTGCCAGAAGGACAGATCATCGATGGACAGCCGAAATTTTAGATTGGATTCCAAGGGACAGGAAAAGACCCAGAAGAAGACCACATGGGAGATGGGTGGATGAAATTCGAAAGTATGCAGGGGTGACATGGAGGAGACTGGCACAAGGCAGACCGTTGTTTAGGAAACTTGGGGAGACCTTCGTCCAGCAGTGGATTGATAATGGTTGACAATGATGATGATGATGATGATATATATACGTTTTCAGCGCACCTTATAAACCCTCCAAGCCAGGTCACAACACGCGCCTTCTTGCATTGGCTACGTACTGTTGACATCAGAAGTAGGAGGTGGTCAAAATAATGTGACTCGACTGTGTATTTATCATACATGAGGCTAAAGAAGGAAGACAAAAAGCTGAACTTTTTAACCGAGTAAAAAATCACAACGTGCTGCGAAAAAATGTGAATACAACATAGCATGAGCAAGGCAGATTTGTTCACCTTAATGTACATCTATAAATATTAAACTGGAGCATATCACTCTATTGAACATACACTGCTGGTCACCCAAAATGCAACACCAAGAAGGACACGAGATAGCAACGCCATATTTACAGGACACATAACAACAGATACAAAGATGAAACGATTGAGTTTACAGGCACGTGCGACTTGAAGAACACGCAGACATCAATAGTTCGTGCGGCCCCCATGGCTGGCAATAACGGCCGCTACACGCCGCGGCATCGAACGAAGGAGGCTTTGGATGTGGGCTTGGTGTATGTCGGTCCAGGCTGCTTCCACACGTTGCCACAGTTCATCAGGCGTAGCCGCGGGTGGTGCTTGTCGGGCCACTCGGGGACGATCAGCGACCAGACGTGTTCGATGGGCGACATATCGGGAGAACAGGCGGACCACATCAGCAGTGACACCTGGTGGGCCGTAAGGACTTGTTGCACGATGCGTGCCACGTGCGGGCGCGCATTATCCTGTTGAAACGTGGCCGCTGGCAAGTGCTGCAGGTAAGGGAGGACTACAGGCTCCAAAACGCCGGAGATGTAGCGGTGGCTGTTGAGTGTATCGGCGATGCGTACCAGAGGGGGTGCGAGTGTCATATCCAATTGCGCCCCAAACCATAACGCCAGGCAACGGACCAGTATGGCGATTCATAATGCAGGCATCATTATGTCAGAAGCGGAATTCGTCGGAGAAGACAGTGTCGTGCCATTCCCTAGTCCAGGTGCGGCGTTCAACGGCCCACTGCCCCCGCACTCGCCCGTGGTGCAACGTCAATGGTAATTGGAGCAATGGGCGCCGTGCGACAAGTCCCGTCTCCTGCAGACGACGTCGAACGGTAGGTGCTGAGACAGGTTGTTGCGCAACACACCCTAATTCCTACGCTAACGTTCGTGATGTGATGGTGCGAGCCGTCAATTCCCGCCACACAACATACCGTTCAAGACCAAAAAACGACCCCTTGCCCCTAACTTCCCAAAATTTCTCTCCATTTTCGCTTCGATTTTGAGATTGACCCAAATCACAAAAAAGAAAAAAGCAGAATTACGCGATTCCCCGGAGGTATCTTCTGTATTATTTATGAGGAAATTCAATGAAATTTGCGGAGGTTTATTATTTCATTACTTATGTAACATGAGCAGAAGAAAATCATACTCTTATAAATTTCATACGTTTATATAATTATTTTATAATTTACACCAAAGATCTGTTTATTGAACAAATATTTAATGTATTTTGCTTAAGGCATGCGGCATTTTAACATGGAGTATTGCCACTCCTGGTAGCCATGAAGCCCAAGCAACGACTCCTCATACTATTTATGAGGATATGAAGTCTTAATGAACATTCCTATACACAAGAGCTGTTCTGAGACCTTGAAGGCCGCCCCGGTGGCACAGTGGTCTAAGCGATGGCCTCTGATCATTCGTTCGAACGGGGTCCGCGTTCGAATCCCGGTGATGCATGGATGTTGTGTTTGTCTTACGGCACTGGCTCTCTCCCTTCCCTGGAACCAGTGACCCTAAATTAGGGACGGGCGACTGCTTATAGCCCATTGAGTTGCTCACGGTGGTCGTTAAACCTCCAATCGAAAAAAAAAAAGTGTTCTGGAAGGCAGCTGTAAAGCTCCACTGCCCTAGATCATACCATACATGCTGGGTGCGATTGAGGTCAGGAATCTGGGTAGCCATTCCAATCAACAAAAGTCTTCCTCATTGAGAAACTCGTCAAACAAATGATCCCGATGAGGTTGGGTATTATCTTTTGTAAGAATAAAATTGTACCAACGCAACAACGCCTTCCCTCAGTGACCAGACACATGAGTTCAAAATCTCGTCTTTGTATCTCAGAAGAGTAACAGAGTGACTGTGAAAGATGGGTAGACCCGTGCGCTCGTTGGACCCAATTCCTGCCCATACCATCAGGCCACCTCTACCACAGTAGTACCCTTCGCTGATGTTAGAGGAGGGGTCTCAAACTCAGACCTTTGGAAGGGCCACTTTCTAGTTTTGAAGAAACTTAGGCGGCCTCATGAATATTAATAAATTTCTTATGAATAAATATCAACTGTACAAAGCTACTCCAATGGCTTCGCACTAGAGTGTAATATTATTTGTAATTATTAATAAATAGTAAAAACAAATGCTTCATCAATCACTGAAAACAATCACTTTTACGTAATAATTATTTTCACTTAAATCTTAAAACAATCACATTTTACCAAGTGAACATGGTACACGGTACAGAAAATGTTATATGTTCTGACCAGAAACTTGGGCTAGCTTTTGTGTTTCTAACTTATCGATATTTGAAAAAATGTCCTTTTAACATGCTACTTTTAAAAGTGAGCATAAGTGACTGCCACTTAATCTATTCCTTTCAAGACGTGGTTCATTCTTGAAAACAACTATTTACAGTTGTTTTTGGTTCATTTGAAAACAACTACACTGGTGTGCAAAAATCAAGGACGAAGAGGGAAAATTAGCATAACAGCGGAACGAGCAGACAGAACGGACCGAACGACCACTCAGGAGATACACTACGGCCCGGTACGGTAGGGCATGCGCATATATGCAGCATGACGGAGGGGGGGGTCGGAAGGGTATAAAGCACAAGGGAGGTAGGTGTACGCTCAGCCATTCGGTCGCGCGGGTGGCCGAGTGGGCAACGTTCGTGACTGCCACGGGAGGGGCCTCAGGTTCGATCCCAGGTAGGTACGAACGCTCGATCCACTAAATATCCTCCGTGCGTCAGATGGGCACGTTAAGCCGTCGAACCCCGGGTACTGTCCCCCCGGTAATAAATAAGGGCGTCTTCCTCCCCTTTTCTACTTCGCTTTCGTGTCACTTTCCTATCGGGCGCTCTAGTCCAAATCTCCTAGCTTCCTATTTCTAAGGGTTGTTTAAGACCTGCATGGGGTCAGACACTCCCTTCCTAAAATCCTCTACATATGATCATCATCATGCTCAGCAATTCGGTGAAAGCTATTGCACGGTGTACATCGGTTTGAACGACGTCGAGCTGCTCAATAAAGTGCCTTTGTATTCTTTGGATTCCTTGTTTGGACGGTTTTGCTCACTTGTCCCATATTCTTAGATCTTGGGGATCTTATGGTATGATTTGAGTCGATGTGGAGCACTTCTGAACGACGTTACATTCGAAAAACCGCCTCGTCCTTAATTTTTGCACGCCAGTGTATTTCGCACAACATGTACTTGGTTCATTCTTGAAAACAACTGTTTGCATGAGTATGTTGTTCCGAACATAGACAGAACCCGTGCAGCTAGGTTATGAATATTTACGTACTTGTCCTTTGAAACTAACTGGCAAAACTCTGTTAGATTGTAACTGTTGAATTTTGCTTTTAAAGAAGAATCACACTAAACGTCTGTTAATTTAAGCTGAAGTTCTTCAGATGCGTTGTCAGCATTACAGAAAAATGGAGACTTGAATTTAATGAAAATATTTCCATGTCTTTGAAACATTTAAACCGCCTGTTAAAATCCTCTTTTAACATAGCTATCTTCGCAGAAAATTCACAAAAGTTGATTTCTTCTTCTTCAGCTGAAGCTTTTAAAATGGGAAAGCGAGCAAGATTACATGAACTGAGCTGAGCTTCCCAAAGCTGAAGTTTCCTCTGAAATGCGTTAACATTATCAATAATACAAGTAACTAGATTATTTTGGTCTTGTAGTTTGATATTCAAATCGTTTAAGTATCCCGTTATATCTGTGCTGAATGCTAGATCATGAAACAATTTCAGATCATCAAAAAGCGAGATGTCTTGATTTTTATTTTCAAGGGAAATCTTTATTTCATCTCTCAAATCCCAAAAACTTGTTATTTATAAAGAGGATGGCTTTGCTAAGGATTACTATGTTTATATCATATTTAATATATTATAATATACTTAAAAAAAGGGTGATTTATTTTAATTTTGTAATAATTCACGCAAGCCGCTAGTTGAGACCAATGCGTTAGAGAAGATGTTGCGGTTTGTGACGTGCCTGCCCCGCAGGACGCACACGATATAAAGGCAGATAGCAGCGATAACGAACGTCCTCATAGCTCAATTGGTAGAGCGACTTATTCTGGAATAAGCGTACTCGTGTTCGATTCCCGGCGTGGACCAAAAATGACGGAGAAATTTACTTCGTTATAATGGCGCCCGAACTTCCCGGATGACCCGGCCGTTCAAGATCTCGCACTTGTGGGATGTTCTTTCCACACCGCGAGATAGGAAAAATAAGAGAATCCCTTCTCCAGCCCTTCGAAAAATAAATGTGTGTGACGTTGCATTCCACACACCAGATTGACTGGGAGTTCTCAAGAGCACGTTCTACAGAGGATGGCTGCCTACGGCGATTCATGGTCACGGCTGGGCCATGCCCCCGGCCCTCTTTCGGGGGGGGGGGAAATGTGATGTACCTGCCCCGCAGGACGCACACGACATAAAGGCAGGTAGCAGCGATAACGAACGTCCACGTAGCTCAATTGGTAGAGCGACTTATTCCGTAATAAGCGTACTCGGGTTCGATTCCCTGCGTGGACCAAAAATGACGGAGAAATTTACTTCGTTATAGGTTCCCTAGTCCTTTCCAGAATGCGTCACGAATCGGTACGTAAATGGAATCGCGATTTTTCTGTGAAAAAAACATTCACTCACTGATCTGGACTCCAAATGTGTCATTGGCGACTCCATGTTAAAAACGAGTCTGGACTCCAAGTGTGTTGTTGGCAACTCCATGTCAAACGAGCCTGGACTCCGGGTGTGTTGTTGGCGACTCTCCATGTTAAACGAATCTGGACTCCAAGTGTGTTGAGTGTTGTTGTTGATTCCATGTTAAACGAGCTCGGACCCAAATACATATATACTGCATATAGCAATAGAGTCAACCACAAGTAATTTACATTCCTAATAAAATACTATCGAAATAACACCCTAAAACTCCTGAAAAGTGAATTAAAATAGTTAAATACAAAAAGATAGATATTAGAAAAATCCATACATTTTAATATTTGTATTTAACATTTAATTCACTTTTCATGATTTTTAGGGTATTATTTCGATAGTATTGTATTGGGAATGTAAATTACTTGTGGTTGACTCTATTGATATACTGATTATGTTTGAAACATGAAGCTAGACGCAGTTTTGCAGTGATCATGTTACATTGCTATACTTTCTACTGATATTTTTAAGCCTTGTGATATACTTAATACACACAATTGACGTGAACTAGGAGCATCAAACAGAAGACATCGCTCTTTGCACGTTTATAAGTGAGTCACGCAAAAATTATCATCGGCCGCCAACGGGAATCGAACCCAGAGTCTTCCACTTACGCGCCGGAAATGCTGCCACTGCACCACAGCGGCCTGGAATTTTGCAGACTCACATACGACTAACAGCCAAACCAAATGGCAGGTTGCTTCTTGGAGCCCCGCACAATGCTGAGGATTCACCAAAGATGGAAAGCAACAACTGAACAAATAACTAGGAGGCGTTTGAATAATTAATACACACAATTGACGTGGACTACGAACATCAAACAAAAGTCATCACTCTTTCCACGTTTATAAGTGAGTCACGGAAAAATTATCATCGGGTGCTACCAGAAATGGAACCCAGGGTCTTCCACTCACGCGCCGGACATGCTACCACTGCACCACAGCGACCTCGAATTCTCCAGACTCACATACGAAAATTCAAGTTGGCTGTGGTGCAGTGGCAGCATGTCCGACGCGTAACTGAAAGACCCTGGGTTCGATTCCCGGTGGCGGCCGATGAGAATTTTTCCGTGACTCACTTATAAACGTGGAAAGAGCGATAACTTCTGTTTGATCTTCTTGTGATATACAGTGTATATATATATATATATATATATATAGCTGAAAAACCAAATAGAAGCACCAAGCAAAAAATAACTTTGAAATTCTAAAGCCCCAGAGGCTGCATAAAAGAAAGATCAAAACATAATACGTAAAAAATGCTAAACACGAAGCAAAATAAAAAAAAATTAAGAGAAAAAATAAAGCAATATTGAAATAGAGAACATAACGGCTGGCATCAGCGGTGTCATGCTGTGGGCGATGTTTTTTTGGGACACTTTAGGCCCTATGATCCCAATAGCATAATCCTTGACAGCTGTCAGGTATTTGCACATCGTTGCGGACCAAGTTCACTCATTCATGGCAACTATGCTCCCTGCTGGTGATGGCCATTACCAACAGGATATAATGCGCAATGCCACACTGCCAGAATCGTCAAGGAGGGGTTCAAGAAACATGCTGGTTACTTTCTGTTAACGCCTTGGCCTCCAAACTCACCTAACATGAACCCAATCGAACATTTGTGGTTCGACTTGGAAAAGGGGTTCGCGCTAAATTACCATCACCCAGAAATGTACGCGTACTGGAAGACCTACTGTTGGCATTATAGTACCAAATACCCCAAGATAGCTATCGCTACCTCACCGAATCAATGCCTCGCCGAGTGGCTGCTGTCTTGCAGGCTAAAAGGGGTCCTACAGCTTATTAGGTAGGTGGTCATAATGCAATGGCTTATCGGTGTATCGTTTGTGTGCAACTTACCTAGTTTGGTAACATTGGACATGCAGTTCCCGATGGACTCTTCTAGGGTCAATAGCCGTTTCAGTGGTTTGTCCGACGTTGCTGGCCAGATCTCTAGCAGTGGTCGTGCCTGTCTTCTCCACATTCTGCAATAAGCTTTGTTTGGCACCATCACTCAGTTTATGCGTCCTCCCAGAGCGCGGCTTCGCTGTAGTGACACCATCTGCGTTACATCGTTGAGTTACATCAGCATTCCCGGAAGTTGACAGAGCCATCGTTATCCGACAAGTACGCTACCTACAGGGGTTGTCCAAAATAATGGAAACACCTTGAAACAATAGATGTTACGGACCTAATATGGTGTGGGAACACCCTTGACATTTAAAACTGCTTGAATCCTCCTTGAAATGGACGCATACAAGCCCTGGATGGTGGTATGTTGTACCATTCGTCCTGCAGAAACTGCTCCAATACCTTGAGAGACGCTGGAGGAGGATAACGGGATCGCACTCTGTTTTCTAACACAGACCACAGGGGCTCAATGATGTTTAAGTCCGATGATTGTACAGGGCAGGGAAGGTGTGCAACTTCATCCTCATGTTCATTAAACCATGATTGAACAGTTCGACTTCTGTGAATCGGGGCATTATCATCTTGAAAGGTTCAATCCCCTGACGAAAGCAATGTCTGGGCCATTGAATGCACATGGTCGGCCAAAAGAGCGACATAGTCACCGCTAGTGATCCGTCCGTGTAAGGTGATAACGGGACATGCTGCAAACTACGAGATCATGGCCCAAACCATTACGGAACCGCCCCCATGCTTTACTGTAGGAAGGAGACAGTCTGGGTTGTAGGCCTCTGCGAGGGTTCATCACACGTAAGCCAGTCTTGCGGTGGGGAATAGTGAGAAACTTGATACATTTGAAAACAAGATATGTTTCCAGTGATCGCCGTCCACGTTTTGTGTTCCAGGCGCTACTGTAGTCTCCGTTTCATATTCACCTGTGACACCTTGGGTTTGGCAATCGCAGCTTTGTCGCAAATATTGTACTTAAGCAACTCCCTTCGCACGGTGTGGGTCGAAACCGGGTTTTAGAGATGTGCATTGCCGCCCCCGGTGGCGTAGTGGTCTAGGCGATGGCCTCTGATCATTCGTCCGAAGGGGTCCGGGTTCGAATTCCCGGTGAAGCATGGATGTTGTGTTTGTTTTACGGCACTGGCTCTCTCTCCCTTCCCTGGAACCACTGACCCTAAATTAGAGACGGGCGACTGCTTATAGCCCATTGAGTTGCTCACGGTGGTCGTTAAACCTCCAATCAAAAAAAAAAAAAAGATGTGCATTAAGCTCAGCAGTCACTTTCGTTGCCGTGGTCTTCCTCCTTGCGGTCAAAATCCTCTTTAATGTCGTGTCTTTCGCAGTGAGTTTATTTTCCTTCCACAGTTGTGTCTCGCAGAAGGTGTTGTGCCGTGGACATTGTATACTGTCATGACCTTTGACACGGTACCTCTCGATACCCCCAATACCTGTGCCACTGTGGTTACCGACGCACCAACCATACGGGCTCCTACAATCTGCCCCCTTTGGAACTCCGACGGGAAACTCATTGTGGCTTCACCTGGAATGAAATTATGCAAACGCCGATTTACAATGCAATCACAGAGACCCTTAAGACTATAAGTAACGCTTTTTGTAAAAGAAAATTGTAGCTACGTGTTCGTTTTACTCAAAAAGCAGAGCATGCCAAAGTCACTGTTTTCAGCGAGGTGTTTCCATTATTTTGGACAACCACTGTATGTCTCATAGTAAACTGGAATCCAGGCGCATCTCTGAGAAGTGATCTTAAGCCCTCGGATTTAGTTGTAAGTAAAATCCTATATTTTACATTCTGTTACAATGATAGTGAACGCTAAATCACCATCTCTAGTTGGTATACTTTCTGGGACTCTCTCTAATCTGTATACCGACTGGGTAACATTTGAGTATACGAATCAGAGGTGGTACCACTGACGGCATCCTTGTAATTATATAATGAAATAGCCTTATGTTTTATTCCTGCTTTTAAGCGAGGGGAAATATAAGACTTCCAGGGCTGAAAATAAACTGCTGCAAGCGGAAATCTCACGATGTGCAATTTCGTTCACACGTTCGGTCCTCTTTGTAAATCCATCATAGAGTTAAACCAATTTTCTCTTTAGTAATTTCTTGAACAAACAATATCGCTAAACGCGCATCTCTGTTCAATGGAATTCTACAATGTGATTTTATGAAGTCTTTGCAATAAATACGGCGTCTTTTACTGCAGTATCAGTGAACTGATATTTATATTTTCCTGAAAAAGATATAGAAATTCGAGTAAAACATTTTTACTTCTTCTTTGCAAAGGCTGAAATGCAGAAGCTGATATAAGAGCTTTTATTCTATGTTCGTGTATAAAATAATCTAAGCGCACGTGCTGAGAATGGTCATAGGATTTTGGTCTTTCTTTTGTGTGGCTTATTATCAGAGAATATGTATGCGTGCGGTATTCATTAACGTTATACTGGCAAATTGTTTCTGTACGTTAGTTGGGAGATAAAGGAGCTCAAACAACTCGTTAACGCATTCGCTAGCTGAAAGAATCGATTTCGGCTTTTTGAAGAAGTGTGGTGTCACGAAACTATGTTGAATTTGTGATACGTAGAACATCAGCTGCAACAACACTGGAACAAAGAATCCACGAACCGTTTTGACTCAGCAGAATACTATCACAGCACAGATAGAGCGAGAAATAGAAGGCATTTTAAAATATTTTGTTCCAAATTATCTACGGGTTTGGCAATTAAGCCTCCGAGCTAACCTCTATTGATAGCGTCTGAATAATCTTTTAACGTAAAATTGCTTATGAAATGTGTATTCAGGGGGTATATTAACTACAAAGGTATTCTGAGATTTTAGCAAAAAGCTTCGAGAATGCTTCTTTATGAGTACAACAACGTGATGAGAACAATTGTTCACCTTTAACTGCCAAAAAATATTCATCATTCTTGTCCACGCGCGATAAATGAAAAATATGTTAATGAAGTACTGATTTCAAATGAAATCATGAAGGGGTTGCACAGAATAATATGAAAACCTAGGAAAAGAAGGTTTTACGTACCTAATTGGCATCCTTTGGCATTTAACTTTGGTGTCATGGACTCATACAAATTCTGGATGGTGGTTAGTGGGATTTTACACCATTCTTCATGCAGAAACTGCTTCAGGTCCTTGAGAGAGGCAGGAGGAGGATAACGTGATCTTACACTGTTTTCCAACAAAGACTACAGTGGCTCGATGATGTTTAGGTCTGGTGATTGGGGAGGCCAAGGAAGGTGTGAAAGTTCGTCCTCATGTTCTTCAAACCATGATTGGACATTTAGATCTCTGCGAATTATTCGGGCGTTATCATCTTGATAGATGGCATCCCCTGCAGGAAACAATGCCTAAGCCATTGGATGGACTTGGTCGACCAAAATGGTTTCATACGACCTGCCAGTCATCCGTCCTTTCAAGGTGATCAAGGGACCTGCTGAAAACCACGATATGACCCCACAAAGCATGACAGAACCACCACCATGCTGCACTGTTGGGAGCAGACAGTCTGGGTTGTACGCTTCTGACGGTGTTCTACACACGTAAACACGTCCTGCGGCGGGGAATAATGTGAATGTTGATTCATCTGACTACATTACATGCTTCCATGCATCAGCATTCCACGTTGTATGTTCTGGCAACACTGCCATAGCAGTTGTGTATTCACCCGGGTCATCAGAGGTTTTGCAATAGCAGCTGTGCCATGAGTATCTTGTTTATGCAGTTCCCTACGCACTGTTTTCGTTGATACTGCGGGTCTGGAGATGCAAATTGAGCTCCGCACTAATTTTCGGCGCCGTGGTCTTCTTATTACGGGTAACAATCTTGATTAATGCTCTCCTGTCTCTATTGGTCAGGGTCATTTTCCAGAAGTTCTTGTGTTTCGCAGACGAGGTTTTGCCATGAACACGGTATGCTGCCGTGACGCTAGACAGTTGCTTTCGATACGCCCACTAGCCTGGCGACTGTTATCACAGAAGGCACCAACTAGCCGGCCACCAACGATTAGCCCTCTTTCGAAGCCGTTAGGTCGCTCATTTCATCGTCACCCTGAAAGAAGTTTTGCAACAAGACACTTTAAATTCACTTAAACAGGACCTGGAGGTTCTAAACAAAGCTATTACAACAGAAAAGTGGTGGATACCTTTACGTAGTACGACGTACGCAGCTGCATTAAAAGTCACGTCTGTGAGCGTGATGTTCACTTTTTTTTCCAGCCCTTGTATATTTAAATTCTTTTACTCGGTGAAGGAAATACTATGAATTCCATGAAATTATTTCGGTACACTTTATACACTGAGTGGACAGAAACAATGAGATACCTACATAATAACGGGTAAGCTCACTTTTCTCCCGGATAAGGGCAGTCACACGGCGAGGTATTGAATGCAAAAGGCCACGAGAGAGTTCCACAGATAGCTTTCTACCCATGCCTACTGCACCGTTATTCATAATTCATTCGCATTCCTGGGTCGAGGGTCTAAGCTTGAATGAACCTTCCCCACCGTATCTCAATTTCAGTCATCTAAAGATCTTGTTAGTTTCTGCATCGTAATCATTTTTTACATAAATACTTTTTATAACAAAAGAAAATGTTTAGCATTGCCATCTACTGTTGTTATTGCTTTATTTACGCTTTCCAACCGTAGGTTGAAGAAGCGTATATGATCCAGCTTTGTCCGTCTGTCCGCTGTTTGGCCGTCTGTCTTTCCGCATAAATAACTCGCGTAAAAAATGGTTCGATTTCGATGGAATTTTAGTATGTGGTAGGGGACCACCTGGGAACAAACCGTATTGAAAATGGGCGAAATGGGGTCAAAGGTCACGACATAGCAGCGGGGTCCATTCCATTGCCCTTATGCGTCATAACGTGCGTAAATATGGTTCGATTTCAATGAAATTTTAGTATGTGCTAGGGGACTACCTGGGGACGAATGCTGTTTAAAACGGGCGACGTGGGGTCAAAGGTCAGGACATAGGAGCGGGATGCATTCCATTGCTCTTATGCGTCATAACTTGCGTAAAAATGGTTCGACTTCGATGTTATTTTAGTATGCGGTACGGGATCACCTGGGAACGAACCGTATTGAAAATGGGCGAAATGGGGGTCAAAGGTCAGGACATAGGATCGAGATCCATTCCATCGCACGTATGCGTTATAACTTACGTAAAAATACTGTGACTGAGACAAAACTTTATTATGTTGTTCTAGAAGTATACTTTACCGATTCTGTTGAATACCATCGAAATGGGGTCAAAGGTCAGGTCATAGGAGCGAGATTTATTCTATAGCCATTATCCTCATAACTTGAGTAATAACTTGAGTAATGATTTCTGGTATGTTGGAAAGCGTATCATAATCAATGCTTTGCATCATTTTACTAACTTGTTTTAGTGGTTTAGAACATTTTACAGAGTTATAGCAGAATCTACAACCCTATTATAACAACAGAAAAAGACCAAAAACTAACTTTCCTAGACATTATCATAATCAAAGTATAGAACTGAGACGACAATAAAGTCACATAAATCCGTAACTGTTGTAGTAAGAAAGAGTATTTTAATTCACCGAGCTTTCCGCCTGCCAACTTGAGGATTTGTTATATATAAGTTACACTTGTGTAACGACGCTTTGTCAAGATAAGTAGACTTGTGTAACTTTCTCCTGCCAACTGAAGGCTTTGTCAAGATAAGTGACAAAGCCTCCAGTTGGCAGGCGAAAGCTGGATGAATTAAAATACTCTTTCTTACTACAACAATTGCGGATTTATGTGACTTTATTGTCTTTTCAGTTATTTGGGTGTATTTAGTATCTTTCGGACATGTCCTCAAAATAAACAAATTGATGTTACAGTCAGATGGGTGGCAAATTAATCAAGCAAGTGGAAAACATGAAAATTACATCGGTTTCGAACGGGAATCGAACCTGCATCTCCCGATTTACGTTCGAGTATATTGCCGTTACACCACCTAGGAAAAGAAATCTCCAAGCAACTGAGGATGTGTTTTGGGACTCAGATATAACAACGCTCCGCAGTGCGCAAATCGAAGCATATATCATTCTTCATCTCAGAGGAACACAAGCACAAAGCGAATTCCTGAAGAAATAACACTTCAGAAATAAATAATAGACAAATATTGGGTTGATGCATAAGTTCATGCCGTTTTTTTCACCGCACTACAGGAATGTATTACATCAGAAGGGGAAACGGATTCAACCAAATATGTATCCTCTTCATTGTTCACGATGGTGTCCCAATGTCTGGATAGGTCTGCAATGCCATTCTTGGAAAAACGTGCAGGTTTTCCTGCGAAGAAATCATCAAGGAAATTCTGGAGATTAACATCACTGTTGAACATTCTGCCATGGAGTTCATTCGACACAGATTGGAACAGGTGATAGTCTGAAAGGGCAATATCTGGGGAATAAGTCTGATGTGGAAGGATCTCCCATTTTATTCCTGAATGGTCATTTTGGTCATGTTTGCATTGTGAGGGCGGGCGTTATCATGTTGGAGAAGGACATCATGGCGGCGATGTGGCCGTTTCTGCTCAATCGCTCCCTCCACACGGAGGTGTTGTTCACAATAGAGTGCAGCGTTGATGGTTCGATTCCTCGGCAGCATTTCCCAGTGAATAATGCCTTCCATGCCCCACCAGACACACAACATGATCTTCGTAGGATGAAAGTCATGTTTTGGTCGTGGTGTGGGCTTTTTGTTTGGATTTAACCATTCCCTCCGACGCCTGAAATTCACGTACAGGCACTACTTTTCATCTCCAGTAACAATACGTGACAGAAAGGGTTTGTGTTGCTGAGAACATTCGCGATAACGGGCGAGCAGGGAACCATATATGGCAACACGCTGATTCTTGTTGTCCTCGGTGAGAGTGTGAGGCACCCAAAACCCCAATTTCCTGGACCTTTCCCATACGTTACAGGTGTCGCACCATTTTGGCCTGACCACAGTCCATCTCAGTAATCAATTCGCGCGTGGTTGGACGCGGATCCAGGTGGATGAGATGCTTCAAAAGATATTCATCAAACCCGAGCGTGGAGAGTCGTTGAGGTCAAACTTGCCACCTCGGAACCGCTCAAACTATTTGCGGGCTGTCCTCGGAGCAATAATATCCTCCCCCTACACAGCGAAAATGTGTCGAGTGGCCTCGGCGGCTGTGGAACCCTTGTTAAACTAATAGAAAAGCAGATGTCGGAAATGTTCATTCCTTTCTGCTTGGCACTCCATACTTTGGGCCCTGGAAACCAAAAAAAAACATTCGCCACAATCCCACAACGCAATATGATTTTGATACACGATACTACTGGCTACATTTTGATATACAACTGGCCACCTGCACCGTCACTACTGAGCTGGGAAACACTCGTAAAATAAAACGACATGAACTTATACATCAACTCAATAGATGTTACATTTGTCTATCATTTATTTCAAGACGATGTAATTTTCAAGTTTTCTGAAGCTTGTCTATTTGCTTGATTAATTTGGCCCTTGTCTTCCTCTAACACCTATTTGCGATTGTTCTTTTTCCATCTGTAACTGATCATCAAGTTCTGTTCAGACCATACGACCGCTATGTGAGAAGTTCAGGTTCATTGAAACGAGGGGCACGAACTCATAGGCTTTACGCTCTCATTTAGAGCATGCGTACGCTATATAGAAGACCATACCTTCTGCAAACAAAATTACAAGAGTTTCACAGATCCCAAGGACCTAACGGATTTATCCTAAAAGGAGTTTCATAGAGGGGAACAGAACGTTGCTCTGTACCAGAACTGGAAAATACCAAATAATAATAATAATAATAATAAACAGTAATGCCAAGAAGTCTGACGATGGTGTGAATATGTAGAAGGAACATTAAAGCCAAGATACAAATAAGCGAAATATGTATGGTATTTTCAATATTGCTATAGTGCAGGTGAGAAATCTGGAAGCGTGTAATTTGGTGCTTTATAGAATACAGTAGGACGTTCGATAATGTGCTCTACAAGAAACTGATAGCGCCATTAATAAAAAGAAAGCAGTGACATAGAAGAGCCAACATTCAATGCATACCGGATTCCAACCAAAAAATTAATGAGGAAAACTTTTAAAATCCAGAAAGGAGAGAAGAAGAAGGTTTCTTTATTTTCTTGTCTCCTTTTTTTACCCCCAGGGTAAAGAAATCTTTAAGAACATCGAAGACATGGGAAGATTCAAATGAACAAGAAGGAATAGAAAATAATCTTCTTTTTGCAAGCGATGCAGTTTTGATTGCGGAAAGGGAAGTAGATTTGCAAATATTAATTTATCAAAGAAATCTAAGAAGTAGATGCGGTGATGCTGCCTTACGTTGAATTCAGGACGGCCAATGGCAGTGAGCAGAGAAAAATGCGCCTCAAAGATAAAAATTAGAGAAGAAATGACGGAAGAAAGACAAATTCTACATTTATTTAGAATATCTTATTACAGGTGATAGAAAAATCGAAGAACGGAAACCGAAATTCTGAACTTAAACGAAAAGAAAAATAATATTAACATCGGGAAAAATGAATAAAGGTAACACAAGGCTAATATTGCTAATATTTCATATAGCCGCACTCATGTATGAAGAAAAAAGTGAACGATAAATGAAATTATAAGTACCATTAGCCTATAGAAATTAAACAAAAATGTATTTGCAAAAACAAGTTATTTTTATCAGATTCGCTATAATTTTAACTACGAGGGTTGTAGAAAAGGTAGTACAAAAGTGGGCATAACGTGTTTATTAATTGGCAGAGGTCGTTCGAATTGCACATGTTGGTAGAGTAACTCTTACTCTGTAGTAACACGTCTTCCTCATTGCAGTTTAATAATGGATTCCAAGTAGAAGCATTGAGTTCCTGACGAAGGGAGGGTAGGCCCTCCGAGATCCACAGAAAGCTACGGAATGTTTACGAAGATGACACCATTGACCAGAGCAATGTACACAGATGGATGAAGAAGTTTAAAGACGGGGAAGCTAGCATTGAAGACAAACCACGCAGTGGGAGACCATCATCTGCAACCACCGACACGAATCGGCAGCGAGTGGATGAACTGATTCACGCGGAAAGATGAGTCACAATCTGTGAGCTTGTTGCACAACTGGGCTGTGGTCACAGTGCCATACGGAAGATGGTGGAAGACTTAAACTATCGGAAAGTGTCTGCAAAGTGGGTACTACGTAAGTTGACTCCCGTTTTGAACGAGAAAAGGATAGAAGTCTGTTCTGATCTTCTGGAAGCGTTTAAAACCAATGAAAACACGTTTGTTTTCAGATATGGTAACAGGAGATGAAACGTGAGCGTATCTTTACGATCCGAAAGCAAAGAATCAATCCATTGAATGAAGTAACACCTCTTCAACAAAGCCTAAGAAGTTAAAGAGCCAGCGATCAGCACAGAAAATAATGGTGTCTATTTTTTGGGATGACAGGAGTGTCATTCTCCTTGATTTTCTGGAACGTGGCCGTGCCGTGAACAGCGAGCGGTACATTGAAACACTCAAGAAGCTTAGAGAAGCCATAAGAAGGAAGAGACCGAACAAGAATCAGAAAAGGATCCACATTTACCATGACAATGCGAAACCACACAAATTTTTGGCAAGAAATCAGGCGATCAGCAAAATAAGGCTGGTCGGTGGTTCCCCATCCACTGTACAGCCCAGATTTGGCACCTCTGACTTCCACCTGTTGGTTCCAATGAAGGACAGTCTTCGGGGACAATGATTTGATGACACAGATGAGGTGAAAGTGGCTGTGAAGAAGTGGGTACAACACAACAGTCCACACCTGAATTTTGTCTAAGAGGATTCTAGAGTTGGGTTCAACAATGGCGCAAATGCATCGCTTGTGATGGAGAATATGTTGAGTAGTACCTTCGTATAGAGAAAGAGTTACTCTACCAAGATGTGGAATTTGAACGACCTCTGTCAGTTAATGAAAAAGTTGTGCCCACTTTCGCATTACTTTTGGTCCGCCATCACTGAAGTATTTCTCGTAATGGGCACCATTTTTTGCATACCCTCGTCGTAGAACGAGGCCATATATGACACCAGCAACTTCTGCAGTGTTCCTTTGAATTCATCATAGTCGAAGAAACTCCGACCAGCAAGGAACTTCTTCAGATATAAGAACAGGTGATAGTTACATGGCGCTGGACCTGGGTTGTAAAGTGGATTATCCATTTGTTTCCAGTCAAATGACTTGACGAGTGCTTAAGTCTGTGCAGAAATGTAAAGATGGTGAATGTCAACCGGTTTTACATTTCTTGCATTCAAAAATCGAATTATTTCGAATTGTTATTATCTCACAGCCTGCGAGCCGCTCGATCTTCTTCAACATGTAAAACGTATACAGAACAATACTCAGACATGAACTTATGTTCTCGCAATGGCGTCTGAGGCTTGCCCACAAACGAGGGAAGTCAGCACGCATGCGCGATATACGAAGAAGTGCTGAAGCACAAATTTTTCAAACGGTACTTACTTTCTGAATATGTCTCGTATACTGAAAGATGTAGATATTAAATATCAGTTGATGTTCATAAGACAGTATCGTAAATATCAAAACAAGGAAAAACATCACATCATATCTCAGAATATCCAATTTAGAAGGTGCGAAGTTACTGATGCATCAACGGCCTCACTGATATTCCGGCTTATTGCAGCTAAATCAGGACATGTTTTTAATGAAGGATTAAAGACCACCGTGAGTAACTCGATGTCTTTAAGCAATTGGCAGTCCTAAATTTAGGGTCACTGGTTCCAGGGAAGGGAAAGAGCCAGTGCCGTAAGACAAACACAATATCCATGCATCACCGGGATTCCATCCTGGACCCTATTCGGACGAATGATCTAAAGCCATTGCTTAGACCACTGCGTCACCGGAACGGAATGTAAGGAACTGTGCATATGAGTGTATCCTTATACGACTCCGAAACCACAGGAAATCACACAATCACGAAATGTATGTACGTCCCGGTGGAGCAGTTGTCTAACCGACGGCTTCTGACCATTCATACGTGATGGGTCAGGGTCCAAATCCCACTGAGACATGGATGTTGTGTTTGTATTACGCTACTGGCCCTCTACCTTCCCTGGAACCAGTGGCCCTATATTAGGGACGAGCGACTATTCTCATAGCCCATCCACGGTGAGCGTTAAACCTGAGATTAAAGAAAAGTGTGATCATTAAATGCTTTAGATTTCAGGAAGCACAAAGGGTAACATCAGAAACGACCACCGCTGGATCCTGTTAACATAGGTTTCTTTGTGGGATCACTAAATACTTTCGATTTCAGGAAGTACAATGCGTAACATCAGAAATAGAGGTTGTCACTTTCACCGCTGCTTCTCGTTAAGATATGCTTCCTTGTGGGATCACTAAGTGCTTTAGATTTCAGGAAGCACAAAGGGCAACACCAGAAATGGAGGTTACCGCTTTCACCGCTGGTTTCGGTTAAGATATGCTTCCTTGTGGGATCACTAAGTGCTTTAGATTTCAAGAAGCACAAAGGGCAGCATCAAAAATAGAGGTTGTCACTTTCAGCGCTGGTTCCTGTTAAGATATGCTTCATTGTATGATCACTAAATGCTTTAGATTTCAGGAAGCACAAAGGGTAACATCAGAAATGACTACCGCTTGATCCTGTTAACATAGGGTTTTTTGTGGGATCACTAAATGCTTTAAATTTCCGGAAGCACAAAGCGTAACATCAAAAATAGAGGTTGTCACTTTCACCGCTGGTTTCTGTTAAGATATGCTTCCTTGTGGAATCATTAAATGCTTTAGATTTCAGGAAGTACAAAGGGTGACATCAGAAATGGAGGTTTCCACTTTTACCGCTGGTTTCTGTTAAGATATGCTTCCTCGTGGAATCATTAAATGCTTTAGATTTCAGGACGTACAAAGGGTGACATCAGAAAAAGGAGGTAGCCACTTTCTCTGCTGGTTTCTGTTAAGATAAGCTTCCTTGTGGCATCACACAACGTACGATTTCAAATACTGCATCTAAGGTCCTGGCTTGCTTTTCTTATTTCCAAACACAGCATTTGGTGGCATTCTTATCAATATTTATCAATACGAGTATGTTTAAAAAATTCTTTCGTAAGCGGCAAAATGAACTCGGACAGGAAATTTAAAATTATGAAGAATATCTTTTTAGAAAACTAGCTACAACGATACCATTACGAAAGAAAAGCTTAATAATATGTCAGAACACAAAACAAGTGAATGAAATCACGTCGGCCATCAACTGATACCATTGCTGGCCCAGATAAAACTCTTGTTTCTGATTACCAATTAACCTATATCAATATTAAACGACGTATTATCTTTTCGTGAAAGTCGATAATTATCATTCATGGAATAAGGATGATATCTAAGAGATATCTTTCGAATATTGAGTTTAGATACGATTTTAAATATTTCACTGATCTAAATGCAGAAAAGTCATGGAAACTGATTGCAGAGAAATGGAGATCATGAACACACAAAAAATGAAAAATAGCTGGCGTAAGCTATATTATGAATCCCGTGAACCTCCAGTAAGACTTTATGAAAAACAAAAAATGAAGGACGAAGATGATTCGTTATTAGATAAAAATATCGATCTTGTTTGATTTAAGATGCTTATGTAAAAATCCAGCAAGACCGGACAGAATTATTCGCATTTTTCTTTTATTTCGAAGTTTAACGACCATCATGAGCAACTCCCAGGGCTACAAGCAGTCTCCCATCCCTAATATAGGGCCAGCAGTTCTAGGGAAAGAAGAGAGTCAGAGCCATAAGACAAACACACCCCAAATGCCAGACTTGAACAGGCTCCACCCTCGACGAATAGTCAGAAGCCAGCTCTTCAGACCGCTCAGGCACTGTGGCGTCTTCACAATGGAGAGCATCCTTAAGGCTGTCTTTGAATGAGTGTTGGGGCTCACTTTCTGCGATAGATGGCGCAAAAAATCGCTCCTTGGGAGTGGCTCCCAGAAGTTGGCGTCAGTGAATCACTGCAGACCTCGCTATATTCAGAAGGACAGCGATCTCTCGTTGGCTCCACAATGAAAAGACAAAATAAGCGCTGTTACGTTTTAACCAATGACGTTATTTGGGGAGGAGCCCAATAAGCAGGCGGAGCTCGGTAAATAGGCGGCTTTTCTATAGCTCAAATTCAAGGGTTCTCTGCTAATGTGCACATTTTCTCTTCAAAAATAAACATTTAGAGGATTTAAGATGATTTATGGAAGACAAGATTGTAGTAATAGTCTTCGAGAAAATGTGTACAAAAGAATTTACGTTGCAGACATAGGATAAAATTTCTCTTACACTCATTCAAAGACAGCCTTAACGCACAAGGCTGTTGAAAATAAGGAGAATCTTATTGAAACGGTTGAACGTCTCATCTGAACAGTGGGTGAGAGATAGAGATCAATAAGTTAAGATGATTTGCATTTAATCATGTCTTTACCGTTCTTTTCCACGTGACCCTTTCATGTTATGTAAAAGACTAAAAAAGCAATATTGACATGAAGATTCCAAAAACACAGGAAATGTGGAAGTGATTAAATAAGTTGTAAGCCGAAATGTGATACAATAACGCATGAATGTTACGAGTAGGATTGTCGAGATTGCGTCATTCTTTCTCCGAATGAAACGGAGGAAACAGTCGCTGGATCTAGTTAGAGTTCTGAAAGTTGATTTGTTGTGTTAGTCAAAGCAACTCCAGGAAATAATACAAATGAAAAGCTTCATGAAGCGACTGAATTTCTGACGAAAGAAGGAACTGTTTCGAAAAATATTCAAAAGATATATGGTTCTACTCTCTGGAGATTGTACACTGTAGAACAGATTTCAGCGGCTTGATTTACAGAAAAATCTTTTCATTAGAATATTGAGAATTACAGAAAAATCTTTTCAAGTGGATAATGCCCCAAGTCACACTTCTAGAGTCGTACGCCGGAAACTGGAGAAATTAGAAGGGATTACGATCTACCCCATCCTCCGTACAGTCCGAACCTTACTCCATCCTCCGTACAGTCCGAACCTTACTCCATCCTCCGTATAGTTCGAACCTTTCTTCATCTGCTTACCACCTGTTTCGCTCCACGGCGCATTTCCAACAAGGACGGCAATTCATTTCAGTGGTAGATGTGGAATGTGACATCAGAGAGATGCTGTCTTCAGAAGCTCGCAAGTGGTACGGCCGTGGAATCGTGGATCTAGTGCGCTGTCTGCAAAGAACTACACAAAACATGAACCCTACTTTGCAGAATGAGGTAGGCGAGTATGTCTTTCTTGCATCGTTAAAGTTGTTAGCTGCACACGGGACGAAATTTAGACTCATCCCGGTACTTAACGGAAACATAGATCCTAATCCTGTGAAAGACCACTCACCAAAAATCGAAAGAGATTTTATTAGTATCCAGTTGCTTATGTATAACAACACTCATTGAGCCACAACTTCACAGTTCGTCGTATTGAATAATAACAGATCAACTATAATACACAGAGTATCACACACAATTGAGATGCAGATAACATTGGTTTGACAGGTTTGCTTTTCACCTTCTTCTCTCTACACGGAGTTTGTCGTTTCATTTACTCTGTGACAATCTACCAGCCCTTGGCAGAACGTCAGAGATACTTGGTGGTTTCTACATGACGTTCAAATTTTAAAATATACGTAAAAGGTAACCAAATTTATGTCAGAGAATGAAACTAAAAGGAAAGTTAAAGAACTGATATACACTGAAGAGCAATTGAATTAGAGACAGCTGGCGTTATGCAAATGTGGCGCTGTGGGCGGCCCTGTAAATGGAAACGGCATGAAGTATGCAGCGATCCGACAATATAAGGAGTGATAGGACGGGAATCAGTAATAAGAGTCGGACGCAGTATGGGTAATACGAAGGATCTAAGCGTGGGAAATTTGTCGGGGCCCGACGAATGGGTCACTCCATCTCGGAAGTCGTGCAGGCACTGGGAATTTCACGAGCCACTGTGTCACGGGTGCACCGTGAGTACATCGAATCCGGTAAAACCATCCCTGCAAGGGCCAACTGCCGTGGACAACAGCGTGTGAATGAGCGGGGTCATCGTCGGCTAGCTCTCATTGTAACAGCGGATAGACGGGCCACAGTGCAAGAAATCACTCGGCAATTTAACGCTGGTGCACAAAAACGTGTAAGCAGCCACACCATCCAGAATCATCTCCTCGCTATGGGGTACAGAAGCCATCATCCCACGGTGCAAAGATTAGCATGGGCGCGGGAACATCGCCACTGGACCCTTGACAAGTGGGAAAATGTTGCCTGGACTGATGAGTCGAGATTCACTTTGTACATGCGGATGGCAGGATACGAGTACGGCGCAAACCACATGAAGCGATGGATCCTTCTTGCCAGCAAGGTACTCTTCAAGCTGGTGGGGGTGGCATTCTTGTCTGGGGACTGCTTACGTGGGCTGAAATGGGACCCCTGGTACGTGTGACATTGCTCCCGTTTGTGCGTCTTCAACATCCCACTGGAGACCTCATCCTGGAACAAGACAAGGCACCATGCCATCGCTCCCGAATTGTATCCGAATGGTTGGATGAACACTATACCGACGTGACCTCGCTTCCTTGGCCAGCTAAGTCATCTGACCTCAATCCCATCCAGCACATCTGGGATGCCATCGAAAGAGATGTTCGAGGCTCTGACCCCCCCTCCATCAAATCTTCGTGAACTGTGGGAGCTTGTTCAGGGGTCGTGGATCCGTACGGCTTCCCAACGCTTCCGGTGTCTTGTCGAGTCCACGCCGAGACGAATCGCCGCCGTCATTAGGGCGAAAGGTGGTGCTACACGTTACTAGACAGGTATCTCTAATTCAATTGCTCTTCAGTGTACGTCAAAAATCTTGGCCCTCAGTCTCCGGCAGCTGGAATGTACCTGGCCAAGGCAGCGGCCAGTGCGACATGAAGGCAGAGGGTGCTAAGAATCCCCGGAGGACCGGACTAGGCTGCCATCTGATGCTGACCTTGGCTACTTACAATGGACGCTCCCTATCTTCTGATTCAAGGCTTTTTGAATTGGAAGAGGAACTACAAAGGATCAAGTGGGACATCGTGGGGCTAAGTGAGGTAAGGAGAAAAGGAGAAGATCTCATCGAACTGAAAAGTGGACATCTCTTCTACTATCGTGGGACAGATACTGGCAGAACTTGTGGTGTTGGATTTATAATAAACAAGAAACTGAAGGATAAAGTTGTAGAAGTTGAAAGTTCCTCTGACAGAGCTGCACGACTTGTTATCCAACTCTCGAAAAGACACCAGGCTCAGATTATTCAAACTTATGCACCCACCACAAGTCATCCTGAAGAAGAAATTGAAGAATTTTATGAGGAAATTCGTCATCTAAATAATAAAGGTAAGCAGCACTTGAAAATAATTATGGGAGATTTCAATGCAAAAATAGGGCAACAGCAACAGAATGAAACTTCAGTAGGTAAATTCGGTCACGGTAACAGAAACCAGCGTGGAAATACTCTCGTTGAGTTTGCAGAGGCAGAAGGGTTTTCATCTTGAACTCCTTCTTCAAGAAAAAGCCACACAGGAAATGGACATGGAGACATCCAAATGGGACGACAAGTGAAATTGATTTTATTATGTGTAACAAAAAATTCGTCATAGAAGACTGCAGTGTGCTAAACAAGTTCAACACAGGTAGTGACCATAGATTGGTGAGATGTAAGATGCACCTCAACACTAAACTTGAACGTAGCAAGCTCATAAGACAAACAAAATATATTGACATAACCAACCTTAAAAAACACCATAATACCTTCAAGTTAGAACTGAAGAACAGGTTCTCTGCTTTAGAAGGCCTAACATCGGAAGAAGTGGACATCTCTGAAGTTAACAGAAAAGTAACCAAAGCTCTTATGGAAACAGCAACAAAATTAGCTGGGTCTAAGAACAAGTTGCATGTTAACAAATTATCAGGAAAAACCAAAATGTTGATGCAAAAAAGAAGAGAGATGAGGACAACTAAAGAAGATGTGACTTCCAAAGTGGAATATATAGAGCTATGCAAGACAGTAAGAAAAAGTATCACTGAAGACGTAAGGAAATTCAACTGTGAACTAGTGAGGAAAGCAATTAAAAACAACCAAAGCCTAAAGATAGCAAAGGGACATCTCAGTAAGGGAAGAAAACAGATTATGGCACTGAGAAAAGAAGATGGTTCTGTAACAAGAAATAGAGGCAGAAATTTTGACAAGAGTGAAAGATTTCTACTCCAAATTATATGAAAGGGATGATATATGCACTCCAGACATCATGAAAGATACCAGTACCAGAGTTCCTCCAGTCCTTCCAGCAGAAGTTGCACATGCAATCAAGAACATGAAGCGAGGAAAAGCTCCAGGAGAAGATGGAATTACTGTTGACATCATACAAGAAGCAAGTGGAGAAATCGAAACAGTACTCGCCCAAATTTTCACTCGATGCCTTAATGAAGGAAAGATTCCTGAGGATTGGAACACCGCTACAATGATCCTGCTACATAAGAAAGGTGACATTGAGGATCTCGGAAACTACAGACCTATCAGCCTCCTATCAGTAGTTTATAATATCTTCACTAAAGTTCTTTCACACCGCTTGAAGGTAACACTGGACATGGCTCAACCGAGAGAACAAGCTGGATTCAGGAGTGGCTACAGCACAATAGATCATATCCACGTGCTGAGAGAACTAATTGAAAGAGCGAGGGAATATGAACTTCCATTGTGCATGGCTTTTATCGATTATGAAAAAGCCTTTGATTCGGTGAAACCATCAGCAGTTACAATGGCTCTGAAAACCTGCGGTATTGAAGACGCATACATTAATATTATTAATAACATCTATGAAAATGCAAGTGCAAAGATTAGGCTGTTTGAAAATACAACACACGTAAAAATTGGAAAGGGAGTGAGACAAGGTGACACCATATCTCCGAAGCTCTTTAATGCCACATTGGAGAGTGTTTTTCAGTCGCTGAGCTGGGAAAACAAGGGGATAAAGATTAATGGAGATTATCTAACCCACCTTCGTTTTGCTGATGACGTAGTCATTTTTGCAACTACCGCACCAGAGCTACAGAGTATGATCCACGAACTTGCTGACAAGAGTAAAGAAGTGGGATTAAAAATGAACTTTCAGAAGACAAAAGTGATGTTCAATGCTTTTACAAGAAATGAAGATTTATCGATTGATGGAGAAAAGCTGGAGATAACAGACACGTACGTTTATCTTGGACAGCAGATATCAAGTGAGGGTCACATTGATGGAGAAATTAATCGGCGCACAAAACTTGCCTGGAGAGCTTTTGGAAGAAACAGCATAATTTTCAAGAGCAATATGCCATTATGTCTTAAAAGAAAAGTGTTTGATCAATGCATCCTTCCAGTGCTTACGTATGGTGCAGAGACGTGGACCTTAACTAAAAGAGACATACAAAGGCTGCAGACAACTCAAAGTAGCATGGAGAGGTGCATGCTTGGTGTAACCAGGAGAGATAAGAAGAGGAACTCGTGGATCCGAAAAATGACAAGAGTGGAAGACATCATGATCAGAGTTAAATCCCTGAAATGGCAATGGGCTGGACATACTGCCAGAAGGACAGATCATCGATGGACAGCCGAAATTTTAGATTGGATTCCAAGGGACAGGAAAAGACCCAGAAGAAGACCACATGGGAGATGGGTGGATGAAATTCGAAAGTATGCAGGGGTGACATGGAGGAGACTGGCACAAGACAGACCGTTGTGGAGGAAACTTGGGGAGACCTTCGTCCAGCAGTGGATTGATAATGGTTGACAATGATGATGATGATGATGATATATATATATATATATATACAGGGGTTGCCCAAAACAATGAAACCACCTTTAAACAATAGGTTTTACGCATCAAATATGTTACGGGAGCTCCCCCTTGGCCTTCAAAACTGCTTGAACCCTCATTGTAATGGACGCATACAAGTCCTGGATGGTGGTAAGTGGTATGTTGTACCATTCTCCTTGCAGAAACTGCTATAATTCTCTGACAGACGCCGGAGACGGATAACGGGGTCGCACTTTGCTTTCCAACACAGACCACAGGGGCTCCATGATGTTTAAGTCCCGTGATTGTGCAGGCCAGGGAAAGTGTGCAACTTCATCCTCAAGTTCCTCAAGCCATGATTGAACAGTTCACCATCTGTGAATCGGGGCATTAGCATCTTGAAAGGTGCAATCCCCTGACGGAAACAATGTCTGCACCATTGGATGCACATGGTCGGCCGAAAGGGTGACATACTCACCGCTAGTGATCCGTCCGTGTAAGGTGATAATGGGACTTGGTGCAAAGCAATAGATCATGGCCCGAACCATTACGGAACCGCCCCTATGCTTCACTGTAGGAAGGAGACAGTCTGGGTTGTAGGTTTCTGTGGTGGTTCTCGACACGTAAACCCGTCCCGTGGTGGGGAATCGTGAGAAACGTGATTCATCGGAAAACAAGATGTGTTTCCAGTGATCCACCGTCCACGTTTTTATGTTCCTGGCACCACTGTAGTCTCCGTTTTATATTCACCTGAGACACCAGGTGTTTTGCAATCGCAGCTCTGCAGTAAATATTGTGCTTATGCAATACCCTTCGCATGGTATGGGTCGACACTGGGTTTTGGAGATGTGCATTAAGCTCAGCAGTCACTTACGTCGCCGTGATCTTCCTCCTTGCGGTCACAATCCTCTTTAATGTCCTCCTGTCTCTCGCAGTTAGTTTGGTTTTCCTTCCACAGTTGTGTCTCGCAGATGATGTTGTGCCGTAAACATTGCATGCTGTCATGACCTTCGACACGGTACCTCTCGATACCCCCAATACCTGTGCCACTGTGGTTACCAAAGCACCTACCAGATGGGCTCTTACAATCTGCCCTGGTCATCCAAAATGGTGCAGTAGGTCACGGTGTTGAGTCTACCAGGAATTGCGACCAAAGGTCCCGTGTCATACCAGGAGAAACATCCCCATAGCAAAGTTCCACCGCCGCCGAACTTCACAGTTGGCACAATACATTCCGGCAGGAGGCGTTCTCCAGGCAGACGCCAAACCCAGACCCTGCCATCCGAACGGTAGAGGGTGAACCTTGATTCGTCGCTCCAGAGAATCTGTTTCCACTGTTCAATGGTCTACTGTCGAAGTTCTTTGCACCACGTCAGCCGAGCAGCGCTATTGGACTTGGTGATCAGAAACTTGTGGGCTGCAGCACGTCCATGATAACCGAGCAGATGGGCTTCCTTACGTATGGTATTCATCGAAAGAACACTCCCGGATGCCTGTTGAAACTCCCCGCGGATGTGGCCCATCGATTTGGTGCGGTTCTTCCGAATTTCTCTGGCCAGCACCCGTCGGTCTCTAACTCCCAGTTTTGTGAGTCTGCCGGGTCGGGGCACATTCCGACAGTCACCTCTCATCTTCCATTTACCAATCACGCAGGCCACTGTTGATTTTGGGCTCTTCAACTCTCTGGATATGTCACGTATGGATCGGCCATTTCTGTGATACCCGACGATTACACCTTTCTCGAAATCAGAGAGCTCCGAACTGCGTGGCATCCTGCATGCGACTGGTTGCGTTGTTGTTTCCCACACGATATTTAACGGCGGAGGCCGTGACGTGTATCAGGACCGCAGATATCGTCGATTGCAGGGGTGTCCAATTACTTGGTGCTAGATAGTGTATATATTCTTTTGATCTCTTCTGCTCGCTTTGAGTATCAAAGCCTTTTCTGAGTTGGACTTCAATTAAAATGTTGAAGTAACAAAACTATCAAGAGAAGATATCATTTCCTTAAAATAGTTCATTCTCGTCATTACCACTGCCCTCGGTCTGTGACGTACAACCGAGGTAAAGCACGTGTCAAGACGACAAATCTGCAGCGATACATTCCGTCCGTCACGGACAAATTTGTGATTTCGCAGGTCTGCGTACAATCTATAAGCTTAAATCTATTGAAAGATTTTGATAAAAAATGAACAGACCTTTAAGTGCAAATATAGAGCAAAGGATTTATCGGAAAGTAATTGCCAAAATATTTCACAAAAAATAAATAACAAATTGTAAGTGCGACGAGAAAAATAGAATTTCCGAATTTAAATGAAATATATACTTACAAAAAACAGCATTGACTCTATATAAATGACATACCTAAAAGGAAAGAAAGGAATTTTCTGTAAGTTATCTAAGTGTTCAATTGTCACGTTACATATTTCGCAATTAAAAAAGAACAGGAACAAAAACACCATGAAATAAAAGATTAAATAATGATAATTATTATTTTTTTGCGATACACGAAAAGTTTTTAAGTATATTTTGTAATCTTTCGATTTAAGCTGAGTTATTTGAACTGGTAGAAAAATGGTGAATCAGAACGGATAAAAAATATTATTATTGCATTAATAATAAAAGCACAGACATTTTCTGATTAATTCATCACGTAAAAAAATCAACCATTCTCAGTCCGTTGAACCCTGGGTCACTCCGGCATGCTTTTGAATTTCATCCACACATCTACCAGACGCTTTTCTTCTGTTTCTTGGTATCCAATCTAGCATTTTACTTGTCTAGCGATGGTCAGTTCTTCCAACAATATGCACATCTCATTGACCAGAGATATTGGTAAACTGATTTTAAAAATTGTACTTTTTCTTTGAAATGCACTCCAGTCACATTTTATAGCCAGTTAATTCTTCTATTAATAGCCTAACCTATTACCACCGAGCTCACATTGCGGCGTCGTTAATGTTACACAACGATCACTTTTTTACGCTTTCCAACCGTAGGTTCAACAAACGTACATGCTCCAGCTGTGTCCGTCTGTCTGTCTGTCCGTCCGTTCGCACGATAACTCACGTAAAAATGGTTCGATGTCGATGAAATTTTAGTATTTGGTAGGGAACAACCTGGGAAAGAATCCTATTTAAAATGGAAGAAATGGGGTCAAGGGTCAGGACATAGGATCGGGATCCATTCCATCGCCTTATGCGTCATAACTTATGTAAAAATGCTTCGATTGCAACAAAACTTCATCATGTTGTTCCGGAGACATACTGAACCTGTTCCGTTGAATATCATCGAAATGGGTTCAAAGGTCAGGGCACAGAAGCAAGATTTATTCCAGAGCCATTTTCCTCATAACTCGATTAAAAATGCTTCTTTTGCGACAAAACTTTAGTATGTTGTTTCAGAGGTATACTGAACCAATTCTGTTTAATATTCTCGAAATGGGGCCAAAGGTCAGGGCACAGGAGTGAGATTTATTCCACAGACATTATCCTCATAACTTGAGTAATGATTTCTGGTATGTTGGAAAGTGTATCATAGTCAATGCATTACATGATTTTACTAACTTGTTATGCTTCCGCGAACTTTCTCAATGAGTTTGGACGTGTGTACTGAAATCGGGCGTCTGGGACTTTCCTCATTTTCCAAATCTTCTCTTCCATCCTTGAACCATGCATACCATCGGAATATTTGTGCACGAAATAGGCAATTTGCCCAATACACATCACGCAACAATTTAACTGTCTCAGATGCAGTTTTACCGAATTTCAAGCAGAACCGGATAAATCATGAAATAAATACGGGATTACACCATGTAATGCAAATTTTGGAGATGACAATCCGATTTTTGGTGCAAATGTGACAATGATGATAAGTCAGATAATATCCGAAAACTTGAAAATTTCATCATCCTGGAGCGGGACTCGAACCCGCGTCTCCCAGATAGCGCCCAGGTATGCTACCAAATACACCACCCAGAACAACCAAGTCTCAAGTTTTCGATTAATTTGAATGTAACCATCACAGGATTCGCTAATTGAAGCAACCGGCATTCATGTTTAGTGAATCTGGAGGTTAAGAATTCTATCCCGTGATTGCCCGGAGAAGCAGATAAATCATGAATGAAATACGGGATTACACCATGTAATACAAATTTTGAAGATTACAATCCGATTTTTGGTGTAAATGTGACAAGGATGTTAAGTCATGGGACAATGATGTTATAGCATACCCGGGCGCTATCTGGGAGACGCGGCTTCGTGTCCCGCTCCAGGACGATGAAATTTTCAAGTTTTCGGATATTATCTGAGTAAACATCCTTGTCACATTTACACCAAAAATCGGATTGTCATCTTCAAAATTTGTAGAACCGGATATCTGCTCTCTGCTCCATGACAGAGCTGTCACAATGTTCTTCCACCGAACGACGTCATGCACAGCGTAAATAATCATCAGCGCAATTCTCACGAAAACGCCGTTTCCACCGCATAACTGATAAATGACATCAAAAAACCATGCTTTCCCAACCGGTGTGTTTTACCGGGATTTAAAAAAAATCAATCTCATTACTTAATTGTCGCATTGCATATATCTTGCAATTTCCTATCATGTCTTGGGTCACGGAGCAGAGAATAACGGATCAGAAGCGAGAACGTATGACCAGTGAACAGGTATATGGTCGGTACAGTTGAGATGAGAGAACAAAAGGAATCGTGTTGCCATAGCTTTCGTAAAACATAGCCGTCATGTGAACAATTCTGCTTCGGTGAACGCAGAAAATTTTGGGCCTCATTTGGTTCTAGTACATCAGCCAACTTAATGGGCTAAATGCCATACCATTGAATATTATTTAAACATCGCACTCTGTGTATCAGTATACGACGGTTGTACCAAAAGTAATACAAAAATGGCCATAACTTTTCTATTAACTGACAGAACACGTTCAAATTGCATATCTTGGTAGAGTAAAATTTCTCTATACAAAGGAACTACTCAACATAGTCTCCATCACAAGCGATGCATTTGCGCCATTGTTGAACACAACTTTCGAATCCTCTTTAAAGATATTCAAGTGTAGGCTATTGTATCCACTTCTTCACAGCCACTTTCACCTCGTCTGTGGCATCAAACCGTTGTCCCCGGTGACTTTCCTTCATTGGACCGAACAGGTGGAAGTCGGAAGGTCCCACATCTGGGCTGTATTGTGGATGGGGTAAAACCAGGCCTGGTTTATTTGCCCGATGTTTACTTCACTGAAGGGTCACTTGACCGAAAATCACTTCACCGAAAAGATTGTTTTACCGAAAAGATTGTTTCATCGAAATATCCCTTGATCGAAAAGTTCATTTCACCGAAGGGTTACTTGATCGAAAGGCACATTTCAACGAAAGGTCTCTTTACCTAAAAGTTCAATTCATCGAAAGGTTATTTCACCGAAGGGTCAGTTTATCGAAAACTTTGGATTTCATTACAGAATCTGTTTAAGCATGGAGCAAGTTCGGCAGACAGACCACCGAAACGTTAGGGGATTATACTCAAATTGCACTTTTGATTTCTCCGTGTCACAGAGAACGCAAAGACTTAGTTTTAGGACAAATCTTTTTTTAAGACAATAGGCCTCGGCTTAGGCCTTTTTAGCAAATTTTAATCATGTTCATAAAGTTTACATAAAAGTCATGTTCAGTGCTCATGTTCATAAGGTTTGCATAAAAAATAAAATTAATAATGTTGCCCATCTTTTCAGGTAAAAAGAATAAATTTTAGGGCCCAAGGTCTCGGCTTAGGCCTTTTTAGCAAATTTTAACCGTGCGTGCTCATGCTCATAAGGTTTATATAAAACGTTACTTACATTTTATGTATTGCTTATGAATATGAGTAGGGTTAAAATATGTTAAAATGGTCTGTATCTAGGCCTACGGTCAAAAGATTAATGTTTTGTGGTTGAGTAAAAGTGGAACATTATTTATTAGATTTGCTATGTGACCCTCGTGAATATGAGCTCGTAGGTTTAAAATTTGACAAAAAAGTAAAGATCTAGGCCTTTTCATTATTGTTTTATTTCGAAAAACCTACTCATGGGGAGGTGTTTCATAGAAATTAAAAGTGTATTTTTAATACAATCCGATGATGTTTAGGTGGCCAGTTTTACAAAAACCCGCACTACACACTCCAATAGATCTCTTACAACAAAATTCTAAGTTTTCAATAAACTGACCATTCGGTGAAATGATCATTCGATGTAATGAACTTTTAGGTAAAGTAATAATTCGGTGAAATAATCTTTCGATGTAATGAACTTTTAGGTAAAGCAATCCTTCGGTGAAATGAACTTTTAGGTAAAGCAACCTTTCGGTGAAATGAACTTTTTGATCAAATGTCCTTTCGATGAAATGAACGTTTAGGTGAAGTGACCTTTCGGTGAAATGAACTTTTCGGTCAAGTGACCCTTCGGTAAAATGTTCCTTTCGATCAAGCGATTTTCGGCGAAGTGATTTTCGGTCAACTGACCTTTCGATCAAGTGAACGATACCCGGACCACCGACCAAGTGACCCTTCGGTGAAATGTACCTTTCGATCAAGTGATTTTCGACGAAGTGATTATCGGTCAAGTGACCTTTCGATCAAGTGAACGATACCCGGTACCACCCACCAGCCTAATTTGTTGATCGACTGATTTTTTGCCAAATATGTGTGTTGTCTCGCATTACCATGGTGAATGTGGATCCTTTTTAGATTCTTGTTCGGTATCTTCCTCCTTAGGGATTCTCTAAGCTTCTTGAGTGTTTCAATGTACAGTTCGCTGGTCACGGTACGGCCACGTTCTAGAAACTCAAGGAGAATGACACGCCTGTCATCCCAACAAACGGCCACAGTGCCGAGCGCTGGCTCTTGATCTTCTTAGGCTTTGTTGAAGAGGCGTGACGCCATTCCATGGATTGAATCTTCGTTTTCAGGTCGTAAAGATACGCCACGTTTCATCCCCTGTCACCAGATCTAAAAACAACGTACGTGTCTTCATTGGCTTTAAACACTTCCAGCAGATCAGAGCACACTTCCATCCTTCTCTTCTTCAAATCGGGTGTCAACTGCCGAGGTACTCACTTTGCACACACTTTCCGATACATTAAGTCTTCCACCATCTTCTGCATGGAATTGTGACCACAGTCCAGTTGTGAAACAAGTCCGCGGATTGCGACTCGTCTCTCTACGCGAATCAGTTTATCCATTTACTGACTATTCATCTCAGTAGTCGCATATGATGGTCTCCCTCTGCGTGGTTTGTCTGCAATGCTGGTTTCCCCTTCTTTAAACTTCTTCATCCATCTGTGCACATTACTCTTGTCAATGATGTCATCCTCGTAAACATTTTGTAGCGTTCTGTGGATGTCAGAAAGCCTGCACACTTCCTTCGTCAGAACTCAATGACGGCACGTTGCTTTTGCTTTGAATGCATTATTTACCTTCAATGAAGAAGAAGGTTACTATAGAGAAAGAGTTGCTCTACCAACATGTGCACTTTGAACGACCTCTGTCAGTTAATAAAAAAGTTATCCCACTTTTGCATTACTTTCGGTACAACCCCCGTATTTAGCTGAAATGAAGAAGGGTTACTATAGAGAAAGCGTTATTCTACCAGCACGTGCATTTTGAACGACCTCTGTCAGTTAATAAAAACGTTATGCCCACGTTTGCATTACTTTCGGCACAACTCTCGTGTATGTCGTGTCTTTGAAGCCTTTCGAGATATTCTAGTTATAAGAATAACGAAATTTATATGCGTGTGTTCTAGAAATGACCATGGCTAACAAAAATTCAGTTTAAGCCAATAAGTCAGTAAGTTTCTAATAGATCATAACTTTTCCGTGAAATGGCATATACTTGAAAAGTGAGGGAGAGAGAAGGAAATTCCTTAGACACTACGGAGATGAAAACCAATGGAATGAAGCTTTTTATTTACTAAACCCCCGGGAAGACGTTTTCTTGGAAAGAAAGAAAAACTGGCTATTTTCTCAGCAAAATGTCCTTTTTACCACATCACGAAAGCTGCAGAAGGTGAAAAACATATTAGATTTGTTTTTTCGAGCCTTTTATGTACCACATGCAACGGATACGGTTATCAAATAATGCGGTTCGACTAAAAAAGCAAACATCTGTTACAATTTTATTACCGCGATTTTCCCTTAAAATGATCGTTTCGCCTTACAGAAAATGATAGCTACAGGGAATATAATGTCGAAATTACGAACTCAGAGCTTCAAATGACCCAGTTTATGCCCTTTTAATGCTGATGCGAACAGATATCACCGAAGAGAATTCGGAAGGATTTCTTTATTTTTGTTGTGAGGGCGCCAGATAATAGGAAAATTTTATTACTGCAGTTGGAAAAGCTGAAGAGACCTTTCATCCGAAGTTTTATCGATATAATTCGCATTTCATTCCCTTCAATATTTCCCCCGTCCTCACATTCTGCAAGGAAAATAGTAATTCTTCGTGGTAAAGGAATTAAAGTTGAAATCTACGTTTTTCAGTGTGACAATAAAATCACTTGGTGATATGATATGCAAGAGATAAGAAAAGCCCACTTATAACGAAGTAAATTTCTCCGTCATTTTTGATCTACGCCGGGATTCGAACCCGAGGCCGCTTATTCCGGAACAAGTCGCTCTACCAACTGAGCTACGCAGACGTTTATTCTGATTCCTATCTGCCTTTATGTCGTGTGCGTCCTGCTGGCAGGTACGTCACACACTGAGACTGAAACTATTGCAATTAATGTATTTAATTTGGAATTATGAAACACAAATTCCTGCATATGTGAACAAAAACTTGCTAATTTCACCTCTTTAATCAATGCTTATTGAAAACATTTCCCAAAATTAGCTTTTGAATCATTATAAACTACGTTACGCAGACTGAGTATAAATGAGGGAAAAACCAAAATTATGCTTTTTGAACGAGAACCTGTTAGCACTGAATATAATATAAGTCTAAATGGCTCGGTGATTGACCAGGAGAATTAGTTTGTGTATTTGGGAAGCATGTTTGACAGAGAGAACAAATTAGATGATGAAATTAGTAGACAAGTCAATTCTTCATTGAAAGTCATGGCTGCTTTGGGAGGTTTTCACAGGAATGATTGGTTCTCAAGAGAATCCCAAATGGCTGTGTATGAAAGTGTAATTGTTCCTACTCTGATGTATGGCAGTGAAATCTGGGTACTGCAGAAGAAACATAGGTTTCGTTTGTGTGCTGGAGAAATGCATTATTTATGAGGGGTTTGTCGCAAGACACATTCTGATCGTTTGAGGAATGAAGATGTGTTGTAGTTGTGTAGTGTGAAGCAGAATTATGTTAGCAAGGTGGAGACTAATATGCTTTGGTGGTTTGGCCATGTTGAAAGAATGAGTGATGAGATGCTTACTAAGAAAATCGTTTTAGCCCAAGTGGCAGGAAGGAAAGGCAGAGGAAGAACAAGGAAGTCATGGGAGTGATTCAGGAGTGTCTGCATGAGAAAAAGATTATGAGTATAAAGTATAGAAGATCTTGTGTACATCGTGTGGCGGATGTCAGTCAAAGCCGAGTTGTACGTCAAGATCGCTGTAAATGGAGAAGATTGATACGGCAATAGTAAGTAAATAATCAGTTAAAGATTTATCTGGTAGCTTGTATTTCTTTGTGGAGCTAACCTCTGAATCTCAGAGAACAGCTTAGTGATATGTACGTATGTATAAACAACGATTTAATTTGTTTTACGTCTGCTTTTCGTAGCAACACAGAAGTGGAAGTATTCGCGATGTGGTGTAGAATTTCTCGTTCAGATATTGTTAGTAACATCTGAAGAAATTCCCTTTCTGAGGTCACCAAATGTAAAGCAAGGCCTCATTGAAATGGTAAAGGAAGTCATCGCTTCTGAGGACGTCATCTTCCGCAAGATAAATGAAGACAAAGAGACAAAGATACAGAAGAAGAGACAGATTAAAATACAGAAGAAGAAAGGGGCACATATGAAGATGGGTACATCATCCTGGATCCTAGAGGAAGAATGCAAACGTTGTGTATAGATTCCCAGTCATTGTAAAGTGTCAGTATCATCAAGAATCACCTTGTAAAAATGCATAATCACCCTTTGTAAACTCGTAAGGGTATGTGATATGTCTGTCTTTCAATGTTCGAGGTTCTAATTGTGTTTGTGTTCGTGAAATAAAGGGCCAATCGGTTCCTAAGAAAAAAAGTTTTCGTGGGGAAGAATGATGGTCTCGCCGGGGTAGAAGTAGTCAGCTGATCGCCCGGCTGATCCTTGACAGGTACTCGGGCTTGCGGGTCGGTGTATGGCCGTATTGCCTTCGCAGCGTTTTCACTAAAAACATTTTGAGAGAGTTCCAGTAAACATTGCGGAGCCAGTTTATTGGCGGAGCAGGACAAAGTCATAAGTCTTTACGGCACTAGCCCTCGCTTTCCAGGAACCAGTGGCCTTAAATTAGGTGAATAACTAATTTAAGTTATTCACCTAATTTAAGGCCACTGGTTGTGTCGCCATCTAGTGGCATTCAACAAAGCAAGCTGTAATTAAACAGCTTGTTTTGTTGAATGCCACTAGATGGCGACACATCAGTTGCTGAGCCCATCAATGTGGATTTGTGTAGTCAGATGCTGACCGTTAAACCACGAATAGCGCTGTGAATTGTTGGCACCGTAGCGTAAAGCGAACGCACTCGGCTAGTTATCGAGAGATCTGGGATTAGATCCCAGCGGTGTCGGATTAGGGCTACTGGTTCTACGAAAGAGAGAGAGCCAGTGCCCCAAATAGCTTCAACGAGATCGAATTCTTATTAGTGGCCTTAATAAGGTTTAGAAATCACCGTAAGCAGCTGGACTTCTGCTAGCCCATCAAGTTACTCACGGTGGTCATTAAACCTAAAAAAAAGCAAAAAACCGTTGTTTGAATTTAGCGCTGAGTTTCCGCTTTCAAAAATTGGATTTCTAAAAGAAAAAATCTTTAGGATTGCACCTGTAGTGCTAATAATTTCCCTTTCATTTCCCTGGTTTTCTGATCTAAAATGTTGGTGGCTTTTAATATTAGTTCGACCAGCGCAAGGGGAATGGACCAAATTCTTAAGCATACGCTAGCTTTCATCATGGTTGCCGGAAACCCCACTTACTTTCAAATTTTCTAGAAGTACACTGTTTTTCACTAATTCGTAACATCAGTATTCTAACTTTGATATTTTTATCTTCGAAAACCGTTTTTAAAATTCTTTTCGCATCCCATTTTTGCAAATAAAACCACAATTTTCAATGCATTTTCTAATCCTTCGGACGCACTGTTCTTTCGTAATGTAAGGCAGAAAAATTATTTATGAACTAAGAAGCAGAAATGGGCCGGGAAAGAAGATGCCAGAATTTGTAAAATAGGTTAAAGAAAGAATACGGTATGTTGTGTTTCAATTGTTCAAAACTCAGTAAAAGGAAGGTACCAAAACAATCAAGACTTACAGTTCTGTTCTTGGAGAAGAGTACCACGTTTATTCCTCTGTTGAAGTAAGTACACCTATGTCACGTACTATGACAGAAGCACTTAATAAACAAGACGCTGACTTGAAAAACAAAAGAACTAAAAACTTAGGTGAAGATTCAACGAATTGGGGCATGTTAGTACAACATAACGAATTGCTAACTAATAGTTAACAAATTCCTGTCGTAAAAATTCCCTATAAAGTACATTTTCATTAATAACAATCTCATCACTTTTCACCTATCACATTTCACACACACAGTGATCAGTGCTTTTATCTGTCCTTTTTTTTACCTCTGACCCCCTCTCAGCACTGCCACATAGTGAGAAACCTTTTGGGAGTTCAGATATAACGCAAAGTACTGAAAGTGTGTTCGAGAAATAAATAAAAACATTACTTTAGAGATGAAAACACAAACAGAACATTAACGTGGATTGTATGCGATGCAGATAATGAAAGAAATTCAAATGGAAATGGACTTTAATTATGACAGTCAGCAGACCAAATAATCACCTAAACGCTAGATACTTTCCATCGAAGTGCACAAAGAGATATTTCTACGGACAGTACTTGATTAAAAAAAGTCGAGATTCCTCAAAAACGCTGCTGATTTCAGTGTTCCATTTGAGGGGGAAAATGAGTTTATATTTCATCAACCATTAATTTTTTTCTCCAAGCTGCTGCATCATAATCCAGTACATGCATGGCAGAAAAGACTTTTCTTTTGTTCGCGACAAGGCTCCTCCTAATACAGTAGAGATAAGGCAAGAGTATTTCTTTGCGACTTACAGCGATCTCAAAGGAAGTTAAGAGCCGCCTTTGTCGCGCATATCATTTGGGATTCGGGAGATCTCCATCGAAGAATCAAAGATCCGTGACTGTTGTGTCAACGCACAGAACAAATTCATCGATCAAACTGTGGGAAAGAAAAGGGATTGTAGTAATTCACGTAAGGGGGCGATTCAAAGTGACGTTGATATAGCTAAAAGAGGTAAGAATTGATATCATTATTTCGATTGAATTACGTTCGCCTATCTAGAGATGTCCATTTTACCCTAAACCGCAGCTCAGAGAACACTTAAGTGCCTTTGAAAGTGGAATAAGGACCGACATAATCAGTGAAGTGGATGGAGGGAATTTCTTTTATTAGAGCACAATATTAGAAGCACTCTACTGTCTAAACAAAGCATACATATATGGTTCGTGGAGACATTTATTGATAATTGGAGCAGAGGCTAGTACAATTCAGTGCCTCATTACGAATCTCCTGTGAAACACAGCACGATCAAAAGCAGCCCAGCCGTTTTCAGTCAAAGAGTGAAAAGCCAAGCTCGCTTATGCTTTTGTGACTGTACAATCGAAATGGCCACCCGAGATTCCAAAAATATGCTGCCTTTCGAATTGGCACATTATCTGAAACGAATGTGGTGTTTGAACTGAAATACAATGAGATTTTTACCTCGGTGCTTCATTTTGCCTTACATTATCTGAGCACAACTTAATCAAACCGAAAGCAATATATACTCTATGCTTTACAGTTAACAATTTCTATTAAAGTCCTATATACACTGGCGTAAGAAAATTTAGCAACATTTACAAAAATAAAAAATGTTGGAATTCCGAGCTCAAAATTGGCACGAGGACAATACCCTGCTAAGCTTTGGCAAACAGTTGCTTCTATAGAATAGACAATGATGGTGCATATGTTCAATAGGATTCATTTCGGGAGACTATGCTGACCATAAAAGGTACTACGTATGAATAAGATGCTCTACGAACGAAGACAGCACAATTCTTTCCTTGTGGGATGTTTCGATATCTTTTCAGAGAAATCCCATACCCTCTAGACGAGACGTTGTTGTTAAAGAATGCGCACGTTCCATAACGTGCTCAGATACATTTGTTATAATATGGACGGGAACAGCATTAATATCCTAATTAAGAGGGTGAAAGGATCCTAATGCCAACCCTAATTTAGGGATACCAGTTCTACAGAAGGAAGGGAGACAGTATAGTAGGGAAAAACACAACATCCATTCCTCAACCGGATTCGAACCCAGACCTATCTCGGACTAACCAGAAGACAGAGCGTAGACCACTACACCATCGGGGCGGCGAAGTCGAATTGCCTATTGCTGATACATCTTGCCCCTTCCTAAAGACAAAGATATAGTATTAAGTCTTCCGAAGCATGCTATGTCCAAGTTCCAGTCCAGAATGAGGCGTGGGTGGTATGTTTAGTCCATGGCTCTGGCTCTCTTCCTGGAACCAGTGGCTCTAAATTAGTGACAGGCGAATCCTTACTGCAATCAATGCTCACGGGGTATTTAAATACCAACGTAAATAAGAACCATGTCATTCATTAACTGACACACTGTATCATTTGCATGTGACTTTCATATTATAATTGTGAGAACGCTAAATGTTTTATAATATTAGGTTGCCCAGATGAAATGTCGGATTTTGCAGACCCTTGCTGCTGGCAGTCAACTCAGGAATTAACGTATGGCGCGATGTGACTTGTGATTTGTAAATTTAAAGAGCTCAGACTGCTGCCTATAAAGAACTGGCCATTTCCTCACTGGTATCTTTTTTAAGGGGAGTAGTGTGCTACATTGAAGAGGGAGATGGATATGAATCAGATTTGTGTCATTTCATTCTATGAGTTTGAACTTTGACTCTGTGCATCGGAGGAAGCTCGCAACATCAGAACAGCGTTTGGAGAAGTCAACGTTTGTGAACGCTAGACACAACGCTGGTTCGCCGAATTTCGGTCGGCGATATGCGCCTCGAAAATGAACCACGCAGTATACCAGAAAATGAAACACGCGGTAGATCAGAAAATGAACCACGCGGTAGACCAGAAATTGAAACACGCGGTAGACCAGAAAATGAACCACGCCGTAGACTAGAAAATGAACCACGCCGTGGAACAGAAAATGAACCACGCCGTAGAACAGAAAATGAACCATGCGGTAGACCAGAACATTAACAACGCCGTAGACTAGAAAATGAACCACACGGTAGAACAGAAATTGAATTACGTAGTATACCACAAAATGAATTGGGCGGTAGATCAGAAAATGAAGCACAAATTAGACCAGAAAACGAACCACGCGGTAGATCAGAAAATGAAACATTCGGTAAACCAGAAAATGAAACACGTCGTTGCCCAGAAAATAAACCACGTGGTAGATCAAAACATAAACCACGCCGTAGACCAGAAAATGAACTACGCGGTCGACCAGAAAATGAACCACGCCGTAGACCAGAGAATAAATCAAGTGGTGGATCAGAAAATGAACCACGCTGTAGAACAGAAAATGAATCACGTGGTAGACTTTTGTGCTGACGATACTACCATTCTTTTCACTGGTTCAGATATATCTGACATTATAAACCGATGCAATCTTGAATTATTAAATTACTTTAATTGGTTGACTTCAAATGAGCTTGAGGTAAAAATGAAATAAAAGGCAATTATTTTACAAATCATCAGATATATCTAACATCTCCTAATTCTGTACTTTTAGATGATAAAACAATAGAAATAGTAACTGATTTCCCATATCTATGGATTAAATTACAGTCTAACTTAAAGTGAATTAATCATATTAAATTCTTCATGAATAAGATGTCATCAAGTATTGGGATTGTTATTCGTGTTCTTACTAGCTTATCAGTTTCAACACTAAATATTATTCTCTGGTACAATCACATTTAAATTACGGCAGTCTGTCTTGGGGACAAATAACTAACTCTAATCTTAGGAAACTTCAGACATTACAAAATAAATATGTTAGACTCTTAGAATTAAAACATAATTCTGATATGAATCACTTTTTACTAATGAACTCACCTGTATACATAAGCGTTGACCCAAATAAACATAACATATTGACATCGAAACAATTATATACTTACAATTTGGAAAAACCGATGTACGGGAGAATAGAAAATGATATAGATCATACATTAGTTGAAATTTCATTACCTACCAATGACTATAATACTAGAGGTAGATCTCATCTGAGACCAATTTTTCTCAGGACTCAGTATGCTAAACAGTCACTAAGTTGTACTGGGCCTCAACTTTGGAATTATCTACCTCATGATCTTACAATAGTAAATAATTTCAATCTATTTAAAAAATTAAAATTTTACATTCTGGGACTACCAAGAAAATATAAAAAAGGGAAATAAAAGAACAGCGAAAATTGAAACGATAATTGTTAAAAAAAAATGAGAGGGGGGGGGGGAGAAGCGACTAAAAGGTCAAAAGGATACATTAGAAAAATGAGAACAGGACGGCATAGTAATAGGGAAGTGGGGAAAGTTGGGAAGGGGTGGGTGAAAGGGATGGGAAACAATTTTACTAATACTAATTTCTACTAATACCTTTGAATGTTATGCGCCATGCTTTCAGCTGCATCTCTGACTTGCCTACATTTGTATCAGGAGATCAGGGCCTTGTCAGGATTCATGTGGCCTATTCCCAGATCTTCCTTGTTGTTACAATTACTTACACTGCTGTTATGTTATATTGCCCTTTGTTTTCATGTAACAGCTAAATAAACTAATAGAAAAAAAGGATGAATTAGGCGGTAGATAAGAAATTGAACCACGCGGTAGATCGGAAAATGAACCACGCGGTAAACCAGACAATGAACCACGCGGTAAGCCAGAAAATGAACCACGCGGTAGCCCAGAAAATGAACCACGCGGTAGGCGAGAAAAGGAACCACGCGGTATACCTGAAGGAGCTATCGGTGATGCCGAGTTGGAAACCTTGATTGATTCCGATCCACGTCAAACGGTACCAGAACTTGTGTGACGTACTTGCCAGCAGGACGCACACGACATAAAGGCAGATAGCAGTCAGAACAAACGTCCGCGTAGCTCAATTGGTAAAGTGACTTATTCCGGAATGAGGGGATCCGGGTTCGAATCCTGGCGTGGACAGAAATGACGGAGAAATTTACTTCCTTATAATGGCGCCCGAACTTTCCGGATGACCCTGCCGTTCAAAATCTCGCATTGGTGTGATGTTCTTTCCACACCGCGAGACAGGAAAAATCCGAGAATCCCTTCTCCAGCGCTTCGAAAAATAAATGTGTGTAACGCTGCATTCCACACACCAGATTGACTGGGAGTTCTCAAGTGCACGTTCTACAGCGGATGGCTGCCTGCAACGATTCATGGTCACGGCTGACCCGTGGGCCATGCCCCGGCCCTCTTTCCGGGGGTGGATGTGACGTACCTGCCAGCAGGACGCACACGACATAAAGGCAGATAGCAGTCAGAACAAACGTCCGCGTAGCTCAATTGGTAAAGTGACTTATTCCGGAATGAGGGGATCCGGGTTCGAATCCTGGCGTGGACAGAAATGACGGAGAAATTTACTTCGTCATAATGGCGCCCGAACTTTCCGGATGACCCGGCCGTTCAAAATCTCGCATTGGTGTGATGTTCTTTCCACACCGCGAGACAGGAAAAATCCGAGAATCCCTTCTCCAGCGCTTCGAAAAATAAATGTGTGTAACGCTGCATTCCACACACCAGATTGACTGGGAGTTCTCAAGTGAACGTTCTACAGCGGATGGCTGCCTGCAACGATTCATGGTCACGGCTGACCCGTGGGTCATGCCCCCGGCCCTCTTTCGGGGGGGAGATGTGACGTACCTGCCAGCAGGACACACACGACATAAAGGCGGATAGCAGTCAGAACAAACGTCCGCGTAGCTCAATTGGTAGAGTGACTTATTCCGGAATGAGGGGATCCGGGTTCGAATCCTGGCGTGGACAGAAATGACGGAGAAATTTACTTCGTTATACTTGGTTAAAAGCTCAGAGTACTTTACGTAACTATTTCCCAACATTTAACGGCCATAGGCAGAGGGAAGACGATGGATGAGTCATTCCCGCATGAATTGACGAAACAGCTCCAACTACGTTTTGGTGTCCGATTTTCTCTGCTCATGAGCAAACAAACGAACATTTTGAGTCGATTCGTTACGGTTGGTTAAAATTGGATGCTGTTTGATAAAAGCCGACGTTCGGCACAATGGCTGGACAGCGGAGAAACCTAGAAACACAGACAGAAGCGGGTTTTGTTCCGGGAAGATGGCCGTTGTTTGATGGTCCGCAGCCGGTGTAAGCCACTACTGCTACGTGCAAATGGATCACACCGTCACGGAGGACAGGTATTGTAAAGAACTTGACGTTACCCATGGAAAAATGTCCACCAAACAGCTGTCATCAATTAATGGCCATGGACACACACATTGCGACGTACACAGAGGTAAAGCACGTGTCAAGACGACAAACCTGCAGTGATACATTCTTCCATTGTAGCTTAGTTGGGAGAGCAATTTACTACGGAGTTAGGGGCGCGGTTTCGATCTTCGACACGGACAAGTTTGTGTTTTAACATAGGTGCCCGAACGTAAAATGGATGTGCTGGCCTTTGGGTTCTTCGAAAATATGTGATGTTTGTTCTACACATCGCCTGGAATTAATGAAAAAATTCATACGTCGCTTCAAATAAAAAACAAGCGAGATGACACCAAATTCTCGGGTGTAATGAGCACGTCTTTTGAATCCGTTCTGACGCAAATAAAATTTATCGAAGCGTTAAATAGTCAATGGAACCTGTCTGTAAAACAGTAATATCTGACAGAAGAAAGAAGCTTTTCAATCGGGTTTTTAATTCCTCAGATACTGCTGTAAAGGAAATGGTGATTTTACGCACTCTGGTCGCAGACTTATGTGTTAAGAAAAACTTGAACTAATATAAGAAACATTTCGCAGCGGCAACGCTCTCCAACAAAGAAAGAATCTTTCAAATCGGACTCTTTGAAGCAGAGATATGGACAAATATAAGATACGCATCTACGCCCCTACCGGGAAAACCATGCACTATTTTAGCAAAAAAAGTATTCTCAAAAGGCTTTTCGATGTGAGAGGTATCGGTCCAAGAAAAAAAAAATTAGTCGAGTTTTCAGGAGCTCACATTTTGCTGCAAATACACTAGTAGCAGAAATTTACACTTATGCCTCCGTGGTGGCCAAACGATTCTTTACCAAATATTAGAAATTTTATGAAAAACATTTTCCATCACGAGCTGCATGCGATACAGAAAAATGTTTTTAAATCGGAATTTTAGAAGCAGAAATATCGGGGAAAACACAGTTTCCGTTTGCGCCCCCTAGCGGAAAGTCTATGATTTACTTGAAAATTTTTAATTTATATGAAGAACATTTCGCATCAGGAACACTATCCAACAAAGAAGGAATTTTTCAAATCGGACTCCTAGAAGTAGAGATATTGACAAAATTACGATATATATCTACTCCCACTGGCTGGAAACTATGCATTATTTTAAGAAGAAAATATTCCTAAAAGGTCTATCGACGTGAGTAGTATCGGTCCACAAACGATTTTTTTACGATCGAGATTTTAGAAGCTCAGATTTTTCTGCAAATACATCGAAAGCGGAAATTAACACTTACGCCCCCTGGTGGCCTTACCTTTTTTTACCAAAAATTAGAAAATATATGCAAAGGATTTCCTATCAGGAGCTGTATCCGGTTCAGAAATAATTTTTCAAATCGAAGTTTGAGAAGCAGATATATCAGGGGAAACGCAATTTACCTTTACGCTAGCGGAAAGCCTATGAATTACTTCAAAATTTTGAAATTATATAGAAAGCATGTCCCACCGGTAACTCTATCCAATAAAGAAAGATTTTTTGTAAATCAGACCATTAGAAGAAGAGATATTGACAAAAATAAGATATACATCTACGCTCCTTGGCGGAGAAACCATGAAATATTTTAAGAAGAAAATATTCCGAAAAGGTTTGTCGACGTGAGTAGTATTGGATTTTAGAAGCTCAGACTTTATGGCAAATACATCAGAAGCAAAAATTAACGCTTACGCCCCCTGGTGGCTAAAGTATTCTTTATCAAAAATTAGAAATCATACAAAAACATTTTCTCATCAAGAGCTGTATCATCTCAAGAAAACACTTTTCAAATCAGAGTTTTAGAAAAAGGTATATCGGGGAAAACGTAATTTACTTTTTTGCCCCCTAGCGGAAAATCTATGAGTAACTTGAAAAAGTAACTATACCTATAATACTCTCCGACATAAATCGAATCGAAAGATAAAATAAATTTTCCAATCGGATGCTTAGAAGCAATTATATGTAATAAAATGTATTTTGAATTTGACATCATCTGCATTTACGCCCTCTAGCGGCAAATTTGCACATCGTAAAAAAAAACCGACATAAAAGATCATCAGTAGCATATTTCAAGCTTTACAATGCAAAAATAATTTTCCAAATCGGACTAATAGTTGTAAAGATATGGTGTCTACAGACGGACGGACGGACAAACCGATAAGATAAGCAAGATTTTTTTTTACAAAAGACGTGCTAAAAATAAGAGGAAGATCATGTGACATACTACAGAGGTAAAGCACGTGTCAAGGCGACAAATCTACAGCGATACATTCTGTCCATGTAGCTTAGTTAGGAGAGCAACGTACTCCGGAGTGAGGAAGCGGGATTCGATCTTCGTCACGGACAAATTTGTGTTTTCACAACATCTCCATGATAATGCGAGATCTTTAGTTGCACTCCAGACGATTCACAAGCTGAACAAGGAGAGGTACGAAAGCTTCATCCGTCTTATTCACATGATCTGTTCCCGACAGACTATCACTTCTTCCTGCGCCTCAACACCTTTCTACATAGTAAATCATTTTGCAATCAAACATCAGTTGATACTGTTAAATATTTCTAAACAATTAAAATCTATAATTCCTTTAAGTAACGCAGTAAGCCACTTACCAGCTGCAGGAAGATCTATCCTTAGTAATCACAGAGAGAAAAAAGGGGATTCCACACATATAAACGCTTCAATGACAACACACTAATATTTATTGTACATCTCCACAAAAGGTAATAACTCACTATTCCAACACGCACACCCTCTACATATCACCGACATTGTTGTTGTTCAGTCAAAGATCAACCACTTAGATTACTAACCGACGTGAGCAGCAGAAGGGGATCTTCTTCAGGCAACGCTCGCTGGAGTAAAAAAAAAAACGTTTCGAGCAGCGCCACCTGCAATTCTGTTAAATGTTCGCTGAGGCGTCTGGTTCGAAGAACTCTGACAGTCATATTTCTTATAATAATTTCTAACAGTCTCCCACTTGGCTGGAGGAGTTCATTTTATCATGCCTAGTGTCAGTCTAAGTTTTTCAAACTGGGGTCCAGCCAATGGCTTGGTGAAAATGTCCGCAACCATTTGAGAAGTATTACAGTAGTTTAACTGAAGAATAGTTCCACTCAATTCGTTCACAAACTGATACCGCACCATAATGTGTTTAGATCTGGAATTGATCTTTTGATTTTCTATAAGATGTATAGTTGATTTGTTATCCTGAAATATTGTAGTGGTTCCAGTCTGTTCACAATCAAAATCCTTGAGTAACTCTCGCAACCACAATAGTTTTTCGCTTGCTTCTGCAGTGGCGATGAACTCTGCTTCGGTTGTCGATAAGGTTGTTAACTGCTTACGGCTGGTCCAACATATGGCACTCTTTCCAAGCATGAAAACAAATCCGGATGTTGATTTCCAGTCAGTCCGGTCTCCTGCCCAGTCAGCGTCTGCATAGCTTTTTAAAATTAGTGGGTCTGTGAAGATAGTCTTAATTTAAGGTTTACTGTTGATTTCAGTTAATAAATTAACTTAATAATGGCTAACCAATCTTGTTTACTTGGTTTTTCTACTTTTCTGCTTAAGATGCCTATGGCAGTTGAAATGTTTGGTCTTGTTACTGTAGATAAATACATGACAGCTCCCACTATTTCTCTATAAAGTCCATTATCTTTTAGAAGTTCTTCTTGAATGTTCTTTCTGTAGTCTGTACTGATTGGTGTTTTACTTTCCTTATTTTGATCTGTATCATAACTTTGTATAATTTTCTTTATTTTATTACTTTGACTCAGAAGAAAACTTCCATCTTCTTCTCTTTCTATTTGAATTCCAAGATAATATGTTATGTGGCCTAAATGTTTGACTTCAAATTGATTTTTCAACAAATTTGCAGTTTTTTATACTTTCTGTGTTATTCGATGCAATTAATATATCATTTACATAAATAGCTAAATAAGTTGTTTGTTTTCCATCCTTTAGTGATAGTAAGCAAGGATCTGTTGTACTTTGTTTGAAGCCCTCGTTGAACAAATATTCTGTTATTGTTTTATTCCAATTTCTGGCACTTTGTTTGAGACAATATATGCTTTTATGCAATTTACAAACTTTTTCTTCTTTTCCTGATTCTCTGAAACCTTCTGGGTGTTCCATAAATACATCTTCTTCTAATTTTCCATACAGGAAATCAGATTTTATATCAAGATGATGAACATTCCATTTTTTATTTGCTGCAACTGTTAAAAGAGTTCTTAAAGTGGTATGTTTTACTACGGGTGAAAAAGTTTCTTCAAAGTCTAAACCCGGTTGTTGTGTATACCCCTTTGCAACAAGCCTTGCTTTATAGCTTTCGACTTTTCCACTTGCATTGCATTTTGTTTTGAAAATCCATTTATTTTTAATGGCTTTCCTTCCTTCAGGAAGATCTACCAAAGTCCATGTTTCATTTTCCTTCAATGCATCTAGTTCTTCCTTTATGGAATTCAACCAGTATTCTTTTTCTACTTCGTTCATGTTCTGGATTTCTTTTAAATTTTGAGGATCCTTTTTATACTGAACTTTTGCAACATATGCTAATCTTTCTGGTGGGTTTCCTTTGTTTATTCTTGATGACTTTCTTTGAACATTTTCAGGTTCTTCTCTATCATTATTTTCTTCCACAGTTTCTGATGACATTACTTCATTTTGAACGAAAATTTCTTGTTCATCTTCTTTCCTTTCAGCAGGTTTACTTTTTATTATAGCTTGCTGACGTTCATCAAATTTTACTGATCTGGAAATGATTATTTTGTTTGTTTCTTTATTTAATACTCTGTATCCATTAGATCTTTGATCATATCCTAATAAGATTCCCTCTTGTGCTCTATTGCTAAATTTTCTTCTTTGTTGCTTTGGTACATATACATAAGCTTTTGATCCAAATACTTTAATATGACTAAGATATGGTTTAAATCCGTTCCATAGTTCAAAAGGAATTTTTCTTGTTGCTTGTGTTGGAACTCTATTTTGTATGTAAGCTGCTGTTATTACAGCTTCTGCCCCGTATTTACCTTCCATATTAGCATCTAACATCATAGTTTTTGTCATTTTTGTCAAAAATCTGTTTCTTTCTTTCAACAATTCCATTCATCTGAGGACAGTATGGAACAGTTGTTTTATGTTCTATTCCTTGTTCCACTAAATTTTCAAAATCTCTTCCACAATACTCTCCTCCATTATCTGTTTTTATTGATTTTGGCATTTTTCCAAATTTGGTTTTCACTGAAGCTACATATTGCTTAAATTTTACTAATGCTTCATCTTTACTTTTAAGCAAATAGATGTAACAGTATCTGCTATAGTCATCTATAAATGTGATAAAATACTTGTAACCACTAGGACTGGCCTCAACCATGGGACTACAAATATCTGTGTGTACTAATTCTAACACAGCTTTGGCCTTAAAACTACTTTGTTTGGAGAATGGCTTCTGTGTAAGTTTGCCATTTATGCAAAACTCACAATTTTCTTCCTTTTTACAATTGGAAAGAGTTATTCCTCTTGCTAACTCCTTTTTCTCTATTTGTTTTATCATTTCAATATCGCTATGACCTAGCCTTCTGTGCCATAAATTCAAACAATTCTTATTTTCACATTTAGTGGCCAAATTTGTCTTTTCATCTAATATTTGTAGTTTGTACAAATTATCTGAGGCATCTATTAATCCCATAGCTACAATAGTATCCCCATACTTAATTGTGCATTTTTTATTCTTGAATAAAACTTCAAATCCTTTTTGCTGTGGCTTTTCTAACAGATAACAAATTAGTGTCTAAATCTGGAACATATAACACATCCTTTAACTTTCACTTTTCGAACTTTTCCTTTTCCGATTTTGCAGTTTGAGGTTATATTTCCCTTGTCTTCTGACTTTATCTGAGAACCGTCGGCAGTAGTGATCAGCTCTGATTCACCTTTTGAAAGTTCTTTAAACAGTGTTGCATCATTTGTCATGTGACACGTTGCACCGGAATCAATTGACCAACCTTTGGATATTTTGTTGGGTTTTGACTTCGTTTCTAATGAGAAATTTTCATTTTCTCTTTTTATGTCATTTTGTTCACAATCCAATTTTGTTTTTCTTGTCTTCACGGTAATATTACTGTGAGACTCAGTATGTGGGTTTATTTTGTGAAACTTACCAGTGTTACCTTTATTTTGATTCCTTTTGTAATGCCAACAGTCATCTTTGACATGATCCTTTCTTTTACAAAAAGGGCAAAATCTTTCTTGTTTAGAGCTGTAATTTTTCTTTTTTATAACTTGTTTTCAAAACAGTTGTGTGATCGGTGTGTGCCTGTGAGTTTTCTTTCCTTCTATTAGATTCATCTAGCACTTTACATTTGATAAACTCAAGTGTTAAATCTTCTTCCTGTCTTGCTTCTAATGCAGTAACTAAATTTTCATAGGTACTTGGTAAACTATTTATCAAGATAGCCCCCAAATGTGTGTCTTTGAATTCCAAGCTTGTGAACTATTTCCAGCATTCTATTTACATGCTCTTGCATAGTTGATCCATTTTCTTGAAAACGTAAACTATACAGTTTTCTAAGCAAATACAATTTACTACTCAAACTTTCTCTTTTGTAAACCATTTTCAAAGCATTCCACATTTCGGAACTTGTTCTCTTATCGCGTACGTGAATAATTTTATCATCAGACACGCAAAGTGTTATTGTAGCTTTAGTCATTTCGTCATTTCTCATTGGCTCTGAAACAACCTTTCCATAAATTATCTTTAATAAGAATCATTTCCATTCTTACTTTACAAATTTGATAATTAAAATTATCTAACTTTGTTATGCTGTACATGCCGCTTCCTATGAATGACGCCATTTTGTTCCGCTTTCGATTGAGGAACTACGCAGTAACAAATACGCCTTCAATCCACTCGACTCAAATGCTTGATGAATTTGACGAACTTTGCTTTTAATCTTCCTGACAGCAGTGAGATTTCAGTCTCATAATCAAGATTGTTAAATATTTTTAAACAATTAAAATCTATAATTCCTTTAAGTAACACAGTAAGCCACTTACCAGCTGCAGGAAGATCTATCTTTAGTAATCACAGAGAGAAAAAAAGGGGATTCCACACATATAAACGCTTCAATGACAACACACTAATATTTATTGTACATCTCCACAAAATGTAATAACTCACTATTCCAACACGCACACCCTCTACATATCACCAACATTGTTGTTGTTCAGTCAAAGATCAACCACTTAGATTACTAACCGACATGAGCAGCAGAAGGGGATCTTCTTCAGGCAACGCTCGCTGGAGTAAAAAAATCGTTTCGAGCAGCGCCACCTGCAATTCTGTTAAATGTTGGCTGAGGCGTCTGGTTCGAAGAACTCTGACAGTCATATTTCTTACAATAATTTCTAACAGATACAGCATTCTATGAGTTTGTCGCATCCCGAAGCTCCACATAGTTTTACGACGGCATAACCAAGCCTGTTTATTTATCTCGTTGGCAAATTGTGTTTATACTGACGGTAATTATACATGTATAAAGTTTATTTTGTACCTTTGTTTGGTTGTAAATGTTCCATCAATAATCCTACATTTTATCTATAACAACTTAATATTTCGGAAATTCAGTATACTATCATTTATAATGTACAAATCAACGGACATAAGCGAGTGCGGGTGAAGATCCTACCTTGGGAAATATACTGATAAAAATAATTAGGGGAGCATGTGACTTTGGAGATATTATGCACGCTAATCGTGTGATCCCTTGCCGAAACGTGGAAAAGGCAACTAGAATGTGATGTAGACTGCTGAATTATGTACATATTCATACAAATTGGCGTCATGCATATCCTTATACAAATTAGCGTCATGAGTATCTTTAATGCAAGTTAGCGTCATGTGTATCTTTATGCAAATTAGCGTCATGAGTATCCTTATGTAAGTTATCGTCATGTACATCCTTATGCAAATTAGCGTCATATATCTTTATGCAAATTAGCGTCATGTACATCTTAACGCAAATTAGCGCAATGTATATCTTTATGCAAATTAGCATCATGCGAAATATGCAAATAGCGTCTGAATGAATAAACCATAGATTAGGATGAAAAGAAAGGTTTCCCCGGAGCTCCCTTATTTTTCCGCATTTGTCGTGATACTTCGTTTCTTGAAGTCTTGTATTGGAACATGTTTCAACAGCATGATTTATTGGAATCAACGGTGGGGATAGCTACTGGCAGGCTAGAAGCAAGTCTAACACGACGGTGGTTGTAGATAGAAGCCATCCCCAGTGGCGCAGTGGTCTAAGCGATGGCCTCTGATCATTCGTCCAAAAGGGGTCCGGGTTCAAATCCACTGAGGCATGGATGTTGTGTCTGTCTAACGGTACTGGCTCTCTCCCTTCCCTGGAGCCAGTGGCCCTAAATTAGGGACGGGCGACTGCCTATAGCCCATTGAATTGCTCATAGTGGTCGTTAAGCAGCTAATAAAAAAAGCGATTAGAGTGCCACGAAGTGCCATTTTCCGCCTGTGGACAAGAATTCAGGATACGGGAAGTGTTTGACAAAAGTAAGGTCAAGGCCGTCCACGAGAAGGTACAGCAGGGGACGACCGTTACCTATCGCTAACAGCCCGTCAGAGCAGGTGGCAAAATGGTACTCAGCTCCAGGGAGAGCTTCTCGTGTTGACAGGACGCAGGTTATCAACTCACACTATCCGCAATCGCGTTCAGTAAGGTGGCTTTTATGCACGTAAACCAATGGTGTGTGTGTCCTTTTGAACACATAACACTCTACGGCCTGTAGATTTGGTCTAGAGTCTGACAACCGACGAGTTCTCATCTGGGGAAACCCTGCACACGAAATGACCCAACTTTTGTGCAGGAAACATCACATTACAGCGGGCATGGTTTGATGGTCTCGACAGGCATAAGTATCGGTGGACGAAGGTGATCCGAAACGGCTGTATCACGGCTCTGAGTTATAGAGACGAGATTATCAGTCCTGTTGTCATGCCGTATTCTGTAGCTATCGGTGATTCCTACCTTTTCATGAACAGTAATGCTCGACTTCGTAGAGATCGGCAAGTGGACAAGATGCTTTGCAAACTAGTGTGAAGCGGAATGATGTTATCGAGTGTATGGAGTGGCCAGCATACTCTCCTGATTAAAATCGAATTGAGCATGCTTGGAACGCACTTGGCAGAAATAACGCAGCTCGGTCGGCATATCCATTGACTTTTCGTGCACTAGAGGCTGTCTTCATTGAGAAGTGACAAAGATACCCCCAAAACCTTCTCCATAACATCATTCCGCGTCACACTGGTTTGCAAAGATCTTAGTCGTTCGAGAGGACAACACACTTTACTAAAAGCCAGTTACCACCTTCAAAAGGTAATTATTTCTTCTTGTACAGATACGCATATTGTTGAATAACATATTGCATGGTGTGCATTAAATAATAATATTGAATAAAAGTAATTACATTGCGTAAAAATTCATAAATATTATACTGTTTCTTACATAAAAATAATATTTTGCGTTCAGTAACGTCCATGCTTACAATATCGCTTGCTCCTCAGAAGAATTAGAGAACCAAGAGATATTTTACTTTGCCGTACAATATCTCTTGCTCTTCAGAAGAATCAGAGGACCAAGAGATTTTGTACTTTGCCGTACAATATATCTTGCTCCTCAGAAGAATTAAAGGACCCAGAAGTATTGTACTTTGCCGTACAATATCTTTTGCTCCTCAAAATAATTACAATATCTCTTGCTCCTCAAAGGAATTACAATATCTCTTGCTACTCAAAAGAATTAAAATATCTCTTGCTCCTCAAAAGAATTAAAATATCTCTTGCTCCTCAAAAGAATTACAATGTCTCTTGCTCCTCAAAAGAATTACAATATCTCTTGCTCCTCAAAAGAATTAAAATATCTCTTGCTCCTCAAAAGAATTACAATATCTCTTGCTCCTCAAAAGAATTACAATATCTCTTGCTCCTCAAAAGAATTACAATATCTCTTGTTCCTCAAAAGAATTACAGTATCTCTTGCTCCTCAAAAGAATTAGAGAAGCAAGATATATTATACTTTGCCGTACGATATCACTTGCTCCTCAAAAGAATGAGAGGAGCAAGATATATTGTACTTTGCTTTACAATATCTTTTGCTCCTCAAAAGAATGAGAGGACCAAGAGGTATTGCAATTTGCCGTACAATATCTGTTGCTCTTCAGAAGAATTAAATGACAAAGAAATATTGTATTAATACTTTGTCGTACAATATCTCTTGCTCCTCAGAAGAATTAGAGGACCAAAAGATATTGTACTCTGCCGTACAATATTGTACATCTTGCTCCTCAAAAGAATTAGAGGAGCAAGAGATGTATACTTTGCCTTACAATATCTCTTGCTCCTCAGGAGAATTAGAGGAGCAAGAGATGCGCTTTGCCTTACAATATCGCTTGCTTCTCAGAAGAATTAGAGAAGCAAGAGATATTGTACTTTGCCTTAAAGTACCTCTTGCTCTAATTCTTTTGAGAAACGTAGAAAGAATGAAGTATGGCAGTAGCTAAAATTTTCATCGCAAGAAAGATCAGTCAAAAGTTCTTTTCATTTTTTTCCGTTCCCATGTGTGATAAAGTGTAAAAGGAAAACATCACGGAAGGTTAATGAATTTGTAGCGCCACATATTACATGAGTTGGAACAGATGAGCTTTTTACGTGAGAGAACAACCATTCTCTAATTAGCAACGCTTCAGTTTATTTCATGTTAAGAACAAGTAAGGTTTCACCTTTAACTGACGAAGTTTTTTTGGTTTGTATATTCCCATTCCTTTTCTTTTCTCTTGTTGAATTCTCTAATACCCTGAAATAATATTAACGTTGGAGCTTCATTCTAAAGTGTCAAATAGTGCAAACGTTTTGTTTCTTACTCTCCTGTCTTTTACTTTTAGAAACGTTTTTGCCTTGATTTTCAACAAGAACTTCAATTATATGCCGTCACAAAGAGATTCCTGGCTGACAAAACTTAGCTAAACTGTTTCTTTTTTATTTCGGCAATTTAGCTAAAGCAACAGTTCTCTGTAAAATTAAATTACTTAGGTACCAGGCTAAAATCTCTTTTTTACTGAGCTTTATTTTTTTACTTTCCGAATTGTTTCCGAACAATTTTTGAAAGAAAAACAGAAGAGGGGAAGCATAAGATGAAATCTGCTACATTGTTGGGTTTCTCATTCACAGTTAATTGAGATGCGATAGAATTTGGGAACATGATTAATTGCACTAATTTTGTAAAACTAAATGTCTTCATTTTCAGAAGCGTGAAATCAAAATGCGCTTACGATGAATAAGTCACATTTAAATGATAAATTAAAGCTTCAATCTCTTTAGAACTTATATATCCAAAGTTCTGTGACCCTGAAAGTTACAAATTTTCTTTCCTCTTGCTTTTGCGAGTGCGTTTACGTGTAGATTTGAAGGCTCAAAATGTACTTGAGTTTGAACTTCGGTTATCTATTACATTACGAGAATGATTAAATACAAACTGGAGGAATTATTTCACCCAGATTACAGGCTTAGCTTCAACACGACTCCGATTACACTGAAGTGCCAAAAGTCATGGATAATACGTACCTAGCATCGTGTATGACCTCCTCTAGTTCGGCGAAGTGCAGCAACTCGACGTGGGGTCGATTCTACAAGTGGCCGAAAAACTTCTGAAGAGATGTTGAGCTATGCCGTCTGGAAAGCCGCCCACAGTTGCCTGGTATTTGTAGGTGTAGAACCTTGGGTGCGAATGGGCCTTGTGACGTACCTGCCAGCAGGACGCACACGACATAAAGGCAGATAGCAGTCAGAACGAACGTCCGCGTAACTCAACTGGTGGAGTGACTTATTCCGGAATGAGGGAACCCGGGTTCGAGCCCCGGCGGGACCAAAAATGAAATTTACTTCGTTATAACCTTTCCTCCACGTCCTATAAGTGCTGTGTTGGGTTCATGTCGGGCGAACATGGTGGCCACACCATCGTCGCAACTGTCCACAATGCTCCTCGAATCAATTTATGGACACAATTTTGAAAACAATTTTTCGGTTGCTATGTGTTTCTGGAACGTGGAAAGAGTATTTATTTATTTACTGACGCCACGTATTTGTAGGATTTTCACCTTGGATCTCGCCCTTTGGATTTAACTGCTATGATATATATAGCCAGTGCCGTTAATGCCAACCAGATGGAGACGTCTCAGTAGCTGAGCCCATCTTACGGATTTATGATGTCAGAGGGTGACTTTAAAATACACATAGCACCGTGGATTGTTGGCCACCGTGGTATAAAGTTAACGCGCTCGGCTAGATATCGAGAGTTCCGTGGTTCAATTCCACGGCGGCGGCTGAAAAATAATTATTCGGTTGCTATGTGTTTCTGGAACGTGGAAAGAGAGATGTATTTATTTATTTAAACAACGTATTCTTTGACGAAACCACATCTGCTATCACCGTTGTTTACATTTTTAATTACGGTCACTACTTCCACTAAGCGGTCAAAACATTCACCAGAGAGGACACTCTATCTGGTACAGATCTCTATAACGGGTAGGTCATATCTACTATGTGGGTCTCGGCCTTAACACAGTTTGGAGATCCACATTCACATAACAGCAGCTGTTTTGGGTAAGCAGAATGACAACGGAGAAACCATGTGAAGATTTCCTTTCACGAAATTATTCAACTGGCGTTCGGAATAGGAAACTTTTATTTGCTGAGATGAATCCTCCTCTTCATTGTTTGAGTGAATATTCGATGATTTAATGAAGATTCCCTACTCACTGAAGATATTTGGTCAGTAGTGAGCAGTAATAAGTAACTGAAGTTCCGTTTCTAGTTTGGAAAACAACTTGCTGTATTGCTCAATATTTAAATGCTGACAAGATGAATGATATCAAATAATCCTTTTTTTTTTTCGTTGCACAAAAATCAGTACTAACACATCATGATGAAACATTTTGCATGTGTATGTTTACAAAAACGTTCAGGGGCAAGCTTTCGTTCGCCAACGGGTGGTTTTCTTACAGAAGAAAGCATAACAGACAATGCAGAGCGTTGCTATAACACACCGCAATTCAAATATCAGATTTGAAACGTTTTGATTTAAAAAAAGTACAAACTATTAGTAGCAGCATGCGGGCAATACACAAGAAAATAAGATTTAATCAATTGGTTCCTAGATCTTGAAATATCCTTTCAAATTGCGCACCTTCGCACGGTGGTGCAGTGGCCTAGCGTTGGTTGGTTTGATTTTATTGGCGCAAGGGTCTCAGAGGGCCAAAGAGCGCCACGTCAGAGTATTAAAATAGTAATAACCAACAATATCGAAACATAGCAAAAAATGTATAAACCGGTAACAAGAAGCGGTGTATGTGGCCGGTGAGACATTAACAAACAAACAAACAAAAAAGCACCGGTACAACGGATACAACGATTAACACAGTAACGAAATATGGTAACAATGGTATAACATGGTTAAAAGTTAAACAATGACATCATAAAACAGAACGAGAAAAGGACAAAAGTTCTTAAATAGTATAATGTACTAGTGACCCGAAATTTCTTGGCGTAGCATAGAAATAGAAGTTTCCAAGCTTTAGCACATCAACCAGATGACTTTCTCAAGGAAGGTAGATAGCAGCTGTCTACCTTCCTTGAGAAACCATTTGGTTGATGTGCGAAAGCTTGGAAAGTTCTATTTCTATGCTACGCCAAGAAATTTAGGATCACTAGTATAGTTATACTATTTAAGTACAGTTGGTGTATTGTTCCTTGTTATTAATTAGGATAAAAGTTGTTAATCAACGATAAAACAACAACACAGTGCACAAAACGTAAAACATCGGTAACACGAAGAAATGATAAAATAGAAAAGACGACTCAGGGTTCCTGAGTCGTCCGATAGAATAGGTTAAAGAAAATGAATAAAACATTAATGATTTAAACGACGACATGAACATCAAATATGAACGACTGACGCTCAGAGGTACATCACAGGTCCTACACACAGGGGCAGTGTCGCCACACAGCAAACAGCGGTGAGTGAAACGATAATGCCCAATGCGGAGACGTGCGAGTACAACTTCCTCCCTACTGTTCCAGCGACATGATGATATCCAGACTCCAAGAATTGGTTTAATACGATGTTTATTTTCCACCTGTTGGTCCCACAGACCCTGACACGTTAGGTGGATATGATCATGGACAAGAAAGCTTAAATCTCGGTCAAACAGTGGCAAGGGTGTGATGACCAAAGAGGAAGCCGATCTGGCAGCCACATCAGCACACTCGTTACTTTGAACTCCAACCTGTCCTGGAATCCAGCAGAACTGTATCTGGACACCGGCCTCGAGCAAAGAACGAAGTAGCCTTCGTAGGGTAAAAAGAAAAGGGGGTGATCACTGCAGTCCAACGATGACACAGACTACACAACACTTAAAGAATCAGTGTACACCATAGCACGTTGATGAGAGCCCGACTGAACATGAAGAAATGCAAGATACACAGCATGCATCTCCGCTGAAAATATCGTCGCCTCGGCAGGAATGCTAGCAACAAAAACTTCATCAATGCAGATAGCGGCGGATCCCACAACACCAGTCACCTTTGATCCATCGGTGATCTAGCGTTGGTTTCTGACCATTCGTTTGAGATGAATCCGGGTTTAAATCCCGCTGGGGCATAGGTGCTGTGTTTGACTTACGGCACTGGCTCTATCTCTCCCCTGTGAGGCAGTAGACCTAAATTAGGGACGGGTACTGCTTTTATAGCCCATCGAGCTGCTCACGGAAGTCGTTAGCCCCCTTCACCCCCCACCCCCAAGAAAATAATATTGGGGACCATTCCGAAGATACCGAATTTTCGCGCTACTTCGGTGACAATTTATTTTCTATTTATTATGCTGCGTACCTCTCGCACAGATACAGCTAACTAAATTTAATTCGAACTCCGAGAAGTTCTTATCACTTTATTGTCTTACTAACTTTATTTTATTTTCCGGTATTTCTCCTTGATTTTACGTACCGTGCGATAGCGGTAAGCTTAGTTCCGATTTCAGCCACCGGATAAATGCGGATTGCGTTGCAAGTATGGAATGACGCCAGAGCGTTAGGGAGAGACGTAGCATAACGATAATTCCTTTTTATGAAATTACTCTGCAATGCGAATGAAATGAAATAAAGCACGGCATAACACCTACGTAACAGAACAAGCGTCGTAGACAGCTGTTCGAGCACGTGCGTGTTGCCACAGATGAAGTCATTTGTCTTACTGACATTATTTTATTTTCCGGTATTTCTCCTTGATTTTACGTATTGGGCGATAGCGGTGAGCTTAGTTCCAATTTCGGCCACCGAAAAAAAGCAGATGGCGCTGCAAGTACTGATGACGTCAGAGCGTTAGGGACAGACGTAGCCTATTATATAAGTTTTAAGTTAATATGGTTTTCGTGATTATATCTTAAATATAGTCTTTATTTGTTATCCATATGTTATTACATTTAAAATTTTTAACGATGATGTTTTTCCTTTCACTGTTATAAAATTGGAAAATTACCCGATCCATCATGATTGATATAAAGAGTTAAATCTGAGTTTAACCGTAGTTCACGAGGAGTCAACAACATAAGAGGAGAGTTCATTGGTGATTTTCTCGATAAAGCACTTTGTACATAATGTGAATGCCAAATGTAAAAATATTTTTTACGAAGTAATACAATTTTCATAATTTTATGCACTTTATTCTATGATTTCCTTTTCGCGAATCCAGTTATTTGATTAAGGAAATTAAAAATGGCACATGTTCGGTAATAGTGAAAATATGTCGCACTAAATTGGGAAATTATGCGTTTGAGTAACAGGAAACACAGCGAGATATTTTTGATGCATTTTCTATCATGTGAAGAATTACGTCTAAAACGAGTTTTATTTTTCCTATGCTTTCATTGTTTGATGTTATTAGTTAATATTAGCATAGAACCAGTTTTTTCGACTAGAAAAATTGATTAATTTCGCCAGTTCCTTTGCTGGTTTTCTTAGATTTATTTCTAAATATAAAAAGGCGAAACATCTTATCTTTGATGCATTTAGGATTTGAATCTATTCGATATTTTTTACTTTTGTTTCCGATAACAAAGAAACATTTGCTTCCGCAGTCAACCTTAAAATGGAATGGGATAAGCAAATTATGTCGCTACATTTTTTCTGACTGTAATCTCATGACAAGCTATATAAGGAACAACAGACAGTCAGCATGTTTATGAAATAAATGTAAACGAATACCTTATTTATCATTTTTTGTTAATTACAGGATTTACTGGAATTAAGGCTTGACATTTTGACTGTTTGCAGAGAATTGATTATCAGATTTTGTCACTGTTGTTTGCGAACTGAACTTCCATATTTCCATGTGGCTTTGAGCTTGAAGAAAAATTGTGTTTTGCGATAGCTTACTCCCAAAAACTGTTCTATATTTAAGAGCAGAATAAGTATTACATTCTTTTCTGATTATGAACTTTCTATGCTTATTATATATTTAGATTCTAAAACTAATAATAAAAGGACGGTTTCCAAAGTTCCATAAATTTGTGTTAAATTTCTTTATACACTGCCTGACAGAGAAAATGCCACATAATGAAGGAATGCTCAAAAACAGACGAAACTGCACACACAGGTAGCCAAGTAGGTCGTGAACAAATGGTTTAATTGTCACAAACAGACTAGGCTTCAGTGGCCGAATATACAGGATGAACAATAAGGAGTGTGGCTCCAATTTTGGGCAATACAGGGTTGAATCCAGCGTGGCATCGAGGCAATGAGATTCCGAATAGAGTCATGGGGTATCGTGGGCCATGTGGTGTTGATCCGAGTCCATAGTTTATCTTCATTTTGCAGCGGTGGGAGGGTACTGAACCGACGTTCAATCGTGTCCCGCAGATGCTCGATAAGCGAGAGGTCGGACGATCGTGCTGGCCACGAAAGCATCCGCACGCCGTGTAAAGCATTCAGGCTGATCCGAGCGGTATGCGGCCGTGCGTTATCCTGTTGAAAAACGGCGTTGGGGATGACCTGCAGGTACGGTATTGTCACGGGTCGCAGCACCTCATCAACATAGCGGCGTGCCGTCAATATGCCCTTAATGCGTACCAGAAGTGAGTGGCTGTTGGGGGCTGATAGCACTCCACACCATGAATCCACGTTATTTGGCCGTGTGACGCTCCACAATGGCGGTGGAATCTGCTCGTCGGCCACGTCGCCACCAGACTTTCCCACGGCGATCATCCGTGGTGAGACAGAACCGCGATTCGTCGCTGAACAGCACACTGTTCCATTCGGCACCCCACGCAGCTATGGAGCGACACCACGCCAATCGGTGACGACGATGGTTCGCTGTTAAGGTTAGCCTTCGCAACGGACGGCTGGACAGCAAACCAGGCGCAGCCAATCTGCGAGACACTGCCAGAGTCGATATCGGAGCATCCAAGCTTCCCCGTACACTCCGCAAAATGTCGTCCGTTGTGGCCTGTGGGTCCGCTACGCCATGATGTCGGATGCGACGATCGATGCGCTCGAACATCCGTCTACATTATAGAACTGGAAATATTGAATCCGGATTTAATTGGTGTAAAAATTTATTAAACATACAGCGACTAAGTGCCGAGCTTTCACACTCCGAACGGGAGGCTTTCTCAAGGCCAGTGAACACAAGAATATTTAAAGAACAACGATCATTTGAAATTTTGGAGCGCGTATCTATTACGTGCTTCAAAATTTCAAGATCCCTGACAATTAGGGGAAAAGAACACATAAGAGACATTAAAGCAGGAAAAACACAAACAGCGCTTTGCAAAGGAATAGCCCAATATAACGCTGTACCGAAGTGAAAAAACATGAAGAGGATTGCTCGGTACACTGACTACAGAGGAACACTGACTAGAGAAAGCGTCGAAATATTCATGCACCCCAACCCTTGCAACGAGAGCCCTTCCCTCGAACTCTCGGCTGCGTGGAAGATTTTACTGAAATAGAACATTAAGGGGAAAAGGAGAGAGAATGTCTAAAAAGTAGGTCACGAGATACCACCTTCGGCGTGACGCAATATCACATCGACACGTAATAGATACGCGCTCCAAAATTTCAAATGATCGTTGTTCTTGAAATATTCTTGTGTTCACTGGCCTTGAGAAAGCCTCCCGTTCGAAGTGTGAAAGCTCGGCACTTAGTCGCTGTATGTTTAATAAATTTTTACACCAATTAAATCCGGATTCAATATTTCCAGTTGTATAATACTAAGGTGTAAGTTCCATAATTGTAATCCGTCTCCATGCTCTGGTACCCCTACGACGTTGCACATGTCCTTCCTGAGGCCACTGTCTTCAAATGCGACGGACAGTTGTGGCATCACGTTGCGTATCTTCCGCAATACTACACAAGGGCCATCTTGTACGAAGGCCTACGATGACACCTCTCATGAACTCATCCGTTTGACGAAATTGCGTAGGACGGCGTCTTAACGGCATTGGCACCCCTTGTTCGTTCTCCAGACACAGTTGCAGCATAACCACTCACTTCTCGCGGCTGTGACGACGTCTCGACTGATGGCCTCACGGGTTGATTGTCCGCTTATATCCCACCTGTTGTTAGTGCGATTGGCCTGCAAATGCAATCAATTGCTAAACTTGTATGTGTCTACCCACCCTTCGTGGTGTGGCATTTTCTCTATCAGGCAGTGTATGATAATGTTCTGTGGATACAGAGCGCTTCCAAAAGGTCTTTACAAACGGTCTACTCAAATTTGTGAATATTAGTATCTTTGCAGATTTCTCACCCTTTACCAAAACACCTGAACATAAAATACACTGACGGAAAAAAAAATCCCAACACCAAGAAGGGGTTGTGTTAGATAAACGACAGTTGGTAGGCGGTGAGAGTACATCTGTAAGATGACGTCTATGCAAATTTCGCGCTCGGCGCATACGTGTGGCGCTAGTAGCGCCCCTCGGAACATGCACAGCAGGTTTGCTGTAAATACGCGCTGTAACGTTCGTGAGCGTTAGTTATCGTTCAGATTCGACGTAGGGTGTTGATGTTAGTCAAGAATGCCTTTAAGAAGACGAAGAAGCCATTATCAACAGCTCACGGAGTTTGAACGAGGTCGTGTAATAGGGCTACGAGAAGGTGGATTTTCTTTCCGCAATATTGCAGAACGACTTGGCAGGAATGTAGCTACTGTGCATGATTGTTGGCAGCGGTGGTCAAGGGAAGGTACTGCCTCCAGAAGACCGGGTTCTGGCCGGCTACGTGGCACTACTGAGAGGAAAGACCGCCGTGCATGGCGTATGGCCGTGGCGCATCATACCGCGTCTGCGGCAGCAATTCGAGCTGCAGTTGCCACCACAGTGACACAACGAACTGTTACAAATCGGTTACTTAAAGGACAGCTCCGAGCCAGGCGCCCTGTAGCGTGCATTCCACTTACTCCAAACCACTGCCGTTTGCGACGTCAGTGGTGTCAAGCTAGAGCTCATTGGAGGACGGAGTAAATATCTGTTGTGTTTTCTGATGAAAGCCGGTTCTGCCTGGGTGTCAGTGATGGCCGTGTGTTGGTTAGAAGGAAGCCATGTGAGCGCCTGCAACCAACCTGTCTGCGGCCGAGACACACTGGACCTACACCTGGAGTTATGGTCTGGGGAGCAATTTCCTATGACAGCAGGAGTACTCTCGTGGTTATCCCACTCACCCTGACGGCACAGTTGTACGTTGGTCTTGTGATTCACCCTGTTGTGCTGCCATTCATGAACAGAATTCCAGGGGTGTTTTCCAACAGGATAACGCTCGCCCGCATATCGCTGTTGTAACCCAACATGATCTACAGAGTGTCGACATGTTGCCATGGCCTGCTAGAACACCAGATCTTTCACCAATCGAGCACGTATGGGATATCATTGTACGACAACTCCAGCGTCACCTCCAACCAGCATTAACCGTCCCTGTATTGACCGACCAAGTGCAACAGGCATGGAACTCCATCCCACAAACTGGCATCCAGCACCTGTACCACACAATGCATGAACGTTTGCGTACTTGCATTCAACATTCTGGTGGTTACACCGGTTATTAGTGTACCAGCATTTCACATTTAAAATGGCTCTTCTCGTGCTTACAATAAGCTGAGATCTTGAAACCTTAATCGATTAAATATGTTACCTATACAAATGTATTGCCGCCATTTCATTCCTCTACAGTATTTTTTCGTGGTGTTGAGATTTTTTTCCGTCAGTGTATAAGAAACTAAGCATGACTAAATTAAAAATTGCCAGCAGTCCTAATAATCAAGAACATACGTGGCAATTCTATTTCTTTTATTCTCCGAAATGGTAGCAGTCATACGAACATGAAGAAATAATCAAAAATACACTTTATACGTGCGTGCTTTCTAAAGGGTGTTTCACTAGGTAGTCCCCTATATTGTGGTCTTCCCACTCTTCATAGAAACACGATGGTAGGTTTACACGTGACCTTGATTTCTGAGAAATACGCGGGACTGATTTTTGCACACAGATTCTGTCCGGAGGCAATCTGCGTGTTTTACAGCGTCGTTAAACGTCGTTCAGGATGGCTGTGTATAGCGTTGCGGAGCGGGTGTTTATTGTGAAAAGTTATTGGGTAGCAAAATCTATAAAGGTAATACAGCGTGAATTCCTGGAGAAGTTTGGGGGAACAAAAGCACCAGACAAACGTTACATTGTAGGTTAGCAAAGATATTAAAAACCACGGCCAGTGTTTTGAACCAATACAGTGGCGGACGTCCTCCTTTAGCGCAAGAAAAATTCGAAGAGATGTAGTACAGGCTACTGGCATCACCGAAGAAGTCACTACGACGTTTGTCACACGAAACTGGGTATTCTGTTTCTACCTTCCAAAGAGCTTCAAAGAAAGCGTTGCTTCACCTGTACCATTTGACAGCTGTGCAAAAGTTGCAAGAACCAGTTCTCGAAAAGCATATGTCTTGTTGTCCCTGGTTTATGACATTTTTACTTGCAATTTCGAACATTTTGGATTTCACATGGTTCACTGACGAAGCATGGTTTCATTTCGATGGGTATGCCAATTCCCAAAACTCCCGCTTCTGGGCTGCAGATAATTCACATGAATTACACGAAACTCCATTACATTCTGCAAAAGTCGGTGTTTGGTGTGAATAATTGGACCCATTTTCTTCAAGAGCGTAGTAAATTCGGCGTCATCTGTGAATATTTTCAGACAATTTGTGGGCCAATTAACCAGCACTGATTCGACAACGGGGTAATTTCAACAGGATGGAGCAACATGCCACCGTTCCGTGTGAGCATGAGTTCCTCTTTCTTCGGTGACGAAGTGATCATTTTCAGACAATTTGTGGGCCAATTAACTAGCACCGATTCGACAACGGGGCACTTTCAACAGGATGGAGCGACATGCCACGCGTTCCGTGTGAGTTTCCCCTTTCTTCGGTCATGGAGTGATCTCCAAAGTACTGTGGCTACCTTGTTCACCCGATTTGGCTCCTTCCGATGTTTTCTTGTGGAAATATTGGAAGTGTCGTGCTTGCAGAAATAAACCTCGCACATTAGAAGACTTAGAAAGCAACATCAGTGCAACAATCCGGACTATTGATCAGGACATCCTGAGGAAAATATTAGATAACATGCAGCAACGCGTTCGAACGTGTTTGAATGTCGGTGGAGACATTTCCACATTTTATTGGGAATAGCTATACATTTCCATGAACTAAGGTACGTTATAAATATCATGTCATGTGTCTAAGTAGAGTGAGTTGCAAAATATGACTGTTTCTTTGGCGAAGACTACCTAGCTATGTTTTTGGCTACTTTCTATTCTTTAAAGGAAAGCTATCTTTAAAAGAAAACGTTTTTCATGACGTTGAAGACATACAACGAGCTGTGACATCAGATCCTCACTCCATATCAAAAGATGACCTCTGCAAGTCCTTCCTTTCATTGGCTGATCATGCCACTTCTTGTAATATCACAGGAGGAATGTACTGCCAATAAATATGAAGACATACAAAGAACTGTGACATCAGCTCTTCACTCCATACCAAAAGATGACAACTGCAAGTCCTTCCTTTCGTTGGCTGATTGTGCCACTTCTTGTATTAACACAGGAGGAATGAACTTCGAATAGATATGAAGACATACAAAGAACTGTGATATCATCTCTTCATTTTATACCAAAAGATGACTTCTGAGGGTTTTTCTTTCGTTGCATGATCGTGCCACTTCTTGTATTAACACAGGAGTAATGTACTTCGAATAGATATGAAGACATACAAAGAACTGTGATATCATCTCTTCATTTCATACCAAAAGATGACTTCTGAGGGTTTTTCTTTCGTTGCATGATCGTGCCACTTCTCGTATTAACACAGGAGTAATGTACTTCGAATAGATATGAAGACATACAAAGAACTGTGATATCATCTCTTCATTTCATACCAAAAGATGACTTCTGAGGGTTTTTCTTTCGTTGCATGATCGTGCCACTTCTGGTATTAACACAGGAGTAATGTACTTCGAATAGATATGAAGACATACAAAGAACTGTGATATCATCTCGTCATTTCATACCAAAAGATGACTTCTGAGGGTTTTTCTTTCGTTGCATGATCATGCCACTTCTTGTATTAACACAGGAGTAATGTACTTCGAATAGATATGAAGACATACAAATAACTGTGATATCATCTCTTCATTTCATACCAAAAGATGACTTCTGAGGGTTTTTCTTTCGTTGCATGATCGTGCCACTTCTTGTATTAACACAGGAGTAATGTACTTCGAATAGATATGAAGACATACAAAGAACTGTGACATCAGCTCTTCACTTCATACCAAAATATGACAACTGCAAGTCCTTCCTTTTGTTGGATGATCGTGCCACTTCTTGCATTAACATAGGAGGAATGTATTTCGAATAAAATATATTCACGTAAGTTTTCCTGTTTTTCCATTAAAAAAAAATTTAGTCTCGTTACTTTATTGCCGCACTGCGTATGGCAGGAACGAATGTCCTAAACACACACACACGCATGCATGCACATCCACAATGTAGTAGCATATGATTAAAAACACCTATTTAATAAGGAGTCTGGCCTGATATCGTTATACAGATACGTCGATGAGATATTACATTATGACCACCCCCAGCCTAGAAGAATTGGGCTGGGGGTGGTCATAATGTAATGACTCATCGATGGAGACCGGATAGTGGCGCAGGTGAAGTTCACGGAACCGTACATATAGAACCCGAAGACCGGCTTTCGGCTAGTAGAGAGTTCGGAGTCGGAACGGGAAAAGCTGCTGATTTATCGGAGTTTGTTAGAGGGAAAATTGTATTGGCAAGGCGCCTCTGAACTACGATCTCGGAAACGGCGCCGCTTGTGGGTTTTTCACGTCCCGCTGTAGTGAGTACGTATCAAAAGTGGTGCACAGATGGACAAACGACGAATCGTCGTCCAGTCGTGTGTTGTCCGCAACTCATTGATGCCAGAGGTAAGCGGAGACTGTCGCGCATTGTTCACAGCAACTGCAAGGCCACAGTGCGACAAATCACCCGCTGCTACAACAGTGGTGATCAGGTCAATGTGTCACACCACACAGTTCATCGCAGATTTCTGCGCATGGGCGTGTGTAGCCGTGGACCCAGCCGTGCCTCCGATGCTCACTGCACGTCACCGCCAACAACTCATAAAATGGGTCCAAGATCATCGAGATTTGACAGTCGATGTTTGTAAGAAAGTGGCCTGGTCTAGCTTATCAAGATTCCTGGTGCATCACGTAGACGGCCTGAGCGCTAATACACCAATTACCAACGGAGGCTATGTCGCCTGGATGCACCTTTGGGCGGAAACAGGCAGTCGGCGGTGTTATGCCGTGGGCAGTACCTTCTTGGGACACTTTAAGCATCATTACCCCAATTGCACAATCTCTGACAGCTGTCAAGTTTTTGAACATCGTTGCGGAACAAGTTCACCTGTTCATGACAACTCTATTCCCTGCTGGTGATGGTCATTACAAACAGGATAATGCGCAATGCCACACTGCGAGGAACATGTTGGTGACATTTTGTTAATGCCCTGGCCTCCAAATTCACCCGACATGAACCCAATCGAACATTTGTAGTTCGACTTAGAAAAGCAGGTTCGCGCTAAATCACCATCACCCCGAAATGTACGGGAACTGGAGGACCTGCTGTTGACATTATGGTACCAGATACCCCACGATACCTATCGCCAATTCATCGAATCGATGCCTTGCCGAGTGGCCGCTGTTTTGCTTGATAAAGGGTGTCCTACAGCTTATTAGGTAGGTGGTCAGAATGTAATAGCTCATCGGTTTACATGAGGAACGAATATGTTAGTCATTTTCTGAATGGAAAGAAGCTTCCAAATGACGAAATATTTCTTTACCTCAACTTTTAATGCGATATGAAAAAAAAACACTATTAGTTTGTATAGTTAGGTTATGTTACCAACTAGAGGACATGTAGGATATCACTACAACGATGCACGCTTCTTCCAGCGTTGGCAATAAATTCCTTTTTAAGTGTCTTTCTCTTTCACAGCTCACCAAAGCACGCAAATATGAGTCTAAATTTGGTGGAGTAGTACAAAAGTTTTCCGAGCTTTCTTCAATAACTACCAGGTTTAATAAGCACGTCCTGAGTGGGAAAATCCTAAAAATTGTCAAATTCTGAATGTAATTATGCAGCATAGAAGGCACCTATAATGGATCTTCGAAGAAAGCAAATTTCTTTAGAAGTAGTGTAGGGAAAAAAGCCAGAAGTTTTTAGAGCTCTGAAAGAAACTTTAAAGTTTCCTTTTTATTTTTCGAATCCTGAGTTACGCTTCGTGTATGGAGATAAAACAGACATCTCTCACTTTTTCGTAATACGTTTTCCGTGACGCAGCTCACCTTATTAGGATCATCAGAAGTGCATTATGGAACTTTAAGCTCTGTTGCCTTAAGGAACGCGCTTAGGAGACATCTTTTTCTTCAATTTTGTTTTCTTCGATATTCTGATAGCGACTTTTAGGGTAATGCGAATAGCTAGGTATGGAGCATGACTCGCGAAAGTTATGTAGATTAGCAGCCTGCTATAAGCAAAATATTCTATCTTTTGACTGTGAAATACTAACGAGTTCTTTCACCATAAGGTTATGAAGAAGGGGCGGGGGAAACGCAATAACTTGGCCCTTCCATTTTCATCTTTTTTTTTCAAGAAGGAAACAGAAGACACTCTCATATTTTAAACATTCTCAATAAAAAAAAAAAGATATAAAACAACACTTTGCAAACGAAGGAACCAGAAGTTTCTGGGGAAAATATGTAGTATGCCTTTTTAACGATTTCAAAGCGTAGATTAAAGGTTTGTTCTCTGTAAGTGTCTAATGGTATGCCAGTTCCGTTATGACTTGCGTGAAATCGTTGCTTTGTACCACCGGTTCTAAGTTGACTGGACCGTGTCCAAACTGAGACTCGAACTCAGTCGTTAGAGGCGTAGATTTTTAGCTAGTTGTCCGAGCTGGACAACTAGCTTTTTGTCAGAGGCGTGGATTTGGGGTTTTTTGTCGGAGCTGGACCCGAGTTGTCAGAGGAGTAAGTCTGGCTGATTATTCGAGCCAAACCCAAATAACGTGGCTAGGTGTCCGTGCTGTACCTGAGTTGTCAGAAGCACATGTTTCTTGCTAATTGCCCGATATAGACGCGAGTTGTCAAAAGCGTACCTTTCTGGTAGGTTTTCCGATCTGGACCTGAGTTGTCAGACGCATAAGTTTTTGGGCTAGTCGTCCAACATGATCCCCAGTTGTCTGAGGACCAAGTTTCTGGCTCGCTATTTGAACTGCTATCGAGTTGTCCGAAGCTTAAGTGTCTGATTTATTGTCGAAGCTGGACCCAAGTTGTAAGAGGAGTAGGTTTCTGGTTACTTTTCGTGCTGCACCCGATTTTTCAGAGGCGTAGGCTCCAGAATAGTTGTCCAAGCTGGACCCGAGTTGTCAAAGGAGTAGTTTTCTGGCTAGGTTTTCGAGCTGCACCGCTTTTTCAGAGGCAAAGGCTTCTGAATAGTTGTCCGAGCTGGACCCGAGTTATCAAAGGAGTAGTTTACTGGCTAGTATTTCGAACTCCACCCGATTTTTCAGAGGCGTAGGCTCCAGAATAGTTGTCCAAGCTGGACCCGAGTTGTCAAAGGAGTAGTTTTCTGGCTAGGTTTTCGAGCTGCACCGCTTTTTCAGAGGCATAGGCTTCTGAATAGTTGTCCGAGCTGGACCCGAGTTATCAAAGGAGTAGTTTACTGGCTAGTATTTCGAACTCCACCCGATTTTTCAGAGGCGTAGGCTCCAGAATAGTTGTCCAAGCTGGACCCGAGTTGTCAAAGGAGTAGTTTTCTGGCTAGGTTTTGGAGCTGCACCGGTTTTTCAGAGGCATAGGCTTCTGAATAGTTGTCCGAGCTGGACCCGAGTTATCAAAGGAGTAGTTTACTGGCTAGTATTTCGAACTCCACCCGATTTTTCAGAGGCGTAGGCTCCAGAATAGTTGTCCAAGCTGGACCCGAGTTGTCAAAGGAGTAGTTTTCTGGCTAGGTTTTGGAGCTGCACCGGTTTTTCAGAGGCATAGGCTTCTGAATAGTTGTCCGAGCTGGACCCGAGTTATCAAAGGAGTAGTTTACTGGCTAGTATTTCGAACTCCACCCGATTTTTCAGAGGCGTAGGCTCCAGAATAGTTGTCCAAGCTGGACCCGAGTTGTCAAAGGAGTAGTTTTCTGGCTAGGTTTTGGAGCTGCACCGCTTTTTCAGAGGCATAGGCTTCTGAATAGTTGTCCGAGCTGGACCCGAGTTATCAAAGGAGTAGTTTACTGGCTAGTATTTCGAACTCCACCCGATTTTTCAGAGGCGTAGGCTCCAGAATAGTTGTCCAAGCTGGACCCGAGTTGTCAAAGGAGTAGTTTTCTGGCTAGGTTTTGGAGCTGCACCGGTTTTTCAGAGGCATAGGCTTCTGAATAGTTGTCCGAGCTGGACCCGAGTTATCAAAGGAGTAGTTTACTGGCTAGTATTTCGAACTCCACCCGATTTTTCAGAGGCGTAGGCTCCAGAATAGTTGTCCAAGCTGGACCCGAGTTGTCAAAGGAGTAGTTTTCTGGCTAGGTTTTGGAGCTGCACCGGTTTTTCAGAGGCATAGGCTTCTGAATAGTTGTCCGAGCTGGACCCGAGTTATCAAAGGAGTAGTTTACTGGCTAGTATTTCGAACTCCACCCGATTTTTCAGAGGCGTAGGCTCCAGAATAGTTGTCCAAGCTGGACCCGAGTTGTCAAAGGAGTAGTTTTCTGGCTAGGTTTTGGAGCTGCACCGGTTTTTCAGAGGCATAGGCTTCTGAATAGTTGTCCGAGCTGGACCCGAGTTATCAAAGGAGTAGTTTACTGGCTAGTATTTCGAACTCCACCCGATTTTTCAGAGGCGTAGGCTCCAGAATAGTTGTCCAAGCTGGACCCGAGTTGTCAAAGGAGTAGTTTTCTGGCTAGGTTTTGGAGCTGCACCGCTTTTTCAGAGGCATAGGCTTCTGAATAGTTGTCCGAGCTGGACCCGAGTTATCAAAGGAGTAGTTTACTGGCTAGTATTTCGAACTCCACCCGATTTTTCAGAGGCGTAGGCTCCAGAATAGTTGTCCAAGCTGGACCCGAGTTGTCAAAGGAGTAGTTTTCTGGCTAGGTTTTCGAGCTGCACCGCTTTTTCAGAGGCATAGGCTTCTGAATAGTTGTCCGAGCTGGACCCGAGTTATCAAAGGAGTAGTTTACTGGCTAGTATTTCGAACTCCACCCGATTTTTCAGAGGCGTAGGCTCCAGAATAGTTGTCCAAGCTGGACCCGAGTTGTCAAAGGAGTAGTTTTCTGGCTAGGTTTTGGAGCTGCACCGGTTTTTCAGAGGCATAGGCTTCTGAATAGTTGTCCGAGCTGGACCCGAGTTATCAAAGGAGTAGTTTACTGGCTAGTATTTCGAACTCCACCCGATTTTTCAGAGGCGTAGGCTCCAGAATAGTTGTCCAAGCTGGACCCGAGTTGTCAAAGGAGTAGTTTTCTGGCTAGGTTTTGGAGCTGCACCGGTTTTTCAGAGGCATAGGCTTCTGAATAGTTGTCCGAGCTGGACCCGAGTTATCAAAGGAGTAGTTTACTGGCTAGTATTTCGAACTCCACCCGATTTTTCAGAGGCGTAGGCTCCAGAATAGTTGTCCAAGCTGGACCCGAGTTGTCAAAGGAGTAGTTTTCTGGCTAGGTTTTGGAGCTGCACCGCTTTTTCAGAGGCATAGGCTTCTGAATAGTTGTCCGAGCTGGACCCGAGTTATCAAAGGAGTAGTTTACTGGCTAGTATTTCGAACTCCACCCGATTTTTCAGAGGCGTAGGCTCCAGAATAGTTGTCCAAGCTGGACCCGAGTTGTCAAAGGAGTAGTTTTCTGGCTAGGTTTTGGAGCTGCACCGCTTTTTCAGAGGCATAGGCTTCTGAATAGTTGTCCGAGCTGGACCCGAGTTATCAAAGGAGTAGTTTACTGGCTAGTATTTCGAACTCCACCCGATTTTTCAGAGGCGTAGGCTCCAGAATAGTTGTCCAAGCTGGACCCGAGTTGTCAAAGGAGTAGTTTTCTGGCTAGGTTTTGGAGCTGCACCGGTTTTTCAGAGGCATAGGCTTCTGAATAGTTGTCCGAGCTGGACCCGAGTTATCAAAGGAGTAGTTTACTGGCTAGTATTTCGAACTCCACCCGATTTTTCAGAGGCGTAGGCTCCAGAATAGTTGTCCAAGCTGGACCCGAGTTGTCAAAGGAGTAGTTTTCTGGCTAGGTTTTGGAGCTGCACCGCTTTTTCAGAGGCATAGGCTTCTGAATAGTTGTCCGAGCTGGACCCGAGTTATCAAAGGAGTAGTTTACTGGCTAGTATTTCGAACTCCACCCGATTTTTCAGAGGCGTAGGCTCCAGAATAGTTGTCCAAGCTGGACCCGAGTTGTCAAAGGAGTAGTTTTCTGGCTAGGTTTTGGAGCTGCACCGGTTTTTCAGAGGCATAGGCTTCTGAATAGTTGTCCGAGCTGGACCCGAGTTATCAAAGGAGTAGTTTACTGGCTAGTATTTCGAACTCCACCCGATTTTTCAGAGGCGTAGGCTCCAGAATAGTTGTCCAAGCTGGACCCGAGTTGTCAAAGGAGTAGTTTTCTGGCTAGGTTTTGGAGCTGCACCGGTTTTTCAGAGGCATAGGCTTCTGAATAGTTGTCCGAGCTGGACCCGAGTTATCAAAGGAGTAGTTTACTGGCTAGTATTTCGAACTCCACCCGATTTTTCAGAGGCGTAGGCTCCAGAATAGTTGTCCAAGCTGGACCCGAGTTGTCAAAGGAGTAGTTTTCTGGCTAGGTTTTGGAGCTGCACCGGTTTTTCAGAGGCATAGGCTTCTGAATAGTTGTCCGAGCTGGACCCGAGTTATCAAAGGAGTAGTTTACTGGCTAGTATTTCGAACTCCACCCGATTTTTCAGAGGCGTAGGCTCCAGAATAGTTGTCCAAGCTGGACCCGAGTTGTCAAAGGAGTAGTTTTCTGGCTAGGTTTTGGAGCTGCACCGCTTTTTCAGAGGCATAGGCTTCTGAATAGTTGTCCGAGCTGGACCCGAGTTATCAAAGGAGTAGTTTACTGGCTAGTATTTCGAACTCCACCCGATTTTTCAGAGGCGTAGGCTCCAGAATAGTTGTCCAAGCTGGACCCGAGTTGTCAAAGGAGTAGTTTTCTGGCTAGGTTTTCGAGCTGCACCGCTTTTTCAGAGGCATAGGCTTCTGAATAGTTGTCCGAGCTGGACCCGAGTTATCAAAGGAGTAGTTTACTGGCTAGTATTTCGAACTCCACCCGATTTTTCAGAGGCGTAGGCTCCAGAATAGTTGTCCAAGCTGGACCCGAGTTGTCAAAGGAGTAGTTTTCTGGCTAGGTTTTGGAGCTGCACCGGTTTTTCAGAGGCATAGGCTTCTGAATAGTTGTCCGAGCTGGACCCGAGTTATCAAAGGAGTAGTTTACTGGCTAGTATTTCGAACTCCACCCGATTTTTCAGAGGCGTAGGCTCCAGAATAGTTGTCCAAGCTGGACCCGAGTTGTCAAAGGAGTAGTTTTCTGGCTAGGTTTTGGAGCTGCACCGGTTTTTCAGAGGCATAGGCTTCTGAATAGTTGTCCGAGCTGGACCCGAGTTATCAAAGGAGTAGTTTACTGGCTAGTATTTCGAACTCCACCCGATTTTTCAGAGGCGTAGGCTCCAGAATAGTTGTCCAAGCTGGACCCGAGTTGTCAAAGGAGTAGTTTTCTGGCTAGGTTTTGGAGCTGCACCGGTTTTTCAGAGGCATAGGCTTCTGAATAGTTGTCCGAGCTGGACCCGAGTTATCAAAGGAGTAGTTTACTGGCTAGTATTTCGAACTCCACCCGATTTTTCAGAGGCGTAGGCTCCAGAATAGTTGTCCAAGCTGGACCCGAGTTGTCAAAGGAGTAGTTTTCTGGCTAGGTTTTGGAGCTGCACCGCTTTTTCAGAGGCATAGGCTTCTGAATAGTTGTCCGAGCTGGACCCGAGTTATCAAAGGAGTAGTTTACTGGCTAGTATTTCGAACTCCACCCGATTTTTCAGAGGCGTAGGCTCCAGAATAGTTGTCCAAGCTGGACCCGAGTTGTCAAAGGAGTAGTTTTCTGGCTAGGTTTTGGAGCTGCACCGGTTTTTCAGAGGCATAGGCTTCTGAATAGTTGTCCGAGCTGGACCCGAGTTATCAAAGGAGTAGTTTACTGGCTAGTATTTCGAACTCCACCCGATTTTTCAGAGGCGTAGGCTCCAGAATAGTTGTCCAAGCTGGACCCGAGTTGTCAAAGGAGTAGTTTTCTGGCTAGGTTTTGGAGCTGCACCGGTTTTTCAGAGGCATAGGCTTCTGAATAGTTGTCCGAGCTGGACCCGAGTTATCAAAGGAGTAGTTTACTGGCTAGTATTTCGAACTCCACCCGATTTTTCAGAGGCGTAGGCTCCAGAATAGTTGTCCAAGCTGGACCCGAGTTGTCAAAGGAGTAGTTTTCTGGCTAGGTTTTGGAGCTGCACCGGTTTTTCAGAGGCATAGGCTTCTGAATAGTTGTCCGAGCTGGACCCGAGTTATCAAAGGAGTAGTTTACTGGCTAGTATTTCGAACTCCACCCGATTTTTCAGAGGCGTAGGCTCCAGAATAGTTGTCCAAGCTGGACCCGAGTTGTCAAAGGAGTAGTTTTCTGGCTAGGTTTTGGAGCTGCACCGCTTTTTCAGAGGCATAGGCTTCTGAATAGTTGTCCGAGCTGGACCCGAGTTATCAAAGGAGTAGTTTACTGGCTAGTATTTCGAACTCCACCCGATTTTTCAGAGGCGTAGGCTCCAGAATAGTTGTCCAAGCTGGACCCGAGTTGTCAAAGGAGTAGTTTTCTGGCTAGGTTTTCGAGCTGCACCGCTTTTTCAGAGGCATAGGCTTCTGAATAGTTGTCCGAGCTGGACCCGAGTTATCAAAGGAGTAGTTTACTGGCTAGTATTTCGAACTCCACCCGATTTTTCAGAGGCGTAGGCTCCAGAATAGTTGTCCAAGCTGGACCCGAGTTGTCAAAGGAGTAGTTTTCTGGCTAGGTTTTGGAGCTGCACCGGTTTTTCAGAGGCATAGGCTTCTGAATAGTTGTCCGAGCTGGACCCGAGTTATCAAAGGAGTAGTTTACTGGCTAGTATTTCGAACTCCACCCGATTTTTCAGAGGCGTAGGCTCCAGAATAGTTGTCCAAGCTGGACCCGAGTTGTCAAAGGAGTAGTTTTCTGGCTAGGTTTTGGAGCTGCACCGGTTTTTCAGAGGCATAGGCTTCTGAATAGTTGTCCGAGCTGGACCCGAGTTATCAAAGGAGTAGTTTACTGGCTAGTATTTCGAACTCCACCCGATTTTTCAGAGGCGTAGGCTCCAGAATAGTTGTCCAAGCTGGACCCGAGTTGTCAAAGGAGTAGTTTTCTGGCTAGGTTTTGGAGCTGCACCGCTTTTTCAGAGGCATAGGCTTCTGAATAGTTGTCCGAGCTGGACCCGAGTTATCAAAGGAGTAGTTTACTGGCTAGTATTTCGAACTCCACCCGATTTTTCAGAGGCGTAGGCTCCAGAATAGTTGTCCAAGCTGGACCCGAGTTGTCAAAGGAGTAGTTTTCTGGCTAGGTTTTGGAGCTGCACCGGTTTTTCAGAGGCATAGGCTTCTGAATAGTTGTCCGAGCTGGACCCGAGTTATCAAAGGAGTAGTTTACTGGCTAGTATTTCGAACTCCACCCGATTTTTCAGAGGCGTAGGCTCCAGAATAGTTGTCCAAGCTGGACCCGAGTTGTCAAAGGAGTAGTTTTCTGGCTAGGTTTTGGAGCTGCACCGGTTTTTCAGAGGCATAGGCTTCTGAATAGTTGTCCGAGCTGGACCCGAGTTATCAAAGGAGTAGTTTACTGGCTAGTATTTCGAACTCCACCCGATTTTTCAGAGGCGTAGGCTCCAGAATAGTTGTCCAAGCTGGACCCGAGTTGTCAAAGGAGTAGTTTTCTGGCTAGGTTTTGGAGCTGCACCGGTTTTTCAGAGGCATAGGCTTCTGAATAGTTGTCCGAGCTGGACCCGAGTTATCAAAGGAGTAGTTTACTGGCTAGTATTTCGAACTCCACCCGATTTTTCAGAGGCGTAGGCTCCAGAATAGTTGTCCAAGCTGGACCCGAGTTGTCAAAGGAGTAGTTTTCTGGCTAGGTTTTGGAGCTGCACCGGTTTTTCAGAGGCATAGGCTTCTGAATAGTTGTCCGAGCTGGACCCGAGTTATCAAAGGAGTAGTTTACTGGCTAGTATTTCGAACTCCACCCGATTTTTCAGAGGCGTAGGCTCCAGAATAGTTGTCCAAGCTGGACCCGAGTTGTCAAAGGAGTAGTTTTCTGGCTAGGTTTTGGAGCTGCACCGGTTTTTCAGAGGCATAGGCTTCTGAATAGTTGTCCGAGCTGGACCCGAGTTATCAAAGGAGTAGTTTACTGGCTAGTATTTCGAACTCCACCCGATTTTTCAGAGGCGTAGGCTCCAGAATAGTTGTCCAAGCTGGACCCGAGTTGTCAAAGGAGTAGTTTTCTGGCTAGGTTTTGGAGCTGCACCGCTTTTTCAGAGGCATAGGCTTCTGAATAGTTGTCCGAGCTGGACCCGAGTTATCAAAGGAGTAGTTTACTGGCTAGTATTTCGAACTCCACCCGATTTTTCAGAGGCGTAGGCTCCAGAATAGTTGTCCAAGCTGGACCCGAGTTGTCAAAGGAGTAGTTTTCTGGCTAGGTTTTGGAGCTGCACCGGTTTTTCAGAGGCATAGGCTTCTGAATAGTTGTCCGAGCTGGACCCGAGTTATCAAAGGAGTAGTTTACTGGCTAGTATTTCGAACTCCACCCGATTTTTCAGAGGCGTAGGCTCCAGAATAGTTGTCCAAGCTGGACCCGAGTTGTCAAAGGAGTAGTTTTCTGGCTAGGTTTTGGAGCTGCACCGGTTTTTCAGAGGCATAGGCTTCTGAATAGTTGTCCGAGCTGGACCCGAGTTATCAAAGGAGTAGTTTACTGGCTAGTATTTCGAACTCCACCCGATTTTTCAGAGGCGTAGGCTCCAGAATAGTTGTCCAAGCTGGACCCGAGTTGTCAAAGGAGTAGTTTTCTGGCTAGGTTTTGGAGCTGCACCGCTTTTTCAGAGGCATAGGCTTCTGAATAGTTGTCCGAGCTGGACCCGAGTTATCAAAGGAGTAGTTTACTGGCTAGTATTTCGAACTCCACCCGATTTTTCAGAGGCGTAGGCTCCAGAATAGTTGTCCAAGCTGGACCCGAGTTGTCAAAGGAGTAGTTTTCTGGCTAGGTTTTGGAGCTGCACCGGTTTTTCAGATTCATAGGCTTCTGAATAGTTGTCCGAGCTGGACCCGAGTTATCAAAGGAGTAGTTTACTGGCTAGTATTTCGAACTCCACCCGATTTTTCAGAGGCGTAGGCTCCAGAATAGTTGTCCAAGCTGGACCCGAGTTGTCAAAGGAGTAGTTTTCTGGCTAGGTTTTGGAGCTGCACCGGTTTTTCAGAGGCATAGGCTTCTGAATAGTTGTCCGAGCTGGACCCGAGTTATCAAAGGAGTAGTTTACTGGCTAGTATTTCGAACTCCACCCGATTTTTCAGAGGCGTAGGCTCCAGAATAGTTGTCCAAGCTGGACCCGAGTTGTCAAAGGAGTAGTTTTCTGGCTAGGTTTTGGAGCTGCACCGGTTTTTCAGAGGCATAGGCTTCTGAATAGTTGTCCGAGCTGGACCCGAGTTATCAAAGGAGTAGTTTACTGGCTAGTATTTCGAACTCCACCCGATTTTTCAGAGGCGTAGGCTCCAGAATAGTTGTCCAAGCTGGACCCGAGTTGTCAAAGGAGTAGTTTTCTGGCTAGGTTTTGGAGCTGCACCGGTTTTTCAGAGGCATAGGCTTCTGAATAGTTGTCCGAGCTGGACCCGAGTTATCAAAGGAGTAGTTTACTGGCTAGTATTTCGAACTCCACCCGATTTTTCAGAGGCGTAGGCTCCAGAATAGTTGTCCAAGCTGGACCCGAGTTGTCAAAGGAGTAGTTTTCTGGCTAGGTTTTGGAGCTGCACCGGTTTATTCAGAGGCATAGGCTTCTGAATAGTTGTCCGAGCTGGACCCGAGTTATCAAAGGAGTAGTTTACTGGCCAGTATTTCGAACTCCACCCGATTTTTCAGAGGCGTAGGCCTCTGAATAGTTTTCCGAGCTGGACCCGAGTTGTCAAAGTAAAGGTGGTACCTAGAGCCCTGTAATTTTAACTTTTTAAGTAATAGATTTAACAATACGTGTAATTGTTTTGTCCAAAACTGAAAAAAATCCCTTGAAGAAATCACCCTTTTACACATGGCAGATATGCGGTTGCTGTGAATAAATGTTGATGCCTGTCATGCACGTAATCCTAGGTAACTGACCGTTTTCCCACATCCTCCACGGGGAATCCCACTATGGCTAATCCCTTTTCCTCAGCAGCTCAGAGAGAGGGCGATAGGAGAGCAATCGCATTATTTACAACCCATTGCAGAGCAATCGTATTACAACCCGAAGTCAAAGAGCCAAACACTTTCAATCTGTAGGACATTCATTGTTTTAAAAGTGAAATTTGGCATTTATTTAGGAAAAGCTCAATATATCTTGAAGCAAAATATGAATCTTTGGGTTAATCATTTTGCGCGGTTCGAATTTTTTACACAAAACTAAAACTGACAGTTGCAGTACGCCCCCTTCGTTACCTGCGCCCCCCCCGTAGGTGCGGGGGATGCGAGGGTGGTAGTTACACCATTGTCTTCTGGTGCCTTGGAATAAAATACCTTAATTGTGATCACACTGTATACAGAAGCGTGCATTTCATTGCCTTTGTGTGAATGTTGGTAAAGAAGTATGAAAAATCACAACTGGTTTCTGTCAATCATTAAAAGAATTCCAAGTATTGGCATCTTTATTTTCCATTCATTAGTAACTTTGACCACCGGAATAAATAACACAGTTGGTTAAATCGCTATGCAGTGTGTGATATGCGGACGTTTCTGACGGGTGTTCGAACCCTGGTCCTGCCAGCAATCTAATATGCGGTTTTTACGCAGGCTCCCTGTGGTTGGGGACGCGAATAGTGAGGTCAGCCCCGGACGCACTTTGTCCCTTACCCGTATGCAGCAGAGGAATGGCAAGCCGGCTGCATTAATTTGCCAATAATTCTCAAGGGTGCGTTGTCGTCTTTGCGATATAATGTTGAAGCAAGCAGCGAAAAAGTGTGATGGTGTGGTTCACGTAGTCGTCATATATGGTATGCAGAGTACTGCCGCAAACTTGCAGGATGTACACAAGTCGAACCTAAGTTGATAAAGGTTAAAGGTTTAGTATTGTAACTGATGTGGATGTGATCGTCTTTGATTAATGTGAAGAACCGTACAGCATGTTTAGGCTTTTTCTGGAACAACCAATTAAGTTCCTTTATGTGGGTAATTGAAATTTGCTCTCTTCTGACCGTTGGGTCGTCTAATTTACGTCAGTGCATAATTAAAGATTTATATGTGCCGGCTATCCGCTGATTAACACTTCGACGTCACAATGCTACGAGTTCAACTGACTGATAGTACGATAGATAATGCTTTAAGTAAAGTAGAGACGATTAAACAAAAAACATTATATCTGACAGTTTATTTAAGAATTTTCCATTTACGGTAGGCTATAGAAAGTGCGACTCAGTACGAGTTGTGTTTATAAAAACGAGACAAAAGGAAATTAAAGGGATTAATCCAAATACGTGTAAAATTAGAATGGCTGAAGTTTGGTGATTGCAAGTTTTATGCTGTAGTCCGTGTGGTAACATTCCGTCTAATTTATTTTTGTCTTTGCATGCTTTATATCATTTTGTCAAAACTTCTTGATTATCCTATTCAACTTCGCGCGAAATCATTTCCCCCAGCTTTGATATGCGGTTCTCCCATGACACTCGAAACAAAGTGCTACTTCAAAATCTTACAAGGTTTTGTTGGAAGTTTCTAAAAGTAATTGGAATACTTGTTTTGTTAGAAGATACGTAACCTCATTTCGTGTTTTCTTTTCTAGACCTTAGGCTATTTCATTTATGTGTCCGCTTTCTTTCACTCCAAGTGTTTTGCTGTCTCAAAACAAACTGTTGAGATCCTTGGAAGTTTGTGTAAGTACCCAAAGAAGAATTCGACTCAATAGTTTGGACAAGTAACTTTTCTTCAACTGAAACAAAACCGAACGTTCTTTAAGACACACTCATGAGCATGAGTAGTAGTTTTCCATCGTATCGTACAGCGGTGTTCATTTTGTGCAAAACTTTATGGTAGTACACAGATAAAATAACTTCATACTGAATTTTCTTTTAAAGCCAATGAAAAATATTTTACGCTATTGGCCAAAATTATGGAAACTTTTACGAAAATTTAGTGAAGCAGAGACGATTAAACAAAAAAAAATGGATATAATACCATAAATTACATATCATGAGAAAGATAATTTAATGCAGAATGTAATGCAGCACACTTAAAAATGCATTTTAAAGAAGCTGTACACACAAAACTTTGATAAAGCGTATTTCATAACTTATTACCATTTCTGTTAGTACTTAGTCAAGAAACCTCTTTTTTAACCTTACAACAGCGTCTCATGGAGGGAACCAAGCATTTTAGTTCATCAGGGGCTATAATATGAAACCGAGATTGTATGATTGTTTCTATCAGTTGTGCTTTATTCATTAGTTGCTTCTGACCAACAAGCTTCTTTAATCGGCTCCACAGATTTCCTACTGGATTCAGGTCAGGACGATATGTTTTTCCTGAGAACACTTCTTGGACACAGCTGAAAGATAACAAGGAGCTGAATCTTGTTGAAATATACACTGACGGAAAAAAAAATCCCAACACCACGAAAAAATAGTTGTAGAGGAATGAAATGGCGGCAATACATTTGTATAGGTAACATATTTAATCGATTAAGGTTTCAAGATCACAGCTTATTGTAAGCGCGAGAAGAGCCATTTTAAATGTGAAATGCTGGTACATTAATAACCGGTGTAACCGCCAGAATGTTGAATGCAAGCACGCAAACGTTCATGCATTGTGTCGTACAGGTGCTGGATGTCAGTTTGTGGGATGGAGTTCCATGCCTGTTGCACTTGGTTGGTCAATACAGGGACGGTTAATGCTGGTTGGGAGTGACACTGGAGTTGTCGTACAATGATGTCTCATACGTGCTCGATTGATGAAAGATCTGGTGCTCTAGCAGGCAACGGCAACATGTCGACACTCTGTAGAGCATGTTGGGTTACAACAGCGGTATGCGGGCAAGCGTTATCCTGTTGGAAAACACCCCCTGGAATGCTGTTCATGAATGGCAGCACAATAGGTTGAATCACAAAACCGACGTACAACTGTGCCGTCAGGGTGCGTGGGATAACCACGAGAGTGCTCCTGCTGTCATAGGAAATTGCTCCCCAGACCATAACTCCAGGTGTAGGTCCAGTGTGTCTCAGCCGCAGACAGGTTGGTTGCAGGCGCTCACATGGCCTCCTTCTAACCAACACACGGCCATCACTGGCACCTAGGCAGAACCGGCTTTCATCAGAAAACACAACAGATCTCCACTCCGTCCTCCAATGAGCTCTAGCTTGACACCACTGACGTCGCAAACGGCAGTGGTTTGGAGTAAGTGGAATGCACGCTACAGGGCGTCTGGCTCGGAGCTGTCCTTCAAGTAACCGATTTGTAACAGTTCGCTGTGTCACTGTGGTGGCAACTGCAGCTCGAATTGCTGCCGCAGACGCGGTACGATGCGCCACGGCCATACGCCGTGCACGGCGGTCTTCCCTCTCAGTAGTGCCACGTGGCCGGCCGGAACCCGGTTCTTGAGGCAGCACCTTCCCTTGACCACCGCTGCCAACAATCATGCACAGTGGCTACATTCCAGCCAAGTCGTTCTGCAATATTGCGGAAAGAAAATCCACCTTCTCGTAGCCCTATTACACGACCTCTTTCAAACTCCGTGAGCTGTTGATAATGGCTTCTTCGTCTTCTTAAAAGCATTCTTGACTAACATCAACACCCTACGACGAATCTGAACGATAACTAACGCTTACGAACTTTACAGCGCGTATTTACAGCAAACCTGCTTTGCATGTTCCGAGGGGCGCTAGTAGCGCCACACGTATGCGCCGAGCGCGAAATTTGCATAGACGTCATCTTACAGATGTACACTCACCGCCTACCAACTGTCGTTTATCTAACACTCCCCCTTCTTGGTGTTGGGATTTTTTTCCGTCAGTGTATATGCTTCACTATCCTTACATCAATGATGCATTTTTTGCCATTTAAAGTACCATTAATCACACGAATTCTGCCCACAGCTTTCACTGTCATACAACCCCAGATCATTAAACTAACTGGATGCTTTATGGTAGCTGTAATGCATTCAGGTAGCAAATCTTCAGTTCTTTTTAAATTATTCCATGACTAACAAATATGAATATTCCGGTCTCATCACTCCAGGTGAATCTATCCCATTGTTTCTTAGACCAATTAACATAAATTTTAATTCATTCTAATCTCTCCCTTCTTTGCTTGGGAGACTGAAATGGCTTTTTCCTTGGAATTTTAGAATTTAAACCAGAGGCTTTGAGTCTGCGCCTAATAGTCCTAGCATTCATCTTCAAACCGCACTAAGACCATTAATTTTCAATTAACTCATTATTTCCTTCTGTCACTTAGACACAGTCATATACATGGTCGAGTCACACTATTGGGACCACGAGCTAATATCCAGAGTAACCGCCATGTGCATCGCGGACAGCAGCTAGACGGGCTGGGAGTGACTCAATAAGGTGTTGGAAGGTGTTCACAGGTATGTGGAGCCATGCTGACTGCAGTGCATCGGACAGCTGCTGGAAAGTGCGTGGTGGAGGATCCATAGAGCGAACAACACGATCGAAGTGGCCCCACAGATGCTCAGTTGGGTTTAAGTCCGGGAAATTAGGGGGCCAGGGAAGTACTTTGAAGTCTTCATCGTGCTCTCCCAACCACTCTCGGATATTACTAGCTGTGTGACACGTCACATTGTTCTGCTGGAAGATCCCATCCGCCCCATGGAAGACAATCAGCATGTATGGGTGCACGTGGTCTGCAAGGAAGGATTCATAACAAATTTGGTCCATAGTGCCTTCCACCGACATGGGTGGACCCAGAGAATGCCACGAAAATATTCCCCAGACCATAACGCTGCCCCCACCAGCTTGTGTTCTTCCAGCAATGGTTGAAGAGAGTTTGTTCTTCGATGTTTCTTGCCTTATACGCCAACGTACATCAGTTCGATGAAGCAGAAAACGTGGCATCGGAGAAGGAAATCCTTTGCGAATCAGCGGAAGTCGAATTCCGACACTGGCGTGAAAATGTATGCCTTTTCTACCGATGCACCTTCGTTAGCATAGGTGCACTGACTATACGTCTGCATCGGAGCGCCATACGAAGCAGGAGGGTTCACTGAACTTTCGTTTGAGACACACTATCGGCAACCCCCTGTTTCATAGGCCAGTGAGTTACTCCACTGTAGAAGGTCGATCGGCCCTCCCGCACCTTTGAATCCGACGTTTCCCTTTCACATCAATGACACGTGGTGCTCCGCAATTTCCACGTCGCTTATTCGCAATGGTGCCACTTCTCCAATCACGATACACCTTAACCACAGCAGCACGCGAACAGTTCACAAACTGCGCTGTTTCAGAAGTACTGCCACCTTTGGCCCGAAAGCCGCTATTCATCTCTTTTTGCAAAAATGATAAATTGCTCCTTTTATCCATGAAAGTCCTTCACACAAAAAAAAAAACCAGAAATTATATGAAATCATGTCTCATTACAAACAATATGTGACGCAAAAACTATGTTTCCAATCGGAATCTTAGGAGCACAGATATCGGGGAGCACTCCATTCGTATTTACGCTTTCTATCGAAAAACTACGCGCTATTTGAAAAAGAAACTATTCCTAAAATAGTATTCGTTGTAAATGGTACCAAAGGAAAATGGTCATTTCTTTAATCGGATATTTGGAAGTAACAATATGAATAAAATGCAATTTGAATTCGATAACATCTGCATTTACCTCCTTCGTCGAAAAGAGATACAGACAGCAAGGATGATCATCGTCACATTTCTGGCTTTCTCCTGGAAAAAGTTTCCAAATCCGATTAATATTTGCAGAAATATGGTGCCCAAAGATGATCGGAAGGACACAGTGATATCGTACATAAGTACTACGCTTTTTTTGGGGGGGGGGGTTGCGAATGTTGTGCTAAAATACATATCGTAGTATTATGAGCTTTATGGAAACGTAGCTGTTGAAAGTAGTGAAAATGCGCTTGCAGGAGTTATTCCTTGCGTTATACATAGTGACCTAATAACCTAAAGTAGATATGAATTCCAAGTAAAAATTGCATGTCTTGTTTCAATGTCTACTTAGAATTATACTTAGAATACTTAGAATTATACCTAGGATACATAGAATTATACTTAGAATACTTAGAATTATACTTAGAATACTTAGAATTAAACTTAGAATACTTAGAATTAAACTTAGAATACTTAGAATTAAACTTAGAATACTTAGAATTATACTTAGAATACTTAGAATTATACTTAGAATACTTAGAATTAAACTTAGAATACTTAGAATTAAACTTAGAATACTTAGAATTAAACTTAGAATACTTAGAATTATACTAAGAATACTTAGAATTATACTTAGAATACTTAGAAATAAACTTAGAATACTTAGAATTATACCTAGGATACATAGAATTATACTTGGAATACTTAGAATTAAACTTAGAATACTTAGAATTATACTAAGAATACTTAGAATTATGCTTAGAATACTTAGAATTAAACTTAGAATACTTAAAATTAAACTTAGAATACTTAGAATTATACTAAGAATACTTAGAATTAAACTTAGAATACTTAGAATTAAACTTAGAATACTTAGAATTATACTAAGAATACTTAGAATTATACTTAGAATACTTAGAATTAAACTTAGAATACTTAAAATTAAACTTAGAATACTTAGAATTATACTTAGAATACTTAGAATTAAACTTAGAATACTTAAAATTAAACTTAGAATACTTAGAATTACACTAAGAATACTTAGAATTAAACTATTATTGTACTTTTCTACTTCGAATTATACTACAGAGAATGAGAAGAAAGTTTTGCAATATTTGCATAAACGCATGTGCTGCGGCTGGTATGTCACGTGTTTAAACTAATTCGAGTCTCGCACTTCACTCAGTCGAAAGGGATGTAAAGTGGTAGTCGTTGCTGTGAACAGCATTGCATGTCGTTGTTCTGTCTGTGGTTGGGTTGTCTAAAAAATGAACAACCACAACCAGCTAATTAAAGAACTTTTGCTTTACGAGCTTGAACTCGGCCATAACGCTGCGCAACATTTGTCATGGGAAAGGCGAAGCTTCCGTGGACCACATTACCGCAACCAGATGGTTCAATAAATTTCGCTCAGGTGACAGAAACCTCGACCATCTGCCAAGGTCAGGTAGGCCGCGAACCATGGATTCGAAGGCTGTGTGCCAGGCCGTAGAGACAAATCCGACAACCAGCACTCGGAGATTGTCAGGCGAGCTGGGCGTATCACAGACCACCGTGGTTCGTCCCCTTAAAGACCGCGGCAAGGTCTACAGGAGCTTCAACACTGTCCCGCACGAACTGCCACCAGCTGAAGAAGCCGCCGAGTGAAAGTGTGCACGAAACTCCTAGAAAACCCGCGCGATGTACGTTTCATCAAGATAATTGTTACGTGCGATGAAAAATGGGTCTATTTCCGTAATACTAACACACAACGGCAGTAGTTGAGCCCGGGATAGTTTCCTGAACCTGTTGCCAAACGTGGGCGGCGATTCGAGCACAAGGTGATTCTCTGCGACTGGAATTTCGAGGAGATAATCCATTACGAATTTGTTCCAGACAGTCGGACCATTAATGCCAACCTCTACTCTGAACAGCTGGAGAGGATGTATGCTGTTTCGGTGAAGAAGTACCCGGGAATAGTGAACAGAAAGCGCGCTCTCCTACAACAGGACAACGCGCGGCGTCATACCGCGCGAACGACCCGGGAAAAACTCCTGGAACTTGAGGACATCGAACTGATACCACACCCAGCATATAGTCCGGACCTTGCCCCATTCGATTATTACTTGTTCCGGTCCATGGCCCACTTCCTTTGCGGGCGGCACTTCAACAACCAGGAGGAGGTGGCAGCTGGGGTGAAGGAGTTCTTCGCCTCGAAGGAAAAGAACTGGTAAAGCCGCGGAATCGAAGAACTAGCACACAGATGGCTATAGACGGTTCAACATGATGACCTATACTTTGAATGCTGCTCAGCTTTCTTCGTAAAGGTACGTATGAAGACTCAGATTCAAATATTGCAAAACTCTAAAACTCTCGACTCATCTTCTATATTATTATACTTTTCTATTTAGAATTATAATATTATTATACTTTTCTACTTAGAATTATACTATTATTATACTTTTCTATTTAGAATTATACAATTATTATACTTTTGTACTTAGAATTATAATATAACCGTCTTATATTATAATCTTAGTAAACATTATAATTCAAAGTGCGATTTTTTCGATTTTGAGCATTCATATTTGAACACCATGTCTGAAACGGCATTAAAACTCTTTTGCTGCATTCTGTTACCGTTTACACTAAATCATACCGCTTCTTGGGCATCGATTTGCTTCGTGGCAGGAAACCATTAATCATTCAGACACAGAAGTTACAACTAGGCTTGGAAAAATGAGTGCTAGTCAACAGAAAATGAATCACATCAATTCTTCGGGAACAGTAGGCTTATTTTTCTTGAAAAAAACTAGAAGAGCTTCATACTCATCGAAAGTACCCTATGTGTCGATTCAGACTTTAAACTGGTGAAGAAAAATTTTGTCTATTGAAGAAATTGGAACCAATAAAATATCCAGAAGGTTGCGCGTTAATGCTACACACTTTACGTAAATCTCATATTACTTTTTCTAAAAAAACATCATGCAATTGCTCTAAATGGCGACAAATCGCTATTCCACAAAACTTTTACAGCCCGTAAGATTTTGATACTGACTGGAAAATTCACTATTTATGCTTGCATTTTTCCTGCGTTGATGCTTTTGCATGTTCCAATATATCATCTGAAAATTATATATTGAAGAAAAGTGAAGCCATTGCATGAAAAACATCTACAAAATCAATTCCGGTAAGCATTGTGTAACCCCTACTTTTGCTTTGTTTATACACAATCCAGTCACATAATTGTGACCACCTCCTACTTTTGACGTCAACATCGCGTAGCCAATGAAAGAAGGCACGTGTGAGCTGGCTTGGAGGGTATATAAGTTGTACTGTAGGCATCCTGAAGACATATCACTCGTTGTTCTCGTGGATAAAAGGAGCGATTTCTCAGATTTGCAAAAAGGGATGATTATCGGCTTTCGGACCAAGGGTGGCAGTATTTCTGAAACAGCGCAGTTTGTGAGCTGTTCGTGTGCTGCTGTGGTTAAAGTGTATCATGATTGGAGAAATGGCACCATTGCGAATAAGCGACGTGAATACTGTTGAGCACCACGTGCCATTCAAGTGAGAGGTGAACGTCGACTTCGAAGGTGCGTGAGGGCTGATCGATACGCTACAGGGGAGCAACTCGCTGGCCGAATGAACCAGGGGGCTACTGGAAGTGTGTGTAAAACGACAGTTCAGCGAACCCTGCTGCGTATGGGGGTTCCGATGCAGACGGATGATCACCGCACCTATGCTAACGAAAGTGCATCGGCAGAAAAGGCAGTATCGGAAGTGGACCTCCAATGATTGGCAGAGGATTGCCTTTTTCGATGAGTCACGTTTTCTGCTTCATCAAACGGATGGGCGTTGGCGTATAAGGCAAGAAACATCGGACAAAAAACAGTCTTTAACCACTGCTGGAAAAACACAAGCTAGTAAGGACAGCGTTATGGTCTGTGAAATGTTTTCGTGGCTTTCTGTGGGTCCACTCATACCTGTGGAAGGCACTATGGACCGAATTCGTTATGAATCCATCCTTGAAAACCACGTATACCTATGCATGCTGATTGTTTTCCCTCGGGAGGATGGCATCTTCCAAACGACAATGCGACGTGTCACACAGCTAGAAATGTCCGAGATTGGTTGGGAGAGCACGATGAAGACTTCAAAGTACTTCCCTGGCCCCCTAATTCCCCAGACTTAAACCCAATTGAGCATCTGTGGGACCACCTCAATCATGTTGTTCACTCTATGGATCCTCCACCACGCACCCTTCAGCAGTTGTAAGATGCACTGCAGTCAGCATGGCTCCACATACCTGTGAACACTTTCCAGCATCTTATTCACTCCCAGCCCATCTAGCTGCTGTCCGCGCTGCACACGGCTGTTACTCTCGATGTTAGCTGGTGGTCACAATAATGTGACTCGACCGTGTATATATATAAACATAGGAAAAGTAGAGGTTATACATTTAACAGTGCTTACCGGAATATATATATATATATACATTGTCATTTAGTAATGGGCCATTTTGATACGTTATAATTTATTTGAATAACCAGTTGACATTTCCCATCTTTTAGGAAGATATAAAAGTACAAACATAATGATTGTGTAATATAATAGAATCATATTTCTTAAAGTTTTGCAAGAGGAAGACATGTTTCTTTGCTGAATTCAAGGCAAAAATGCCAGATAATAAAGAAAATAATGTAACAAAAAAAGTGTGAAAATGTCAAATGGTTATTCAAATACGTAATAACGTATCAGAATGGGACATTACGGAATGACAATATATATTTTGAAATTTTTTTTATGTAGTTTTGGCCTTATCATAACTCCAATTTCGAAGCATACGAAATGTGTCTACATTTCTCTTCGTCGTTATCAGCGTAAGTTAAAATTTCGTCCCATTTGCAGCAAAAAAGTTTAATGTTGAATGAATTACGTCATACGTAGGCGTATCAAAAAATAAGTTTCACATAACTTTTGTTAAACAATGAGAAACCAAAAAAAGTATAATTTCTAGAACATATATGTTTCCTTTATTTTTCCGCGTAATCGCGAAGTTTTGGTAAACATTTATCGGAACGAGAAACCAGTTTTTCAAAGCAAGAAAGTAAAATTTCGCACCTAATTCACGAGGACATGTCTTCACAGCTTCCTTGACTTCATCATCGTTTGCGAAATGCTTGCCCTCGAGGTTATTTTTCATTTTGGGGAACAATTAGTAACTTCAGGGAAGCGGCCATAATTCCCACTCGAAATTGTGACGAAGCTCCTCTGCGTGCCGGCAGCTTTGTGTGACGCTGCGTTGTCGTGCAACAAAATTACGATTTCTGACCATTTTGCTCGTCTTCGATCTTTCATTGCTTTCCTTAACTTCTTCAATGTCTCGCACTACATTCCAGAATTGATCGTTAAAACGCTGAAATTTACTGCGCCATTAAGTGTCTGTGTGCACACCGATCCCTCGCAGTAAAAAAAAAAAAAAAAAGGAAAAGGAAAAATGACCGTCGCAATCACTTCTCTGGGAGACGGCACGAATTTAAATTTTTTTGTAGTTGGTGAGCTGGGGTATGTTTTCTTACCATAGATGCCGATTTGCTATCCGGCTCGATGTAATGCACCCGCGTCTCATCGCTGGTGACAATGCGCTGCAAACAATCTCTGCGTTCTTCAGCATAACGTAGCAGAAACGCAAGACTGGACACAAATTGCCGATTTTTGTGCTGTTCAGTTATATTGGTTTAGCCAACAGGTTATTGAGCTTTTTACACATACTTGGCGAAACATGTTTTGAAATGTAACTAACGTCATTTGAAACCGCAAGTTCATTATGTAACGAGACAGACAGTTCAAGCTTGTTTTAGGAACAGAAAGTGCACGATTTCGTTAACATGTTTGTTTGGCGTCGATTTCAATCAAAAGGAACACTTTCGTCATGTTTTGTTGTATTACTTCCGAAAAGGAAAAAACACTGTGCAAGCTCATAAAAAGTCATGTGATGTATATAGTGAAACTGCCTTAAAACTACGGCAATGTCAGAATTGGTTTGCAAAATTTCGGTCTGGAGATTTTGATGTGAAAAATGCACCACCCTCAGGAAGGCCAATCAAAGTTGATGAACAAAATAAATGCACTGATCGAATCTAATCGGCGTTTAACGACATGAGAGATTACTGATAATCTGAACATACCGAAATCGAGCGTTGAAAACCATTTAAAGCAACTGGGATACGTTAGAAAGCTCGATATGTGGGTAAAACAGGATCTCAAAGAAATTCATCTCACTAAGAGCATTGACATCTGTGATTCGCTCTTGAAACGTGAAGACAACGATCCATTTTTGAAACGTATGATAACAGGCGATGAAACATGGATCGTCTACAACAACGTCGAACAAAAAAGATCTTGGAGCAAGCGTAATGAACCTGCACAAAGCACTTCAAAGGCAAATTTGCACCAAAGGAAGGCTGTGCTGTCAGTTTGGTGGGATTTTATAGGTATTGCGTATTTTGAATTGCTACCAAGGGACCAAACCATTAATTTGGGCGTGCACTGTCGTTAGCTGGATAAATTAAGTGATGCAGTCAAACAGAAGCGTTCATAATTGGTGAATCGCAAAGATGTTAGTGTTTTACCATTATAACGCAAGACCACATACACGTTTGGTTACTCGTCAAAAATTGTTGCAGCTTGGATGGCATGTATTATCATATCCGCCATATTCGCCAAACCTGGCACTATCAGAGTACCATTTTTTTCATTCGTTGCAAAACGCCTTGAATGGTAAAATATTCACTGCTGATGAAGCTATTAAATCGTTCTTGGAACTGTTTTTTGCCGAAAAAAAAACAAAAATAATAATTATGCGCGGAATCATGAACTTGCCTGCGAGATGGCAAAAAGTCATCGAACAAAATGGGCAATATGTTTTTGACTAAAGTTTTTGTTTGCCCATTCATAATTTGCCTTTCATTTACACAGGAAAAAAAACTCAATTTCTTTCTGGCCAACCCAATAGATTGTGGAACCAATTTTGTGCACACTTTTCTAAAATCTAACTGCTCATGAATAATAGCGTGTACGCTACGATACGATACGCCCAAATCCTCCACAATTTCGTGAATTTTAATGCGGCGGTTATGTCCTCGACGCGCAAAATGCGATCAACAGTCGTCGTAGTTGAAGGTCTGTCTCTGCCCGGTTCATCTCTCAAATCCGTATCTCCTTCGAACTGCTTACACCATTTTCCAATCGCCTGGCAAGATATTGCCCCTTCTTCATAAACAGCCAACATTTCACGATGGATTTCAATTGGATTCCAACGTTTTGCCCATAAAAAACGCACTGTTCCGCGAACATCCAATTTCGAGTAGCACTCCAGCTGCTGCGCCATAACAAACGACCGTTAAAGAATAAACTACGCAGCACAATTGTGTCACACTCCTTCCACAAGCAGATGACGAAACGTATGACGTCACTCCGCAACCACTGATTCTCAGGGGTAGGATAGCGTAGGAATGTCCACTTTTCATCACCTGTGACGATACTACCCGAAAATCAATCGTCCCATAGATCGAAAGCTATCCGCGAAGAGAGCGATACGTTTCTAGCCTTCTGGAGTGTTAATGCATGGGGAACTATTTGAGTGCCTGGAGGAGAAACTACGATGGCGTAGATGTCGAACGATGGTGCATTAGAAAGATTCCACCTCAGCTATTAATTGTCGTGTTCTGATACAGGGTTCGTGTCACACCTTTGACCAAGCTGTCAGTTTCGGTAATCTTTGGACGTCTTGACCTCGGTTTGTCTTTGATACCGGTGTCTTTAAAATTGAAAATTCTGAACAATTTTTATGCAGTGCGGCTGTCCACTGTTTCTTTTCCCTTCAACTACACAAATCTCACAAGCTGCTGCTTCCGCGTTTAGGCAACACCCCCTGCAACTGAAAGCCTAACAACTTGTTTATGACGTCCTCATAGGTGGACCATATCGTCGTTTCCCGTGTTCCTATATCGACGAAAATAGGCAGAGCCTAAACAGAAGGAACAGCAGATGTTTGCACATAGTCGAGTTTATAGTATTTCGCGTCACAAAACCAACTGAGTTAGCGATAACAACATAATTGTCTTGACTAGTGGCATATCGCAGCGCCCCCTGTAGCTGTGCTATATCACAATTCCAGTTGGGTTTTCTACACAAAATACTATAAATAACGACTGCATTTGAATATCTGCTGCTCTGCCAGTTCAGACTACACCAGAAACCTAGTATTCTCTTTGACTGACGAGCACTGGAAACAAACGTGCAGTCCACTTTATAATGGCGTAATGAATGACTCTTTAGGCCAGTGGTCACCAAACTACGGCCAGCGGGCCAAATCCGGCACACCAGGAAATTTCTAATTTTACAATTTTAAAATTCATTTTGCATATTAATTTTTTTCTGACTGAGAAAGAGAGTTGTTATATGTCACAGCATGGCCGGATATCATAACAACGTTTGATTGACGCTTCGATTAGAGAACCTGTTTATTATTACTATTAAAATGCCTTTGAGAAGAGTGTGGGAGGTTTTGAGTGCTGTGACTCACAGCCCACCAGCGGCCAGCAGCAGCATCTGCTGACTCACACACACACACACACACACACACACACACACACACACACACACACACACACACACACACACACACACACATTCTCTCTCTCTTCGGCGCAGGGCTAGTCCCAGTAATCCCGCCCTGTTCTAAAAATAGACTAAAGCTGAGGGACACAACTACTTACTCCCACAACTGCTCCCACACAGGCTCATGTTCCCAGCAGTATTCGAGTCGGGCGGCATCTCAACCAGAGATTAAGCGCCGCTGTACTAATTCTACTTGACCCGATATACGTGTTTCTATTGATTTTTTCGTTATTTGAGTTCGATTGTTGAATTTTGATATGTCCCTACCCAAAATGGGAAAAGTGGGCACTGAATGCCGTATATTTAAAGCTCAATGGGAAGTGGATTATCTTTTCGTGGAGTACAGAGACAACAAATTTATCTGCCTAGTCTGCAAAGAAACTGTCGCCGTTTTAAAAGAGTACAATTTCAAGCGGCATTACACCACAAAACACGGTATGAACTATGATAGAATTCAAGGAGAATTGCGGGAGAAAATGCTGCTGGATTTAAAAGAAAGCTTAGGGAAACAACAAAATTACTTTTAAGAAGTCTTCGCTGCAAAATACTGCCTCAGTTCGGGCCAGTTACCGTGTTGCGGAAATAATTGCTAAAGAAAGGCGTCCCTTTACTGACGGCGAATTCGTTAAAAAGTGTGTGAAGACAATGGCAGAAGAAGTTTGTCCTGACAAAGCAAAAGATTTCGGCAGCATTAACTTGTCTGCCAGCACTGTGACCAGGCGGGTCGAGGACTTGGTGAAGAACATGGATGCACAGTTAATTGAAAGAGCAAATAGTTTTACCCATTTTTCCATTGCTGTTGATGAAAGCGAGGATGTGAGCAGTACTGCTCAACTATTAATTTTCATTCGAGGTATCAACGAAAATTTTGAAGTAACTGAAGATCTTGCTGTCATAAAAAGCCTGAAAGACAAAACCATAGCGGAAATAATATTTACAAAAGTTTCTGAGGCTATTCACGAACTTGGCTTGGGATTGGAGGCTCTGACCTGTGTTACTACAGATGGCGCCAAAAACATGGTCGGTTGCAATGCCGGACTAATCGGCCGAATTCAGAATGAATGTGAGCATCGCGGTCTACCGAAACCGATACAATTCCATTGCATTCTGCACCAACAAGCTCTCTGTGGGAAAGTGTCAAACTTAAGCCCCATTATGTTCACTGTCGTAGAAACTGTAAACTTCATCCTAAAAAAACGGGCTGAATCATCGATAGTTCCAGAGATTCTTGCAGTTATGTGAAGCTGAGTATTGTGATTTGCTGTACCATACGGAAGCCAGGTGGCTGAGCAAAAGTAAAGTCCTAAACCGTTTCTTTGACCTGCATTGCGGGATAAACATCTTCATGATGGAAAAATCAAGACCTGTGCCACAACTTATTGACGCTTGCTGGTTGTGGGACCTTGCATTTTTAACAGACATTACTGAGCATCTCAAGCAACAAAATTTGAATTTGGAAGGGAAAGGTAAACTCGCACATGAGATGTTGTTTGATTTGAACTCTTTCCAATCCAAGTTGAAACTATTCAAGCGACAGTTTGCACAGCAAAAATTTTTTCATTTTCCATCTTGTAAGAATATGAAGGACAAGATGTCTGATAAGTTTGTTTTTGATGTTGAGCACGGTGTCACAAATATTAAGTTGTTGAAAGTTGAGTTTGAACAACGTTTTGGTGATTTTTACAAGCATGAAAAATCATTCCAACTATTTCAGGATCCATTTACTTTAACAGTTGATGTTGCCGAGGAGAATGTACTGTTGGAACTGTTAGATTTGCAATCTAATAATAATTTGAAGGCATTGTTTAAGAGTGAAAGTTTGATAACCTTTTATTCTCTTTTGCCTAGAAATAATTTTACACACCTGAAAAGTTTTGCGAGGAAAATGATTTCAGTGTTTGGCAATACACATCTTTGTGAACAAGCTTGCTCCAGAATGAAATATGTTAAATCAAAGCTTCGTTCACGATTGACAGACAACAACTTGTCAGACATTTTAAAAATTGGGTTGTCCGATTTGAAACCAAATATCGTAAATGTTGTTAAATCATACCAGAAACAATACCTTCTTCTCATTGATTTTTTTCTAGTTTAAGATGTCATGAAGTCATTTAGTAAGTTTAGCTTTGTATTTGTTTTAGATGTATATAAATATCTTAAAATATTTATTTGAAAATATTTATGCTAAATTACGGAACATATAAAATTACTTACACATTGACACATACACTGCCGGACAATTGCTAAGGACGGATGGCAATAGCAACGATAGCAACCATAAAATGGAAGGCAGGAAAATGTGGAAATTAGCATAAGTGCGGGATACAGTAAGACGTGTTGTGCGTATGCAAATTTTGGATTGCCGAACTTGTTCGTGACGTCATAGCGCTGATAAGAGATATAAAGCATTTCACGCGTATTGACCGTTGTTGTTCAAACGCAAAGTTGAAAGAGAAAGAATCAATTGACGAACTTGCAATTTTAAGTACGTCTTTCTGACATCACCTAGATGATTTTACGCGTGGCCGTATTATTGGAAAGATTGGAGAAGGGCGAAAAATAACAGATGGTGCCAGGGAGTTTGACGTCAGCCACAGTGTTGTTTCAAGGCTTTGGAAATCATTTCAAACAAATGGAGAGTGTAGCAAACGTCACGGGGGAGGTCGTGTTCGCAGTACGACACTTGCAGAAGATCGGTACATAGTGCTATCAACAAAAAGACACCGGCGCAGCACAGCTAGTAATGTAGCAAATCAGTTTATGGCTGCTACTGGCAAGCGGATCTCCCTGAAAAACTGTCACCAGACGTTTGCATGAAGGAGGACTATACGCCCGCCGTCCTGTTGTGTGCATCCCATTGTCCAGACGTCACCGTACCTCCCGTTTGCAATGGTGCCATCAACATTGCAAATGGACTGATAACGACTGGTCTGTTGGCCTCTTCTCAGATGAGAGTAGATACAGTCTATCGTCTGATTGTCGACGACAACTGATCTGGCGTGATAGTGGTACTGCATATTGTCCAGCAAACATACAGGAAAGGGACCGATATCCGGCATGTAGTGTCATGGTATGGGCTGGCATCATGATCAATGGTCGTACGTCCCTCTATTTGCTTCCAACTGGGACTATGGCTGGCCAACGATACATTAATGATGTTCTGCTACCTCATGTTCGCATGTTCCGTGGTGCTGTCGGTGATAGATTCATTTTCATGGACGACAACGCAACATGTCATCGAACAGTCGCTGTCCAGGAGTGTCTTGAAAGCGAGGATATTCAACGCCTCGTATGGGCAGCACGTTCTCCTGATCTAAATCCCATTGAAAATGTGTGGGATGCTTTGGGGAGGAGTCTTGCTGGTCGCCAATGTCCTCCAATAAAGAAGGACACCCTCATCCGTGCACTGACAGAGGAATGGGATAAATTACCCCAACAGCTGCTTGATAATGTTGTGCAAAGCATGACACGACGTGTGGAGTCTTGCATCGCCCTCCATGGTGGCCATATCCCGTATTGACATCTTACGCCGGAACGCCTGCGGACGGTAATTGCATTTTTTTCACGTTTACGTATTCTGCACAAAATGGCCTGTTTGTCCCTTGAACACGTTCCAAATCTTTCTGGATTTCAGAGCACAATAAATTATCTTTCTTGTAATGTCCTGGCATTCTCACATTATTTTATTTCACTTGGCATTCAACCACACTTACTTTTTTATGCGCTATATAGCCGTTTATGATCCGTCCTTAGTAATTGTCCAGCAGTGTATTAGTAATTAGTTCCTGGAAAATTTACAATATCTGCATTAATTGATCTTTGATTTAACATTGTTTTTAATCCGGCCCGCCGAGTTTTACCCAATTATTCATTTGGCCCTCTCTCCAAAAGTTTGGTGACCCTTGCTTTAGGCTTTCAGTTACAGGGGACACTGGTGTAGTCATTGTTTTCAACAATGGCGTTGGAGCACCCGAACAGCATATTTATTGACCTCCATCCTGTGCTCACCTGATAAGGCAATGTGGTCCTCTGTCAAATGCATTCATCATTAGACTCGTGTTTTCCACGTCATCGTGGTTCCCAGTTGACTCTGGCGCGTTTCGCATATCTATGGTGGCCTAATATGATATGTAGCTCAAAACGGGCTGTACCTTTTACTAATCCTGGTAAAACAAAAACTTATGGTTACGAAACATTATTAATGTTAAGATCATCCACACACATAAGAAAAACCAAGGAATGAAATAAAAGAACAAATCAGTAATGCGATGTTTTATGAATAAAGTATCTGCACTACAACTTTCGTATTTTTAAAGGATACTTTTATTGTTTATTGTACTGGAATTCAGATATTTGTTTGCTCCTTTCTTGGATCATTTTGTGTTGTATGTCTGCATTCAAAAACAGCAGCTAAGAATTTTTATCTCCTGGAGTGTCTTACATGCTCGTTGAAAGGTAAGTCTTCAACTTCGGAAAGTGATCTATTAAATGGCAAATGGTGCTTGCGAATGCTTTTTCTAGTTCAAAAGAACATTTCCCCAAGGTAGCCTGATTTTTCATGGCATCAGTAAACAATCAACAAAACAATTTAACTAAGGAATATTCGGAAGGTAATTTGAATTATTCATCATGAGCTCCTTGACCTCATGCGTTTATACGTTGTTTTACTTTAATTCTCCAGATGAGCGCTGTCCACAAAATATGGATGAGTAGACTCATTTTTTTCTCCATTATTCACAAAACTCCTTTCTCATGAATACATAAGGACATAAGCAGAGAAAGGTCGTCGTTGGCTCTCTCGCGAACAATACATAGTTAATCCTTCTTTTCATTCTTTTGCTTCCTGAAAGTGTGAGACCTAAGTGTTCTCTCATGCTGATTGCATAAACATCAGAAGAAGGCAGAAACCTCATTCGTTGGTCTGATTGATGTAGGCGCTCGCACGATGCGAACCGCGGGCGATTGCGGGGCAGAAAATGACGGAAAGCGCTTAGGAGGAAAAATGACACCGATCTGTTTCTGGAGAAAAGAAAATGTGACTTGTGCCTTTATTGCCGGAGCAGAAAGTTTCATTTCCTCAGGAGAAATGGAACATGTTCGGCGAAAGTTGTGAAGTATGGAAACTGAACAGTACAAATTATTCATACAGCTTTTTTTTTTTTTTTTTTTTTTTTTTTAGGAACGGCGAAACACAAATTTGCATTTTTTAATATTTTTTGCGGAGAGAGTGAAGGAAATCATTTACAGGACATTTTTAGTTTTTATGAAACTAACTAACACAAAAAAGCGCAGCTACTTGTGCTGCTTGAATGATACCTACATTTACTGAAACTTATCAACTTATGCGATTGGCTAACATGTGCCGTGCCATAAACACAAGATGTCCCAAAAAGTTGTAACCAATTTAAAACAACGATAACTTAGGATACAAAACTAATACCAGCATTCTGTTTGTTGCAGGTCGTAAGAAATACCCTCAAAGTTTCTAGAAGTGTACCCAATGGATCCTCAAGCTTTCTAGAAGTGAACCCAATGGATCCTCAAGTTTTCTAGAAGTGTACCCAATGGATCCTCAAGTTTTCTAGAAGTGTATCCAATGGATCCTCAAGTTTTACAGAAGTGTACCCAATAGATCCTCAAGTGTTCTAGAAGTGTACTCAATGGATCCTCAAGTTTTCTAGAAGTGTATCCAACGAATCCTCAAGTTTTCTAGAAGTGTACCCAATGGATCCTCAAGTTTTCTAGAAGTGTACCCAATGGATCCTCAAGTTTTCTAGAAGTGTACCCAATAGATCCTCAAGTTTTACAGAAGTGTACCCAATAGATCCTCAAGTTTTTTAGAAGTGTACTCAATGGATCCTCAAGTTTTCTAGAAGTGTACCCAACGAATCCTCAAGTTTTCTAGAAGTGTACCCAATGGATCCTCAAGTTTTCTAGAAGTGTACCCAATGGATCCTCAAGTTTTCTAGAAGTGTATCCAATGGATCCTCAAGTTTTACAGAAGTGTACCCAATAGATCCTCAAGTTTTTTAGAAGTGTACTCAATGGATCCTCAAGTTTTCTAGAAGTGTACCCAACGAATCCTCAAGTTTTCTAGAAGTGTACCCAATGGATCCTCAAGTTTTCTAGAAGTGTACCCAATGGATCCTCAAGTTTTCTAGAAGTGTATCCAATGGATCCTCAAGTTTTACAGAAGTGTACCCAATGGATCCTCAAGTTTTATAGAAGTGTACCCAATGGATCCTCAAGCTTTCTAGAAGTGTACCCAATGGATCCTCAAGTTTTACAGAACTGTACCCAATAGATCCTCAAGTTTTTTAGAAGTGTACTCAATGGATCCTCAAGTTTTCTAGAAGTGTACCCAATGAATCCTCAAGTTTTCTAGAAGTGTACCCAACGAATCCTCAAGTTTTCTAGAAGTGTACCCAATGGATCCTCAAGTTTTCTAGAAGTGTACCCAATGGATCCTCAAGTTTTCTAGAAGTGTATCCAATGGATCCTCAAGTTTTACAGAAGTGTGCCCAATGGATCCTCAAGTTTTATAGAAGTGTACCCAATGGATCCTCAGGTTTTCTAGAAGTGTACTCAATGGATCCTCAAGTTTTCTAGAAGTGTACCCAATGAATCCTCAAGTTTTCTAGAAGTGTACCCAATGGATCCTCAAGTTTTCTAGAAGTGTATCCAATGAATCCTCAAGTGTTCTAGAAGTGTACCCAATGGATCCTCAAGTTTCCTAGAAGTGTACTCAATGGATCCTCAAGTTTTCTAGAAGTGTACCAATGAATCCTCAAGTTTTCTAGAAGTGTACCCAATGAATCTTCAAGTTTTCTAGAAGTGTACCAAATGGATCCTCAAGTTTTCTAGAAGTGTACTCAATGCATTATCAAGTTTTCTAGAAGTGTACCCAATGAATCCACAAGTTTTCTAGAAGTGTATCCAACGGATCCTCAAGTTTTCTAGAAATGTACCCAATGAATCCTCAAGTTTTCTAGAAGTGCACCCAATGGATCCTCAAGCTTTCTAGAAGTGTACCCAATGGATCCTGCGACGAAAGCACAGATTGTGGAGTGGTTTATTGGAACCCGCTCCGAAAGGTAAGTTCAGCGGAATATCAGAACAAAATATGGGAGCAAACATGGTACAGGTCATTCAAGGAAACTGCTAGCGTCCTTACAAAAAACTGCCCTGGACGACCATTGCTGGTTCCAGAAAGGGAGGAGGTTGTGAGATAAACATTCACTCGTAGCCCTCGAAAGTCAATCAGACAAGCAGCACTACAGCTGGACATCCCCAAGTCGTCAGTGCACGGAGTATTATGTTAGAGATTGGAAATGCACCCGTATAAACCGCAGATAACCCATCACATAGTCCCAGATGATCATGGTAAATGTAAACAGTTTACTGAAGATATGTTGGAGAACATTGCAGGTGCTGAATCTTTCCTGAGACAAATCTGTTTCTCGGATGAGTGCACGTTTCATGTTTCTGGAAAGGTAAATAAACAAAATGTGAGAATTAGGGGAAATGAACACCCGCATTGCACAATGGAACATGAATATGCTAGCCCAAAAGTAAATGTTGGGTGTGGCATAATGGCCGATCGTGTTATTGGACCCTTTTTACGCTTTGTAACCGTAGGTTGAAGAAGTTAATATGCTCCAGCTTTGTCCGTCTGTCTGTCTGTCCGTCCGTCCGCACGATAAATCGTGTAAAAATGGTTCGATTTCGATGAAATTTTAGTATGTGGTCCTCTACCACATACTAAAATGGGGACAAATCCTACTGAAAATGGGCGAAATGGGGTCAAATGTCAGGACATGGGAGCGGGATCCCTTCCATTGCCTTTATGCGTCATAACTTGCGCAAAAATGGTTCGATTTCGATGAAATTTTAGTATGTGGTAGGGAATCACCTACGGACGAACCCTATGAAAATGGGCGAAATAGGGTTAAAGGTCAGGACATAGTAGCGGGATCCATTCCATTTCTCTTATGCGTCATAACTTACGTAAAAATGCTTCGATTGCGGCAAAACGTAATCATCTTGTTCCGGAGATGTACAGAACCGGTTCTCTGAATATCATTGAAATGGGGTCAAAGGTCAGGACACAGGAGCGAGATTTAGCCATTATCCTCATAACTTAAATAAAAATGTTTCTATTGCGACAAAACATTAGTATGTTGTTCAGGGGGTACACTGAACCAATTTTGTTACATATAACCGAAATGGGATCAAAGAACAGGACACAGGAGCAAGATTTATTCCACAGCCGCTATCCTCATAACTTGAGTAATGATTTCTGGTATATCGGAAAGTGTATCATAATCAATGCATTGCATGATTTTAGAAACTTGTTCTTTCGGGAAGCGACCGTAAGATCTGATAATTACCTGGACAAGATTGAGCAGTTTGTGCATCCACAGTTGGATGAACTTGCAACTCCGGTCATTTTCCAACAAGATGGGGCGCCACCTTATTGGGCTTTGATTGTGAGGAAGTATCTGGATAACAAATTACCCAATCAATAGATTGGGCGTGGTGGTCCCATTCCATGGCCCCCACGGTCGCTGGACTTAACACCCTGCGACCTTTTTTTATGGGGATTCATCAAGGGTGAGGTTTACAACACCTGTGTTGCAGACCTAAAAAGGGGAATTACACACGCACTGGAGAAAGTTAATACGACATTCTCGAACGAACATGGCTGGAACTGGAATACCGTTTAGACATTGTTCTGGTGATAAATGGTGCCCATGTCGAATGTCTGTAAAACATCATGATCTGTTCCGGCAATTAACACAAGTTGTGTATTGAAATCATTTGCAATAAAACTGTTATGATTATTTGAAATCGTTTACACCTTTATGGGACACCCTGTATATAAATTTTACTCGAGGGATCGACATACGTGGGATGTTCGTTCAATAAGTCCTTAGCCCAACGTACAAATACAAAATATTTTTTTCAAAAAACGTACCTACATTTTCCCATATAGTCACCCCCTGACTTGGATACACTTGTTGTACCGATGATACAGTTGGATCATCGGTACAACAAGTGTACCGATGATCCAACTGTAAACGTTTATATGTAAAAGATAAACGTTTATCCCGCTGCGATAAACGTTTTATCTTTTTGCTTAAACCAACACTTCGTTACCTCCTTCAGTTCAGAATCATCCACAAAACACGCCTATCCCGCAGATGTTGTTTTCAGATTTTTGAGGTATCTTTCCTAGAAGGCGAGATCAGATGAGTACGGTGGGGGGCGAAGTAGTTGGAATCCACATTCTATAGCAGCTTGCATGGAAACACCGGTGGTGTAGATTGTGGCATAGAGTCATGTTAGTAACAGAAGATCGGAAATGCGAAATTTTGGTGAATCGAAGTATTGCATAAAGCAACCTGACCCGACTCGATTACACGTTTTATTTGTTTTAATTATTTATACATCTCGACAGATAGCATAACTCAATTACACAGCCATGAGGTAACTGAGAGAAAAGGGGGAATAAAGAAAAATGTGAAAGATGCACTAACCTCAATAAATGAACGATAAATAAAAATTACCCAGCAGTCAACGGATTCTGAGTTCCCGGCAACATTTGCAGCTTTAACTTTTCATTCGTTTTAAAACTAGGTAGGGTCTTTAAGGAATTTAACTGATAGCTGATTCTATCTAATAGATGTCTGCTCTGGATACTGGTAAGGAATAAAAACGTGGAGCCTGATGAGGTAATCCCAGTTTTAGCAACGAACGATATCGACATTGTGCCTTCCACATTATTAATAACTTGGAAGAAGATTGCTAGTAATGCGACTTCCCGTCACATTTTAAGATGAATGACTTCAAATTCTTTTTTAGTAAGATTAAAAAACGATTAAGATATCTGTGAGCGATTTAATATCCGTTTTAGGGCTAGGTTAGAAGAACCGCCGATAGTTAATAGAAAACCTTTAGAATTTATTTTTTCAACTGGTGGTATTGATCCTTCTTATCAACAAATTGTGCTGTTGGAGTTTAAAATATTCAATTGAGAACGTAACAGACTTAATGGAATGTTGTTAATTTAGTAGACGCTGAAAAACAAGGGCTATTTTCAGGGTACATAGGCTTAGGGTAAGTTGGAAGGCAAAGTCACTTCGAAATAAACATTGATTTGCCGTTTCTGTAAGGATTTCTTAGGAGGACAAAAAGTTTGATTCCTTGTTTTATATAATGAAAGTGACGATACTGAAAGGATTTAAACACCTCCAAAATACCACTACTGCGTTCCAATACGTGTTTCGAATTTCTTTTACTTTGCTTTTTACCTTTTTGTCATCTGCTCATGAACAAAGGAGAAAAAAGTTCAATAAGTATTAAGGTTTCCGAAAAGAAACGGCGGTTTTGACACAACGATTCACTTACCCAGAATCCCGGAAGAATCCAAGCTGAATTCGTAGCACAGGACATCATGTTCAATAGTTTGAACTCACCTGTTTGTCAGTTGTTCAATTCCTGCACAGTGCCAATCATTCGGTTTAGTGGCAAAGTACCGTTGGCACTCTTGTTCGACATCGTCCAAAGTAATCAACTGCTTGCCACGGAGAAAATGCGTCATCGCCGGAAGCAAGTGCTAATCTCATGGGGCGAGGTCGGGGCTGTATGCTGGATGAGGCAACAACTCTATTCCATTAGTGAAGCTTAACTTGGGTCGAATCAGTGGTATGAGGTTTTGCATTACTTTATTGCAGCAGTGCTCGCGTTAGGTTCAGTAAGGAAGGATACTTCCGCTGAAGTTTGTCATGCATTTGTATCCAGTTTGTGACGTACTACGGAGGTAAAGCATGTGTCAAAACGACAAATTTGCAGCTATACATTCCGTCCGTGTAGCTTAGTTAGGAGAGTAACATACTCCGGAATGAGGGGTCACTGCCAAATTTGTGTTTTCACAAGTTGCTGAGAATACAGCTCAGCGTTAATAGACAGACCATTCGGATGAGCTGAAAGTGGCACCATCATAATTCAGCAAGACACACAGCATAAACGTTTTCTCAAAACGTCCGCGTTTGGCGATGGGTAAAGTTGGTTCACCTTTATTCAACCACTGTTGTGAAGAATCTGGATTACCCAGATATATTCACTTTTCATCCCCAGTAAATATTCGTTTGATAAATCGAGTATCACGTGAATTTCTGAACAGTTCTTTGCATACCTTGACACGTCGATGAGCTTGAGCTGTGATGAGCTCATGAGGCACCAAACGCATCGTCTGTAAACTTTTCCGATCTTGTGCATGAGCTCAGCGATGGTAGAACACCTGCACAACGATGGCCTTGTCTAAATGCTCAGTGACGGCGTTGCCCTTGTTTTATTTCACTTTGATACTTTGCCACTGGGCTTGAGTATAAATATAGAGGCATTAATTTACGAACACTCTCTCCACTTGAAACAGGAATTGAAATATACTCCCTGATGGTAGGTATAAAAACCTCTCTTTGGATTGGAGGCTAAACAGAGTGAAATATTTCGTGATCTTTCACGATGATTTTGATAGTTGGGGCATTTTGTGAAATAGGATTTTTTTTTCCAAGCATAAAGGAAAGAGGTATTGTCTCATTTGCTGCCGTGAAACAAACTAGCTTAACCTCGGCAATCAGAGAAGAAACGCATTTTTGCATAAAAAAATAATTCGAGAGATTTATGACTTAGCAAGTTCATGCAGTTTTAGGGATTGTGGTGAGTCTTGGTTCAGTTGCACAGCTTAAAAGAGAAGATCGTGAGTGTTGGACCCCCAAACACTTAAAATATTGTCATTTAAACTGTACGGATAATTGTGGATCACTTACGCAGGAGCTTGATGATATCCCTACTGGGAGGAGTGCTTTGATGTGAATACGACATGCATAAGAGGCCCGTGGAGTGGTGTTCTGCTATTCCGGACCACTGATCAGAGGACAAATGTCGACAGCGCCCTTAAAAAATACTTTTAAAAAAATTGTGTGAAGATTGTAAAAAGGAGTTGCAGAAATTGAAGTTTTGGATTAAATTAAGGTGTTTTTGTTAGAGTTCACTTTTATTTGATCTTTTCGTTGCACAGTTTTTAGAGCTGTGACATCACATCATTATTATCAGCAATAAACGTTTTTCTGCTAGGCCACTTCTTCTAGTAATGCTATTTTTCAGGAGTTGTAAATTATGGTGAATGTGGCTTTTCGTTATATCGTTACAAAGAAAGCCTTCTGCTTCATACACACTGCTCAACAAAATTAGGGGAGCAGGTGATTTAGCGAGAACAGACACCTGCTACTAAAATGCAGCACAATGTAAAAATATATTTATGAAAGGGACAAGAAAATAAAGGATTGAACAGGTGAAAAATCTTGTTTTCTTGTAACAAAGATCATTTTTACAGGAAATACACCTGGTGCCATAAAAAAACCCATTGTGAACCATATCTTTTGGAGAGAAAAAATAAGCTTTGACGAACTTTGTCATCTATCAAATAAGGTGTGTGGTCACCTCGAATGTGCAAGACGGCTTCACACCTGTGGGGCATTGATCAGGTGGTCGAGAAGGTTTTGGGGGATTTTCCCTCACTCTTCAAGAACAGCAATTGTTAACTGAAGTCGAGTCAATGTAGGTTGTGGTCTAGCAGCAATGCGTCTGCCTAATGTGTCCCAAGCATGTTCGATCGGATTCAAATCCGGGGACCATGCTGGGCACTCCATACGCTCTATTGTTTCCTCTTCAAGCATCTGATTCGCAAGGCACGCTCGATGAGGTCGGGCGTTGTCATCCATAAAAAGGGCTGAATCGCAGATGGCAGCAATATAAGACACGACAAAGGGTCTAATTATTTCGTCCCTGTAACTTTGAGCAGTCAAGGACCCATTCCGAATGACGTACAGGTCAGTACACCCACCTACGCGTATCCCTGCTCAAACAAGCACACCGCCCACACCAAAATGCGATCTTTTTTAACATGCGCTGAATTGTATCGGGTGCCACGCTCTCTCCAGATCAGAAGTCGTCGATTATCTGGCTCTAGGCTGAATCTGGACTCGCCGGAGAAGAGAACTTGGCTCCACTCGGCAGGTCCCCAATCACAGTGTTCTTCAACCCAGTTTTTTAGAGCCATACGATGTCGGGAGGTCAGCGGGATACAAACAACTGACCTACGTGCATACAATCCACGTGCGTGAAGGTATGCATCTTCCTGTTGCCATTAAAAGTTGTTTTTGCAGCTGGGTGGCATTTTGACCCCTGTTCCGAAGGACTGCTAATGACAAATAACGGTCATCATTTGAGGTGGTAACTCATGGACGACCTTGACCAGGACGTCTTCGAATACTTCCCGTCTCTTGAAACAGACTCCACAAGCGTGCAATTACACTTCGGCTCACTCCAATGGCGTACGCTACTATCCGTTGACTTTGACCGGTTTCCAACCTTCCTGTGGCTCTCCACGCGGTGCTTTCTGGCAAATCGTGTTGATTCGGCATGCTAACATGAGATAATGCAGCAAACTGCTTCTCCCACGACAAGCGGTACAAGAATACAGTTCCGCAAGAACCACGCGTTTCATGTGATTGTCGCATCGACGTTACTTTTGATGTGATTGTTGCTCATTTGCATGTCAAACAGCTTTCTATAGCTGTTTTTCATTATTCGGAGGGAATCTTGACAGTTCAATAACATTTTACCCAACTGCTTTGAATAAAATATTTTAAAAAGGGTGCTCCCCTAATTTTGTTTAGCAGTGTAATTGGTCTTCGCTTCACGTAATGTATACATCGACTTTGAGACTTCATCCTGTGATTTTCTGCAGGATGCTATAAGAAATGGAAATTAGTGTTTCTATGTGTTTGCTACCAAGTAATAATAGCCAGCTTCACGATGAAGATAAACTGTGATTGTTTCAAGTTCTAAGCCTACGGGAATTCACGATGCATTTAAAATTTATTTGCATTGTATTTTTTTCAAAGAATATAACTCAGTGGTTTTTTTTAAATGTGCAATGATTAATTTCTACATGAAGCAAATGAGTTCTACTTTAAACCAAAAGAGGCTGCGCATCTTTTATTCCACAATAGTTTATAAATTACCTTTTGACAGCCCTATTAGTGCAGTGGTCTAAGCGCTCACTTGTGACTGTTCATCTACGATAGACCCAGGTTCGAGTCCTGGATGAAGTGTGGGTTGTGTGTTTGTGCTACATCACTCTCTTTCCTTTCCCTGGAACCACTGGGTCTAGATCAGGGACAGGTAACTCCTATAGAATTACGGACAGTGGTTATTAAACACCGAATTAAAACAGAAATAAATTACATTATTACATTGGGGGTTTTCTGGAATCTTTGGGGTTTAGGCTTTTTCTTCTTAATGACGAGATTGGGAAGAGATTTTAACACATGAGTAAATCTTCCATAAGTTAAAATAAAATCAATTCCATAATGATTTATTTCTTTAAAAAAAGGATTTGGGCTGTGCTTCACTTTTCATTGAATATTAGCATGCAAATTTCGTCCTTTTACTTAATTTACTGGACGACTAAGCAACCCTAGGTCGACACTTTAAATTGCTAATATATACTAAGGTGCAACCCCCCCCCCCACAAAAAAAACTGGGAAGGGCACTGCCATTTGCATTACATGCCACCACACCCATGTGGTAAATGGTATCATCCGTAAACGACGTATATATAGAAGCAGATACCTCCGCAAGCTCAAGTAGTAGCATGGCGAAATCTTCCAAATACGTGGAGACAATGTACACTGCTGGCCACCCAAAATGCAACACCAAGAAGGAAGCATCCGATTGGCCTGAAATTCGCAGCATGCGTCGCCCGCGAGAGGACATGCAAACGATTAGCATTGCAGGGCATATGCAAATCATGTGCGCCCGGCACGCCACCGAGAAGCACTATAAGAAGGGTGCACAGAAGGCGGGGTGTAAGTAGTGGAAGTGTGTTGTGCTGCCGGACATGTGCGTGGGAAGTTTTCTGATGCCTCGTCGCAGAATACGGCAGTCATTCCAGCACGTTTCGGAGTTCGACATAGGACGAATAATGGCTTATCGCGACAGCGGTTTATCGTACCGAGACATCGGCACCCGTGTGGGACAACATCCAGCCACAGTGAGGCGAGCATGGATTCGGTGGGTGCAGGAGGGACGGACGGACCGACGTGAGCGATTGCCGCAGCCGCGGCACACCGCCTAACAAGAGGACCAGCATGTTGTGCGGCGGGCATTGACGGCTCGCACCGCCACATCACGAACGTTAGCGCAGGAATTAGGGTGTGTTGCGCAACAACCTACGTCAGCACGTACCGTTCGACGTCGTCTGCAGCAACCGGGACTTGTAGCACGGCACCGATTGTTCCGATTACCATTGACGTTACACCACCAGAGAGTGCAGCGGCAGTGGGCGGTTGAACGCCGCACCTGGACTACGGAGTGGAACGACATTGTGTTCTCCGACGAATCCCGCTTCTGCCTGCAACACCACGAGAGTCGGATCAGCGTGTGGCGGCACCGCGGCGAGAAACTGTATGACGCCTGCATTATGCATCGCCATACCGGTCCGTCGCCTGGCGTTATGGTTTGGGGCGCAATTGGATATGACACCCGCACCCCTCTGGTACGCATCGCCGGTACACTCAACAGCCACTGCTACATCTCCGACGTTTTGGAGCTTGTAGTCCTCCCTTACCTGAAGGACCTGCCAGCGGCCACGTTTCAACAGGACAACGCGCGCCCGCACGTGGCACGCATCGTACAACAATTCTTTACGGCCCACCAGGTGTCACTGCTGCCGTGGCCTGCCTGTTCTCCAGATATGTCGCCCATCGAACACGTCTGGTCGCTGATCGGCAACCGAGTGGCCCGGCAAGCACGACCCACGGCTACGCCTGATGAACTGTGGCAACGTGTAGAAACAGCCTGAACCAACATACCCCAAGCCCACATTCAAAGCCTCTTTCGTTCGATGCCGCTGCGTGTAGCCGTCGTTATTGCCAGCCATGGGGGCCACACGAACTATTGATGTCTGAGTGTTCCGCAAGTCGCACGGGCCTGTAAGCTCAATCGTTTCATCTTTGTATCTGTTGTTATGTGTCCAGTAAATCTGGCTTTGCTATCTGGTGTCCTTCTTGGTGCTGCATTTTGGGTGGCCAGTAGTGTAAATATAAAAAGTCATCGCTCTTTCCATGTTTATCTTTAATTAACACACAGCAACCGAAAAATTGTTCCACTGAAAAATTGTTAAATTTTTTTCGGTTGCTGTGTGTTAATTAAAGATAAACGTGGAAAGAGAGATGACTTTTTCTATTTACATTGTCTCCACGTATTAGGAAGATTCCACCATTTATTCTCATCCATTGGCTTTATTAGCTATAATTAATTAGCTTGTGCCGTTAAGCCCCACAACATGGAGACGTCTCAGTTGTTGAGTCAATCCCTACGGGTTTGTGAAGTCAGATGTTGACACATAAACACACACAGCACCTGGCCACCATAGCGTAAGACAAACGCACTCTGCTAGTTATCGAGAGATCTGGAGTTCGATCCCAGCGGTCTCCGTATAACAATTTTTCGGTTGTTGTGTGTTAATTAAAGATAAAGGTGGAAAAAGCGATGACTTTGCCCATTCAAATAGTAGCATTCGAAATTCAGATGGCAGCTTATAAAGATTTAACCCAGGCTTGCAATTTAATGTTGGTCCAACATTGAGCCATCGTCTTGTGTAACTAGAAGACGGTGTCTCAGTGTTGGCTACCTGGGAAGCGATTTCGGACGTCGGTAGTCGGCGCTGGAGAGATGAGTCACTTTATCTCGGAAATCACCACGAAATTTGGATTTACACGGTTAATAATTTGAAGAATGTACCTGGATTACACAAGTAGAAAAGCCCTGACTGATCGTGGACAGCGGCGTATAGCAAACATCGTAACATCGCTCGGCGTGCATCATTGCCACAAAACACCGAGCAATTCAATGCTGTGGCCAGTAGTGGATTCAGTGTTTGGACGGTGCTATGTTCCATGTGCTCTACGGAGTTCCGGAGCCGACAGCCCACCAGCGTGCCATGGCTGACACGACAACACAAGACTGTGCACTTCGTTTGGGCTTGGGAACACCGCCATTGGACGCAAGACGACTGGAAACGTATAGCCTGATCCGACTAATCGGGGTGTACCAACTGTTTCGAAAAGATGGCTGACTCCAGGGGTGGCGACAACTCAACGAGGCAAAGGATCCCGCATGCCTAGAAGGAACAGTGCAGGCTGGCGGTGTCTCTGTTATGGTAAGGGGTGCTTTCAGCTGGCACACATTAGAACCCCTAATACGTTTGCCGACCGCTCTGACCGTTGGAGGTTACGTAACCATCCATGGGGATCATTTGCACCCGCTCATGTCATGCAACCACTCAGACGTATGCGACCTCTTTCAACACGACAATACTCCACCGCGCACTTGCACAATCTCCCAATTTTGCTGAAGTAACATTTCACAGAGCTTGGAATACCGACTTATCTACCTTGTTTGCCGGATTAAAACGCCATACAACACATTTGGGATGATGTTCAACGTGCCGTCAATGCCAGAAATCCACCACCAGCGAAAATTACGGAATTGTGGGACGGCCTTCAGGAAGCATGACGTGCACTGTCTCCACAGTACTACAGAACAGAGTTGGAAACGGATCATAAATTTCGGACCCGGACGTCCCATAACTGGACCCGACCCGACCTGTAACTGACGTGGACAAATTTGCTTTGAACTATAAATTCGAAACTCAATTTATATACACTGGCGGAAAGTGAAAAAAAAAACACCAAGAAGGAGACGTCTGATACCAACGAAATTTATACAGCATAATAACGGAATACAGAGGATAACGTGATCAAAACATTATGGCAAAATACAGCTGTATTTGCTGGTAAACTGGAAAATAACATTTCCATGTATCATGGTTAGTACGAAGTTGAACCGCCATGAACTGCGTCATACTATGCAATTCTGGCATGGCGTCTGTCGTACAGATGTTGGATGTAAGTTTGGGGTATTGAGTTCCAAGCATCCTCAACCTGGACGCGTAAATCGGGGATGGTCGTGGCTGGCCGTGGAGACCGGATAAGTCGTTGTCCCATAAAATCCCACACGTGCTCAATGGGGGACAAATCCGGTGAACGTGCAGGCCATGGAAGTTGTCTCACACCCTGAAATGCATTTGCGTTGCACGTGGCGTGTGTGGGCGTGCGTTATCTTGCTGGAAAACACCGCGATGGACCGACCTTACAAATGGCACAACAACGGGCTGAATGATGTTGTTGATATAGGAGGTGCTGTTTAACGTTCCCGGTACAAACACTAGTTGTGTACGGGAGTGATAGCTGATCGCTCCCCACACCAGGAGGCCAGGTGTAGGCCCTGTGTGTCGCTGGCGGATGCAAGAAGGGTGGAGACGTTCCCCAGCGCGTCTGCGAACACGCATGCGGCCATCGGAGGCTCCCAAGCAGAATCTGCTTTCATCGCTGAACACGACAGATTGCCATTGCGTTCTCCAGTGCAGACGTTGTCGACACCACTGCAGCCGTTCCTGACGGTGGGCTGGAGTCAGAGGTACACATGCCAGAGGCACACGTGCACGTAGTCCTGCATCCAGTAAACGGTTGCGGATTGTTCGCACAGTCACCTCAGGTGCAACGGCAGCTCGGATTTGCGTCGCAGTGGATGTCTGCTTGACAACGCCGCTCTTCTTATGCGTCAATCGATCCGCTCATCAGTCCGTCTGTGACTCCCGGTTCTACGTCCTCTCGTGTGGGAATGTTCCTCGGACCATCTACGCCACCACCGTACGCAATACGACGATACGACCACCCGGCCTCGCGGAGTCCGACTAGACGACCACGCTCAAAGTCCGATAACTGCTGAAATCGTACACTTCTTCCATGTTCAGGCATTGCAGCTTCTTCAGGGTCTTCGCACGTGTCCGTACGCCGACGACTGATTACATTCACTTCGCCGTACTCCTTAAATACCACCGACGATAATTTGCATATTATGCCGTGCTGTGGCGCAAGCGCTCACCGGTTGGTCCCGAAATTAACATCACACCTACGTAAACTTGACCCTATTAACATATATAAATTTCATGATCGTCCGCCAATTCCTTCTTGGTGTTCTTTTTTTCACTTTCCGGCAGTGTATAAATATATACATATAAACGTAATATATATATATATATATATATATATATATATATATATATATATATATTCTATAAAGAAGATACCTAAGCAAAAAAATACATATATAATTTTGACTCACACCTAGTACAACATAGAAAAGGTTATGTATCTACCTGTGTGAGTAAAAGGAGAAAAGATAAAAAAATAAAATAAAACAACTGAATACTTCAGTTGTTTTATTTTATTTTTTTATCTTTTCTCCTTTTACTCACACAGGTAGATACATAACCTTTTCTATGTTGTACTAGGTGTGAGTCAAAATTATATATGTATTTTTTTGCTTAGGTATCTTCTTTATAGAATGTGAATTCTGAATTTTCAAAACTGCTGCGTTGCGCGTTTTGATTTTCAGGTTATTTTGCACCCTTCGTTTTAAATTCTAAAATTTTTCCTTAGTCTTCAGTTTTGCTCTTAAGTATATATATATATATATATATATATATACATCCCAATAACTGGTTGATATTTAATAACTGAAATCGGTTTTTAATAATATAATTTGGTTACTTGCTAAATTTTTGTGCCAATTTTAGTGCCACTATTTTGCGTAATCCAGAAGTAATGGCTGACTATGACCGTGACTGTGGAGTATATTACAAATGGGAATCATTACTTACGATTACACAAATGTATTTTTTTAAATGTATTAAGATTGTTCACCATTCCCATGCTTTGATGGAGGTGCGCATACTTTCATATGGTCCGTTAGATTTTTGGTTCCATAATCTTTTATTACACCGTCGACATCTTTCTTTGTAATAATACACTTTCCACATTTTGAACAACAAGCAAGACCAAACAAAACAGAATTATCCACCGGTTCCTTAATGAGACGAAACAATTTCCAGCATTCACTCTTCCCCTTGTGGTTTTGAACAAGCACGTATTTGTTGGCATCGACGCCTTTCTCGACCTCCTTAATATGAAATCCATCCATATTAACAAATAAGGAGTTAATTTCGACATGATATGTCATGGGAACGCGATGTTAGCACATCAATCGAAATCCTCTGAATCTCAATGTAAAAGATGTGATGGGAAAAGTAACTCTTAGTCATACAGTGAAATTCACACAGAGAGAGTGAATCAGCTGAGAAGCAGGCGAATGGCGTTTGCCTGTAACTAGCCCTGGACAATCGCACTGTAAAAGAACGCAAAGGAAGTATCTTTTTGCGATATGGTGTCGGTATGTCTGACGTCAGTCGGTGGAAGTCTTCGTTGCTTTAAGAAAGGGACGACAGTATTTTTGCATGGCAATTCATTATTCACTCGGTGGGCACCAGTATCGACTACAGAATTCCACAACGCGCATTTTTCTTTGGAATATATTTTTCTCTCTTCAAAAATAAAACGGGAATAAAGCCGGGTCAAAATCGGGTCAGGAACACCTTGGACCCCAAAAAAATGGCCAACTCGTTGACCCGTGACCCATTTCCATCTCTGCTACAGAGAGCTCTTGGAGTCCATGACCCGTTGCGTTACAGCCGTTATTCAATCGCGAGGAGGACCAACGTGGTATTAGAGAGGATCCCATTTTTTTTGGCAGTTTAGTGCAGTCCGTTTGTCATTTTTCCGTTGCATTGATATCTTTCAGTTTCTGTGTAGGTCTCTCCTTTTCTTTGATTCATTTGTTACGTCTGTGTATTGTTCATCCTCTTCTTTAGTTGGGTTTTGATCTTACATAACCTAGGACACTTTTCGATGCTCCGTGACCTCTTGAACTCCATTACTATTATAACCAATCTGGTTACAGATTGTTTTAATAAAAATAAACATTTCGAAAAAACAGACCATTTGTTTTTAAAACCGTCTGTGCATGCACACACATATTTCCTCAGTTTTAAAACATTTAAGCACTTTTCTTCCATTATTTGCCCAAACTGGGCTGCCACATCTTATTTTCCTCTTCCATTTTTATGTGTAATCAGAGGTTTCGTAGTCCCTGGGGTGCCTATTAATTGAAATTGGGAAAAGTAAATAGAAAGACCTATCCCTACGCATTATTTCTCTCTTCGTTGCTTATTTATTGCCGACACCAGAGCTTCCCTTTCTTAAGTCTTGTTCCCTGTTGCGCCTCAAGTGCCATAAATAAGACATACTTTTAGGCAACGCCGAGAGTAAACACAGAAAGATGGTTGCAGCAAGTGGGAAGCCCTGCAGATGAAGACAGAGAAAAATAAGGAATTGTTTCTCTCCAAAGAGCGTGAGCATCATCTGTCTTCATTTTACGATGCTGCTGGAGAATGGGATGTTTTCCTAATGACCATGCGCCGAACAACAGAGAGAATTTGCGAATTCCTCAGATGAAAGGCCTTTTTGCAAGGAACTGTAAAATATAACAAATTCGTTTAAGTTTTTGTGACAAATAACCACCACTGCTGACAAACACAATATTGGGTTGGAAACGGAGAGACATTATATTGTGAATATTAGAAAACTGTGGGAATTCTAAAATAAGTGACCTGTGTTTGGCAAATGTATTTTATAATGTCAACACTCACTTGTAATATACACCACATTGACAAAAGTCACCAGACACCCTTTCAAAAGCAAATGAACGGATCCACTGCGTTGTTAACACGCGCAGTACGGCTGCAAATGGTATAAAACAAGTTTGCAGCTGACCGCTTTCATATGGCAGTGTGAAGTTGAGTGAAAATGTCGCGGAGGAAGAGAACTGAATTTGAGAAGCGAAAGATTGTTGGGTGTTATATTAGTGGGTTGTCCATAAGAGAAACCGAGAGGTGTTTAAACATACCCAAGTCAACTGTCTTGGATGTACTGAATAAGTGGAAGACACATGGTGTGCCTGAAGCAGCAAAACGAACCGGCAGACCATAGAAAATCAGTGATAGAGAACGTCGAAGCCTCAGGTTATGACGCATAAAGGCAATGGAATGGATCCCGCTCTATGTCCTGACCTTTGACCCCATTTCGCCCATTTTCAATAGGGTTCGTCTCCAGATAGTCCCCTACCACATACTAAAATTTGATCGAAATCGAACCATTTTTACTCAAGTAATGAAGCATAAGGGAAATGGAATGGATTCCGTTCCTATATCCTGACCTTTGATCCCATTTCTCTCATTCTCAATAAGATTCGTCCCCATGTGTTACCCCTACCACATACTAAAATTTCATCGAAATCGAACTATTGTTACGTGAGTTATCATGCGGACGGATAGACAGACTGACAAAGCTGGAACACAGAATCTTCTTCAACCTACCGTAGGAAAGCGTAAATAAAACGAAGTGCGTGCGTCCGTGCGTGCGTGTATTCTTCGCAATACAAAAAAGCTTTCTCTTTTTTAAAAAGAAAAAAAAATCTGCGAACTCTGGAACATCCAACGTAAAGTTGGATGTTCCAGAGTTCGCAGATAAATGTGTTGGTCTCCATCAGCTGCCGGGGAGACCAACACATTCGTTTGGCCAACCATAACTAGAGAAGGACCTCTGTTACAAATGGCCCTCTAAATATCATCGTACAGGTGTTCAATTGGATTGAGATCTGGGGATTGTGGGACTCTTTATGTCCTTTGAAGTCACTGTCGTCCTCTTATCCACTGTGTCAAGATCAGATACTTATGGCACAACACATTATTCTGCTGGAATTATCCCTTTCCATCAGGAAACACCATACACGTGAACGGGAGTGTCTGGCCCTCAGTGATGTTTAAGATGGTATTCAAATGCTGTTTCAGAGGTATTAAAGAACTCAATGCCTGCCATGAGAAAAGACCCTAGACCACACACACACCAACAACAGCTACTGCTAGAGCTGTGCAGCTGCAATCCATCGATTTGTTCTGTTTGTGTGTGTGTGTGTGTGTGTGTGTGTGTGTGTGTGTGGCCCATCCATCGGCGTGTATTACGGAAAACGTGACTCCCGGATCCACCCTACTTTGTTTCATTTCAGTCCCCGATTTTTGGTGCTCCCCTGCCGATTTTTAGAAAACACGAAGATTTACCGATTTTTAGAAGACACAAAAAGGAGGTCTCGTGTTATATCTCATTCGCACTAATGTGCAGCGGGCTGTGTCAAGCCCGTCTAGAAAATACAAGTCCTTGGCATTAGAGAGATGAGTTCCCTCCGTTTGTGACATCACTCTCGTGTTACACGGAATGATACGTCGGCGTCGTTTTTGACGTCACACACGGCAGCGTTGGGAACCAATCCAAAACCATGGTTTCCTCGTGACGTCACCAAACGAGGGAATTAATCTCTCTGATGTCATGGCCTTGTGTGTTCTAGACTGCCTTGGCTGTGTATGCTGAACGTCTCCTCTGAATACCGTTGTTGTACTGCGCGGTGACTTCACGCAATGCAACTCATCTGTTACCCCGTAAAATCCTCCGCATTCATTGTTAACCATGACATCGATCAGTCGTTCCCGTCCACAAAAAAAAACAATGACTCTTCGTCTTGTTTTTTCATCGTATGCCCTCGATACAGTTTTTCTTGCTCAGCCGAGAAGGTTTGCCGTTCCTCAGGTGCTTGCAACTGCCTCAGAAAGCCCACTTTCATGCCCTCTTTCAAAGTGTCTTAAACTGCTCCCGTGGCGCTGTGGTCTGAGCGCTGACTTATGATCATTCGTCCGTGAAGTGTCGGTGTTCGAATCCCGGTGAGGTATGGATGTTGTGTTTGTCTTACGGCACTGGCTCTCTCTCTTTCTCTTTTCCCTATGACCAGTGACCCTAAATTAGGGACGGCCGACTCCTATAGCTCAATGAGTTGCTCACGGTGGTCGTTAAACCTTCAACAAAAAAAGGTCATAAATTACAACTGCTTCCCATATTGCCGCTATCTGCGCTTCACAACGTCTGAATCATTTGCAGCGAGCTGTTAGTAGAGACATCTCAACGTCATAGTTGCTTACGTTTACAGTGAAAGCCCGATCTTACGTTTCCGCATTTTACGTTTTTCCCTTTCATGCGACGTTTTTCTGCAGCCCCGATAATTCTCCTACATTTCCCCCGTGTTATACGTTTCACCAATTACACGATTTTCTGCATCGAACGTCGTTTAAAAGTTTTGGTGCCAAACTTGATTTTTCTCTAATTTCGTATCTGTCTTGGTTTCCGTACGCGTAAGATTGCTTTAAACCGGTTCTTCCTCCACCTCCTGCCGCATTTTTCAGCAGAATCTGACGCCCAGGTTGCCTTAACCCGGCTGTTCCTCCACAGAATTTGCCAAAAGCATGTGACTACCAGTTGGGGCAATACCGCATTCCTTAGATTCTACGTGTCTTGTCTTAGCAACTTTGCTGGAGCGCCTCGTGTATTGCCGTAAATCCCCAGCTTAGTAAGAACGGTGTGAGGTTCTGACAGCAATTCAGTCAGTTTGCTGTCTTTTTAAATCTCGCTTTTTGGACACGAGAGTGAAGATGGCGAGTAAGAAGCACTAATGTCTTTCCTTAGCTGAAAAAGACCATTATACACTAATGTCCAAAAATTAAGGTCACAAACCCATTTTTTACAACAACTCAAAATAGCAACCAGTAAAATGTTTAAAATTGCTGTCATATATACTTTGGGGAACAATGAATCTAATGTAAGCATCCACTGTTTGTTAAACGGTTAACAGGGTGTGTTTGGTAAGAGAACGTGAAAGTGGCCGTTTTTTGTATCTGCGAATTTCGTCTTCAGAGATGTGTTTCTTGCAAGAAAAAACCACAAGATTGACTGATTTCAGTTGGAATGAGTGTTCGGAATTGTTTAGACGGTGGACTGAGGTGGAGAGCCATCGGCAGGCTTGAAGCTGGCCAGTCTCAAACGGAGGTCGCTCGATGGTTACAGGTGTCACGAAAGGTGGTATCCAGGTTATGGCACTAATTCGGGACAACGGGTATCATCACCAGGAGGTCCGGCCAAGCCCGTCCAAGAGCCACGACACCTGCGGAGGATCGTTACGTGGCATTAACGGCCAAACGCCATAGACGGATGACGGCTACAGACCTCTCTCAGGACCTCGCTGCTGCGACTGGAACAACAATTTCGAGGAAAACTGTATATAGACGCCCGGCGACCAGTGATGTGTGTCCCCCTCACCAGATCGCAGAAGAGAGCCCGTCTGTCGTGGAGTCGAACACATCTATCTTGGACACAACAAGATTGGGGCCGTGTACTTTTCTGTTTTTCTGTGATGAGTCGAGATTCAGTACACAAAGTAATTCTCGACGAGTCTTCACCTGGAGACATCGTAGGGCGCGCAATCACCCCTCCAACATAAGGGAAATCGACCACTTTGGAAGATGTGAAAACCTTGTGTGGGAAGGCATCATATTGGACGGCCGTACACCATTGCACGTCTTCGATGGAGGCACTGTGAGCGCACAGCGCTATAGGGATGTGGTCCTAGAACCTTATGGCCGCCCCGGTGGCGCAGTGGTCTAAGCGATGGCCTCTGATCATTCGTCCGAACGGGGTCCGGGTTCGAATCCCGGTGAGGCATGGATGTTGTGTATGTCTTACGGCACTGGCTCTCTCCCTTCCCTGGAACCAGTGACCCTAAATTAGGGACGGGCGACTGCTGATAGCCCATTGAGTTGCTCACGGTGGTCGTTAAACCTCCAATCAAAAAAAAAAAAAAAAAAGAACCTTATGTGAGGCTCTTCCGGGGAGCTGTTGGACCAAACTTCATTTTTATGGACGCTAACGTGAGACCACACAGAGCTCAGCTTGTGGAGGACTTTCTGGAGGGAGAAGATATTCACCGTATGGTGTGGCCAGCGAAGTCGCCGCACCTAAATCCTATGGAGCATGTTTGAAATGTTCTAGGAAGAGCCCATTGAGTTGCTCACGGTGGTCGTTAAACCTCCAATCAAAAAAAAAAAAAAAAAAGAAAAGAACCTTATGTGAGGCTTTTCCGGGGAGCTGTTGGACCAAACTTCATTTTTATGGACGCTAACGTGAGACCACACAGAGCTCAGCTTGTCGACGACTTTCTGGAGGGAGAAGGTATTCACCGTATGGTGTGGCCAGCGAAGTCGCCGCACCTAAATCCTATAGAGCATGTTTGAAATGTTCTATAGAGCATGTTTGAAATGTTCACCTAAATCCTATAGAGCATGTTTGAAATGTTCATGAAATGTTGCCATTGCACGACGTCAACCACCTCCCATGACCCACCAGGTGTTAAACTCCGCGTTTTTAGAAGAATGGGATTTGTTGCCACAAGCTATTATCAACAACCTCATTTACAGTATGAGGGCTCGTTGTGCGACTTCTAAAGCTGTGAGGGGTGGCCACACTCTCTATTAGCCGGACCGTTCTCGGGATACGATGCATCATGTTTGGACCATTTCTGGTACAATTTCTATATCGCACGCAATTTACCTCCTGTTCATTTTGTTATGTTGCTATTGCATGTCTCATAGTATGAGGCATCTATGTACCAAATTTCATTGCAATAAATCATTTAGTTTTCAAGATATCACAGAATATGTGTTTGTGACCTTAATTTTGGACATCAGTGTACACTGAAGTGACAGAAAAACTGGTACACCCATCTAATACTTGGTAGGTCCCCCACGGGAGCGCAGGACTGCAGAAATATGACGGGGCATGGACTCTACTGGCTCCTGGAAATATGCTGTAGGCAATTCACACCATACTTCTTGCAGAGCATTCCACAATTTTTGTGTATTCCGAGGTCTCGGATTCCTTTGTTCGATAACGCGTTGCATGGCATCCCAAATATGTTCTATCACGTTCAGATCTGGGGACTTGAGTGGGAATGGCAACACCCCAAACTCAGAGGAATACTCCTCTAGCCATAATGTGGCGTCCTGGCACTTGTGTGGAGGTGCATTGTGCTGTTGGAACAGGACCAACTAATCAGCATGAATTCAGGACATAAACGGGTGTACCTCGTCAGAAAGGATGCGCGCATAGCGTTGGCCGGTCACAGACGTTTGTAGACGTACCAGGGGTCCCAGTGAAGTCCAGCTAAACACACCCCATACCATTACGGAACCCCTACTAGTCGGTACAGTTTCCTGTTGACAGGCGGGATCCATAGTTTCATGGGGTTTGCGCCACACACGAATACTTACATCTGTCCGATACAGTTGGAAAGGCGACTCGTCAGAATAGGCTACTTGTTCCCAGTCATCAAGTGTCCAGTGGCGGTGTTGCGGTGCCCAAGCGAGGCGCATAGCTCTGTGTCGTGTACACATCAAGGGGACTCGAGTTGGGCGTCGGCTCCCAAAGCCCATATCGTGCAGAGTACGTTGCACAGTCCGGACGCTGATGCTTGTTGAGGCTCGAGCATTGAATTCCGATGATACCTGCGAGAGTGTTGCATGCCTATCGCGTGAAACGATTCTTGACAGCCGACGATGGTCACGTTCACCCAATGTATTTTTACGGCCACACTGGTATCGTAGGTTGGAGGTTTTGCCGGAATTCTTGTAGTCACGGTACACCCTTGCAATGGTCGTCCATGAAAATCCGAACTTCGTTTTTACCTCCGAAATACTATGGCCCATCTCACGAGCGCTAACTATGACACCCGTTAAAATCGCTTAAATCGTTATAACTTATACTTCTCATGCCGAAAACAGCTCTGACAGCTGGCAAGGATGTTTATCGCTTTATATACGCACTGGCGGACGCAACCGAGTACGAGCATAGGTGACGTTGCTATGTATTTTGCACAAGCTCGTCTATACCAGTTTTTCTGGCACTTTGTATATATATATATATATATATATGTATATAAAATTTTCACTCGATGCCTTAATGAAGGAAAGATTCCTGAGGATTGGAACACCGCTACAATGATCCTGCTACATAAGAAAGGTGACATTGAGGATCTCGGAAACTACAGACCTATCAACCTCCTATCAGTAGTTAATAAAATCTTCACTAAAGTTCTTTCACACCGCTTGAAGGCAACACTGGACATGGCTCAACCGAGAGAACAAGCTGGATTCAGGAGTGGCTACAGCACAATAGATCATATCCACGTACTGAGAGAACTAATTGAAAGAGCGAGGGAATATGAACTTCCATTGTGCATGGCTTTTATCGATTATGAAAAAGCCTTTGATTCGGTGAAACCATCAGCAGTTACAATGGCTCTGAAATCCTGCGGTATTGAAGATGCATACATTAATATTATTAATAACATCTATGAAAATGCAAGTGCAAAGATTCGGCTGTTTGAAAATACAACACACATAAAAATTGGAAAATGAGTGAGACAAGGTGACACCATATCTCCGAAGCTCTTTAATGCCACATTGGAGGGTGTTTTTCAGTCGCTGAGCTGGGAAAACAAAGGGATAAAGATTAATGGAGATTATCTAACCCACCTTCGTTTTGCTGATGACGTAGTCATTTTTGCAACTACCCCATCAGAGCTGCAGAGTATGATCCAGGAACTTGCTGACAAGAGTAAAGAAGTGGGATTAAAAATGAACTTTCAGAAGACAAAATTGATGTTCAATGCTTTTACAAGAAATGAAGATTTATCGATTGATGGAGAAAAGCTGGAGATAACAGACACGTACGTTTATCTTGGACAGCAGATATCAAGTGAGGGTCACATTGATGAAGAAATTAATCGGCGTACAAAACTTGCCTGGAGAGCTTTTGGAAGAAACAGCATAATTTTCAAGAGCAATATGCCATTATGTCTTAAAAGAAAAGTGTTTGATCAATGCATCCTTCCAGTGCTTACGTATGGTGCAGAGACGTGGACCTTAACTAAAAGAGACATACAAAGGCTGCAGACAACTCAAAGCAGCATGGAGAGGTGCATACTTGGTGTAACCAGGAGAGATAAGAAGAGGAACTCGTGGATTCGAAAAATGACAAGAGTGGAAGACATCATGATCAGAGTTAAATCCCTGAAATGGCAATGGGCTGGACATACTGCCAGAAGGACAGATTATCGATGGACAGCCGATATTTTAGATTGGATTCCAAGGGACAGGAAAAGACCCAGAAGAAGACCACATGGGAGATGGGTGGATGAAATTCGAAAGTATGCAGGGGTGACATGGAGGAGACTGGCACAAGACAGACCGTTGTGGAGGAAACTTGGGGAGACCTTCGTCCAGCAGTGGATTGATAATGGTTGACAATGATGATGATGATGATATAAAAACAAAGATAGCGAATTTCATGGAATAAAGTTGAATTAGCCAAGTTTCTTGTATTACCAGCTTCAACACTGAAAACAATTTTGAAATAGAAAGAGTCAATCACAATTACTTCTGAAAAATTAGGTCATTGTGCTAATAAGAGAAGGACTTTGAAAAGTTCGCCTTGCGGTGAACAGGAAACAATTTTAAGGACGTGGTTCAGATAAGCTCAAGCCACAAACGTACCCCTAAATGCCGTAATTCGTTCGAACAAATATTCGAACAACAATGTAATGGATTGTTCGTTGGAAGAAGATAATGACGACGACAATGTAGCCTTTCGGGACCTATGCCTTCTTTAAAAGCAGCATTAAATGAAATAAAGCTTGTGAAAAAGTTTTCCTTGGTCACGATTCTCAAGAAAAATACTTGCAAAGCATATAAATTATTTACAAAGCTTTGCTTCAGCTAAACACTAAAAATAGAAAGCAAAAGGAAATTACCGATTTTTTTCCAAACCAACATTTCATAATGTAAGTACGCACGTGCGTAGTTACGGGGGTCCCAACAAAAATTCTGCACACTGTCCATTTTTGAGAAAGTGTGAAGTAACGGAGAAAACGTACCTTATTGCAGTTCAATGTACTCCCCTATGCTGCTAATGACAGCTTTGCCAGCGGTGAGGTAGGTCCTGGATGTCCCGTGGTACGCCATCTTTGTTCGTCTGTCGTATTACTCGGGTCACATACAATGACAGTTCGTTCAGTTATTCGTTGAGGATGCCACGGAGCCGATTTTTTAAATTTGGGAAAAGATAAAAGTCAGGTGGACTGAGATCAGGGCTGTATGGTGGGCAGAATAAAGTTTCCCAGCCATATTTCGACAAAAGTCCCATGCCGACGCTGCACCATGGCACGATGCGTTGTCATGCAGCAAGATCACTCCCGCTTATAACAAGTTGGGGCCATTTTGACAAATTCTCGGTCTCAACTTTGTCCTCAGAAAGTCACCATAATATCGAGCGTTGACATTTTATCCTACCAGCACTCGATCAGGGACCACAACACCCTTGGCATAGTATGCAAAAATTCTAATTTGCTTCCTTTTGGATTTTTGCGGACGACACTTTGAGGAGCGTGGGGAATTTGAATGCCTCCATTCCGCTGATTGTGATTTCAGTTCTGGTTCAAAATCACGGGTCCAATACTCATCAATTGCGACAATTCTGTTGAGGAAGGTGTGGCCCTCTCCTTCGAACCTGTGGAGGTGACCCTGTGCGATGCTTACTCTGGCTGCCTTCTGCTCTGGGGTGAGTTGATAGGGCATCCAGCACGCGGCGATTTTTCTTTTTCGCAGTAAGTCGGTCAAAATCCGGTGAGCAGACATGGTGGACAAGTTTTCCTGATGAGTAATCTCCTCGACCGTCAAACGGAGATTCTCTTCGAGAAGCGTTGCAAAAATGGTGACAGATGTTTTGTCTGTCGCCGTTTGAGGTCGGCCTGAAGGGTGATCATCTTCGATGCTCCTTCGGCCATCCCGAAAGCGTGATTTCTCCCCAGTGAAAAAGTGTGCTTCTACCAAGAGTTCCTTCCACATAAACTTCTTGCAAGACAGTGTCGAAGTTTGCCCCCGAAGACTTTTGTGACGTACCTGCCAGCACACACGCACACGACATAAATAGCAGTCAGAACGAACGTCCGCGTAGCTCAATTGGTAGAGTGACTTATTCCAGAATGAGGGGACCCGGGTTCGAGCCCCGGCGTGGACACAAATGACGGAGAAATGTACTTCGTTATACTTTCTATTTTACCTTACAAGCACTGGTTTAACGCCGTAACTCGACCTGATGAGCTGCACACTTCCATTTTCAAACCATCCCACCTTCACACAGCAAATGATAGTGCGTCGTTCTGACACCACTGGGTTGCTGAGAGTCTGACCTTAACATGACACAAACGTTTTTTTTTCCATCGCATCACCCGCTTCATTTTGAGATTAACGTGTGCAGAACGTTCGTTATGACTCTCGTATACTGCGTTACAACGAAGTAAATTTCTCCGTCATTTCTGGTCTACGCCAGGATTCGAACCCGAGGCCGCTTATTCCGGAACAAGTCGCTCTACCAACTGAGCTACGCATTCTGATTCCTATCTGCCTTTATGTCATGTGCGTCCTGCTGGCAGGTACGTCGCATCTCCCCCCCCCCCCCCCACCGAAAGAGGGCCGGGGGCATGGCCCACGGATCAGCCGTGACCATGAATCGCTGCAGGCAGACAACCACTGAAGAACGTGCACTTGAGAACTCCCAGTCAATCTGGTGTGTGGAATGCAACGTCACACACATTTATTTTTCGAAGCACTGGAGAAGGGATTCTCTGATTTTTCCTATCTCGCGGTGTGGAAATAACATCACACCAATGCGAGATTTTGAACGGTCGGGTCATCCGGGTAGTTCGGGCGCCATTATAACGAAGTAAATTTCTCCGTCATTTCTGGTCTACACCGGGATTCGAACCCGAGGCCGCTTATTCCGGAACAAGTCGCTCTACCAACTGAGCTACGCAGACATGTATTCTGATTCCTATCTGCCTTTATGTCATGTGCGTCCTGCTGGCAGGTACGTCACAGCGTGTTTTGGTTCTTACACAAATATCTACAGTACACACTATGTACTAGAATAGTACTGTACTACGTGTACATTTCTTTCTATTTTTTGTGCTCATTATGTATGCCTGAAAAGTGTTTATTTTACCACGACCTCGGATTTACGTTTTCCCGCATCTTCCGACTTTTTATGCAGGTCTCCTGAAAAGCGTAAAATCGAAGTATTAGGAACACCCAATAGTAATGAGGGTGGCACGAGTCTGATTACTATTGTGTCTTCCTGATAATTTTCTATTTCAGTGTTGCTCTATGAGACGTGATTTGATGTTCCAATGCAAGCATTAAGTCATGTTACTTATCACTGAAGTGAACACTAACTGAGAAATTTCTTCGTCTTTTGCTGGCATTATGTGAGATATAAAACCCACACAAAACAAATAGGTCAGTGGAACCCGCGCGATCTTTTAAAACTTGTTTTTCTTGCAATCTGGAAACGGCAGGGGTTGGAACTGACTTTTCTTGCTGTTGGAAAACCCGAATAAAAAATTACCAACTGCCGAAACATCACTTTCTCTACCAGTACAACCGAACGTACAAGGAGAGTGATTGAAATCTCTACTTAAGTCAGAAGAATGAATTCTTCCCTTGAGCGCAGCCGATAGATTTCACAGAAAATGTTCCATTTTTTTTCTTCTCTATCGTTTAGGGCGACCGTCAACCATTGCAATTTCAATGCATCGTCGGAGCAGCTTTAGTTGAAAATGTAATCTCAGCATCGCGCATCAGCCGGGAGAAGGCGCACTGCCGAATTGAAAATGCAGAAATTCTTTTCTTTCTATGCCTCGAGATACTGAGGAACTTATGCATTCACAAAATGCTCTCGAAATTCTGAGTTACGCTTTGGCTCGATTTTTATCCAATTTCAGGCTGAAAGCGAATCCTCTTTCCTATACTACTACCACCCAATACTCCTAATCTTGAGCCCTCTCTATTGCTTTATTCTTCCTTCGCACCAGATTCCGAGCCTTTCAACAGAAACTCTCTTGGAAACTCACCACGAAGATCTATCTCCTCATCGATATACTCCGAGAAAAAATAATAAATAAATAAAAGAAAAAATGTTCTATTGAGAAGATGCATTTTTTTATCAATCCCCTTCCATAACAAAGATTCGAAGTCAGTACCTCGGTATTGGCTGAATTGAAATATTGCTCCACGATTTGAAGTGAATTTAATCATTGCTTCTTGAACGGCAGGACTATGGCTTTGATTCGATTTTATTTGCTTTCAGTAAACATGAATTTTAAATGACGTTACCCATGTCACAAATTGCTGCTTTGCTCCGTTAGATGTCTTGTGTGGGAGGTTGGGGGTTTGCCTTCTATATTAAAAACTTTTAAATACATTCACAGATAATGACGCGAATATGGTTTTCATGGTTTTCAAAAGTGTAATTTTTTTTTAATCAAGGCATTCACTTACAGTATAACATTACTTGTCGTATTATCGGTGGTTCTTATAACACTGGAGCTTCTTAATGTTACTATCCAGACAACCAGCACATAGTCCTTAATCACATAAAGAGCAATATTAGGCTTCCAAACCGCCAGAAGAAAGCAGTCTATTTACTTTTGAACAAATGTCTTTAATTGGATCTTAAGGTACATCAAACTGATAACTCGTCAATGATAATCATCAGCAGCAAGCCACGGGCTACCTGAAACAGTTAGCAGCTCTACCTTTCAACAAATACAGCAAACTGAACCTCGGTATCTTGAGGCTCCAACAATCTCAAAACAAATACAACTTCTTCATATATATATCTAGTTTTGAAAGTACAACGCAAGGCTACAACATTTTTACCGTTGCTCGTTCCACACCTTGTATACATCTTTTTTATCTTGTTAAAATATACACACGTCGTTCAAACCTGACCTCAAAACTGTTGCCACATAACATTCAGTGAGTGAGAAAAACTAACGTTAATTGAAACGTTTAAAGAGAATGAACTCAAAATGTACCTAGGGAAAAAAACTAAAAATTAAAGTTAAATTAGATTATACATCACTATCTGAATTGCCCGGCGTTGCTCGGGAGAATTTGGTGTTAATTCACTATTTAAATTTCGTAGAAATCAAATGGAACCGATATTTTTTTTACGTCATGAACCGTACCTAATACTGTATTTAATTTCTTCATTGAATTTGAATTTTATTCTCTGTAAAGTCATTAGGCCCACAGTATTTATATACATATAGCAGGGGTACCCGGCATTTCCCGGAGTAAATATTACTATTCGTGGAATCATCAAGTTCAGCGGGTGAAAGTTTATGAATTAAAAAAGATATTCCTGCAATTTTCCAGTAAATTTATTTTAATTCATTGAAAAATATATTCCTGTAATTTTCCAGTAAATTTATTTTAATTCGTTGAAAAATATATTCCTGTAATTTTCCAGTTAATTTATTTTAATTCCTTGAAAAAGATATTCCTGTAATTTTCCGGTAAATTTAGTTTAATTCATTGAAAAAGATATTCCTGTAATTTTCCAGTTAATTTATTTTAATTCGTTGAAAAAGATATTCCTGCAATTTTCCAGTAAATTTAGTTTAATTCATTGAAAAATATATTCCTGTAATTTTCCAGTAAATTTATTTTAATTCCTTGAAAAAGATATTCCTGTAATTGTCCAGTAAATTTACTTTAATTCGTTGAAAAATATATTCCTGTAATTTTCCAGTAAATTTATTTTAATTCGTTGAAAAAGATATTCCTATAATTTTCCAGTAAATTTATTTTAATTCATTGAAAAAGATATTCCTGTAATTTTCCAGTAAATTCATTTTAATTCATTTAGGTTATTGAGCCTGGATGGCTGCAAATGTGAAAAATAAAAGAAAAATGATTTAGTTAATTTACTTTTACGAAACAAAAAAGAAAGCAAAGAGGAATGGAAATATTACCTTCAGTTCCGATGCTAAATTTTGTTGCAGTTCTTTACTGGAAAGCACTTTGTCACAAAAAAAAAATCAATTCTTGCACTTATCACAAGAAAAAGTATTAAATTCGAATTCAAAATAAAAAAGTAAAAAATGGAACTTTTTACGAAACTTTTTGTATTGACCCCGTGCTCTGACTCCTTCCAAAAACCGTCTACCGTATAAGTCAGAGTATCATGATATATTATACCAAACTTGGTGGTTCTAAATTCAAAACAGTAGATTAACATAGCGGACGAACAAACGAACATTCAACTTTATCACGTTTTGGAATAGAGGTCTGCCCGGGCTTTAATTTGGAGAGGCGAGACTCAGACATTCTAGTTTACTGCCAGGTCCGTTTCAGACTTTCATTCCGCATTCTCCGCCAGTTATTGCAAATTAGGAAAGGTTTCCTCTGGAGAAACAAATCTTCTCTACTGAGCAAAACTACCTAAGCAGTAAATGAAACCCTGAGAAACGTGCCATTTCTCGTAAGAATTATCCACACAGATCAGGTTTCGCCTACTTCTGTTACAAATATAAACGCATTGCTTTTTCCATACTTAACCCTGTAACTGGTTGCAAGGAATTAACTCGAGGTCAGCAAAATGGGCTGAAATGAATTCGTACGGATACGTTCGTCTCTAAGAAGTGGGTCGAACGCGGGTGGAACAAATAACAAGACTGCATAACATTCATCTATCACCCCTCTCCTTTTACAGCATAACATACATATATCTTCCCTCTCCTTTTACAGCATAACATACATATATCTTCCCTCTCCTTTTATAGCATAACATACATATATCTTCCCTCTCCTTTTACAGCATAACATTCATATATCTTCCCTCTCCTTTTACAGCATAGCTTTCATAAATCTTCCCTCTCCTTCTACAGTATAACGTTCATATATTTTCCCTGTCCCTTTACAGCATAACATTCATATATCTTCCCTCTCCTTTTACAGCATAACATTCACATATCTTCCCTCTCCTTTTACAGCATAACCTTTTACAACATAACATCCTCTCCTTTTACAGCATAACATTCATATATCTTCCCTCTCCTTTTACAGCATAACATTAATATATCTTCCCTCTCCTTTTACAGCATAACATGCATATATCTTCGCTCTCCTTTTACAGCATAACGTTCATATATCTTCCCTCTTCTTTTACAGCATAACATTAATATATCTTCCTTTTCCTTTTACAGCATAACATTCATATATCTTCCCTCTCCTTTGCAGCATAACATTCATATATCTTCCCTCTCTTTTTACAGCATAACATGCATATATCTTCGCTCTCGTTTTACAACATAACATTCATATATCTTCCCTCTCCCTTTACAGCATAACATTCATATATCTTCCCTCTCCTTTTACAGCATAACATTAATATATCTTCCCTCTCCTTTTACAGCATAACATGCATATATCTTCGCTCTCGTTTTACAACATAACATTCATATATCTTCCCTCTCCCTTTACAGCATAACATTCATATATCTTCCCTCTCCTTTTACAGCATAACATTAATATATCTTCCCTCTCCTTTTACAGCATAACATGCATATATCTTCGCTCTCCTTTTACAGCATAACGTTCATATATCTTCCCTCTTCTTTTACAGCATAACATTAATATATCTTCCTTTTCCTTTTACAGCATAACATTCATATATCTTCCCTCTCCTTTGCAGCATAACATTCATATATCTTCCCTCTCCTTTTACAGCATAACATACATATATCTTCCCTCTCCTTTTATAGCATAACGTTCATATATATTCCCTCTTCTTTTACAGCATAACATTCATATATCTTCCCTCTCCTTTTACAGCATAGCTTTCATAAATCTTCCCTCTCCTTCTACAGTATAACGTTCATATATTTTCCCTGTCCCTTTACAGCATAACATTCATATATCTTCCCTCTCCTTTTACAGCATAACATTCACATATCTTCCCTCTCCTTTTACAGCATAACATTAATATATCTTCCCTCTCCTTTTACAGCATAACATGCATATATCTTCGCTCTCCTTTTACAGCATAACGTTCATATATCTTCCCTCTTCTTTTACAGCATAACATTAATATATCTTCCTTTTCCTTTTACAGCATAACATTAATATATCTTCCTTTTCCTTTTACAGCATAACATTCATATATCTTCCCTCTCCTTTGCAGCATAACATTCATATATCTTCCCTCTCTTTTTACAGCATAACATGCATATATCTTCGCTCTCGTTTTACAACATAACATTCATATATCTTCCCTCTCTCTTTACAGCATAACATTCATATATCTTCCCTCTCCTTTTAGAGCATAACATTCATATATTTCCCTCTCCTTTTACAGCATAACCTTTATATATCTTCCCTCTCCTTTTAGAGCATAACATTCATATATCTTCGCTCTCCTTTTACAGCATAATATTCATATATCTCCCCTGTCCTTTTACAGCATAGCATTCATATATCTTCACTCTCCTTCTACAGTATAACGTTCATATATCTTCCTTGTCCTTTTAGAGAATACCATTCATATACTTTCCCTATCTTTTTCCGAATTCGTCGCCACTATTATAGACTTTTAGCAGGTAATCGCTCAGAAAGGATTAGTTTTCCATCATCTACGTGGCTGGAAATAATAACGTTTAGTCGTTCCATCGCCGATGGAACTAGTGACATTCTAGACCAGAGCATCAGATGGAGTTGTTTTACCCCTTTGCTTTGATATTCGAAGTGGTCATTTACGGAGATGATTGAAAACTAATCCTTTCTGAGCGATTCCCTGCTAACAGTCAATAATAGTGGCGACGAACTTGGAGAAAGGAGAGGGAAGATACATGAATATTATGCTGTCTGCCGCAGGTGGACTAGCACTTCCCCATATCATGCCTTGGATTATGAAGCAGAGAATAAAGGAAACAGACGTGGACTATATTGTGGGGTATATGCAACTCCATTAAAATATCCTGATTCCTCTGTAAAATCTTACATCGGAATGACGAAAAGATCTTTATGTGTGCGGCATAAAGAGCAGGAAAAAGGACGACCACTTTAGCAAAGAACATAATTTACTACGTAGCAGTTCCCACATGGAATGATAGACAACTGGAGGACACTTTAACTACTTACAAGGGAATTTCTGTCAGGGAGACTCTTGAGATTATCACAAAAAGCGATGTCTACAATGATGGGGTATCGTTTGAACTGCCGTCTCCGTGGACCTCCATTTTCCGCAGCCTTTAAGTTTGAGACTAATATGAAACATCACTTGATACCTTGCATGATGCGTAACGTGAACATTGGACTAATGCAACGGGTGACAACAATTCACGTGTTCGTAATGCATTATACACGGTCGAGTCACATTAGTGTGAGCACCAGCTAATATCCAGAGTAACCACCGTGTGCAGCGCGGACAGCAGCTAGACGGGCTGGGAGTGACTCAGTAAGATGCTGGAAGGTGTTTACGGGTATATGGAGCCATGCTGACTGCAGTGTATCTGACAACTGATGGAGGGTGTGTGGTGGAGGATACATAGAGCAAACAACACGATCGAAGTGGTCCCACAGATACTCAATTGGGCTTAAGTCTGGGGAATTAGGAGACCAGGGCGGTACTTTGAAGTCTTCATCGTGCTCTTCCAACCACTCTCGAACTTTTCTAGCTGTGTGACACGTCGCATTGTTGTGCTGTATTGGAAGATCCCATCCGCCTAGGGAAGATAATCAGCATGTATGAGTGTACCTCGTCTGCAAGGAGGGATTCATAACGAATTCGGTCCATAGTGCCTTCAACAGGTATGAGTGGACTCAGGGAATGCCACGAAAACGTTCCCCGGCCGCCCAGGTGGCGCAGTGGTCTAAGGCGCTGGCCTCTGATCATTCGTCCGTAAAGGGTCCGGGTTCGAATCCCGGTGAGGCATGGATGTTGTGTTTGTCTTACGGCACTTGCTCTTTCCCTTCCCTGGAACCAGTGACCCTAAATTAGGGACGGGCGACTGCTTATAGCCCATTGAGTTGCTCACGGTGGTCGTTAAACCTCCAATCAAAAAAAAAAAAAAAAAAAGAAAAGAAAACGTTCCCCAGACCATAACGTGCCCCCACAAGCTTGTGTTTTTCCAGCAATTGTTGAAGAGTGTTTGTTCTCCGATGTTTCTCGCCTTATACGCCAACGTCCATCTCTGCTCCATCCGTTCGATGAAGCAGAAAATGTGCCTCATCAGAGAAGGCAATCCTTTGTCAATCAGCGTAGGTCGACTTCCGATACTGCCGTGCAAATGTAAGCCTTTTCTGCCGATGCACCTTCGCTAGCATAGGTGCAGTGACCATCCGTCTGAATCGAGCCCCACGCGCAGCAGGGTTCGCTGAACCGTCGTTTTAGACACACTTCCGGTAGCCCCATTGGTTCATTCGGCCAGTGAGCTGCTCCACTGTGTAGCGTGTCGATCGGCCTTCACGCACCTTTGAAGCCGACGTTGATCTCTCACATCAATGGCACTGGTGCTCCGAAGTTTCCACGTCGCTTATATGCAATGGCGCCATTTCTCCAATCACGATACACTTTAACCACAGCAGCACTCAAACAGTTCACAAACTGCGCTGTTTCAGAAGTACTGCCACCCTTGGCCCGAAAGCCGATAATCATCCCTTTTTGTAAATCTCACAAATCGCTCCTTTTATCCATGACAGCAACGAGTGATAGGTTTTCAGATTACCTACACCACACTTTATGTACCTTCCAAGCCAGCTCACGACACGAGCTTCTTTCATTGGCTACGCGCGGTTGACGTCAAAAGTATGAGGTGGTCACAATAATGTGACTCGACTGTGCATGTGTTTGTGTTTAATACGCGTGCTATTGCCTATTTTTAAACACCAAACGGATCGTTGTTCTAGTCTAAGTTCGCCTTGATACAGCCTCCCGTTGGAAGGCGAAAGCTTGGCATGATTAAATATTTTTGATATACATCATTCTCACGATTTATATGACCTTGTTATCTCCTTAGTTCTTATTGGTGTATTTATTATATTTTAGAAGTTTAGTAAAGGTCCCTCTTGAGAAAAAAGGACTTGAAGAGAATGCACATTGGCAGTGGCAAATTTATGGTCGCTATTGCTGAGATGAGAGAGAGAAAGTAATTGTTTTTTCTGTGAAAACAAGCAGTTTTTTTTAAAACCTAGCTGCTATCTCATCGTTTCTGTTTTGGAGCAAATGCCCCTGCGATCAAAGACTGATTTTGGGTACCATTTTGTTCTCGTACATCGACCGCTTAAGAGGTTAAGTATAAACAAAGTGTCCTGGATCCCCAGATAAAGAAACACATATTTCGAGCTTCCTCATCTCCATTGCAGCAACAATCATCAGGTTTCGTGAAGCTGAAAGCCTGCTTATGTAAACATTTCCAGAAAAGAAATGTTTACATAAGGAGGCTTTTCAGCTTATGTAAACATTTCTTTAAATTCTCATTTGCTGCTACCGGGAATCGAACCCAAGGTCTTCCAGTTACGCGCCGGATATGCTTCCACTACACCACAGCGGCCTCGTATTCCTCCAGACTCACACGCTAACTGTCAAGCCAATTTGGCAGGTTGCTTCTTGGTTCAGTCGTCAACTTTGCATACCGAAACGACGGTCAGGTGAAGAATGACATCCAAAAACCCTGCCTAGTGACAAATCCTCAGTAATTATTGCATTTTACATGAAATCTTTACAGCAGTCTATGAAAACACATATTTGTCGAATCCGCGTCTCCTCTCTCCGGAGTGAGTTGCTCTAACCGACTAAACTTCACCGACGGAATGCATCGCTACAAATTTGTCGTCTTGACATTTGATTCACCTCTGTAGTACGTCACAAGCCAAGCTGACCGCCGCGGCAGTTCTAGTATAAGTTGCCATTTCCTTTCCAAATATGAATTAAACAAAACAACCTCACAAAGTTATAAAGCAACTGCACCGTGTGTACAAATTGTGAGTAGCGGATCTATTCAAATTCCAACCGTTCTCGCAGTCATAGGGAATTAAAACAAACGAAGTGAAAAAGAAATTTGATTTCAACCTTTAAACAAATAAACCGGCCTTTTGGACTCTCACTTTACAACCCGGCTTTCGGTTTCAGCTGAAATTCATCAACTCCGTCTGGTGGCGGATGCTCTACCATGTTTTACTTTCACACAGTGATCTTCGCCATTAAAAAGTCGGTCTTCGTTTTGTGAGTCTTAAATTTTGTAAAATTTTGAATACCTCCAAAAAGAAAAGACAAGGGAAAAGAATCTACATAATTCTAGATTACGCTAATTTACAACATAAGACACACATACATACACCAATACTTTGTTTCCTACCTTATCATTATGTCTATTTTTGCTTTTGCATTTATTTTTGTATTCTAATTTCATTACAAAAATTCGGTAAAAAAATTCTGCGCGATTTCACATTTTCAGTACATGAAAAAAAAAAAAAAAAAGGAAAAAGAAGAAAAACTGTTTTAAATGCTAGGTAGTATTGGGTTGGAAAGAAAGTAATGTCTGCAAATGCAAGGCAAAAGAAAAGTTCTAATTACCGTATATACGAGTACAAGTACTAATAGGCACAAAATGTAGTCGCCATCGTTTTTCACGACCTGCTTCCATCGTGCGCACAATTGTTGGAAAAGTTCCGTGTAGATGGACGTACTTGGACGCAAAGAAGTGCGTAAGAGCGCGTTCGACATCGTCTGTCCCGGATGGTGAACCGCTGTATGTCCAGGAAAGGCTGCAACGACAGGAAAAGGTGGTAGTCGCTTGGGGCAATATCCGGGCTGGGGGCCGCACTAGCTCCCGGCCTAGGTCCCTGATCTAGAGGTCTGCACGGGCCTTAATTTAGAAAGCCCGGCCCGGCCCGGCCCGTTTATTTCTCCTGTATCCAAGGTCCGGGCCGGCCATTAAAATTTCAACAATTACCAAAACACGAATTTGACACCTGGTGCACTCGGTCATTAAACTACTGTTTTCGTTTTCTTAATTGCTACACGTATTCTATTACAATAAACGTTAATTCAGAACATTTCTGAGACTTTGTATAAGTCACGTGACGTCCGAGGAGGGGTGGGAGACTTGTACACTCAAAAATATTTCATCAAAAGAACAATTTCCATGCCTTTCAAATCTGGGTTTTCAAATTATCATTCCCTTCCGCCGGACCCGGAAATATTCTTGGGGATAAGGAGGGGAGTGGGGGTAATTCGAAAAGTACGAAATATCCAGAATTATGAGTCCGATCGTTTTACTGGGAGAAGATTTTATGGCTTTATAAACTGCACCTATCTCTACTGGCATATCATATCGCTGGAACCCAATGTCTCTCGTGTGTGGGGGGGGGAGAGGGGGAGCACATTTGTGCCGCTTAAGATGCGATGTTCCAGACTTTGTGCTATCGTAACTCAAAAAGTTTTTGCATTTAGTGCACTGCACAACGTTTTCCGGCTGACTAATTTCAGAACGGGACAGTAATTAAAAAAATTCCAAACATAGCTTTTCCCCTTTACATTGTCTACAAGCACATATTCCCCGGAAGCGATTTTTTCGCAAAACCCTTTCGCTTTCTTAAACTCCATAATAAGTATGGAAGAGTATTTATCAGCAACACTGAACTGAGCATAGGCTAAGGGAAAACAACGACAGACTGCCCAGCTAATCAGTGTCACAAAGGTTTTGAAAACGGCTGCCTGATAGTACGAATGGGGAAAATACGACACAGATTTATACACAGAAGTAAGTTTCTCTCAGCCCATTTCTCCCCTGCCATTTAAGACAACGTAAAAGCTTTTCACACATCTAGAGAACAAAGTGCTGCCGACCAGAACAATAAAAAAGATCAGCTGCGACAGCACTGGTCTGCGAGTGGGTGGCTCGATTTAGAAATGCTGCAGTTAATAGCCAGCCCTGAAGCATGAGAGGAGGGTAAAAGTTAGGGAGAGAGAGAGAGAGAGAGAGAGAGAGAAGGGACGACATTCACATTGAAAAACTAAGGGAGCTGACCCACTCCAATTGTTTTGTAGGAGGGGAGGATGTCGTAAAACTTCAATTTTTTTCATCAGCGGAAATAATTCAATCTTATCCTGCTGCTGTATGTTGTGAGTTTTCCAAACGAGAAAGGCATCGTACAGCGATTGTTTTGCTCATGGAAAAAAAAACCCCTGCTCGGCCCGTGTCTGTTTTACATTAAATATTTAATATATATTAACTACGTGGAGATAATGTAAATGGACGATGTCGGAATACAATTTTTCAGTCGCTATGCGTTGTTTAAAAATAACGTGGAAAGAGTTATGACATCGTCCATTTACATTAAATATTGAAGGCCGGGCCCGCCCTGTTTTCCCAACTTGGAAATAAGCAAAGGCCCGACCCGTTACCTCCAAGATCTTGAAGGCCTACTAAGTCGAAACGTCATTTTCAGTAACGTCACACCCAGTGGATCTACTAATCAAACAATCGGTGTCTGCATTACCACGCCAGGCCTAACGGTGTGACTTGTGATTTTTGTGGTTGTCCATGCTTGAGTGAAATTAAAAGTGTTCCTTTCCTGTGGTTTGCTTCAACTAACATTTTAATTACAGTTTTTATATACCGGTAATTGAATGAGATAGGTATTTGATTATACCACATCCGTGTTGTGTTTCCGGTTCTCGTGGAAATTATAAGACAGGACCCAAAGTTCGTGTGTATGGATTTCCAAAAGACCAAGATTTGTTTTCTAAGCGGTTTCGTGCCATTAAAAGGGATAACTTCACAGTTACACCATATAGTACGGTATGTACATAGAACATTTTTTTATTGAATTGAAATACAAGACCTTAGTTGATAACGCAAGATCTTAGTTAATTAATTTGGTCAAGCGTTTGGAAAAAAGGATTTTAGCAAATGGATATTGTTGAGGTCTACTTTAAAAGTGAAATAAATTTTTACATGCCTACTACCCATTATGGTAACAGTGAACACTTCTTGTTTCATATTCATCTGGAGGAATAATATATATATATATATTTATAGTTTTCATTACAATTAGTTCAGATATTTTTTATAACAGCTAAAAACAATGACGTAGTCTTTGAAAACATTCTCCCACGATTGTTCATTCCTGTTACAAAAGTTGTTGATTGATAACAACAACCAAAAAACATACAGAATCCGCAAGTTAATTTTCAGATTTAAAAAACGGGAGCTACAACATCGTAAATACGTTAAGCATTTGCAATGATATGTTGCATATCTGATGCAATTTTTCTCTGTAATACCGAAATTCTAAAACAACGATCGTGACCATCGGAAATGAAATATGCTCCGATGCGCCAGCTCTCTCTCTCTCCCTCATGGGATGCGACGATCCACCGCCAGTGACGTCAAAAATTTGTGCGATGGACTTCTCTTTCCGGGGGTCACGCCCGGGCCCGTACAGACCTCTACCCTGACCTTGTTACAGGTCACCCGTGGTGTGTGAGGTCTTCCTGCTGTAGGAGAACGCCCTTGCGGTTCAGCAGTGCTGATCATTTCGACGAGAGAGAGAGAGAGCGATGCCTACAGATCATCTAGCTGACGGCAGTACACATCCTCGGCGGGGATAGTTGTGTTGTCTGGCAGAAGCTCAAAATACATGACACCCCGCATATCCCACCAAACAGACAGCAGGACCTTACGTGGATGTACGCCGGCTTTCTTTGGGTGTAAGCATGGGCTTCTGTTTTGGATCTAACCACAGTTTCCGGGCGCTGACATTGTCATAAAGGACCCATTTCTTTTCACTTGTCACAATGCTGCCCAAGAACGGTTCGAATGGGCCACATGCAAGCAGAGAAATGCATGCACTCTTTCGATGTGCTTTCTGCTGAATTGGGAGTTCATGGAGTACCCAAACTCCCCTCTTGTGAACATTTCCAAGTAGATGCAGGTGCGTGATAATACTCGTGTGAGTAGTCTCCAGCTGTTTGGCCAACTCCAGCCTTGTCACACGTGGGTCGGTCTCCACTAAGGTCTTCAGCATGTCCATATCCATTGTTGCGGGTCTTACGGCTTTGAGGCGGCCTGACAGGTCAACATATCCCTCTAGAAACCATACTATCGAACCAAGGACAGTACTGATGATGTGATATGGTATTAGGGTACACACTGGTAATGTTCCCTAGAACACTTGCGTGGGTGCTACCGCGGCGAAACTCATACAGCATTCAATGGCGGATGTCAGGGCTATTGAGACAAGGGCTGGACCTTTCCTTTGAAGTGTCGTCTGCACCGCTGATACCCAACGGGGGAGGTTCGGCGGTGTGAGTGACGTCACCAACTTACCAAATGCTGCAGTTGCCAAACGAGAGCTCGGCTCTGAGCAGTGGAGAAAGACAGTTGCTTATGTTTTACGACTTGCTGCCTGATCAATATCGCCTAATTTTTCGGAAATACGAAAAAGATGTTTTCTTTTGCCGAATAATACATTTCTTATATACCTTGCTGTGACGTTGCTGCTTACAATAATAGGTATAGGAATAAAAAGGAAGGAAATGTAATTTTGCATTATTTACCTCAGGACCCACAAGTATTCGGAAAATGAATAAATAGATACAGAAGACAAGACAATATCAATGTAAAATATGCCAGATTATGCAGTGATCATTTTCAAAGCAGTGATAATGAGGATGACATGAGGAATCGTTTACTTGGTCTGCCAGAAAGAAAGACACTGAAATCATCTGTTGTACCGAATATTAATTTTTCAACATTGAATTCGAAAGAAATAAAACCAAGAGATGAAAAGCAGCAGAAGAGAAAATTTTTAGTAAGTGCTTTGAATTGAATTTAAACCTTGAATCCAAGAAAATCCCGTATCAGCGACGGAGTAGATTCGATTAAGGGCGATCCTGATATTTATTCCGCAAATTCAGAATGTTTGAAATCTTAAGAGGATGAAGGAAAGTCATATACGACTGCGGAAAAAAGTATCTGATCGTGAAATTTCACTAGAAGCTTTAAAAAGAATGAGAAACGCATGATTACTAAAATATCTCTGCATAAATCAAAAAGATATACATCATATAGAAGATCCTGGTTAAAACAAATTAGACAACTCAAGAAGCAATTAAAAGACATTAAGAGAAAAAAATAGCAAGTTAGAAAGATAAGGTAAAGGTATCCATGATATATTTATTGACACCCAAGTAAGTTCCCTTACACAAAGAAAACTGCGGATAAAACGGATACCTGAAGATGTATCGAAATTCATCGTAATCAGAGCTCTCTCTACAAAATTATATGACTTCTGGAGGGGTAAAAGCGGCATCCCATTACCGTGTGCAAAGCAGTTTGAAAAGATAGTGCGCAAAATTTACCTGTAATCCAGGCATTCAATACGATGTCCTTTTGTTGATGAGAAAAGGCTGTGAAAGTTCAAGTCGCTCTGAAAAGTTTTGTGTTTTAATCTTTGACGAAATTCATATTGACTCTAGGCTATGCTAGGACACCAGAATGGATAAAATTCTGGACCCTTTCAAGACAACCCAATTTGTCTTAAACCAAGGATTATTATCGCAATAGACCACTATTCTTTGACTTTGACTACTAAATGACAAAATTAGCGCTTTTTGTTTCAATAATTCAAGGTTTGTAATCTAGTTGGATTGAATTAAAAGCTGCTGTTTCTGACTTGGGATGATACAATACGTTGTGGAGAGAACTTGAAATTTCCATGGATAGCTCACTTTTTGACAATACTTTTGCTCAGGGGTCAAAAACATGAGTATTTGCTCACAGTATTTAGGTTTTAGGTCTTCGAATATGAAATATTCTGTTACGGATTTCAAAACAAATATTCCTCCTGTTTTAATGTGTTTCATTGATATTCGTTGGGTTCACTGGGGTATAAACATGGATTTTCTTCTTAATTCCTTCCCCACTCTTGCTTTGCGCGCTTAGATATAGGAGGGATTCCTCTCTCGCAAAAAGCAATGACACCTCGGCTAGCATCGCAGCTACGTGACAGTCTCCCTCGTCGGGAAGCAAGGTGCGCTTCGCTAAAAACCAGCCCTTGTATCAATAGCCCTGGATTTAGGCCACCAACCTACTGATGTCATGAGGGTGCTCTGCGCAATCTCAGTGGCCAATGTGGACCACGGCTGGAGCTTTGGCTTCGGGTACCTTGTCATAAGACATTACTTTCTTTCCAACCCAAAATATCCGAATACGATTTGTTTTGCATTCAGCAAACTGAATTAACATCCTTTACTTAGAAGACAAGAGTGGAAGACATCATAATGAGAGTTAAATCCCTGAAATGGCATTGGGCTGGACATACTGCCAGAAGGACAGACCATCGATGGACAGCCGAAATTTTAGATTGGATTCCAAGGGACAGGAAAAGACTCAGAAGAAGACCACATCGGAGATGGGTAGATGAAATTCGAAAGTATGCGGGAGTGACATGGAGGAGACTGGCACAAGACAGACCGTTGTGGAGGAAACTTGGGGAGACCTTTGTCCAGCAGTGGATTGATAATGGTTGACAATGATGATGATGATGACTTAGAATCATCACTCTTTTCAAAGCATTTGCCTAGTAGTTGATTTAGCATCAGTGTTGAGTGAAATATTCACTAATCTTTGCTTGTTTCAAATTTCTTCAATTCAGATAGAAAAGAGAACTGTGAATGAATGCTATATAATTTTCAGTTTTTTCATCTATTTCGTGGCTGCAAAACAACGATGTCTGGATTCTCGCAAAGTTGTAACATACCGGGATGCATATAAAGAATCAAAGAACGTGTATTTTTGATAATCTGAAATCCAAAATTTAGTATGTACATAACCGCAAAAACCTATAAATGTATTGCGTACAGCCGAAATGAAAAAGCGATAGAAACTAAAGTAATTATCAAGCCTGTCAGAATCGTACTCTCACGATCGTTGTTGTATTTTTCTGTTTATTTATTTGGTGTGGGATAGTGGGAGGTATTGCATGGTGAATGTTATTGCATTTTATTTCACTGCGATACTTTTACCATCCAGGTACACTTACTTTTTTCGCTGCCACCAGTCTAGATTGGGGTAAGGTCTAGACGCCTTATGTAGATTCACTTTATTAGAGAGAGAGACGTGGTTGAAGACTCCAAGCTGGTGTTGAAATGAGCTGAAGATATTTAACAAATAACAACGAAATTTATTATCCCCCACTTAGGGTAGGATGAAGGTTGGTTTTACACCTTGCAATAGAACATACAGTAGATATTCGTCAGAGCTTGAGGTGACAATAGAGCCTGAGCTGAACAGATAGAAATATGGTGCTTCCTTGTTAGCGCCTTTCAGTTTTACAAGAACTCAGTGATGTTAAATTCAGTTCTTTTTTGATTTCATAAGGTCAGCAGTATTCAGCACACAAGGTAAAAATAATAACGATCCATCTAATGCAGACAATTATGCAGCACTGCTGTCATTAGATTGTCCGATCTCGGGTATCATGGATCTAGACCGCAGCCTGATCCCTTGGAACAAAATATAGATATTTATGACCAACCGCAGTTAGTCGATATCTACCCCTAGCTAACTCGACCGCAGCCGAGCGCTTTTCTTAAAACAAAATCATCCCACGCGGTGATCTGACGTCTTACTCCTGTGGAAACTATACAAGAAGAGAAAGCCCTCCAAAAAACTAACTTCCCGAGTCCTCCCAAACTTTTATCAGCCCCAGCAAGCGCTCAGCCAATCACAACGACGCATTCGACCCCCTTTGCTGGGCATCCTTCACTCTCCGCGTCTTACGTTCTAACGGTTACATCCGCTGTTGACCCCTCCCTCGCTATTGCTTTGCTCTCTTGAAGAATTCCATGCTCAAAGTTCTGAGAATTCATGGGCTCGTCCTGACTGTGAACTGGTCATCAAGATGGCTGTCCTCTTCCTTCCCACTTCAAAATGGAGTCTCATTGCCCACTTCTGATTTTTCCCACATTAACGTTTTTTAAATTCAGCAGTTCCCATACTCTTGTGCATCACTGGTATTTTTTCCAATTCTTTTTTCTAACAATTTTCACATTATCACAAGGCCTAGCACAGAATTTCGTATAGAAGCGAAAAGCATATAAACGAAGTTCCACTGTATATTTATTTAAGACCTCCTCAATAAGAACATTTTTTGTAAATGTAAAGCAATGAAATATCTTTCTTTGGTAATACGCATCATGGATTTTCACATTTTTTGCATAACCCTCTCTTGTTAAGGCGACATATCAGCTCTCCATGAATGTTTAAACAGTTTAAAATGGAAACTTATAAATAGAGCACACAAGAAAATCGCGGAAGAACAACGCGCTATGTACATAGTAGTCCCTGCTGATATAAGCACACATCTTCGCTGTGACTGGGAAACTTTAATTACCTGATGAACAAGAACTAAAACATACCTTGCTTTATGTTTTTGAATCAATTATTTATTCTTAACAGATGAAAATGAAGAAAAAGAAAGAAAAGAACAACATACTTCACTGCAGAAAACTTGAGAACTGCCATTATATGAAAGCAAAATTATGTACATTAATTATAAGTCAGTTTTGAAAGAACACCATCAGGAAAATATTGTTCTTATATAGAATCATTATTAGTCAATTGCTAAACACGTTTCGTTTACCTATTGAAAGCTGTTTTAAAGTTCGCTTAGTATTAAAATTCAAATTCAAAGGTACTCCCAGGGACTTTAATTATAGATAGAACACATAAGCAAAATAACGGAAAGAACACCAGCGCATGAACGAAATGTAACGCACCACGACAGTGGCAAAAGAGTATGCGGTTAATACGGACATAAATCGAGCTGTTCTTTTATGTAACGTAACCGCAGAAATTTGAAAATTTCATCGTCCTTGAACGGAAATCGAATCCGCATCTCCCGATTTGTGCTCGAGCATGCTAACCATTACACCACCTAGGTAATACGGACACACATCAAGCTAATAGACGATGATATCGCTCTGTTCACGTTATTATAACCAGCGCACAGCAGCTGAAAAATTGTCATCCGACACCGCTGGGATCGAACTCCAGAACTCTCGATAACTAGCCGAGTATGTTCGCTTTACACCACAGTTGCAACAATTCATAGCGCTATGTGTGATATATCAGTCATCGTCTGACTACACAAACCTATATTTATGAACTCAGCAACTGATGCGTCGCCACCTGGTGGCATTCAACGGTGAGCTGATATATCCAAAGGGCGAAAGAAATGGTGAAGAAATTAGAGAAGACGTGGAGATAATGCAAATAGACGATGACATCGCTCTGTTCACGCGATTTCTTCATCATACATCAAGCTGTTCTTCCATTTAACGTAACGGCTCAGTTGTTTGGATTTCGGTGTCCTGGGTGGTGTAAAGGTCAGCACACTCGAGCGCAAATTGGGAGCTGCGGGTTTGATTTCCGTTTTAGGAAGATGAAATTTTCAAATTTCTGAGCTTACGTTACATGGAAGAACAGCTTGATCTATCTATGTCCGTATTTATTATTCCATGTATTTTTAATTTGAGTTTGCGATTAACTTTCCTATGAGAAAAGCGACTATAGTTGACTTGAGTTAACTTAATTAATAGATTAATGTGTGAAAACACAAATTTTATCGGCGACGCAGATTGAACGGGCATCCTTCCGCTCCGGAGCCAAACGCTTTCCCAGTTTAGCTACACCGACGGAATTTATCGCTACAAATTTGCAGTCTTCACATGTGCTGCGCCTCTGTGTCTAGTACTTCGCATAAATCCTTCCTTTAAGAAAGATCTGGAACGGTATCATTATTTACAAGGTTAGTCGGCAAACCAACCTTGAAAGAAAGCTCACTGTAGAAGAAGGAATTCTGATTAATTCCAGACGATGTGGGGAACGAACATCACACATTGTTTTTCGAAGCGAAAAACGAAATCTTTGATAATGAGGAACAGTACACCAATTATGTAGGAAATAGTAACACTAAACTAGTGATTCGATTTATTGACGTAGGAAATAGACACATAAGCGTTTCCAAGCTTTCGCACATCAACCAGGTGGCTTTTTCAAGGAAGTTAGACAGAAACAACAAACTGAATAAACGAATGCTTTAACAATTTGAACGCGGAAACTTGACTTGGCAATAAATATATACGACGTTATATTCATTTAAAGATACGAGGCATCCCGTTGGTTGTGCACACGGTATCGTGGTAGAGAGAAGGCGTTACTTGAAGAACTGGCTCCAAATTCGTGGCAATTCGAGTGAGACGCTATCATTGCAAGTATCGCTGTTCGTAATGATCTCCAAAGTTTCCCGAATGGCTGTACATTTAGGAGTAGGCAGCTAATTTCTTTATATCATCCAACATAGGAGTAGCGGACTTGAATTAGACTTCTCCGGTTAGTGCCGTGGCTACTTTACCGTATTTTGTGTCCCTTTTATGCTTGTTGACTCTGATTCCAAACGAACGCTTGGTCATTCCAATGTAGTATCGTTTAGAGCCGTCCGGATACTGTACAAATCAATTCAATTCAATCCGTCCGAATTCGAAGAGCCTTCGACGTTTCCTCCGATACCCATTCTAGACAACACGAAATTGAAAGCGTCATCAAGTGGGCCACTGAAGCAGGATATTAATTAAATCAGATACGTAACATTATCCAAAAGACATTTGCTAAGTTTTTTGACGATGTGTACAATTGTGCGTCACAATTGCACACATCGTCAAAAACTAACAAATGATTATGTTAGATGTGTTTCATTAAATTTACACAAATTTGTCATTACTGGAGTGCACGTAGATCTAAAAATCAATCTATGTGCTACAAAAGACAAAAATGAGACAAGTTAGTAAAATCATGCAATGCACTGATTATGATACGTTTTCCAACATAACAGAAATCATTGCTCAAGTTATGAGGATAATGGCTGTAGAATAAATCCCGCTCCTATGATCTGACCTTTGACCCCATTTCGATGATATTCAACAGAACCGGTTAAGTATACTTCCCAAACAACACGATAAAGTTTGGTCTCAATCGAAGCATTTTTACATAAGTTATAATGCATAAGGACGATGGAATGGATCCCACTCTTATGCCCTGACCTTTGATCCCATTTTGCCCATTTTCAATAGGGTTCGTCTCCTGGTGGTCCCCTACCACATACTAAAATTTCATCGAAATGAACCATATTTACGCAAGTTATGACGCATAAGGGCAATGGAATGCATCCCGCTCTTACGCCCTGACCTTTGACTCCATTTCGCCCATTTTCGATAGGGTTCGTCCCCAGGTGGTCCCCTACCACATACTGAAATTTCATCGAAATCAAACCATTTTTACGCGAGTTAACGTGCGGAAGGACAAACGGACAAACTGACGGACAAAGCTAGAGCATATACGCTTTTTCAACCTACGGTTGGAAAGCGCAAAAAAGCCCAATTCAGCCTCATATTGGTGATACAGAAATGCAGAACTGCACAGACAACGGGAAATTTTAGGAAAGCCATGATGTATTCGCCAAATGACAAATATATTGTCAATTTGAAACATTACCAGATTTTGATAGTCCTCTAGATATTTCGTCCTTTGCTATTTTTTCACAGATTCTATTCAATATTCACTCATGGGGTCTTCAACAGCAGCTCATTTACAGCTATTAACCGTCGCTTTATGATGCTTCTAACCCAAGGATATGCGCACCTGGAGAAGCCGACTCCGTTGCTGCGTTTAGAGAAAAGACAGGCGCGGCACCTACTAAGGTGCTAGACCAGGTGTAATGGATACACATGGCCACCGGATTTTACAACACAACTAAGAGGGGTACCCGGTATTTCCCGGGTGAATATTACTATTCGCGCAATCACCAAGGTCAGCAGGTTAAGGTTAATGAATAAAATGCAATTTTCCAGTATTTCTATTTTTTATTCATTTAGATAGTGCTTGCTAAACAAAATTCATGGTTTTTCATTGGGAGCAAAAATGTAGAGATTTTTAGGATTGCCAACCCTTGGGCAGGCGACGTAGAGTTGTCCGTGTGAAAAGCAGGGTTCCTCCAAATTAATGCCTGCCGCTGCTAATGACTGGCTGATGCAGTAATATTTCTGCCAAAAAAAAAAAAAACGAGCCGGGATGGCTGGAAATATGAAAAATAAAAGAAAACATATTTAGTTAATTTACTTTTTTTACAGAACAAAAAAAGAAAGGAAGGGGAATTTAAATACTTACTTTCGAGGAGACATCTATAGTACTGCTGTACACCTGGCTTGTGCTTCTGAGAATCCTGCGACACTGAAATGCAATATACCTATGTCAGGTAGCGTGCATGCGATTTGATATTGGCATTGATCATCCTTTTATTTACCGTTTTGAATTTTGAATATCTGGAACTTTCTATTTACATTACATTGTATTTCAGCTTGACGAAGCCGCCCGTTGGTGGTGAAAGCTAACGTTTATTCATTTGTGTTTTTAATACACCATTAAAGAGATATTTTTGCACTCTATTGTTATCTACGATCTCTAATTTAGATCGTAGATCTGGCATTGGAGTGCTGAATTGTGTTACAGTTCTTAAAAGTAAAACATATAACTTTTTACGAAAATTTTGTATGGGGGCCCCTTGAACTCGGGCTCAGACTCCATCCGAAAACCATCTACGGTCTAAGTTAGAGTACGACGAGATAGTATACCGAATTTGGTGGTTCTAACTTGAAAACCGTAGATTTTACGGAAATTTTATGTGGGGATCCAGTCACAGTGGTCTCCGACCCTTTCCAAAAACAGCCTACGATCTAAGTTAGGGTACCATGAGATAGTATACCAACTTTGGTGGTTCTAAATTGAAAACTGTAGATTTTACGAAAATTTTGAATGTGGGACCCTTGGCCCCGAGCCCCGACCCCTTCCAAAAACCGTCTACGGTCTAACTAGAGTACCATGAGATAGTATACCAAATTTGGTGGTTCTAAATTGAAAACTGTAGATTTATATAGCGGACATGCAAACAAAATTCAGTTTTATATAGAGAGATGGGACAATATTTTAATATCAGTCTAGGGTAGGTGCAGGAACTAGTTAAGATTTAGTTAGATAGATGCGCGATAAATTACTCTAACTGGAAAAATTTAAAACAAACGGGAGTGAAGTTCTGCTAGTTGTAGATTTAAGAGTGCTGATGATATTGTCATATTTAAAAGTACCCCCTGAGATTTACGAAGTTTGATCCAGAAACATGCTGCAACAGCAGAGAAGTGGGATTAAAGACAAACTTACAGGAAACAAAATTGATATACAGCGCTTTTACAATGCCTGAAGATATTCAGGTTGACAAGGCAAATTTAGAAATATTTTAAGCTTACATCTTTTTAGGATAAAAATATCATGTGAAAGCAACATAAAGAAGGCAGTATGAAACTTCATTGCAGTGCATTTTCAAGAAACAGTACATTTTTTCAAGAAAAAATTACCATTGCGTCTTAAGTGTTTATTGAATCAAAACATCCTTCCAGTTCTTACTTACGGATCAGTGACATGGATCTTAATTGCGGAAGTCATACAGAGACTGCGGCGAACTCAGACAAGTAAGAAACATGGATCTTAATTGCCGAAGTCATACAGAGACTACGGCGAACTCAAACAAGTAAGATGACACCAAATTTTCGGTTACAATGAGCACATCTTTTAAATCCTTTCCGACGCGAATGAAAATTTATCAAAGGTATTCAAAGTCAATGGAACCGATTAGTAAAAAAGAAAAAAACTGAAATTCTACAATAGATGAAACACGCAGAAACAGAAACAGTTACCCCATCAGCTGCTGAAAAGCATGTTACCAAAATTAACAAATGGTGCACAAAAAAATTCTCATAGCAGAAGGAAGATATCAGAGACAAATAGATTTCAAATCGAACAGTTAAAAGAAGAAATATAGAAGAAAACATGGTATAATTCTACGCTGAAGAAATTTGCAAAATCGAAAAGTTGAAAATACTAGGTGAAAAGTATTCTTCATAGCAAACGCTTATGCTTAGGAAAAAGAACTTTTGAAACACATCTCCCGGAAGCAGAGATAACGAGAAAAAGTTTTTACCTTTACGCCCCCTAACGGGAAGGGTTTGCATTATTTAAAGATGATTATGCTCCAAACGCTTATTGTAGCGAATTGCCTACAGTAACAAAAGAAATTTCTCAATAGGGTTTTTAGAAGCGGAGATACAGATGCAACAGAAGTAAACAAACATCGCTTAGCGACAGACCTAAAATGTTCCACAACGTAAATGGTGTCTAGTGTTTAAATAGTTCTTCAAAGCGCACGTTTAGAAGCACAGATATTAAGAGAAACAAATTAAATATTTGCGTCCCTAATATCGACATTGTGCATTATTTTGGGAATAAAATACGCACAAAGACTTTTCGTAGTTAATAGTATCTGCCCGAAAAGAATTTTTTTCAGTCGGGGTGGGGTATTAGTCCCGCAGATATTGTTTTAAACAGAAATGGAATCTTGCACCCTCCAGTGGAACACTTGTGCATTAAGAGAAATTTGAAATTGCATGAGAAACATTTCGCACCAGAAACGTTCTGCAACAAAGAAATAATTTTTCAAATCGGACTCTTAGAAGCTGAAACATCGATAAAAATACGAAGAACATCTACGACCCCTGACGCAAAAAGTATGCACTATTTTAAGCAGACGGTATTCTAGTAATGTTTTCCGAAGTGAGCGGTATATGTCCACCAAAGCATTTTTTAAACTGAATTTTTATAAACTCACAGATTGCTGCAAATACTGTACATCAGAAGCAGAAATAAAACTTACGCCTGCTGGTAGCCAGATCATTCTTTATCAAAAATTAGAAATTATGTGCAAAACATTTCCCATCGGGAGCTGTATCTGATGCTGGATGAATTTTTCAAATCCGACTTTTAGAAGCAGAGATATGTAGCAAAACACATTTTAACTTGACGCCTTCTAGCGGAACATGCATGCATTTCTTGATATAGAGACTGTACCTATAATAATGTTCGATATAAATGGCATCGAAAAAATATTTTTTTCAATCGGATACTTACAAGCAAATATGTGGAATATATAAAATGTATTTTAAAAATCGATATGATCTATATTTACTTCCTCTAGCGGCGAAGTTGAGCATAGAAATAAAAACGGAATCAAGGATCAAGATTCTGACCTTTCAAGCTTCCCAACGCGAAAATAATTTTTCAAATCGAAGAAATACTTGCGACGATACGGTGTTCACAGGCAGACGGACGGACGGAGGAACAAGGTGATAACATAAGCACGATCTTCTTTTTACAAAAAAAGGTGCAAAAAAGTATGGCGAAATGCATGCTTGTTGTAATAAAAGAAAGAAAAAGGAACTCATGGTTTAGGAACATGATGAGAGCTTATGATATCGTGACCAAAGTAGAGACCCTTAAACAGCCGAGAATAAGACAGGAAAGACCTAGATGACCACATGGTAGATAGGTGGATTAAATTCGAAAGAATGATCGAGTGACATGGAAGAGAATTGTTCAAGACAGTGAGTTGTGGAAGAGACTTGGGGAGACCTTCATCCAGCAGCGGATTGAGAATGGTTGATGATGATGAAGGATTATAAAAATGCTGCTACTGGGCAGGAAAATTCAAGAAGGGGGAATGATAAGTTGAATTTTAGAGAAATGTTTTACAGGAAATTACGAGGGAACTAGGGAGTTGAAGATTTACAATAAAACTAGAAAGATTGTTAGAAGAATGATGAAACAGCTGTCCAGGTGCCAATGAAGCGGTCTTGACGATGATCCTTAGAATTCTGGGTTTATTCGCCAATTGTCTCTGGCCAAGAACGACTTAGGAAGCTAATGCCAGAGGGAGGTCAAATGAAAAAGTTCATAATTTCAATACGGATGGCTATTCCTGTACCTTGGAGGCTAGAGGAGGTTAGGAAGAACCGGAAATAATTAAAGCAGTTGATCGCAGTGAAAACTGAAAGGCCCTCTCTTCCTTTTTTTTTTTTTAATATTTTTTCGAGGATTTGTTGTGTGTGTGTGTGTGTGTGTGTGTGTGTGTGTGTGTTCGAGAGATCAATAATTCTAATGTAAGAAGATCTAAAAAATATGGCTCTTTGAGATTTGGTCAAAACAGGGAATTAGAGTTTACTTGGCTTTTTTCTTTCAGTTTAGTAGCTGGCAGAGGATAGCAAAAAGGAAACTTAAGGGGGATTGCAAAGGGATCAGTGATGGGCAACCCATCCCTGTTATTGCCTTTCAGAGTGTTTGTTAACGTCCATTGCTTCCTTTTTTATAACGACGGGTCTGTTTGTACTCCCAGACCAGTAGCTTAACCTTGTTCCAAACTGCAAGGGGTGTTCTACGGCAGAGGAAATAGAATGACGAACGCAAGCTAGGATTCCTTAAATCCCGAGTGATAAATGCTCCAAACCTCACCACAAACGCGAGCTCCAACCTTAGATATAGGTAGTTGTTACCTTTAATTAGCATTCTATTTTATAGTTAGACGCTTGAGAAAAAGAGGGAAAATGTTTTACTAGTTCACGCTTTCCAACGGTAGATTGAAGAAGCGCATATGCTCTAGCTTTGACCACCTGTCTGTCCGTCCGCACGATAACCCGCGTAAAAATGATTCAATTTCGATGAAAATTTAGTATGTGGTAGGATACAACCTGGGGACGAACCCTATTGAAAATGGGCGAAATGGGGTCAAAGGTCAGGACGTAGGAGCGGAATCAATTCCATCGCCCTTATGCGACATAACTTACGTAAAAATGCTTCGGTTGCAACAAAACTTTATCATGTTGTTCCGGATGCATACTGAACCAGTTCTGTTGAATATCATCGAAATGGGATCAAAGGTCAGAGCACAGAACCGATATTTATTCTACAGCCATTATCCTCATAACTTGACTAAAAATGCTTCTATTGCGACAAAACTTTAGTATGTTGTTCCGGAGGTACAACATACTAAAGTTTTACACCAATTCTGTTGAATATCATCGAAATCGGGGCAACGGTCAGGGCACAGGGGCGAGATTTATTCCACAGCCTTGAGTAATGATTTCTGGTACGTTGGAAAGCGTATGATAATCAATGCATTGCATGATTTGACTAACTTGTCTGTTAAGTGGTTCGGGATAAATATTCATACTATGTTCACAAGAAACTAGTTATTCAATAAAATTTGGTTGATACTCTCACGTTCGATTTATAAGATTCTGTTCCAACTGGGGAAAGTGATCGATAAATAAAGGAATTCTTATATGCTTCACGTTTCATTTTATAATATTTAAATACACAGTCCAGTCAAAATTTCATGACCCCCCCCCCCGCCTGATGTAAAAAGGAACCGTAATCAGCAGCCAAATGGCGTGCGTAGCAACATATGCAAATCACGTAAAACACTTAAAACGAAACGAACACACGGACGGTATGCAGTTTCACATTAAAAAGGAAAAAGCACGTGACCTAACAGAGTTTGAAAAACAGGACTGATTCTTGACTATCGACTGAAGGGTGGTAGCATTACAGAAACGGCCGATATTATGGACTGTTCACGTGGTGCAGTTGTAAAAGTTTTCCTGGAATGAAAGGAAACCGGCAAGACCTGAAGTAATCGGGGTAATAGTGGACGCCCGTGGAGTACTGACGACCGTGGGTAACGACGGCTCTCCCAACTACCGCAATCCAGCAGACGGGCCACAGTGGAATAAATGTCCAGAACATTTAATGCGAGCACATCGAGGAGAGTATCGCAGACCACATTCCAACGATCTCTGCTCTCGACGGGTCTCCGGAGCCGCTGTCCATTCAAGGTACCCATGCTGACGGCCAAACATCAACGGTTACGGTGTGAATTTGCATTTGAGATGAGGCATTAGACCATCGAACAGTGGAAGAAATTCGTCTTTTCAGACGAATCACATTTTCGGCTTTATCATGTGGATGGTCGGTGGAGAGCTCGGCGAAGCACTTCTGACAAAAATCATCCCGACACGATGCACGAGAAGAAACAGGCAGGAGGTGGCATTATGCTCGTGTGGGGCATGTTTCCTAGGGAATCATTGGGAGCAATTATCTCCCTCTATCGAACGATGAACACTTCAAGGTACCTATCCATTGTGGCGGATCAGGTGCCATTTATGATGACTGTCTACCCCATGGAATGGGTTACATCCAGCAAGATAATGCTCCTTGCCATGTTGCTCTGCGTGTGCGAGAAAGGTTTGAGGAGCATTCCTGTGACTTTAGCTTACTATTCTGGCCACCGTACTCTGATATGACTCACTATTCATGATGACTGTCTCCTCCGATGGCATGGGTTGCTTCCACAAGATAATGCCCGTTGACATGTTGCTATGCATGTGCGAGAAATGTTTGAGAAGCATTCCAGTGACGTTAGCTTACTATCCTGGACACTGTAGTCTGAAATGATTCACCATTCATAGTGACTGTCTTCTCCGATGGCATGAGTTGCTTCCAAAAAGATAATGCCCCTTGCCATGTTGCTATGCGTGTGCGAGGATGGTTTGAGGAGCATTCCAGTGACTTTAGCTTACTATCCTGGTCATCGTACTCTGATATGATTCACCATTTATGATCACTGTCTACCCTGATGGCATGGGTTGCTTCCAGCAAGATAATGCCACTTGCCATGTTGCTATGCGTGTGGGAGAATTGTTTGAGAAGCATTCCAGTGACGTTAGCTTACTATCCTCGCCACCGTACTCTGATATGACTCACTATTCATGATGACTGTCTCCTCCGATGGCATGGGTTGCTTCCACAAGATAATGCCCCTTTCCATGTTGCTATGCGTGTGCGAGAATGGTTTGAGGAACATTTCAGTGGCTTTAGCTTACTATCCAGGCCACCGTACTCTGATATGATTCACCATTCATGATCACTGTCTATTCCGATGGCATGGGTTACTTCCAGCAAGATAATGCCCCTTGCAATGTTACTATGCGTGTGCGAGAATTATTTGAGAAGCATTCCAGTGACGTTAGCTTACTATCCTCGCCACCGTACTCTGATATGACTCACTATTCATGATGACTGTCTCCTCCGATGGCATGGGTTGCTTCCACAAGGTAATGCCCCTTTCCATGTTGCTATGCGTGTGCGAGAATGGTTTGAGGAACATTCCAGTGGCTTTAGCTTACTATCCAGGCCATCGTACTCTGATATGATTCATCATTCATGATCACTGTCTACCCCGATGGCATGGGTTGCTTCCAGTAAGATAATGCCCGTTGACATGTTGCTATGCGTGTGCGAGGATGGTTTGAGGATCATTCCAGTGACTTTAGCTTACTATCCTGGCCACCGTACCCGCCGGAGATCAACCCCATGGAACATCTGTCAGACTATCTTGACCAACAGGTTCGACGTATGGATCCACCACCGATGACTCTTGATGATGTGCGAGAAGCTCTGGTATCTGCATGGGATAGCATCCCTAAAGAAACGTTCAGAGGCCTCATTGAATCAATACCACGCCGCACATCGGCGGTATTGACGGCATGAGGATGATATACCTCATACTAACAGGTGGTCATAACATTTTGACAGGACTGTGTAATAGCAGATGTGAGCTGTACAGAAATGTTTCAAAGTTCACCATAGCATGTTTTATGAAATACTTTTTAAAACTAAATTGAATTTTTAATCCGTTTACTTCTGCGCGTACCGTTAAATTCCAATGTCACTCAAGTTCTAGTGGCTGCATGTAGAAATTCTACTTCGGAATGTAATTTTTAGAAATTTGCGCCATCCAGAAATATGTTTTGTCTCGAACAACCCAAAAGCGCAAGTATAACAGGAATAATAAACTAAACCATGTATTTCGCTGAGTCATGAAATAATATCAATTAGATTTACGCTTTTATGAGACATTTCCCGCCCCAGTATGTCAAGGATAACCGCATCGTGCAATTTTGGCGTAATTCTGCATCCATTTCTCTGTTCTAATTTGAAGCTCATAATTTGCACCGAAATTTCGCATACATCTGTTGTGGAATTCAGGTCGTGCATGCCGCTGCTGAAAATAGCTACTTAAAAGCAAGGCAATGAAATCAATCTACATTAACCACGCATTTAAGAACGCAAGCAGTTCCAAAATGAAATTGTTCTCGTGTAAATTACCCTCGTCAGTCTTTTAACGATTTCGCGGTAAACATCCTCAATAGTTGCCGTAATTACCTAAAGACCATCCCCACGTTGTCGAAGAACTCCCAATTTCGAGAAGAGAATACACAATTTCCAGAATCATTAGAATCATGTTATACAAAATTCCTGTTGTGTTTTGGTCGCTAAAGGCCACTTAAGATTAATTTTCTACACCGACGTGAATTTAGCGAGATTCCCTAAGAACAAGCAACCATAATTGGTTCCTAAATTTCCTGAAGCAAATTTGTTTTATCTATAACGTAAAATGCCAAATTTGCCGGTGATGAAATTCGTAGCGACGTCCTCCTTCTCTGGAATTAGAGATTCTACCGCATGAGTTACATCGACGACGGCTTGTCGCTGCAACTTGCCCTCTTGACACGTGGGTCGTATCTGAGGTAGGTAACTCACATATCCTATCAGGTTTAGAAAATAATGTCTTCTGTATACTAACGAGTTCCTGTTGCGAAATTTCAGGAACGCATCCAATTAGTAGTAAACAACATTTAACGTACAAAACATTTCTTTTTGTCCTAAGGTTTAACGACCACAGTGAGCAACTCGATGGGCTATAAGCAGTCGGCCGTCCCGAATTTAGAGCCACTGGTTCCAGGGAAGGGAGAGAGCCAGTGCCGTAAGATAAACACAGCATCCATGCCTCACCGGGATTCGAACCCGGTCCCATCTTTGACAAATGGTCAGCTACCAGCGCTTAGACCACTTCTCCACCGTGGCAGCCAAAAGTACAGGTTTGCACAAATGTGAAAAACAGTAAAATTCCCGAAGAAATATTTACTTAGGAAGATACTTTATTTTGATACCAGAAAGTAGTTCGGAAAACGAAAAATCTTCAATTGAAACACAACATACATTACATCTCCGCAAAGCAGAAGTAGCTGGAGATACAATGCAAAAAGGCAAACACTCGGCAAAGCAAAACGACGAAATTTGTACTTGCTTCGTTGATTTGCAGAAGGCACTATCGTTCCCCGTCCTAACTGTTTCCAATGTTTATTATAAAAAGAACATATATTGCTAAACTTTGGTGTTCACGGCCTTGCCAAAGACATTGGTTTTTTACACTTAAGACAAAACTATCGCATCCCGTGGGGCCCAAGAAATTTCTGCTTGTCTATATATTTAAAACACAAAGCCGTTTCATTCTACAATCCGCCAGAGTCACCCACTGGCGCAATTTTCATGATTTTTTTTAAAATGAAAGCTACTGACCCACAAATTTGTCATCGCTAATTTTTATTGTCACAAGTATTCTTTTTTGTACAAGTATTTTCTTTGTACAATCCGCCGTTCGTTATTGTGGCGTTTGTTCTCGCTTTATTATACAGTATAGACATTTTGTGTTTCAACGGCAGCAATATACATAGGTAAACAAGGATACTCAGCGAATAAACCTACGAAAGACAAACACAAACAACCATACCCTACCGGGATTCGAACCCAGACCCCTACGATAAGCGAATGATCAGAAGTCATTACTTAGATCACTGAGACACAGGGGCGGCCGTCATACAAACAAAACATACCCCGGATTCGAACCCAGTCCACTCCGTTGAGCGAACGATCAGAAGCCATCGCTTAGACTCCTGCGCCACCCGGCTTATTTTAACTTGAACTACTGGTTTAACGGTTACTTTTACTACACGTTAGCTTCCCTTCAGACTTAACTGCTACTAAAAAGTTGTTTTCCCGGATGAGTTCAGTAGTAGTAGCTGAAAACGTAGTTATACATACATCAAAACACTTTATAAGAAATTATGAGGGTTCTTATGCGTTTAACCTGCCGATGTCCATGAACCAACTATTACCGAAGTTTTTCTGTTCTCTCCAAACAGGAATGTTCACATAACGACCGGGTTTTACGAAAACCAACGGCTAAACAACTCACTCTTAAGCAAACAACATTAACTGTACTCTAAACAGCGCTCAAAGAGGCAGCGTATTCGAAAACATAGTGGTCAAAGCATAGTCAGTTGTAAACAAGTGCTGTCAAAAACAAGTGAGCTTGTCAATAATGTAACGAGACTGATACATTCAAAGCAGCAACTCTTATCTGTAATTTCAGCATATGTCATTGACCCTTTATCTGTTGTCAAGGTTGACAAACTCAAATTCATCGGACAGGAATCAGTGGGTTGAAGTTTAGAAAAATCTTTAACAAGAAGAAACCAAATTTACACGATAATAAGAATTAAACAGGAAGGTTTAATTAGAGTATACATCACACTGTGTTCCACCAAGGGCACGGGGTCGTACGTTCGCCACCCCTAGCATAGACGTCACTAGGTAAGCTGTAACAATTTACATACAACTCATAGACAGAATGCGATTTGATTTTTCATAAGTCATTAATAACAGTAACTGTCACAGTGAATATGTTATTATTGCTGTCAGCTGTCGTTTTCTTTTATCAACTTTCTTTTGATGTGTTATGAAATTAATTGTATCTTTCAGAAGGTAGAGTTGAAATATCTGAAATGAATTAGATTCTTTCCGCATGCAAATTTTAATTCGATAAGTTTTCTTTAATTTTTATCCTAAGTTGCTACGTTTCAACAGGGACTCAGACGAAGTAGCGGCAGCTACAAACAAATTATCGTTGTCCTGTGTTCACTAAGCATGAAGCGACAGAGGGAAGTAAGGAAATGTTAATAACACACAGCAAACAGAATAATCAAAAATCTAGAAAACAGAAAAAAGTCATGAGCATAATTTACTTGGGAACAAACATCTGATAAGAATTTAATAATGAAAAAATAATCATCTGCACCTGAATGCGTAATAATTGTCTCTCTTTCATAAGCTGTCAGTTTCTTTCGGTTGGAAGGGAAATGTTTTTTATCATTAAAATGTCAGGTAATCTGGCGACATGTATATAGTCAAAAAGAAGAATTAATTTCTCATACCTTTCCAATTAACATCTTTTCACAAAATGGAGGTTTAGTTAAAAAAATAATTAATTAAAGTCGTCACTTGAATGCAACGAGGAGAAGAATACAGAAACGGATGTGATTTCAAAGTTATAACTATTTATTTGTTAGATTTCTTTGCAAAAAATGGTTGTTGTTCATGGATAAGAAAAAAACTTGTCTATCAGAGAAACATTTCATGAGGTACTTTGCATAAACACTCGCGCGAATATACACTCATCGTCAAAAAAATAGTTGAACCCAGAAGGACGTGTCGGATTGCAATGCTATTCGGGAGGAAGGTAAAGGTTACCAGGAACAATAAATGATTAAACATTGAGACTGATATGGGAAATATTTATTGAGCTACACGCCAATAAGTAGTGTCTCTCAGTATGGCATCGGGCCGCCATGTTAGCTCACACAGCCTGCCAGACGCCTCGGCATGGAGTTGTACTGGTTCCTAATAGTGTCCTGCGATAAGGTATCCCATGCCGCTTGAATCTTCTTGCGCAGTTCCTGCAGACTGTGCGGTAGGGGTGGAGTGTGGATAGCGCATCCAATAGCATTCCACACATTTTCAATCGCCAATAGATCTGGCGATGTGGCTGGCCATGACAGAGTGTCAGTGCCTTGAAGGTAAGCTCTCGAGACAGCAGCAGTATGCGGACGAGCGTTTTCCTTTTAGAAAATCGCACCGGAGTGAGCGTTCAGAAGAGGTAGGGCCACTGGTTGCAGGACCTCATTAACGCAACGTTCGGCTGTCAAAGTGCCTGTAATTTACACCTAAGATGATCTGGTATTATAGACAATTGCACCCTACACCATGACACCAAGCCTTCTGGACGTGTAACGCTCGACAACAAACCGTTTATCTTGGCGCTGACCATGGTGCCTGCACAAACGGATTCGTTAAGCGTCTCCTCCAAGACGAAAGCGGGACTCATCACTGAAGATCACCCGCTGCCATTCTGTGTAGCTCCTTGATAGTCTGGCACGACAGCATTGCAGCCTTTGGCGACGATGCACTGTTGTTATAGACAGTCGTCGTAACGGTCTGCGTGCGTGTAGTTCTACGTCGTGCAGCAATCTGCCAATGGTGCCGGCACTACTCAGACGATGCACGGAGGGCACTACTGCTCGACGAATATCCGCATTTGCGGCTATTGGGTCACTCCGCGCATGTCGGACAACCCGTCGGTCCTCTCTCTCGTGGTCGTCTAGGTATCCCAGACCTTTTCTGTCGCTGCTGCGTGTCTTGTTCTATCCACTGCCGCCAACAGTGTGCTATGATGTTATACGCACGAGCAGTATGGCGCGCAATACGGCGATAACACCATCCAGCTTTCCCCGAGCCCGACGATGCGGCCTCTCTCGAACTCCTCCAACTGTTCGAATTGCTACCTACCAAGTTTAATTCCTGTCTGTTGCTTCGTTCCGGGCGCAACTAGATTTTTTGATGATGAGTGTATTTCTGTCCCAAAGGAGAGAATTTCACGAACACAAAACCTTCCAGACACGCATAATGAGCTTTTTGTTTGGAATTCTGGTTAAACAAATGATATTCTTTTCGATTTACAGCAGTTTTGGTAATCTGAAATTGAGTCTATATACACTGGTGTCCAAAATTAAAGTCACGAAAGCAATAGCGGTCCAATAATTCAAAGCGCACAATGAAATGCTACCATGTTCACAGGACATATGCAAATGGATACGAGCAAAATTTGTGATTTTGAAAAATCACAAATTGTACGTAGGTCATTTCAAAGGTTTTGCACACTGCGCAGGCACTGCCCGTAGGATGATGTGATCACTCCAATCGTTGCGCCAGTTGTGTGTCAGACTTCAGTTTAAACAGTTGTGTGTACGTTTGCTGGTTCCGAAAATGTTTGTCTGGAAATAGAGGAAGAAAGTGAGTCGGGTCAGATCTCGCGTAGTGACCAGCGATCCTACATTAAAATTGAAACTTGGCGAGTAAATTTCCCTACCGAAATTCATAAAGCTTTGTTTGAAGTTTGAGGGGTTAGTGTAGTGGATCGTTGAACAGTGTCACGGTGGGCTTCTTGTTTCCGCCAAGGTAGGTAAAGTATCGAAGACGACCCAAGAAGCAGCTGGCCATCAGATACAATGGACGACACTTCTGTGGTTATCTTCAACAGAACTTTGGTAGAAGATTGACGTAAAACACGTGAAGAGATTGCATATGAAGCAAATATGTCTACCGCTTCGGTTTTCAGAACCCTAACAGAAAATTACAGAAAAGAAAAGTGGCTGCCAAATGGGTTCCGCATAATCTGAGAGAAGAGCAGCAAGCAGTTCGCAAAGGGGTCGGAAAAGAATTGCTGCAGCGGTATACCAGATAGAAGGTGCGCAGTTTTTGGACATAATTGTTTCTATAGACGAAACCTGGATACGAGATTTTGAACCAGAACTGAAATCTTAGCACGCTCAGTGGAAATGTCCAAAATCACTTAGCCAGAAAAAATTCCACCGACAACAATCGAAGGTTAAGCTAATTATGGTTATGACCTATGACAAGGTTGGAGTGATAGCAACAGACAGAGTGCCCGAGGGGACAACTGCAACAACGGAACACTACATAAGGTTTCTGCGAAATGTTTTGTGCCCCAAGATTCGTCAAGGGAGACGCGGCCTCGCGTTGTCGCGTCATCATCTTGCACGACAACGCGAGGCCGCATGTTACCCATACAGTAAGACACATTCTGGGAACGTATGGATGGGAATTGCTTCCCCACGCACCATACAGTCCTGATGTGAGCCCATCTGACTATGACCTGTTCCTAAAACTGAAGAAACCACTCCGCGGGAAACGATTCAATACGTTTCAGGATGTTTCTAATGAGGTGACCCGAGTAATCCGACGCCTCAACAATGGAGGTGTCCTGACTGGAATACAAGGCTTTCCCAAACGTTGGGCTGCTGTCATAAAGAAACATGGAGATTAATTCGAAGGCCTGTAATGGCATGTGGTGAAATAAATTCGTTTTTTAAGATATCACCCACAGTGTGCAGAACTTTTGAAATGACTTCGTACACAATATGTTCCTCATAGAGGAAGATACCAGAGGCAAGAAGAGATTTTGAAATTGAGAATTAGAAAAAGACATGAGAGATACACTCACTTAGCAGAAAAGCAGTGCGTTGTTCGAAAAAGTGAGAGCAAAATGTTCTTCACAGAAAAAGGTATCCTACGAAGATTTTTCCAAGAAACTTTTACGTGGAAGTTTCAGAAAGGTCTCGGAGTCGTCTCCAAGTGTAGGAATGGAGAATCACGTGCGGGATTCTTTGGTGATGTTATCTGACGGCAAGTAGCGTCTTTCCATTTCCCGTCTGTGTGGATAACCAGTTGTTTCTTTGCATACCGTGCGTTTAGTAATGTCGCAAGTGAAAAGTCGGCAACTGAGCAACGCACAAACAACAAATTTTGAGCTTTGCCTCGCAAATCCTGATCAAAGATATTAGTCCTGCTACAGCAAGCATGCAATGACAAAATCACAAGTTTACACGTGGCATAAGGGTTTTGTTTATGGTCGTGTGAGTGTCGATGATGAATCTCCCGTGTATCTCTTCAACTGCCGAAAAGATTGAGTGCGTATGCAACATTGTCCAACATGACAGAATCAAAACTGTAAATGAAATAGCGTCAGAGTCAGATATCAGTTGGAAGTGTTCATAGCATCCTCCACAATGATTTGAACGTACATTAAGTTTGTCTACAATAACAAGAATCACGAACGACCCTTTCGGATCACTATACTAATAAAGAAGCCAATTTTCAAAGCAACATAATGACAGAAGATGAGACAAAGTGCCTTTTATACGATCCACAGATAAAACGTCAGTCCTGCGAATAGAAATAAACATAATTATTTCGAACACAGAAACCCCATTTGGACAAAAGCAAAGGGAAAGTAATGCTGGAAGCTTTCTTTGACTCTCAGGGCCTAGTCCATTTCAAATTTAATCCGAAGGGAGGACTGCGAGAAAAGAAATATACGTCGATATCATCAGCTGCCTCAGGGATGCAGTCAGAAGGAAATGTCCGACATAATGGACAACAAACGACTGGGTTCTTTTTCATGACAATGCATCTCCTCATCGATCCTTAATATTCAAATAGAACTTCGCAGAGCACAATGTGATGTCGCTGCAGCATTCTCCATATTCGCCTGACTTTGCACCGTGCAATTTTTAATTCCCAGCAAAAACAGTCTTGATGGGCCAGCAGTGCCAGTAGCGGCCCAGCATTATGGTGCCGGTGCCCAAAAGCCAATAAAATGTCTCGGCGGCCAACACATAGGGCACCAGTTGGCACCCATCAGTTGTAATATGCCACAACTGGGCCATCAGTTATTAATCGCAGGCAGTGGCTGGCCTCCAGCGATCCTGAAAGCATGTTCCATAAATGGTGGCAAGCCTAATATGGTCCGCCAGTTTCCCAGTGGCGGCAGCTAGCAGCCACGCAATCACGTGACGTAATTGATGACTTGCTGAATCTGGTCCAATTGCCCATTAATGGGAAAAAAAACAGCTGCTAAACCAAAGGAAGCTACCCACGATCCTATCCTACCCATGTGGGGCGTGGGGCTCCCGCAAGTGAGAAGGAGGTCATAGGTTGTGAGGGCTGACTTCACGTTCCATCACATGGTCGGGAAAGTCAACCTCATTATATGAAAGTCAATTCCTTAACGTTTCTCGGTCATTTTATATTTCCTCCACGTGGTTGGGTTACACTTTTGGATGACGACATCCCAACTCCTCGAAGTTTTCCGGTCAGCGCCATTTTTTTCTCCACGTGGTCGAGTAGGTCCACAATGTTGGACGAAATCACGACTTAGTCGGCGCTACTGTTCCCCACAAGAAATATGACTGCGTGACGTCATGGCGCCGGGAAATTCTTCTCAACCGATCTGAAAAAACGCGCTGTGGATCAGTCCAGCATCGAAAATACGACAGTTTGGTTGCAAAGCAGATGTGTTAACCACAAGACCACGTTGTTAGTGTCGTGTGTTTGTTTGAAGGTGAGCCTGTTTCCTGCGCGATGTGAAACGAAGAGTTCTCTTTTTAGTTTTACAATATTGCGAGTTATTGTTCAAAAATGTCCGTTTTATATAGTTCCTAAATTTATTTTTTTAAAAATTATGATTTTTTTTATCAACATTAAGGGAACTTCACTCATTTTCAACGGGTGTACCAAATTAAAGACGTTTCCCAAAGTTTTGTATTGTCCTCGTCGTCTTGAAAGGCGATTGTTTAATTAATATATTTACGTGTTCCTGTCACATTCTGTTACATTTTTAATCTTTTTTTTTATTTTCAGAGTGCGAAGCTACGCTCATTCTAGAATGGAAAGATATTTTCTTTTATTTCTGATATTTTTTGGCAGCGAATTTCTCCAATTTTGTGTATTCATCCCGTGGATGAATGCATTATATTCCCATAGCGTTACTTAATTTTTTTTCAAATACTTGATCATTTTGTAATGAATTAATACGGTTTTTTCAAGAAATACTTTATGTAATTCATATCTTTTCTAACATAACGATTTTTCTTAATGTGTTTGGGGGGAGGGGGACTTTTGCTTGAAGCGGTTTAGTGTATGTTGACGAAGGATTATTCGATACATTTACTGAGTTTTCAGAAAATATTTCTTGTTGTTCATGGGAATGGAGTGGATATGTTTCATGGTTGTTTGTACTTTCGATTCTTCAAATGTTAGTGAAGGAATTTTGCTGTGAAATGATTTTCTAAAAGTATACAAGAGAGTTGATTATATCTGATAGTTAATTGATTATTTACTGAGCATTTTTCTTCCGATGTTAATCTTCGTCAATGCGACATTTCATAGGGAAATTAATTCGTCTCTCTATGGCTTTTTCTTCTTAATATCTACTACAATTACACGATGGCGATGACGTCAAATAACTAGTAGCACGAGACTCTGTACACGTGTTGCTCCTATGCATAGCTAGTCCAGCTGCTTGTACTTCGTGTTAGGTAGCTTCGGTTGCCAGTTTCGAAGTCCTCTTAGCGCTAGGTCGAAGGCCTGTAAGGCACAGCTATGCTGTAGGGTCATTAACGGTATGCTACAGACTGCCAACTTATGGCGCTGATATTTCCGTCAGCAGAGACCCATGACGGCCAGCTGGGGGCCAGCAGTTTGCCAACACTTTTGTTTTTGCTGGGTATCTGAGATGTATGGGTATATAAATAAGTTTTGAGGGATTTCCGTTCGGTGTCGTACTTATTACTGCTCGCATGTATTTTAAGGTAGCAACACGGCAATATCGCAGTACGAGACGCCAGCTGTCAGAGTCAGTATACGACGTTCGATTGAGGTGCGAAGACGTATTTGTTTTACTCGATGGAAAATGGCAACTTTCGTACCGACAAAACAGCATTTGCGGGAAGTGTTAGTGCATTACTTTATTGTCAAGAAAAGTGCTGCCGACAGCTATCGCTCAATATCAGAAACCTATGGTGAACATTCTCCATCCATAAAAACATGTGAGTTTTGGTTTAGGCGATTCAAAAGGAACGATTTTGATGTCAGTGATAAAGAACGTTCTGGACCACCCAAAAAAATTGCTGATGCCGAATTGGAAGCTTTCCTTGATGAGGATCCGTGCCAGACCCAAAAAGAACTTGCAGCAGCATTAAATGTTAGTCAACCATGCATTTCACAACGTTTAGCTGCCATGGGAATGGTGCAAAAAGAAGAGAATTGGGTTCCACATGCTTTACGGGAAAGAGGCCTTGAAGTCGTTAAAACCATTTGAGAATTGCTGCTTCAAAGGCAAAAAAGGAAGGGTATTTTGCATCGTATTATTACTGCCGACGAGAAATGGATATGGTACGATAACCCTAAACGGCAGAAAGCATGGATGAAGCCAGGTGAACCAGGTCCTTCAACGCCAAAACGCAATATCCATGGTTCAAAGATAATGCTGTGTATCTGGTGGGACCAGAAGGGTGTGATCCACTATGAACTGCTGAAACCGTCAGAAACTATTACTGGTGATCGGTATCGAACCCAATTAATGCGTTTAAAACGAGCTCTCACGCAAAAACGGCTGGAATGGGAGAATAGACACAACAAAGTCATCTTACAGCATGGCAACGCAAGATCACATGTTCCTCGACCTGTGAAAAAGTACTTAGAAGGATCCTACTGGGAAGTTCTACCCCACTTGCCATATTCGCCAGATATTGCGCCATCGGATTACCATTTGTTCCGGTCGATGCAGTCAGCACTTTCTGGAGAACGGTTTAGTTCTTATGAAGACATCAAAAATTGGCTGGACAACTGGATCTCTTCCAAGGAACCGTAATTCTTCCTTCGGGGCATACGTTCACTGCCCGAAAGATGGGGTAAAGTTGTAGCTTTAGAGAGAGCATACTTCGATTAATATTAAAATATTGCTTCTGTTCTCCAACAACGTGTTTTGTTCACCTCAAATCCCTCAAAACTTATTTATATACCCAATAGTTTTACTGATTTTCAAACAGAACGGATATTTGCTCTTTGCTCCATAACAGAGCAGTGACAATGCTCTTCCATCGAATGACGTCACGCACAGTGTAAATAACCATATCACAATGAACATTATTCATGTGACGTCAGATGTGGATTTCTGCAAACCAACATGGCTGCTGATTCATTGTTGTCATTATTTGATTACCCCTTACGGTTGGCCAATTTTTACAATCTTAACGTCATGGATTATGCCAACGAATTAATAAAGCTACAGGGGAAAGAAGAAGAAATTAATTTTTGGAAGAGCAACTCAAGGTTGCAAAAATATACCAAGACAGTTTTGTGATGGATGCTTATTTCGCATGATGCAGGAGAACATCGTCATTGGTCATCATGAAATTTTTAATGAAACATTTCTCAAACAAGGTATGTTAAATTTTCACGTTCTTATTTTCTGACATTGGCGAAACATCTGAAACATAAACTTGGGAACCTTTTTTTGCAAAACAATATATTTACAAGCCCAGACAAATACGTAATATAGAAACAAACTAGGGTTAAAGAAACTAAAACAACTAACAACTTCCTATTATCGTACGCTAGGAAATCTGTTTAAAAATGAAATGAATTCGCAACATTAAATAAAATAATCATTATAGATATATTTGTTGCGCTCTTTGTGAAAAGAACGTAGAACGTAATTCGTAACTTACTGATCGAAATATGCCATCAGTTTTCTCCTTCCACCAATTTTTTTTTTTGAAAATGCAATTGGAAGGAACACTACGAGTTTTCAACAAACTGCCTTTGATTGCTAGTGTCGTAATATCTGAAATCTTCTTCGTTAAAGTGGGCAGAACATATTCGGAAATGCGTACTGGAATGGAAATCATCGCGTTTCATTTTACACAGCCATTCCTTTAACAGTTTCGGGCTTCTCAGAGGAAAATTATGGAAAGTTTTTCCTTCCTCTATACAGTTTAGCTAGCAGGATTTATTAGTACAACAATACGATGAGCAAAAAGTTAGGCACGTCGTTAATGAATTTATGAAAATCGCGATTTTCCCAAACCCCTGCAACGTAACGCCTTGTTAACAACTTTTTGCCAAGGGAAAACGCATGTAAACAAACTGTTGTTGGTCCGTGGATACAGAAAAGCTTTTCCGTGATGCAATGCGAGGTGAATAAGGTCCATTCTGATGTTAACGTTGTTGCCACCGCATAGTTGATACATGACATCAAAAATCACTGTCTTCCCGACCTGTGTGTTTTAAAGGGATTCAGAAAAAAATCCGTCTCATTACTTAATGGCGGCATCCTGTATGCATTCACATTCATGATCATTTGCTTTTCCCCCGAACAATTCACGAGTTTCTGGTGTTAAAGCTTTTATTCTCAACTAAACAGATTACACTGTCACTTTTTCTGTAAATGCTCGTTTTTCTAGGGATAATAAGAAGTCGTGCATACGGCTATGAATTATTTAAAGTGTTACGAGCTTAAATCGATCCCAGCGCCTTTTGTAAAACTTCAGTTTTTTTCTTTAAGTACGGCCCACATCATGGTACATTTATGTTTAACAATACCTTAGATCTCCCATTTCGGGAGAAAGATGTGGAAAGGAGAAGACTTCCACGATCAGAGTGTGCGTTGTTATCCATTGTTCAAACAGAGAAACGAGGTATTGATCAAGTAGCGAATAAATTACTTTGGGATAAAGAAGAAAGGCTCATCACTAGAATACAATGTCACCCCGACTGTTAGAACTTTCTGATGTTTGTGTTACAGATATAGGTTATTTGCCCCAAGCGAAGCAAAATAAAATATGGATGACTGTCTCCTACGGTATTTCAAGCAAAAAAGGATACGCTAGAAAATTGAAGCGTGTTTTGTGTTTCTCTTCACGCTAATAAAAGCAAACAGTAATGCACTTTAGAATATGCGAAAAGCATGATATATTCTAAAAAAGAAATAGAGTGAAACAGAAGGAAAACACCACTTTAGCCCAAGAAATGTGCTTAAATATTTATTGCTTTTTCCAGAAGGAAAATGCCAATTCCATATACATGGAAATATATATATACCAGCGTTGGAACAGAATAACTGATTATTTCGTTCACTTGTGCGCGTGCTGTCATAGAGAGAGTAACTTTTTAACGCATTTTAGGAGTTTAGAAATTATTTAAACAACTTTGTTCATTCACTTCAACACCCTAGAGTATCATGAATAAGTGAAAGACGCATTTTGTGAGAGCTAGGATGTATCCGACTAAATAGTTTAAAGAAAACATCACCCACGGGCGCATTCATGATATTTTGCGAAGTTCTCGCTAGCCTACATGTACTTTCGTAAATCAAAGGTTAATTATTGTAGCTTTAAAATGAAAAGAAAATATTTATTTGCTTCCAAAAGTGTTTACCATTCTGACTCACGTTGATCGACAGCAACAAGAATTTCCTGAATAAATAATCCGAAATGATTATGAATATTAAAATATAATGAGGGGGGGGGACACCTCGTGGCTTCAAAATATGTTTAAAGTTTAAAGCTATATAACAGAAAAACAGCTACATGTATTACAGAGCGACTTGCACGAAAAGCAGAGGATTGTTTTTTTGTAAAGGAAAATCTTTTAGTTCAAATAGTCACAGGCACAGGGAGATAACTGCTAAAAATTTTGTACGTATAGTGAAAGGCAATGAAAATACACTCAGTGTTACAAAACATTAGAAATAGGGATGACGGAAAGTTGACATGGGCTTTCCTCGCGCAGAGTGGAACAGACCCAAACAGAAAGCATGAGCTAAATAGCGGACAGCTGTTTTTTCCCCAACACTGTATCTCAATCGACGAACATGGGTAAATGTAATGATCCGAACGACTTTGATCGTGGACGTATTGTTAACGCAAGGCGATTGAGTCATTCTATAAGCCAAGTGTTATAAACCCTAGGGCAACCGTATAAAGAGTGTACCGCGAGTATACCATCAACGGACGTAGCTGCGACCATAGAACCGGCGGTGGCCGACCACACGCCATTAATGACAGGGGTCAAAGTACATTATCCAGGCTCGTACAGACCGACCGCTTGGTCACGAAGGCTCACCCCACATCTAGCTTGCTTAAATGTCGGAGGCCCAAGCAACGTCACCGAGCAAACGGCACGACGCACACTGCGTACAATGGGCTACAGAATCGAACGCCTTACACTAGCGTCTCAATCCTACAGCGGCTGAATCCTCATTCCCTCTAATGCCCATGCCCGAGACTTAGAAATTTTCTCCCCATCTGTTGGTCTGGCACTCTTTGCCCAGGAGTGGACAGTCGATAACACTCCAGATCAATCCCACAGTGGCTGAATCCTCATTCCCTGTAATGCGCATGCCCGAGACTTAACAAATTACTTGAACCTACTTGAACCTCAATTTCTCATTTCAGGTGTGCTTTTTCTCTAAGCTACTGTGGACGATGGGTGGTAATATTGTTGATGCACCTTGTATGGAGAATAAAGATTGTTTTTCTTGCCCGTTTTGTAAGAAAATATTCCCGAAGTAGTTTAATTTGTATCGACATATGAGGAATATTCATCCTGACTAAAGTACTGATTCATCGTCTTCAGAAAAAAAATGTGACTACAGATGTTCAGCGTGCGAGAAATCGTTTTCTCACAAACAGAATTTTTATAGGCATATGAAAAATTCCCATCATCAAGTAGTACAAATAAAAACTTACTACGATACATTTTGAAGATCAAAAAAGTACGAGATGAGGGCAATGCCAGCAGACTATGGATTTCGTCGATGTGTTTCATAATAAAATGATTGGAAGTGAGAGGACTTCACAGCATTTTCATCACGTCAAATTAGCTTCGAATTGTCACAAAAAATGAAGAAGTTGCAAAATATGAGCACATTTCACCACTCACGTTGAAACATGGGATATGAGAATCGTGGAGGTACATATATTTGTTTAATCAGCGCCATATTGTGACGTCACACTTCGTATTAACACAGCATTTGAGCATAATGTTCAACGTGCACCTTAATCTGGGGGTATATCGACTATACACCCCTGGGCAAAGAGTGCAAGACCAACAGATGGGGAGAAAATTTCTAAGTCTCGGGCATGCACATTACAGGGAATGAAGATTCAGCAACTGTAGAATTGAGACGCTACTGACGCCTTACTCGTGTGCCATTGTCGACTGCTCTCCTGGTACATTACGCCCCGCCTGGTGCCGGAAACATCAAAGCTGGACCACTTCGAAATGGCGCCGCGTCGTGTCTTCAGATGAATCCAATTTTCAGCTATAATGTGATGATCGGAGGGTGCGGGTGTGGCGTCGATAGCACGAGGGTGCGGCGTCGATAGCATGAGGGCGTGGCGTCGATAGCATGAGGGCGTGGCGTCAATAGCATCAGCGCTTGGCATCGACAGCACGAGGCCATGGCCCTGTCGTGCCATGTCGGATCTGTTAATGTCGGCAGTGGCTCTGTGATAGTTTTACGGTGTCTTCTCAGATGTCACATTAGGTCCCTTGGTGTGTCTGCAGAGACCCTTAACTGCTATGCGCTAAAAGAATGTTCTGGAAGACCACCTACACGCTCTCATGGCCTTCGCGCATCCTGTGGGCGGTGGTCTATTTCAGCAGGACAATACACCGCCATGTGGTCGCAACCACTCAGGCATCGCTCGAGGAACACTCATCTGAGTTTGAAACCATCCAGTGGCCCCCAGGGTCCCCCAATTTAAACCCTATGGAAGCTGTCTGGGATGCCGTGGAGCGAAACATCAGATCCATGGATCCTGAACCGACGCCACTGGCAGAGTTGTGGACAGTGCTGCAAATTAGAGATGAGCTTGGGCACGGGCTCGTACGGGCTGAGAATTCATTAACTACCGAAAAACCCGGGCTCGGAATTACATGTGTTGAATTTCATTGTGGATTTGTTAGCATGGTGGAAGGATTTTCAATTTCTTAAGCTAGCTGCCATTGCAAGACTTGCATTATGCATTGTCCAAAGATGTGGCCCAAGCAAGGATTAGTTTAAGGAGGTCTGGTATAGAAAAACTGGAAAAGAATCACATTCCCATTTTTTGTATTTTATTAAAAACCAAGAATCTTATCTTCAAAATGTTGTATTAATTTCGAAAATTCTGCAGTTAGAAGTATTGTTATTTATTTTTTAAAATGTCCTCACTCTCGCGATTTTTGGGGTGACGTTGGTTTTTAGTGCTGCAGGTCGAGTTTTAGAGAAAAGAAGATCAAGTTGAAGCGCTGAGGCATTAGATGCAATTCTCTCTCTCTCTTTTTAGCACGTCTTTTGTAAAAAAAGATCGTGCTTATGTTACCGGTTTGTCTGTCCGTCCGTCCGTCCGTCTGTACCCACGATATCTCCGCAACTATTAGTCCGATTTGAAAAATTCTTTTTGCATTGGGAAGCTTGAAATATGCGAATGATAATCCTTTATTTCATTTTTTTACGATGTACGATTTCGCCGCTAGGGGGTGTAAATGGGGATAATGTCGAATTCAAAAAATACGTTTTATTCCACATATTTGCTTCTAAACACCCGATTGAAAAACATTTTTTACCTTTTGATTCCATTTATGTCGAAGAGTATTTTAGATATAGTTACGTTTTCAAATTACGCATAGATTTTCCGCTAGGGGGCCTAAAAGTAAATTGCCTTTTTCCCGATAACTTTTCTTCTAAAACTCCGATTTGAAATTTTTTTTTTCAGCGGACACACCTCCTGATGGAAAATCGTTTGCATATAATATAAAAATTTTGGTAAAGAATACTTTGGCCACCAGGGCCGTAAGGGTTAATTTTTGCTTCTGATGTATTTGCCATAAAATCTGAGCTTCTAAAATACCGATTGTAAAAATTATTTCGTGGACTGATGCCACTCACATCGGTAAACATTTTCGGAATATTTTATTCTTAAAATATTCCACAGTTTCTCCTCCAGGGGCGTAGATGTATATCTTATTTTTGTCAATATCTCTACGTCTAGGAATCCGATTTGACAAAATTCTTCTTTGTTGAATAGTGTTTCCCGTGTGACATGTTTTTCATATAATTTCAAAATTTTCACGTAATTCATAGACTTTCCGATAGGGGGCGTAGAGGTAAATTGCGTTCCCCCTTATATCTCTGCTTCTAAATCTCCGATTCGAAAAATTCTTTCTGCACCTGATACAGCTCCTGATGGGAAATCGTTTGCACATAATTTCTAATTTTTGTAAAAAAGTGGTTTGGCCATCAGGTGGTGTAAAGTCCTAATTTCCGCTTCTGATGTATTTGCAGTAAAATATGATCTTCTAAAATCTCGATTAAAAAAAAGTGGTTTGTTGACCGATACTACTCAGTCAACAAACCTTTTCGTAATATTTTCTTCTTCAAATAATGCATGGTTTCTACGCCAGGGGGCATAGATGTATATTTTATTTTTGTCAATATCTTTACTTCTAGGAGTCCGATTTGAAACATTTCTTCTTTGTTGTATAGTGTTTCCGATGCTAAATGTTTTCCCTATAAATTCAAAATTTTCAAGTAAATCATAGACTTTCCGCTAGGGGGCACAAAGGTAAATTGCGTTTTCTGCGTTATTTCTGCTTCTAAAACTCCGATTTGAAAAATTCTTCCTGTATCGCATACAAGACCTGATGGAAAATATTTTTCACATAATTTCTAATGTTTGGTAAAGAATGGTTTGACCACCAGGGGGCATAAGTGTTAATTTCTGCTTCTGATGTATTTGTAGCAAAATCTGGGCTCCTGAAAACTCGACTAATTTTTTTTTTTTTTTTTGACCGATAGTGCTAATATGGAAAACACTTTTGAGAATACTTTCTTCCTAAAATAATCATTATTTTCCCGCCAGGGGACGTAAAGCCACACCTTATTTTTGTCGATATCTCTGTTTCTAAGAGTCCGATTTAAAAACTTCTTTCTATGTTGGAGAGCGTTTCGGGTGCGAAATGTTTCTCATATAAATTCATGTTTTTCTTAACGCACAAGTCTGCAACCAAAGGTTGTTAGCTCACGATTCCGTGTACGGCAATATCTGAGGGATTAAAAACCAGCTTGAAAAATTTCTTTCTTCCATCAGATACTATTGTTTTCCATACGGGTTCCATTGACTTTTAATAGTTTTGATAAATTTAATTATCGATTCAAAAGACGTGCTTATTACACCCGAAAATTTGGTGTCATCTTTCTTGTTTCATAATGAACTTGATATGGAAACTGCACACATATATATGATAATATTGTGAGTATTAAACTATTAAGCTCAAAGCTTTGTTAATGTTACAAAATGCAGAGTAATCTGGTCTGGAATGCTTTTACGTTTTGTTTTGTTTTAATTTTGTAAATTTCCCGACATGCTGTTTTTTATATTCTACTGCATCACTCTAAACTACCTTTAACAATTAGCATATATGTAAATTATATTGCAAAGATTAGTTTTCTAGAGTCAAAATTTCAAACACTTGCAACTGTCTGTACGGCGTTGTTCGTTTTATAATGCAATTTGTTCAAAATAAAAGAAATTTAGAAATCAAAAAGAAATAACGAATGGAATTTTTTGTTTCTAAACGATTTTCTTTTTCTTCAACTTTTACCAAATTTACTGATTCCCCTTATACGGTCGAAGGGCACGTTGATTATTTATTTATTTTCAAATCCACATTTTAGAACATTTGGCTTTATGCCTAGTATTTCTAAAAACATATTAATATTGTGAAGTGGATTAACTGAACTAAAATTTTTAAACTAATGATTTTTAAACTAATCCTTGCTTGGGCCATATCTTTGGCCAGTGTATAATGCATAAATGCAACCTTGATAAGCAAAATGTTCCACGAATCCGGGCCCGGGCTCAGTGAACACATGTAATCAAAGAAAGCGGACCGGGCCCGGACTCCTAAAATTGAGCCCGAACTCATCTCTACTGCAAATGCCAGATGCCGGAAATTCTCCGGCATCTGGTATAGTCGATGGCTTGGCGTTTAGAGGCTATTATTCACGCTAGAGGGGGATCATCACGCTATTCGGTAGGTATCTAAAATGTTTTGTCCGTTGAGTGTACATCCATTGCATTTATTTGGTGATACTATCCCAACAGTAATTGTTCAACATGCCCTTTACTACAAGATTTCACAGCATTCAAGTGTATTACAATTCCAGCAACCGCTGAATGTATCATGTCCGGTTGAATGCAACAGACTTCGCGTAAAACAGCTTTCTTTAGTTGCGGATGTGTGGAGGATCTTGTATGATACACCCTGGATTTTAAGTAACCCCACACGAGAAATCCAAAGGTGTCAGATCTGGAGACCGGGGTGGTCAAGGGATGCTGCAGTGCCTGCAGGTTAGTGCTTCTGCACCAAACGTAACGATAAGAAATTTCTTTACTGATTATACGACGTGAGCTGGCACACTAACCTGAATAAACGCAACAGTGTGCAGAAGATAGTATTCGTGTAAACATGGCATCACGTTTTTACGTAGCAGTTTCAAGTAGCGTTCGACATTTATGAAGCAAGTCTTCCAGCCATAATTTAATGAAATTCCCGGATTTAACGAGGGAGAGAAAAACTAGAATGTTCCCTTTTAGCAAATAAAGTAACAAAATTTAATGAAATTCTATATTTCACAAGGCAGAGACAATCTGCTGTGCGATATCATGGAATGGAGAAAGAGAAATGGTGGCATATACAGGTGAAATTGCAACAATTCAGGGGAATGTTGATAGGAAAGCAATCAGGAGGAAGTACATCAAATGCTGAATAAGCGAGTAGTGCAAGAGACTCTCCCTGCCACCCACTCCAAGGGACTATGCCTTGTGGACATGCCAGCAGAATTTAAAACAGGCCACCTATTTCTGGGCAAACAGACGATGGGTGGGGTCTACGCCCACTAAAGTGGATTTCTGGGCGAAAATTGCAGTGAGGAATAGGGAAGAAACGGAAGGGGATGTCTACGGAGCAAAAACAGGGCAAAATAATTCTTGGAATTGTGTCCCTTTCCTCTTTCACCCACCAAGTGAGCGTTGCACTAGGTGGATCGGTGCTGCATTTGCTTTGTAGGCGTTGTGTAGTTTACCACTCGCAGAGTCGGAATGGGTCGTAAATTTTTGACCTGGACACGAACGTCACATAATTGGACCCGACTCGAGTCATTGCCCCTCAGAAGAAGGGGAAACTCATGAAATCAACATTAGCATTTTGGAAACTTTCAGTTCATCACAGGCTTTTAAAAATTGGTGTAACTGTGAACTATATTCTGGTTCCTTAATGAGACGAAACAACTCCCAGCATTCACTCTTCCTCTTTTTGTTTTCAACAAGCACATATTTTGAAGATGACAATCCGATTTTTGGCGTAAATGTGACAAGGATGGTAAGTCAGATAATATCCGAAAACTTGAAAATTTTCATCGTCCTGGAGCGGGACTCGAACCCGCGTAATCCCGTATTTCTTTCATGATTTATCTGCTTCTCCGGGCAAACACGGGATAAGATTCTTAACCTCCAGATTCGCTAAACATGAATGCCGGTTTCTTAGACTAGCGAATCCTGTGATGGTTATATATTCAAATTGATCGAAAACTTGAAACTCGGTTGTTCTGGGTGGTGTAGTGGTTAGCATAGCCGGGTGTTTTCTGGGAGACGCGTGTTAGAGTCCCGCTCCAGGACGATGAAAATTTTCAAGTTTTTAGATATTATCTGACTTACCATCCTTGTCACATTTACGTCAAAAATCGAATTGTCATCTTCAAAGTTTGTATTATATGGCGTAATCCCGTATTTCTTTCATGAAGCATATATTTGTTGGCGTCGATGTTTTTCGTTTTCAATCCCCATAATACTAAATTCATCCATATTAACAAATAAGGCATTAATTCCAACATGACATGTAATAAAACGGGATGTTAGCACGTCGAACGAAACCCTCTGAATGCTCAATGCAAAAGATGCGACGTGAAAAGTAATTCTCAGTCTCACATAATGCGACACCCGGAGTGTGAAAGAATGAATCAGCAGAAAAGTCGGCGACAGGTGTTTGCCTGTACCTTGCTGCAAACAACTGAGTTGAAAACAGACGCAAAGGATGTATCGTATTACGATATGGTGTCAGTGTGTCTAATGTCGGCGCCGTATCATCGGTCGATGAACATCTTCGCTGATCATTTTTCACTCCGCAGGCACAAAATTCCACAGTAGGCATTTTTTTTAATATTTTTTTTCTTTTCAAAAATAAAACGTAAATAAAACCGGGTTGAAATCGGGTCAGGAACCAGCAAAAAATTGTTGACCCATGACCCGTTTCCGTCTCTGATCACGTGATAGTCAGGTTGATTATACCTGAAAGATGTCATTAATTACCATAGTACTGGTGTAGCTAATTAATTAAATCTTTCAAGTATATCTAATTGCTATGGATACATATAACACAAATGCGGATTATCAGATATGTATATTTTTGCAGAGCAGGAGTTTTCGCCGAAAAACGGATTTAGTGAGCGTCCGAATTTAACGAAGATCATTGTCTGTCCCAAGCTCCTCGTTATATGCGGGACCTATTGTATTTTAAAATATATACTCTGTCTTTGCCGTCCATAGACAAGATGTTTATGAACGGCCTAGAAGAAATATAGCTTTTTATAAGTGGTACTAGACAGAATATGTTTTTTATAAGTAGCACTATTTTCATTACGACGGTGGTTCTTTCACTTTCCCATTTATCTGATATAGAGTATTTCAGCTTGGGACATAAAAGTATTTTCATTCTAGTTTAAGAAAACCTTTTATATATCCCATAATGTCAAAAGCAGCGAGATATTTTGCCTTTTCGATGATGTTTTCATTTAACTTTAAGGCACTTACTTTTCCTTTCGATCTTTACATGTAATACTTAACCTATAAAATTGTGGGTTTCCTTTGAACCGTTATATGTAATATCTAATCTTTAAAATTGTGGGTATCTTTTTGAATCTAGAACTGAAATGGAATTGTGTTCCTTTAGAGTTTTTCGCAGGAGAACGTATCGTAGGAATGAAATAAATTTGAATGCTGTTTTAAATGTTTACACAACCTCTGCTTTGAATATCGGAAATCAGTCTTGCATAAATTTGCCCATGTTGTTTTGGCGTTTTTCATATTTAAATATTCGTTCGGCATGGAAATTTAAATTAAAATAAAGGCCACACAACGAAGAGGAAGACTACGTAGCAGTTCATTTATCGTGAGGCTGTATCAAAAATTAGATGGTTGAGAATTCATTCGAAAAAGTCGCAAATCGCTTCTTCAAGAAGAAAACTCCATTATGCTTCATTTTATAAAATTAGTAGCACTTTCGTTATCTGATCCTCTGGAAAAAAATACATGCTTTGTGTTTTTCACTTCGAAGAAATAAATGGAATGCACTTTAAAGCTGACGCAAATTCCCAGAGAAAAAGCAACTTCTTTAACAGAAGAAATGCATTTAGACGTCTGTTTTTCTAAAAATAGCTGTAGCGTCGAACTGAATGGAACTTTTCTATTGCTTATTCTTTTGTCGCATTTGAGGTATTACTGAATGCCGTCGCTGTGAAAGAAATTTCCTTTAACCAGCTAGAGAAAAAAAAAAGTTAAAATACAAAGCGGAAGGAGGAGAAAGATTTTAAGATTTTTGCGAACGCTCGCTCCCCTTTACAAAATACATACATTTCTTCGTCAGATATTTTTCATCACAGAAGTCATTCAAATATGGGATTTTCTTCTTACTAAATATATAGAAGAAAATTTGCTGTCCTGAATGTGTAAGCAGGTAATTCATCCTATTGAAGTATATACTCGCGAGGGCGGCAATTCCTCTTATTCGTAGTGTCTTTGTGGTATCAAAAATTAATGCCTGTCCAACAGATACAAACTGGGTATTCATTCATGAAGGAGCAAGTTGCTACTTTGTAATGTGTCAAGAAAATTAGTTTTCTCAGGATGTTTTAGCAACATTTTCTTTTCGCTTAAGATCACTACTACTTTCGTTTCCTTTTAGCTTCGAATCCGTCAAGACAGAATCAGCTTTATTCCGCAGAGGTAAAAAAATAAATTAATTAACAACTCGCATCTGTGCACCAGAATGCCCACATGCAGGTTTTACGCGCAACCACGTGCGCAGGTCTTTCTTTTTTTTTTTTTCTGAGATTTAACGACCAACGTCAGCAACTCAGTCGACTGTAAATAGTCATACGTCCCTGAGTAAGGGACACTTGTAGGGATAGGGTGAGTGTCGTGTGACAAGCTCACCACCCATTCGAGATGACCAGGAATTCAAGCCCGGACCCATTTTAGAAGCCATTGCTTCTTACCACACGGCCACCAGGACAGCAAACGAACATCAAAGCATGATTATACATAGTCGAGTCACATTATTGTGACCACCTCCTACTTTTGACGTCAACAGCGCGTAGCCAATGGAAAAAGGCGCATGTCGTGAGCTGCCGTACAGAGTATACAGTTTAAGGTGTTCTGTCGGCAATCTGAAAATATATGACTCGTTGCTGTAACGGATAAAAGGAGCGATTTATCGGATTTGTAATAAGGGATGATATTGGATTTCGGGCCAAGTGTGGCAGTATTTCTGAAACAACGCAGTTTGTGAACTATTTGCGTGCTGCTGTGGTTAAAGTGTATCATGATTAGAGAAATGGCACCATTGCGAATAAGCGACGTGGAAACTGCGGAGCACCACGTGTCATTGATGTCAGAGGTGAACGTCGGCTGCGAAGGTGTGTGATAGCCGATCGACACTCTACAGTGGAGCAACTCATTGACCGAATGAACCAGGGGGCTACCGGAAGTGTGTCTAAAATGACCGTTCAGCGAACCCTGCTGCATATGGGGCTCCGATGCAGACATATGGTCACTGCACCTACGCTACGATTGTGCATTGGCAGAAAAGGCTTACATTTGCACGACAGCATCGGAATCGGACCTCCGCTGATTGGCAGAGGATTGCCTTCTCCGATGAGTTACGTTTTCTGCTTCATCGAACCGTTGGACGTTGGCGTATACCGCGAGAAACATCGTAGAACAAACACTCTTCAACCATTGCTGGCAGAACACAAGCTGATGGGTGCAGCGTTATGGTCTGGGGAATACTTTCGTGGCATTCCATAGGTCCACTCATACCTGTGGAATGCATTATGGACCGATTTCGTTATGAATACATCATTTCAGACAAAGTACACCCATACCTGCTGATTGTCTTCCCTGGGGCGGATGGGATCTTTCAGCACGACAATTCGACGTGTCACACAGCTAGAAATATCAGTGAGTGGTTGGAAGAGCACGATGAAGACTTCAAAGTACTTCCGTGGCCCCCTAATTGCCCAGACTTAAACCCAATTGAGAATCTGTAGGACAACCTCAATCGTGTTGTTCGGTCTATGGATCCTCCACCATGCACCTTCCAGCAGCTGTCAGATGCACTGCAGTCAGCATGGCTCCACATACCTGTGAAAACCTTCCAGCACCTTATTGAGTCATTCCCAGACTGTCTAGCTGCTGTCCCTGCAGTACACGGCGATTACTCTGGATATTATATTAGCTGGTGGTCATAATAATGTGACTCGACCGTGTATTTGCTATGTAAGTTATGGTAAGATGTTTGAAATATCTTGTTCCGAGAGTAAGCGAATTTGGACTCGAGAGTACTGGGCAAATACTTATACCAGTGGTGTTCAAAAATTAAGGACAAAGAGGAGAAATTAGCATAAGAGCGGAACGAGCAGGCAGAACGGACTGAAAGACCACTCAGGAGATTGACTAGGGTCTGGTACGGTAGGGCATGCGCTTATATGCAGCATGACGGGGGGGGGGGGTTGTTGGAAGGGTATAAAGCACACGGGCGGTGTACGCTCAGCATTTCGGTGAAAGCTATTGCACGGTGTACATGGGTTTGAACGACGTCGAGTTGCTGCTACCGTGTGATATGGCCAACAGGCAATCCAGTAGACGACATCTGGATGACTTTACCCTAGGTCTCGTCATTGGGAAGTTGGAAGAAGATCGAAGTATGACTAGTGTGGCCGAGGAGTTCGGGATCGCTCACAGCATCGTTTCACGAGCTTGGAGAGCATTTCAAACGACAGGAACAGCTATCTGAGAGTTCAGCAGTAGTCGTCAACGAGCAACCACGGCGGCGGACGACCGATATATTGTCCTACAGGCGAGAAGAGATAGACGGCACACATCGGGAGAAATCGCAAGGCACATGCAACAAACAACTGGACGTCCGTTATCGCGTTTTACCGTAGCCAGGAAGCTACATATAGGTGGTCTATTTGCACGACAACCAGTACGGTGTGTGCCATTAACGCCTGCTCATTGGAGACGGCGGTTTCTGTGGTGCCAGGAACACATGAACTGGACACATCAGCAATGGGGTCAAGTTCTCTGTACGGATTAGAGCCGATTTAGTCTGACGAGCGATTCTGGACGTATACACATCTGGAGAGAGCAGGGAACACGCAATCACACCACCAACATCATCGAAAGGGACCGGTTTGGAGGTGGCGGAGTTCTCATTTGGGGCGGTATCATGCTTGGTAGCCGTACTGACCTCCACATCTTCCAAGGAGGTTCAGTCACTGGTGTCCGCTATTGTATCGAGGCTCTCCTGCCTCACGTGCGTCTGTTTAGAGGTGCTGTGGGTCCTGAGTTCCTCTCCATAGACGACAACGCTACACCTCATCGTACAGTGGCTGTTGCAGAGCTGTTGGAGAGTGAAGATATTCAAAGCATGGATTGGCCCGCAAGGTTCCCGGACCTAAATCAAATCAAACACGTGTGGGCCCTTCTCGGGAGACGCTTGGCAGCACGTCACCAGCCGCCAGTAACAATTCCGCAGTTGCGAATGGCGCTACAAGAGGAATGGGCCGCAATGCCTCAACAGCTCCTTGACAACCTCGTCCTCAGCATGGACAGACGTTGTAAGTCCTGCAACGCAGTCAGAGGTGATCATATCCACTACTAAAGACAGGATTTTTCTTGGCAGCCGCCTGTCACATGGACGTTTCTGTCTTCTGTCTAGTTGTGCTTGAAGCTACCTTTTCAATAAAGTGCCTTTGTATCCTTTGGATTCCTTGTTTGGGCAGTTTTGCTCACTTGTCCCATATTCTTACATCTTGGAGATCTTATGGTTTGATTTCAGTCGATGTGGAGCACTTCTGCACGACGTTACATTGGAAAAACCGTCTCGTCCTTAATTTTTGCACGCCAGTGTACTATGAAAATAAACTATAGCAACTATCCGTTAATTGGCAAAGGAATGGAACAAACAGATCTGCCAAGCGCCTTGACAAAGCCATCTGTCGATGTGAAAACATCTTGGCAATACTGTTTGTTTCGTTACTTACGCCAATAAACAGATACCAGGTATGGTTGACTTTAATATATGATTGGTTTAACATCAGTTCTGTTATTTGGTTAATGCTACGGAGGAGAATGAATAAATATCGGCCACGTAGTGTTAACTCCTTTTGAGGCGGTAGGCAGATCTGTGGTAAGAGCAACGACCTTCCGATCAGTTGGTCGGGGGCCCGATCCCAGGCAGGCTGCTCTGAACCACTGAATACCCACCGGGTACTGCAAGCTACTCCAGGCCGTCTAACTTGCACATTGAACCTCTCAGCAACAAACAAGGCAATCTTTTCCCTTCCATTCCCTACTTGCATTCCCTGAGCTGCCGTAGTCTGGTATTGGCACTATATCGACCAACACCAATCTTCTGGCTCTGCCTACCCACTTATCTATCTAGGTATCTTGATTCAATCTCATGATATTTCCAACTTTCTTTTCGGGAGGTTAACGACCATTGTGAGCCATCCAATAAGCAGCCGCTCGTCTCTAATTTATCGCCCCTGGCTCCAAGAGCGAGAGAGAGCCAGTGCCGTAAGTCAAACATGCCATCCATGCCTCTCCCGGGATTCGAACCCGGACCCATTTCAGACGAATGATTAGAAGTCAACGTCTCTCGGGCGCCTCGACCGCCTGGGCGGCACTTCATACTTTCCCTGACGCGACAGTCGCAATTCGGTGGTTAAGGCTCTAAATCTTTACATTTATTTGGCGGGTTATTCTTACGAAAATATAGATACCTGGTGTGCGGCAATAGTTCTCTCATTCTCAGTAGCTCCACGCAAAAAGTGTTTTTGTTTCTTTGTTTGAAAGTTGAACGAACCCTGTGAGTAACTCGATAATCTGTACTATTGCTTGTGAAAATTGCAACACAACGAAAAAAAGGAATAATTGTTCTAATTTTCAGGGTATGTACAACAGATTGGGGACACGTAAATGATCAAAATGTCAGCAAAAATGCTCATGCGGTTATGGAGCAGCGCTCTCTTAACTGCCCGATCTAGGGTATCAAAAGCTGGCTCAAACAAGATGTTACAATTAGTGAAAAGCCAACATTGAGTCTAAAGAGTGTTTGCTGTGTGTCACTATGCCTCGTCGCCGAAGAAGGTCGCATTATGAACACCTGATGGACTTTGAGCGGGGAAGGGTTATTGGAATGAGAGAAGTTGGATCTTCCTACAGCGAAATTGCCACTCGTACGCCGCCAATACAGTAATGCAAAGTGTACAGATCAGGCTCGGGCGCACAGAAATCCAGGAAATGAACAGCAAAATCGTACGTCTGCACGGTATGACTGACATCCCTACCGCATGCCAGTGACCTATCGCACAGCGACATCCACGGTGCTGGCGTAGCAGTGGAGTACTGTCGCAGGTCAGGCTTTATCCTTCAGCACAGTTCGCGATGTGGTCTAACACATTTATGTCTCATGCTCCATTATTGGAACGGTAGTCACGTGGGAGTTATTTATATTCTACTGCTCAAGGTCGTCAACGAGTCTGCTTTTTCACATCTGTTTGCTTCCTAAGGGTAGATGTTATCACGTACTGCACAGGTAGTCACTGTTGTAGATACTGAGGTGCAGGGATGTTGTTAAAAAGTGATATGATTTTCGAAGAAAGTTTTTGAAGACCCATCCGAAGCCAGGAAAATACAACTTTAGTGCATCACAATAACAATTTTTTCCTTCAACTTCTTGTTTCTTGGCTTATTCTAGATAACATATATAAATTTCACGCACAGATTCCAAAATTTCAACCTCCGGCATAAATGAGTTAACAGAGGACTGGTCGCTATCAGCTTATTGCCACGCATTCCTTTCACCCTCAACCACAGAGGCTTCAAGCTGCAAAATTCATATCAATTGGCCAGATTTATGTGTTTCCAGGCTGAGCAACAGGACACTCCTCGAACACAGACATTCGCGCGCTTATTGGCGACAGGTCGTGTTTTCTGACGAGTCACGATTCAACTTCATGCAGTATGATCTCGCATACGAGTTGGAAAACATCGTGGTAAAAGGCAACTTGCAGCCTCAATTTTGTAGCGTTATACCGGCCCAATGCCAAGCGTCATGTCTTCGGGCGCTATTGGGTTCCATTCACAATCTCTTCTGATACGAATTGAGGGAAACCTCAACAGACAGCGATACATCAGGGTTGTTTTAAAAGCAGAGGTGTTACCCTTGGTTCAGAGTTGTCATGGAGCTATATTCCATCAGGATAATGCTCGGCCACATGTGGGCCGGAATGTCCAAGACCTCTTCCATGCACGGCAGATACCGCTTCTTCACTGGCTTGGAGATTCGCCGGTTATGTCCCCGATCGAACATGTCTGCGATATGGTAGCAAAGAGACTGGCCTGTAAATCGCCTCCGCCAGTCGCCACAAATGAACTCTGGTCTCGCATAGAAGCAGCCTGGCAGGCTATTTATTCCCCAGTAATATATAAAAAACCTCTTCCATTCAGTACCACATCGTGTGGAGGATGTTATTGTTGCTCGAAGTGACGTCACACAATGCCGAGTTTTGAAGCAAAAATTTTTGTATAGCTCTACAAATGAAATCAGTTATTTCCAATAACATGAGGAATCTGTGATATAAATTTCATTTTAATAACGGAATTCTTTCTTTTTGTTGCTTACTTTCACAAACAGTGGTGTATAAACAGTCACCCGTCTTTAATTTAGAGAGAGGGCCAGTGCCGTAAGTCAAACACATCATCCATGAACCTGGACCCATCTTGGACGAATGGCCAGACTTATACCGCTCCATCACCGGGGCGGTGCAGAAGAGAAATGTAAGGCAAAATATGAATGAGTTTGGCATTGCCTACAATAAGAGCAAGCTATACAAGGGTAAACATGATGCAAACCTGCGATAAGGGCAAACTATGATGCAAACCTGCAATGAGAGCAAACTATGATGCAAACATGCAATAAATGCAAACTATGCAGCAAATATGATGTAAACCTGCAATGTGATCAAACTATGATGCAAACATGATGCAAATCTGCAATAAAGGCAAACTATGCACCAAATATGATGCAAACCTGCAATGAGAGCAAACTATGATGCAAACATGCAATAAATGCAAACTATGCAGCAAATATGATGTAAACCTGCAATGAGATCAAACTATAATGCAAACATGATGCAAATCTGCAATAAAGGCAAACTATGCACCAAATATGATGCAAACCTGCAATGAGAGCAAACTATGATGCAAACATGAGCAAACCTGAGATAAGGGCAAAGATGATGCAAATCTGTGATAAGAGCAAACATGATGCAAATCTGCAATAAGAGCAAACTATGATGCGAACATGATGCAAACCTGCGATAAGGGCAAACTATGATGCAAACATGACGCAAACCTGAGATAAGGGCAAAGATGATGCAAATCTATGATAAGAGCAAACTATGATGCAAACCTGCAATAAGAGCAAAATATGTTGCAAACATGATCAAACCTGCAATAAGATTAAACTATGATGCAAACATGAAGCAAACCTGCAATAAATGCAAACTATGATACAAACATGAAATAAGAGCAAACCATGTTGCAAACATGAGCTCAGTGATACTTCTGTATTTGCAAGAATGATTAATTATGTTTCGACAGTGAGTTCAGAGGCACTTCTGTATCTACAATACACAATAATACTCATATTGTCCAAAATATGAAGATATCAAGAAATTGGTAGGCCAGACCAGATCATATGTAGAGGATTTTAGGAAGTGAGTGTCTGATCCCAGGTCTTAAACAACCCTTAGAAATAGGAAGCTAGGAGATTTAGGCTAGAGTGCCAGATATGAAAGTGACACAGAAGCGAAGTAGAAAGGGAGAGAAAGACGCCCTTATTTATTACCGGGGAGCCAGTACCCGGGCCCGGATATTTAGTGGTCCGAGCGTTCGCACCTGCCTGGGATCGAACCTGAGGTCTTCTCCGTGGCAGTCACGAACGTTGACCACTAGGCCTCCCTTGGCCCCCAAAAAAATTGGTAAGGGTTTGGTGCAGGCTATTTATGGAAGAAAGTTCCACACTTTCCCGCTTCAAAGAATACTACCCATCTACTCGATATTCAGATGAAAAATCGACTTTAATTCTGCAAAGGGAAATGGTAAACAAAAGCAAATCCTATTAATCTCAGTGCCTTTGTTTATTTCCCCCATCGGATAAGAGAATGCGCCAGCCACAAACAATGCGTCGTGGAAACATAACTTACAAAATGAAAAGTGAACTAATGTGCATTTATGCGCTTGAAGTTCATACTGAGCCATAGAATCAACCCAGAACCGATAAAAATAGATTGAATGAACTTTTGTTATTTGCTGAGCAACCAATGAGAGGCCAGCATCTGTACGATACGTATTTTCTTCAATAAAGAAAACATGAATCCTAGAAAAAGTGAATCGTAGACTAAGAAAATAATGCTTTGAAACCATCTTTTACTCAGGGAATGCGTTATATCAGTTGTCCGTGAGGAGAGTACCCAAGCTACGAACTTATTTATTTGCGGATAAATCGTAGCGAAGGATGTTTCCAGAGATTGATCGCTTTTCCGAGATCGCATTGTGTGTGCTCCTCTTCCCAGCCAGGGGGGATGTGCTTTAATATTCAAACTCTGAATCACAAATATGCAGATGTGAAGAATCCATGCGCATTGATCAGTATATTTGACTCAGTTTTAATAAAAGGGAAGTTTCTGCATTTCTTTTAAATATCGATTTTCCTTCCACCGCTAGGGAAAAAAGGCTTTAGCATGCAAAAAGAGATTTAAATGTGTCTTTTGATGAGCAGCACGCTACTGTTGCAAAAGAAAATAAATGTTTGCGAAAAAAGAAGTTCCTTTATAATGCAACTCAGCTTTTCAAAAGGGAACTTCTTTTTTTATTTTAGTTTGCTTCCGGGAAAAGTTTGGACAAACTTCTTAATTCGAATGGGGAATATTAATGCAAAGGCATGAGTTCTTTCAAATTTCGTTGTTTGTCACGTGACTGCAAAAATTCTGGAAGAGATTTTATTGCTAAATCTTCCTTTAATAAAAAAAAATTGAAATCTCATGGCTAATGCAGCAAAATAATTTGGCGTTCGAAATATTTGTTGAACGTGCAGCGAATGCATTAAGCAGCAGGTTGAAAGCGTATCTAAATTTATGTGTGAAAAAGGTATACGTATTTTGATGAGTTAACTGAAGATAAACGAAAGATGCGAATAGAATGCTCCTTCTGGAATCGGAAAAATACCTTACGAAGAATTGTTAACCCTCTCAGAATTAATTGTTCATCCTAAGAGCTATTTTGTCAAAGGTTACAAAGAAACTTTATTGGAGATGGTCTTGCTCACAGTTAAGACAACGGAGATCACGTGGTTTAATGAAGAAAAGGCCTTTGATTCCGTGGAATCATCTGCAGATCGTATAATGTTTTTGAAATTCTACGGTATTAAAGATGTAACATTAATATTACTAATAACATGTACGAACAGCCCGATATAGTGATATCGCAGAGGAGAGAAAACTATTGCCTGTCTGAACACAGAAGTTATCGGCAGGAATACTAATTTTCGCCGTCCAGGTGGCGTAGCGATAAAAGAGATGGCTTCTGATTATTACTCGCCCGAGATGGGTCTGGGTTCGAATCCCGGTGAGGCATGGATGTTGTGTTTGTCTTACGGCACTGGCTCTTTCCCTTCCCTGGGACCAATGGCCCTAAATTATGGGGCAGGCGACTGCTTATAGCCCTTTGAGTTGCTCACGGTTGTGACGTGCCTGCCAGCATAACGCACACGACATAAAGGCAGATAGGAATCAGAATAAACGTCTGCGTAGCTCAGTTGGCAGAGCGACTTGTTCCGGAATAAGCGGCCTCGGGTTCGAATCCCGGCGTAGACCAAAAATGACGGCGAAATTTACTTCGTTATACGGTGGTCGTTAAACCCCCAATCAAAGCACAACAACAGCTAATTTTCATTCACTTTACGTTAAGTATAACGAAATTGTGTTGTGTCAACTAATTTCGAAGCTGTATTTGAGTGATTAAATGGTTCATTCATTTATGTTTAATGCTTTCTAAAAGGATATTAGCGTTTGCACTCTCTTCTTAGGTGCTCTATGATGTAGAGTACGGATACGCCCGTTTCGATCCCATCCTGTATGTGGCTTCGATGATTTCATTCGGGAAAGTGAGCTATGTAACAGTTTTGTTGCCTTGCGTTTAAAATCTGTGTTAATACTAACTAGGTATATTATGTTCAGATGATTATATTGATTATCCTTTGAACTTCTCATGAGTGGAACCAATAAAGGATGAAATTACAATTATACTCAAGTCTATTTGCTGATTATTTCTATGGCCGCTATTAGCTACTTAATTATTCAAGAAGTTTGAAAATACAGCAAAGCATCGATTATACGTATTTTCAGGGACCAATATAAAAAAACGTATAACTGTGAAGAATGTATAAGCGAAACTTAAAGTTTAACGTTATTATATGGAAAATACGAACCTCTGAATTTTAGAAACACAGGATGTTCGCACATCCTTAAAACGTCTTTGATAAGAAATTACAGAAAATAAAAGAAGTTCAAAGAATTGAAACTGGCAACAGCGTGTAAGATGAACACGGAAGAAACATCTGCTGAACTTAAATATCGAAAGAAAATGGCGCACGTAAACAAGCTGTGGATAAAAGGTTATGTTTGTGCTCTTTACGAAGAGAAATATTCGCATTCTGTAATTATAAAACGCTGTGAAAATCATTGAATTTGCAGTTCTAAATATAAAATAAGCAATGTTATTAATAACAGAGGGAAACATCGTCAGTCATTGCTTTTAACAGGAAAAAAAAGCACTTCATGGCAAGCCTGTCTCAATCACCGGTGAGTGGTGAGAACTTGCAGAGATTAGAAGGTCAGGACGCACACAGGTGGAGCTGGAATGGCTGATGTTCTTATTGCTAGGAAGAAATCTACCAATTTCCCAAATGCCATTTCATAAAAATTTTCTGATGGCATGTTTTTTCCACATTTTGAAATACTGCTTCAATCGGTCGAGCAATTTGCCATTTTCCTACATCACTTTCTTCCTAGAATTTCTTATTGAGAAAACTATCTTCGATGTCTACGAACTTGCAGCATTTTTCTCCAACATGTATTAATATATTCGAGCAAAGCAAACTGAATTTGCTTGTACCACTTACTCGTCATCCATGTAACACTTCTCAGAAAACTTGCAAATTTCAATCGTCCTAGAGCGGGAATCGAACCCCGCATCTCCCGATTTCCGGTCGAGTTTGCCAACCATTACACCACCCAGGACAGTGAACTTCCAAGCAACTGAGATATTTCTTTCTTCACTGATTTATCTGTGGTATTGGTGAAGTCCGACCTACATCCGTCCGGATGGGACTTGGGTCAAAGCGCTATGAGGAAGAATGGATGCTTCGACTAGCAAAAATCTGAGGACTTTCAGATTCCTATGTCTCAGTTACTTGGAACTTCACTGTCCTGGGTGGTGTAATGTTTAGCATACTCGATCGGTAATCGGGAGTCGGTAATCGGGAGATGCGGGGTTCGATTCCCGCTCCAGAGCGATTGAAAATTTGAAGTTTTTACATGGATGACCAGCAAGTGGTACAAGCAAATTCAGTTTGCTTTGCTTGAACATTTTGTCAATTTTCCATGCATCATGAAGAATATTTCTTCCTTCATTGATGTATTAATATTTAACGTCGTTTTATTGATAACTCGATTTTTGTCAAATTGTTCCAGTAAAATATTTTTTTACTGCCCAAAACAAAACGAACCCAAACAAGGGCGGTGCAAAACAACAGCTGACACATTTTTACAGGCTGTTTGCTACCAAGGCTTACTACATACACACACAAATTTTACTTCCTTATTAAAAATCGGAACTCTTTTCATTCCAAATTTTACTTCATTATTAAAAATCGGAACTGTTTCAATTCCAAATTTTACTTCATTATTAAAAAACGGAACTGTTTTAATTCCCAATTTTGCTTCATTATTAAATATCAGAACTGCTTCAATTCCAAATTTTACTTCATTATTAAAAAACGGAACTGTTTTAATTCCAAATTTTACTTCATTATTAAAAATCCCAACTGTTTTAATTCCAATTTTTACTTCATTATTAAAAAACGGAACTGTTTTAATTCCAAATTTTACTTCATTATTAAAAATCGCCAAGCGATCAAAAGTTTTCGCCTGAGCAGTGCTCTTCCAAATTACAACGAACACTGCACCTGTACACGGAAAACAAATATAATTTCTTTGTCGTGAAATTATTATTTAAAACCTCATTACAAATGTTCTTTCCAATTTAACTTAGCTCACAGACGTTTCAAAGCTTCAGTAATGTATTGTATATATATGAATTAGTTATCCATTCAGCAAGCGCAGCTTAACGCTGGAAGTAATGTTTAAAGTAAACATCGCTAACACTTCTGAAGATCTAAACTGTGCAAATGCAAAGGACCTATTTACCTTGTTGTGTACTCCAGAGTTTAAACTTAGTTCTCCAGTTGATAGGGATTTCATGTTGATAGATAACAATGAAACTCGTAATCGTCTTACGCAACGTCGGAGGCGACAATGAGCGGGTGTCGTGAGATGTCTCTTAACGGTGAAGCAAGCCATTCAACAAATGTCTTTAGCATACTGCATGCCAATACGACCATGAATTGAATTGTTCAAAATTGTATTCGTACTCGCTCGTAATTGAAGGATTGTCCCATTTCTAATTCAGTACTGCCGATCCCAAGAAAGGAGACGGAACTAATACCACAGAGAAGACAACACCAATTCGTTTCACAGGGCTAACCTGATTTCCAAAGGGCTAAAGTTATTGTTTTAAATACAGAAACACTAGGTGAACGGCACGGTAGGTGGCAGTAACTGTTAATCTGACGACAGAGCAAATTCATCTCATTCCCATGATGGTATTATAACTACACCTTTCTGAAAATTCACATATAATTCACATCATGGCCAAATATTTAGCACACTTTTATTGAAAAAATAAAAGCACAAGCTTATGTTATCATCATTTCCGTCCGTAGGTCTGGTATCTCTCTGTCAACATTTTACATCTTGCTATTAGTCCGATCTAAAAAATTACTTTCTCACTGGAGAGGCTGAATTGCAAGAAATATGCAACTGTTTGTAAAAACTGCAACATCACGAAAAAAAAATATCTGGTATTAGCTTGAAACTAACAGGATATGTACAGTAGATTGGGATATGCAAATATGTAAAACGTCAGTAAAAATGCGCATGCGCTCACCTCTGAACTGTCCGGTCTTAAGAATAAAGAGCCGGCTCAAACAAGATGTTGCAATCAGTGAAAAGTCGACATGAGTCGAAAGGGTGTTTCTTGTGAATTACTTTGTCCCGTCACCGAAGAAGGTCGCATTGTAAACACCTGTAAACACCCAGAAGCTGGACTTTCATATCGCGAAATTGCCATTCGTATGATGGTAGAGGAAACGCCAGTACACTAATGCAAACGTGGGGCCATTGGAGTGACGAGGCTAGGACGCATTAGTGTCCGGGACATGGACGGTATAATCGCACGATTACACTTGATGATCGGTCACTGCCATGATGCCACTACCACATGGTAGCGACCGATTGCACAGTGACATCCACAGTGTTAGTGCAGCAGTTGAGCACTGTCACAGGTCAGTGTTTGTCCTCTAGCACAGATCCACGGCGTCTGTTTAACAGAGGTCAGGCCGATAGCAACCTATTCCTGCGCATTCCTTTGACCCTCAACCACAGACGACTCAGGGTGCAATGGGGTCTGAAACACTGACATTGGTGCGCTAATTGGCAACAGGTCTTGCTTTCTGACGAGTCACGATTCAGATTAATGCACCATGATGGTGCCATACGTGTTCGAAGACATCGCGGTGAACCGCCCCTTTGCAGCCATCATGTTCCGCGAACCATTATTGAACAATCGGCGTGGTGTGGCATGGTGCTTTATGCTGCTGAAAGAAGGCACTACTAGAGAGAAATACTGTTGTTAAGAAAGGATGGCCTGCAAAGATGTTCATATAAGTGGTAGATGTCATAGTTTTCTGCTCATGAATGACTGGACCTACACGTTTCCAGCAGAACATTGCCTAAAGCATTACATTTTCTCCACCGGCTTGCTTTCGTCCCACGGTGCATCGTGCTGCCAACACTTTCCCAGGTAAACATCACATAACGTACCAGGGCGTCCACACGGTGCAACAGCAAACGAGATTCATCGAACTAGACGACCCGCATCCAATCATTCGAGGTCCAGTTTTGATACTCGCGTGTCCATTGTAGGAGCATTAAACGGTGAGTCGAAGTTATCATGAGCACTAGGAGCGGACTGCAGCTACGCAGTTCAGAAGGATTCGATGTGCATGTAATGTAACGCATTACTCCCGTTTCCAGCATTCAAATCACCGGCGAGATGAGCAACAGTATCCACTTCATTGGCTCCTACCATACGGGATGGCCTGCGCTCACCTCTAGCATTGATGAACAGTGGCCAGCACACACCGTGCCGGCGGTTCGTGGCCTTTCCTTCTTCGGACCATATTTTGAAGGTACTAACGATGGCTGTGAGCACCCCACAAAGCTTTCGCCTCAAAAATGCTCTGACTTACTCATCTGGCCATTACAATGTGGCATTTGTCAAACACGCTTAAGTCCGCTGCCTTTCCTCTCTAAAGAATGGGAATAACACTGAATAACAGAGATCATCAGGTGTTATTTACTGGGGTCCTAACAAAAGTTCTGCGCACTGTCCATTTTTGAGAAAAGTGGTGAAGTGACTGAGAAAACTTACCTTATTGCAGTTCAATGTACTCCCCATCCGCCATCCGCTGCTAATGACCGCTTGCCAGCGGTGAGGTAGGTCTTGGACGCCTCGTAATAATCCATCTTTGTTCAGCTGTCGTATTACTCGGGTCACGTCCAATGACAGTTCGTCCAGCGATTCGCAGTGGATGTAACGGAGCTGATCTTTTAACTTTGGGAAAAGATCAAAGTCGGGTGGACTGAGATCAGGGCTGTATGGTAGGTGGGATTAAAGTTTCCCAGCCATATTTCGACAAAAGTCCCCGTACCTACGCTGCACCATGACACGATGCGTTGTCATGCGGCAAGATCGCTCCCGCTTCCAAAAACGTTCGGGCCATTTTGACGAATTTTTGATCTCAACTTTGTCCTCAGAAAGTCACGATAATATTGTGCGTTGACATTTTACCCTACAGGCACTCGAACAGATACCACAACATCCTGCGCATCGTGCGCAAATATCATCAATGTTGCATCACTTTGGATTGTTGCGGACGACACTTGTACGGGCGTGGGGAACTTGGATGCCTCCATTCCGCTGATTGTGACTTCAGTTCCGGCTCCAAATCACGAGTCCAAGTCCCATCAATTGCAACAATTCTGTTTAGGAAGGTGTCGCCCTCTCTTTCGAACCTGTGGAGGTTATTCTGTGAGGTGCTCACTCTGGCTGCCTTCTGCTCGGGGGTGAGTTGATGGGGCACCCATAGCGCCGCGATTTATCTTTTTCCCAGTGAGTCGGTCAAAATCTGGTGAACACACATGGTGGACAAATTTGCCAGATGAGCAATCTCCTCGACTGTCAAACGGTGATTCTCTTCGAGAAGCGTTGCAACAGTGGTGGCAGATATTTTTTCTGTCGCCGTTTGAGGTCGTCCTGAGCGGTGACTATCTTCGGTGTTACTTCGTCCCTCCCGAATGCCCAGCAAGAAATTGTGCTTCGATCGAGAGTACCTTCCCCACAAACTTCTTGCAAGGCGGTGTGGATCTATATGTCGGAGTTTTTCCCCCGCATAGTTTCTATCTTCACGTACTGAGCGCTGGTTTAACGCCATGACTCGACCTGATGAGGTTCACGCTTCCGTTTATGAACCCTCCCACGTCCACACAGCAAATGATAGCGCGTCGTTCTTACACCACTGCGTTGCTGAGAGTCTGACCTTGACATGACGCAATCATTTTTCCGATTGGATCATCCGCTTCCGTTTTAGATTAACGTGTGTAGAACGTTTGCTATGACGTTCGTACGTCGTTTCATGACATTCACACGCTACGTCGTTTACTGCAGTTGCTTCGTTTTGTATGAAGACATGGCGGTCATAATATTTTAGCTGTTCGGTGTATGTGACGACAGCAAATGTACCAGTAAGCTGGCATCTCAGTGTATATGTAGTACCCGAACATACGTCTAGAATTTAGCGATTACTATCTCTTGTTGGTGTAATCATGCTGAAAACTAGCATCTGATTTATACAAATTCCAGTGTCATGTTAATAACCGCATTAAAGTTCTCCTTCCTTTTCGCAATAATTCGCCATGAGTGAAAAGAATATCTAAAGCTTTTAATTTACCACGCAGTAACCATTAGCATGACTTTTTTTATTATATGAATGCCAAAGTTTAAAGAAATAACTGCCATAGTGAAATAAATTAGGCTGAGGAGTTTTCGAATTCTTCAAAAATTATCATAATATTCTTAAAAGCAAATGCTTTTCTAGCCATCAAAGAGATGACTTTTCATCTTGAGTGTCTTAACAAAAATATTAGAGCATTAATTTTGACAGCAGAGTTTATCATTTCTCACGTGGATGAAAATGGAGCATGCGCAATTTATTTCGGGATTCTGAGACGCACTCAACTTAATGCATGTTCATAATTTAAAAAAAAAATGATAATAGTTTTACTCGCTCTCTAACGTCGGTGGCAAATTTAATTACTTCTTTAAACACATACATCCTCACCCTCTGAATTTTTCCAGAAGGTTTAATTATTATTTAATGGCCTCAGCAAAACCGCCCAATGGGAAACAAAGCAAATACTCGACATTAGAGCTTAAAAAGATGATGGAAAAACTTCATTTAAAGGTTTTTATTTGAAAGCGGAAATTTAATTGTCGCTTTTGAATGTGCTATATCACATTTCTGAAAGTCGAAAAATTTACTTCTTCGGCGTAGAAGCGTTAGATCTTCGTCTCTGATAATTTCATTTACTGTTGCTTTCTTTCCGGCGGTGGTTCCCAGGAGGAAATTCTCAAGTTCCTTGCAAACGTTTAGGAAACAAGCTTCATTGCGAGGTAATTTGTTTTCGAGAATTTCTGTAAATATCGGTTGGTTCCAATAACTCATTAGGTAAAATAACGAAGTCTTCCAAGAACGTTCAAAACGTTCGTGTTCTAATCTAATTCTAGTAAACGTACAGAATTATTTCTGCATGCAGGACATATTCTATTATGTCACTGTACCATTTTGCAATGTTATAAATCCATTTGTTCCGTGATTTTCAGACGATTGTATGAATTAAACCGTAGGGATTTAGCGAAACGGAGGAAAAGAATCTACAGAAGTTAAACAAATATTAGATGTAAAAATAAGTTTTAAAGAATATTAAGACAACTCAAGAATATTAAGACAACTCAACCTGTAATTTGAGAGAAAACAACAATACCTTTACGAATCAAAATATGTGCCATCATTATCTATCACCTTCCACTATCGGTTGGGCAGCTGACGGATTCTAGCCATGAATAATACTTCGTCGTGTGATGCGATGAAGTCGTCAACCCATTTTTGCACTTCTTCACATGTCCGGAACCGTACAGCAGACAAACCATGTTGCATCGATCAGAACAAATGATAGATTCTGAAGGGACTATGTCGAAATTATATGCCGGGTGCTCCAAAACTTCTCAGCCAAGCACCAATAACGATTCCTTGACCGATTTCGCGACATGCGGCATGTAGCGTTGCCATGCAGTAATTTCATGGGACGCAATCCTTTGCCTGTGAATGGACGTTTCAGACAAATTTTCTGGTTCAATCGCAGCAAGTGTTGCTTGTTGCGATCAGCCGTAACAGTTTGACCCTATTCCAATAGTTCATAATAGAGCACACCCTTCATATCCCACCAGATTCACAGCAGAACTTTCTTGGAGTGATTATTTCGTTTTGGTGTCGAAGTCGTTGCTTCACCAGGGTCTACCCAGTGTTTTTTGCGTTTAGGGTTGTCGTATCATATCCACTTTTCATCACCCGTAACGATTTTCTACAGGAAAGACTTTCTGTGTTGTTTATTCAACAGATTCAAACACTTCATGACACGTTAATTCTTGTTCCTCTGACTCAGGTCATGTGGCACCCATTTTCCTTAATTCTGAATCTCTCCCATTGCGCGTAAACGATTGAAAATAGTTTGTTGAGTTACCCCTACTTGTTCAGCTAGTTCGTTTTGCGTTTGAGACGTATCTTCATCCAGCAGCAATGCTTGCAGTTCCTCATGTGCAACCTTCTGTGAGGTGCCGCTACGTTTTCGATCGCTAGCATCAAAATCACGTGCTTTAAACCGTCTAAACCAAAACTCACACGCACTTTTCGATACAATATTCTCCCCCAGAACAGAACAGATCGATGCAAATACTTTTGCAGCACTTTTTCCTTGATGAAATTGGTAACGAATGTAGTGTCGAATAAATGCAGTATCGCTTGTCATCTTTCACCTACCGATGTGCAAGTGCGTTTGTCTGTTGGGCAAACTTCTCTGTCGCATTTTATACTCTGGACCAGTTACAAAGTGACATGACAACAACGCGGGGAAATATCGGATATGTAAATTAGCGGTATACGTTACACTAAAAATGCTTTAAAACTTATTTGTACACCTTATAAGTACAGAAGAACTCCAATCATCCGGATTAACTCGGACCACATTCCATCCAGAAATTTGGAAAATCCTGATAATTGGGTTGTCTTTTTTCTGTAGGCCAAATACGTATTTATTAATTCAAGTGAGGGAATTTAATTTTTTCGTTTATCGCATTTTATAATAAAAAATGCCATACAGTTGAAAAATAAATATCTACTGTACTGCATTATATAGTACTCGTAAATAAGTCAACAAAAATCTTAATTTTACTTGGCCTTGAAAGAAGAACAAGCGATCCGGATAATTGAGGTTCCGGATGTCTTGGGTGCGGATAATTGGAGTTCTACTGTACCTGGATTTGAAATTCATGTACTAATAGGAGGTTCATGATGATACGGTGCAGACTTGGGAGATAAGGTTCTTACATTTCCAAAAGTTGTTAAGTGGCACAGGAAACATCGTTTCAGTAGAGACTCTTTCAATGATGATGATCGTTTTGAATACTCTGTCTACACTCCATTCTTCTCGATTCTCCGCCGATCTCTTCAAGTCGTTGTACGTCCTACTATTGCGGTGTCGTGGAGTAATTGTGCCACAAAACCATTCCTTGACCGTCCTCTTCCTCTCTTGCCTTGACTTTTTCCTTCCAAAACTTTCAGAATCGGGCCTCCATGGCGCAATGTGTGTCCCCATCCATAACATTGTTCTTCTTTTTAACATGTTGATCAGATTCCTGGGTTCTCCCACTCTCTCCAGGAACTCCTCATTAGTCTTTCTAGCGAGCCAGCTTATTCTTTCCATTCTTCTATAGTTCCACATCTGAAATGCCTCCAGTCTTTTCACTACCCTCTTCGTCAGTGTCCATGTCTCAGAACCGTAGAGAGCTACTGGCCAAACATATGCCTTTAAAATTATCTTCCTCAGTTTTTGATCTATATTTTTGGCTGTAAGTAGTCTTCGATTCTCTCTAAAGGACATTTTTGCCATCCCCAGTCTTATTTGTATTTATCTTTATTCCATAGAAGAATATGAATTCTGATTGCTTTTTCACATCTCGCATCTTCAGTAATAATTTGACCCAAATAGCGAAATGATTTAACTTGTTCGATGCATTGTCCTCCAATTTTAAGGAAAGTCTGTTTTGGATCCTTCCCTATTACCATCAGTTTTTTCTTATTTTTATTTATCTTCATTCCATAGGAGAATATTAACTGTGAGCATGACATTGTTTTCTATGACAGGGGAATGATTTATATATGCATTATGTTGACAAAAGTATTTGAACACACTACCCAGGCGCAATGGTGTGCCTTCCGCAGCAGACACGTGGTTGATAAGGTATAAAAACGCTTACAATTGATCCTCCCAGGGCATACCAGACAGGTTCTTTCGGTTTCAGGTCCGGAGACTTCGGCTTCCTTCCTCTCTCTCTCTAAATATGCATACGTCGAGAATCCGTGTTTAGGCTGTACTGCTACTCGTCACGGAAGAGAACACAGGCCCACTGATCAGGGGCTCAGGGGTGATGTTGTCGGGCCCAATTCAGACGGACCCTTCTGAACGATGCTGCAAGTGGGATACAGACCATTAGCCTTCATGCATAGACTTTCTCGTGGAGTCTTCTGTAAACTGTTTGCCTCCATATCGCGGTGCCCGAGCACAGGAGACATCCTCTGAGAATTGCATGGATGTCGACTCTATATGGCGGTGAAATGTTATAGGCAAATAGCCGCAGTGTTGGCTTGTGGTCATCCATGTCCTAGTCTTCTGGTTATTGCTCTGGTTTTCTGGAACTGTTTTCAGAGATTGGAAATCACTAGCCGAAACACATTTAACCATCTTGCTACTTCAGCTTGCGTTTGCCCTGCTTCCAATCTACCAATCGCTCTCCACAGTAAAGAGTTTTCTAAACGATGTCCAACTCCACTAACAGTCCAACTCAAGCTGCAGTTGCCGCACCATCCTCAGAACAACATTTATCAAGGTCACATGACTGCCAGCTTGATGACGTACGGTCGTCATTTGGATATTTCCGTAGAAGTTAGAACACTGTTCCTTGGGCACGTCCACCGAGCTTTCCAGCCCCTTTACACACGTCTCTGAAAAACTTTTCAATCAGTCCTCTCGTTTTGGACATACACCAATGAGCCATTAAATTACGACCAACTACCCAATAAGTTATAGGCCCCCCTTTAGCCCGCAAAACAGCGACCACTCGGCGAGGTATCGATTCGATGAGGTAGCAATAAGTATCCTGAGGTATCTGGTACCATAAAGTCAACAGCACGTCCTCCAGTTCTCGTACATTTCGAGGTTGTGATGATTTAGCGCGAACCCGCTTTTCCAAGTCGACCCACGAATGTTCGATTGGGTTCGTATCAGGCAAATTTGGTAGCCAGGGTATAAACAGAAAGTCACCAGTATGTTCCTCAAACCACTCCTTGACGATTCTGGCAGTGCGGCATGGCGCATTATTCTGTTGGTAATGGCCATCACCAGCAAGGAACACAGTTCCCATGAATGGGTGTACTTGGTCCGCAACGATGTTCAGATACCTGGAATTTTTCTTATTTTTTTTTTTTTTGATTGGAGGTTTAACGACCACCGTGAGCAACTCAATGGGCTATAAGCAGTCGCCCGTCCCTAATTTAGGGTCACTGGTTCCAGGGAAGGGAGAGAGCCAGTGCCGTAAGACAAACACAACATCCATGCCTCACCGGGATTCGAACCCGGACCCCGTTCGGACGAATGATCAGAGGCAATCGCTTAGACCACTGCTCCACCGGGGCGGCCCTGGAATTGTGCTACTGGGATAATGGGACCTATAGTGTCCCAAGAAAGCATTACCCACAGAATAACACCACTGCCGCAGGCCTCTTTCCGTCTAACAGTGCATCCAGGTGCCATTGCCTTCGTTAGTAATCGGCGTATCCGCGCTCGGCCGTCTACGTGATGCACCAGGAATCTTGATTCTTAAGACCATGCCACTTTATTTCAATCATACACTGTCTAATCTCGATTATCTTGTGTCCATGTCATGTGCTGTTGGCGATGACGTGCAGGTAGCATGACAACCCGCCTGGATTTTCGGCAACGTAGGCCCATGTGCAGAAGGCTGCGATGAACTGTGTGCTGTGACACATTGCCCTGATCACCACTGTCGTAGCTGCGGGTGATTTTTCGTACTGTGGCCCTGCTGTCAATGTGAGCAATGCGCGACAGTCTCCGCTTCCCTCTGGCATAAATGAGCTGCGGACGACGCACGGCTGGACGACGGTGCGTCGTTTGGCCATCTGTGCACCATTTTTGATACGTACTCACTACAACTGCACGTGAACAACCCACAAGCTGCGCCGTTTCCGAGATCGTAATTCTGAGAAGACATGCCTTCACAATTTGCCCTTTATCAAACTCCGATGAATCGGCAGCTCTTCCCATTCTGACTCCGAACACTCTACTTACCGAAATCCGGTCCTTGGGTTGTACATATACTGCTCTGTGAACTTCCCCAGCGCCACCGTTCGGTCTCCAGGCGCGCTTATTTCTGTAGACTGGGCTGGTCATAATGGAATGGATTATCCGTGTATTCTCAAATTTCTTTTTGTCCTGTTAATTTGGACACCTGTTTAATTAATTTGAATTGGCAAATCATTTTTTCATTGAGAAGAATGGAATTTAAGAATGATGATCCTTTCTTTCCGTTATCTTTCTCACGATTCATAACTTTGTCGCTAAAAAGCGTAAATGCAGATGTTATTCGCTTCAAAATACATTTTATTCCACATAGTTGTTTCTAAATATCAGTTTAAAAAAATATTATTTTTTCTTTTCTGCCGCTCAATACTATTCATAACGAAGACTATTTGGGGCACAATTTCTTTTTCAAGTAAAGCACAGTTTTCCCGTCACGGGAAGTGAAGCTAAATTGCGATATACCCGATACTTCTGCTTCTAAATGGCCGCTTTACATTTTTTTTTTTCGCATTTGGTGGTAGATGTTTTATATGTAATTTCTAATTTGTGGTAAAGAACGGTTTTACCACTAAGGGGTGTAAGGATATATTTTTATTTCTGTTGTTTCTCTGCTTCTACAAATCCTATTAAAAAATTTGGTTTTACTGTATGCCATTTGCTACTAATGCTGGGAAAATTATCCTTTTAAATAATGCACAGTTTTCCTGCTAGGAGGCATAAATTTTGAAACCTTTTTCTCGCTATCTCTGCTTCTAGAAAACGTATTTGAAAAACTTTTTCCCGTTTTGTTATGAAGAATATTTTTCGCATATTTTCTACTTTTCCATCATCGAAAATTCTTCCCTTATGAGGCATAAAAGTATCTTTTGTTATCACCCTGTATTTCTTCTTCCAACTGTTCGATTTGAAAATCCCTTTTTTTTTCCTGATATCTTCCTTCCGCTATGAGAAACTTTTCTGCACTTTTTCTTAACATATTTTGCAGCCGTTAGTGAGAGTAAATAGCTATTTCTATTCCTAGATGTTTTATCAATAGTGAAAAATACAGGCATTTCTGGACGTTTATATCATAGCGAAAGATATCGGCAGTAGAATTTTTGCCAGCACAACCTTTAAAAGGGATGGTATAGAATGAAGTATAATTCGAAGTCTGTGTCGTCTGAAATTACATTCCCTCTCCCCATAGTGGCCATACTGTAAGTCGGAAAAACAGCAAGAGGTACAGATTTTCGTTTTGAGCGTTTAAATTCAAAGACACAAGGCATCCTGTCCACTTAACAAGCGGAATTCTGGGGGGAAAATAAAAGGCATTTGCTATTTGGAACATTGGTTCCAAATTCGTGGTAAATCTAGCGGTAAGTTATCATTGCAGGACTCACTGTGGGTAATTATCTCCAAAATTTCTCGAATAGCAGTGAATTTAGGGGTGGAGTAAGAAGCTAATTTCTTTATATAATTCCACATAGGATCAGCGAACTTGAATTGGACTTCTCTGGATAGGGCTGTGGTAAATTTGCTGTGCTTTGTGTCACTCTTATGCTCCTACATGAACGTTTGGTCATTCCAATATAGTATCTCTTGGGGCCGTCCGGATATTATAGAAGAATGGCATAAACACCTACTTCGTTGGAAAGTGGGTGTTTGTCAGTATTTTCCTTAATCATAGTATATTAAGATGTCGCAGGTCTTATGCCGACACCGAGGTTCATCTTCTTGAGCGTGTTCTTGAGTTCACTGACTCCTCTGAAGTTAACTCGAATCCTGGGCTTTTTACAACGGAAATAAGTTTTCGTCAGTGCCAGTAACCGACGTTACAGACATGAAAGAGTCATATGAATATATCAAACTACTTTTAGAAATCATCCAATATGAGAAATATGCTTGGAAAATCTGTGGTGGTTTGAAAGTCATTGCTCATTTGCTAGGTATGCAGCTTTGATGCACAATATTTTGTTCTTTACTAAATGAGTGGGATAGCAAAGACAGCAGTCATTGCACGAAAATGTTTACTCACCCCATTTCCTCCTACATGTGAAATTATGACTTATGAGAAACTTTGTCAAAGAAATGGACCAAAATAGTGCTGGATTCAGATATTTAAAAATTCCTCAAAATTAGTGGCCCTAAAATTAAGGAAGATATTTCTGTAGCCTTCCAAATCAGGGATTTGATACAAGAAGAAAAATTTGAGAAGTTGAGCCAAGTTAAAAAAGGCAGTTTGGAAATCTTTCAAAACTGTTACTAAAACTTCTTTTGAAATTTTAAGGAGATTTAATGTGATGTATGAACTCTTGGATTTATACAAAGCTGTGGGATGTAATATGTCCCTGAAACTTCATTTCCTGGACTCCAACTTAAATTGTTTCTCCTGAGAATTTAAGCAATGTCAGCGACGAACCTTGTCAGCAATTTTATCAGTTTCATCAGGATATTTCGACCGTGGAAAAGCTGTACCAGGAGAAATGGAGCCCCGGTATACTGGATGACTACTGCCTGACCCTCAAGAGAGAAGTTTCACAAACGAAATACATCAGGAAGTCATCAATTGTTGAATTCCACAAGCGAAATACACCAGGAAGTCATTAATCGTTACGTTTTATAGAATTCATGTATGGTTTATAAGTGTATGTAAATACGCAATTTATTTAAACGTAAACTGCGTTTCACTAAGAAAAACCTTACATAATAGGAAAAATATAATATCATATTTGAATTCAGCGAAAAATCCTATTAAAATCACGTAATGTTGTGAGACAGAAAACATTTCTTTTTTGTAGACCAGTGTTATTATTCGATAACTTCCATTTGTTACCTTTTTAAATAAAAGATTAAAGAATTATGTGTCCTTAGTTTGCAGATAAAACAGACTTAAAAGTCTTAATTAACTGGGTAGCAAAATACACGCTTTTGTCTACGAAGAAATTCTGCTCTCCTTTTGCCAAAAAATTGTGCTCGAGATTTCAAAGTAATTAATTGCTAAAATTAATATCTTAATTAACTAATCTGTTTAATGCCTTTGAACTAAAATTTCGAAGAACAGGTTCTCGTTTCTGCTCTGACGTTATTAAAATCTGCTGTTTCGTCAATTACGGAAGCCAAAAGGAATTTTAAAACTGCGGAATCATCTTAAATATACAGCGTGTTTGTGAATTACCGCTTACTCCTTTCAAAAGCGAATAAAAGAAGGATTCAGATGGCATTTGAGATGTTATGTAATAATAACATCCGAAAATTACTTAACTTCTAGGTTCTGTGTAAGGAGGTTGATGCACGTTTAGGTCTTCCACAACTCAAATTGCTACCAGCTTCATTAAAATCAAGTCACGAACCGCCTTTTTCTGTTTTTAACAAGTTCTCATATTAAATTCTCCTCGGACGACGAACACAGTTTGAAAGACGATCTTTGACCAAGCGATTTAAGCACCCGAGAAATTAAAATCGCCTTTTATGATATCGTACTGAGTTAGCTTTGCATTACGAACACCCTTTGTTTTACATATTCGGAGAAATAACGAAGTACTACGTGATATGAAGGTCACGTGAAGCGACTATGAACTGTGCACACTTATCCTCTGTACGTAATTAGTAAACGTTTGCTAGTAATGGGAGACTTAAAAAAATTTCTGTAAACCGCGGCCTGACAGATAGCTGGGGCCGGGAGGGAACGTCCCAGTATTTCCGGAACAGCCGCGCATGTTGGTTGCTACCATACTACTGTATCAAAATTGTACCCCCACTGGATTAACCATGCACAGACATTCAGCAGCACTTGTTAACAGCTCCCGTACTACTGTATCAGTGGAGTACCAGGACTGGGTTAATCATTCACACACATTCAGCAGAAGAATTCACATTGGTCAGCCACACTTGTTGGCTGTTCCCGTACTACTGTATCAAGGGTGGATCAGGACTGTATTAACCATGCACACACATCCAGCAGAAGGGCTCACATTTGTCAGCCACATTCGTTAGCTGCTCCCGTACTACTGTATCACGGGTGTACCAGGACTGGATTAACCATGCACAGACATCCAGCAGAAGGGCTCACATTGGTCAGCCACTCTTGTTGGCTGCTCCCGTACTACTGTATCAAGGGTGCACCAAGACTGGATTAACCATGCACACATCCAGCAGAAGGGCTCACATTTGTCAGCCACACTTGTTAGCTGCTCCTGTACTACTGTATCACGGGTGTACCAGGACTTGATTAACCATGCACAGACATCAAGCAGAAGGGCTCACATTTGTCAGCCACACTTGTTGGCTGCTCCCGTACTACTGTATCACGGGTGTACCAGGACTGGATTAACCATGCACAGACATCCAGTCGAAGGGCTCACATTGGTCAGCCACATTTGTTGGCTGCTCCCGTACTACTGTATCAAGGATGTACCAGGGCTGGATTAACCATGCACAGGCATCCAGCAAAAGGGCTCACATTGGTCAGCCACACTTGTTGGCTGCTCCCGTACTACTGTATCAAGGGTGTACCAAGACTTGATTAACCATGCACATACATCCAGCAGAACGGTTCATATTGGTCAACCACACTTGTTGACTGCTCCCCTACTACTGTATCAAGGGTGCACCCAGTGGCGCACTTACAGATTTGGCGCCCATAGGCACAGATTTTCCAAGCGCCCCTGCGGAGGAGCTCATCACCCGTACACCCGTTCTGATATCGGGACCGACAGAGTCGTACTCATGGGAGGCCAGCTCCTGGTGGTCTAGAACGCTCCCCCTAAATGTTCAACTTCATGGTCAAACAAATACACTATCTACCAACAAGTAACTGGACACCCCTGCAATCGAAGATATCTGCGGTCCTGATACACGTCACGGCCGCCGCCGTTAAATATCGTGTGGGAAACAACAACGCAACCAGTCGCATGCAAGATGCCACGCAGTTCGGAGCTCTCTGATTTCGAGAAAGGTGTAATTGTCGGGTATCACAGAAATGGCCGATCCATACGTGACATATCCAGCGAGTTGAAGTACCCAAAATCGACAGTGGCCTACGTGATTGGTAAGTGGAAGATAAGAGGTGACTGTCGGAATGGGCCCCGACCCGGCAGACCCACAAAACTGGGAGTTAGAGACCGACGGGTGCTGGCCAGAGAAATTCGGAATAACCGCACCAAATCGATGGGCCACATCCGCGAGGAGTTTCAACAGGCATCCGGGAATGTTCTTTCGATGAATACCACCCGTAAGGAAGCCCATCTGTTCGGTTATCATGGACGTGCTGCCGCCCACAAGCTTCTGATCACCAAGCCCAATAGCGCTGCTCTGCTAACGTGGTGCAAAGAACGTCGACAGTGGACCGTTGAACAGTGGAAACAGGTTCTCTGGAGTGACGAATCAAGGTTCACCCTCTACCGTTCGGATGGCAGGATCTGGGTTTGGCGTCTGCCTGGAGAACGCCTCCTGCCGGAATGTATTGTGCCAACTGTGAAGTTCGGCGGCGGTGGAATTATGCTATGGGGGTGTTTCTCCTGGTATGGCACGGGACCCTTGGTCGCAATTCCTGGTAGACTCAACGCCGAGACATACTGCACCATTTTGGATGACCATGCGCTTCCTACGTTGTGGCAGTTTTACGGGGTGGAAACATGTTACTTTCAGGATGACAATGCCACCTGTCATGTTGCGAGGTCCACCATGGCTTGGTATGGTGACAATGGGGTTAATCGAATGGACTGGCCTGCGCAGAGCCCGGACCTTAACCTTATCAAGCACCTCTGGGACGAGTTGGAGCGTCGACTTAAGGGGTGCCCCCACCGTCCGAAACCGGTGAAGGAACTGAGCTGTTTTCTCCAAGCCGAGTGGAAGAAAATACCGCTAGCCGTCGTACAACGCCTGGTTGAGAGTATGCCCCGGAGGGTCGCAGCTGTAATAGCAGCTGTGAGGGTCGCTCGTGGAGGCTCCACCAAGCATTGAAGGTGAATAAACTTCGTTTTCCTCTGCTATCACAGGTGTCCAATTACTTGTTGGTAGATAGTGTATATTCATATATTGCCTGAGCATACATGATTTTGTGCTTACCTTCTTGGAGCTTGGAACCTCCTCAAAATTAAGTTCTGCGTACGTGCCTGGGGCCCGGTTCTTAAGCAGGACGTGGCTTCGCTGCGTCCCCCCCCGCCACTTTCTAGGCAAAATTTTCATAGTTTCGTGCTCCCAACGTGTCCCTATTCCTAAACAGTCCCCTTTTTTCAGCTTGGTTCATAAAAATCCATACTTTTAAAAATGCCCCTTCTTTTCCATGGAATGAAGGTCCTCAAAATTTTTATCAGAATGATCAATTTTTAAATTTTTACATAAAAAATTTCAGTTATGTTTCAATATCTCAATCAATAGAAATATCTACATGCATGCAGCTATAATATTGTACTATTAGAAATTGGTGATTAGTAAAGAAACACCGCAAGCAAATATAATTTTTATTAAGAAAAGGAATAAAAATATCCGTTTATTGACGTAAAAATATGATTATTAAAGCGTAAGCTTTCAACACCAACGGGTTCCTTCTTCAAACTTATGCATGGATAGGCAAGACAAGAAAACTAAACAACAGAAAAAAAAATAAAAAAACATGAACAGAATATGAGAACCTCCTATGTTGCGTCGCATGCGTGCGACAACGAGATATGTCTACAGAAACGTGCTAAGCGCGAAGAAATGTGCGCCATACTTGGGGAAGCTCAAGTGAGATGTCATTATTGCAGACCACAGGGTTAGTCAATATCTCGATGATTTCCCTGAGGGCAGTGCCTCTGGCGGTGGCATAAGGAGCCACTCTCTTGATCTGGTTCCACTTCGGGATGGCGGAATGTTTAACCACTTCCCGGGATAGTGCGGTTGTCAATTTTCTGTGCGAGACGTCCCGCTTTAGTTCGACTAGCCGAAGAGCGAAAGAACGTTTTGTCATTCCGATGTAATGTTTGGTGGTATCATCCGGGTATTCCAAGGGCATGGAATACACTCCCGCATCAGTCAGTGAGGTATGGGTGTTCCTGGATGATAGCAGATGGCGTGATATCGATCTTGGTAAGCGTATTCCAAAGCTAAGCCCGAGTTTCTTTAAGGTGTTCTTCAAGAAGTAGACTTTTCAGCAGCTTAGTTTTCCTTCCTTTTTTGCAATCGCGATTTTTCGATTCTGTGCCCCACTGAGTTTTCCCGTTTTTGCACTCATCACTCACGGAGATTTCAGCACAGCATCCCACACACACTAAAACAAGGTTGTTCAAACTTCTTAGTAAAAACAGTGCCACTCCCCCCGAATGCGTTGCTTTTTTTTCTTCTCAACCTGTTCGTATCTCGGTCGAAATTATCAGGATCAACCATTTCCGGCCTTGCCTCCTACGTTGCAGCAATAGTTCCGTCCAAGAATGTGAGCTGGGACACACTCAGACAAAGAAAACTCCCTCCCTCCATCCCAAACAGGAGGTTGGAGTGCGGTGGTGCCCCAAAGGCGCTGGTAGTGTTGCTGTCTCTCTCCCTCTCTCTCACACACACCCCAAAAACAAATTTTAAGGAACGCTGCTATGTCCGAACATGACTCTGCTTAGCATTGTTGCCAGTCCCACCACAATTGCACACCCTCACTGAAATTTTTGCGCCCCTCATGGAGCTGCGCCCATAGGCACGTGCCTACCGTGCTTAATTGGAAATCCGCCACTGGGTTCACCAGGACTGGATTAACAATGCACACCCATCTAGCAAAAGGGCTCACATTTGTCAGCCACATTTGTTAGCTGCTCCCGTACTACTGTCTCACGGGTGTACCAGGACTGGATTAACCATGCACAGACATCCAGCAGAAGGGCTCACATTGGTCAGCCACTCTTGTTGGTTACTCCCGCACTACTGTATCAAGTTTGCGCCAGGACTGGATTAACCTTGCACACCCATCCAGCACAAGGGCTCACATTGGTCAGTCACACTTGTTTAGGCTGCTCCCGTACTACTGTATCAAGGGAGTACCAGCATTGTATTAACCCCGCACACACCTGCAGCAAAAGGGCTCACACTGGTCAGCCACTCGCGGCTGATGCTAGAGGTGAGCGTCGGGTGTCAAGACTTGTATCCATCAACAACGTGAAACAGTCACCCAGCTCACGCACCGGTACAACAGCGGTGCAGTTCAACCTATTTTCACATGCACCATACACCGTACGTTGCTTCTAATGGCGTCCCACGAGGGTACCCATGATGACGCCAAGTCATCCCAAACAAACCCTCCTATGTGCCAAGGAACGTCACTAATGAACCCTCGATAGATGTTTCTCTGGAGTGATGAGTTCCATCTCCTGCTGCACGATGGTGATAGCCGGGTTCGCATACGGCGTAAACAACACGAAGCACTACCCCCTGGTTGGGTTTCAACACGTCGGTGGAGATGGTCTATGTTTTGGGGAGCTTTTCTCCTGGCAAGCCCTACATCCATTGGTTAACATCTAGCAAACGCTGAATGGTGGATGATTTAGGGACCTGTTAGCGTACCACCTACATCCATATCTGCAGAAGGTTGAAAGATGGCCCCGTACCACAGGGCCATTTTTCAACCGGATAACGCACCGCGTCTTCGGGCTTGTATATCTAGTGAGTGATTGGAGGAACACGACAACGAATTCGCCACATTGCCTTGGCCTCCGATCTCATCAGATTGTAACCTACTTGAACATTTGTGGGATATGCTAGAATTGCTGATCTTCCTCTAGTTAATGAGCGTGAACTGACGGAGCTGTTGCAGCGGACATGGGTCAAGTTATGCGTGGAGGATATTCGACACCTTGTAGAATCTATTCCTAGGCGTCTGCGAGTCGTGATTGCCCAGAGAGATGGACCAACGCGTTATTAGCTACATGTTCCTAATGCAAAGCTGACTTTTTTGAAGGCTAATATTCATAGCAACTGCTCCTCTCAATTCAAGTCTGAACTGAGAAAAGTAATATCCTTGGTTATTTAGTTGATGAATGGTATTGTGTGTATACAGAAATTTCTCAAGAATTTGGATTTTGACTTTTTCAGCCCCTTTTATGAGATATTCGTAAAAGGACTCAGCCTTTCCCTTTGTACCCGAATATGTGATTTAGTGCGGGTGTCGTGTGTGTGTATCTGGGGTATAATTTGTATGATGTCGGCGTGTAAATTATTCTTAATGCGTTTAAACATAATTTTCCCGATATTAAAGTAATATAATTGGTTAATCGTAAGAATGTTATATTTGTTTGGGAAAACTCTTGTGGTATTATAAAGTGTTAGTTGTGTATTTCTATCAAATTTTAGGTCAATTAATCTTATATATTTGTTTTGAAGAATTTGAAGTTTTTTTGAAATTATATTTAGTTGTCTGTCCCCACGATAAGATAGCATAATTAGTATGAGTCCGAAACATGGTGTAATATGAATGAATTAGTGTTTTATAGGTAAGGTTTGTAAATACCAAGCTGATAACTCCAATGATTTTCGACAGTTTGAGAAGAAGAGAGTCCACATGTTGGTTCCATCTAAGGTTGCTATGTAAGGTAATCCCCAAATAAAGTACGGAGTTAACCTGTTCTATGTTTGTACCATTAATAGACCCGTTGTCTGCGTTGGTAAATGGCACGATTTCCTTCGTCTGCGTTGGTAAATGGCACGATTTCCTTCGTCTGCGTTGGTAAATGGCACGAACACACTCCACTTGTTCCTCAGATACACGTGGTTTCCCTGAACTTGTACTTTTACACACATATCATGTAGTTTTAAATTTCTTGTGTCAGTCGTAGAAGAATTGTGTATTTTTGTTTATTTTGATTGAAGGTTTAGTTACCATAGTGACCATCGTACGCATCTCAATGGCCTACAAGCAGTCTCCCATCTTTAATTTAGGGCCACTGCTTCCAGGGAAGGGGAAAAATCCAGTGCCGTAAGACAAACGCAACATCCATGACTCTCCGGGATTCGAGCCCGAGGCCTTCTTGGACGAATAGTCACTGCGTCACCGGGGCGGCGATTGTCTATTCGTTGGTGACTTCCTGAAACTTTTTCTAAAAAGCCGTTGCGCTACAGTAATGAATTCGTTTTGCTTAATTCAATCACACAGCACACTTTCTCCACAGCATTTGCGGCCTTCTTGCCTGACTGGTCATATGACGTTAAAAACGTACAATCTTTTAGTGATTGCATCTCTGGAACAAAATCGTTATTATTGATGGTAGAACGGTACATCGTGGGAGTGAATATCTGTAATAATAGCATAGTTCTAAAATTTGAAACTAATTGTGTAGAGAAGTGAAAAACTTCTACTTTCGAAAAAGCGCTATTAACATTTCACAGCACTTAACTGCTATTTCATTTTAGATACTGCAATTAGTGAATTGCAACATCATTAATTTTTTTCGTAAATCTTTAGAGAAAGATAATAATAAATTTTGAAAAAACGACGCCAATTAGTTTATATAGTTCAAAGTTACGAAAATGTCGTTCAAGGGGATTAAATGTGTACATTTTAAATCAGTGTTATTAAGCTAAATCTCAGTATACATTAAACGCAGAATTAAAGATCAAAGAAACTACCGGGGATGTTAATTTTGATGACTTTGACGGTGTAGTAAATGTTGCAATTAATTTGAATTAAGCGAAAGAAAGAACAAAACAGAAACCATCTGTTATCGACCCCAGATGTTATGACGTACCTACCTCGGAGATGACACACATGTTAAGACGGAAAAGTTGCAGTGACAAACTTCGTCGGTGTAGCTTAATAATAAAATCATTCGGCCCAGGAGCAGAAGGATGCCGGTTTGATTTCCGCCATCTGCAAACGACTTTTACGCTTTAATGACCTCTGGAACAAAGGGGATGAATTCCATATCACTTCGTTGTTAGAATCGACGATATTCGAATGAAAACACTCAATGGAGAAAACATTAGAGATACCTACCTAGTAGCGTGTTGGTCCACCTCTAGCGCGAATAACAGCCTGTTCACATCGAGGCATCGACTCCACCAGATACCGGAGGGTGTTCGGAGATAATTTCTGTTGAAGCATTGTCCACAACTCCGCCCGAGACGTCGACAATATGTACATTGTCATGCCTGGGTGGTTCCGGAATGACCTGATGGGGCGACAGACCATAGGCCACATGATGCGCGAAGGCCATGAAAGTGTGTAGGTCATCACCCAGCACATGCTGGCCGCGCGTAGAGGTGAATGACCTCTCCATACACCCCAAACTATCACAGAGACGACTTAACATGACTCAGCCATGGTCTCATGTTGTCGACGCCCCGCCCTCATGCTGTCGACGCCCCGCCCTCATGCTGTCGACGCCACGCCCTCGTAACGTCGACGCCACGCCCTCATAATGTCGACGCCACGCCCGCACCCTGCTGTCAGTCCTCTACTGCTGAAAATGGGATTTATCTGACCACACAATGCAGCGCCACTCCGCAGCGGTCCAGTTTTGTTGACGTTCCTGGCACCAGGCGAGGCGTCATGTCCGTTGACGAGCAGTCAACAGTGGTCCAGGGAGTGCGTCAACTTCTGTAGCCCATGGCATGCACCGCGCACAGTACTGTTCACACGCTGACGCTGCTTGATATTTAACCTCAATGTGATTCGCGCCGCCGTCACCAAGCGGTCAGTGTGTTCAAGCCTGGATAGTCTAAGTCGACCCCGGTCATCTCTGGACGCTAACACGTGTGTCGATGGAAACACAGCCTTCACATGGTTGCCCTCGGGAACCCTCTTACCACCTGGGAGATAGAATTACCCATCTGTCTTTCTCCGACAATGCGTCCACGATCAAAGTTGCTCAGATCACCATGTTTACCCATGTTCGTCGATTGCGATGCACTGTTGGGAAGCCTTCCTGTCCGCCTATTTATCGCGTGCGTTGGGTTTGCGTCTGTTCCGCTCTGTGCTGGGAATTAGAGATAAACTCGGGCCCGACCCGGGCTCAGAATTCATTAACTACCGAAAAACCCGGATCCGGGCTCGGAATTACACGTCTTGAATTTCATTACTGTAATTAATTCAACATGTGTAATTCCGAGCCCGGTTGAATTACACATGTTGAATTTCATTGTGGATTTGTTACCATGGTGGAAGGATTTTCAATTTCCTAAGCTAGCTGCCATTGCAAGACAAATTTTGCTTAGCAAGACTTGCATTATGCATTGTCCAAAGCTATGGCCCTAGCATATTGCTGTCCTCGACCGCGACTTCAGCAGTTGCAGTTAGAAAAGAAACAAAAGCAAAGCAGAAGCAAAACCAGAAAAAGAAAAAAAAACCTCACCGGTCCAATTCTAACGTTTTCGTTGTGTCCACAATGTGGTCCGCTTCCTTTTTTATCAGTTTGGACCAAACTAATTTTAAATTGACGGCAAAAGAACTAAAAAATTGGAGCAAATTGCGTCGTGAAAAATTGCGACTATTGAATGTAAACAAATGTAATGGAATATTCAGCGTGTTTTTTAATTAAAGAAATCAATGATAAGTGACATGGGATTGGTATCATGGTAATTGGTCGTGTCCCTTAGAAATAATAACCATTCAAAAACGGAGCAATTTTAATAATTTTAATTGAAATTCCTCAATACACGGAAGTTTGGGAATCGGAAGGCGTCAAAACCTGACCATGGACGATGTCCAATCGCATGCCAAAAATCATGGTGATCGAATGTGTCATGTCGTAGCTATGCCTGAACAATTAATTGTCCCGAGTCTCGTATAAAGAGCGGATTTTTTCATTTAATATTAAAACTGGTCAGTCTTTTAATGGTCATTATATTAATACGACACGACCAATCACCATGATACTAACCCCATGTCACTCACCATGTGGCAAGAGTCACCGTGATCGGCTGAAAATCTTTGGAGGAGATAGGTAACAAACGACCCCTTCTCAAAACCCCTAAAAATGCAAGTTTTTGGACAATTATTTCTCAATGACACGCAAATTTGGAAATCGTAAGGTGTCGAAACCTGACCATGGACGATGTCCAATAGCATGCAAAAAATCACGGTGATCGGATGTGTTATCTCGTACCTATGCCCGAACAACTAATTGTCTCGAGTCTCGTGAAGAGAGCTCCGCTCGGCCTTCGGCCTCGCTTTGCTCAACTAATCTTCATAGTTATTTCATCATTTATATATCATTAGATGCTAAATTTAACGGAGATTTCAAAAATGTCTTAGTTTTTCCTGTACTTACTTCTGTTCTTAAGACACATTACAAAAATCATGACCAGGTCAAAATTATTACGAAAAGGATCATTTATCTATTACAGTACAATACTTAGGTTTGCAGCAATAAATCGACCATGTAATACAGAAAATTTTGCTTCATTATATTTCTGTATTTAAATAACATTTAAATACAGAAATATAAGGAAAACCAAAATTATAAAATGTACCTGATATTTTGTTGCCCAACCTTTAGCTTTATTCACAGCTTTCCATCTTGACGGCATACTGTGAACACGGTTTTGTAAAATATTGTGTTAAACAATACGATTCCAAATTTGAATTACATATTCAATGAGTTGAATTTTGGTTGTTGGCTACTTTTTTTATAGTTCATACGACACTTTTAACCACAAATGTTCGGTCGGGTTTAAGTCCGGTGACTGTGGTGGCCAATTTTTCTCATTATTTTACCATGATGACAGAGAGCATTGTCATCTTGAAATATAAAATTGCCGTCATAAAGTTTTGTAGATGATGGTAGTATCTTGTTTTCTAATATGGAGATGTATTTCTGGGCATTTACAGTACCATCGACAATATGGAGGTTTCCAATGCCATGTGCACACATGAAGCTCCAAACCATGACCTTCACCAGATGCTTAACAATAGTCACTAAACCTCTTGGATAGAATTCTTCATGCTTGAATCTCCTTACTTAGGCACTGCTCTGTTTCCGATTAAGGAAAAATTCTGATTCATCTCTGAAAAGAACATTTTTCCCATTACTTGGTTGTTCATGAGACATGCTGTTTTGCCCACTGAAGTCTACGCTGTTTTTGATTTTCAGTTAACAATGGTTTACACCTGCCTTTGCAGCCACGTAAGTCATAGTGAAGCAGCCTTTAACAATAACATGAGTCACTTCAGACCATCGTGTACTAACAGTAACATCAGTCACTTCAGACCATCATGTACTAACAGTAACATCAGCCACTTCAGACCATCATGTACTAACAGTAACATCAGCCACTTCAGATCATCATGTACTAACAGTAACATCAGTCACTTCAGACTATCATGTACTAACAGTAACATCAGGCACTTCAGATCATCATGTACTAACAGTAACATCAGTCACTTCAGACTATCATGTAATAATAGTAACACCAGTCACTTCAGACCATCATGTACTAACAGTAACATCAGTCACTTCAGACCATCATGTTCTAACAGGAACATCAGCCACTTCAGACTATCATGTACTAACAGTAACATCAGTCACTTCAGACCCTCTGTGAAGCAATTCAGGTGAATTGATCCTCCTGTCTGCAAAGCTTAGGTTTCTGAGCACTCTGTCCTGCCTGGTTGTAGTGGATCTGGGCCATCCACTGCGACGCATATTTTTAATATCACCAGTGTTTTTCATTTTCTACAGTAGCCTAATAACTGCAGATTGATTACAGCCCACTCTTTCAGCAATTTGCCTTGAAGAATATCACACTTCATGCAGAACAACGTTTTTTACTCTGTCCGCTGTGGACAATTCCGTAGTTTTAACCATTCTTGAGAATGTTCACAAACTATACCTTAATAACAGAATGAAGCGACCACTACAGTACTCTAGTAGCTCTGCGTCAACCCTTGTAAAGATTGCAGTAGAATTAGGATAGCATTAGGAAGCAGCCAATCAGGTAAAAGAATGTCTATGATTGGCTGTAACAACCGATACGCAGCTAACGTGAATTTCAATGTGTTTGCCAAACCCCATATTTTATGTCATATCTTAAGAACAGAAGTAGCTACAGGAAAAACTAAGACATTATTGAAATCTCTATTAAATGTCGCATTTAATGGCATATAAAAGACGAAATAACTGTGAAAATTTGTTAGTTAAAAAAAGAGTTAAACATAAAAAAATTAACGGTTTTTGTAGGTGATGCAATACTTTTGCACACCACTGTATGTTAAACGACTATATCATGATATATGATAGGTTGGTGGTGTATGGTATAGTGAATTTGTGTTTACGACGTTGTGCCCACAAGTTGTTAAGTCTACAGCTGAAAGAGGAATAATATAATGCCTTGATGTTTTACCATAAAGTACGTCCGATATTACAGGGGGGATGGCGTCCTGACAACCTGACCAAATGCGACGTGGGGAAGGGGGTGGTTTAGCAATTCTAACGTCCAGCGGCAAAAATATAATGGATGGTATTTCTTCGTTTAGTTTTCTCTTTTTTTTTTCTTCTTTAATAGTTAAAAAAAGTATGAGAGATTTCAGATTTCTGATGATATTTAGCTAAAACAGAATATTAATATTAAGTTCTCGTATTTATACTACCAAATCTATCGTGTTTTGTAGATGGTATAATCGGGAGTGTTGCAGCCTTGAATGCGTGCGTTCATTTGTAGATCTTTATTTCAGAATGATAAAGTTCAGGTAGCATTTGGGAATAAATTAATGCCAAAGTAATAAATATTTTCTGAAGCAAACGTGTAAATATCTGGAAGATACCTTTAAATAAAATAATTACATGTTTTCTTTCGGTTCCTCAACGGACTTCTAACAGTAATCGTTAAAAATTAAGGGGGTTGTGGGAATTAGGACGTAATTTTTACGGTCGAGTGTTCAACAATCAGAGAAAATGTGACATGGGGGAGGGGGAGGGAGTCTAAAAATAGTAAAAAATCACGGACGTACTTTTTGGACGGCTCCAGTGGCGTATATTCGAGGCTAGCTAGGCTAGCTGCGAAGCCCAGAGAATGCACAAATAAAACTAAATTAATTATACACAAATAAAAGTCAATTATCAACGGTTTTAAAATATGTCGATGCTTTTGCTGAAAAAAACGAGTGCGGATTCGTTTCTTTGACTCAGTCTGGCGAGCGAAAACCAACGGCATCGCAAACAGCTCTTCCAGATGCTTCGCAGTTCAGATGCGAAAACCTTCCGTACAATCGCCTGCTAGCGTTTCCATGATATGAATCAGCTGGTAGAAGGGAATGCTTTGGGAAACGGTTCGCTCAGAGAAAAAAAGAGTTAGACTATCTCAGTTACACGCATACTCCCGCCCATAAGTGTTTCGCCAGAGTTGTTTCAGTTTTTGTGAAGTGTCAATGAATTAAAATCAGATATATTATATCCTAAATTCGCGGCTTTGTTGGATTCGAACTGTTTTGATATATATTTTTTTGTGAAAACTTTTCTGAACACCTACTGTCAGAACTTAAAGAACTCTGTGCTTCAAATGTTGATGCACCTCGACTAAAAAATTAACTAAAGGTGTTTGATTCCCTTGATGAACACAAAAACAAATCAGTAAGAGAAACTACGTGTTACACAAAGTTGAATAAATTGGACATAATGTTTAGTGAGGTGTACAAATTAGCAGACCTCATATTAAACTTTCGATCAACAACTGCAACTGCCGAAAAAAGTTTTTCAGCATCAAAAAGAATCAAGATATATCTTAGAACCACACAAGGACATGCACATTCGAAAAACTTGGCTGTTTTTTCAATAGAAGAAAACATTATTTTTAAATATGAAAAATTACTTGGAAGAAACATTTTATGAAAGCGTAGCACTCAAGTTCACACAAAAGGAGAAGAATGGAGTTCGTGTACAAATATGTGTTCAATTCCTAATCCTCATAATTATTTGGTATCATGTTAGCAATGGCATGTACCTAAAATTTAGATATAAAGTTACTTCTATTACATAACAATTAAAAATTAAGCTTCGCAATTTAAAAAAAGACAGTACTGAGGGGAGGGGGAGGGGTGAAATAGCCCAGGTCTCAGACCCAAGATACGCCACTGGACGGCCCCTAAGTAGTAATGTCTTAGTCAAATTATCTTTGGCGTATAGTGTTTACTAATTTCATTATCCCAGTTGTAACGTGAATTCAAATGTAACTTTCATTTTTAGTTCCTTTTCCTATGTAAATTTGAGTTTGTTCTCTTTTGCACTTTCCAAACTCAACGTGATATCTTCTCTCTCACATGAATGGAGATTTGCAACACCATGAGATCCGTACATAAGTGACGTATGTGTGTGTTAAGAACAAGACGAGATATATAATGGCAACGCAGTAGCTGTAACAAGAGGGATTTTGAATGTGAATGTTAATACTCCTTTTGGATACGAGATTGCTTAATTACCGTTAAAGTATTGTTAAAGACTACGTATTGTACTTTAATGAAAGAGTTGTGTTTCGTAGTTAAGTATATTTGTGGATATTAACTCAAGTTCCAGTGTTGTGTTTCGTAATTAATTGTCATTGCGACCCACGTTTAGTTGTTTTCACCGTGTTGTAGTGAACATGATCAAGTGCCTATTGACAGCAATAAAGGATTAGCTGTAAGTAAAAACCTCTTGAACTTTATTTGAGTGATTCGCATTTCACTGACGGGGAAATTTTGAGTTATGAAGTGCATCATTTAGTAAGTCAGCTACACACAAACGCTACACAGTGATTAGAGTATTTATTTAAACAAACAACCTGCACACAAACTACCAAAACATTATAAATATAATAGGAGACAAAAGCCAAGATGCCGTGTCTCACTGAAATTATGTCCAGGTCCTTGCCAACAAGTTTCAGTTACTGCGCCATTGCCAACCTTATGAAACATGCAAGACCAGATTTGTTTAAATTAAGTAAATCGCCACCGTCGTGTACCTCATTCATCAGATCATAAGACTTTTTGGAAATTCATTTAAGATTTTATCTTGTTACGTCACAGAAATACGCGAAGTTCTCGTTGACCACTCAGTTTTAATGCATGACGGAGTCGAAAATGTTTAACAGTAATGCTTTGTGAAATGGTGTCTGTAATTCTTCTTCTGGGAGGATCAGAATTCGGGATGATAAACCCTCTGAGACACATTTTCTCGGAAAACCCGCTTTCTCGCACGTTTGATCACCATCCCGGACAAAATCTGATCTTCGATCATCCGAAACCAGTAATAATTATCGGAATAAACAACACTTGAGGATTCCCCAGAATTCACCGGGATGTAAAGTAAGGAACAATTAATCGGGAGGGACACACCGTGAGGACAGCAGCAGTTGTGGTATCAGCAATGTAAATGAGTTATTATGCATTTTCCTCACGTATTGCTCTAATGCGTGCAAAGAAGAGGTGCTCAGCAAACCGTTCATTTGACAGCTTCTGGCCGAAACCACAGTGTTCTCTAATGCGACGCAACGCACGCATCAATTATACACATTCCAAGTGTATGTAATTCTGCCATGTCGTTACACTTCCCTTTAATTACGCTACAATGGATGCAAGTGCTAACTGCGATGATGGAAAGTTCACCACTGGAATAAATCCGGAATACTCAGCAGGCAATGTCAAAAACTAAAGACGGTTTCGTCGTATTTGCCCGAAACGAAGTGAAGCTTACACAACTGTAGCATTATTTTGCCGTGAAGTCTCCAAGGGATTCCGCGCACTTTTTGATGCTATGCATCTTTTCCAACAATAGTAAATCCAAAGTAAAAAGTTTCGACGTAATGAAAGTGGGTAACATTTTCTTGAAATCAGTTTTGTTGAAATCAGTGTATGGTTTTGTTGAAATCAGTATACGTTACTGATTTCAACAAAACCATTGTTGAAATCAGTAACGTATACTGTAATTTAACTTTCCTTTTTAGTTTCTTTCTCTGTGTAAATTTGCGTTCTTTCACCTTATATCATCATCATCATCATCATCATTGTCAACCATTATCAATCCACTGCTGGACGAAGGTCTCCCCAAGTTTCCTCCACAACGGTCTGTCTTGTGCCAGTCTCCTCCATGTCACTCCCGCATACTTCCGAATTTCATCCACCCATCTTCCATGTGGTCTTCTTCTGGGTCTTTTCCTGTCCCTTGGAATCCAATCTCAAATTTCGGCTGTCCATCGATGGTCTGTTCTTCTGGCAGTATGTCCAGCCCATTGCCATTTCAGGGATTTAACTCTGATCATGATGTCTTCCACTCTTGTCATTTTTCGGATCCACGTGTTCCTCTTCTTATCTCTCCTGGTTACACCAAGCATGCACCTCTCCATGCGGCTTTGAGTTGTCTGCAGCCTTTGTATGTCTCTTTTAGCTAAGGTCCACGTCTCTGCACCATACGTAAGCACTGGAAGGATGCATTGATCAAACACTTTTCTTTTAAGACATAATGGCATTTTGCTCTTGAAAATTATGTTGTTTCTTCCAAAAGCTCTCCAGGCAAGTTTTGTACGCCGATTAATTTCTTCACCAATGTGACCCTCACTTGATATCTGCTGTCCAAGATAAACGTACGTGTCTGTTATCTCCAGCTTTTCTCCATCAATCGATAAATCTTCATTTCTTGTAAAAGCATTGAACATCACTTTTGTCTTCTGAAAGTTCATTTTTAATCCCACTTCTTTACTCTTGTCAGCAAGTTCCTGCATCATACTCTGTAGCTCTGATGGGGTCTTTGCAAAAATGACTATGTCATCAGCAAAACGAAGGTTGGTTAGATAATCTCCATTAATCTTTATGCCTTTGTTTTCCCAGTTCAGTGTTTGAAAGACATTTTCCAATGTGGCATTAAAGAGCTTCGGAGATATGGTGTCACCTTGTCTCACTCCTTTTCCAATTTTTATGTGTGTTGTATTTTCAAATAGCAGAATCTTTGCACTTGCATTTTCATAGATGTTATTAATAATATTAATGTATGCATCTTCAATACCGCAGGATTTCAGAGCCATTGCAACTGCTGATGATTTCACCGAATCAAAGGCTTTTTCATAATCTATAAAAGCCATGCACAATGGAAGTTCATATTCCCTCGCTCTTTCAATTAGTTCCCTCAGCACGTGGATATCATCTATTGTGCTGTAGCCACTCCTGAATCTAGCTTGTTCTCTCGGTTGAGCCATGTCCAGTGTTACCTTCAAGCGGTGTGAAAGAACTTTAGTGAAGAGTTTATAAACCACTGATAGGAGGCTGATAGGTCTGTAGTTCCTGAGATCCTCAATGTCACCTTTTTTATGTAGCAAGATCATTGTAGCGTTGTTCCAGTCCTCAGGAATCTTCCCTTCATTAAGGCATCGAGTGAAAATTTGGGAGAGTACTGTTTCGATTTCTCCACTTGCTTCTTGTATGATGTCTACAGTAATTCCATCTTCTCCTGGAGCTTTTCCCCGCTTCATGTTCTTGATTGCATGTGCAACTTCTGCTGGAAGGACTGGAAGAACTCTGGTACCTTTCATGATGCCTGGAGTACATGTATCATCTCTTTCATATAATTTGGAGTAGAAATCTTTCACTCTTGTCAAAATTTCGCCTCTATTTCTTGTTACAGAACCATCTTCTTTTCTCAGTGCCATAATCTGTTTTTTTCCCTTACTGAGATGTCCCTTTGCTATCTTTAGGCTTTGGTTGTTTTCAATTGCTTTCCTTACTAGTTCACAGTTGAATTTCCTTACGTCTTCAGTGATACTTTTTCGTACTGTCTTGCATAGCTCTCTCTCTCTCTCTATATATATATGTAGGGGATTTAGGGATTTCTCCTGGAAGTTATTGGTTGAAGGTGTAGAGAGTTTGACATATACTAAACCAGTGGTTCTTGCTGCAGTGCTCAGTTCCCTGATGGGTAGGGCAACTTTGTAGTACACCTTTAAAATATTTTTATATATCATCATCATCATCATTGTCAACCATTATCAATCCACTGCTGGACGAAGGTCTCCCCAAGTTTCCTCCACAACGGTCTGTCTTGTGCCAGTCTCCTCCATGTCACTCCCGCATACTTTCGAATTTCATCCACCCATCTCCCATGTGGTCTTCTTCTGGGTCTTTTCCTGTCCCTTGGAATCCAATCTAAAATTTATATATATATATATATGTATATATGTATGAACTCTTTTTTTACTTCTGTCAGGTTAGGGCTATGTATTTCTTTCGTACTACGATTTTCTGACTTTCTGATGTTTCGTGTTTCATGTTTTGCATTTACGGGGTTTCGGGAACATGTTTTTTAATGCTGCCTTTGGGTTGTTTTGACATGTATGTTCTGCTGCCCTGAAGTTAATTACCATGTTTTTATCTGGAATTTAAGGGTTTCTTTTTTTTTTTTCGTGTAGACTGGACTGCCTGTTATTATGGTGATCTGTTTGAATTTTTCTTTCTGTGTTTCATGTTTTGCATTTATGGGGTTTCGCTGCTTTTAGGTTGTTTTGAGATGTATGTTCTGCTGGTATGAAGTTAATTACTTGGTTTTAATGTGGGTTTTAAGTGGGGTTTTTTTTTTCGTGTAGAATGGGCTGTCCATTATTATGGTGATCTGTTTAAATCTTTCTTTCTGTGCTCCTAGTTTGCATGGTTTGGTTAATCTTCCGTGTTTTAGGCTTACGCTACTTTAGTGTATAATATATTTTGTCTATTTTGAGACACGTTTTGGTGTGCTGCAATTATGCACCTGGGCGTTCGTCTCCTATTTCGTAGACTCACTATCTCAATCATTCCAGATATGCCTTGCCATTCCTTGCATATGCTGCATTGCGCTATTCGGGTTTTTGGCTGCTTGTTATGTGATGTATATTTTTCTTTTAATTTTATTGCTATTTCACTATCATATTTGCTATCAGTTTCATCGTTGTTAATATTCAGAATTCTGTATACTATTTCCTTAATGCTACTTAGGTCTAATAATACATACACGCCACCTCGGACGTCACGTGGATTAACAAGGTCCGCGTCCAATACTGTGGGACAGGATATCGATACGAAAAATTTCCTACTGCTCCCGAAAGGAGAGCCTGAGGCAGAAGGGTCCTCTTCTAAGAATCTGTTATGATCTCCATTTATGGTCATATGATCATATGTAGAGGATTTTAGAAAGGGAGTGTCTGACCCCAGGTCTTAAACAACCCTTAGAAATAGGAAGCTAGGAGATTTGGGCTAGAGTGCCCGATAGGAAAGTGACACGGAAGCGAAGTAGAAATGGGGAGGAAGACGCCCTTATTTATTACCGGGGGCCAGTACCCGGGGTCCGACTGCTTAACGTGCCCATCCGACGCACGGCGGATATTTAGTGGATCGAGCGTTCGTACCTGCCTGGGATCGAACCTGAGGTCCTTTCCCTGGCAGTCACGAACGTTGCCCACTCGGCCACCCCCGGCCAATGGTCTCCATTCAACGTTTGTGGTCAGTCATTTATAAAAAATACAAAAAAGTCACAAAAAAACTTTTCTTTGTATTTTCCAGGCCACTTGAGTGATTTGAAGTTCCCTACTTGTTCTGATATTCGTTGTAAAACTTGCAAAGTTATGCACCCATCTCATACTGATGATGTATCAACAACACTGCCTAAGTTCTGTAAGACCGGTAACATCATATACTTAATTACGTGTAGGCGGAGTGGCAGACGTTATGTCGGACAGACCTCTAATCAACTACACATCAGACTAAATGGCCACAGGTCCGGGCATTAGACTTTTCAAAAGGAAAATGATATAGAACTTCAACATTTTCAACACTTTGATTTTGACTACATATATGTAAAAGTTCTGGCAGTCGAGGATAACCTACAACGACGTCTTGAAATGGAAAACCTTTATATGTTACAGCACGAAAGCATTTTTCCTTATGGCTTTAATAAGCTTTTTAATGGTAAGAAATTTACAGTTGATAATGACTACGAAAATGAATGTGTTTATCAATACTTTAAAATAAAACCTTTTAATGATTCTACCATTGGAAATGCTAGAGGTTGTAGAGGTAACACTTATATTGACTTAAACAACCTATTAAAAGCGTTTGACGAATGTGAAGATAATGTTGTTGCCTTTTGTAAGGGTAAAATATCTGCGTTGAATGTAAGGAAAACTGTTGCATTGGGCCGCATACATAGAACATATGCTTATCGTAATGTGAGCATAAAGTGTTTAATTGCTGATTTAATTGGTCATATAATCAGTACTTATTCTAGAAAAAATATCAAGTACACCGCGAAGTGTTATTGCGTCGTACAGTTCATTGATGGTTTTTACGATCGCATGAACTTTAAAAACATTTTCTCAGAATCTTGCAGTGATTTTACGATACCCAACATCAATGTTATTACATGCTATAAAATATGGACCCACACTTGGAAGAATCTTATATAATTACAAAGAGGCAGCTGATTGGCAGGATCAGATAAAGGCTACAGAAGAACTCTCTTGCTTCTGCCACATGATAAAGTTTGAACGATTCTTGGATATTACGCATAAACACATTATCACTGGAGACCTCGATATAATTAAAAACGACGTTCTCAGGTTTCTAATGAAAAAAGGAGCTAACTGAAGGCTATATAGAAGACAACGCTTTCAACATATGATGGGCACTATTATATCTGATCTGGTCAAATTTGTCATTAAGATGTCATCCAGGTATCACACACCTTATCAGGGTTTTATTAAATGGCTCTGTACCATGCTTGATAAAATCAGGAAGAAAGTTCTTCAACTCTACTCGACCGTTAGATATCCTGCCTACAAAGGTGGCTTTAAACATTTTACTTATCTTAAGAGCAATTTCATTATTACTCCTATTGATAAGGCAAAAAACAATTTTGGGATTTTTAGGCAAAAAAAATTATTTTCAGCTAATACAGGCAGAATTGACTAAAAGCTCTACCTATACAAGGATTCTTCAGAACAGAAATATTTTCTCTAGAAAAATCACAGCTATGTATAAGAGACTTAAAATCAAAGATTATAATGTTTGTTTTCCATTCCTTTACGCAACTCCTAAATTTCATAAAAGTCCCATTTTATTCAGATACATAACTTCTTCTATAAACTGTTACAATAAACGAGCAAGTCAAATTTTCGAAAATCAGCTGCAGATTGTATTACATCACCTTGATAATACTTGGATTATTAGTAATAAATAACAAACCGGTATTGGAACTGTTGCATACATACCGGGAAGGTCATGATGTAAAATCGATACATTTGATTTCAAGAACCTTTTCACTTCTATCGATATTGGAGATTTAGATAGGATCTGTGACGATCTATTCAATAAATATGCCGATCTACTTAACATTACAAAATAATTTTGGAACAGACTTAAGATCCCATGTTTGCATAATAACTACATTTGCATGGGTCACTGTATCTTTTTACAGATAAAGGGCATACCTATGGGTTCTACTTATTCCAGTGTTCTGGCTATTCTGTATCTACACTACTATGAAGATCTATTTGTCCGAGATGCCAAGGTGCGGACTGGTCATGTTATGAAGTACATTGACGGTATCATTGAATTTGACTGGGAGGAGTTCTGTTTTCAAGCTGCTGATATTTACCCTAAGGAACTTGCGTTGCATCTTAAGATTCAGATTGAGGATGGTAATGTTGTTACTTCCATCTTTGATTAAAGACGCAACTTTAAGTTTAAAATTAACTACTTTATTCAATGGGACTCTAACATCTCCATTTAAGTCTATCGTAATCTCATAATTTCCCAATTTCATCATTTTTTTTTTTTTTGGATATTTGTAACAACTCGATCGTTTTGCAACAATCATTCAGACGACTTTACAGTGTTTTTTGTTCTAATCGTTATCTTACTTCTTTCGTTATTAGTTTATTTCGACAACTATTACGCGATCGTAGATCTCTGCATTTTTTTGCTGGTCATTCTTCCTTACATATAACAGATATTATTAATAATTGAGCCCAGAAAATTAAAATTGTTAGGTTGCTAAGTGCTGCACGATGGGTGACGTGCAGCTGAAGAATTCTATAACACACCTACTCCTTTTGATTTTTACACAGCTACATCTAACCGTGACAATGCACGACTTCCAAATCTTGGTTTGTGTTTTTCACCTTCTGTCGTGGCTTAGTGATTATCTTTTACAGCCTTCTGCTCCTGTTTCGTCTACGTTGTGGGGTCACTGGTTGTTATTCATGGCGGCATTATAACGAAGTAAATTTCTCCGTCATTTCTGTCCACGCCAGGATTCGAACCCGGATCCCCTCATTCCGGAATAAGTCACTCTACCAATTGAGCTACGCGAACTTTTTATTCTGATTCCTATCTGCCTTTATGTCGTGTGCGTCCTTCGGGCAGGTACGTTACATCATCTCCCCCTTATTATTATTTTTTTTTCGAAGTGCTGGAGAAGGGATTCTCTTATTTTTCCTATCTCGCGGTGTGGAAAGAACATCACACCAATGCGAGATTTTGAACGGTCGGGTCATCCGGATAGTTCGGGCGCCATTATAACGAAGTAAATTTCTCCGTCATTTTTATCCGCACCAGGATTCGAACCCGGATCCCCTCATTCCGGAATAAGTCACTCTACCAATTGAGCTACGCGGACATTTTATTCTGATTCCTATCTGCCTTTATGTCGTGTGCGTCCTTCGGGCAGGTGCGTCACATCTCCTGGTACATTACAGCATGAACTCTGTGTTGTATAGAGATATCCTGGGTAACTCAATGCTCCCAACGTTAGGGCAGTTTTACGGACGGGACGATTGTTTCTTCCAGGAGGACAGTGCCACTTGTTATGTTTACGGGGCTACTATGGAGTGGTATGAGGAAAATCAAGTTTCGCGGATATACTGGCTTGCTCAGAGGTCGTACCTCAATCACATTGAAGACCTATGGGATCAGCTTGAACAACTCGTGGGGTATGGTTCATTTGCCCGACGTTTACTGCACCGAAGAGTCACTTGACCGAAAACCATTTCACCGAAAAGATTGTTTCACCGAAAGATCACTTGATCGAAAAATTCATTTCGACGAAGGGTCACTTTATCGAAAGGTACGAAGGGTCACTTGATCGAAAAGTTCATTTCACCGAAAGGTCTCTTTACCTAAAAGTTCATTCCATCGAAAGGTCATTTCCCTGAAGGGTCAGTTTATCGAAAACTTTGGATTTCATTACAGGATCATTTGAAGCATGGAGCAAGTTTGGCATAGAGACCACCGAAACATTAGGGGATTATACTCATATCGCACTTTTGATTTCTCCGTGTCACAGAGAACGCAAAGATTTAGTTTTAAGACAAATCTTTTTTAAGACAATAGGCCTTGGCTTAGGCCTTTTTAGCAAATTTTAATCATGTTCATAAGATTTACATAAAAGTCATGTTGAGTGCTCATGTTCATAAGGTTTACATAAAAAGTCAAGCTAATAATGTTGCACATTTTTGAGGCAAATAGAATCAAGTTTAGGGCTCTAGGCCTCGGCTTAGGCCTTTTTAGCAAATTTTAACCGTGCGTGCTCATGTTCATAAGGTTTATATAAAACGTTGTAACGTACCAGGAGATGTGACGTACCTGCCAGAAGGACGCACACGACATAGAGGCAGATAGGAATCAGAATAAAGCGTCCGCGTAGCTCAATTGGTAGAGTGACTTTTTCCGGAATGAAGGGATCCGGGTTCGAATCCCGGCGTAGACCAGAAATGACGGAGAAATGTACTTCGTTATAATGGCGCCCGAACTATCCGGATGACCCGACCGTTCAAAATCTCGCAATGGTGTGATGTTATTTCGGCATCGCGAGATAGGAAAAATAAGAGAATCCCTTCTCCAGCACTTCGAAAAAAAAAAAAAATAAATAAATAAATAAATAAGGGGGAGATGATGTAACGTACCAGGAGATGTGACGTACCTGCCAGAAGGACGCACACGACATAGAGGCAGATAGGAATCAGAATAAAACGTCCGCGTAGCTCAATTGGTAGAGTGACTTATTCCGGAATGAGGGGATCCGGGTTCGAATCCCGGCGTAGACCAGAAATGACGGAGAAATGTACTTCGTTATAACGTTACTTTACATTTTATGTAATGCTGATGAATATGAGTAGGGTTAAAATCAGTTAAAATGGCCTGTATCTAGGCCTACGGTCAAAAAATTAATGTTTTGTGTGGTTGAGTAAAAGTGAAACGTTACTTACTAGATCTGATATGTAACCATTATGAATATGAGCTCGGAGGATTAAAATTGACAAAAAGGCACAGATCTAGGCCTTATAATTAATGTTATATTTCAAAAACCCTACTCATGGGGGAGGTGTTTCATAGAAACTGAAAGTGTATTTTTTATTCAATCCGATAATGTTTAGGTGGCCAGTTTTTCAAAAACCCGCGCCACACTCCAACAGATCTCTTAACAACAAAATTATAAGTTTTCGGTAAACTGACCATTCGGTGAAATGATCTTTCGATATAATGAACTTTTAGGTAAAGTAATTCTTCGGCGAAAGGAACTTTTCGATCAAATGTCTTTTCGATGAAATGAACTTTTCGGTCAAGTGATTTTCTGTCAAGTGACCTTTAGATCAAGTGAACGATACCTCAACTCGTGAGGTCTGAACCAACACGACCTTCTTCACTGACAGAGTTGTTCGATGTACTCAAGGCGGAATGGAAGGACATCCCACTCTCCCCGAACTGAATGGACTTGTGGACAGTTTACCTCGACGTTTGGCTGTTGTAATCTCTGCAAATGGAGGATCTACCCGCTACTGATGCATATACAATACTATTTTTCTATTTATTTAGAGTGTCCAATCACTTTTCTCTACATAGTGTAGATCCAATGCCAGTAGCAAGACGCAGGATTGATTCTCTTGCTACTGGATGACGACGGGAGAAACAGCAAATCGAAAAAAGGAAGAGCCGTGATCAATAGTGGACGTAGCACATTCTAGGATGAGAGATAACCTGAAGAAATTCGTTTTTTCCCGGAACTTCAATATAAAATTCTCTGCTTTCGAACTGTGTTTTATTTTAAACTAGCTTAAAGTACCAGGCGTTGCCCGAGCTCCTAACATCTAGAGTATTAGTACTTCATGAAATGTGAAAACCAGACAATAACATATCGAAATGAATTGATAGTAATGTGTAATTTAAAAACATTTAAATAATGTATCTCTTCGTTCATCTATACTAAGAACTGCTGCGGACGGACTAGTGGTCAATGTTTGTGATTGCCACTGAGAAACCTCAGGTTCAATCCCAGCAGGTACGAACGCTCGAACCACTAAATATCCGCGGTGCGTCAAATGGACACGTTAAGCCGTCGAACCCCGGGTAATAAATAAGTGCGCCTTCCTCCCCCTTCTACCTCGCTTCTATGTCACTTTCGTATCGGGCACTCTTGCCCAGGTCTCCTAGCTTCCTATTTCTAAGGGTTGTTTAAGACCTGAGGTCAGACACTCCCTTCCTAAAATCTTCTACATATGATCTGATCTGATCTATACTAAGAGCATATATTTATTATTGCAACATGTGTAGTATATTATTCTAATGCTTTGTGATACACAATATTTTTGGTTTTGCCCTCCCGGGACGAAAATGGTGTTTCACTCTGAAGCAAGCAACATAGACAGGGGTTGGACTGAAAAATGTTAACACCACGCTCAGAGACCGGACTTTCAATACAGCAGCGTATGTCGCGATAAGCAAAGGTATCCACCACTTTTTAGTTGTAATAGCTTTGTTTAGATCCTCAAAGCCCTGTTTAAGTGAATCTAAAGTGTCTTGTTGCAAAATTTATTTCAGGGTGACGACGAAATGAGTGACCTAACGGACTTCGAAAGAGGGCTAATTGTTAGCGGCCGGCTAGTTGGTGCCTCTGTGACAACAGTCGCTAGTGTGGTGGGGTATCGAGAGCTACTGTGTCTAGCGTCATGACAGCATACGTGTTCGTGGCAAAACATCGTCTGCGAAACACAAGAGCAGCCGGAAAACGACCCTAGCTGATAGAGACAGGAGAGCATTAAAAAGGATGAAATATGAAAACCACGGCGCCGAAAATTAGTGCGGAGGTCAATCTGCGTCTCCAGATCCCAGTATCAACGAAAACAGTGCGCAGGAAAGTGCATAAAAAATATTCATGGCAGAGCTGCTATTGCAAAACCTCTGGTGACCCGAGTCAATGCACAACGGCGATTGCAGCGGTGCCAGCAGCACACAACGTGGACTGCCGACTCATGGAAGTGTGTAATGTGGTCGGATGAATCCACATTCACACTATTCCCCACCACAGGACGTGTTTACATGTGGAGAACATCGTCAGAAGCCAACAACCCAGACTGTCTGCTCCCAACAGTGCAGCATGGTGGTGGTTCTGTCATGCGCTGAGCGGTCATATCGTGGTTTTCAGCAGGTCCCCTGATCACCTTGAAAGGACGGATCACTGGCAGGGCGTATGGAACCATTTTGGCGGACCAAGCCCATCCAATGGCTCAGGCATTGTTTCCAGTAGGAGATGCCATCTGTCAAGATCATAACGCCCCAATTCACAGAGCTCGGAATGTCCGATCATGGTTTGAGGAACATGCGGACGAACTTTCACACCATTCTTGGTCTCCCCAATCACAAGACTTAAACATCATCGAGCAACTGTGGTCTGTCTTCGAAAACTGAGTAAGATCCCGTTATCCTCCTGCTGCATCTCTCAAAGACCTGGAGCAGTTTCTGCATGAAGAATGGTGGAACAGCCTACTAACCACCATCCAAGATTTGTATGCGTCCATTCCAAGGAGAATTCAGGCGGTTTTGAATGCCAAAGGTGGTCTTCTTTTCCTAGGCGTTCACATTATTCTGTCGAACCGCTATAATTGACCATGGAAAAAGCAAGGATTTTCTACGTTGATGCCTGCTACTAAAAGCGACTGTCTTTGAGCCTTATGAATAGTCATCGCGAATAAAAATCGCACTAGATAATGAGCATGTGTCTTCATCAAGTCGTGTTTCACGCTGTTGAGTTCTTCCCGCAGCCCTTGACTCAGCACTTTTTATTCGGGATCCTTCAAGTTGGGCTTCACGCTGCTTAGAGATGTGTTTGTGTGTGTGTGTGTTTGTGTGTCAGCTTCTCTTAATAATTTCAGTTTCTTGGACTTTGGATTGATTTATCCAATATATTTTCAGTTTTTGGGCGACATTCTGGAAATAAATTTAGGTTAAAATTATATGAAAACCACATCAGTTTACAATAATCATTTGGGATTCATTTAGTTGTTAGACAAATCCAGTGTGTTCTTTTATTGCAGCAATTACATCTAATCTAATCTATCTAAAAGAGCATAATTTCCTTTGTCTGAAAGTTTGTTCCAGTTTGGTGACATATTTGTTGTTCTCTTAGCTTTAAATGTCGCCAAGGTAACGGACAGTTTATAACTGACCTTATGACGTTCATCAATTGAGTTACTTGACTTGACTTGTATTGAGCTTTTCATATTCAGTGGACAGAAGAGGGTGTGACCATCAGCTCCCTCGTCTGCTCAAAATGCTTTAATTTTGTGACGGCATCCTTACTCCATCTATTCTAATCTCTTAAACTTAGATAATGATGTGTTTATGGCCTGCCCTCTTCTGTCTACAAAAAGAAAAAACTCAATGCAAGTCAAGCCAAGTTACTCATTTGATGTATGTCATAAGTACAGTGCCTAGAAGAATTAGTGTGTCGTGCTAGCAGAAAAACTTGCTGCCCGCAATCATGAAAGCGGTAGATGGCGCTGCCATCGGATGTCACGTCGCTTTTCAGGGAGGAAGGACGACAAAACCGATATTTTATAAGCAGATAACTTAAGCATATACGAAATAATCAACACACCTCTTTCACACACACACCCTTTCCCACCAAAAAAGAACGAACGGGGTGCTCAAGATTCATTAATAAGGGTATCGTAGTTTAAGTTAAGCTTTACATTGTGCTAACGTCAACATTAATGTTAGATATTTCGGAAGTTTTAGAGTCATACATGCAGGGCCAGCTGGACCATAGGGGCAAACGGGGCTGTCGCCCTCGCGCGTTTAAGGGGCTCCGCTCTTTAAGAAGAAAAAAAAAATAGTTAGAATTGTTTACAATTATTATTTTGTGTGTGTAAGTTTTCGGGTGCGAGGCTAAAAAGATATTTCTTTCTTTTTTAAGTTTTTTTGTTTGATTGTTTCCAATCGCCCAGTTTCCGTATAGGTTATCGCCCTTCGCCGTACAAATCCGGAGATCTGTAGATTTCAAGTGATTATTGTAACGACCTCGATATTTTCCGAATTCATGAAATCGCAAATTTAATTTCATCATTTTGTGGCCCTTGCTTTTATATATGTAACAATTTGTACGCAAACCAGATACTTAAATTTAAATAAAATAAAAAAGAACAATATCAAAGTTGGTTTCGGGCAACACATGGAGGCCATTTATTCAGTGACTTTAAAAACATTACTAGAAATTAAAAAAAAATCATATATGAGAGCGTAGAAAAGTTTAAAAAGTCACTAATTTGTCAGTTACTCCATTTTGCATTAAAAATCAATCACTAAAACATGCATCAGGAGAAAAAAACTATTTATACGAATTTATTACACTAAAATATTCGCAATCCAAAAATTTTCGCCACGCACGTTGCCTTTTGTCATTTTCTGAAGCAGTTTTTATACAATAAGTGAAAGTAAAACCTCAACCCCATATCCTCGGAAAGAAAATCGTAGATTTTAACAGTTTTTACTCTCTCTCTGTCTCTCTCTCTGAACTTTTAATGCATATTCTGGTCTTTTTCTTGAACTTAAAAAGCAAATGCTTCTTTGAGGTGATCATTTTGCCTTTACGATAGTTTTCGTTTCGAAGTACTACAGAGGTGAAACACATGTCAAAAAGGAAAAGTTAAAGAGATAAATTCCGTCGGTGTACCTTAACCGGTAAAGCATTCAGCTCCGGAGCAGAGGGATGCGAATTCGTCGCCGTCACAGGCAGATTTGTGAGTTTTACATCCTGTGTATTCTTTACGGACATCTTTCTCGTAACGACTTTATTAAAATATGAGATTTATTTCCTAGTGCAAGCAATGAAATTTTGCTCCGGGGCATTGCAATGAAATTTCGCCCCGGGCCCCGCAAAAACTCCATCCGGCCCTGCATACATGGGTTACATTATGCAAAAACACTGGAGACCAATATGCAGTTTACAATTACTGAAACATCAACTTACAGTATAAAGTAAAAATTAAAAAAAAAAGAAAATGTTTTGCCCCTCAAAATCTTACCGGAAAAAAAGGGGGGAATATTTTCTCAATGAGACATCGGCTTTATAATTTGCATTCCCATAATGTCTTAAAATTCAGTAATCTAAAAACTTTATAAATTATTTAAAAATGTACTTCATTTTTCAGCAATGAGTGACTAAATTTCTTGGTAAGAACATGGGATCAAAATAAATATTGAAACTTTCCATTTAGTTGGCTTTGAAAAGAAGCCTTTTAATGAGTTGAAAAGGGAATACAAAAAAAGCGATTACTATTTTTAAAATTGGTCTATTTTCTAATAATATACTAACTGTAATCCATTTATAAAAATCATTCCTAAAAAAACTGCCTGTGATACGATAAACAAAATGAATCATACTGGACAGAAGTAAATATACAAAAACTGAATGTACATATATCATATATGATGACATTCTTTTAAAGAAAAATAATTATAACATTTTTCTTTACTTTTCTTCACCTTATAACAATTATGTGATTAAATTTGCTATTCAAATGGGTTTGCAGTGAAGAGAGGAAAATTCTTTTGCACCTTAAGTTAAAAGTTTAATAAATTAAAAATTAAGAAGTGGGTGTTCATGGAATTTAGTAATCTAAAAACTTTATAAATTATTTAAAAATGTACTTCATTTTTCAGCAATGAGTGACTAAATTTCTTGGTAAAATTTCTGCTAAATTTCTAAATGGGATAATTCTATGCAGTTCCTGTAAACTATTTTTACCCTTAAAAATAAGGAAATTATTAATGTAGCATACACACAGGCGTAACGTGGGGAAGGCACAGTAGGGCATTCCCCCATCCCCCCTTAAAAATTGGATAAACTAATTAGTCGTTCACCTTTTAAATGTCTTTTAAATTTGGGAAAATAGTAGGTATGGCGTCAGGCTTGAGTAATGGTTTGTCTCGGCATGTTAGAACTTCCTTACCTTGAATAGTGGAACGATAATGCATCTCCATGAATTTAGATTCAAAGTGCAAGGCACATACAACACAACTTTCATCAAGTTTCTTATCAGCTCTGGGAATTGCCTTATCCCATTTGCTCAACATATCAGGAATTTTGGGGACAGCAAAGAGTGATATTTTATATTTGCAGGATTTATAGCCAGTATTATATCCTGGCATAAAACAGCTGCTTTGCCTTTTCCGTTTTCTATGCTTTTTATTATTTGCTAACGCAGAATTTCCCAGTCCTTTCATAGCTGACATTATTTCCCTATGATATTATAACTGTTGCAGTCGATTTCAGTACTGCACTTAAGTTTAACCACACAGTAGGTTTAACGCGTGACAGTCAATACTTAATCAACTTCTACATCTTCACAAATAAAAGGTTACTAATTTCGGAAATAAATTTCGTTATAAACAATCCACAGTTGAATAAAACTAGCACACTAACACCCGAATAAGCCTATTGCGTTTTAGTGATCAACTGTTGAATTACCTAGTGCATTACTGTTATGATCGAGCTACAACGAATTAGCAAAGATACTGCCATAAAGATTTCCCTCCACTAACCTTTGTTTTGTGAAAATTTGAAGTTTCGTAAGGCAGCAAATCCTTGGCAAACAAACTTCCCACCATTGAATAGCATGAAGCCGATGAAGCATCCTAACGTAACTTCCGATGCCAGCGCCCTCTGTCAATTCATGACGATTGGTCACAAAACCGTGAGGGACATCTTATGGAGCACGTCACACTAATTCTTCTAGGCACTGTATCATAAGATCAGTTGTGAACTGTGTGTTTGCTTGACAACCTTAAAGCTAAGAGAACAACAAATACATTTTGTTAGTAGTCTTCGTGCACTACGTAAGCAGTGAAATGAGGAGTAGCGATGATATCAGCAGAGGGGTGACCAGGTTTCATGGCAGCCCATATTTTCCGCTAGGATTTAGACAGTAATTATGCACAGTTTTGTCCAAATCGTTCAAGGGTTTTTTTTATTGGAGGTTTAACGACCACCGTGAGCAACTCAATGGGCTATAAGCAGTCGCCCGTCCCTAATATAGGGTCCCTGGTTCCAGGGAAGGGAGAGAGCCAGTGCTGTAAGACAAACACAACATCCGTGCTTCACCGGTAATTGAACTCGTACCCCTTTCGGACGAATGATCAGAGGCCATCACTTAGCCCACTGCGCCGTTCAAAGGGTTCAGGAGTTTATACTGAACATACAGACAGACATTCTACAGAAGGTGTTCATTTTTAGAACATTTTTTATAAGAAATTACAGAACATAAAAGATGTTCAAAGAATTGAAACTGGTAACAGCGTATCACATGAACATGAAAGAATCACCTGGTGCATTTAAATGCCGTTTGCTACGAAAATGGGGCACGTGTACAAGCTGTGAGTAGAAGGTTATGCTTTTGCTCTTTACGAAGAAAACTATTCCTATTCTGTAATTAAAAACCGCTGTGAAATTCATGGAATTAGCATTTCTAAATGCAAAATAAGCAACATTAGTGATAATACAGGGAAAAATCGTCAAGCATAGCTTTTGACATAAAACAGAACACAAACGAATATCCAAAGAAGGTACGTACTTTTATGATTATTTCAAAAGTAAGGTCTCTGGTCTTAAAAAAAATATATCGGCCCAAAGAGCAATCACTAGGTCATTAAATTTTCTACGTCAGCTGTAAACAAGGTAATAAACAAAGATTTGAATCTAGAAAAAACCAGAAAACATTATTTTCACAGCCTTTTGCCGCTGCATGTGGCTGAGCGCAGAACACGGTGTAGATATTTTTATGAACATCATTTAGCCGGAGACAGATGAAAATAAATTTTTTATGGTTATTGATGAAGCATTGATCCACATAAATGACTATGACAAACGAAAACGTCAATAACTATCGCAAAAGAGCAGAAAAATACTTACAAACTTAGGTCAAAGAATCCAAGGAAAGTGTTACAGAAAATAGTTCATGATTATTACTGATTTCTCGTACAACGGGAAATTAAAGTTCAATAAAGTTTAAACGAATGTTAAAATCAATTCTACATATTACGAAAAAAACAATATTTTAACTATTTAAGGAGGAAATACCATTCCTTATAAACAGAGCCTTCGAAGAGTAGAACTCCATCAGATAAGGCTACCAATGGCAGACCCAAATCTACTACTCTATTTCTTGAAAAAAAAAAAATGGAAAAAGAGATGGGTATGAAGTCTATACCTTTGGCTCATATTCCTTCAAAGTCTCTGGCTGTGTCACTAATTGACTCTTGTGCCTTGGTATTACTAAAAACAGCGCTTTCTACATTCGGACCTAAAGCAATAATTGGACTGCAGAAAGCAGTGGAAGGGGAGTAGAATAAAACGCTACTACCAATTTTAAGAAATACTTTGCTATCTTGGAAATCTAGATATAGGTTCACATTCAAAGAAAGGGCTATTAGGTAGAACATTTGAGAAATAGATAATTTTATTTTCAACATTTATACTGCTGGAAAATTGTTCTAAAATGCATGAATTTCTCCTGTATTTTGTAGAGAGACACTTTCAATTTTCAAAATTACAAATGAGTTTTGTCTTTTACTTTCCGTTTTTATTTTTTGTTTTAAATATAATTAAAAATGGAGCATTTGCAAAACAGGTAACGTGTTTTTATTTAATTTTTCTTTTAAAAATGATATTGTTTCAGCGTGTATGAATAATTGTCCTAGAAGAGTTTTATTTCAGGCGGATATTTTATTAGAGAGCAAACACAAAACTAAAAAGAGTGTCTAGAATAAATACTTTCCAAAGTTTCACACCAAACGATGATAAGAATGAATTCATTTCCTTTCGAGACTAACATATCATTTCCCCCATTTCGGATTCAATTTAATGAAGAATTCTTCAAATTCTTGCTTTTTGTGAACATCACCGTAACTGATGGCTTCTTCCTACCACAACGAACTCATTTTCTCTGTAATCAGCGTAAAGTAAAATAATGTATTTTGTGTTTCGAAATGCTTATGGGCCAAACGGTAATTTAGCAAATCCATTTTTGTATTATTACGTATGTGAGTTCATTAATAAAAGATGCACCAACCGAATTCATGAAATACAGATATTTTGCTCTGAAAATGCATTCATCGTCTTCATAAAAATAACTAGAAAAAGTGTTTATGTATTTAGGAGAAAGAACTGATGTTATCACACAGCCCGGTGTGAATTTAAAGAAAAATATCTGTTTTCATGGTTTTGTGCTTGAAGGAAGTTCAGTAGATGATGAAACAGCATTTTCATTAAAATTCCACTGGTACTTAAAAGTTGAATTCCATTGAGATAAAGAATAAGGACACCTTATTATGTGGTTTAGCGACAGCCATGGGTAAACCTAAAGGCTATGAACGTCCATCCGTCCCAAATTTGTGGAATGTGTTTGAAGGAAGGCGAGAGAGAGAGTAAGAGGGAGAGAGAGAGAGGGAGAAAGAGAGGGTGAAAAAGAGAGGGAGAAAGAGAGGATGAGAGAGAGGGAGAGCAGGTGAGAGTTAGGGGGAGAGAGGGGGTGAGGAGGAGTGGGAGAGGAAGGGTGAGAGAGGCGGGGGAGAGAGAAGGGAGAGGCAGGGAGGGAACTGAGAGGGAGGGAAGACAGAGGGAGAAAGACAGAAACGGAGAGAGCGAGAGAGAGAGAGAGAGTGGAAAGAATGAGAGAGGGAGAGAGAGAGCCAGCGCCATAAGGCATGCAAATTGCATACCACCAATGCCTGGTATGGTACACGAACTCAGGTCCTGCTTGGACGCCAAGCCAAAAACTTACACCTTCGACCACTCACCAGAGGCCCTGGCTTCCGGCCATATAAGATACAACTAATAAATGATCGACGCATCTTATAGGTATCAGTGCATGAGATGTAATTTACAAAAGATCCATACACCCTATATGTATAGATGTACTCTGGGAGGACATAAATCATGGAACACTTAGTTTCTGGGCAACATCACGCTGTCATCCCAATCGCTAGTGAACGAACACACTGCTTGGCAGGTATATGGGTAATAGGACGTCATTACATTCACGTAGGTGGTAATTCGATTTCAGTATGGATATAGGTCATGAGTTAATAGAGTTTGAAAGAACGATGGTAGAGGGTGCCCGACACATAGGCAACTCTACCGCAGAGGTGGTACAGAAATTGCAACATCCGCTTCTGACAGTATCAGGAGTGCGTCGGGCACACACCATTTCCGGAATAATATCGCATCATCGTGAACAGCGCTGTTGGCGGATATAGGTGGATGAACGTAGCCATTGACGTCTGTCTCGCACAGTTGCAACCAACAGGAAAATGACAAGGGCACAAATCCCCACTGACTTCAAAGAGGGAAGTCTCCACCAAGACCATCAGGACATCATCCGCCGCAATAGGTTATGCGAACCACCAGAGTCCCATTGCTAACGCTCATCACCCTGATTGTACGCTTCAACTAGGCGAAAGAAGATCGGCACTGTACCTTGGCTGATTGGAGACGAGTCTTCTGGTCCGATGGTATCATGTTGTAAAGAAAGCAGCCGAAAATAGAGAAGCATGTGTTTCAAGCTTAAAAATCGTACAACAAACTCCACCTAATCTCCCAGGTAGTCCCCATTGGAACTGATCACCTTGTTCCATCGATAAACGAGTTGAAATATTAAATTGCCATAGAAGTCTGGCAAACAGGAGTTGAAGAAGTCATCAATGCAACGTTTCACACCATCGTCATAGCAAAGTTTTTCTCAGCGAGAAAATTCGACAAAATTCAAAAAATCGGAAGAGATGAAAGTCGGACGGGGTAACGTCCAAAACATGAGGTGGTAGTGGTGGTGGGGGGCGACAATATTTCCCATTCCAGCACGTGCAAGTTTTGCTAGGTCCGTAAGACAACATGTAGACGAGCATTGTCCTAGTGAAAAACAACTCCATGGCGATTAATCAGCGCTTGGCACTTTTTCTGCAGTGCAGCATGAAGACGGTCCAAATGTTGGACGTAAGCATCCACTGTGATGGTATTGTTCTACGGTAAGATTTCATAGCGAATCAAGCAGCGAAAATCCCGCCAAAAACTCAGTATCACCTTCCGTCCATGAACAGGCGGCTTAGTGACGTTCTGTGGGGGTTTTCCCTGCTTTGTCCATGCTCTTTGTCGCGTAACATTCACGTATGTGACCCAGTTTTTGTCACCCGTGACCAACCGATGCAAAAAGCCCTCCTGTTTTTCTCTTTCACGCAGGGCAACAGCAATGGATTAGCGTTGCATCCGATTCTGGTCAGAAAAAGCATCGGTACCCATTTGCACAGTTTACACGAATATCCCAAGTTCCGAAGTCGGGTGCTGAGGGTCGTATGGGAGGTTTTTAGTTCCTCTGCGAGTCCCGTAGTGCTGCATCTGGCTTGGTCGATTGCCCGTATTGCAGTGTATCATCTACAAATTTACTCGGTCTGCCACTTCTGGGCGCATCATGCGGATCCCATACACCAGTGTCGAATTTCCTGTACCAGTCATAGCAGTTACTCTGTCCAATAATATCGTCAATCAACGCGTTTCGCAATTTTCCAAGTGCTTCCGTAACTTTCACACCATTCAAATATTTATAGAGGACTATCGCACACCCAACTTCCTTTGATATTGATATCGTATCGTTGTCATCGCTACGTGGAACTAATCTTCACCACAACAGCGTACGCTCTGTCCTTAGAACCTATTATTTCGAGCACAGCACTGTGGGATGTTTACGTCACCGCAGTCCTGCAATATCTTGCATTACACACGCCACGTACGATTTTTTCTGGATACTTTCTTTACAATCTGGTATTTCGCGCTGACGGGAGGGTTTGGACCTCAGGAAGCAATTAATCCGGCATGACAATAAAGAAATGTTCAGACTAGTAGAGACTCGGTTGGTTACAGTCAGAAGGCCGGTTCAACTGGTACACGTTGGGGCCACTGGTGCCCCTAGATGCATCTCTGAACTGTCCACGCTACATGTTCATCCTTACAGACCATATGCATCCGTTCTTGGCCATCATGCACCGACAGGGCATAGGAGTCTTTCAGCAGGACAATGCGAGTCACCACATAGCCGTGATGACTAGAACTTTTGTGACGTGCCTGCCCAGCAGAACGCACACGACATAAAGGCAGATAGCAGTCAGAACGAACGTCCGCGTAGCTCAATTGGTAGTGTGACTTATTCCGGAATGAGGGGGACCCGGGTTCGAGCCTCGGCGTGGACAAAAATGACGGAGAAATTATACGAATTATACGAATTATACGGTTCGACATCTTCACGAGATGTAGGCACAAGAAGTAGCCTACAAAAGACAGTGCAGGCCGGCGGTGGCTCTGTTATCGTGGGGGATGTTTTCAGCTGGCACGCATTAGGACTCATCATACGTCTCCAGACTGCTCTGACTGGTGGAGGCTAGGTAACCATTCTTGGGGATTATGTGCACCCGTTCATACCATGCCACCACTCCAACTGGAGCGACCTTTTTCAACGCGACAATGAGCAACCTCACAGGTACACAGTCACCCGATTAGGGATCGAGGAATATTCCACGGATTTTGGCACCCTTACTAGGCCCCCTCATTTGCCGGATTTAAACGCCATCGAACACATTCGGGATGCTGTTCGACGTGTCATAAATACCAGGAATCCTTCACCGGTGAATATTATGAAACTGTGGGACGCTCTTCAGGAAGCACGGTGTGCACTGACTCCACAGTACTACAGAGAGCTCATGGAGTCCATGCCCCGTCACGTTGCTGCCGTTATCCGATCGCGAGGCGGACCAACGCAGTATCAGTGAGGTATCTCAGTGTTTTTGGCACTTCAGTGTATGTGTTCAGTGTGGCAGTCAGACTTATGGAGATCATCTGCAGCATTTGAGGCTCCGCGATGCCCTTGTCTTGCTCCAAGATGACATCTCCTGTTTGATGAAAATGTTTGCAGTCTTGACACTTGACAGGACACTTTCTAGAATGTTCAATGCTCTGGAAATCTCTGTAGGGCGAATTATCGGTGCATTATTTTACATACAACGGCAGTTATACATTTTTAATTAATTATCCTTTAATTTTGAGCACCGGTGTATTTCACAATTGTGAGCCCCATTTGGTTTTGCGCATATCCAATAACCACGTCTCTCCACAAATAGAATTTAAAGTAATTTGCGGATAAAATCTGATATTCTTTGAACGCGAAAATGAGATTCACGTTTCTCACGAATGTCGGTATGAATTTTTTCTTCAACCATATTATATTTACGAATGGCACTTCGGAAAAAATGCACAGTACAATTTTTGAAGTACCTTTAAACATCCCGGACTATCCGTCATAATAACACATAAAAGTTTTACAATTGGAAGAGCAGCTAATTAATTTGCAGTTAATAATCAGTTTAATGATCTAAATGAAGCAATTAATTTTCCTCACGAAGGGCCTTTATCATGTGTATCGGGAAATTCCGAGGCTCTTGATTCCAGAAGACAGCTGATGAAGTACGTTGAACTTTAATGAGCCAGCTACTCATCGGTGAAATGACGGATATCCTTCAGAAGAAACGTATACGAAGGGCGTTGTACACGATTTCACCTTTGCTCAGAATTTAATCTTGCGATTACATAACATTGAGCACTTCTTAAAATATTCATCCGGAAGCATTACCCAATCTAGCTTATGATTAGGCTTATGAAATAAGACTTCTTTTAATAACGATGCAAGGCTTATTATGTAATAAAACTTGAAAACTCGCTGCAAAGATATTAGAACAAAAAGTCTCGAATGAATCGTGTCTCTTGTTGCTAATAAAATAAAGCCTAATAAAAACATTTAATGAACTTTATCGTGTATAACAAAATAAAGCCTAATAAAAACATTTAATGAACTTTATCGTATATAACAAAATAAAGCCTAATAAAAACATTTAATGAACTTTATCGTATATAACAAAATAAAGCCTAATAAAAACATTTAATGAACTTTACCGTGTATACCATTGATTGAGGCTTTACATACAGATTCTTGTTAAACTATTTTTTCTCTATCAAACCAAAATTGGAAAATTTAGGAATAAATTCGAAACTCTTCAGATGTCTAGACATCTACTTAAAGCAGTCTCGACATTTCAGTCCCGTGGCCTGTAGAAGGAATGGTACAGATTTTCACAGATTATGAAATTTTCAATGCTTTGGTTTGGAATTAGGAAGCTACATGCTGTTGAAATAACATTTTGCCTGAGTAAGTCAATACGATTTTTCCAGTCAGCTTCATAAGTAACTTTCCTGTTGCATTCTTTTGAGATCTGAAATTCGCCCTCTTTTAGCGGTTTTATCTTACTACATTAACTCCTCACTTCCTAAATGCCTCCAGCTATTGTAGTTCCACAGTAAGTCGAAAGAAACAAAACTTGCATTGCATTGAACATCCTTCAGCAAATCTTCTCATTTATTTTTACGATCACTCTTTACAAGACACGGGTTAAGTAGCTTATATCATAGTAACTGTAATTATACACTGAAGAGCAATTGAATTAGAGATACCTGTTTATTAACATGAAGCACCATCTTTTGCCATGATGACGGCGGCGATTCGTCTCGGCATGGACTCGACAAGACACCGGAAGCCTTAGGAAGCCATACGGATTCACGACCCCTGAACAAGCTCCCACAGTTCACGAAGATTTGATGGAGGAGGATCAGAGCCTCGAATATCCCCCTCGATGGCATCCCAGATGTGTTCGATGGGATTTAGCTCAGGCGACCTAGCTGGCCAAGGAAGCGAGGTCACGTCGGTGGAGTGTTCATCCAACCATTCAGATGCAATTCGGGAGCGATGGCATGGTGCATTGTCTTGTTACAGGATGAGGTCCCTAGTGGGATGTTGAAGACGCACAAACGGGAGCAAATGGTCGTCCAGGATATCCCGGTAACGTTGACTTGTCGATGTCACACGTACCAGGGATCCCATTTCACTCCACGTAAACAGTCCCCAGACGATAATGCCAACCCTACCAGCTTGAAGAATACCCTGCTGGCAAGAAGGATCCATGGCTTCATGTGGTTTGAGCCGAACTCGTATCCTGCCATCCGCATGTAGCAACGTGAATCTCGACTCATCAGTCCAGGAAACATTTTCCCACATGTCTAGGCTCCAGTGGCTATGTTTCAGCGCCCATGCTAATCTTTGCACCCTGTGATGTGCGGTCAGCAGTGGTACCCTCTCGGGACGATGGCTTCTGTACCTTATAGCAAGGAGATGGCTCTGGATGGTGTGGCTGCTTACACGTTTTTGTGCACCAGCGTTAAATTGCCGAGTGATTTCTTGCACTGTGGCCTGTCTATCCGCTGTTACAATGCGAGCTAGCCGACGATGACCCCGCGCATCCACATGCTGTTGTCCATGGCAGTTTGGCCCTTGCAGGAACGGTTTTACCGGATTCGATGTACTCACGGTGCACCCGTGACACAGTGGCTCCTGAAAATCCCATTGCATGCACGACTTCCATGATGGAGTGACCCATTTGTCAGGCCCCGACAATTTGCCCACGATCAAATGTGCTTAGATCCTTCGTTTTACCCATACTGCGCCCGACTCTTACTGATTCCCGTCGCATCACTCCTTATATTGTCGGATCGCTGCATACGTCGTGTCGTTTCCGTTTACAGAGCCGCCCACAGCGCCACATTTGCATAACGCCAGCTGTCTCTAATTCAATTGCTCTTCAGTGTATTTAATGATGAAGCTCAATGTGCAAAACTATTTGATACTCATTCATTTGTTTTGAAATTTAATGACTTTCCTTGAGCACATGAGTCTATAAAAAATCTGGCATCCCTAATTTAGGGTGATTGGTTATAAATAAGCCCATTCCAATTCATATGTGTTTAACTTAATAAAGTTTTTAAATATCATGTGTTTTGAGACCTGTTGTTAAAGACCGTGCTACGACGGCTGTTTTTTTAAAGAAAAAAATAAATAAGGGATATATCGAGCATCGGCAAAGCAAGCAAAACACTCATATCGGTTCATGAGATTCAAACTCAGAACCATCACTACGAGAGATCAAAGGCAGCCCGCAGCCTAGAATACTAGACTGCTGGACTATCTTGATCTCCAAATGTGTATTAAAAATTACACAGTGCTGCAATTAAGTAATGTCACTGAATTTTCTAATAAAAGTTGAAAAGCAGAAAACATTGATATACATCTTATTTGAAGTACATTCCTCCTTCCTTAATAGAAAATGAGGCACAGTCAGCCAATGAAAGGCAGGACTTGCAGAGGTCATCTTTTGGTATGGAGTGAAGAGCTGATGCCACAGTTCTTTGTATGTCTTCATATTTATTCGAAGTACATTCCTCCTGTGTTAATACAAGAAGTGGCACAATCAGCCAAGAAAGAAAGGACTTGTAGAGGTCATTATTTGGTGTATAGTGAAGAGCTGATATCAGAGTTCTTTGTATATCTTCATGTTTATTCGAAGTACATTCGTCCTGTGTTAATACAAGAAGTGGCCTGATCAGCCAAGGAAAGGAACTTGCAGAGGTCATCTTTAGGTATGGAGTGAAGAGCTGACTTCACAGCTTTTCGCAAGTCTTTAATGCCTTGAAAAATGTTTCCTTTTCAAAGAAACTATAACGAAGTAAATTTCTCCGTCATTTTTATCCGCGCCAGGATTCGAACCCGGGTCCCCTCATTTCGGAATAAGTCGCTCTACCAATTGAGCTACGCGGACGTTTTATTCTGATTCCTATCTGCCTTTATGTCGTGTGCGTCCTTCTGGCAGGTACGTCACATCTCCTAGTACGTTACATCATCTCCTTCATTTTTTTTTTTGTTTTTTCGAAGTGCTGGAGAAGGGATTCTCTTATTTTTCCTATCTCGTGGTGTGGAAATAACATCACACCATTGCGAGATTTTGAACAGTCGGGTCATCCGGATAGTTCGGGCGCCATTATAACGAAGTAAATTTCTCCGTCATTTTTATCCGCGCCAGGATTCGAACCCGGGTCCCCTCATTCCGGAATAAGTTGCTCTACCAATTGAGCTACGCGGACGTTTTATTCTGATTCCTATCTGCCTTTATGTCGTGTGCGTCCTTCTGGCAGGTACGTCACATCTCTTAGTACGTTACAGAGCTTAAATTTAGGGAATAGAATATAGCCACACGCTGTGTGACGTACCTGCCAGCAGGACGCACACGACATAAAGGCAGATAGCAGTCAGAACGAACGTCTGCGTAGCTCAGTTGGTAGAGGGACTTATTCCGGAATGAGGGGACCCGGGTTCGAACCCCGGCGTGGATAAAAATGACGGAGAAATTTACTTCGTTATAGCTGACAAATCTGGAGAATAAGCGAATGGTTCAATTCAACACTTGTTTTCGTGTCAGAAATCGCTGTACGCTGAGTGCTCTGTGGGCGGGTACATTATTATGAGAAAGGAACCATTGCGTGTTTTTGTATTCAGGCCTGACACGAACAATCCTCTTTAGCAGTCGTTCCAAAATTAAATTGTATGCATTGCCAGTGACAGTTGCAATTTCAGGAATGAACTCGTAATGCAGAATTCCCTTGCTATCGTAAACGCACACAAGCGTTGTCTTGATTTTGGACTTCTGTAACCTGAACTTCTTCCCTTTGGGTCAGTGGCGTAACTAGCACAACGTGCGTCCGCCTGCTTCCCCCCCCCCCACATACAAGATTTACTTTAACACTCCTAAGCACAGTATTTTCCCTAGGATTTCGAACACGAGGAAGGATGCATTTTTCGTGGTGTTTGTCTGTGTGTGGTGGTTTGGATGGGGGAGGGGAGAGATTAGGAAGTCTGGCAAAGTGTCTGCAAAAGTAAGAAGGCCCATACCTAAAGCCCTGTAGTTTTAACATTTTAAGTAATTGATTTAAAAATACGTGTAATTGCTCTGTCCAAAACTAAAATAAATCACTTGAAGAAACCCCCTTCCTACACATGGCAGATCTGCGGCTGCTGTGAATAAATATTGACGATTGCCGTGCACGTAATCCTAAGTAACTTAGCTTTCCCACATCCTCCACGGAGAATCCCACTGCAGCTTCACCCTTTTCCTCAGCAGCGCAGAGAGAGGGCGATTGGAGAGCGATCTTATTATTTACAACCCATTGCAGAGCAATCACATTACAACCCGAAGTCAAAGAGCCTAACACTTTCAATCTGTAGGACATTCAGTGTTTTAAAAGTGAAAATAGGCATTTATTTAGGCAAAGTTAAATATATATCTTAAAGCAAAATATGAATCTTTGGGTTAATTATTGTGCATGTTCAAATTTTTTCATAAAACTATAATTGCAGTTTCAGTACGCCTCTTCGTTACCTGAGCCCCCCCCCCCCCACAGCCCGTAGCTGCGGGGGTGGTAGTTACGCCACTGTTTGGGTGACAATGACGACTTCCACTGAGCACTCTGACGCTTTGTTTCAGGATCAAAACAAAAACACCATGTCCTCTCTCCTGCTTGGGAAATTTTGCATTGTTTCTGCAGTTTCTAGGAGGTCTTTTTCCTACCCCGCTCATACATTTTTCTGGTGGTCTGACAAAGCATAAGAACACCCCCCTCCCAAATATTGCACTAAAATGTTACGAATTATCCCCTTATTATCATGGAGCTCACATTCCGGCATCGTCAATGTCACACACTGTTCACTCCGTTCGCGAACTTTCTCAATGAGTTCAGACGCGTGCATTGAAATCGGGAATCTGGGCCTTTCGTCATTTTCCAAATCTTCCCGTGCATTCTCGAAGCGTGTAAGCCATCGGAATATTTGGCAAGAGATAAGCAATTAGCCCTATACACGTCACGCAGCAATTCAATTGCCTCTGATGCAGTTTTACTGATTTTCAAACAAAACTGGATATTTGCTCTCTGCTCCATGACAGAGCCTGTGGCCATGCTTTTCCACAGAATGACGTCACGCACAGCGTAAATAATCGTCTGCGCAATTCTCACGCACGTGCTGTTGCCACCGAATAGCCTATAAATGATTTATCAAAAAAGCATGCCTTCCCGATCCTTGCGTTTTACCGGGACTATTAAAAAACGTTAGTCTCATTATTAATTGCCCCACTGTGCACGTTTGAAATATGTTAAAGCTCAAATGTGTAAAGAAATATCAGTAGCTTGTCTCGTGATATGAGGCGCACTTTATGATAGTATTAACTGAGCTTGAGAACTGATTTCCAGATACATAGGATGAGAGAGTGTGCTGCATATTTCAGATGCAATCGGATGTTAAATCTAACTGCAGGAAAAATATTTATTCTCTTATCGGCAGGACAACGACCATTTTTAAGATCAGATATTTTCACAAAATACTATTAGGTTGGTGCGAATGAAATGTCCGGCGCGAACGAGCAGTGGAGACAGGCCCTCACCCCAGGGGAATGCAACCACCCACATGTGTTGCGGGTATTACGTCACTTAGTTACTATAAATAGCTAGCACGTGTGTGTGAAGAAGAGGGTTCAGGCGTGGTTTGTTTGGACGTACCGTGGCTTGCAAAGGAAACATGCAGATGGCGGATTTGAGAGTCTTCTTGCTGTATGAATTTAAACTGGGCCATTCTGCAAGAATTGCTGCTCGAAACGTTAACAAAGCGTTTGGGGAGAATACAGCCAACGAACGAACCATTCGGCGATGGTTTGTGAAGTTTGGAAGCGGAGATACGGACCTGAAAAACGAAGCACATGGTCACTGACATGTTGCTGTTTCTGACGATGTTCTGTTACGTGTGGTTGAAGCGGACACCCGAAAAACGTAGGTGTTCACCACACGATAGTTGGTCGGCGTCTGGCTGCGCTGGATAAGTTCGAAAAGCTGGACACGTGACTGCCGCATGAGTTGACAACTGCCAACAAGACTAGGCGTTTGGACGTCTGCACCTCGCTGCTTGTGAGGAATAAACAAGAACCTGTACTGCACCGAATCGTCACCTGCGACGAGAAAAGTGGGTCGTTTATGATAATCTGAAACGATCTACAAAATGGTTAAGCAAGGCATAGCCTGTTGGACTGCATCCTAAGCCACCCCTACACACCAGGAAGACGACGCTCCTTGTCTGTGGTCCACAGCCGGGATAATTCATCGGAGTTTCTTGGCAAGTGGCCAAACCATCACTGCAGAACGTTATTGTGTTGAATTACACCACATGCACCTGAAATTGCTGCAGAAACAACCGGCTTTGGTCAGCAGACATGGTGTTCTTCTGCTCCAGGACAACGGCCGCCCTCATGTCGCACAGCGAACGATGCTGACACTAAGTGCCTTGGGCTATGAAGCACTACCTCACCCTGTTTATTCTCCGGATTTGTCTTTGGTAGACTATAATCTGTTTTGTCGCCTGGATCACTTCCTATCCGGGAAACAATTCACGACAGGCAACGAGGTTCAGCGTGCAGTTGATGACTTCTTCGGGTCCCAGCCGCAAGACTTTTTTTTCGTTCCGGGACCATGGCCTTGCCGGACAGATAGCAACTATGTTTCGATGCCGAGGGGGATTATTTTGGCTAGGAAAGTTATCCTACTATCCCGTTCTCGCCGTACACGTATGCTGGTCCTTTGCCAGACATTTCGTTCTCTCCAACCCAATATTTTGCGATGTCACATACCTTCAGAATTCTCACTTCGACAGATTACACGAAGGATCCGAAACTCTTTATCGGAAAAAAAAATAAGTTGACTGTATCGATTCCTCAACTCGAAACACTGCAATCAGGATAAATGAAAAGAATTTGCCAAATCAATGTCTACTTCTATTCTGTAGAAGATTAGTGGGCCGCCCCGGTGGCGCAGTGGTCTCTGATCATTCGTCCGAACGGGGTCCGGGTTCGAATCCCGGTGAGGCATGGATGTTGTGTTTGTCTTACGGCACTGGCTCTCTCCCTTCCCTGGAACCAGTGACCCTAAATTAGGGACGGGCGACTGCTTATAGCCCATTGAGTTGCTCACGGTGGTCATTAAACCTCCAATAAAAAAAAAAAAAAAAATTAGTGGTGTGAATTCACGGAAAATTTCTGAAAATAAGGTGCAGCGAAATTGCCGGCAAATGTCCGTCTTTTAACGAAATTTCCCCTTTTAAAAGTGCTCGTTTTTTTAAAATTAATTTCCGTATTTTAACAGATTTTCCATAGTAAGTAATTCCGTTTATTTCATTAAAGTCCGTTTCAAGTTTTTCCATATTTATACAGAAATTTCACAAAATCAAAGGCTCTAAATTTTTCACCCTTAGGCTCAATAATCCTTTTTCACCGACATCGAATCGAGGTCAATTGGGTTGGGTCAACACAAGTCGCGTGTCTACACCACTGAGCCAGAGAGCAATAAGAGTCACATCCACGTTTCTTTCTATTCGAAGAAAAAAGTAACTGCTGCCGCTGTTTCAGAAATTTCGCGATACTCTTGCTTTCCTAGCTTGCAGCGCAAAACGTACTGAACACAAAAATTTGAAATTTACATCGTTCGTAGAGAATTGTTTGGAGAACACGCTGAAATAACCCGTTTTTCGATTCTGGAGATACTTCAATAGCTATTGTATTTCAAACTTAAGGTTAGCAAAAAAGTGCCCTCAGTTAGCGTTCCGGACACACTAATAGCAACAGAACCACGAAACTTTGTAGGCATGTATCGCAATGACCGAATTTTTGCACCTCGTCGCCCTTTTTTTGAATTTAGATTTAGTTTACCAGAAGTTAAATTTTTAAATTGAACAAAATTATCTATTTCGCGATGGCATCCATTAAAAAAAACAGATATATGGCAAACTATAAACCATAACGCATTGCAATTTTTACAGCATAAACTTACAAATATCATCCCTTTTTCACAAAACAAAAAAAAAAATTAAGAAAAAGTCATTTTCTGATTTTTAAGCATTTTTAAGACACAAAGGAAAGAAACGAACGGCTTGTGTGTCTTCACGATAACTACAGAGAAACGTTCTGGTCCCGTGACCTGCTGCAATGCTGACGCAGAGAATTTGTTATGCATATGTTTTGTTGGTAAAGCTATCTCACTTGTTTAACGGTTTAGCACAACGGTTTATAGTTTAAGGAAATGCTTTTTGGACCGCTTTTGTTTTCTATAGTGGTAAATTTAGTAAGTGCTATAAGTTCAAACGACAAAAGTCCGCTCTTCCGAAACATAACGACAGTAAAAAAACTCGGAAACTTCGGAATGGCGGCGGAACAAAGTCCTTCAATAAAAATAAAAGGAAATCGAAAAAAAGTTCCGCAAAAATCCACAGGGAGTTCACCAGGAGCGAAACAAAAACTATAAACAAGCCGCCATCTTGGAATCGATACAGCGCAAAAAGTATTGAACAATTGGAGAACATTTTCATTTCGTCAGATGGCATCACTGAAAAGAGACAGTCGAACACATTTGGCGACAATTCTGACGTATAAGTTCAAACGACAAAAGTCCGCCCTTCCAAAAAATAACGACAGTAAAAAAAAATCTGAAGCTTCGGAATGGCGGCGGAGCAAAGTCCTTCAATAAAAATAGAAGGAAATTGAAAAATGTTCCGCAAAAATGCAACAGGGAGTTCACCAAGAGCGAAAAATAAAATTGTAAACAAGCTGACATCTTGGAATCGATGCAGCGCAAAAAGTATTGAACAATTGGGGGAACATTTTCAATTCGTTGTGATATACTTGAAGATCGGGCTTCAGGTCCGAGCGCTACTCTGGAAACGAGCGTAGCGAGCCTAGAGGCGTAAGGTAAAAAATAATTGCGAGATGATGAATTTTTTTTCGTCATTAATGCGAGTGAATTAGCCATTTTATGTTCTGTTGGAGCTCCTTATTTTTTCAATACGTTTATAATATATTTTTTCTGTAGGAGGACTTATCACAAATTAAGTATTTTTTTCAACATGGTATTTCGAAGCAGCAGAGTACTTTGGAGCTTGAGATCTTTTTTAAACTTACAATAACTTTCAGTTATGTCTAAGAAAAGGTGAAATGCACTATTTCATAGCATTATTTCACAAAACTTCTAAATATAAAATCTACTCTTGATAGCTAGAGTAGCTTTTGATTTAAGGGTTCCACAGACTGATACATAGATATCGTTCAGTCATCTGTATAATAATTTAAATACCCGGTTTCTAACGGTAACACAATGTACTGTATAACATATGCTGTACAGACTGCGGGAGAGGAGGAGAAATATCCTGAACCACAATTACCAAATTTCATGCGATACGCTGCCTACAATATGTGATCTCGCTACAGATCTTGAAAGTTCCTATCGTCTGTAAAAGGAACTGAAAGATTTTGATCTTTCAGTTCCTTGACTGACGATTGAAATTGAACAGTAAATAAAACCTCAAGTATTCCGCGAATCTCTTCTATTACCGGAATTTTTCGTCATATGGATAGAGAGAACGGAGTTTCTCCGTTAATATACGAATGGAATTGCGGAGAGGTTTCTGAAAATTCAAAACTTTCCGCAAAGACATCTTAAAAACGGCAATTTACCGTCAATATTAGAAAGACATTTCGGCAAGGTTTCTGAAAATTCAGAATTTTACTGCCGTACGAAAAATACGTGAAATTCAGTTTTCTTTCCGTCATTTGACGGAAAATGTTGTATCAGAAATATGCTTCGTTAATTCACGAAAGAAATGACAGAAAATGGCTCATGAATTTCAGAATTTTTTTACAGTGTATTGCCGTTTTTGTTGCCAATTATAACGAAGTAAATTTCTCCGTCATTTTTGTCCTCGCCGGGCATCGAACCCAGTTCCTCTCAATCCGAAATAAGTCACTCTCCCAACTGAGCTACGCCGAAGTACGGCTCGCTGCTATCTGCCTTTATCTCATGTGCGTCCTGCATTGCAGGCACGTCACATAACTTTAGACGAGGAAGGTATAAAAAATTTGACATTTGATAGTTTTTTAATTACTAGCTGGTCGCTCTGGTGGTGCAGTAGAGAAGACTTGATTTCTGACCGGTCGACCAAGAGAGCCTGGGTTGGAGACCTGGATGAGAAATGTTTAATGTGACAATGGTACCAATAATCCTAAATTAAAGACGGGTGACTATACCTAGAGCCCACTGAGTTGCATGCGGTGGACACTAAACCCTCAGACCGAAAAAAATAGATATTGGTCGTACTAGCTAAAGTTCTGTGAATATGTTATATGCCCTTACACGAGTATGTTCCATTAGCTAAGTAAAAAGTAGGAAATGATCGGCGTCAATTTTCTTTTAGTTGCAGTGCAGAATTTCAGGCATTCACTTCTTGATAGTCTAACAAGATTTACTTCAGGAATGCAATTGCCGCCTCATCGTGTCGGTCGACATCGGAAGATCCGTGTGCCGAATAACAATTTGGTCACGCACATTCCACTCTGCAAGATAAACTAAGGAAAGTTCCCATTGGGCACACGACACCTTACGCCTCGGAGAAGATAACCAATTACCGATCTCTCTTACCCATGGGGACCTTTATTTTGTTCTGAGGAATAAAGTTTCACGAACTACCCGCATTGTTTAGGAACAGCAGCACACTTTTCTTTGACACAAAAAAAACAGTTGCTTTCTAAGGTACACAAAAATGACAAACGGACAAAGACAAATGTAATTTTAATAGATTTTTAGTTGCTACTACGATTTAGCTGCAACAGTATGATATTTCCAAAACTTTTCTTTTGAAACAATGGCATGAATTGGCTTCAAATAGTATGACTACACTAATAATCCGAATTTCTTGGTGTAGCATAGAAATAAAACTTTCCAAGCTTTGGCACATCAACCGGATGGATTTTTCAAGGAAGGTAGACAGCTAACTGTCAGCTGAATAATAGAACACTTCAACAATTTGAACGCGGTGACTTGAATAGATAATAAATGAATAAATGCAAATGTGATCATTCATTTGAAGATACGAGGTCCCGTGTTTGGGCACGCGGTAGCGTGGTAGAAAATGCAGCATTATTTGAAGAATTGATTCCAAATGCGTGGTAACTCCAGAGAGACGCTATCATTGCAAGCCTTGCTGCTGCGAATGGCAATAGATTTGGGTGTGGAGTATGAATCTAATTTCTTTGCATACTCTCAGGTCACGTTGGTTGTTGTCCAACCAACTTGACCTCATTTCTTCGAATTATCACATTTGCGCCTATTCATTTATTGACTAGTCAAAAGTCACCACCTTCAAATTGTTGAAACGTTGTATTATCCAGTTTGCAGTTAGCTGTCTATCTTCTTTGAAAAAGCCATCTGGTTGATGTGCGAAACCTTGAAAAGATTTATTTCTATTCTACTCCAAGAAATTCAGATTATTAGTATAGTCATACAAGAGTATATTTGGTGTACAGTTCCTACTTATTAATTATGAATTTGCTTTTTTTGTAAGATACTTTCTGAGGTGCAATGTTGCACACTGAAGACCCATTACTGACACCAAGCCCGTGTGTTTTAATGTTATTATAAAACATTTTCTGAATTTGACGAGCCACTTTCCGTTATTTCTTTCGTGAATTAACGTAGCATATTTCTGATGTAGCCTTTTCCGTGAAATGACGGAAAGAAATCTCAATTTCACGTATTTTTCGGACGCCAGGAAAATTCTTAAATTTCAGAAAACTTTCCGCAATTCCTTTCGTATACTTAACAGAAAAACTCCGTTCTCACTTTTTCCGTATCATATGACGAGAAATTTCCGGTAATAGGAAAGATTCGTGAAAATATTTGAGGTTTAATCGACTGTTGAATTTCATTCGAGAAACGATCATTCCAGCTCCGGATCTCCGAGCACAAACGTGATGTCAAACTAGGTAGACTTTCTACAGCCTTAACAAGAGACGTCCAGCTCCGGTTGGCGACCATACGTTGGGAGAACCTCAAAAAGTTAGCATCATACACAAACCAGAAAAGCTACAGCAATACGAGAGACAGTAGAAATTCTGACGAACCCGATGACATATTAGTACAGACTGGATAGGTTTTTTACAGGAATTAATTTAAACAAAAACTATTTTTAGTTTATATTCATCCCTATACCCTGTAGATTCTACATTTTTTATTTTTTTTATTGTTTTGCAGGAATTATTTAAACAAAACTATTTTTAGTTTATATTCATTCCTATACCCTGTATAAATCTACATTCACACCTTCACGCCAACGGCCGCCATATTGGAAAAATGGATGCCAAAAATCATTTTTTTCCAAATATCTCATGAACGAATGATCGTACCAGAAAAGTTTTCAATGAAAAACATTCCTTATACAATTCCCTAAAAAAAGATTATTATCAAAATTTGCCTAGAACTGGGAATCGTTTCATGAAATCACATGGTGACGACGTCACGGCAGGTAGTTTCGTGAAATCACGTGGTGACGCCCTTTTAGTGGCCAAGAAAGGGCTTAATGAGAGCAGAACATTGAAAATATATATTTATTTAAACTGGAAATGAATTTTGTTTTAAATTACTAATTAAACAATTACCAATTACATGGCATTTGATTCTAAATATGTTAGCATAAATATTAAAAAAATATTCTCGTTATGTGAGTTGCCAATCAGCAGTCAGCTACAGAATTATGATGAAGCATAGGAAAGGGAAGGATACGTGAATACCATTCATTTGAATAGTGCTTCGCGAATGGTGAACAGTTGAACTGCTCGCTATCATTTGGACAGTTTGCAAAAGCAGGTGTGGAGCTGCAACGAGTGATTCACTTAGTGAACGTACTGTAGTTAACAACCTCGAAATTGGATCATTCCTGAATGATTGTTTTGCGTGAATGATGAATGAACTCCCAGGAAGGAATGATTTATGCCATCGCTACGTTGTTGAAATCATAGCGTGCGCTTGTTTTAACTATACCATAATTCTTCTCTATACGTTTGGCTAAGTGGTGCTGTCATATACAGTACATCGACGAGCCATTACGTTATGACCACCTTCCTAAAAAGCTGTAGAACTCTCTTCAGCCAGCAAAACAGCGGCTACCAGGCAAGGCATCGATTCCATGAGGTGGAGACAGGTACCCTGGGGTATCTGGTACAATGATGTCAACAGCAACTCCTCCAGTTAACGGAGAGTCACCATCATGTTCCTCGAACCACTCCTTGACGATTCTGCAGAGTGGCATGGCGCATTATCCGGTTGGTAATGACCATCACCAGCAGAGAACATAGTTAACATAATGGGTGAACTTGGTCCTCAACAAAATTCAGATACCTGACAGCTGTCAGGGATTGTGCTATTGGGATAATGGGGCCTAAAGTGTCCCAAGAAAACATCGCCTACAGTATAGCGCAGCCGCCGTTGGCCTGTTTCCGCCCAACAGTGCATCCAGGTGCCATAGCCGCCGTCGGCCAGTTTCCGCCCAACAGTGCATTCAGGTGCCATAGCCGCCGCCGTCCTGTTTCCGCCCAACAGTGCATCCAGGTGCCATAGCCGGCGGCGGCCTGTTTCCTCCCAACAGTGCATCCAGGTGCCATAGCCGCCGTCGGCCAGTTTCCGCCCAACAGTGCATCCAGGTGCCATAGCCGCCGTCGGCCAGTTTCCGCCCAACAGGGCATCCAGGTGCCATAGCCGCCATCGGCCAGTTTCCGCCCAACAGTGCATCCAGGTGCCATAGCTGGCGGCGGCTTGTTTCCACCCAACAATGCATCCAAGTGCCATAGCCGCCGTCGGCCTGTTTCCGCCCAACAGTGCATCCAGGTGCCATAGCCGCCGGCGGCTTGTTTCCTCCCAACAATGCATCCAAGTGCCATAGCCACCGGCGGCCTGTTTCTGCCCAACAGTGCATCCTGGTGTCATAATATCCGTTGGTAATCGGCGTACCCGCGCTCGGCCGTCAACGTGATACACCAGGAATCTTGATTCGTTAGACCAGGCCATTTTCTTCCAATCATCCACAGTCCAATCTCGATGGTATTGGGCGCATTTCATGCGTTGTTGGAGATGACGTGCAGTGTGCACGGGGACCAGGCTGGGTCTTCGGCTACGTAGGGCGACCAGGCTGTGTTTTCGGCTAAAATGCTCACCATTTCGATGTCGAAATGTGAAATGGAGATCAAGAAAGTAGCAATGCTATGTGTAAACGAAAGTCACCTACATTTAGGTAGCGAAAAGAAACATATTAATTTCTTGTAAAATTTAATACAAACCTTTATTTTGTATCAAAATTTTAAATCCCATGTCAGATGAGAACAGTTTTGATTCTAGTTATCAAAACTGGACAAATTAGAAATGATCGCGGAATTTTGTTTGTCGATATAAATTCCTTATTTGTTTTGGTAAAAATCTCATGTCCCCACCATGTTGTTTCAGAAACGCATATGACAAACGATGAACATAACTCGATTGTATCAGTTAAAAATTTATTCTGAACTGGACATGTTTCTTTCCATAGTAATTGCGTGACGAAGGAAAAAAATTTAAAGAGAGAAAAATTTTAGGGTTTGCTCATATAAACTTAGCGTTCTACTCTTTACCTTGAATTACGTATGAACGCTGTGTTTTGCTCCTACTCCGTGCCTCCACAGTGACGTCATATGAAAGAGCCAATGAGAGCGTAGATCGCTAATGGACCCAACCTAACAGATACCTAACAACCTTGCTGATGGGGCCGTAATTTTATTTCTACTGGAATTGGTACCTCTTTTCCGATAACCTGGAAAAAAACACTACCAATTTTTCGCGTTCGCCATCCTCAGAACTGCACGGTGGCCCGAAAACAGCTGGAGCAATATTTACCGTTGCGTTGAGAAAATGTATTTTAAGTTAATACTACAGCAGCTTTTGAATCAATGTGGGGAGTTCGTGGACGCTAAAATGCCCCAACGTCGACAGCACCATCTTCGTTATAACGTCGATAATTCATGAAATCCCTTGGAAGCACATAGGGGCTGAGTGTGTCAACCTAATGTGATGCCACTTCAAGCCAGCACGCTACCATCACCATAAGTGGCACTTTCACGGCTCATAGAGGTATGAAAGCGTACTTCTCGTTCTTTCTATATTAAATTAAGCCTGGTATAGCTTTGCAAATCTAATCTGGACACATCTGTGAAGAGTATTGACCTCCATGGTATGTCAGTTCAATGACGTCTAGTCTTGCCCAGTTCGAACATTTTCCTCCTGTGACAGGCGTAAATGATACGTATAGCACTAATATCCTAGCATAACGACCTCATTCGTGAAGCCTTCTATTCACAGTGGAAGCAGGGCATATCAGAGATGTGTCGGAGTAATCTTCCTGTTTCTCAGCGCAGTTAATAGGAGGTATCAGGTTAGGCAAATGTGACATAATTTATCAATAAAACAAAAACGCTGATGCATTGTTCGAAACTGAAGTTCCTACGTTTCAATATAATTTCCCTGGTTTGCGACGCGCTTGCGGATGCCGATCAGGAAGAAATATTCTGGTTGTCGGTGTAGACACTCCCTAACAGCCCATATCACGTCCTTATTTCTGCCAAACCTTTTCCCGCCCAGATATGCCTTTAGAGGTCCAAAGAGCTGATAGTCCGTGGGTGCAAGGTCCGGAATGTAGCAAAATGATGTGGTAGGATGTTCCATTTCAGTTTCTGGATGGTTTCCATGATCCGAGAAGCCACGTGCGGACGGGCGTTATGTCATTTCTGTGTCATTTCTCCAGGAACTATCATGGAGAAATGACACAGATGTTTGGGCCCTTTTTCACTTGTTCCTGATGGCTGTCTTTACTGAGCCTTCGAGAAGTGTCAAGTAATATTCAGTGCTTATTGTGCGACGATCTGTGAGGAAATCCGCGTACAGTATACCTTCAAGTCCCAGAAGACGGTGGCCATAATCTTCCCAGCACAGAACGCGGCGCTTACGAGGTTCATCCTCCACCATTTCCCTTCCATTTTTTAAACCCATTGCTCCACTTATAGACACTCACATTAGACAGGGTATTATCACCTTACTGTCTACTCAATCGTGAACAGATTTCCGACGGTTTACAACATCCTTTCGTCAGGAATTTGATTATAATTCGACGCTAACGTGTACCTCCACTTCGCTCAACCTCCTCCGAACTGGCCAACGGCACCGTACCACACAAGAGGTGGGCGAAAGATCTTGGAACAGTGCTGCCACCTGCTACGTATTAGCGCTTTCAACACACCGGGCTGCATTGTTGAACTACGAACAAATTATAATAGATATTTGCCCGCACCATGTATCAGTCGTCCACGTATGTTGTATCCCTAGACCTCCCTTCCTTGTGCCTTCTGGAAGCTGAATGAATATTTTGAAATTGGTTCTACAGGACTCACATGCAGCCACCTTACAACTTCCATCAAACTTTGCCTTTTCTCTTGTTCCCTAACTTATCTAATCGTTAAATGATGTTTCGCAGCCGAAATAAAAAATCTCCAATCTCCAAATCCTTCCTTTACACACAGCAAACGATCTGACGCACACCTCTGCAACATCCCCTTTTATGCTGCGACTCAATTTGCATAAACCAATGCCATCGCCACTCATTTGCATACGATACCCTGGCTCCGGATTTCGTTTCCCGTCATATGCTCAGGTTTTGTGCATTTCCGACTCTTCTTTCGCCACTCATGTGGCGCAGTGATCTAGCACTGTCTTTTGTAGGCACGCTGACCATTCGTTCGAGATGGGTCCTAGTTCGAATCCCGGTGAGGCATGGATGTTGTTTTTGTCCTAAGGCATTGCCTCTCTCCCTTCCCTGAAACCTGTGACCCCAAATTAGGGACCGGCGCTGCTTATAGCCAATCCAGTTGCTCACGGTGTGGTTGTTAAACCCTAATAATAAAAACTTCTTTCACAAATAATTACGATTTTTCTGGGGTTTTTTTTTAATTTATAGAAACCAATATATATATATATACACATATACACACACGTATTTTTACCAGGCTCTGTTCATACGCGAAAAAAAGACGTCCTTCAAGTTTCACAGTGCCGCCCCGGTGGCGCAGTGGTCTAAGGCGCTGGCCTCTGATCATTCGACCGTAAGGGGTCTGGGTTAGAATCCCGGTCAGGCATGGATGTTGTGTTTGTCTTACGGCACTGGCTCTCTCCCTTCCCTGGAACCAGTGACCCTAAATTAGGGACGGGCGACTGCTTATAGCCCATTGAGTTGCTCACGGTGGTCGTTAAACCTCCAATCAAAAAAAAAAAAAAAGTTTCAGAGTAACATATCTGAACTTCAAATTTGTATTTTCTTAATATTTTCATTCACTTCTTCCTCACATTGCACTTTCACATTAATCTTAATCTCGTTTCTTTTGCTTTAAGTTGTTTCCCTGTTATTTCTGATTGATCTTCCTTACGCTCTTATTTTTTGCTATTCCGTTCATCCATCATCATTAATATTTCATGGGTCATTTGCTGTTTTGTTTAAATTTTCTTCAGCTCCTTTAGTTTCAACTGGCGCTGTCTGTAACTGATGTCTCCAGTGTTCTTGACCCTCATGACTTGAGTGCATTATTTAGAAAATCTGTATTATCCTTGCTGCGTCTACCAGGGTTACTGTATAACAACATCACAATGTCTTGAAAAATCCGAATTTTTCTTTATCGGCCGTTTGGCAGCTGTTTTTAGAATCAGCAATGAACAATTCCGTGATAAAGTCTCAGGTAATAACTTGTGAGAAAAAGTGCCAACTGTATATTCTAAAGAAGTTCTACATTTTCAGTTTTGCATGAATATAACGTTGGTCAATTTAACGAAACTTATTGGGTTCGAAAGAAAGTAATGTCTGCAAATGCAAGGCAACAGAAAAGTGCTCATTACCGTATACGCAAGTACAAATCAGTCCAAAATATAGTCGCCATCGTTTGCCATGACCTGCTACCATCATCTGGGCAACTGTTGGATACCGTCAACTATTGGATACCGTCCCTCTAGACTTGTGGCGGCTTGGACTAAAAGAAGTGAGCATGTGCGCATTCAACATCGTCCCAGTTTTCAGCATTGCTAGCAAGGTGTTATTACAGTAATTGGAAAACAAAGTTCTTGAGCACTGCCCCTTCAAACCATTACTTTTTTTGAGGTACGTCGATGATATTAGAGTATTTTGGCCTCATTCTGTACCTGCCCTATATGATTTTGCTAAATTGCTTTCCACCTCTTTCCCCACTATAAATTTCAGAATTGAACTTGAAACACAGGACTTTCTACCTTTCCTTGATTTCTGTTTGTATCGTAACACATCTAACCGCTCTCTCTTCTTCTGTATATTGTAAATCCTCTTCCCACCCACATTGATCCCACTTACTTCTTGATGGTGTAAGTTAGAAAACTAAGAAATGATTTGCAACTGTAGCTATTTTCGTAATCGACAGACTCCTGATTTAAGTTTTCGTTATTTATTCTTGACAAAACACACACAACTAAAACGCTAATAATGGTTCACGGATATATAACGAACATAGAATGAATGAGTTATTAAACAATAATGACACCGTGCTTTAAGGTTATTTCGTCTGTTTTAAACAGTCTTACCATGATTAATATTCCTTTGAGGAGTTCATACAGCACACAGTTATTCCAGCAATAGTCCTTTTAGGATCATAAAGCATGTACTCTTTTAGAGCTTTGTAAGAACAACAACACAGCGTGTTCACACACAGCGAAGCGACGACGTCATCTCCTCTCAACAATTGTCCAGGGTCGTGATCACATAATTCTTTGCAACGCACCGCTTGCTGGCTGTACCCACGCAACTGAAACTCACAAACATAAACAAACTTGCAGCAGGTGTTCGATGAAAATAAAAAGAAACAAGCAAAGGACGCTAACATCCAACACTTCTACTAGCCCGACCCAACACAAGACAGCTGCCTTGTCTTTTTTGTTCCGCAGAGCGTATTCACACTCCTCATCCACCAAAGCTCGTAATAAAGAGATTAAATTCATTTTTGACCTGGCTTTTCGGCTTGGTTACCCACACGATTTCGTTGTGAAACAGCTACAAAGATGTCAACGTTCCATGTGCACTTCTTTACGAGGCAATGAGGGAGTAATTAGGTACATTGGCTCTGTGGACTATGTCACTGAACTTGTCCACATCTTAAAAACATGCTTGTCATAGGCAGGGTATGGACTTTGGTATAAACCCAACAAGCTATTCTCATTAATGAGGAAAGACTGTGACAAAGTTAACCCGCTTCAGAGGCATGGTGTCTACTCCATTCCGCTTAAAGCTAATGTCTCTAACGCACAGGACACCAATTACGTGGGATCTGCACTTCGGACAATTGCTACTCGTGTATCTGAGCACAAGTACAATGTCAGAACTGGTTCGAATGCCACTGCCTTATCCAGGTTAATTAAACAAGGCCAACATGTCCCAGAGTGGAATAGCACTACTTTAATTGTAACAGCTGCAACAAAACCTGACTTATTATCCACAGAAAGTTTATACATTAATCTCTTTGCCGATCAGTGCTATAACAATGACGCGCCATGGACTCTACCCACCTCATGGAAATATTTTATTTTAAATCATTGTACATATCATCACAACTCATAACCTTGCAACGATTTAAATCTGGTTTTAATTGTAAATAAAAGTTCGTCTTTTATAATCTGCAATTATTTCCATATTTTTTGCATCGTGCTTCGACAACATTGAGTTTTGGTGTACGAAATCTTGGATCGTCCCAGTTCGGGAATCGCTACCACCTTTTCTGGTCGTTGCAGTATCCTGCAACGACCGGAAAAGGTGGTAGTCGCTTGGGGCAGTGTCCGGAAAATAGATTGGGTACGGCAGCAGCTCCCAGCCCAGGTCCCTGATCTTATAATAGGTCACCCGTGCTGTGTGAGATCTTGCTCTATCCTGCTGTAGGATGACGCCCTTGCGGTTCAGCAGTGCTGGTCGTTGAGCTGACGTCAGTACACAATGGTGGTGACTGACGAAACGGACAGCAGAACCTGACGTGAGTGTAAGCCGGCTTTGCGGATCAGCATGGGCTTCTGTTTTGGGCCCAACCACTGATTCTGGGCACTGGCATTGTCACACAGGGCCCATTTCTCGTCAGCTCTCACAATGCGGCCTAAAACAGTTCAACCCGGTCACGTGCAAGCAGGGAAACGCGTGCACTCATGCGATTTGCCTTCTGCTCAACTGGGAGTTGATGGGTTATCAAAAGACCCTCTTGTGCACCTCCCCAAACTGACGCAGATGCGTGATAATTCTGGTGTGGGTAATCCCAGCTATTCATCCAACTCTCACGTGGTCATACGTGGGTCAGTCTCCACTAAAGTCTTCAGCATGTCCGTATCCACTGTTGGGAATCTTCAGGCTTTGGGACATTCTGACAAGGTCAAAATTTGCTTCTCGAAACCGTTTGAACCAAAAACAGCCCTGACGATATGATATGGCATGGGGATACATATTGGTAATGTTCCTTACAGTACTTACGGGGGCATACCGCGACGAAACTCATACAGCATGCAATATCCAATGTGCTCCTTCTCCACTTCCAGGTTGGCTGGCGCTTACAATCTCCGCGTTCTGACAGCTAAGTGTCACTGACTGAAGGCTGCCTTTGAATGAGTGTTAGGGTTCATCTTCAGCGATAGATGGCGCAAAAATCACTCCTTCGCCGTGACTCTTACGTCTTGAAGGACTGTCCCAGAAGTCGACGTCAGCGAATCACTGCAGACCTCACGATATTCAGCATAGAAGCGGTCTCTCGGTGAAATGACGAAATACGCGCTGTTGCGTTTTAACCAAAGACGTTATCTGGGGATGGAGCATAGTAGGTAGGTGGAGTTTTTATAGCTCAAATTCAGGGGTTCTCTGAATTTGGCGTTCTTTTGTACACATTTTCTCTTCAAAAAATGAACGTACAGTAGGATTTAAGATGATTTATGAGAGACAAGATCCCAGTCTCAATTTTGTCCCCATTTAATCATTTCTATTTGGCTTAGAAAATTAAAAAAATCAGACAGAAATGAGAGATTTCGTTTCTTCCACACAGAAACACTGCAAAGCTAACTTATCGCGCCATCTAGCGTCCAAAATGGAATACTTTCGAGTCAGATAAATTGAATTTAAAAAACAATTCTAACAATTTTTTCGGAATAATAACTATGGCACATATTAGCTATAGGTCGTTTTTATTTGTGTTCAAAATTTCAAACACTAAAAAGTAATAGTCTTCGAGAAAACGTGTATAAAAGAATTTACATTGCAGATATAGAACAAGATTTCTCTTACACTCATTCAAACACAGCCTTAAGCCACCTACCTGCTGATGTGTGCTACGGAATCTCAGTGGCCACTGTTGGCCATGGCTAGGGCTTCTAGGAAATGCTGTAATAACCAAGAAAGTTTCCTTTCCAACCCAATCTTATGCGGGAAGTCTCACCATATCTTCCAGGGAGTGTTTCCACTCAGAAAAGATTATTGAACTGACCTGATCAGTGAGTCTAAATTATTTCATGGAAGCTGGAAACGATTTTGAGAGGGAAATTTTGACCTGTCAGACCGTCCAATGGTGGAAGTGCCCCACAATGCTGCCATTGCTAATTGTGTACAGCTGCACAGTACATACAGTACTGAGGGTATGATGAGTGAAAATGTTACCATAGGAAGTCAATTTATTCATGCTGAAGAATATTAAAACAGAGTTTCCCGTGTTTACATGATTTTAAAAAATTACCGTTAAAATATATATACATTAAATTAAAAGATGAGCACTGTGGACCCGTCATCAGATGGTGTGGTTGCTTTATGTCCTGGGAGGGTATACACTGAGGAGCAATTGAATTAGAGACAGCTGGCGTTATGTAAATGTGGCGCTGTGGGCGGCCCTGTAAACGGAAACGACATGACGTATGCAGCGATCCGACAATATAAGGAGTGATGCGAAGGGAATCAGTAAGAGTCGGGCGCAGTATGGGCAAAAACGAAGGATCTAAGCGTATTTGATCATGGGCAAATTGTCGTGGTCCTACGAATGGGTCACTCCATCTCGGAAGTCGTGCAGGCACTGGGATTTTCACGAGCCACTGTGTCTCGGGTGCACCGTGAGTATATCGAATCCGGTAAAACCATCCGTGCAAGTGAAAACTGCCGTGGACAACAGCGTGTGGATGAGAGGGGTCATCGTCGGATAGCTCGCATTGTAACAGCGGATAGACGGGCCACAGTGCAAGAAATCACTCGGCTATTTAACACTGGTGCACAGAAACGTGTAAGCAGCCACACCATCCAGGACCATCTCCTCGCTATGGGGTACAGAAGCCATCGTCCCACGAGGGTACCGCTGCTGACCGCACATCATAGGGTGCAAAGATTAGCATGGGCGCGGGAACATCGCCACTGGACCGTAGACATGTGGAAAAATGTTTCCTGGACTGATGAGTAGAGATTCACGTTGGTACATGCGGATGGCAGGATACCAGTACGGCGCAAACCACATGAAGCGATGGATCCCTCTTGCCAGCAGGATACTCTTCAAGCTGGTGGGGGTGGCTTTCTCTTCTGGGGACTGTTTACGTGGACTGAAATGGGACCCCTGGTACGTGTGACATCGTCCCTCACAGGTCAACGTTACCGGGATATCCTGGACGACCATTTGTTCCCGTTTATGCGTCTTCAACATCCCACTGGGGACCTCATCTTGCAACAAGACAATGCACCGTGCAATCGCTCCCGAATTGTATCCGAATGGTTGGATGAACACTCCAGCGACGTGACCTTGCTTCCTTGGCCAGCTAGGTCACCAGAAATCAATCCCATCGAGCACATCTGGGATGCCATCGAGACAGATGTTTGAGGCTCTTACCCCCTCTATCAAATCTTCGTGAACTGCGGAAGCTTGTTCAGGGGTAGTGGATCCGTATGGCTTCCCAACGCTTCCGGTGTCTTGTCGAGGCCATGCCGAGATGAATCGCCACCGTCATCAAGGCGAAAGGTGGTTCTGCACGTTACTAGACAGGATTCTCTCATTCAATTGCTCTTCAGTATATATATATATATAGTAAGTACATTGGTGAAACAGTATGTTTTGGCATGCTCATGTTAATTACATAATCATGTCGTTTCATTGGAGCTTGGGTTGTTGCCGGTATTGTCTCTTTCGCTGTAGTAGTTACGAAGTAGTTTCCATGGTAACGGTATAGTGATAGAGGTATCGTCGTTACAACATTCTGACCTATGTTTATGTATCAATAAGCTTTCTGTCAAAAGGATAGATGAACAGGTAGTCGGCGTATGTAACATTGTAACATCGTCCCAGATAGATTGGTGTTGACCCTTCAGGCATAGTCTTGATAGGGCAGTGAAGGTGGAACATGATTTAACATTGTATTTATGTTCAGAGACACGTGAATTAAGATTGCGACGGGTCGAACCTATTGTCGGTTACATCAGCATTCATAGCTTTTAGTGGGATTGCATACACACTAAATTTGGAATCAAAGGGAATCTGATCACTGTCATTTTTAATATGGGCGAGAATGTTGCACGTTTTTATGCCAAAATCGATATTAAATGGTCGACATGCGTTTTTAGGGTATTTGTGACAGCAGGGATGTATGGTAGTTTATCGACATATGAAGTGATTGGTCTCGTTCTTGGTAATGTTGAGTATGATGCATTAAAGACACGGCGCATTATGGAGTTACCTATGGGGTCATCCCTCTCAGCAGTTCTATCTGAGTTGTTGTTACAAGACCTGAAAAACGAAGTCCTCACGAACTTTCATGTGAAACCTATTTTATACCTGAGATACGTGGATGATGTGTTATTGTTTTGACAATCCACCCTTGAAAGCCTTACCGAGTTCACCACTTTGTTGTCTACAAAATACAGTTTAATAAAATTTTCTACGGAATTCGAGACCAAGTATGCATTACCCTATATGGACTTCTTGTTGGAAAGAAACCCCATTACGAACGAAGTAACTCACTCTGTATATAGAAAACCAACTGCAACAATATCTATGATTCCCTACAACTCCTTCCACCCACTCAGGCAAAAACTCTCAGCCCTTCACTTTATGTTTCACCGAGCAGTTACACATTCATCCTCAACCGATCAAAGAGACCTAGAAGTTGCAAAAATTATGGATAATGCAGCAATATATAATTATCCATCTACCACAGTTAACTCCATAATGCGCTGTGTCTTTAATGCATCCTACTCAACATTACCAAGAACGAGACCAACCATTTCATATGTCGGGAAACTACCATACATCCCTGCTGTCACAAATACTCTAAAAAACGCATTTCGACCATTTAATATCGATTTTGGTATAAAGGCGTGCAAGATTCTTGCCCATATTAAAAATTACAGGGATCAGATTCCCCTTGATTCCAAATTTGGTGAGTATGCAATCCCACTAAAAGCTATGAATGCTGATGTAACCGATCAGATATACAGTACATAGGTTCGACCCGTCGCAATCTTAATTTACGTGTCTCTGAACATAAATACAATGTTAAATCATGCTCCACCTCCACCGCCCTTTCAAGACTATGCCTGAAGGGTCAACACCAACTTATCTGGGACGATGTTACTATGTTACATACGCCGACTACCTGTTCATCTATCCTTTTGACAGAAAGCTTATTGATACATAAACATAGGGCAGAATGCGCTAACGACGATACCTCTATCACTATACCGTTACCATGGAAACTGCTTTGTAACTACTACAGCGAAAGAGACAATACCGGCAACAACCCAAGCTCCAATGAAACGACATGATTATGTAATGAACATGCGCATGCCAAAACATACTGTTTCGTCAATGTGCTTACTATATATATACAGGGTGCCCAGTAAAGTCCTTTCTCAACCCCGTAACTTTCGAACTCCGAATGCTATAAAGCCATAAAAATGGTGTCTAGGTATAGTAAAGTGGCTTGCGCTATTCGACGAGACCACTTACAGCGCTTCCTAGCGGCAAAGTCAGGAGTTAGCGTGCCGATCTCAAAAACTATACAAGATACGGGAAAATAGTCATGTACAAAGTTGTAGAGCAGCATCGATTTAGTACGAAAAGACACCTTGCGCACATGAATGCTAAGAATAGAACGGGTACAACGCTCGTTTGTTTGTTCGCGATGTCGAACACTGTTACGTCACGAAACGCGTCAGAAAGCAGCAATTATTTGTCACTAGGCACATTTCCCGTCGGTGCTCGATGTGCTCTCCGTCAGCCACAATACACATTTGGACTCTAGATTGGATCATACGTTGCACATTTTGCAGCATGTCAGGTGACACGCTGGAACAAGCATCAGTTATACGGAGTCGAAGAACCTGCAACGTTGTCGGAGGGGTGTGATACACGTGCTGCCCCACAGGAAGAAGTCCAATGGGGTGAGGCTCGGTGAGCGTGCAGGCCACTCAACGCCACCACCATAGCCGATGGTTTCTTGCTCGAATGTCTGTACTAGGTACCTTCGTACGTTTCCTGGCTGGTGCGGAGGGGCGCCGTCATGCTGGAACCAAACATTCCGCGGTTGAGTCGGGCTAGTGCTTTGCGGAAGGCGATATTATCTCCTTTCTGACGCGTTTCGTGAGGTAACAGTGTTCGACATCGTAAAGAAACAAACGAGCGTTGTACCCGTTCTATTCTTAGCATTCATGTGCGCAAGGTGTCTTTTCGTACTTAATCGATGCTGCTCTACAACTTTGTACTTGACTATTTTCCCGTATCTTGTATAGTTTTTGAGATCGGCACGCTAACTCCTGACTTTGCCGCTAGGAAGCGCTGTAAGTGGTCTCGTCGAATAGCGCATAGCCACTTTACTATACCTAGACACCGTTTGTATGGCTATAGCTGTCGGAGTTTGAAAGTTACTGGGCTGAGAAAGGACTTTACTGGGCACCCTGTATATACCCTCCCAGGGCCTAACGCAACCACACCATCTGATGACGGGTCCACAGTGGACTTGAAAGTGCTCATGTTTTAATTTTGTGTATATATATTTTTAACTGTAATTTTTTAAAATCGTGTAAAGACGGCAAACTGTGTTTTAATGGAGTGAAAATGTTGATCACAACACTCTCACTAAGCAATTCTCCGGAGGCTCATTCTATGTCAAATCAACCTATGTAGAAATAATTTTGGACCTTGATACACCAGATTTCAAGAATTTCGGTTGATAGTTTGTACCTACCGTGAATACGAAATATTCAAATTTTTATATTTCTTACGTCAGCGTTTCTTTTATTACTGATTTTGAAAAACTACAAAAATGGCAAATTTTCCACGGACACCGTTCACAAAAATATTAATAGGTCTGCAAGCAGTGATACCAGAGAGCTCATCTGTAGCTCATTTTAAAAAACTCTTTCTATGGGCTCTGTTTTGTAGCGGAGTAGAATCGAGCGAACAATTATTAATTAAAATTTTGAACATCTAGTGCGCGATTGCTGAAGAAAGTGTAGGCCAAACAATTACATGTAAATCAAATGTCCTGTATAATAAAGCCATGTAGGATGAAGTAATTAAAGTTATACAATTGAAAACATCCTATCCAGTGTTGTAGTGGTAAGGAGTGCAGGTTTTCCGGTAGTATTGCGATCTAGGCCTGGATTCCAGTACCGGATGAAGCATGGGTAGTGTGATAGTCGCACAGCATTGGCTTTCTCCCTTTCCTAGGGCTAGAGACCCTAAATTAGAGACGGGCGACTGCTTATCTGCAAACCTGCTCGATACAGAAAATCACACACGGTGAAGAAATGCTTGACATAGAAAATGAGATACTGTAAAGGAATGTACAAAATGAGACAAAATTTACCATACATGTAGACAATTTTGTGGGAAAGAATTGATTTAATTTCTGTGGGATCATACGAATGTGATGGGCAAGGAGATAGTATAATGTGGCCTGAGTCAGTAGGTCGTGTGACTGCTATACTGGGTTACACATTCGGCAACACAGCGCAAAATCGAGAAAAAAAACTGCCAGTATGGTGCCATGAGGTATTGTTGAATTACGTCCACAACTCACTGACATTGCGAGGTGGTCGTGCGGAAGCGTTCAGCATCCTTTAAATTGCATCGCACACGTCCTTCATCGGGAAGAAGTCTGGGGAGCACGCTGGCTAGGACAGCACCTACACACCTTATAGACACTGTCTGCTGATGTTCGCAGTGTATGTGGACGTGCGTTATCATGATGAAATTGGGAATCCGTAATACCACGGAGGTACACCAACAAAACGGGCTGCAGCACGTCATCGATGTATCGTTGTGCTGCTATTATACGCCTAATGCGAAACAGACGTGAACGGTCGTTGACTCTGATAGCTTCCCAAAGCATGACATCATACTGAAGAGACATATGACGGCCGAGTTTGTTACCGAGAGTATCCCGGTGACTACGCCTTTTCTAGATTCTCAATCGTCGGCGCTCAGACAGAAGCGAGATTCGTTGCTGATTACGATATGGTACCATTCGTCTCGCTACGTTTGTCTTGTATGACACCACTGCAACTTTAGAAGACGTTGTTCTGTGAAAAATGACAGTCGTCGTAATTTCTGATGAGAACGGAAATTTGCGTCAGCCAATTTGGGATTCACAGTCCATGTCGATATGAAGATGTCCATAGCAGCATGTACACCAAATCGCACATCGTCTGCTGTGGATTGCGTGGTGGCTACGTCTTGTCATTTCATGCGGCTATAGAGCCGTTCAGACGTCCGCCTACGTCTGCCAGTCCCGATACAGCGACGCATGTTATCTCTCTCCAACTACTGTTGACACTGCGGCAGACATTTTTTGAATTCCTATGTGTTTCTGCGGCAACGCGACAGAAGGGACCAACCGGCCGTACGTGGTCCTATGATGAAGCCTCTGGAAACGGCGTCTGTGTCATGGCTGGATTTCGGATGACGTCACTTAGGCATTTTCACTCCTTGCACGTGCTTTCGCCACCGAGATCACTCCGATGCAGTGCTCCACTCGGTCAGTTGAGGACGTTTGTAAGTCAAAAGTATACATAGCCCTGTGATGAAGCCTCTGGTAAATGTGCCAGGGTGATGGTAGGATTCGCGATGACGTCGCCCAGGCATTTTCACTCCTTACACGTACTTTCACCACCGAGATCACTCCTATTGAGGTATTCACACGACCAGGTATGGGCGACCAAGCTTAAGTACGCCAGGCTATTTTCCCTTTTCATCTCCAACATATGAATATCACGTGATAGGTTTGCAACTGCAAATACTTACATAACCCAACTGTCAACAAATGCTCATCACTTTGCGTGGCGCTCCTACAAATACGTCGTGGTGAGGTAGTTTCGATGTAGAGCAGTGTAAATATGGCCATCGACTGTATGATTAACCAGCCATGCTTTGGTATTATGCTTGGTAGTATTTTAGTTTACCTGTTTAACATACGTTAAATTATTTTACTGGGATTACTGTGAACATTTCTACTCGCAAAGTTTGTAAAACCTACGTACTTGTGCCACACCTATGCTGCTCGTTATTTCACCATGGTAAAAAAATTACTGCGTTAAATTCATAAGGATATAACAGATCTTAGTACATTTCATGCACAGTTTCAAGCTTTACCACCTCTTCACAAACACGAAAAGAGCCTACCGAAGTTTCATTTCAGTTTTTACCACCTCTTCACAAACACAAGAAGAACCTACCGAAGTTTCGTTTTAAACTTTACCACCTCTTCACAAACATACGAAGAACCTACCGAAGTTTCATTTCAGACTTTACCACCGCTTCACAAACACAAGAACCTACCGAAGCTTCATTCCAAGCTTAACCACCTCTTCACAAGCACAAGAAGAACGTACCAAAGTTTCATTTCAGACTTTACCACCTCTTCACAAACACACGCAAAGAACCTACCGGTTTCATTTCAGACTTTACCATTCTTGACAAACACAAGAAGAACCTACCGCCGTTTCATTTCAGACGTTACCACCTCTTCACAAACACACGAAGAACCTACCGAGATTGAATTTCAAACTTTGCCACCTCTTCACAAACACAAGAACCTGCCGAAGTTTCATTCCAGGCTTTACCTGTTCACAAGCACAAGAAGAACATACCGAAGTTTCATTTCAGACTTTACCTCTTCACAAGCACAAGAAGAACATACCGAAGTTTCATTTCAGACTTTATCACCTCTTCACAAAGATACAAAGAACCTACCGGTTTCATTTCAGACTTTACCACTCTTCACAAACACAAGAAGAACCTACCGATGTTTCATTTTAGACTTTACCACCTCTTCACAAACACACGAAAAACCTACAGAAGTTTCATTTCAGTTTTTACCACCTCTTCACAAACACACGAAGAACTTACCAAGATTTAATTTCAAATTTTTCCACCTCTTCACAAACACAAGAACCTACCAAAGTTTCATTCCAGGCTTAACCACCTCTTCACAAACACAAGAAGAACCTATCGAAGTTTCATTTCAGACTTTACCTCTTCGCAAGCACAAAAAGAACCTACCGAAGTTTCATTTCAGGCTTTACCACCTCTTCACAAACACACGAAGAACCTACCGAGATTTAATTTCAAACTTTACCACATCTTCACAAACACAAAAACCTACCGAAGTTTCATTTCAGACTTTACCACCACTTTACAAGCACAAGAAGAACCTACTGAAGTTTCATTTCAGATTTTACCACCTATTCACAAACACACTAAGAAAGTCCTAAAGTTTCATTTCAGACTTGAACCACCTCTTCGCAAACACACGAAGAACCTACCCAGATTTCATTTCAGACTTGGCCACCTCTTCACAAACACACGAAGAACTCGCGCAAAATTCAATATTGTTTTTTGGTAATGAATAAATAAAGAGAATATACTAAAAATGCAGCTGTGTTTTTAAAAATCCATCTGCAAAACGACAGATGATCCAGAAAGATGGCTATCACATTGGAAATCAATAATGCGCTTCAAAGATCGTTCTGGAAAATGTTCAGTGACGCCAACAATTTAAATCGAAATTTAAACAGAAACCAATATTGTATCTTCATTCTTTAAGTCTGTAGCCGCTTGAGTGACTTTCTTCACGGAGACAGTTGATTTTTATAAACCTCATATTTATGCCTGGATATTGTTACTCAGCGGTCGATGGATCTCATGGCTGCGGTGTATAAAAATGCCAGCAAATTACCGATCCATATTACTGAAGTATGAGGTTGACATACTTTGGCAAAGACCCAAATTTGCTTGTAAGGAACGAGTGGTTTGTCTAAGGAAATATGTTTATTTGTTTGGCAGAAAAATAACACAAGATTGCAGATGAAGCAGCTTTGCTTTGAAACATATTAGAAAAACACATTGTTGCGTAAGAAGAACACTTTCTTCAAAAGAAAAGACAATATGCTTAAGTTATTTACTTTTATAAAAGAGTCAAGCTCAAAAGTGCGTTTCACTTAAGGTTTAGTAACTAAATCATGTTTCTCTCAACGAAATGGAGAGTCGTAGCTTATCTTTTGAACTATTATTATTTGTTCTGCATTTTATTTTCTCATCGTTTGGTTTTACTTCTTCAGCCTGTTTCCCTTCAACTTCCTTTTTCTATTTTTCTTCTATACAGCGCTCCCTCAAAGCTTTTCTAGTTTTCTTTTTTTATATTTGATACTTTTTGTTTATCTTGGATCTACCCACAACTTTTAGCTTTCTATTCAATTTTTTCTCTCTTTGCTCTTAATATCAGAATCCCTTACTCAAACTTTTTCAGTTTTTAGGCTTCAAGTTACCCGTTCTTTATGTCATTTTGCGCAGAGTAAGTATATAAATATGCTACTCTCGAATTTTTCCTTTTAAGCTTCATCCTTTTTAGCGGTCAAAGGAAGATATCAAGAGCTTTCCACTCTAAGCATATTCTGAAGAAGGTGGAGTGGAGGTGTTTTCAAAGCTGATTTGCTACAATTTTTCTGTTGGTTAAAGTCTGTTACAATGGATCAAAATTCAGAAGTTTGAATGTTTGCTTGGCGTTCATGGGAAGCATATACGTCATTGCACGATATCACGAATTACATTGAGGTTGTGACTGATATTACTTTAGATAAAAAAAAGTTAATGAATTGTAGGAAGAATCAGCATGGGAGCGTCACAGAAAGTTAGGGATATCGCAGTTTCGAAGGGAAAACGTGGTATACTACTAGAGATCGGTTATCAGCAAGGGTAGCTACGTTATATGTAAATTAGTATAATGACAGCACAGTACGTGGAGCGCGGGAATCCGATAAATGGGCCCTGCGAGAAGTGAAAAACGGATTGCTTCACCTCTTTGTCCAGAGGTTTGCTGAATGTATTGACTTCAGAATGGGATTAACCTGAAATAATGCCCAGATGATGTTTAAGCATTGACAACAGAAATTGGGCTATTCGTATGTTGCAGTCATATGTACGGCAGATCGATGTGGCTGCCGCTTTAGAATTTTCGCACACAAAGAAAAAATGTTTGTTTGAAACAATAAAACAGAGTTGTTAAGCTGTTTTGTCGATTTATTTTGTTGCTTTAGCCAAACTCCATCGGAATTGTTTTGTTAGCAGCACAAAATTATTTCGTTGGCTATATTTTGCTAATTCAACGATATGGAGGTGGCATCGACCTTACGTCACAGCGCAAGTGATTACTAGCTATTCCATGCGGGCACTACCAGACTACCACTGACCAGAGGTATCTGGTTTTGCGCTTAAGATTTCGTTTTGAATTATGGCTGACTGCGAAGTGAGTGCATTGTTAGAAGACTGGGAGCTGTCAACTCTGATGCAGACATTCAGAGGTAAGAATTTCTAATATATCTTAAAAACTCTCGCGTGTTTTTATGCTAGCGTTTATTATGTGTTATTTTGGTTGGATTCATTGAATTTCAGTGATCATTTGGCCTCACTTTGTAGAGTCATAATTACGCGATAGAATCCGCATCTTATTAGATGCACAGGGACACATATTAAATTTAAACCCAGTTTTCTGATAAAGCAATAATACATTTCTTATGATGGCTTGCAGTTCCTGATCGCAAATAAAAATTTTCACATGAGGTAATGATAAGAGTTGTAATTTTTGTATAGAGCTTGATTTCATGTATAGGCTATATATACAGGGTGTTTCAAAATTCGAGCGGCAACCAAAGATTGCATGGTGATGTACCCTGCAACATATAGAACGTTAAGAAAAATATTGCGATTTTTTTTTTTGTCTAACCAAAAATGTCGCTAATTTGTTTCATCAAAAAACTAAGGAAAACATTTAAAACGAAATCGGATTTAGAAACATGTTACACATGCACCAAAATAGTGTCAATACATCGTTATGTCAAGTATAAATCGTCCGTGAGCATTCCGGAAGGTAATAAACTGACCTTAAAATGCTGATTTCGCAGATAAGAATTTACTCGCAAGAACAGGTGTAGCCGAGTGGTTAGCACGCCTAGCGCCTAAACTAAAGGTCTCAGGTTCGAATCCGCTCAGTGATAGTTTCTTTGTTGGCTCTGGAAGAATTTCCTCGTGACGTAACACCGTCTAAATTCATTTCAACACCGCTAGAAAATAAAAATGGCGGACAACCAGCGTCGAAGGGAACCACCTGCACCGACAAAGTGTTGCCATTGGAAAACAGTTTAGGGAAAAAGTGACCCAGCTACATACTTCTAAATTTTGTTGGAGCAAGAAATTACTGTGTCACGATAACAATATGTTTGGTTGCAGCAACAATACGTTTTATCACGATAACAATACATATTGTTGGATCAAAGAAATTCCCAAAAATCAACCTAGGCGTTTTGTTAAATGAACAAAACGTTTTGTCATGATAACAATAAATTTTGTAGAATCAACAATTTTCAGCAAAATACATTTGTAAATTCTTGACTGCATATCGACAAAATGTTTTGGTTGATTCAACAATTTTTTTGCTGAATTAACAAAACGTTTTTCTCAGTGCAAAGTGTGATAAGTCGGCTACACACAACCTTTCTATGGCATGGAAATGTTGCAGTTCAACCAAAGAGTGGTAACCCGAGGATAACCACCATAAGGTAAGATCGCTACCTGACAGTAGATTCTCCGAGAAAGCCTAGTTCACCATCAGCCAACTCTGAAAATCACTTCCAGTTGCTTCTGGTGTCACAGTATGTAGTCAAACGGAACGAAACCATCTTAAAGAGTACGGACTCAAAGAGGCGGTCGCTGAGATATATAACACTGACATCAACTAGTCGTTGTCAAAGACGCATTTAGGTCCGACAGTACATGTCATGAAATACAGAGTGTCATCATGTACTTTTCAAAGACGATTCCCATTTCGCTCTTTACCCTGATACTCGACGAGGGTACTTGTGAAGGAGATACGGCACACGAATGCAACCTCATTATGTGCGGTCCGTCTATTCTTACCAGCTGCAGTCAGTTCTGGTCTGGGCTGGAGTGTGTTTTAATGGCCGTACTTCCTTGCTAGTTGTCAAGGCAACACGAATGCCTAAGTGTACCGAGATTATATCATTGTGCCCATTGTGACACTGTTTCATGCTGCTATTGGACATGCACACCGTTTTCACAAAGACAATATAACCAGTCACCGTGCATAGAGCATGATTCAGGAGCTGGAAATTTATGGGCTTAAATCGCTATAGCTGGCTCCGAGGTCACCTGACTTGAAGAACATTTGGGACGCTCTACAGCAACGTCTGGATAACTGCGTTCCATACACCAGTACACTAGTAAACTTCCGTAACGTGTTGCCTGTAATAAGGGACGAGCTGCTCCAAACACTCGTCAAGAATATCATTGCAAGTATACTTCGTAGGTGCCAAGACGTTCTTCGACACAAAGGTGGTGCTGCCGGGTACTGAAATCCAGAGGTATTGACATTCTCCAAATTTACCATTTTGTCTATATTGCAGTTGTTGCTACTTTGTTGTATGCAGAAATTGCACAGTAGATTACTTTTGCAAAGGAACTCTACAGGATTTGTGTTACGTAGTCTAGCTGATTTTATTTCTGTGCGTGTTACTTGAATCAGATACACACATCCTTCATTTCATGCAGTATCCCTAGATATTTGTGACCACTGCATAAGCGATAGATGAAATTTCCGGCAGATACACATAGCAGCCGTATTACATCGTTAGCACGTCTTTTGTTAAAAAAGATCGTGGTTATGTTATCGGTCTGTCCGTCCGTCCACCTGTAGACACCATATCTCTGCAACTATTAGTCCGATTTGAAAAATTCTTTTTGCATTGGAAAGCTTGAAAGGTGCGAATGATCCTCTATTTCCTTTTTTTTTATACAATTCACAATTTCGCCGCTAGAGGGCGTAAATGCGGATGATGTCGATTTCAAAATACATTTTATTCCATATATTTGCTTCTAAACATCCGATTGAAAACATTATTTTACCTTTCGATTCCCATTATGTCGAAGACTATTTTAGGTATAGTCAATTTTTTAAGTTACGCCCAGATTTTCCGCTAGAGGGCGAACAAGTAAATTGCGTTATCCCCGTTATTACTCCTTTTGAAAATCCGATTTCAAAAAAATTTTCTTCAGCGGATACAGCTCCTGATGGAAAATGTTTTGCATATAATTTCTAATTTTTGGTGAGCAATGGTTTGACCATCAGGCGGCGTAAGTCTTAATTTCTGCTTCTGATGTATTTGCCACAAAATCTGAGCTTCTAAAAACTTTATTCAAAAAATTGTTTCGTGGCCCGCTACCACTTACGTCGATGAACCATTCCGGATAATTTTCTTCTTAAAATATTGCATGGTTTTTCCACCAGGGGGCGTAGATGTATATCTTATTTTTTCTCAATATCTCTGCTTCTAACGGTCAGATTTGAAAAATTTCTTCTTTAATGGATAAAGTTTCCAGTGCAACATGTTTTTCATATAGTTTCAAAATTTGCAAGTAATTCATAGACATTCCGCTAGAGGACATTATTGGAAATTGCGTTTTCCTGCTTCTAGTACTCCGATTTCAAAAATTCTTTCTCCACCGGATACAGCTCCTGATGGGAAATCTTTTGCATATAATTCATAATTTTTGGTAAGGAATGGTTTGGCCACCAGGGGACGTTGGTGTATATCTTATTTTTGTCAATATCTCTACTTCTAGTCCGATTTGAAAAATTACTTCTTTATTGAATAGCGTTTAAGGTGCGAAATGTTCTTCATTTAATTTCAAAATTTTCAAGTAGCTCCTAGACTTCCCGCTAGGGGACGTTAAGGTAAATTGATTTTTCCCCTATATTTCGGCTTCTAAAACTCCGATTTGAAAAAATTCTTCCTGTATCGCATACCGTTCCTGATGAGAAATGTTTTTTTTGTAATTTATAATATTTGGTAAAGAATGGTTTGGCCACCAGGGGGCATAAGTGTTAATATCAGCTTCTGATCTATTTGCAGCAAAATCTGAGCTACTGGAAACTGGACTGAAAAAATGAAAAAATTCTTTCCTGGACCGATAGTACTCACATCGAAAATACTTTCTTCTTAAAATAATGCATGGTTTTCCCGCCAGTGGGCGTGGATGCCTATCTTATATTTGTCGATATTTCTGCTTCTAAGAGTCCGATTCGAAAAAAAGAAATTCTTTGTTGGAGAGCGTTTCCGCTGCGAAATGTTTCTCATATAATTTCAAAATTTTCCTTAAAGCATAAATCTGCCACCAGAGGGCGTAAGTTCACGTTTTCGTTTACCGCAATATCTGCGGGATTAAAAAGCCGATTGAAAAAAATCTTTCTTCGGTCAGATACTGCTGTTTTTCATACCGGTTCCATTGACTTTGAATAATTTTGATAAATTTAATTAGCGTCAGAACGGATTCAAAAGACATGCTCATTACACCCGAAAATTCGGTGTCATCTTTCTTGTTCATATTATACCGCAGAGCCCTTTTTATTCATTTACTCGTGCCAGAAACTGCTCCTTTCGCATTTTTCTATGCCTGGTGATGTTAAAAAGGTTTGTTCGTCCACTTTTCTTGCAATCCATTTTTAAGTTATACGCCTTGGGCACCAAAATCGTTTCAGCTACAATCCTTAGTTTTTTGAGATGATTTAGTTCAAAATTTCCTCTTCACTTTGGATCTTAAGTTTTGTTTTCCACAACCCGGAAATGTTTGAGATGTTTTTCAGTATGTATATTAGGCTTTTCAAGTACCCGCCATGTGCGTTGAGTCTTAGCTGGCCACACTACAGACTCAGCACAGGGAAACGTTTGCTACTGACATAATCTGTGAAGAGCATTTGGAAGAAGAGCAGTCAAGCAATAAAAGACCGTTTCTGGTAAATTAGAGATGGAGACTTCCCGGAATTCCGGGAAAGTCAATTATTTGTCAAACTGTGCATGACGAAGCCGAAGAAATCGAACTTAATGACTGTAAGGGCTGACGGAAATTAAATAATTATTTAATTTATTCCAGCGTGAAGCTGTGCATAGTGAAAATCGGTCTCGTACATTTCGTCGACAACTCATTTCGTCGACAGGTACATTTCGTCGACACTATACATACAGTATATGCAAACAGTCGAATCTTCAAAATTTTCGTAAAATCTACAGTTTTAAATTTAGAATCACCAAATTTGGTATACTATCTCATGGTACTTTAACTTAGACCGTACACGGTTTTTGGAAGGGGTCGGGGCCTGGGGTCAAGGGGGCCCCATACAACATTTTCGTAAAATCTACAGTTTTCAATTTATAACCACCAAATTTTTTATACTATCTCATTGTACTCTAACTTAGACCGTACACGGTTTTTGGAAGGGGTCAGGACCCGGAGGCAAGGGGGCCCCATGCAACATTTTCGTAAAATCTACAGTTTTCAATTTAGAACCACCAAATTTGGTATACTATCTCATTGTACTCTTACACCAATTTAGACCATAGACGGAAGGAGTCGGGGCCCGGGGTGAAGGGGCCCCATACAACATTTTCGTAAAATCTACAGTTTTAAATTCAGAACAACCAAATTTAGTATACTATCTCATGGTACTCTAACTTAGCTCGCAGATAGGGTATTGGAGTGCAGAATTGTTGCAGTTCTTACGTAAAAAATGGAAATTTTTAAGAAAATTTTGTATGAGGCTCCCTTTACCCCGGTCCCCGACCCCTTCCAAAAACCGTGTACGGTCTAAGTTAGAGTACCATGAGATAGTATACCAAATTTGTTTGTTCTAAATTGAAAACTGTAGATTGTACGAAAATTTTTATGGGGCCCCCTTGATCCCGGGCCCCTACCCCTTCCGTCTATGGTCTAAGTTGGTGTAAGGGTATAATGAGATAGTATACCAAATTTGGTGGTTCTAAATTAAAAACTGTAGATTTCACGAAAATGTTTTAATGGGGCCCCTTGATCCCGGGCCCTGACCCCTTCCAAAAACCATGTACGGTGTAAGTTAGAGTACCACGAGAGAGTATACCAAATTTGGTGGTTCTAAATTGAAAACTGTAGATTTTACAAAAAAATTTGCATAGGGCCCCCTTTACCCGGGGTCCGACCTGTTCCAAAAACCGTCTACGATTTAGGTTATAGTACCATGAGGTGTATACCAAATTTGGTGGTTCTGAACTTGTTTTCGGTTTTTTTAGGAATCGATTGTTTGCATGTACGGTATAGTGTCGACGAATTGAGTGTCGACGAAATGTACCTGTCGACGAAGTGAACCAGACCCGTGCAAATAATTCAAAGATATCAAACAATAGTTGCGATGAACATTTCATATTTGTGACTCGTATTTGATGTCTATTCCTGGTAAAGCACGAAGGGAAATTCCTTTGTAAGAAAAAGGAGGAGCCTAAGCCTTCTAAATAAGTTCAAGCTTGGCGTCGGAAAATCTCCAGGCGAATCGTGCAAACGAATAATGGAGGAAGAATCCTTTTAGTACGGCAACGATGAAAACGGGTCACTGGTCAGCGGGTGAACAATTTCCTGCTGGTTAAACGGGTCGAGTCAAGGTGTTCCTGACCCGATTTCGCCCCGGTTTTATTTCCGTTTTATTTTTGAAAAGAAAAGAAAAATGCGTACTGTGGGACTCTGTGCTCGATACTGGTGCCAGCAGATTGAAAAATGATTTGTCATACACAAATATTGCCGTGTCTTTCTTAAAGCAATGAAGATTTCCACCGACCGACAATACGACTCAGACGCTAGACTCACCGATACCATATCGTAAAACGATACTTCCTCTGTGTTTGTTTTCAGTATGGTTATCCGGAGCATATATACAGGAAAACGGCTACCATCTGCTTCTGTGGTGATTCACTCTCTGACACGCTGCGTACCACATTGTAAGACTTAGAATTACTTTTCACGTTGCATCATAGGTTTTCGTTTGACGTTCTAACATCCCGTTCCATTGGATGTCGTGTAGGAATTAATGTCTTATTTGTTAATATGGGTAACATTAAGGGGATTGAAAAAGGCGCCGAGGCTAATAAATACGTGCTTATTGAAAACAAAAAGAGGAAGAGTGAATGCTGGAAGTAATTTCGTCTCATTAAGAAACCAGAATATGTTTCACACCAACACCAATTTTCACAAGCTTTTGATGAATTGAAAGTTTGTAAAATGTGACTATTGATTGCATTAGTGTTCCTTCCTACCGAGGGGCAATAATGAAATCAACATCCGCGTTTTGGAAACTTTCAACTCATCAGAAGCTGGTGAAAATTCGTGTTGCAGTGAAACATATTTTGAAGCTTAATGTGTTATCAAGAAAACCGCAAAAACTGAAACTAAGCACACAACAAGTTATTTAATTCAAATATGTTGACTGTATCACCACCAAAATTAAGTGGGACAGCCTTAACATTACTGTGTAGGGACTTTTTGACTCTCGCAGATGTGTTTGAAACATGTTAGGTTATGCGAAGAACGATAGTTTTAACCCAATGTGTAAGTTAGGAAATTATACGTTCCATTTGTATAATTTCTATATAACCTACGATACCCACTGCGGAGAGATTTTTTGAACCCCCTGTGTGTGTATATACACTATATTAACAAAAGTCACCGGACGCCCGTTCAAAAGCAAATGAACGGATCCGCTGCGTTTTTAAGATACGTGGTACAGCTGCAAACGGTATGAAACAAACTATAACGAAGTAAATTTCTCCGTCATTTTTATCCGCACCAGGACTCGAACCCGGATCCCCTCATTCCGGAATACGTCACTCTACCAATTGAGCTACGCGGACGTTTGTTTTGACTACTATCTGCCTTTATGTCGTGTGCGTCCTGCTGGCAGGTACGTCAAATCCCCCCCCCGAAAGAGGGCCGGGGGCATGGCCCACGGGTCAGCCGTGACCATGAATCGTTGCAGGCAGCCATCCGCTGTAGAACGTACACTTGAGAACTCCCAGTCAATCTGGTGTGTGGAATGCAACACCACACATTTTTATTTTTCGAAGCGCTGGAGAAGGGATTCTCTTATTTTTCCTCTCTCGCGGTGTGGAAAGCACATCACACCAATGCGAGATTTTGAACGGCCGAGTCATCCGGAAAGTTCGGGCGCCATTATAACGAAGTAAATTTCTCCGTCATTTTTATCCGCGCCAGGACTCGAACCCGGATCCCCTCATTCCGGAATAAGTCACTCTACCAATTGAGCTACGCGGACGTTTGTTTTGACTACTATCTGCCTTTATGTCGTGTGCGTCCTGCTGGCAGGTACGTCAAATCCCCCCCCCCGAAAGAGGGCCGGGGGCATGGCCCACGGGTCAGCCGTGACCATGAATCGTTGCAGGCAGCCATCCGCTGTAGAACGTACACTTGAGAACTCCCAGTCAATCTGGTGTGTGGAATGCAACACCACACATTTTTATTTTTCGAAGCGCTGGAGAAGGGATTCTCTTATTTTTCCTCTCTCGCGGTGTGGAAAGCACATCACACCAATGCGAGATTTTGAACGGCCGAGTCATCCGGAAAATTCGGGCGCCATTATAACGAAGTAAATTTCTCCGTCATTTTTATCCGCGCCAGGACTCGAACCCGGATCCCCTCATTCCGGAATAAGTCACTCTACCAATTGAGCAACGCGGACGTTTGTTTTGACTACTATCTTCCTTTATGTCGTGTGCGTCCTGCTGGCAGGTACGTCCCAAAACCTGCAGGTGACCGTGATCATATCACACTGTGAGGTTGAGTAAAAATGTCGCGGCGGGAGAGAAATGACTTTGAGAAAGGAAGATTAGTGGGTTGTCCATAAGAGAAACCGAGAGGCGTTTAAACATACCCAAGTCAGCTGTTTTGGATGTACTGAATAAGTGCAAGACATATGGCGTGCCTGAAGCAGCAAAGCGTACTGGCAGACCAAAGAAAATCAGTGATGGAGGACGTCGAAGACTCAGGAGAGTCGTTACAGCTAATCGATAGAGTACTGCACAAGACCTCAGTGAACAGGTGAGTAAAAATGCTGGAAACTCGGTATGTACATAGGCAGAGAACTTCATCCCATTGGCTACCGTGGTCGTGCGGCTGCTCATAAGCCTTTCATCTCCACTCAGAATGCTACTCATCGTTTAGCATGGATAAAAGAACATTTATTGTGGACCGTAGATCAATGGAAACGGGTCCTATGGACTGATGAATGCAGATACACGATCCACCAGTCTGATGGCCGTGTGTGGGTATGGCGGAAGCCGGGGGAACGCTATTTACCACAGTGTCCTGTTTTGCGGAAAAATTCCGAGGGAGAGTGTAGCCTACGGGCGTATGTTAGAAGGCTCCTGAGATTAGAGAAGCCAGATCAATACAGATCAAGCCAGGGAATGGCCGAAGCGACTACGTACGGAACAAGACATTTGATGGGATCGTGATTTCTGCGACTTTCGAAACAGCTAGACTGGTGATCAATACGAGTCCCTAATAAATAATCTGGAAATTTTTGAAAAGTCATCTTAACTCATTTATGCTTGCTTGATTCAAGAACGAAACAAACGTTTTTCAGCCGCCTTGATTACCACCAGTGGCGTATCTTGGGTCCGAGACCTGGGTTATCACACCAGCTCCCCCCCCCCTCACCCGTACTGTTTTTTTTTAAATTGCGAAGTTTATTTTTAATTGTTAAGTAATAGAAGAAACCATTTTTTTCGAAATTTTAGGTACATGCTATTGCTAAGATGATACCAAATAATTATGAGGATTAGGATTTGAACACTTATTTGTACATGAACTCCAATCTTCTTTCCTTTTGTGTGAACTTGAGTGTAACGTTTCAAAAAAAAAATGTTTCTTCCGAGTCCTTTTTCATATTAAAAAATAATGTTTTTCTCCCTTAACAAACCAGCCAAGTTGCTCGAATGTGCATGTCCTTGTGTGGCTCTAAGATATATCTTGATTCTTTTGAATACGGAAAAACTTCTTTCGGCAGTTGCAGTTGTTGATGAACAGTTTAATACTGTATTAGATCTGCTAATTTGTTGCTTACCTAGTATAGCAAAAAGCGCACCAGAAAAGGAAACATTCATTCATATCTACCTACGGACCATGATCTTACGTATATGAAGGTCAACCCGATGGCCGAGTGGGGTGAGGTGCTAGCTTCTGAGAAAATATTTAAGATACATCTGGGTTAGAGTCTTGAATGAGGTATGGGTGGCACCTATGTTTGATTGTTTTGGTGCTGCCTCCTCCGTTGAACTAGTGTCTACAAATTAGGGACCGGGAGTCTCGTTATAGCTCCAAGGTTTGCTCATCGTGGTCGCTAAACCCCAAAATAGCCATCCCTGGGGCGCAGTGGCTTAAGCGCTGGCCAATAGCCACCCCGGTAGCACAGTGGCTTAGGCGCTGACCGGGAAGCTCTTTATAGATTCCCGGTCAGCGCCTAATGGTTGCTCATGGTGGTCGCTAAACCCCTAATAGCCACCCCAGTGGCGCAGTGGTTTAAGCTCTGGCCGGGAAGCTCCTTATAGCTCTAAGGGTTGCTTATGGTAGTCGCTAAACGACACAATAGCCACCGCGGTGGCGCAGTTGCTTAAGCGCTGGCCGGAAAACTCCTTATAGCTTTAAGGGTTAGTCGTGGGGGTCGCTAACGCCACAATAGCTACTCCGGTGGCGCAATGGCTTAAGTGCTGGCCTCTTACCACTCGTCAAAGATGGGTCCGGGACCGAGTCCTGGATAAGGCATGGGTAGTGCACCTGTCTTATGGCACTGTCTCTCTCCCTTCACTAAAAACAATGGCTCCTAATTACGGACTGGTGGCTGCTTTATAGTCCAACGAGCTTTTCATGGTGGTCATTAAACCTTTAACGACCACGATCCTTAAATGTTTTGTCGCTCAGAATACCATAACGTCCGAAAATGTCGGCTGCTCGTTTACGATTTTCATTTCCTCTCCCTTCTGCAATGACAAAAGAAGGATTAGTGCAGGGTCACCACTTGAAACTTCCGATCTCTAGGCTTGACATATACTAACCTTCGGACATTTCCTTGGGCAATCAGTGCATTCTTCTGCTGAAAGCCTTAAGCAGATAGGAGGAATTTTCTATTAAATCATCTTAAAAACGGCAATTTACTGTCAATACAAGAAAGGAATTGCGGAAAGTTTTCTGAAAATTCTGAATTTTCCGTCAACACATCTTTAAAATGGTATATTACCGTCAATATAAAAAAGGAATTTCGGAAAGGTTTCTGAAAATTCAGAGTTTTCCTGACGTACGAGAAAGCGGTGAAATTCCGTTTCTTTTTTCGTCATTTCACAAAGGTTGTATCACAAATATAAGCTCCGTTAATTTACGAAAGGAATCACGGAAAATGTCTCGTGAATTTCAGAATTTTTCTTACAATACAAATTTGTAAGATGTGAATACGTTTATTGATGTAAAAATGACATGGGTGTTAAGTTAGATACTATCCGAAAACTTGAAATTTCGTCGTCCTGGAGCAGGAATCGAACCCGTGTCTTCCGGATAGCGCCCGAGTATGCTAACCACTACACCACCCAGAACGACAAAATTCTCAGTTTCCGATTAATTTGAATATACCCATCACAGGAAACACCAATAAACGGATTCACATCTTCCAAACTTTTATCGTACACTGGTGTAACCCCGTATTTCATTCATTGATATTTTTTTCAGTGTGACAAATGACTTGGTACTTTTGTGCTACTGCGTTTCAAAAGCTGGCAACTCTTTGGGTGGAGAGAAAAATAAATTTGGTGTAGAAAAGAAGTAGATTTGTCAAAGCAATGCAAAAACTCAAAATTCGGACTGCCAACAAAAGAAGTAGGGGATTTCACCCCAACGAAGTTATTATAACAACTTGCTTTACATTTCTTGCAATTTTTGCTTTCTCATAACGCACAAAAAATTACAGGTCTCGTCAAACTGACAGTATTTTCTTTTCAGACATGCAAAGGGAAGCTTTTCTGCTTGGAGATTCTAGTTCATGCATGTAGATGAAATGATTTTATGCGCTGCACATGTTAAAGCCGCGTGTCACAAATAAAAGAGCGCCTTCCTGGAAAATCTAAAATATGCATTTCTCGAAATACTTTTTTGTTTTCCACAGAAACGGCACTAGAAACACAACGAAATGAAAGACAAATATATAGTCTGTTAAGGTAAACAAAGGAAATGTGAAAAAGAAATTCGCTGAAGACAGATAGAATGAGAAGTAGAAAACAAATAGATGTCGTAGGAAAGGAAAAAGGAAAATATGATGACAGAAAGGAAATATTTTCTGTAACTGAAAATATGTCAGTTTGAAAACGCTGGTTGTTTACGCATGGGTAAGAATTGGTAACAAATACAAGACAATGTTATGGTGCTTTTCAGGAAAAAGAACAGAAATATATAAAAAATCTTTGAATGCTGGTGTTAGCGGAATGTCAACGGTGAAAATAAAACAAATAAGTATTTCGCATAAAATGCAAAGCGAAAGGCTTGCAAAAGTTTTCTTCTTAACTGGGGCATTCGAAATCCCTTAAATTGAGTATTTGCTATCAACACCAAAGAAGCAGAAGATGGAGGCCGTCTTAATAGGTTTACTATGCATTCTCTCCTTATTTTTACGCTTTCCAACCGTAGGTTGAAGAAGCGTATATGCTCCAGCTTTGTCCGCCTGTCCGCACAATAACTCGCGTAAAAATGGTTCGATTTCCGATGAAATTTTAGTATGTGGTAGGAGACCACCTGGGGACGAACCTTATTTAAAATGGGTGAAGTGGGATCAAAGGTCAGTACATAGGAGAGGGATGCATTCCATTGTCCTTATGCGTCATAACTTGCGTAAATATGGTTCGATTTCGATGAAATCTTAGTATGTCGTAGGGGACCACTTAGGAATGAAACCTATTTAAAACGGATGAAGTGGGGTTAAAGGTTAGGACATAGGAGCAGGATGCATTACATTAACCTTATGCGTCATAAGTTGCGTAAAAATGGTTCGATTTCGATGACATTTTAGTATGTGGTAGGGGACCACTTGAGAACAAACCCTATTGAAACTGGGTGATATGGGATCAAAGGTCAGGACATAGGATCGGGATCCATACCATCGCCCTTATGCGTTATAAATTACGTAAAAATGCTTCGATTCAGACAAAACTTTAACATGTTGTTCCGGAATAATACTCTACTGGTTCTGTTGAATATCATCTAAATGGGGTCAAAGGTCAGATCATAGGAGCGAGATTTATTCTTTATTCTACAGCCATTATTCTGATAACTTGAGTGATGATTTCTGGTATGTTGGAAAGCGTATCATAATCAATGCATTGCATGATTAAACTAACTTGTTCTTAAAGAAGGAGATCAGTATGGTGAAATAACTTAGCGTCAATGAAACTACGTACTGCTAATATCGCAACAGCAGCTTTATAATTTGTACAACTGCAAACAAATACACTGCACTGAGATTAACAGTGGCGTCCGTGAAAGTTATGCGCAAACATGCGGGGAAAAAACATACTTCATTTGTACGGAAATTCCATCCTGTTTTCTTTTCATTTTCCAGTTACGGATAAACTTGGTCCGTCTTAAAATGCATGATTCTGCATCAAAATCATGAGTGGAACTTTTTCAGATTAAAAAGTTTAGGTAATCTGTTTTGCCTTTGTGTATACCGCTTTAACAGATATACCGATGAGCCATTAACATTATGACCACCCTCAGCCTAGAGAAATGAGCGCGCCTGGAGACCGAACGATGGCGCAGGTGAAGTTCACAGAGCAGTATATATAACCAGAGACAGGCTTTCGGTTAGTACAGTTAATCGGCGGCTTTCGGTTAAAAGCTGCCGATTTATCGGAGTTTGATAAAGTGCAAATTGTGGTTGCACGGCGCCTCGGAACTACGATCTCGGATACGGCGTGGCTTGTGTGTTGTTCACATGCCACTGTAGTGAGTACGTATCAAAAATGGTGCACAGATGGCAAAACGACGAACCGTTGTCCAGCCGTGTGTCGTCCGCAGCTCGTTGATGCCAGCGGGGAGCGGAGACTCGCGCATTGTTCACAGTGACCGCAGAGCTACAGTGCGACAAATCATCCGCAGCTACAACTGTGGTGATCAAGGCAATGTTTCATCGCACACAGTTCATCGCAGCCTTCTGCGCATCGACCTGCGTAGCCGAAGACCCAGCCAGGTCCTTATGCTCACTGCACCTCACCGCCAACAACGCACGAAATGGGCCCAAGATCATCGAGATTGGACCGTGGATGATTGGAAGAAAGTTGCCTGGTCTGATCAATCATGATTGCTGGTGCATCACGTAGACGGCAGAACGCGTACACACCGATTACTAACGGAGGCTATGGCACGTGGATGCACTGTTGGGCGGAAGCAGGCAGGCAGTAGTGTTATGCTGTGGGCGATGTTTTCTTGGGACACTTTAGGCCCCATTATCAAAACAGCACAATCCCTGACAGCTGTCAGGTATCTGAACATCGTTGCCGACTAAGTTTATCCATTCATGGCAACTGTGCTTCCTGCTGGTGATGGCCATTACCATCAGGATAATGCGAAATGCCACACTGCTAGAATCGTCAAGGAGTGATTTGAGGAACGTGCTGGTGACTTTCTGTTAATGCCCTTTCCTCCAAATTTACCTGACATGAACCCAATCCAACATTTGTAGTTGGACATAGAAAAGTGAGTTCGCGCTAGATCACCACCAGCCCGAAATGTACGGGAACTGGAGGACCTGCTGTTGACGTTATGGTACCAGATACCCCAGGATACCTATCGCAACCTCATCGAATCGATGCCTCGACGAGTGCCGCTGTTTTGCTGGCTAAATGGGGTGCTACAGCTTTTTAGGTAGGTGGTCATAATGTAATGTCTCATCGGTGTATATTATTATTCGCTCAATTTATTGGCACAACGTGTAATTCCCACAAAATATTTTTCGAAACTAAGTTCGTGCAAGGTCAGGTGATGCGTAACATCACAGGCTCTCCTTGACAAATGTCAACCCCGCCTTCTCGTAATGCATCCTGTTCCCACTAAAGGGGCTCTGACGACCGCCAATAGCGGTATAACTATACCATCGGGATCAGAGGAAATGCTATTCCACACTCACCAACCCGCTTGGCCAGCGTAGTGAGTTATGGCCAAACACCTCCAAAATGACTCCACAACTTAAATCTTTTCCCTCAGTCTCCGGCAGCTCGAATGTACTTGGCCAAGGCAGCGGCCAGTGCGACATGAAGGCAGAGGGTGCTAAGAGTCCCCGGATGACCGGACTAGGCTGCTATCTGATGCTGACCTTGGCTACGTATAATGGACGTTCCCTATTTTCTGATTCAAGGCTTCTTGGATTGGAAGAGGAACTATAAAGGATCAAGTGGGACATCGTCTGGCTAAGTGAGATAAGGAGAAAAGGAGAAGATATCATTGAACTGAAAAGTGGACATCTCTTCTACTATCGTGGGATAGATACTGGCAGAACTAGTGGTGTTGGATTTATAATAAACAAGAAACTGAAGGATAAAGTGGTAGAAGTTGAAAGTTTCCTCTGACAGAGCTGCACGACTTGTTATCCAACTATCGAGAAGATACCAGGCTGAGATTATTCAAACTTATGCACATACCACAAGTCATCCTGAAGAAGAAATTGAAGAATTTTATGAGGAAATTCATCATCTAAATAATAAAGGTAAGCAGCACTTGAAGATAATTATGGGAGATTTCAATGCAAAAATAGGGCAACGGCAACAGAGTGAAACTTCAGTAGGTAAATTCGGTCACGGCAACAGAAACCAGCGTGGAAATACTCTCGTTGAGTTTGCACAAGCAGAAGGATTTTTCATCTTGAACTCCTTTTTCAAGAAAAAGCCACACAGGAAATGGACATGGAGACATTCAATTGGGACGACAAGTGAAATTGATTTTATTATGTGTAACAAAAAAATTCGTCATAGAAGACTGCAGTGTGCTAAACAAGTTCAACACAGGTAGTGACCATAGATTGGTGAGATGTAAGATGCACCTCAACACTAAACTCGAACGTGGCAAGCTCATAAGACAAACAAAATGTATTGACATAACCAACCTTAAAAACACCATAATACTTTCAAGTTGGAACTGAAGAACAGATTCTCTGCTTTAGAAGGCCTAACATCGGAAGAAGTGGATATTTCTGAAGTTAACAGAAAAGTAACCAAAGCTCTTATGGAAACAGCAACAAAATTAGCTGGGTCACAAAATTAGAACAAGTTGCATGTGAACAAATTATCAGGAAAAACCAAAATGTTGATGCAAAAAAGAAGAGAGATGTGGACAACTAAAGGAGATGTGACTTCCAAAGTGGAATATATAGAGCTATGCAAGACAGTACGAAAAAGTATCACTGAAGACGTAAGGAAATTCAACTGTGAACTAGTAAGGAAAGCAATTGAAAACAACCAAAGCCTAAAGATAGCAAAGGGACATCTCAGTAAGGGAAGAAAACAGATTATGGCACTGAGAAAAGAAGATGGTTCTGTAACAAGAAACAGAGGCGAAATTTTGACAAGAGTGAAATATTTCTACTCCAAATTATATGAAAGGTATGATACATGTACTCCAGGCATCATGAAAGGTACCAGGGTTCTTCCAGTCCTCCCAGCAGAAGTTGCACATGCAATCAAGAACATGAAGCGGGGAAAAGCTCCAGGAGAAGATGGAATTACTGTAGACATCATACAAGAAGCAAGTGGAGAAATCGAAACAGTACTCGCCCAAATTTTCACTTGATGCCTTAATGAAGGGAAGATTCCTGAGGATTGGAACAACGCTACAATGATCCTGCTACATAAAAAAGGTGACATTGAGGATCTCAGGAACTACCGACCTATCAGCCTCCTCTCAGTGGTTTATAAAATCTTCACTAAAGTTCTTTCACACCGCTTGAAGGTAACACTGGACATGGCTCAACCGAGATAACAAGCTGGATTCAGGAGTGGCTACAGCACAATAGATCATATCCACGTACTGAGAGAACTAATTGAAAGAGCGAGGGAATATGAACTTCTATTGTGCATGGCTTTTATTGATTATGAAAAAGCCTTTGATTCGGTGAAACCATCAGCAGTTACAATGGCTCTGAAATCCTACGGTATTGAAGATGCATATATTAATATTAATATTATTAATAACATCTATGAAAATGCAAGTGCACAAAGATTCGGCTTTTTGAAAATACAACACACATAAAAATTGGAAAGGGAGTGAGACAAAGTGACACCATATCTCCGAAGCTCCTTAATGCCACATTGGAAAATGTCTTTCAATCACTGAACTGGGAAAACAAAGTGATAAAGATTAATGGAGATTATCTAACCCACCTTCGTTTTGCTGATGACGTAGTCATTTTGCAACTACCCCACCAGAGCTGCAGAGTATGATCCAGGAACTTGCTGACAAGAGTAAAGAAGTGGGATTAAAAATGAACTTTCAGAAGACAAAAGTGATGTTCAATGCTTTTACAAGAAATGAAGATTTATCGATTGATGGAGAAAAACTGGAGATAACAGACACGTACATTTATCTTGGACAGCAGATATCAAGTGAGGGTCACATTGATGAAGAAATTAATCGGTGTACAAAACTTGCCTGGAGAGCTTTTGGAAGAAACAGCATGATTTTCAAGAGCAATATGCCGTTATGTCTTAAAAGAAAAGTGTTTGATCAATGCATCCTTCCAGTGCTTACGTATGATGCAGAGACGTGGACCTTAACTAAAAGAGACATACAAAGGCTGCAGACAACTCAAAGCAGCATGGAGAGGTGAGGTGCATGCTTGGTATAACCAGGAGAGATAAGAAGAGGAACTCGTGGATCCTAAAAATGACGAGAGTGGAAGACATCATGATCAGAGTTAAATCCCTGAAATGGCAATGGGCTGGACATACTGCCAGAAGGACAGACCATCGATGGACAACCGAAATTTTAGATTGGATTCCAAGGGACAGGAAAAGACCCAGAAGAAGACCACATGGGAGATTGGTGGATGAAATTCGAAAATATGCGAGAGTGACATGGAAGAGACTGGCACAAGACAGACCGGTGTGGAGGAAACTTGGGGAGACCTTCGTCCAGCAGTGGATTGATAATGGTTGACAATGATGATGATGATGATGATCAAAGCGAGTGAGATATGTTTCTTTGAGTGAATCGACGCTCTCTTCGGGAATATCGATGCTTTATGTATTGCAATTTTTTGAGACCATAAGCTTTCCATGCATGTGATTTGTAGAGTATGCTTAGGGAACTCCTAAATGAGGAGAGGGGTTACCCTCTGCAGGAGGGTTACAGGATACGTAATTTTGAAGTACACTTTAAGATAAGAGCAGAAAAAATAAACAGCACATGAATTTTGACTATTTTTTGAATTTTACATTTTTTTTTTCTTTTGAAACTGGTGAACAGTTTTTCATAATTTCATTACAAAACAAGCATGGTCAGCGAACAGATTTTGGAGCTTTAAAACACTACAAATCCTGTTTGTTTGGTAAATTGAGGCGTTGAAACATGTACTGGGAGTTTCACTGGGTAATGGCAACTTTCCTGTGGAATAAATCATTAAAGAATAACGAGATGGTGCTGTAAGTCCGAGACGTCGATCAGCAGGCAACAAGGATTCGTGAGGAGGTAGTGGGACCGTGCACACGCGATTTCGGACATGCAGCAATATACCACGGAAGAAAGAGTTTTCTTGGTGAAAATTGGTATGCGCGGGGGCGGAAACCCCACAAGGGTGTTACGAAAGTCGGGAACAGCGTTTAAGAACCGTCGTAACCCATCCCCGTGCGTACCTGACAAAATTTGTAGCGAAATTAGAACGAACCGGCAGTGTCACAGATGAGGTAGCAAGCATGGCGACGAGAGAAGAACAGCACGGACGGCGGAAAAGATCGAAGCCGCACGAGAACTCCTGCACGAAGAAGCCGGTCCGTCGACATGAAGACTTGCGCAGCAACTAGACGTTAGCCCAGCGTCCGCATGGCGCATTGTGACGTCTAATTTGGACATGTTTCCCTACAAAATCCAGGTGCATGAGCCTTTAAGCACGACAGCCGTCCAGCAGCATTATGCGTTTGCGAATGACATGTGTTCACTGATCGATGAACACAACTTTGATGTGAAGAGCATTGTCTTCAGCGATGAGGCGCACTTCTGGTTGGATGGCTACGTTAACCGGCAAACTTACTGCATCTGAGGAAGCGAGAAGCCGGCGTTCTGTGTTGCAAAGCCTCGCCATCCGTTGAAGCTAACAGTTTGGTGTGCAATGAGTTGTGGTGTCCTCATTGGGCAATTTTTCCTGGAGTCCAAAATTACCGCTGCCACCTACGGTGACTTTTTGAAGAATCGTTTTTCCCCGATGCTGTCCAGAAACACTGGGCCGCCCCGGTGGCGCAGTGGTCTAAGCGATGACCTCTGATCATTCGTCTGCCAGAGGTCCGGGTTCGAATCCTGGTGAGGCTTGGATGTTGTGTTTGTCTTACGGCACTGGTTCTCTCCCTTCCCTGGAACCAGTGACCCTAAATTAAGGAATTAGGGACGGGGCGACTGCTTATAGCCCATTGAGTTGCTCACGGTGGTCGTTAATCCTCCAATAATAATAATAATAATAATAACACTGGATTCACAACAACACGTTTCAACAGGACGGAGCACCGCCACACTCCACAAATGCTGTCCTTGATTTGCTTCACCAGCAGTAAGGCTCACGGTTCATCGCCAGACGATTTCCCTAACGTTTTTCAGCCGGTCTCTCTTGGCCCCCATACTGCCCCGATTTAACGCCACTCGACTTCTTCGTGTGGGGCTATCTGAAAGCTCTGGTGTGCCAGGAGAACCCGCTAACACTGCCTGACCTCCGACGTGCCACCCAACTGGAAATTGCATGGATCCCGTCGAACATCTTCCCGTCGGTATTGCAGCACTTCGAAGCACGTCGTGACAGCAGATGCTCATCATGTGGAACATGTCATCCATTGATTACCTTTTGCCTACTCTTACTCTTGTAAACCGTTTTTTCCTCTTCCGATAAAGTAAGTTAACTAACTTTATTGTCTCTTTTAATTGTCTCTTTCTTTTGTCACTATCCATTAAAAGACCCGGTAGTAAGTTCGTATGTTTTCATTTGTATACTTAACGACCATTTTAAGCCACTCAGGTTTGAGGTTGGTCTTTCGTTTTCTTACACATTCGGATTTTTCTGTAAAACTTAGGGTATCAGAAGAACGTGCATTATTCATTCCCTTATTTTCCTTTTACAGTTTGATTAAATTTTCTTGAGCTTTAAAAAGTCAGGGAATAAACTAAAAGAGTAGCCTTTCATTTTCCCACCTATATCAGAAAACACTCCCCTCTGAAATTACACACAGGACAGTAAATCCCAGACAAGGTCACCGTCCGAAGAAATTCTACTTTCCATTGGCTAGTGCAATACGCTGTTTCGCATTTCGGCGAGTTTTTCAGAGTTAGTTAACATAAGCGCATCGTACGTGGGAATAAGCTGAAGGGACAGCGGGAAAGGAACTAATCGGTCCCTGTCCGAAAAGCAAATGCGACGAGAGACCTCGCATATAGTTCTTTCTTCGTTGTTATTGACAGTTCCCTGCCTCTGAAATTATTATTGACAGTTCCCTTCCTCTGAAATTACACACATGACAGTAAATCCCAGACAAGGTCACCGTCGAAAGAAATTCTACTTTCCATTGGTTAGTGCAATACGCTGTTTCGCATTTCGGCGAGTTTTTCAGCGTTAGTTAACATAAGCGCATCGTACGTGAGAATAAACTGAAGGGACGGAGGGAAAGGAACTAATCGGCCCCTGTCAGAAAAGCAAATGCGACGAGAGACCTCGCATATAGTGCTTTCTTCGTTGTTATTGACAGTTCCCTGCCTAGGATCGTCTTCTTCACACGGCACAATGTCACATGACTATGGGCTCAATTATGACGCGAAGGTAGTTTTCGCATTAGCAGTAGCTGTTTCTCTAAAAACATGACAGCCACGGATTGGCTGTTTTCCGATATATCTACCCGCTCCACCAGCCAAAATACCAAATTACCGCTTGGTAATGGTATGAACATATACCGAAATGCATAGCGTGTGCCTCAATATCGCACAGGTGTTTCCTTGCACTTTGTGAAGATGCGGAGTTCCGACTTTTACAGGGAATTATTTTGTTCTTTTATCTTTCATCTATTTTATACTGCTGCACCAAATTTATTTTTAGACGTGATCTTTGAAATATTTTAATTATCAAACTGTCTGCATATTTCGACTTACAATTGCGAGTCCTAGGCTTTTGAAGTGATACGGAGCTGCATTGGGTAGCGGTGGTATGTATGTTGGACTGTCCTACATCTATACAGGACTGCGATGCCTACATGACTCAAGGTACTCGTTTAGCATATATACTGTTTCTCTTCCAAAGTGCTTCAATTTTATAACTTCCACCCTTCTTTCTTGTGTTAATTCTCGTGCTTTTGTTACCGCCATTAGAATGTAACTTTGCTCCTCACGTGCGTAAAAATGTGCATAGAGTTTGTAGTCTGAGTAACGTATGAATAATACACCTCATTTGTTTAAAAATATCTGCAAATATGCGAATCTCGTTTAAAGTAAAACTCTTCTGAAACCAGGAATATAGTTCAAATTTTCCCGTAACAAAAAGCCTGCAGCAGAAAGTTTTTCTTCGCGTAGTTCTTTCCCGTTTTTTTTTTTTTCAAACAGAAAATTTGTGCATGTATTTAAGACATGCAACGCATGCGTTGTATACAAAGAGCGCACGCTAATGAGCATTGATATGTGTACAACTGCGTGTGTACAAATATTATTTATTTACACAAAATTTTAATATTGTGTCCTGAGGAAGAGAGAATATTTTGGCCTTTAAGACTTTTTCTAGTCTTCGTGGAATACTCCACACCAGTTGTTTTTTTTTTAGATATCCACTGATATGTTCAGCCTCTGGGCCTTCAGAGCATTCAGAGCAGTGACCAGTTCAGCTTTGTGTTTTGGCCGATCTCTTGTTTTTGAATACATCTGCTGGAAGGTGCGACAGCGAGAAAAAGATTTTCGCCTTAGCGGGAAAACTGTCCATTGTTTTTACAGGATAATGTTATCCATCTATATAGTAGCGAAAGGCATACAGTAAATAACAAAAAAAATTGTTACGATATTTAGAAGTGGAGATACAGCTGTAGAAAGAAGGGCACACTAATACCACCTAGCACCAGAACTGTGAATTACAAAAACACATGAGTATAGGCAAAGTATTCCACAACGTAAATGGTGTCCGCTGCTGAAATAATTTTTTTAAATCGGACTTTTAAAAGCAGAGATATCGAGAAAAACATATTAAACGCTTGCGCCCCCTAGCGGGAAATGGCTACAAATAGTTTTCATATTTAGTAGCATTTGTTTGAAAAAAAGGATTTTTTTCAATCGGTTTTTTTAGAAGTGCAGATAATGCTGTAAATATGATGTAAACACAAACGCGAACTTATGCCCTCTGGTGGCAAACTTGTACGTGCAGAAAATTTTTAAATTATATGTAAAACATTTCGCACCAAAAAGGCTCTCGCTCGAACTGAAAAATAATTTTTCGAATTGTACTGTTAGAAATAGAGATATCGAGAAAATAAGATATACATCTAGGCCCCCTAGCGTAAAGACTATGCAAGAAGAAGATATTTTGGCAAGGTTTTTTGTAACGAGCGATATCTGATAACAAAGAATTTTTTCAATAGATTGTTCATAAGCGCAAAAAAAAAAAAAATCCTGCAAATACTTTAGAAACAGGAATATACATTTACTCCCCCTAGCGGTAAACCGTGATTTAACAAAAATTACAAGTCATATGCAAAATATTTCCTATCTGGAGCTCTATCCGATGCAAAAAGAATTCTTGAAATCGATCATTTGGAGACAAAGGTGTCCTGAAAATGCAATTTACCGCCCCGGTGACGCAGTAGTCTAACCGATGGCTTTTGATCATTCGTCAGAGATGGGTCCAGGTTCGAATCCCGGTGAAGCATGGATGTCGTGTTTGTCTTAGAGCGTTGGCTCTCTCCCTTCCCTGCAGTCAGTGGCCCTAAATTACGGACGGGTAACTGCTTATAGCGCATTGAGTTGCTCACGTTGGTCCTTAAGCCGTCAAAAAAATGCAATTTACCTTACCCCTAGCGGATAAGCTATGCATTACTTGAAAAGCAACTGTGACCAAAGTAGTCTTCGTTATAAATGGTATCGAAAGGAAGAAAGAGTTTTTGCATTCGGATGCTTAGAAGTAATGGCATGGGTTATGTACGGTAGCGGCGAAGATGTGCGTCGGAAAACACTTGAAAGCAAGGATAATCTTTTTCACCTTTTAGGCTTTCCAACGTAAAAAGAACTTCTCAAATCGGACAAATCGTTGCACAGATATAGTAATTCTCAGGCGGACGGACAAACAAAATGATACCACACTCATTGTCATAAAAATTCGAGAAGGCTTCGGATTGAAATGAGATTTTAGTATTGAGATGGTACATACCAAGGACAGAAGTGATTACAATATCACAGCAGCAGGACGATTTCTCGCGGACATATGGTACACATTCCGGTCAGCGTTAGTACCGCGTCGGACAGCCTCGTGCTCGGATACAAGCGGTGATACTGTCCGGCATTGAGTCAAAGAGACGCCATATGTTATCCTGGGACAGATTGGCCCACACTTCTTTCAACTGACGCTCTAAATCACGATTTCTATGACATGCACAAAGCAGGCGTTCCATCTGGTCGCACACGCGCTCGATGGGCGAGAAATCAGGTGATCTGGCATGCCACGGAAGCTTCGAAGCATGACGTAGACAGTCCTGGTAAACCCGAGCCGTGTGCGGACGGGCGTTATCTTGTTGGAAAATTTGCTCCGGGCTGCCCCGCCAGGAAAGGCAGCAGGATCTCCTGTACGTTGCGCTGGGCTATCAATGTCCCTCGGATCACTGCGTGGTAAGTCCGGTAGTGATAAGCGATGTCTCCCCAGACCATCACGCCTGCAGTTCGAGACGTGTGCCGCTATACAGTGAGGTCGGGATTGTAGCTCTCAGCTGAGGTCCACCACACTCTAACACGGTGGTCATCCGTTCCCATACAGAAGCGGGATTCATTGCTGAACAATAGACGTCGCCAGTCAGTAATATTCCACGTTGCTCGCTGCTTACACCACTGCAATCGACGCCTGTGATAATCAGGTGTTAATGGCAGAAAACGTAAAGCCCGTCGAGAGTACAGATTCGCCTCTTCCAGGTGTCTGGAAATGGTTATGGCGGACACAGGAGTCCCTTGTACAGCCGTCACATGTGTTTGGATATTGGACAAGGACATCGTTGCATCTGCGCGTGCCGCTCTTACTATCTTAGGGTCCCCTCTGATGCTTGTGGCGTGTCTGGGTCGTCCAGAGCCAGTCCGCCGTGTATGGGTGCCTTCCCGTATCCATTGCCCCAACACGATCGCACCGTATTATCCGACCGGTCCAAATGGTGGCCGATTCGGCGCGCCGGCCACCCTGCCTCTCTCATCCCGACGATACGGCCTCGTTCAAACTCTGTCAGTTGCCCGTACGCACATCTACGGCGGATTCTCGGCATGTCTATCACTCAGGGATTTCACCTGATACATACCGTGAACTTCGGCATGAATGCGGAGTCCCCTGCGTGGCGCCGTATAAACCCCAAGGATTGCGATTGTAGCGCCGGTCTTGGACGCGCGAGCATGCGGAATCGCACGCAACTTTAATCATTTGCATTGTCTGCCCTCTTCGTAGCTATTCGCCGAGTTTCTCGTTAATCGCACGGTTTTTTCTTAGTGCGCAGATTTTTATGACAATGAGTGTGTAAGCACGTACGGTTTTTTTTTTTTAATAAAAGACGAGCTAAAATGAGTTATTTTTTTAGCATATTACATTATGTCAGGTTAAAACTAGTCAATCATAAACTGTTCATCAAGTTTAAGAGTAGTCAATCATAAGCAGTTAATCATAAAAATACAGCTAGCAAAATTGTGAGTGAATCTGCAATAAGTTAAACATTTAAGAACGGTAAAAATCAAAGGAAATACCAAAATTTTGACATTTGATTTGCTGTATTAATCTTACGTCAGAAACATTAGATAATTGTTGCTTGCTTTGTGCTCGCCATAATAGCTTGAAATGTTTTCGTACTTCTTCTGATGCCGTTTTTAAGGTGTTTCTAGAAACAAAATAAACCCTAAAGATTTTCTAAACAGAGATTAAATGATTGAAGAGTGGCGACAGGAAGGGATAAAAGACGGCATTTGCCCGGGAGAAATATGTCCGACAAGGGGAGAAATTTTTTTTTGCTTGTTAATAATCTTGTTGAACTTCGATATATGTGGGTTTTCTAAAACCCATTGTTCGTGATATTCAGATAAGATAACAAGGGAGGATATTACGAACATCTATCAAAACTTCGATTTATGGGGTACTTTGTATTGTGCGGGCTCATTTAACCGATGAGTCATTACATTATGACCACGTACCTAATAAGCTGTAGGACGCCCTTCAGCCCGCAAAACAGCGGCCACTCGGCAAGACATCGATTCCATAAGGTGGCGATAGGTATCCTGGGGTATCTGGTACCATAATGTCAACAGCAGGTTCTCCAGTTACCGTACATTTCGGGGTGGTGGTGATTTAGGGCGAACCGGCTTTTCCAAGTCGAATCACAAATGTTCAGTTAGCTTCATGTCAGGTGAATTTCTAGGGAAGGGCGTTAATAGAAAGTCATCACCTTGTTCCTTGAACAACTCCTTGACGATTCTGGCATTGTGGCATGGCGCATTATTCGGTTTGTAGTGGCCATCACCAGCAGGGAACACTGTTACCATGAATGGGTGAACTTGGTCCGCAACGATGTTTAGATACCTGACAGCTGTCAGGGATTGTGCTATTGGGATAATGGGGACTAAATTGTCAAAAGAAAACATCTCCCACAGCGTAACACCGCCGCCGCCGGGCTGTTTCCACCCAACAGTGAATCCAGGTGCCATAGCCTCCATTTGTAATCGGCGTATCCGCGCTCGGCAGGTTTACGTAATGCACCAGGAATCTTGACTCGTCAGACCAGGCTACTTTCTTCCAATCATCCACGGTCCAATCTTAATGATCTTTCATGCGTTGTTGGCGATGAGGTGCAGTGAGCATGGGTACCCGTCAGGGCCTTCGGCCACGCAGTCCCATTCGCAAAAGGCTACGATGAACTGTGTGCTGTGACACATTGCCCTGATCACCACTATTGTAGAGCGGGTGATTTGTCGCACTCTGACCCTGCGGTTGCTGTGAACAATGCGCGACAGTCTCCGCTTACCTCTGGCATAAATGAGTTGCGGACAACACACGGCTGGACGATGGTTCGTCGTTTGGCCATCTGTGCACCACTTTTGATATGTACTCACTACAGCGGCACGCGAACAACCCACAAGCCGCGCCGTATCCAAGATCGTAGTTCCGAGGCGACGTGCCGTCACAATTTGTCCTTTATCAAACTACAATAAATCGGCAGGTTTTCCGATTCTGACTCCCAAAACTCTACTAACCCAAAGCTGGTCCTCAGGTTGTATATATACTGCAATATGAACTGCACCTGCGCCACCTTTGGGTCTCCATGCGTGCTCATTTCTCTAGGCTGCGGGTGGTCATTATGTAATGGCTAATCGGTGTATACAAGCGAGAGTCAAATAAAAACCTTAAATAATTTTTTCTCGCAATTTATTGAAAACAAAATGGTACACGCCTGTAATTTTTCAATGTAATCTACATTTTGTGCAATACAAGTCCTCTAGCGCTTATAAAGTGCATGCATTCCTGTAGAAAAACATTATTTCGGTCGCGTGTGCCCCACTCATGCACCACCTACTGAATCTCTTCATCGAACCTGAAAGTCTTTCCTCGCATCGCATCTTTGAGTGGTTCAAAGATGAGTAATCACTCGGGGAAAGATCTGGTGAGTACGATGGATGTGGAAGACACTAAAAGTTCAGGTTTTGTATGGTTTCAGCCGTTGCACGGGCAGTGTAAGGCCGAGCGTTGTCATGTTGCAACAAGACACCAATACTCAGAAGTCCACGTCGTTTGGATTTGATGGCAGGTCGAAGATGATTCCTGATAAGATCTGCATACGCGTCGCTGGCTACAGTGTTTCCCCTGGGCATGTAGTGCTCCAAACGTACTCCTAGTTCATCCCAAAACAGAGTCAACATAACTGTCCTTGCAGTTGGCTGTGTGCGGAACTTCTTTGGTTTTGGTGAGGAGGGATGGCGCCATTCATTTCTCGCTCTCTTGGTTTCTGGCTGATGATAGTGAACCCATGCTTCATCTCCAGGAACAATGCTCTGTAAGAAACCATCCCCCTTTGCTTCAAAGCATCGCAAAAGTCCTTGATGGGCATTAATACACGTCGCTGTTTTAATTCTGGAGTCAGCTGGCGTTGGCACCCACTTCGCAGACATTTTGTTGCACATCATGGATGATGTGGCACGCTGAACCATGACTGATGTTCAAGAGTGTGGCTATTTCAACCACCGTCACTCGGCGATTTCCCATCACAATGCCTTCAACTGCTGTAATGGACTCTGGTGTCACTACTCTTTGTACCTGCCCCGGTCGAGGAGAATCTATCAAAGAACTCAAACCGCTCCGGAACTTCCTAATCCATTCGTACAGTTGCGGAAGTGACAGACTTGCATCACCATACTGCAACTTCATTCGACGATGAATTTAAATAGGCTTCATGCCTTCACTACTCAAAAAGCTGATGACAGAACGTTGCTCCTCTTTGGTGCAGTTCTCAAGTGGGGCGGCCATTTTACACTGCTGTGGTGACATCACTAAGCTTGTATGCACCGTGCTGCCACCTGTAAGAAAATATTTTGATAATTGGTAACAATATTACCAAATTACAGGACAACGTAACTGTATTTTAAATTTTTTACCGTACTCTTAAGGGTTTTTTTTTATTGGAGGTTTAACGATCACCGTAAGCATCTCAATGGGCTGTAAGCAGTCGCCATCCCCTGATTTAGGGTCACTGGTTCCAAGGAAGGGAGAGAGCCAGTGCTGTAAGAAAAACACAACATCCATGCCACACCGGGATTCCAACCCGGTCCCCTTTCAGACGAATGATCAGAAGCCGTCGCTTAGACCACTGCGCCACCGGGGCGGCCTTAAAGTTTTCGTTTAAGTCATGTGATATGTGTGTTGGATTGCATCTCAAAAACAAAAAATTCAAATTAAAACGTCGAGCACCGTTGTCTGTGGAATGGTAAAAATATTTTGATACCTTTGTGAAACTTATGACTAGAATTAGTGTTACTTCTTAATTTAGAAAAACGTTTTTTTCAAGATCTGACGAAAATCAATTTTTATTTTATATTTAACTAGTAAAAATTATTTTCACACTGTTACTTAGCTTTGGAGTTCTCCACAAAACATTTTGTGCACTGTTTTAGTCAACAGAAGGAAGATATTCCGACAACGTATTTGAATAAGAGGAATTAGCTTGACGTAATACCACGCTACAGTATTTAAACGACGAGATCAACTACTTACTGAAGCAGCTGGAGGTCAAGAAAAAGGTCATTCGACGTCGAGTTGACTGAGGTGATTTAAGAATCAATCACAACAGAAACGGATGTCGTGTATTTCACCAAAAGCCTTTATGTTCATTACACAAACAGATAATTGCCACTTAAACGACCTTAGGAAACGGAACATAGATTTGAACTACGAAAAGGATTAGACTATCAGCAAGACCTCAACATTTCTCCTCGCCCTAATGGCCTTTTCTCACACCATGAATAATGCAGTTTCAGTCAGATTTGTGATGATTGTAGTCCCTTCACGTCTGAACACACAACCATTTAATGACTTTGATATGTACGCCTATCTTTAGCGCCCTCAATTCCTTACACAAACACACGAAGGCGACGTCTTCAAATGAACTCCTCCTCATTCTAACATGCATGCTTCGATGAACACGCGTTTTGTCAGCTCGACCTAAAGTCGGAAGCCCAAAATGCACATACACTGAGCTCCCATAGAATCATGACTACCTGTCTAATAATTCATCGACCCAACTTCCACCGTCACTTGGCGTGGCGTCGACTGTTTGTACATTTGTGTGGGGATCGGCAACCAAGCTGTTTATATGGTGACACACAATATGGATCCAGGTGATGGGTACAACTGTCTTCCTTAACGTTTCGAAGATGTTCAATTGGGTTGAGATCAGGTGAGTCTGAAAGCCATTCGATGTGTCTCATATCCGTACTGTGTTAGTAGAAACATTTCTACACAAGGCGGGTCCCAAAACATGGGGCGTTATCATCCTAGAAGAACCCATCACCCTCTAGGTGGAGGTATAACTCTATAGATTGAACATGGGTTTAATTAAAGTAATTCATGGTAGTAATCGGCGTTCATATGTTGGTCCCCAAACGCACCAGGGGTCCAAGTTCATGCCAGCTAAACATGCTCCGTATCGTAAAACAGCTCCCACCAACAGCATAGTCGATTCCATGTACGAGAAATCCACAATCTCATGCTGAAGACTCCAAATGCGGCCTCTAATATCTGCAGAGTGCAGTACGTAAGTACTCTGGATGAAATAAAAGCTCCCACACAAGTTCATTGATAGTGTTTCTGGTCAATGAAGCGTAATGGGAACAAGCGTTATCTTGAAGGAGCAGGACTCCTTTTCTACTGACCAGTGCTGCTTCCTTCTTTTTCAGGTCCTCATGCTCACGTTTCAGTTGTTCACAGTAACCTGCAACGGTGATTGTTTGCCGTTTTGCAAGAGTTCATAATGAAGAATACCACGTGCTGTCTACCATACACACATCATAATTTTACGTGGATGACACAGCATAACTTTGCCTGGCTTCGATGTGTTAAGAATTGAGTCACTGGTGGACAACCAATGTCTAGAACGTTTTGGGGTACTGTACTGCACTCACTTCTCAACACATGTGAGTATCCCATCCAAAAATGGTCCCTTGTCTTAGCGAGACAGCTATGCAAGACAAGCTGATACCCGGTGCTGTTTGTTAACTGCAGACAATTCGTGGGGGACCCACTTGGGAAATTTATATGCCTTACCTATTGCATGCAGATGTCTTCGGACGGTTTCATCACTAACACCAAATTACTAGGCTAGTACCTGGCATGCTTGGCTATTGTCCTGCTAAGAACTTTCAGGGGTTTTTTTTGTCAAGGCTGACAGGACGACCACTTGGGGACTTGTCTTGAAGGAATTCATCTCCGTCTCTAAACGCTCGAAACCAATTCCGAGTTGTGCATTCCTTCGCAGCATCTGCTCGGAACGCTAAGTGACGAGTTGTTTCTGCAGCAGATGAACCGAGTTTAATTTCGTATAACAAACACCCACGAATAATATCCACTGATGCAGCCATTGTGATCACACGTCTTTCCACAACCAAAGTGCTTACTCATCTGATTCACATTCGCAGGGCACCTTGACTTTTCAGATGCCGATATACCACTGACGGAAAGCCATCTCTCCACAAATTCAGTCATTGCAAGGCTTTTTTTTGTTCCCTCAAAAAACGGCAAATACTTTTGCGGTTACCTGAGAATATTCCAGGGAAGCTGATTTTTCATCCATTTTTTTTTTTTTTTTACCGACCTTCGCCGTGAGCAACTCAATAGGTTATACGCAGTAGCCCGTCCTTAATTTAGGGCCACTGGCTCCAGAAAAGGGAGAGAGCCTGTGCCTTGAGACAAACACAACATTCATGCCTCACCGGGATTCGAACACAGACCCATCTCGGAAGAATGGTCATAAGCCAGCGTTTAGACCACTTCGCCACAGTGGACGCCTTTTCATCCAAAGTTACGAATAATTAACGTAAGAATATTGTACGCCCAACGAGTATACACTCACGGACAAAGAACTGTGCGCACCTAGAAGAAAGCATGCTGCCACCACGAAACTTTGCAATTAGCTGGAGTTTGTGCTGGTATGCAAATGATTCACGTTTGGTGCGAGTGCGTATGACCTCACACCCTGTGGGGGCACTGCTAGCACAAACCGGCAGCCTTATAAGCCGGCGTGTAGTTGATGCCCCATGAAAGCAAAAAGCACCGGCAGAATCAAGCAAGAGTACAGAGTGAAAAGGATGCCGGGTAGACGCCAAAGACATCGATTTACACAACTTACGGACTTTGAGAGAGTCCTGATCATCGTGCCGGAAACCGCAGGGTGGTCGGAGCGCTATATAGTCCGCCACGTGGATCGTTCTGACCATACCGTGCGACTGTGTTGGGAGCAGTGGACACGTGACGGCATTGCCACACGGCGGAGCGGCTCCGGTCGGACCAGGAAGGCCACCGGTAGATAGGATCGATGGATCGTGTGCTAGGCACGAACGTATCCCACAGGGACCCTCACTAAACAGGCAGATGTAGCGCCTCCTGTGTTCCCACGAACCATTTACCGATGCCTCGCGGAAGCGAATCTGAGATCCCAGCACCCCTTACGTGTGCTACCATTAACACCGGTACATCGCCCGCTCCGTGTGCAGTGGTGCCATGCCAAACCGACGCGGAACGTCACAAACTGGCGGCGTGTGGTGTTTAGCGATGAGTGTCGCTTCGTTTTTGGGACATATAATAATCGTGTTGGGGTGTGGAGGTCCCCGGGTCACCGGCACAATCCCAACCTCGCTATCGAGAGCCACACCTCCCCCACTGTACGCATTATAGTCTGGGAAGTCATTGCCTACGGCAGCCGATCAGCTATAATAGTGGTACGTGGATTATTGACGGGCCAGCGGTATGTGTTATGTGATGATATGATATTTGAAGAAGTTTTAGGAAGAGAGTGTCTGACCCCAGGTCTAAAACTGCCCTTAGAAATGAGAAGCTAGGAGATCTGGGTAAGTGAACTCAATAGGAAAGACAAACAGAAAAATGTAGTGAAAGGAGAGGGTGATTCGTGACACAACTCTGTCTGGAAGGGGGGAAAAGGGAACGAAGCACCGCACAACATCGCAGAGAACTACAACACCTACCAGCCGCCCGACTGAAACTAAACGATATATGTGGATGAGATCCTATGGCTACATTTGCTCCAATTCCTGGCCAGGATTCCAGGTGCGTTATACCAGCAGGATGATGTCCGCTCGCACACGGCTCGGGTTGCCCAGGACTGCCTACGTCATGTCCAGACACTACCACGGACTGCCCGCTTCCCGAACATGTGCCCTATCGAGCATGTGTGGGACCAGCTGAAACGCTGGCTGCCGCCGTTCCGCACTATCTGGGATTTGGAGCACACCGTCCAACAAGCGTGGGCCAGTGTGCCGCAGGACAACATCAGGCGTCTGTTCGCCTGCATGCCGGACAGTATTGCAGCATGTATCACCGCACGAGCCGGTGCGACGCGCTACTGAAGATGACCGGACTGCATGCTACACATCTCTCTGTAATTGTCCTACAGCTCTGTCTTTTGCCGTCATGTGTATCATTCGTCTGTATCATTACGTTAATAAAATTTCAGTTCAATCCGATGCTTCCTTCTTGGTGAGCAAATTTCGTTGTCTGTGAGTGTATTTATAATTAGGTCTGTGACGTAGGACATATGGTGTAATTCGCTATGAAAAAAGGAGCATCCAGATCTTAATGATAGTTCAGTGTATATCTTTTAAACAATCGTTTCCTTAAAGATCCAGGATGAGCTTCGTGACACAGAATGTGTAAATCTAGTTCTTGATCAAAGGTGTCTGCTATTGAACAAAGTTTCTAAACTAGACAAGGGGAGTTCGAAGGTAATTGTTTCGCTTTGAGTCGTTCGCCAGAAAAGGTCACTGTTAGAATGCAAAGAAACAGAAAGCTGGCGCTGGGAGAAAAAATAAAACAGATATTTCTTTCTCCTAAGAAAGGTAAGTGAATGGTGAGGAACAGCGAAGGGCTAATGTACATATATCGCTGTTTTTTTCTTTGTGATCAAGCTAGTTGCGGTGCTATTTGATTGAGGATGAAAGCAGGGCTCCCTCGATCCTTTTGCTAGCTTCAGAACAACAAAAGATAACAGGTGTGCCTGCGAAGGTTTTGGAGTTCGATTTCAAATGATCTTGAGCAAGAATCTCATGTTCATATGTGTTAGGGATCCAAAAAGACAAAATGAAAAAAGATGCCTACGCAGCTAATGCTTTCTGTTTCAGTACACAATGCTCTGCATAGATATACCACCTAACTTCCGAAACTTCTATTCGGCGCTTCTTTTATCTCGGAAGGTGTTGGGAAATAAGCATCCAAAGATTTATGACGAAGACTGTTTAATCTCAGCAAACCCCACGTTTTTGAAGACGAAAGTTTTTATCGGGAACGAAGGGGAAATAAATGCTAAAGCTGAACGGAAACGTTGTACCCCTCTCTTGCAAAAATGATGCAATTCTAACAAAGTACAAATGTTTGAACACGTGAATAAACACAAATTGGCTGAACACTAAGTGAAAACTAGAATATTGTCAGTGAGTACCAACATAACAATGACGTAGAGCATGTGACATGAATCTCTAATTTAACTTTCCTTTTGAGTTCCTGTGTTCTTATGTAAATTTGGTCTCTTTTCGTTAAACATTTTCTAAGCTTATCGTCACTAGTTTCTCCAGATGAATTTGAAGTTGGAAACGCCTGACATTAGATCAAAGTGCAATCTACGTACTTATTGGGTTGGTGTGAATGAAATGACCGGTACGAACGAGCAGCGGAGACAGACCCCCCCCTCTTCACCAGCGGAATAGAACCATCCACAGGTGCTGCGGGTATTACGTCACAGAGTTACTATAAATAGCTAGCACGTGTGTGAAGAACAAGGTTCAGGCGTGGTTTATTTGGACGCATCGTGGCTTGTAAAACAAACATGCAGACTCCGGATTTGAGATTCATCTTCCTGTACGAATTTAAGTTGGGCCATTCTGCAAGAATTGCTGCTCGAAACGTTAACAAAGCGTTTGGGGAGAATACAGCCAACGAACGAACCATTCGGCGGTGGTTTGTGAAGTTTCAAAGCGGAGATACGGATCTGCAAATCGAAGCACGTGGTCATTGACCTGTTTCTGTTTCTGACGATATTCTGTTACGTGTGGTTGAAGCGGATACCCAAAAACGTTACGTGAGATAGCAGGCAGAGGTAGGTGTCCAGCACACGACAGTTGTTCGGCGTCTGGCTGCGCTGGGTAAGGTTAAAAAGCTGGACATGTGACTACCGCATGAGTTGACAACTGCCAATAAGACTAGGAGTTTGGAAATCTGCACGACGCTGCTTGCCAGGAATAAACACGATTCTACTGCATCCTGCGACGAGAAACGGATACTTTATGATAATCGGATCATATCATAGATCATATGTAGAGGAGTTTAGGAAGGGAGTGTCTGACCCCAGGTCTTAAACAACCCTTAGAAATAAGAAGCTAGGAGATTTGGGCTAGAGTGCCCGATAGGAAAGTGAAAAGGAAGCGAGGTAGAAATGGTGAGGAAGACGCCCTTATTTATTACCAGGAGGCCAGTACCCGGGGTCCGACGGCTTAACGTGCCCATCCGGCGCACGACGGGTATTTAGTGGTTCGAGCGTTCGTACCTGCCTGGGATCGAACCTGAGGTTATATCCGTGGCAGTCACGAACGTTGACCGCTAAGCCACTCGCGGCCCCATGAAAATCGGAAACGATCTGCACAATGGTTTAGCAAGGCACAGCCGGCTGGACGCCATCTTAAGCCACCCATCTTAAGCCACCCCTACGCACCAAGAAAATGATGCTCCTTCTCTTGTGGTTCACAGCCGGGATAATTTTTTTTTTTTTTTTTTTTTTTGGAGGTTTAACGACCACCGTGAGCAACTCAATGGGCTATAAGCAGTAGCCCGTCCCTAATTTAGGGTCACTGGTTCCAGGGAAGGGAGAGAGCCAGTGCCGTAAGACAAACACAACATCCATGCCTCACCGGGATTCGAACCCGGACCCCTTTCGGACGAATGATCAGTGGCCAACGCCTTAGACCACTGCGCCACCGGGGCGGCCCGGGATAATTCATTGGAGTTTCTTGACAAGAGGCCAAACCATCACTGCAGAACGTTATTGTGCTGAATTACACCAGATGCACCGGAAATTGCTGCAGAAACAACCGGCTTTGGTCAACAGACATGGTGTTCTTCAGCTCCAGGACAACGCCTGCCCTCATGTCGCACAACAAACGATGCTGACACTAAGTGCCTTGGACTATAAAGCACTGCATCATCCTGCCTATTCCCCGGACTTGTCTCCGACAGACTATTATCTGTTTCGAAGCTTGGATTACTTCCTGTCTGAGAAACAGTTCACGGCAGACAATGAGGTCCAACGTGCAGTTGATGACTTCTTCGGGTCCCAGCCAAAAGAGAGGGATTATTTTTCCTATGTAAGTTGTCCTATTTTTCCGTTCTCGACGTCCACGTGTGCTGGTCCTTTGCCGGACATTTCATTCGCCCCAACCCAAAGAATCGAAAGATAAGAGTTTCAGGGTGTACAATATTCCTAAAGCAGTCTTAGTGAAATGTTTGAAAGGCTGTGATGGAAGAGCGACTTACGTCATGAGATATAGGAGGGTAATAGAGGGCAACAGGGCTCGATTTAAGCGGCATCGCATCGCAAACTGCGAATTAGATCGACCTGAATCCCTTTGCAGATATGAATTTGCTTCGCATACGTTGCGATACATTTCATATTGAACTCCCGTTACGCTGACCTTCGGTGAACTTTTCGAACTTTTATAGTGGTTGCTGTGGCTTTTGTCGATATTACATTGTTTTCCCTGAAGATTATTTACCTTTTTTTTAAAGTGTTTCCGCGAGGAAAAATGCAAAGGAATTATCTACTCTAATATTTCTCCCTTTTTCGAAAAACTTCTAGTGTTGCCAGTGTCTAATGCCATTGTAGAGAGGGAGTAACTATTGCAGCAGTGTTAGCGAATCTTCGTTAGAAACTTTAATGCGCATATCTGTTAAAGGACCATCTACGGACAAATATTCACCTGATGAGGCTGTAATTATTTTTCTAAACTACGTAGGCTCAACACACAGTCATATGGCAAAACAAAAATGTGTGACGTTGAAGAGGAGCAGATTTATATTAGAAAAATAATAAATAAATATTGTATCTAAAATTTATTTCTGGTTTGTTCTCGAGCAGGTACTGGACTGCTATCATAGCGTAATGTCTTAGTGCTAATCAAAAGTTTCTCATTGCTACACAAATCTTATAGCAAATGTTGCTACACATTAATTTTTTCGTAAATCAAGCCCTGGGTTGCAAAGATTTGTTGCATTGATTGAGCGTTCAAGTTTAGTGTGATGGAAATGCTGTTGAAACATGTTGTTGTGATATGAGTTTTTTAGAGATTCATGTATAGGATTTTTTGAGGGGAGGGTCTTACCACAGGTGTTAAATAACCCTTAGAATCAGGTAGCTAGGAGATTTGGGCTAGAGTGTCCTACAGTAAAGTCATTGAAAGAAGGAATATTCCTCATAATACATGGGAAATCGATGGAATGTTCAAATCAAACAGAATATAAATTCTGAATTTGCTTGTATTATCTCCCTTATTTATAAATTTAGATCCGACGGCTTAACGTGCCCATCCGACGCACGGCGGATATTTAGTGGTTTGATCATTCGTATCTGCCTGGGATCGAACCTGAGACTTTTCCATGGCAGTGACGAACTATGACCACTAGACCATCCGCGGCCCAGTGATATGAACGACTAGTGGATGCTTAAGTAACGACGTTCTGACTGCAATTAATAAACGATTTGGGCTCGTAAGTAACCTTATTTCCTTTGAACTCTGACTGTATTGTTGAAACGAAGTACGAGGTCTGATCAAAAAGTTCCGAGACTAGGCCGATATACAACAAAATACTTACTTTACTTAAGTCTGGCTATGATCTCCCTCAAAGTAGTCTCCTTGGGAAGCGATACACAGCTTCCAAAGTTTTCATTACTGTTAGAACGCTGCCTGGAGGTCCTGTTCGCGAATCGTGTCAAGTACCGTCTGCGATTCGCGCTGAATCTCGTCCACGGTTTCATAACGGCGACCCATGAGCTTCAGCTTCATCTTCGGGAACAGAAAGAAGTCGCAGGGTGCCAATTCCGGCGAGCAAGGTCGGTGAGGAAGGGTAGTCATGCTGTTGCGGCTGCAAAACTGGCGTGTTGTTAACGCCCTGTGAGCTGCTGCATTGTCGTGATGGAGCAGGAAATCGCCCCTGCGCCACATTTCAGGTCGTTTGCGGCGAATGTCCTCCCTAAGACACCGCAGAACATCGCAGTAAAAAAGGGAGGTGAAGGTCTGGCCCTAGGGGACGTATTCACGGTGTACAACCCCACGAATGTCGAAGAACACGATGAGCATGCTTTTGGCTGCGCTCCGGACCTGTCGCGCCTTCAACGGTCGTGGAGATTCCGGGCTCTTCCACTGCGACGACTGTTGTTTGGTCTCCGTGTCGTAACCAAAAACCCAAGTCTCGTCCCCATTGATGACCCGCGACAGGAACATTGGTTCATTCCCCACCTGCTGACGAAGATCTTGACAGAGTTCGACACGGAGCGCCGTCTGTTCGCGGTTCAGAATCTTTGGCACACACTGTGCAGCAATGCGGTGCATGTTCAAAATTGACGTCAGAATTTCTTGCATTGTTCCGTATGACACATTGACGATGGTAGCAATGCCTTGAATGGTTCTCCGACGATCCTCATGCACCAGTTCCCTAATCCTGTCCACATTTTCTGAGGTTTTGCTCGTGGACGGTCGCCCTGACCTCTCGTCGTCTTTCAGTGCCGTTCTGCCGCTCACCTCTCGTCGTCTTTCAGTGCTGTTCTCGACTCATTACTTTATTGCCATAAGCCTGCCGCAACATCTCATGCGTTTCCGTTCCCGATTTGCTGAGTTTGACGCAGAATTTGATGTTTGCTCGCTGCTCTAGTTTGCAGTCCATACCGAATTCCCAGTTGTGTTCTGCACTTGGTCACCAAATATCGTGTAGCACAGCTCCCGATGTTCACAGAACGACGCCACTCTGCCCAATAACTCATGAAGGTAACTGCACTCGACCGCTGCTCGCGCATGCGCATGCTGCCATCTTTTGGCGCGGTACGTACCTAGTCTCTTTGATCGCACAACGTATATCTATGTTAGTTATGACTCTCAACGGATGCGACTGAGAAGAAATCCTAGGTTTCACAAAAGCAAATTTACTACAAGTTAAACCTACGTGGATAAATTGTGTAGTAGATTACAGCAAGACTAAAGTTAACAACTCTTAAAAGAGCAAAGTTTCTAGTGTTCTACAGAGAAGTTAGTATAACGTAAAAATGCATTCCAACAACTGTAAACAGCAAACGGTATAAATATTAGAATGCTTTTCTTCCGTCAAAAATACATCTACTGTACACAGGGTCAAGAACAGGCGGCAAAATCGAAATACAGGTGAATGATACAAGGCGTCAGTTTCGGAAACTGGCATGAACGTATTAACGTTTGAAAAATACATTACGAGTGTTTTATTATTTTCATATATAAATACATACATGCATATACATGTAAAGAGCAATCGCTAAGTCTTTAAAAATCTCTGAATCGACTGTAAACAAGGTAATAAAGAAAGATATAAATTTGGAAAAATATATTTATACACTGAGTGGCCACTTTATCATGACCACCCCCTCAGTACTTCGTTGGGCCACCTTTTGCCTTTAATACTGCGTCGATTCTTCGTGGCATGGACTCCACGAGATGTCGATGGGTGGTTTGGGGAATCTGAGACCATGCTTGATGAATAACACTTTCGAGGAGTGTGAAATTGCAGGGTTGTGGATCCAGCTGTCTGATGGCTCGTTCAACTTCATCCCACAAATTCTCAATGGGGTGGAGATCTAGAGATTGTGGGGGCCACCTAAGCAAAGTAAACTCACCGGCATGTTCCTGAAACCAATCCTGTACATCACGAGCACTATGGCAGGACGCATTATCTTGTTGAAAGTAGCCATCGCCATTGGGATAAACCATCCACATGACAGAATGCACTTGGTCCGCAACGATGTTTAGACATGATGTGCCAGTCAGACGTTGATCAACACGAATTAAAAGGCCCAAAGCATGCCAGGAAAACATTCCCTAAACCATAACGTTGCCTCCACCAGCTCGAAGGGTTATAGCAATGCATTTGGGGTCCATGCTTTCGTGCTGTTTCCGCTAAATGCTCACTCGGCCATCGGCATGGTGCAACTGAAAACGTGATTTATCGGGCCACATAATTTGTTTCCAATTATCAACTGTCCAATCCTTGTGCTTCTGTGCGAACTGGAGACGTTTTCTCTTGCTAACTGCAGACAGCAAAAGTGTTTGACAGGCCTTCGGCTGCCATATCCCATCCGATGCAGTGTACGGCGAACAGTGCGTGCAGAGATCATTTGAGGGAATCCTTGATTAAGATGGTCGGTAATTTGCTGCACTGTTGCCTTTCTGTTGTCTCTTACCAGTCTGAACACTCTCCGTTCCGCCCGAGCAGTCACTAGTCGATGACGACCACACGTTGCACGTAGAGACCCAGTTTTTTGGCTAACAGTCCAGTCTTTAAACACTTTACCAACAGCTGCTCTGGAACATTTCACGAATGCGGCGGTTTCGGTGATACTCGCTCCATGGCTCCTAGCTCCTACAATCATCCCACGTTGAAAGTCCGTCAAATCGCATTTTTTACCCATCTCGTCACCCAAAAAGCACTTCTATTACTGTCGCAAGCACCAAGCTTTCCCTTTTTATACGAACCTCGCCCTCTGGCGGCAACAGCGTGCAACCATAGCTCATTTGATTAAAACTATCAGGTGGTCATAGTAAAGTGGCCATTCAGTGTATAATGTTCACCACCTTTTCCCTAGACACGTAGTTGAGAGCAGAACAGGGTGTAGACTTCTTTAAGAAAATCACTTAGCCGGAAACAAATGAAATTTATCGTGACGATTCATGAAACATGGATTTCCATAATCGAATCATTGTTTAAATGACTGTAACAGAAAAAGGTGTATTTACTATCGCAAAAAAGCAGAAAAAGACGTACAAACTTGATTCCAAGAATCCAAAGAATTCCTTTAACCACAGAGCCTTCAAAGAGTAGAACTCCATCACGATAAGGCTACGAGTCATACATCCAAATCCACCATTCTGTTTCATGAAAAAAATGAAAAAAGTGCAAGAATTAAGTCTATACGTTTTGTTCATATTCCTTCAAAGTCCGCTGATGCGTCACCAATGGACTGTCGGGTCTTGGGACTGCTGAAAATGCGTTTTCTAAAGGGAGACCTAAAACAATGATTCGATTATGGAAAGCAGTGGAAGAGGGGTGGAATAAAATACCACTACCAATTTTAAGAAACGCCCTGTTATCTTGGAAATCTAGGTGTAGGTTCAAAGTCCAGAGAAAGTGCTATCAGATAGAACATTTAAGAAAGAAATAATTTCATTTTAAACATTAATTTTATTGCTGGAAAATCGTTCTAAAAAAACGTTCATCGCCTTTTGCCTAGGCACATGGCTGAGCGCAGAACACGGTGTAAACTTCTCTATGAAAATCGTTTAACTGGAGACAGATGGAAATTTATTGTGGCAATTGATGAAGCATGAATCTACCTAAACGACTGTAACAAAAAAAAGGTCGATTTACTATCGCAAAGGAAAAGAAAATGGCTTACAAGATTTGGTTCCAAGAATGCAAAGAAGGTTTCATTAAATGATTCACAATAATTGCTGGTTTCTCGTCCAGTCAACGAAGGCTGCAAATGGGCAAATATAAGAAATAAATATGCAAGTTTTGAAACTTGGCACAGCTGTTTATAGGTATCTAGTGAAGACTATATCGAAAGTCCTGACGAATCAGAAGTGAGCTCTAGCCGCCATCTTGAAAAATAGGTACATTTTTTTTTTGGTTTTTCGTGAATATCTCGTAAACGGTTGGTCGTAGACCAAAAATACTATTAACAAAATTGAAGCTTACAAATTTCCTACAGAAAAGGGGTTTTTTTGTATCTCTAATAGTTTCTGAGATAATCGGGCGTCAATGTTGTACTGTTTCACTGATCGCTACGTTATCACTACGGTTTTTCATACAAATAAGCTAGTGATAACGTAGCGATCAGCGAAACAGTACAACATTGACACCCGATTATCTCAAAAACTGTTAGAGATACAAAAAAAGTGAACGGAACCTTTTTAGTAGGAAATTTTGTAAGCTTCAATTTTGTACCGAGTATTTTTTTTTTTTTTGGGGCTACGACCAACCGTTTATGAGATATTTCAAAAAAACCGAAAAAAAGTACTTATTTTTCAAGATGGCGGCTAGAGCTCACCTCTGATTTGTCAGGACTTTTGATGTAATCTTCACTAGATACCTATAAACAAGTGTGCTAAGTCTCAAAACTTTCATATTTATTTCATCTAAAAACCCTAGTTTGACCGGACTAAATGGTTAGTTAAAGTTAAGAAAAGTTGAGAAGAATGTTAAAATCAGTTCTACCTCAATGAATGAAATACGGGATTACACCATTGTACAATAAAAATCTGGAAGATGTGAATCCGTTTATTGGTGTAAACATGACATGGTTATTAAGTCAGATAATATCCGAAAACTTGAGAATTTCGTCGTCCTAGATCCGGAATCGTCTTTCAGATAGTGCCCAAATATACTAACCACTACACCAACCAGAACGACCAAGTCTCAAGTTTCCGATTAATTCAGCATAATCGGGCACTATCCGGGAGGCGAGGGTTCGATTTCAGCTGCAGGACGACGAAATTTTCAAGTTGTCGGATATTATCTGACTTAATATCCATGTCATATTTACACCAATAAACGGATTCACATCTTCTCAATTCTACATGTTACCAAAATAATGTCTTAACTCTATATATTTGAAGGGGAATACCATTCCTTTATCTACAGAGCCTTCAAAGTACAGAACTCCATTAGGATAAGGCTACTAGTCAAACATCAAAATCTACCACTCTATTTCTTAGAGAGAGAGAAAGAGAGAGACAGAGAGACAGTCTATACATTTTGCTCATATTCCTTCAGAGTCCTCTGATGTGTTACCAATTAACTTTTGTGCCTTTGTACTGCTAAAAAGAGCTCTTTCTAAATGAAGATCTAAAACAATTATTGAACTATGGAAAGCAGTGGAAGAAGAATGGAATAAAATACCACTACCAATTTTAAGAAACGCCCTGTTATCTTGGAAACCTAGGTGTAGGTTCATAGTCCAGAGAACCGGCAATCAGATAAAAGATTTAAGAAAGAAATAATTTTATTTTAAACATTAATTATATTGCTGGAAAATCGTTCTGAAAATGTGTGAACAACTTCTGTAGTTGCATCTAAACCTTCCATGGGTAGAAACCCTACGAGAAACAGTAGCCTACTTGACAAGCTGCTTAACTCCAATAAGTAACGGATTTTTCGTTCCGGCAGAAAATAATTCTTTTTCATGTCTTTTACAAAATAAGGACTTAGAATAGTTTTAAAGTGTTATAACGAAGTAAATTTGTCCGTCATTTTTGTCCACACCGGGCATCGATCACGAGTTCCCTCATTCCGGAATAAGTAGCTCTCCCAACTGAGCTACGCGGACGTATGCTTTCGCTGCTATCTGCCTTTATCTCATGTGGATCCTGCGGTGCAGGCACGTCACTGTGTTTAGAAGTGTTTAGAATAGTTTTAAATTGTTTAGAAGTGTTTAGAATAGTTTTAAATTGTTTAGAAGTGTTTAGAATAGTTTTAAATTGTTTAGAAGTGCTTAGAATAGTTTTAAAGTGTTTAGAAGTGCTTAAAAAATCGTTCTGAAAATGTGTGAACTTCTGTAGTTGCGTTTAAACCTTCCTTTGGTAGAAACCCTACGAGTTCCTTTGGTAGAAAGCCTACGAGAAACAGTAACTTACTTGACAAGCTTCTTTACTCCAATATGTGAAGGATTTTTTGTTCAGGCAGAAAACATTTTTTTTTCACGTTTTTTACAAAATAAGGACTTAAAATAGTTTAAAAGTGTTTAGACTTTAAATTTCTACGCACAGAAATTTTGAAACTAAAAGTAAATAGACGCCATTGCTCATTGTTTGGACATCTTACAAATAAATGTTTTAGAAGAAAAAATTTGGTAACGGTTCGGGATAGTAATGCATAAATACACATTACTATCCCGAAAATTACTTTAAAAAATACGCGTTTGCACAATATGATAGTAGTGCATTTAAATTATATGAAACCAACTGGTAACTAGTCATGCCGAAGAGAAGAATGGAAAAATGTCGGTTTTCACTATCTGAAGAACCGCATGAAAAAGCATACTGGTTTTTATGAAATTTCCGATTTTGTAGCTCCCGGGAACGCAAGAAGAATGTGAAAGATTTTGGTTTCAAAGTGCTGCAGACGTATTTCTACACAGAGTAGAAATATCCAAGACCGGACTGAAACTTTAAGAATATAAAATCTGAAAAGTGAGGGGGAAAAAACTACCAGCAAAAAACGAAAGTACAAAAAAAAATGGAATTCCGTCTTCTCGGTGAGCTGGATTCAGCCTGTCGCCGCATGCCATGTGGAAACAGCCGGTAGTGCCAGCTGCCTATGTCGTCGCATCGAATTACGAAAGTTAAGGGCAGAAGGTGAAGGCACAGAGTTGTCCACTGAAGCATTGAGGTGGAGATGGCCAACTCCAGACTGAAAAGCATTCAGGGAAGGAAAAGTGGAGCGGAGCCCAATAGCGAAGGCATAAAAAGTAGACACGGCCAGAGAAGGAGAAAAAAAGAATCTTCCTTGTCCTTCGCGCAGATTTTATCCGCTTGATATTGTCAGCTAAAGCACTGAATTTCCCCGATCAACGCATAGAGAGAAACTGCAATCCCTACTGACAAGTTTTCAGACACTCTGCATCTACTGTGCATCGCAGTAAACTCGATTCTATGTTCACCAATTAATTTTCCAAGATAACAGTGAATTCGTCACCAAGGGTGTAGATTTACAATTTACCTTTTAACCGGCTGGAATAAATTAACTCGGGTTACCAAAATAGGTTGAAATCAGCTTAAATTAATACACAGAAAAAAAAAAAAAAAAAAAAACGAAGTACCTTGAGAAAGTCGTTCGATCCTGATGAAACTCCGGATGTAATGAGCACGTCATTTAAATCCGTTCAGACGCGAATTACATTTATCAAAACAATTCAAAGTCAATGAAACTGGTATGGGAAACAGTAGTATCTTACCAAAGAAAGAGGTTTTTCAATCGGGTTTTTCATCCCACTGATATTGCTCTAAACGGAAGCGTGAACTTACGCCCTCTGGTGGCAGACTTGTGCTTTAAGAAAAATTTTAAATTATATGAGAAACATTTCGCAGTGTAAACGCTCTCCAACAAAGAAAGAATTTTTCAAATCGGACCTTAGAAGCAGAGATATCGACAAATATAAGATATGCATCTACGCTCCCTGCGGGAAAAACATGCATTGTTTTAAGAAGAAAATATTCTCAAAAGGTTTTTCGATGTGAGTGGTATCGGTCCAGGAAAGAATTTTTTATTTTCGAGTTTTCAGGAGCTCAGATTTTGCTGCAAATACGTTAGAAGCATAAATTAAGACTTACGCCCCCTGGTGGCCAAACCATTCTTTACCAAATATTAGAAATTATTAGAAATGTGAAAAACATTTCCCATGCGGAGCTGTATGCGATGCAGGAATAATTTTTCAAATCGTAGGTTTGAAAACAGAAATATCGGGGGAAACACCATACACCTTAACGCCCCCTAGCGGAAAGTCTCTGAGTAGCTTGAAAATTGTGAAATTATATGAGAAACGTTTCGCATTGGAAAAGCTATCCGACAAAGAAGGAATTTTTCAAATCGTATTCTTAGAAGTAGAGACATTGACAAAAATAAGATATACATCTACGCCCCCTAGCGGAGAACCCATGCAATATTTTAAGAAGAAAATATTCCGAAAATGTTTATCGATTTGAGTTGTATCTTTCCACGAACGAATTTTTGTAATTGAGATTTTAGAAGCTCAGATTTTGTGGCAAATACACCAGAAGCCGAAATCAACGCTTACGCCCACTGGTGACTAAAAATTCTTTACCGAAAATTAGAAATTATCAAAATATTTCCCATCAGGAGCTGTATCCGCTGAAGAAAAATATTTCGAATCGGAGTTTTAGAAATAGAGATATCGGGAAAAACGCACTCTACTTTTACGCCCCGTAACGGAAAATCTATGTGTAACTTGAAAAAGTGACTGTACCTAAAATACCTTCGACATAAATGGTTTTCAAAAGCAAGAGAATTTTTTTAATCGAATGCATAGAAGGAAATATATGGAATATAAAATATATTTTGAATTTGGTATCATCTGCATTTACGCCCTCTAGCAGCGAAATTGTACATCGTAACAAAAAACAAAACAAAAACAAAATGAATGATCATCATTCGCATATTTCAAGATTCCCAACGCAAAAAGAATTTTTCAAATAGTTGCAAAGTTATGGTGTCCAGAGACGGTCGGACAAACCATAAGATAAGCACGATTTTTTATTGCAAAAAACGCGCTAAAAATAACGACCAGTGACGAAATAGTGGTCAGACACAGCGCATGGGAACCGCTCATCGAGGAGGGTACACCAAGAGTAAAGCTCGCAAGCAAGGACAATTGTGACCGCGGATTGCGGTTGCATAAATCTCCACGGACTATGAGGATGCCTCGACGTCGGATCCGTGCAGAATATGAGCAGATGGGCGAGTTTGAGAGAGGACATATAACTGGGTTGAGAGAGCCCGGTTAATCAAGTCGCCGTAACGCCAGGCATATAGGTAGAAGCGATGCGGAAATTGGTCGATGTTGGCACCAATGGGTTGAGGAGGGCACAACCCAGCGGCACGCTGACAGTGGACGGCCGAGGGCAACAACAGAAAAGGAGAATCGAGCGATTGTGAGAACAGCACGAACCGCACGAAAGGAACTGAATTTGTCGCTCTCAACCATCCATGGTCATGTTCCGTCGTCTACAGGTACGGAAGTGGACATCCGGACCGTTGTCAGATGACTTGTGGCAAGAGGACTATAATTCCAGGAGGCCTCTCCGCCGCCTACTACTGAAAAGAGAGCATTGCCGGCACCGGTGGATTTTGTTTTGGGCCTGGTCAACATGAAATAGTGTCCAGTAGAGCCGTGTTGTCTTCGATGATAAGCCACTGTTTTCACTTTGAGCTCATGGCCAGCGCATGAGTGCCTGGAGACGAGTCGGGTCGCCCAGCGCACAGATCCTGAATTTACAGTGGAACGGCACACCAGGAGTGACTGTCTTGGGAGCTATTTCCTACGATAGCTGGACACCTTTGGTAGTCCTCTGTACCACCCTCACGGCTCAGCGGTACGTCGACGACATTCCACGACCTGTTGTGTTGCCATTTCTGTCGCAGCATCACCGAGCAATTTTTCACCAGGATAATGCCCGGCCACACACTGCCCGGATCTCCGAGGCCAGCCTCCGTAATGTCGACGCCCTTCTATGGCCAGCGCGATCGTCAGACCTCTCACCGGTCGAACATGTTCGGGACAAGATGGGACGCCACCCACGCAAATCGCAAAATTTTGGCAAACTTGCCCAAAATTTGGGTACAATCTGGCATGCGAATAGACATGCTTCAGAAAACTTGAGAATTACATCGTCCTGAGACGGAAATCGAACCCGCATCTCCGGATTTACGTTCGATCTGCCAGTAACATCTGTTCGACTACCATCTGGCATGCTATACTTTAAGACAGTATCCGTGAATTCTATGCGTGTATGTCTCGCCGGGTAACCGCTTGTATCCACTCGTGTAGGTGTTTTATCCGAATAAGTGGCCCAAATGCTATGGAATAGCAACCATTTCCTTTCCTGTACATGTACATTGTACATACCAATTTTTATTTTGATCGGATGATTCCTTTTCGGTGCTTCGTTTTTTTTTTCTTTTTTTTTGCAAAGAGTGTACTTGCTGTCTAAGAAGTGGACCAAACGCAGCTAGAACGAATGAACGTGTGCATCAGAAAGCGTTGCTTTCCCCTTAGTTTTGTTATTCACAGCAGTTATTTAAGTAGATGATTGACACTAATTCGTTCCAAATAATTAGGTGCTACAAGGACTGTAACAAGGGAGACAAACCTAAGACAGAAGATGTTTGAATCACTTGTCTCTGTCCAGTGTCATAATGTTCCTATCAGAGGGACTAGCCCTTCCTCATAATGCTTTGGGTCAAGGTGTAGAGACAAAAAGAAAGGGAACGCTTATCACGAGCGACTTGGCCGGTACTGCTGAGATGAAAGTGAAGAAAAGGAGTTATTTTGTCGTATCTTTCGGAACCCCTTCCCGCTAGGTGAACATTTCTGTTCGGAAGCGCCGAAAATTTTGGCCACCATTTGGTTCCGGTACAGTACTTTTGTCTGTCTTCAACAGTCATGTACACCTGTATCGTACTGGAATGGAGATCGAACCGCATCTCATCTGATTATGTGAAACGCTTCATAATCCTGGGAACTATTTTTTACCATCAACTGATTGATAAGAATACTCATTAAGGTGGTTCCACCTAAAATCTCTGCCTTATGTTTCCAATGGTAAAATTTCTTCACATATTTTCTTCGCAATTAATGTATTGCCAAGGATGAAAATTTGCACATCGATAAAACTAACCTTAAATTATAGCATAAGATGCTGTTAAAACATAACCATAACTAAGCAATCCAGCATTTGTTTGTCTATTGACGTCATCAGTGTACAGGTCACGCCATCTATTAACAGGTTTGCTAAAAAAATGATTGATTTTTAATATGATTATCGTTATGTTTTAGCAGGTATTAAGTAACCCATGTATAATGAATTAGCTTTGTTTATCTTTTTGCTAAGCTAATTATTATGAATGAATAATGCTCTAAGCTTCAAAATGATGAATTCCCAAAAGGGTGTTGTTACTCGTTAATTATGAACTTAAACAAAGTCTCAACGCTGGTTATTTATATTAAGTAATCAAAGTCATAAACCTAACAGCCAGACAGAGGTCTGACAAAACTAAGAATTGAAAAAGACTGAACTTACAGAACAACTTGTTTATTATGATGACTCCTGATCAACTAAGGCACTCATATATCACTACTACATAACAACACACTGCAACGCAACGCAACACACCACCAACAACACCAACCACCCTCAACTCCAACGCAACAACACAACTACAACGCAACAACACACCCTTAAGTCTCGATGAACGCGCCTATATACGAGCTACCACCACGTCATGACTTACACTCATTGCCAGATCTCATTCAGCGGGTGAAATAATATTCCGTTCAGTAGGAAGATAATTTACATAGTAAAATAAAATAACCAGAGATAGTAAAATCAAAAGGAAAGTGAATATAGAGTATACGTTACACATGTTATAACTTAAGGTTAGTTTTATGGATGTGCAAATTTGCATCTTTGTAAATACATTAATTGTGAAGAAAATATGTAAAGAAGTTTTACCATTGGAAACATAAGGCAGAGATTTTAGGTGGAACTACCTTAAAGCACTTCAGATATTAATACAACTGATAAACAACTCCGAATAACCAAAACATTATCACCGCCTGCGAAATATTCTGTTGGTCCTCCACATGCCACTGAAACAGCTGCGTGTGGACGCTACAAGATTTCTAAAGGTGTCTTGTAAGTGGACGCTACATTTCTAAAGATCCTTTAACTCTTGTAAGTCATGTTCCGCGAAACATTCTCGACAATCCGAACAGAGTGGAATAACGAATTATGCTGCTGAAAGAAGACCCTACTAAAGGTGAATACTGGTGCCATGGAAAGATGTGTCTGGTCTCCAATGATTTTTAGGCAAGTGGGAGACGTCGTCGTTTCTTACACCTGAATGACTGGACCCAGGGTTTCTTTGCAGAACATTGCCCAAAGCATTATATAGGGTGTCTATAAATGAAGTACACAACTTCAGTATGCTACTTAAAAAAATACGATAGAAAAAAAATTACTTTAAACGTCAAGAAACGTTGCAAGTGTTAAAGCTTGTTAAGTCAGATGATAGATAGCGCCAGGTGTTTCATGAAATGAAAAATCTTGTCAAACACGGAATACAACAAACATGACTTCCCCAGTGGAGAAAGCAGCCTGTGTGTTTTGGCTTGCTGAGTCAATATCCCTAACAACAGTACAGTGTAAGTTCAGAACGGAGTACAAGATACAGCCGCCGACACGAAGGAGCATCGAACAATGGGTAAATAAATTCAAAGCAACAGGAAGTGTCTTGAAAGACAAAAGCACTGGGAGACCTTCGGTTTCGGAAGAAAAGGTAGAAGACGTGCGTAAGTCTTATCTACAGAGCACGAAGAAGTCCGTCAGCGTCGCCAGTCCTGAACTCGAAATACCGCGAGCTACAGTTCACAAGGGTCTGCATAAGCGTCTACGCCGATATGCGTGTAAAATTCAGTTAGTACAAAAACTTCGACCAAATGATCAACCACGTCTAAAAGCCCTTGAGGTAGACATGCTTAATCACATTGACGAAAACTCCACACTCCTTTCACGAATCTGTTTCAGCGATGAGTCGGATCCATGAAAGGAGCATGGAGTCTGTTTAAAGGATAGACTGTCTATCTGTCCACACGATAACTCGCATAAAAATGGTTCGATTTCGATAAAATTTTAGTATGTGGTAGGGGACAACCTGGAAAGGAACCCTTTTGAAAATGGACGAAATGTGGCCAAAGGTCAGGACATAGGAGCGGGATTCATTCTATTGCCCTTATGCATCAGAACTTGCGTAAAAATTATTCGATTTCGATAAAACATTTTGTATGTGGTAGCGGAGCACCTGGGGACACATCCTGTTGAAACCGGATGAAATGGGGTCAAAGATCAGGACATAGGAGCGGGATCCATTCCATTGCTCTTATGCGTCGTAACTTATGTAAACATGGTTCGATTTAGATAACATTTTAGTATGTAGTAGGAGACTTTCAGGCCACGAACCCTATTGGAGATGGGAAAAATGAGATCAAAGGTCAGGACGTGAGAGCGCGATCCATTCTATTTCCCTTATTTGTCCTAACTTACGTAAAAATGTTTTTATTGCGACAAAACTTTAGTATGTTGTTCCGGTGGTATACTGAACCGGTTCTGTTTAATATCATCGAAATGGGGTCAGAGGTCAGGGCACAGGAGCGAGATTTATTCCACAGCCATTATCCTCATAACTTGACTAAAAATGCTTCGATTGCGACAAAACTTTAGTATGTTTTTACGGAGGTATGCTGAACCAATTCTGTTGAATATCATCGAAATGGGGTCAAAGGTAAGGGCACAGGAGCGAAATTTATTCCACAGCCATTATCCTCATAACTTGAGTAATGATTTCTGATATGTTGGAAAACTTATCATAACCAATGCATTGCATAATTTTAATAACTTGTTGTATTAACACAGGAGGAATGGACTTTGTATAAAATATATTCTTTTCCATTTCTTTTTCAAATTCAGCCTCATTACTTAATTGCCGCAGGGTGTAAATAGCGCAGTTTTACGATAGTTCATTAGATACAGAGCTTGTGTTTCAGGCTCAATCACTCCTTTCTATAAACTTTGACAACTCGCGAATTTTTTTACGATTGTGAACGGAAATTTTAAGACCGACAGAATAAGTGATATTCATGTGTATCAGACTGATTGCTTTCAAACACTACCAGAAAAAAAAAATGAAAAAAAGTTTTTCTGAATTTTAAATTATTTTTTATTGGAGGTTTAACGACCACCGTGAGCATCTCAATGGGCTATAAGCAGTCGTCCATCCCTAATTTAGGGCCACTGGTTCCAGGGAAGGGAGAGAGTCAGTGCTATAAGACAAACACAACATCCATGCCTCACTGCGATTGGAACTCGGTCGTAAGCCAGCGTTTAGACCACTGCGCCACCGGGGCGACAAATACATTGTAACACTGGTTCTACATTAAAATTATGAACTACATACATTGCGTAAACTCATTTTTCATTTCAGTAAGATAAAGAAGAAAGTTTATAAATAATAATAATAATAATAATAATTAACGTTTATAAACGCTGTTTATATATAATAATCAATGTTTAGAAAAAAGCTCTGGTCAATTTTACTGGAACTGAAATTTTCCGATTTGGGTTGAAGGCTTTCTTGGAGACAGATTCCTGATTACTTCTATGAATTATTGAAATTTAATATTTTTTACAGCCCAGTAGAGATACAAAGAATATTTGTTGCTTATGAAACAGGCTTTCCTCATATCTATTGCTTTATTCTTTTATTTTGAACTTCCCACAAATAATGTATAAAGTAATCAGAAAGATCAACAAGGCGACAACAATACGTCTTTGAATACGTATTACCCACCAAGACAATGTTCTTTGCTAATTGAAAATGTTTTCGAAACATTTCTTCAGTTTCGGAATACCAAATAAGTGCTCCATGGAAAAGTTCATGAAATAATTTAGAAACTAATTGAATAGTAATAATTTTTGAATAAATCACGAAAGAAAGGAGAAATTTTTTAAATTATATTACTTCAATGCATTTGTTTCTACAGTGCGCGTGTTTAATACTTTGGACTACTGATAATGAAAATTCTAGCAACAAATACGAACCAAAGAAGACGTATGAATGCATTCTAGAATTTCCTTGCATGAAAAAAGCTATTTTTTGCTCAGTGACCTTTTTTTTTTTTGCAAATGAATTCACGGTTGTACATGGCTTGCATTTCATACGTTTACAGTGGAAGATTTTATACCATGTTGCTGAAATAAATGTTATGAAAACTTCTTTCAAAACCAGTCAAAAAACGGAAATAATGTCCAAAAAGTATATAAAAAGAAACTAAATACATCTGGATAAACTGAACGTAAACGTCATGAAAACCTTTGGATGTGTAAAAAACGAAACTGTTCACATTTTTACACTCGTTTATAAAACTTTGATTCAGGCATTCGTCGAAGCGGATTTAGCCACACCGATGGCAATGCGGTAAAACTTTGACTCCTGAACATTAGTCCGAGACGGGTCCCGATTCGAATTCTGGTGAGGTATGGATGTTGTGTTTGCCTTAAAGCCCTGACATTCTCCCGCATCTGCAGCCAGGGGCACTAAATTAGGCAAGGGCAACTGCATATAGACCGAATACATAAAACACACACCGTCTTTATACGATTTAAAAAATTTATGAAGTCCTATAACCTGCCAAGTCAAAATTTAGTTTAATACTACAAAGGCATAAAAATTCAAATAAATATGAAACCTTTTGACCCCACAGTGGGTCCATCCTCCGATGTGAACTAAATTACAAGGTGGAGAGTAACGAGTTCATACACAGCCGAGTCACATTGTTGTGACCATCTCCTACTTTTTGACGTCAACCAAAGCACGTGTCGTGAGCTGGCTTGGAAGGTATATAAGGTGTGCTATAGGCATTCTGAAAACACAATACTCGTTACTGTCATGGAGAAAACGAGCGATTTACCGGATTTTCAAAAAGAGGTGTTTATCGGCTTTCCGGCCAAGGCTGGCAGTATTTCTGAAACGGCACAATTTGTTAACTGTTCTTCTGCTACTGTGGTTAAAGTGTATGGTGATTGTAGAAATGGCACCATTGCGAATAAGCGACGTGGAAACTGCGGAGCATGGCGTGCCATTGATGTGAGAGGTGAACGTTAGCTTCGAAGGTGCGTGAGATCCACTCCACACTATACATTTGAAGTAACTCACTGGCTGAATGAACTAGGGACCTACCGGAAGTGTGTCTAAAACGACAGTTCAGAGAAGCCTGCTGCGAATGGGGCTCCGATGCAGACGGATGGTCACTGCACCTATGATAACGAAGGTGCATCGGCAGAAAAGGCTTACATTTGCACGGCAGTGTCGAAATTAGACCTCCGCTGATTGGCAAGGGATTGCCTTCTCCGATGAGTCACGTTTTCTGTTTCATCGAACAGATGTACCTTGGCGTATAAGAAAAGAAACATCGAAGAACAAACACTCTTCCACCATTGCTGAAAGAACACAAGCTGGTGGGGGTAGCGTTATAATCTGGGGAATGTTTTCGTGGCATTCCCTGGATCCACTCATACCTGTGGAAGGCACTATGGACCGAATTCGTTATGAATCCACCCTTGCAGACCACGTACACCCATGCATGCAGATTGTCTTCCCTGGGGCGGATGGGATCTTCCAGCACGACAATGCGACGTGTCACACAGCTAGAAATGTCCGAGAGTGGTTGGAAGAGTACGATGAAGACTTCAAAGTACTTCCCTGGCACCCTAATTCCCCATACGTAAATCCGATTGAGCATCTGTGGAACCACCTCGATCGTGTTGTTCGGTCTATAGATCCTTCACCACGCACCCTCGAGCAGCTGTCAGGTGCACTGCAGTCAGCATGGCTCCACATACCTGTGAACACCTTCCAACACCTTATTGAGTCACACCCAGCCCGTCTAGCTGCTGTCCGCGCTGCACACGGTGGCTACTCTGGATATCAGCTTGTGGACACAATAATGTGACTCGACCGTGTATATACTTGACGAAAGTCATTCTTATGACGTAGGAGAAGACGCACGTCATCATATGGCGTTAGTTTATAGTTCTAGTTTAGAGTCATTATTAGAGGTAGGGTTTCCTAGGTGATTTTGAGGAAACTTGCAAAGTAGGGATTTCCAGGTGGTTGGAATGTATGAAGGAATATTGTCATTGCAAGATAAAGAACCACAATGAGAGGTGTATAGTCTTTCGGTGAACTGTTAGAGAGAATTATTTTGAGGTATTGCAAGGATAGATGAGTCTTTCCACAAGGGAAAGTATGATCCATCAAAGGTAAGTCTTGAAAGAGCAGTAGACATGGAGGCTGTCTTCACATTATATACATGTTCACTAATTCTTTTCTTTAAGTTCCGTTTTGTAGATCTTATGTATACTTTAGGTGGTTCCTCGGGATCCACAAGTTGCAAAGGAATAATGTAGACACCACAGTTAGAGTCAGATTTTACCTGATCGCGGACTTTTTTAATTAAAGATAAAATATTTCTTGTTTTAACTCCAACGTCTAGATTTTGTTAGCGACAAACATTTTTTGTGAAGGAGTAGATCTCTAATAAAGGTTTATGGATCTGATAAATTTATGGGGGTTAGAGTCTCGGGTTAAGGTAGAGGAATTGGAAGACTGCAATTCCCTGTACAAACTGTTCACCACAAATGTTACATAGCAACAGCGATTTGTTTGATAATTTTAATTTCCTGGTTACATAGGCGAATGTTCGAAGAATGAGAAGTGGCACGTGGAAGCAAGAACCGTAGTGCAGCCAATTTGTAACTCACTGGATAGGTGGAAGAATTAGGAATAATCGAAACACTGGATGTAGGTTTGCGGTAGACAGAATGTTGTATGCAATGATTATTGGGGTCTCTCTCCGAGAAGAAATATTGGACAGGTACCTTGCAATTGGTTTCAAGCTCCAGAGTGAACTTAATGGAGAGGAATTGTGATGACATGCATTCTACAAAAGAGTTGGGATCATATTCCCAAAAAATGAGGATGTCATCAACGTAACGTATGTATAGGATTGAAAGTAGTTGAGTCTCTTGCATGATTTTCTCCTCGAGACCTGGCATAATGAGTTCAGCTAAAAGAGAGGAGAGGAGTGATCCTATAGGAGCACCGCCTCTCTGGAGAAAAATCGTGTCGTTAAACTTGAAATAGGACCGTTTCTCAATTAATTTTAATGATCGGATTATGGGCGGAGTTTCATTAGGTGAGGTTAAGTTCTGCGATATAAGTTCAGATTCTATAAGTTCGTAAACATGTTCCACTGGGACTTTCGGAAACAGAGAAACGACGTCCAGCGAAGCCATAATAAATGGAATTCGTTTTTGTTGATAAGAATGAATCTGGTCCAGAACTTTATTTGAGCTGGAAACATAATAACAAGAGTTGGAGGTCAGGGGGCTAGAACTCCAACTCTTGCTGGGCTGCATATACTACGTTGAGTTGCTCGTAGTTATCGATGATCCCCAACAAAAAATAAAGTGAAATTACTCAGAAATCTGATAGTTATTTAACTTCAGACTTTTTGTGAAAATTAAAAAAACAAATGAGAACTTCACAGTTTCGTTAAATCGTATGCTTAATACTTTTCAACTTGCTCAAGTTCCTGGATTTCTTAAGCAATTTTTTCCTGCTTTACAGAAAAAATTGCTTTCAAGTGTCCCGCAGAGTACACTCATTCGTCCTGCAGTTCATCTAAGAAATATGTAATGTTCCAGTATGTGGTAGCATATTTCAAACTATGGAACTTTTTTGTGCAAGTCCAGTTTTCACACACAGAAGTAGCCATTGAGCGGACTATCGAAATTTTAATTTTCAGCTCTGTTTGATTGTTAAATGGGCTTTCTAAAGCAAAGCTCATATTTCACATGACATCATACAAAATCTCTATTTATTGAATTTCTAATTGCTACCATTTCCATTTGTATTAAAGATTTTAGAATGTAGATATCCTATTGTTTTAAGCTGTACTGACCTAAAAATCATATCGTATTTTGCACAAAACGTGTCCTGCGCATCACAAATGGGATACGAAGGAAAATTCATTTTCATGGAAAGTGATATAAAACTATGAGATTCAGAGATTAAACTTTTTTATTCCAGATCCACAGAAAATACAGAGGATGCTCACACATTTTTAGAACGTTTTTGACATGAAATTACAGAAAATAAAAAAAAAGTTCAAAGAATTGAAGCTGGCAACAGAGTGTAAGCAGAAAAATTGCTGAAGTTAAATATCGTCCGCTAAGAAAATGGCGAACGTAAACACGTTGGTAATAGAAGGTTATGTTTTTGCTCTTTACAAAGAGAAATATTCGTATTCTGTAGTTACGAAACGCTGTGGAATTTATGGAATTAGCATTTGTAAATGTAAAGTATGCAATATTATTAATAATAAAGGAAAATATCGTCAAGCATCACTTTTGACAGAAAGAAAGAACACCAAACGAAAATCCAAAAAAGGTACGCACTTTTACAACTATTTCAAAAGTAAGGTCTCTGGTCTTAAAAGAAAATCGCCGACCCCAGGAACAATCGCTAAGTCATTAAAAACATCTGCATCAACTGTAAAAAAAGGTAATAAAAAAATATTTCAATCTAAAAAACAAAACAAAAAACATAATGTTCACTACATTTTGCCTAGGCACGTGGCTGAGTGCAGAACACGGTGTAGACTTCTTTATGAAAATCACTTAGCCGGAGACAAATGGAAATTTATTGACTGTTTATGAAGCATGGATCTACCTAAACGACTGGAACAAAAAACAAATTTGATTTGATATCGCAAAAGAGCAGAAAAGGACTTACAAACTTGGTTCCAAGTGTCCAAAGAAAGTTCTGTAAAGGATTCATATTTATTGTTGGTTTCTCCTACAATGGGAAATTAAAATGTCTAAAACACTATTCATACCATTCAATCAATATTACTCAAATGACTGCCCTACAGTCCGTGAACGGATAAAGGTTTTTACTCTTATTTTTTTAATCGTGCACAGACGGTAGTCATTTGAGTAGTATGGGAAATTAAAAGTTAAGGAAAGTTTAAAGGAATGTAGAAATCAATTCTACATATTACCAAAATAATATTTTAACTCCTATATTTAAAGAAGAAGTACCATTCCTTTGTCCACAGAGCCTTCAAAAAGTAGAACTTCATCAGGATAAGGCCATCAGTGATACATCCAAATCTACCACTATATTTCTCGAAAACAAGTTAGTAAAATCATGCAACGCATTGACTATGATACGCTTTCCACCTGAAATCATTACTCAAGTTATTGGGATAATGTCTGTGGAATAAATCTCGCTCCTGTGTCCTGACGTTTGACCCCATTTCGATGATATTAAACAGAATTGGCTCCGTATACCTCCGTAAAAACATACTAAAGTTTTGTCGCAATCGAAGCATTTTTACTTAAGTTATGAAGCATAAGGGCGATGAAATTGATCCTGACCTTTGACCCCATTTTCCCCATTTTCAATAGGGTTCGTCCCAGATGGTCCCTACCACAGACGAAAGTTTCATCGAAATCAAACAATTTTCATGCAACCTATGACGCATAAGGGCAATCGAATGCATCCAGCTCATAGGTCCTGACCTTTCACCCCATTTCGTCTATTTTCAATATGATTCGTTCCCAGGTGGTCCTCTACCACATACAAAAATTTCCTTAAAATCGAATCATTTTTACGCTAGTTATCGTGCGGACGGGCAGACAGACAGACGCACAAAGCGGGAGCATATACGCTTCTTCAACCTACGATTGGAAAGCGTAAAAAAAGGGACCGGCATCATGTACGTTTTGCTCATATTCCTTCAAAGTCCCCTTATGTGTCACTAGTGGACTATTGTGCCTTCGGACTGGTGAAAAGAGCGCTTTCTAAACGCATACCTAAAAACATGGTTGGACTATGGAAAACAGTGAGAGAGAGAGAGAGAGAGAGAGAGAGGTGGAATAAAGTACAGCTACAGCACGCCCTGTTATGTTGGAAATCTGAATGTATGTTCACATTCAGAGCTATCGGATACAATATTTAAGAAAGAAACAATTATATTTTAAACATTCAATGCCTTTTTGGAAAATCGTTCTAAAAATGCGTGAATATCCTCTGTACTTTCGCTCATTTCAGTAGGTATTTCCATGTGATGTAGTAACTGCAACCATTCGAATAATTACAGCGTAATTTAATTTGGAATCTGCAAAAGCTCTTCAAAAAGTTATGCAAACTTACAAAATGTTTGAAGTATATTATTATGTTTCGTTGTTCCCTGAGTTTCCCGTCAACTGTGAGCAACTCATATATTATTATAAATTGTCGCCTGTCGATAATTTAGGGCCATTCATTCCATAGAAGGGAGAAAGCCATCACCAGTAGACAAAACGCTTCATCCGGTGTTCGATCACATTTCGGTCTATAACGAAGTAAATTTCTCCGTCATTTCTGTCCACGCCAGGATTCGAACCCGGATCCCATCATTGCGGAATAAGTCACTCTACCAATTGAGCTACGCGGACGTTTTATTCTGATTCCCATCTGCCTTCATGTCGTGTGCGTCCTTCTGGCAGGTACGTCACATCTCCTGGTACGTTACAGGTCAAGTGGGTAGAAACCAATGCCACAGATTTCACCAGGATCGCGAAGCTTTGCGTATCAATGAATGCATTTGTCTGAGTAGATGGCGCACATTGAAATGGAGATTCCTGCTGAGGTCGGTGCCAAGCCATCTCTTGTCCTAATGACCGCAGCTACACAACGAGACTTGGAATATTCTGCAGGTATCGCCAAGCATACCTCCTCCAAAACTGTCCGTAATTCGCTCAGGTTCGTAGATGATCGGACACGTGCTCGAACAGTCTGTTCGACGGCATCCCAAAGATGTTCTATAGGGTTTAAATTCGGGTTTCTAGTAGGGCGTTGGGCCATTTCTTTTCCTAATGACAGCAGCCACACGACGAGACATGGAATGTTCTGCAGGTATCGTCGGCCATACCTCCTTCAAAGCTGTCCGTAATTCGCTCAGGTTCGTAGACGATCGGACACGTGCTCGAACAGCCTGTTCGACGGTATCCCAAAGATGTGCGATAGGGTTTAAATCCGGGATTTTAGGTGGCCAATAAAGCATTTCAAATTCACTACAATGTTCTTTTAACCACTCAGTAGTCAGGTGGGACTTATGGGTTGGACAATTATCCTGTTGGAATACGACATTACCACTAGAATGCATACTAAACTTGAATGGGAGCAAATAGTCGGCTAGGATGTGCACATATTTGGGGGAACTCGATGTAAACGCACCAAAGCATTCAAGCTGAAGACACGCCAGACACTCACTGATCCACCATCAGCCTGTACTTCTCCAACTTGACATGAAGTGTCCGTGACCTCATGAGGTTGACGCCAGATCCGCACTATCCCATCAGCTCGATGTAATTTAAATCTTGATTCATCACTCTAGGGATATGTGCTTCCAGTCTTCTGTGCTCCAGTGTCGGTGTGCCTTTTGCCCAGGCAAAGCGCTGAGACCGGTGCTGTGCCGTTAACCGTGGAACTCTTGTGGGGCCCTAGACATTTAAAAGTACATTGTACAGTTTTTGCGCTGACGTGGAGATTTGGTGCACTGTTAAAATCGGTGGTGATTTGTGATATTTTCTTACATCTACCAGTTTGAACAAACGGCCTACACCACGAGCTGTCAAGACTGGTACACTTCTGTAGTTTCTTCAGGTTATTTTCTTTTCACAGAATTTTACATCTACCAGTTTGAACAAACGGCCTACACCACGAGCTGTCAAGACTGGTACACCTCTGTAGTTTCTTCAGGATATTTTTCTTTTCCCAGAATTATTTTATTCCTGAAATACTCTAGACAGTGTAGCACAGAGTGTTGACGATTTTCGAGATGGTGAGACCCATTCTGCTGGCCCCAAAAATCTGCCCTTTGTCAAAAGCATTGAAATCAAGCGTCTTACCCATCACGTCTGTAGTGAATCACTATTGGGGAAGCTGTGGCCTACGGCTGTATTTAACTACAGTTTCGGCCTGGTATGCGCGATAATGGGGGGCTAGTATATCTTATGGCGTAAAAGTCTTGTCTTACTTCTACGTTAACTTAAAACATCAACATACTAAGAAATAGTTCCTAAATGAAAGAAACCTTAACGGCCAGACGAAACATGTAAACAACAGAAGTCACACTTACGGAAAAAGATGTTTTATTCAGGATGTACAAACACATCGTAGCATAGCATATTGCACTAAACTCTCCACACACCACACATTATCACAACACTCCTTTCAATAATCAGTTTACAATCCAACGCTCTCTTTAAGCAGCAATGCAGTCGTCGCTTTTATTTCTTGTTCTTATCAATATCAGGCATACGTCACGTGCATTCAACCTCAATTGTGTTGCCAAACGTATTCGTTTGAGAGAAAGATATCACGTTAAGAGTGAAGAATAACAGAATAAACTCAAGATTTACATAGGGAAAGATACTAAAAATGAAAGTTAATTTAGAATATACGTCACAATCTTTTGCTATCTGTAATTCAATAACACTTCAGTCTATGCCTCTAATTTAACCTTCCGTTTAAGTTTCTGTTCTCTTATGCAAATTTGGTTTGTTCTGATTAAATATTTTCTACACTTAACACCACAGAGTTTCTCTCGATTAATTTGATGTTGGCAAACCTGACCGTGGATAAAAGTTCAATCTAAAGTAAATAAAGATTTTTGAGAAAAGAGCTGAGGAGAGTAGAGCGATATTCACTATTACGAGTGATTCACGAAAACGTATTGTTAAATCAGCTGTATTCATGTAGAGAGAAAAGGAGAGAGAGAGAGAGAGGTAGAGATAGAGAAAGACGCGCCCGAATGTGCAGATGTTGAAATATCTTTGAACGAGCGAATTGTAGTTCATAAAACTCTTATATCGAGTGAGCAGTGTCACATATAGAGTACGTGGTGGTAGATTGACGTTTGATTGAGTATATTATGACCAAGTGATTCATTTGTACTGGTGACCTGCTTCGATGCTAACAAAAAGGAATTGAACGCAGTAATTTGAATTTTGTGCTCTGAATCCTGGCCATTATTTAAAAGTAAATGTTATGTGCATTAAGACGTTCAGCTACAATAACCAGGTGGAAGAGGTCCGGGTTTTACAGGACTAATTCACTAAGGCTACAAGACAAGTTAAACTTTGACCCTACAAGCTTCTAGTTAAGTTAAGATTGAAGTTAAATTCAGTTGAACCTAACGTACAAGCCAATCTTCGTTCTAGTAATATAACTTTTATTTAATAAGCAGGGCTTTTTTTCAGCAGGTATGCACTGGTACGCATACCAGTAAACTTTTCCAAGGAAGGCACTAAACATTCAGCTAGGCTAGCTCTACGCAGCAGAAAGTTAGCACGACACGCAATCCCACGCCAATCAAATGAATTTGATTGCAACACCAACAAGGGTATCAAAAGACCTGAAAACTTTTTTTTATTGGAGATTTAACGACTACCGTGAACTGTAACCAGTCGCTCGTCCGTAATTTAGGGTCACTGGCTCGAGGGAAGAGAAATAGCCAGAGCCGTAAGACAAACACAACATCCACGCCTCACCGGGATTCGAACCTGGACCCATCTCGGAAGAATGGTCAGAAGCCAGCGCTTAGACCACCGTGGCGGCACCTGAAGTCTGCAATGTAAGTTCACTTTTGTTCAGTCAGCTGGTAGTTCCTCCTCTACGTGTTGGCCAAACATGGCCCTTGCGCCCTAAAAATAAACCAACCAACCAACCAACCTCTACGTGTATTCCAACCTTTACCTTAAATGAATTCCTGGTTCCTGAAAAGTAGACATCTAACAACTGACACAAAGACCAGGGCGTGGACACGTTAAAATGGCAGTAACAATGCGTTAATGGCTTTTTGGTGTCTGCTTTGATATAAGGTACTCATATTTGCTGTTATTATTATTATTATTTACATTGTACCTGGGAAAACAACGGAGCTGCGCAAGGGGATGGGATGAGAACGTACCGGTGAACTCTATGTTAGAAAAAAAGCACTGGTAATAAGTAATAGTAAAACATAACTTCTGACAAAGCTGTTACGTTAAACGAATAGTTCTTCGAAACAAATGAGGGTTTTGCACTTCTTCTTTGAAACCTTCTCGAAATGACAACCATAATTTATTACTCATTTGATATATTTTACCTGTTTACTTTAACACTATGGTTTCTTTTGGGTCAACCTCAAAAGGTTTTTTTCTTGTATGTTTTTAGAGATTTCTGGCAACCAATTGTTTTAAAGAACGCATTTTTGTCGGACGTATCATCGATATCTACGATATTTTTCTTAACCTTTTGTTGACTTAAAATATTGCTGCATATCATTAGAGTGGTCCCTTTCTTCCCTTTTGGAAGCGTTTAGGACTGCTCTGGATTTTGCGGCACACGTGAACACATGGTAAAATAGCTTTTGCAATCCACAAATCAATGCAAATAGAATACTTTACTTTTATAAGTAAGTGCTCTGACGTTGCATTGATGGGAACCAAATAACAAAATAAAGGTAACATTTGGATTAATTTATGCAACTGAATCAAATTCAGTGAGTTGAGGTGGAATGCGAGCTGGTCAAAATCATGTTATGATAGCCAAATGATTAAATCGGCTCACTGCTGTAAGCTTATGATGCAATCAGTTTGAACGCAGCGGAAACGTCTTTCAAAGGTCTGTTCAGAGACACCCTTGGGTTATTTAGAACGCTGGATGTTTATTATTCGGCCTTAGTCTGATGAAATTCATAGCACGTCAGTTTTCAGAGAGCTCCATAAATCCATAACAAGGCTTAGTCTCAAAGCATAATCGATAAAAGGGGTTTAGCGAAGGAGAATCATGCAGTGAGACCAACACTATGCATGTCGTCACGTACTTTCGTACATGATGCTTTCCTAAAAGAGTCTATAAAGTCGAATATACGAAAGTCAAACAACACATTTGCATGTTATAAATGGGGTTTCATTCCCATTTATCAGCGGTATATAGAAATCCGTAATTATGGACAACAAACTAAACAGCGATATCAATAATTTCACTACGCAAATTGAGCCAAATTATAATACTGTGTGCGGGAGAAAAACTGAAATCCTCTATGAATTGCCTTCATCCCTCTCGTTATTGAAAACGGCGTTCAAGAAAAGCGCTGCAACCATGTTAACTTTGACGGATAAAACATTGTTAGTTAATTTTTTTGTTTTTGTTTTTTACGAAAGTGAAGAATCGGCATCAGAAGCTTTGGAAATTTTCCGAACACAGAAAGGACTAAAGAAGGGACTCTTGTGCCAGTTTGCAGTACCTGATGATACAATTTAAGGAAACTGGAAGTGTGTTGCATCGCCTCCTACGAGGAATACAAGGGTTAAGGGAGTCCCATCCGAATGTTATGACATCCCAAATGGACGAACTTGCATCTCAAAGGACAAGTGGAACAAACACTGCTCGTGCTGCAACACGATGTTTGGGTTATGCCAAGAGCAATGATAAATCGTTTCCTTCACAATTTGTTAAATCTGTATTGATACAAACTGCATACTTTACACCAGTTGTTACCGCTGGATACCACACAGAGGGAACAATTTTCCAAATGGGCTCTGGCAAATACCATTGAGGATCCTCAGTGGTTATCAAATGTATTGTGGACATACGAAGCTCCTTTTTCGTTTTATGGATCTATCAACACGCATAATTTCCGAATATGGACAGAGGATAATTTATATGTGCACACAGGGGAAACTCAACATTCACCACGAGTTACGGCGTGGTGTGGATCCACTGCATCCGTCATTCTTGGGCAGTTTTCCTTTGAGGAATCATGCCCCAGAAAGGGATGAAGGACATCCTCAGTCAATGACGAACGCTTCTTGGGTCTGGTTCGTAAAAACCTGATGCCGTGTTTACAAGACAAAATACTGCTACACACAGTAACGTTTGCGCAGTATGGTGCGCCAGCTCACATCGCATCTCCAGTAAAGAACTTTCTTATCATAACAAGAGTTGGAAACGGGTCAAACATTTTGGACCCAGACCAGTAACTGACCCGGACAAATCTGCTTTGAAGTGTAACTTAGAAACTCAATTTATGTATATACACAGTGTGGCAAAGAAGTTTTAAGACTGGGTCTGTAAAATGAAATAGAAATAAGAAATTATAACTTGTTTTGGTTTGTTATTCAAAATAAGTCCCTCCGGCTTCAATACACTTGTTACAGCGATTTAATAATAATTCGAATGCCTGTTCCAGTTCATTTTGCGGAATTGTCTCCAAAACACGCGTCGAAGCTGTTTGTATGGTCGAAATATCATCAAAATAACACCCTTTTAACGTCATTTTTTTTAAGTTTCGGGAATAAAGAAATGTCGCAGGTACTAAATTAGGCGAATACGGTGGATGATTCAACACATAGACGTTATTTTTCGCCAAACATCTACGAACAAGAAGTGAGGTGTGACTGGGTGCATTATCGTGCAATAAACACCAACTGTTTTCATCCCGATATTGTGGACGAATGCGACGAATTCTGCCCATCAAACGCCTCAAAACATTTAAATAAAACTCACCAGTAATTTTTTTCCACTTGGAACAAATTCTTTGTGGATATACTATCGAAGAATGTAATGAGCATTGTTTTGATTTTCGATGGAACTTTTCTTGTTATTTTTGGCTCGCGGCGAGTTTTTTGACTTCCATTCTGCACTTTGTCGCTTTGTTTTAGGATCATATTGAAAACACCATGTTTCATCACCAGTAACAATCGATTTTAAGAAGTTTGGATCATTTTCAGCGGCTGAAATGATGTCTCTGCAATGTGCACTTCTCCTTGATTTTTGTTCATTGGTTAACGTGTGTGGAACAAATTTAGCACAGCCTTTTGTTTTGCCCAAATCTTCACGCAGGATGGTTCGAATCGTTTCTTTGTTGATGTTTAAAGACTCTCTCATCATTCTTAGTGACGCACAACGATTGTTTGCCACGAAATCACGCGCTTTTTCAACAATCTCAGGTGTCCTAGATGAACTTTCCTTCCGGTATGCTTATCATTTTCTAGCTTCTCTCTTCCGTCCAAAAAACGTTTGTGCCACTGGAAAACATTTGATCTACTTAAACAAAACTCACCGTAAACTTGTTTCATCATTTGGTACGTTTCCGAGGCACTTTTACCAAGTTTTGCGTTAAATTTAATAACAGCCCTTTGTTCCATCTTAATAATTCAACATGAAAAAAATGTTACTTCTCTAATGAACGCCCGTTTCGTTTGAGTTACTTTAACAACTGCGCAGTACTTTTGGCAGAAAGCAAGCAGATGGTCACGGTTTATAACGCTTTCGCGAATACACTGGTGGCGCCACCGTAGGCTGAAATCTAGCACCAGTCTTAAAAATTCATTGACGCACTGTGTATACATATAAACGTAATATACATATTCATCCTAATAACTGCTTGATATTTAATAACTGAAATCATTTTTAATAATAAAATTACTTGCTAAAATTTAGTGCCATTTTTAGTGCAACTATTTTGCGTAATCCAGAAGTAATGGCTGACTATGACAGTGACCATGGATTATATTGCAAATGGGAATCATTACCTACGATTACACAAATGTATTTCTTTAAATGTATTTAGATTGCTCACTCTTTTCACGCTTTGATGGAGGTGGGCATACTTTCATATGGGCCGACAGATGTTTGGTTCCATGACCGTTTATTACACCGTCGACATCTTCCTTTGTAATAATACACTTTCCACATTTTGAACAACAAGCCAGACCAAACAACACAGAATTATTCACCGATTCCTTAATGAGACGAAACAATTTCCATAATTCAATCTGCCCCTTGTGGTTTTGAACAAGCACGTATTTGTTGGCCTCGACGCCTTTCCCAATCTCCTTAATATTAAATCCATCGATATTAACAAATACGGAGTTAATTTCGACATGGCATGTCATGGGAACGGAATGTTAGCACATCAATCTAAAACCTCTGAAAGCTCAATGTAAAAGATGCGATGTGAAAAGTAACTCTTGGTCATACAGAGAACTTCGCACGAAAAGAGTGAATCAGCTGAGAATCAGGCGAATGGCGTTTGCCTGTACCTTGCCCTGGACAATCGCACTGTAAATGAATGCAAAGGAAGTATTTTTTTACTATATGGTGTCTGTGTGTCAGACGTCGTTCGGTGGAAATATTCGTTGCTTTAAGAAAGAGACGACAATAGTATCGACTACATAATTCCACAACGCGCATTTTTCTTTGAAATATATTTTTCTGTTTTCAAAAATAAAACGGGAATAAAACCGGGTCAAATTCGGGTCTGGAACACGTTGACCCGACCCGTTGGGCCCGCAAGAAATTGTCGACCCGCTGACCCCTGACCTGTTTCCATCTCCGGTCACAACATTTGGGGCAAAACGACTAATCAGGAGCCAGTGCTACATTCCGTGGCCACCTCGATCTCTAGGTTTGACACTGATGGATTTACGAGGATGCATCGAAAAGTAATGCACACTATTTTCTTTTTTGGCATCAGTTTAATAGATAGGCCAAACAAAACATATACACAGTCAAACTACATTTCTTAGCTATTTTTCAATATAAGACCCGAGACGCTCGAGACATTTATCCCAGCGTGGTACCAGTGTTTAGTTATGCCTTGTTCATGAAAGTCTGTTTTCCGGGTGTATAGCCACCTGCGGACAACCGATTTGACTTCGTCAGCCGAATCGAAGCGTTGGCCGCCCAGGAATCTTTTCAAGGGACCAAACAGATGAACGTCTGAAGGAGCCAGGTCCGGTTTGTACGGTGGGTGCTGGAACACCTCCCAGCCAAACTGCTCAATTTTTGTCACGAACTTGTTGTGCGAACATTGTCATGAAGCAGTCTGACATTTGCAGCGTCTCTGTTGGGTCTTTTTTCACGAAGGACACGATGCAACTTTGTCAATGTGTTAGCATAGGTTTTGACATTCACAGTGGTCCTCATTGGATGAAACTCCACCAGGAGAACGCCATGCATGTCCCAGCAGAACACCGTCATGAGGACTTCTTGTGCAGATTGGGTTACTCTGAATTTTTTTTATGGCGAGGAGTCGGAATGTTTCTACATCATACTGGAATTCTTTGTTTCGTGAGTGTAGTGGTACGCCCAGGACTCATCTCACGTCACTACGCCTTCCAGAAATTCATGTCCTTCTTTTGCGTAATGCATCAAGGGGTTCAAGGATGATGACATTCTCTGTTCCTTCTGATCTTCTCTCAAGTTCTTGGGTACCCATCGAGCACTGACCTTGCGAAATCGCAATCTGTCATGCACAATATCGTACGCTATCCTGGTTTCTTCGGACTTTCATCTGTTTGGTCCCTTAAAATTTCTCATGCAAAATATCGTTCGCTATCCTGGCTCATTCGAACTTTCATCTGTTTGGCTCTTGAAATTTTTCATGCACAATATCGTACGCTATCCTGGCTCGTTCGTACTTTCATCTGTTGGGTCCCTTAAAATTTGTCATGCACAATATCGTACGCTATCCTGGCTTTTTCGGACTTTCATCTGTTTGGCCCTTTGAAATTTGTCATGCACAATATCGTACGCTATCCTGGCTACTATGGACTTTCATCTGTTGGGTGCCTTGAAATTTGTCATGCACAATATCGTACGCTATCCTGGCTACTTTGGACTTTCATCTGTTGGGTCCCTTGAAATTTGTCATGCACAATATCGTACACTATCCTGGCTACTTTGGACTTTCATCTGTTGGGTCCCTTAAAATTTATCATGCACAATATCGTACGCTATCCTGGCTACTATGGACTTTCATCTGTTGGGTGCCTTGAAATTTGTCATGCACAATATCGTACGCTATCCTGGCTACTTTGGACTTTCATCTGTTGGGTCCCTTGAAATTTGTCATGCACAATATCGTACGCTATCCTGGCTTCTTCGGACTTTCATCTGTTGAGTCCTTTGAACAGCACTTAGTGCTGGTGTGATACAAATGAAACGCCGAAAACTCGATGATGAAAACTTTTGCTCGTTCCCCGTAATATCGTAGTGAGCAAAACCGATTCTTTCTGCTCAATATGAACAGAGATTATTATTCCATCATAGGGGCTGAATCAGTTTTTTCCACCGTATATTTTCTTTATCGATTAAATCTCTCACATGCTTTTATATTTTTCGTCTTTAAAGACTAATTATGCTTCCTCCAAAGAAAAGTTCTTCTAAGTAAGGTTATAAAAATTGTTATTTTAAGTGGAATTTCTTCTTATTTCAAAACACACCCTTTCAATTTTCTAGGGCCGGCAAACGCTTCCGTATGCTTTTATCTTCAAAAACTCATTAAGAATTCGTTAATAATAATTACAATGACAAACTTTTTTCAGCACCTGAATTTTGGCCTCAGGCCGTATTTCTTTCAGTAAAGGTAAAAAAAAAACACAAGCATTTGTTTTTTAATTTTTAAGCACATTGAGCTTACGCTCAGTCACAATTGGTTTCTTTTTTGCGTAGTCGTTCAGAAAGCTTTATCCTTTATATCCTGTAGCTTTAAATCGTTAGTTTTCTTTGCTTCCACCGCAGCTTGTTATTTTAATTATCATTTCAAAATCCTGCTAGACCAAATTTTTAAACAATTTTAATCTCATTATTTACTCCTGCTAGGATGCCGATTTTGGTTTGTAATCGTATAATACCTAAGAGTTAAAATAATTCTGTCAATAGTTATACAAGCTGGAGAAATATTTTTGTGTTAAACGAAGAGTGGCAAGTCCAAAGTGTTTACTGCTTATTTTAAAGATTTACAAAGTGCTAAGCGGAATATAAAAAGTTCTGAAAAAATTATCCAGAAAATTAAAAAAAAAGATTAAAAAATAAACGTTTCGAAAAATAGTTCGGTAAAAAAACAAAATAATCGTAAACTTCCTAGATTCCTGTAATGTTTAACACAGGAGGAACTTTCTCCTCATAGTAGTGGGCGAATTTAAGAATTTATTATTTCTTCAATCTTATCATGTTAGCATAAAATTCAGGAAAGATGTAACCCTCTGAGAGTTTAAAACACAACTAAAGGAATTTAGCCATGATATCTGAAATTCTGCATATAGCATCTTGCACAATGTGACAGTTGGACTACTAAATGTACAATTATCGGGCAAATTTATTAAGGACTCCTGTTCCAACACGAAGTAGTTTCTAGCACCACACAAATGCAAATGTGATTACTAATGACACTAGGCTATATGGTCCGACGATTTCATTTTAATGTCTTGTGAATTGATCTTCCCTTACCTACTGCAAAGCAACACAAAGTGTGATTTTTATGACCTTTTTTTAACGTACACTATATTGACAAAAGCCACCGCACACCTAGAAGAGAAACACAACATAGCATTTATTGACATACATTAATACTGTGTTGGTCCACCTTTGGCCTTAATGCATGCACTGACCCTTCGAGACATGCTTTCGACAAGGTTTTGGAACACAGTGGTAGGTATGCGCTTCCATTCAGTACATAATGCTGCCGGTAACTGTTGCTTAGTAGTACGCCTTGATTCCAAACTTCTTATGCGGCGCTTCAACTCAGCCCATAGGTGCTCTATGGGATTAAGATCAGGGCTCTGAGCTGACCAGTCCACACACGATACGAAATTATCGTCAAACCACGTCGTAACAGACCTTGCTTTATGGCTCGGTGCCTTATCCTGCTGGTAACAATAAGGCTCGGTTCCATAGTATTGCCACAGAGTTGGTAGGGCATAATTGTCCAGAATATCGAGCTAGACGTGCTGGTTAACAGGTTTGTCCACGATAACCAATGGGCCGGGATTATACCACGAAAAACACCCACACACGAGTACACTGCCAGCTCTAAACTTGACCGTAGGAACAGTACACTGTATTAAATAGCGTTCCCCTGGCAGCTGCCAAAACCACACATGACCATCACACTGATGGATCAATGTATCTGGATTCATCAGTCCATAGGACTCGTTTCCATAGATCTACGGTCCACGGTAAATGTTCTTTACACCATGCTAAACGACGAGTAGCATTCCGAGTGGACATGAAAGGCTTATGAGCAGTCGCACGACCACGGTAATCCATGGAATGAAGTTCTCTGCGAATGGTACGTGTACATACCGAGCTTCCAGCATTTTTACTCACCTGTACACTGAGGTCTTGTGCAGTACTTCGATTAGCTGTAACGACTCTCCTGAGGCTTCGACGTCCTGTATCCCCGATTTCCTTTGGTCTGCCGGCACGTTTTGCTGCTTCAGGCACGCCATGTGTCTTCCACGTATTCAGTGCAACCGAAACAGTTGACTTGAGTATGTTCAAACGCTTCTCGGTTTCTCTTATGGATAGCCCACTAATGTAAAACTCAAAAATCTTTCCTTTCTCAAAGTCAGTTCTCTCCCGCCGCAACATTTTCACTCAACCTCACAGTGCGATATGTTTGCGGTCAGCTGAAGTCTTGTTTTTATACCATTAGCAGCTGTACCACGCATCTTAACAACGCAGCGGATCCGCTCATTTGTTTTTGAAGGGGTGTCCGATGACTTTCGTCAATATAGTATATGTTGAAACAGCAGATGGAGGCCGAAAGAGAGTTTTATTGATTTTTCTCAAACGAGCAGATGAACTCCGAAAGAGATCAGAGGTTAATAGGCGAAAGTAGAGGAAATCTGCGCGCATCTCAGTAGAAGCTAGATACATTTTCACCAACACCTGGTCTCCGATAGTGCAAAATGATAAAAGCTGCAAAACAGCTGGTTATATTTAAATACTTCCCCTGAAATGGCTTTACAGTTTGCTAAACCTCATCATTAGACGGTTTGCCGGCTAAAAGGTTTTTTGTTGACACTGCCTAGCTTTTAAATTGCAAGCTGCCTTTTATCTCATCTCTTCGTAAAGAAAACATAGTGGCCAACATAATGTTTATTTGCGATATTCTCCCCTAAAGAAAAGGAAACTGCGTATAAACAACCCAGTTTATTTTAGCCACAGAATTGATATTTTTTTATACTGTGCTGGACTCAATAGGAGAATATGTAGTGATTTTGCTTTTCATTTTTGTCTTACTAAATCACTATTTTGAGTTCTTCATATCAAGGTATTATTTGTTTCATTTATTCATTTCAATCTTTATGGTTTATAACAAACCAATAGAAATAATATTCCCAAAGAAAGACTTACAGTAAGGAATTATTTTACTCTCTAACAACTAAATCTCCCAAAACGCCCGTACGTGCTGATGACCATGGTCGCCCGAATCGCCCTTCTCGAATGAGGAGAATTTCCTACCCTACATTTCGGTTTGTACGGCCCCTGCTGGATTAGCATAAATCCCCATAAAACATCATCGCTGTAACTAAACAAAGATCTGAAGCAGATGATGGTTTCTTCCAGGGCGATATCATTCACTGCCATGACAATGCATCTCTTCTCCGTGGAAGAAGGTAGTGGTTGTCCGCTGGAAGTTTCTGAAACTCAGTGCACGTCAAGCTTACAGATCGCGGGTTTTTGTGTGATGACTCAGCGCTACTCTTTTCAATAACCTATAAAACGAAGGACAGAGATTCGAAAAGCAGCAAAAGACAGTTTCAGACGTTATTGTATTTTGAGTAATACTTAGTTTTAGGGTCATGGTTGTTAAACGGTGAAGACCGAATTTTGTTGAGTGATGTTTTAAACCAAGGCCCTTAATTTCCGTACAGTGAGCGGTTTTAAATTTTCACTTGCAGCGGTTTTACCCAGGTGCGTTTTTTAAATCATGAACACAGGAAAACTCTGTAAGGATGGAAAGCGCACCAGGAAATGGCTGTTGTAGGTATGGTGGTGGGCACATACTGTGCCGCACTGTTAACAAGAATCGAGAACCACGAGTTCAACAATTTTTTAGAAACTACGGCAACATCGGACAAGAAATGTGCACATGTATAAAACTTCACTGTTAAAAATTGTGTGGTAGGTTGCACCAAAAAGCGGTGCTACACCAGCTGCACCACTTTCTGAGAAAAGATACACCATTGTGTGGTGCGAACAAAATCCAACGACATGGTGCAACTTTGCACCACGTTATGGCACAAGGTTGCACCACATTATTTTTGGAAGGTTGCACCATGTTGTTGGGTTTGTTTGCACCACACAATGGTGTATCTTTTCTCAGAAAGTGATGCAGCTGGTGTAGCACCACTTTCTGGTGCAACCTACCAGTAAAAAATTAACAGTGAATTGGCTGGAATGCATTTGGAAGAAACAATACAATTTTCTACAGTAATTTGTTATTACATTTTAAAAGAAAAGTGTTTAAACAATGCACCGTTCTACTTCTTACATATGGTCAAACTTCTTACATATGGTCCCTAAAATCTTCTTACATATGATTTCATATTCTACTTCTTACATATGGTGCGTAAAAACACATTCAAAGACAGTAAACTACTGAAAGAGGCATGGGAAAATGCATGGTTGGTATAACCAGGAAATATAGGAGGAGGAACGCATGGACCAGACATATGATAAGATTTGATGACATCATGATCAAAGTAAATACCCTTGAATCGCAATGGGCTGTACATATTGCTTTAATATTAAGCTGGACCCCAAGGGATAGAATGATATAAAAAAATATGTAAGAGAAGAATGGATAACATTTATAGCGTTTAAGTCATTTGCCGGTGACAGGAGACTCGAAGCCGCATCCTTTTGTTCCGGAACCGAACCAATTCAGCTACACCGACTGAGTTTGTCGTTGCAACTTTACCTTCATGACATGTGAATCACCTCTGGGGAGGAAGGCAAATTAATCCAACTCCTCCTGTTCTTGCGAAAGGGCTGGGACGGAATCATAGGTTTGCTGGTCAGCCGGCAAATCACGCTTGGAAGAACTCTCACTGTAGAAGAAGGAATTTTTGTTAATTGCAGACGATGTGTGGAAGGAACAACACACATTTTTCGAGGAACCCAACGGCCAGTAAATCCATTTTTACGTTCGGGTGCCGATGTGAAATTAAAATTTTGCCGGTGGTGGGGCTCGAATACGCATTCTTCTGCTCCGGAGCCGAAGGCTTTTCCAATCAAGCTAGACCGACGGAGTTTATCGCTGCAGATTTGTCGACATGGATAGAAACTAGCTCAAGACAGACATTTGTAAAGTAGACGTCGAGAGACTGTCCATTAGTCGATTGGTAAAGGATGATGATGATGAACGGACCCATGGGACGAAACGTTCATGAGTCAGTGAATTGAATTGCATGATAGTCACCAGAATACGTAAGATTTTATCTATCATTGTAACTTTACGAAACCATTGTCTTTTCGTGAATAACTGCATAGTAACGGGAACTAGGGCTTCTGTTCTGGACCGGGACGTGAAGTTCGAACTTCGATGCGGATGCCTAGATGCACACTTTTATAGACGTACGCCGCTTCGATGTGCATTCGATGATGCATTATTTTCCCTTTAGTGTAGTTATTTCTTTCAAGGACAACAAGATATCGCTCTTAGGTTACGTGCTATTGACTTCATAAAACTGATACGTATTTCTGGATATTCCTGGGGTTAGAATAGTCGTCGTATGTATATTTATGTACTGTTCAAGAAAATTAGCACATACGAATTTTACTCGGATAGGCCAAAGGAAATACCTGGGTGTTTAGAATATACACTATATGGGAAGCATGGCACGTTGTGAGTGCTATAAATGGTAGGAATATTCCAAGGTATCAACATTGCATGCAAGTAACGTGCTTAATTGCAAGAGCAACGCGTATATTTTGCAGCAAAACACTGATGTTTGTGCGCATGAAAAATCGCGGTCGCAAAACACATGTTCTCCCTAATAGGCTTCCGTGGTGGCCGGTGGTTCGGGACGCTGGCTTCCAACCATCCATTCTAGATGAGTCGCGATAAAATTCCGTATGAGGCATGACTAATGTGATTTTCATACGGCACCGGTTCAGTGGAAACAGTGGCCCTAAATATTTCCGAGGCACTTGTGGCCTTAAATTCTCAAGTCCCGTGTTAGGCAAGAGTGGTGTGATTGTTATAGGCACCGGTTTAGTGGAACCAGTGGCCCTAAATGTTTCTGCGGAACTTGTGGCCTTAAGTGCTCAAGTCCCGTGTTAGACACAAGTGATTTGATACTCATGCGGCACTGGTTCCGTGGAATCAGTGAGCCTAAATGCTCAAGTTCTGTATGAGGCGCGAGAGGTGTGATTTTCATAAGTCACTGGTTCCGCTGAACAAGTGGTCCTAAATGTTTCCGGGGAGCTAGTGGCCTTAAATGCCCAAGTCCCGTGTTAGGCACGAGTCGTTTAATTGTCATGCGGCACTGGTTCCACGGAACCAGTGGGCCGAAATTCTGAAGACCTGTATGAGGCACGAGCGGTGTGATTTTCATACGGCACTGGTTCCGTGGAACCAGTGCCGTATGTCAACCTTGAGCATTTAGGGCCACTGGTTCCATGGAACCAGTGGGCCTAAATTCTCAAGTCCTGTATGAGACACGAGCGGTGTGGTTGTCATACGGCACTGGTTCCACGGAACCAGTGCCGTATATCAACTGTAACGTACCAGGAGATGTGACGTACCTGCCAGAAGGACGCACACGACATAAAGGCAGATAGGAATCAGAATAAAACGTCCGCGTAGCTCAATTGGTAGAGTGACTTATTCCGGAATGAGGGGATCCGGGTTCGAATCCTGGCACGGATAAAAATGACGGAGAAATTTACTTCGTTATAATGGCGCCCGAACAGGGACGGATGACCCGACCGTTCAAAATCTCGCATTGGTGTGATGTTCTTTCCACACCGCGAGATAAAAATAAAAGAATCCCTTCTCCAGCACTTCGAAAAAAAAATAATAAGGGGGAGATGATGTAACGTACCAGGAGATGTGACGTACCTGCCAAAAGGACGCACACGACATAAAGGCAGATAGGAATCAGAATAAAACGTCCGCGTAGCTCAATTGGTAGAGCAACTTGTTCCGGAATGAGAGGATCCGGGTTCAAATCCTGGCGCGGATAAAAATGACGGAGAAATTTACTTCGTTATACAACCTTGAGCATTTAAGGCCACTGGTTCCATGGAACCAGTGGGTCTAAATGCTTAAGTCATGTTTGATGCACGAGCGGTGTTGTTGTCACACGGCACTGGTTCCGAGGAGCCAGTGGGTCAAAATGCTTCCATGGTATCAGCGACCCTAAATACTCAAGTTCTTATACAAATGGTGTTTCCTAGGCTGTGGTTCCGTGGAACCAGCATCCATAAATCAAGGACGGGTGGTTCCTCATAGCCCTACGAGTTGCTCATGGCAGTCGTATAAACCCCGAAACAAGAACGATATAAAACTTCCTGCAGTGTAAGTGAGGTAAAATGTTCCGTCTTGTTGTTATGTTAACAACACTATATGGGCAACGCCATCTATTTTCGGAGGACGCAAACAAAGTCATCAGTGATATGATCGCCGCCCTCGGAATTTAATCAAATTTCGGTTGGATGGCTTACATAAATTGGTCAGTCAGTGTACGTAGAAACTCAGGTGTGAGGGCTGCTTTTTCCTGCAGAAAGATTTTACTGCCCCTTTACCTTGAAAATACTAGTAAAGTCATTACACGTTGACTTTTGTTTTACCACTGAGCATTGATTCGAAAATAAATTTTATTTTTAAGCGTTGACTTTCGAATATTAAGTATTAATTTGGATATCAGTTTTGATTGAATTCACACGTATACAGTGTTAAAAAGAAAGAAATCAGAAAGTACTTACTGCATTTTATCAATTTCATGAATAACAGATTTGAAAAAAATAGATACGTTCTACTTACTTCCTCTAATCTAAAGATTTGTCAGTGCAGTTATCGTTGCTTTAACATGAAATCAGGAATTTTCAAACTAATTTATTTTTCCAGTAGCTGATTTAACAGTGCTTGGGATTTAACCCAAACGAAATCTCATATACTTGCAATGTAGTGCGATTGGGAATGTTACCTATTGCTAACCTAAACGAGGAAACAAAAATGTATAAATAGTTGGCAAAAATACTTCACGTCAGCAGTAACTGAGAATTTCCAGTAGCTAGAAAGAAACTGTTTTGATGAAATCATATTGAAAGAAAAGTTAATGGAAACAGAATTCTAGCTTTTTCTTAAGAATGATAATTTTAAGTTTCTCATACAAAGATGAAAATCCCGATAAAGGAGTTTCGTAAAAACAGCGTTTCGCGATGATGCAGGACAAATTCGTATGAAAAACAAACTTAGTTATTCTTCATGGCGTTCTGCGACGGATTTCATCAAATATTTAATAACGAGGTGTAACATCTCTGTAATATTCGAGAAGGCTTTAAGTAAATCCGAAACACACGCGCATTTCTTTAGGAAAATGAAACAACTCTCTCTATATTTTAGATCGAAATTGAACTGAGGGCTAAGTAACTCTTAAAATCAGTTTCATAGAAAAGATGCCCGGGAGGGCAGGTCAACATGAATCACATGTAACATTTTTCATTATAAGAGCTGAAACTTCAAAATATTCTAGTGTTTTTGCAAATTTTGAATTCATCAGCAATGAAAAATTGATAGTGTGGTGGATATCTGGATAATTTCATTGGATTCGTAAAGCTCACAAAAAGATCTTGAAGCGTAGATTTCATTCACTCACATCCTGTTCCTTACAACGGATTTTACACAGTTTCTGTATTCAAGTGCTGAACAATGTTTGATTTGTATGAATCAGTCTGATTTTGAATTTTCATTTTCAAATTATCTCCATTATGAACAATATCAAAAGAAACAGTGACATTAAGGTGAATTCTAACGGATTTAACGATAATTTTGATAGTATGACTGTATTTAATGTTGTTATCAGAGATTTGTAGCTCAAATATACAGTATATTGACAAAAGTCACCGGACACTTAGAAGAGAAACACAACATAGCATTTATTGACATACATTAGAAAGGTGTCGGTCCACCTTTGGCCTTAATGCATGCTCTGACCCTTCGAGACATGCTTTCGACAAGGTTTTGGAACACAGAGGTAGGTATGCGCTTCCATTAAAAAAACACAGTGGTAGGTATGCGTACATAATGCTGCCGGTAACTGTTGCTTAGTAGTAGGCCTTGGTTCCAAACTTCTTATGCGGCGCTCTAACTCAGCCCATTGGTGCTCTATGGGATTAAGATCAGGGCTCTGTTCTGGCCAGTACACACACGATACGGAATTATAGTCAAACCACGCCTTAACAGTCCTTGCTTTATGGCTCGGTGCATTATCCTGCTGGTAACAACAAGACTCGGTTCCATAGTATTGCCACAGAGTTGGTAGGGAATAACTGTCCAGAATATCGAGGTAGACGTGCTGGTTAACAGGAGGTGCCTACGATAACCAATGGGCTAGGACTATACCCCGAAAAACACCCCCACACAAGTACATTGCCAGCTCCAAACGTGACCGTTAAAATAGGTAAATAGAGTTCCCCGGCTGCCGCCATACCCACACACGGCGACCAGACTGATGGATCGTGTATCTGGATACATCTGTCCGTAGGACCCGTTTCCATTGATCTACGGTCCACGATAATTGTTCTTTACACCATGCTAAACGACGAGTAGCATTCCGAGTGGAGATGAAAGGCTTATGAGCAGTCGCACGACCACGGTAACCCATGGATTGAAGTTCTCTGCGAAAGGTACGTGTACATACCGAGGTTCCAGCACTTTTACTCATCTGTACACTGAGATCTTGTGCAGTTCTCCGTCGATTAGCTGTAACGAATCTCTTGAGGCTTCGACGTCCTCTATCACTGACTTTCTTTGGCCTGCAGGTACGTTTTGCTGCTTCAGGCACGCCATGTGTCTTCCAATAATTCAGTACATACAAAACAGTTGACTTGGGTATGTTTAAATGCCTCTCGGTTTCTCACCCAACAATCTTTCCTTTCTCAAAGACATTCCTTTCCTGCCGCGACATTTTCCCTCAACCTCACAGTGTGATATGATCGCCATCAGCTACAGGCTTAATTTGTTTTTGTGTCGTTTGCAGCTGTACCGGGGATCTTAACAACGCAGAGGATCCATTCATTTGCTTTTGAAGTAGTGTCCGGTGAATTTTGTCAATAAAGTGTACATGATTATTTCTCTATAGTGACCTGACATTTTATTTGGATTTAAAAGTACCGCTGCAAGAGTGTTCAGGTAAATTCAACCGCATTATGCACAGTCAATATCTTCCAAGTGGAAAACAGATCTGATGACATAAAACCTTTGTCTCTATTATTTGAGAAACACCAAAAGGAAAATTTCAGCAATGAAAGTTTATTACCCTTCAGCGAGTGAGAAAAATATAATGTTAAAGTTGAAACACTTGAAGAGAATAAATTCAGAATTTACATAGGGAAAGAAACTAAAAATGAAAGTTAAATTAGAATATTTATCATAAGTCTAGTACATCTCAATTCTATAATCAGCAAGTCTGCAACACAGAAGTCTTCCACAATACACTAAGTACACGTCAATCAACGATGTTTCACAATATGCGTGACACTTACCATTCTTTAAATACAATCTATTTATTCAATAAACGAATCGCTCAAATCAACATTACGCATCAAAATCAATCTGTCCTTTCAATACAAAACGCTCTTACAGGATTTTTTCGCTTGTTGCTCGTCTCAACATTGCATACACATGAATCGCTTTACTAACACTGCACACCGAGCTCTTATCTCAGAAGGCTTTATCTACGTTGCTTGCCCTTCGACTTTCTGCTAAGATTGCTTAGTTCAAATTCATGGGGAGGAATTTTGCCGCGTAAGTTTAGAAAATATTCATTTACATAAGAAGACAGAAACTCACTTGGAAGTTTAAATTAGATGTATACGTCACAATATCCAACTGATATTTGCGCCATCGATCTCGACTATTCCGAGTGTCTCGCAAAATTTAATTAGTTTCGTTTTCGTTTTGTTTCCTGGGATGTAACAAGGTTCTAAGTCTGACAACGCTTTATGAATTTAAAAGGAGATTACGAACGACAACATTTGAATAAATAATTCATAAACAGAATCAATCGGGCATGCAGCAACGAACTGCTTAGTTTATTACACTGAGGCCTCACTTCCAATAAGTATTATTTACCGTTGATATAAAGCCATGGGCGTGGATTCTTTTCCATCAATCCTTTATTTGATTTATTTTATCCGAATTCGGAGTCCTCAGGGCTCCGACGAACCTTAAGGCTAATTTTTGTTTTGTGTCGGGATTTCGCACCATCTTTAGCATCTAAGGCTATAAGCTCGCGCCCATCTCTAATTTGGGTTCACTGAAACAGCCACAGGAGAGAGACAGCTCTGTAGGACGGTTATAAAGAACTGCCATGTCTCATCTGGGAGTGAGGCCGTGACCCAGCTCGTACAATTAAGCAAAATCTCGCGCTTCTGACCACTCGGCCACCGGGACTACCATCGTTTGTATCCGATTGTCGCTTTATATACAGATATAGCTTATGAACTGATAAGATTGCAGTACAGAAACATTTACATTTCGATATACCGAGTAAGTTTGTAGGATATCTTTTATTCAAATATTATATTCATGAAATACTGATTTCGTGTATTACACATTTTGATGAATTCTAATTCATAACGAGAAACTATACGCCAAATATATAGATAAAATAGTAAAACTACATTGGTAATCCAATTTATTGACTAAAAATCATAAATAAACTTTTACAAGCTTTCCCATATCAACCAGATGGTTTTTCACGAACGGTAGAGAGAAAACTGCCGTCCTTGAAAGAGACATCTGATTGATGTGTCTACTTTTATTGATAAAGCCATCTGGAAGGAAAGAGTAAACTCCCTTCCTTGAAAAAGCGATCTGATTGATGTGCGAAAGCTTGGAAATGTTTATTTCTATTTTTGCGCATATAAATCGGATTAGTAACAGAACTTTAATATTACTGAATACTTTTCTAAAGCGAAACACTCAGTTCTAGCGTGCATGTATAGAGAAAAAATCGGTGTTCTAGCCATTTCTTACTTCATGCATGACCTCTTTGAACAATCACTGCTAAAACTATATAACGAAGTAAATTTCTCCGTCATTTTTGATCCACGCCGTGAATCGAACCCGAGTCCACTTATTCCGGAAGAAGTGGCTCTACCAACTGAGCTACGCGGACGTTCGTTATCGCTGCTATCTGCCTTTATGTCGTGTGCGTCCTGCGGGGCAGGCACGTCACATCTCCCCGCCCCCTCCAAATAGGGCCGGGAGCACGGCCCACGGGTCAGCCGTGACCATGAATCGACGTAGGCAGCCATCCGCTGTAGAACGTGCACTTGAGAACTCCCAGTCAATCTGGTGTGTGGAATACACCGTCGCACACATTGTTTTTTTTTTTCGAAGCGCTGAAGAAGGGATTCTCTATTTTTTTCTTTCTCGCGGTATGGAAAGAACATCACCACACCATTGCAAGATCTTGAACGGCGGGGTCATCCGGAAAGTTCGGGCGCCATTATAATGTAGTACATTTCTCCGTCATTTTTGGTCCACGCCGGGGATCGAACCCGAGTCCACTTATTCCGAAAGAAGTCGCTCTACCAACTGAGCTACGCGGACGTTCGTTTTCACTGCTATCTGCCTTTATGTCGTGTGCGCCCGGCGGCGCAGGCACGTCACACCTGTTAAAAGCGTAAAAAAAAAGGCTTAATAAATAAAATCACTTTCCTAATTTTTTGAAAGGTTGCAGTAGGAAAATTGTTAGGCACTTTCAGTTGCCTCTGATTTTAGAATCCTATGCTCTTATATTTTAATGCATTATTGTCTCAATCATTGTCGAGAAGGTTTCTGTTCAATATCGAGAAGAGTGTTCGAGAAGGTTTCTGAACGTTGCTGTATGATCTTTTTGTATTTCAACCTCGCTGAAAAAAGAGCAGTGATGTAACTCTAAATAAAAAAGTTCCGTAGCGGTGAACGGACTAGGAAACATATACCTTCAAAATTTTCAAAATCTGATTCGTTATTTTTATTATTATTGTTAATTTTTATTACTAAATAACAATAGCAATTTATATTAAAACTGCTTAAAACTGTGTAATCTGAGCAATTTTAAATAATAGAAATAATGTAACGTGAGAAAGATATGCTAAGATAATGTTTTTATTTAAATACGGCTCTGTGTCGTTCTATACGATTTTAAATATGCATTGGAAATATCTGCGAACTAACAGAGCAACATATTAAATAAGACTAATGCGCCGTCTTTACTACGGTTATATAGTGCATGTGGCAGATTTTTATGTTGCCCGTAAGGCTTCAGAGTGAGCTTAGGGAATTATAATTTTATTGGAGCCGATACCAGTGGCGAGTTATTTAGCACAAATGTTTATCACTACCGTTTTATCTCTGAGCACTACAATCGTAGCCCCACGGAGTAGTCATGTCCTACAAATTTATTTTGACTATCTAGACAAAGAAGTTCATATTCTCTTTGTGAGAGAATCTTATGATTTGTGAGACACCCTATTGTGTATCCAACTGTGTAGATCAATCTACACAGTATTTTATTTGTTACTGGGTTTAACAACTACCATGGGCAACTCGTATGGCTATAAGCAGTCGCCGGTTCCTAATTTCGGGTCACTTGTTCCAGAGAAGAGACAGATCCAGCATCTTTGTCCATGCACACCACGCATGACTCATCCGCGGTTGGGACTCAGTCTTAGCTCGGAAGAATGGTCTGCAGCCTGCGCCTCAGACCACTCTACCACAGGGCGGGCATTTCTGTAGTATGAACATTCGGTTAAGGTACGAGTATGTTTGCATACAGAACACAGTTTTCCCTATTTTTGCATATATGATCAGTTAAAAAAGTTCTCTTGCCCAGAATCTTTTACCATGTACATACAACAAGCTTGTAAAATCATGCGATGCATTGATTATGATACGCTTTCCAATATACTAGAAATAATTAGTGAAGCTATTACTCAATTTATGAGGAAAATGACTGTGGAATAAATCTCACCCCTGTGCCCTGACCTTTGATCCATTTGGATGATATTCAACAGAACTGGTACAGTACATCTCCGAAATAACATGATAAAGTTTTGTCTCAATCGAAGCAATTTTACGTAAGTTATGATGCATAAGCCCTATGGAATAGATCCCGCTCCTGTGTCCTAACATTTCACCCCATTTCGCCCATTTTCAATAGGATTCGTCCCCAGGAAGGTCCCTACAACATACAACATTTCATCCAAATCGAAACATTTTTACGTAAGTTATGACTCATAATGGCGATGGAAGTGATTCCGCTCCTATGTCCTGACCTTTGAACCCCATTTCGCCAATTTTCAATAGGGTTTGTCCCCAAGTGGTCTCCTACCACATACTAAAATTTAATCGAAATCGAACCTTTTTTACGTTAGTTATGACGCATAAGAGCAGTGGAATGGATCCTGCTCTTATGTTCTGACCTTTGACCCCATTTCATTCACTTTCAACAGGGTTCCTTCCCAGGTGTTCCCCTACCACATACTAAATCTTCATCGAAATCGAACGATTTTTACGCAAGTTATCGTGCGGACGAACATACGCACACAACGCGTGACGTAATGAGGCAAATGGGAATCGCGGCCATCTGCTAGCAAAAGTGTGACGTCATAAAACTTTAATAGGATCCGAACATTTGTTTGACTGCTGACGTCATGAAAATACAGGTAGCGCCATCTTTTTTCTGGACAATTAATGCGTTCACAAGAATGAAAATTTGAACATCGATTAAAATAGCTTCATTTTATAACTTGGAATACTTAATATTTTCTAAAACATAACCATAATTATGCAATCCAACATTTGTTTGTCTACTGACGTCATCAAAGTACAGGTCGTGCCATACTTTTTCTGGTTTCAAAACCCCCAAAGGAAAAGTTATTGATTTTTAATGTAATTATGGTTATGTTTTAGAAAACATTAAGTATTCCAAGTTGTAATAAAGTTATTTTAATCGATGTTCAAATTTTCATCCCTGGGAACACATTAGTTGTGAAGGAAATGTGTACAAAAGTTTATCCATTGGAAGTATAGTAAGCTAAATTACTTGACGTCCACCTTAACAATATGGGATAAGAGCGATGGAATGGATCGCATATGTCCTGACCTTTGACCCCATTCGTTCACATTCAATAGGGTTCGTCCCCAGGTGGTCCCCTACCACATACTGAAATTTCATCGAAATCGAACCATTTTTGCGCACGTTATGACGCATAAGGGCAATGGAATGCATCCCGCTCTTAAGTCCTAACCTTTGACCCCACTTCACCGATTTTGAATAAGATTCGTCCCCAGGCGGTTCCCTACCACATACTAAAATTTAAGTGAAATCGAACCATATTTACGCAAGTTATGACGCATAAGGGCAAAGGAATGATCCAGCTCCTACGTCGTGACCTTTGACCCCATCTGTCCCATTTTCAATAGGGTTCATCCCCAGGTGGTCCCCTACCACATAGTAAACTTTCATTGAAATTGAACCATATTTACGCAAGTTATGACGCATAAGGGCAATAGAAGGATCCCGCTCCTACGTCGTGACCTTTGACCACATTTGTCCCATTATCAATAGGGTTCGTCCCCTGGTGGTCCCCTACCACATACTAAAATTTCATCGAAATCGAAATATTTTTACGCCAGTTATCGTGCGGACGGACGCACGGACGGACAAAGCTGGAGCATATACGCTTTTTCAACCTACGGTTGGAAAGCGTAAAAAAGTGCCTTAGCGACGCTAAGCCTAGAAAAATAAGTGCCTTTGCGCCGCCAAGGCGCGCTAAAACCCCTTCTACATCACTGAATAAGAGTTATAGATATTTCATGGAAGTTCGTTTGGACAAGGCAGAATAATTACTTGACTTTGGAGGGCACATTAACCTCCTTTTTCTTTTGTTTCTTTTGTATACATTTTATCTAAAACAAGCAGCAAACCTTTTTTCGCCAGCCTTCATTAGCATCACATGGAAGTCAAGCTTTCACCTGTCTTTCACCTGTCAGGATGTCATAGCGTTTCTTCGACGTTTGGAGACAGCAGAGACTACAGGATTAGTCACCCTGCATTTACTTGGCAATGGTGTGCTGCCCCTGCCACTGTCCATGTGATCGATGAACTATATAACGAAGTAAATTTCTCCGTCATCTTTGTCCACGCCGGGTCTCGAGCCCGGGTCTCCTCAATCCGGAATAAGTCGTTCTACCAATTGAGCTACGCGGACGTTCATTGCCGCTGCTATCTGCCTTTATGTCGTGTGCGTCCTGATGGGCAGGCACGTCACAATTACTATTCTCCAAGGAAACCCAGGTTCGCTTCTCGGTGATTTTTGTAGAAAAGTTTGTTATGTTTCCGTGTTGGTACTACCGAAAAAGATACACTGCCGGACAATTGCTAAGGACGGATTACAATAGCAACGATAGCAACCATTAAATGGAAGGCAGGAAAATGTGGAAATTAGCATAAGTGCGGGATACAGTAAGACGTGTTGTGCGTATGCAAATTTTGGATTGCCAAACTTGTTCGTGACGTCATAGCGTTGATAAGAGATATAAAGGATTTGACGCGTATTGACCGTTGTTGTTCAAACGCAAAGTTGAAAGGGAAAGAATCAATTGACGAACTTGCAATTTTCAGTATGTCTTCCCGACATCACTTAGATGATTTTACGCGTGGCCGTATTATTGGCAAGATTAAGGAAGGGCGAAAAATAACAGATGTTGCCAGGGAGTTCGACGTCAGCCACAGTGTTGTTTCAAGGCTTTGGAAATCATTTCAAACAAATGGAGAACGTAGCAAACGTCACGGGGGATGTCGTGCTCGCAGTACGACACCTGCAGAAGATCGGTACATAGTGCTATCAACAAAAAGACACCGGCGCAGCGCAGCTAGTGAGGTAGCAAATCGGTTTATGGCTGCTACTGGCAAGCGGATCTCCCGAAAAACTGTCGCCAGACGTTTGCATGAAGGAGGATTATACGCCCGCCGCCCTGTTGTGTGCATCCCATTGTCCAGACGTTACCGTACCGCCCGTTTGTAATGGTGCCATCAACATCGCAATTGAACTGATAACGACTGGTCTGCTGTAGATACAGTCTATCGTCTGATTGTCGACGACAACTGATCTGGCGTGATAGTGGTACTGCATATTGTCCAGCAAATATACAGGAAAGGGACCAATATCCGACATGTAGTGTCATGGTATAGGCTGGCATCATGATCAGTGGCCGTACGTCCCTCTATGTGCTTCCAACTGGGACTATGACTGGCCAACGATACATTAATGATGTTTTGCTACCTCATGTTCGCATGTTCCGTGGTGCTGTCGGTGATAGATTCATTTTCATGGACGACAACGCAACATGTCATCGAACAGTCGCTGTCCAGGAGTGTCTTGAGAGCGAGGATATTCAACGCCTCGTATGGCCAGCACGTTCTCCAGATCTGAATCCCATTGAAAATGTGTGGGGTGCTTTGGGGAGGAGTCTTGCTGGTCGCCAATGCCCTCCAATAAACAAGGACACCCTCATCCGTGCACAGACAGAGGAATGGGATAAATTACCCCAACAGCTGCTTGATAATGTTGCGCAAAGCATGACACGACGTGTGGAATCTTGCATCGCTCTCCATGGTGGCCATATCCCGTATTGACATCTTACGCCGGAACGCCTGCGGACGGTAATTGCATTTTTTTCACGTTTACGTATTCTGCACAAAATGGCCTGTTTGTCCCTTGAACCCGTTCCAAAGCCTTCTGGATTTCAGAGCACAATAAATTGTCTTTCTTGTAATGTCCTGGCATTCTGATATTATTTTATTTCACTTGGCATCCAACCACACTTACTTTTTTACGCGCTATATAGCCGTTTATGATCCGTCCTTAGCAATTGTCCAGCAGTGTATAAACGAAGTGGCAGCAAGTTGAATGAGTGTTGTGTTATGGATTTGTTTCTTTGTGGGTATTTACCATGTGATCATCATGTTCCGCAAAGCGGCAAAAGTTATGTTTATGCTATAGAGTGTTACTTAATAATCATTTATATTTCTCAGGTACATTTTGATGTAATTTTTATCAAACTCATTGATTCAGATAAATGAAATTAAGATCAGAAAGTAACTTTTAAAATGTCGACTAAATAAACATTTCTCATTTTGTGTTCTATCATATTTATGAGGCTCAAGTCCTTCCCCCCCTCTCCCACACACTTTTTTCGTAACACATAAAATTTCTGTTTGATCATATCACCACATTTTCGAAAATACCCTGTGAACACACCGATTAAATTACATACTAACTGCTTTTTGCGTGTCGTTTGCAGAAATGAAAACGGGTCGCGGATCAACTGGTCGCGGATCAACGGGTCGACAATTCCTATTGGGTCAAACGGGTCGGGTCAAGGTGTTCCTGTCCCGATTTCAAGCCGGTTTTATTTTTGAAAAGCTAAAAAAAAAAAGGGTTTTTTTTTCAAAAAAAGATGCGTACTATGGAATTTTATTCTAGATACTTGTGCCCGCGGACTGAAAGATGAATTTTCATGCAATATGAAGGAAGAGTGTTCTCAGAAGGAAAAGTACCCTATTCTGCTGAGGGGCAATGATGAAAATAACATAGACATGTTCGAAACCTTCAACATATCCTAAACTTGTGAAAATTGGTGTTGCCATGAAACATGTTCTGAAGCTTGATATGTTATCAAGAAAACAGCAAAAACTGAAATTAAACACACAATTTGCATAATTCAAAACAATTTGACTGTATCGCTATCAAAATCAGGTGGAACAGCCTTAATATTATTGCAGAGGGACCTTTTGACTCTCGCAAATATGTTTGAAAACATGTATAAAACAGTTAGGTTATGTTTTGCAAATGAAGGACGACAGTTTTAATACTTCCTGTAAGTAAGTGAGTAAATCATACGATCCTATAATACACTTGTTTGATTTCCATATAACTTAAGATACCCACTGCGGAGCGACTTTTTGAACGCCCTGTGTATATATATCATAGTTCAAAGCAGATTTGTACGGGTCGGGTCCGAGTCCACAATTTTTGTCCCGTTTTCAGCTCTGGTCGTTTGATAAGCTTTTTGAGAGATATCATACAGAAATACTGATTAATCATTTCTCGCTCTATGTCAATAGAGAGCCGTTTACAAATTGAATGTCAGATAACTCTCAATTTATCACTCCCATTAGAGATTTGAACGATGTTTAAAGAAAGGTATAATTTCCTATAAATTTGTTACACATTTGATGTCGGGGAAATGATGTTACTCTTCTGCTTTTTGAAATTTCAAGTCTTTTAATAAAAAATGTCTTCCGAAATGGGTTTTGGGGATTCTTCATACGATTTTTCCTTTTCCGGGTCATCCTAAAAGTATGCTTTCACGATCTATACCATTGAAATGAATAAAAACAGCATCAGCTATCTCTTACAACTAGAAAAACTGAATCTCGAAGCTTTTGTGGTATCCCTTGTGGTTCTTAAAAAGTTTCGCAGAAGAGTATCAATTGTTACATTGAAACAATGGTGACTGAAATGAGCACCACAAATAGAGGTATGCTTTCAAAAAGAGGTTGATATTTTCTAAGTGCAGCATTGTTATTAACGAGAATAAATTGTTCTTTACATGACTGATTACATTAATTAAAATATGATTTTTGAAGACCAAGTACTTTCTGAATTTAAATGAAAATCAACCCAAGCGATTCCAGTACGAAGTTGTTTATTTTTTTTTTTTCTTAATCTACGCAACGCTGATAACAATTTTGATAAAAAAAATCTAGCAAAACTTTGTCTGACTAAACCCTTACTTAGAAAATATTTCTGTGGTTTAATAATAAAAGTCATGAAGGTCCTGCCTAAGAGAGAGAGCACGTGTATTTGCCGAAATTACGGAAACTCTCACCTGGGAAGTACTTGAGGTTGATTTTCTCCGTGGAAGGTACAACAGATGACGAGGTAACATCCGAAGCGGTCCCATTGAGAACATCCATGACGTGTATCATGACTCCCGATGTTGTTACATGCTTCTGCTCTCCACGACATCTGAACTAAGTCCACCACCACGCAAGAAACAGCATCGTCTGCTTCTTCTCAGCAGCTTCCGACCGGAGGCGCGGGATCCTCAATCTCAAAAGCGCACTCTAGTGACTCCGATCAAATGAAAAGGGCGTCAAATACACACAGTACACGCGTTGTTTTGCATCAAAGGCAAACCAAGTCGAAGTAGTTTGCTTCGTTCAGGAGTAAACACACCGAGTCTTCGCCTTTTTGGAAGAGGCATTCTCACGATGTATTCGAGAAAATACACAGTGCGTTGGGACTCAGGAAAATCTTTCACGACTGAATCCGAAAAAAGCAAAAACATGTCGGTTAAACGGGTGAGCGTAATACTTACCTCCAAACCAAGATTTTCCGTGACTAACATTATTTATTCCGGTATTTTTTTTTTTTTAATTAGAGGTCTAACGACCACCGTGCGCAACTCAATGGGCCATGAGTAGTCGCCGGGCCCTAATTTAGGCCATTGCTAGGGAGAGAGCCAGTGTCGTAAGACAAACACAACATCCATGCCTCACCAGGATTCGAACCCGGACCCTTTTCGGACGAATGATCAGAAGCCATCTCTGAGACCACGGCGCCACTGGAGCAGCTTCAGTCTTTTTTACGCTTTTTAACCATAGGTTGAAGAAGCGTATATGCTCCAGCTTTGTTCGTCTGTCTGTCTGACCGCACGATAACTCGCATAAAAATGGTTCGATTTCGATGAAATTTTAGTATGTGGTAGGGGACCACTTGGAGAAGAACCCTGTTGAAAATGGGCGAAATGGGGTCAAAGGTCAAGACATAGGAGCAGGATCCATTTCATTGCCCTTATGCGTCATAACTTGCGTAAAAATCGTTCAATTTCAATGAAATTTTAGTATGTGGTGGGGGACCACCTTGGAATGAATTCTATTAAAAATGGACGAAATGGGGTCAAAGGTCAGGACATAGGAGCGGAATCCATTCCATTGCCCTTATAGTTCATAACTTGCATAAAAATGATTCGATTTCGATGAAATTTTAGTATGTGGTAAGGGACCACACGGAGACGAACCCTATTAAAAATGGGATCAAAGATCAGGACATAAGAGTGGGATCCATTTCATTGCCCTTATGCGTCATAACTTGCGTAAAAAGGTTTCGATTTCGATGAAATTTTAGTATGTGGTAGGGGACCACCTGGGGACGAATTCTGTTGAAAATGTGTGAAATGGGGTCAAAAGTCAGAACATAGGAGCATGATCCATTGCATTGCCCTTATGCATCATAACTTATGTAAAAATGCTCCTATTGCAACAAAACTTTATCATGTTGTTTGTTCCAGAGGTATATTGAACCAGTTCTGTTGAATCTCATCAAAATGTGGTCAAAGGTCAGGACACAAGAGCAATATTTATTCCACAGCCATTATCCTCATAACTTGAGTAATGATTTCTGGTATGTTGGAAAGCGTATCATAATCAATGCATTGCACGATTTTACTAACTTGTTTACGCTTTCCAACCGTAGGTTGAAGAAGCATATATGCTCCAGCTTTGTCCATTTGTTTGTCCGTTCGTCCGTCCACACGAGAACTAAAAATGGGTCGATTTCGATGAAATTTTAGCATCTGATAGGGGACCACCTGGGGATGAACCCTATTGAAAATGGGCGAAATGGGCTCAAAGGTCAGGACATACGAGCGGTATCCATTCCATTTCCCTTATTTGTCATAACTCACGTAAAAATGCTTCCATTGCGACAAAACTTTAGTATGTTTTTCCGGAGATCTGCTGAACTGGTTCTGTTGAATGTCATCGAAATGGGATAAGAGGTCAGGGCACAGGAGCTAGATTTTTTCCACAGCCATTATCTTCATAACTTGAGTAATGATTTCAGGTTTGTTGGAAAGCGTATCATGATCAATGCATTGCATGATTTTACTAACTTATTATTTTAGAGTTCTAAGAGAAATTTGCTCAAGCTAAAATTTCGAAATCGCCAACAACTACTACGCGATTTTTAACTGAACTCACGTTATTAATGAGGAACTGGGCAACAGAATCAGCAGATCAGGAAAAGCTTCTTATTATATGCAATGCGTTTCGTACACCCTCTAAAATAATTCATTGTGTCATCATCATCATCATCAACCGTTCTAAATCCACTGCTGGATGAAGGTCTCCCCAAGTCTCTTCCACAAATATCTGCCTTGAGTCAGTTTCCTCATGCTACTCCGCCATTTTTCCCAATTTCATCCACTTATCTCCCAGCTGTGTTTCTTCTGGGTCTTTTCTTGTCGCTTGGCATGCAGCCTAGTATTTAAGTCATCCAAAGGTGGTCAGTTTTTCTAGCAATATGCTCAGCCTATTTCCTCTTGAGGGACTTTACTTGGATGATGAATTCATACACTCTTATGATTTTTCTAATCCATGAGATCCTTCTCCTATCTTTCTTGGTTACACTAATCTTAAATTTCTCCACTCTTCTTTGAGTTTTTTGCAGCGTGAACTGCTACTTGAGTTTTTTGCAGCGTCTGTACATCATTTTTGGGTAAAGTGCATATCTCTGATCCACATGTAAAAACTACAACAATGCGTTGTTTAAGCACTTTTCTTTTAAGACATAATACCAAATTTCTCTTCAAAAGTTGTACTCTTCCTTCCAAATGCACTCCATCCAAGTTTTATACGCTTACTAATTTCGTCTTCGATACGGACCTTAAGAAACCCAGTTTTACCGGCGGCGAAACTCGAACCCACATGCTTCTGCTCCGAAGCCGAATGCATTCCCAATTAAGCTACACCGACAAGGACTTACCACCGCTACTTGCCGTTTTGACATGTGAGTCACCTCTGTAGTACGTCACCCCCCCTACCCCCGAGAAAGGCGAGTCACGAGATCGCAAGATTTTCTGGTCCGTAGCAAACCGTGCTTGAAATAACACTCTGTAGGGAAAAAGGTATTCTCATTCATTCCAAACGATGTGTGGAAGGAACATAACACATTTTTTCGAAGAACCTAATGCCAGTAGATCCACTATTACGTTCGGGGCCAGTGAAATTCAAACTCTCTCTCTCTCTCTCTCTCTCTGCTGATGGAGGAATCTGAATTCACATCCTACTGCTCCGGAGTCTAATGCTTTCCCAATTAAGCTTCGCCGGCAACGGTTTATCACTGCTACTTGCCGTCTTGACATGTGCGTCACCTCTGTATTCGTCACATCATCACTTAAAGTCTGCAGCCCAAGGTAAATATGCAGACGCAGTGCGCATCAATTACTTCTAAATTTACCTACCAACCTCATTGTATACAGCCAGTTAGGTACTGCATTGTAAACATCCAGTTTTATCCGTTTGGACAGCGTTTTTTTCATTCATAGAAGAATAAAACTTGCTATATGCAATGAGATATTTTAGTTTACCCCTTGTTTTTACAGTGAGAGTTGGATGCTAAGGAAACAGTTCTGGGAAACGGATCGTTTTCTCCTGTTCATTTCGTCAACGTTCACTTAGCCCGGTTCATTTCGTCCGCGTTCACTTCGTCCGGTTCATTTTGTCCACGTTCGCTTCGTCCGGTTCATTTTGTCCACGTTCGCTTCGTCCGGTTCATTTCGTCCGCGTTCCCTTCGCCCGGTTCATTTCGTCCACCTTCACTTTTTCCGGTTCATTTCGTCTACGCTCACTTTGTCCGGTTCGTTTCGTCTACGTTCACTTCGCCCGGTACATTTCGTAAACGTTCACTTCGTCCGGTTCACTTCGTCCACCCTCACTTCGTCCGGTTTTGTTCCGCTTACGTTCATTTTGTCTGGTTCATTTCGTCCACGTACAGTTCATCCACATTTATTTTGTCCTCAGAATGGATGGAATTCCGTAGAAATGTTTTGTTTTATTGGAATTGTTGCTACTAGGCAGGAGAAAACGGTTAAGGTACATAGCTTACATTCACATTTTTTTTATGTTTAAGGTTTTCGATTAAAACATAATAAATTTTAATGTTATTTCAAGTAAAACGAGGAACTGAATTTAGGATTAACTTTTAACTGTTTTGTGTGGTACGATGTTAATCACTAAACTTTTAATAACCAAAATTTTCCTTTTCAATCTAACACATTTCTGGCCATTGGAATAAACTATTTACAAATATGTTTTTACGAATGAAACGTAAAATTGATCAATTAATGCATTTTATTATTGCAGATATATTAATGGAATTTACTATAACTGGGAAGTTACAAGACACCCAGTTTTCCTTTCTCTAATTGCGCTCACGTTGTTGTTGCATATGAACACTACAATGAATCATTGTTGCAGTTTTGGGTGAAACAGACGGATAGACGGAGCAACAGACAGTTGTAAGAGAATGAGAAAAATTGAATAAAAAAAGAACAACCTTACTGAGAGTGTGAAGTGAAGAAAAGTTGTTTTTAGGATTAGACTTTCTGTGAGGTACGCAAGAGTGTTAGGAAGGTTATACGGACAGACAGATGGAGAGGCAATTCGATTAGAAAAAAATGAAATAAATGAAACAGGGTAGAAGCCTGTATGGGTGTTAATATGTAAATCCCGGCCCGTTCCGGCCCGACATTTTCAGACTTTCATCACGCGTTCTCTGCCACTTATTGGAAAAAACGGAAGGTTTTCTCTAGGGCAGGGATCTTTAAATTGTTACCAGCGAAGCGCTTTTTGCCGCCCCGGTGGCGCAGTGGTCTAAGCGATGGCTTCTGATCATTCGTCCGAAAGGGGTTTTGGGTTCGAATCCCGGTGAGGCATGGATGTTGTGTTTGTCTTACGGCACTGGGTCTCTTCCCTACCTGGAACCAGTGGTCCTAAATTAGGGACGGGCGACTGCTTATATCCTATTAAGTTGCTCACGATGATCCTCAAATAATAAAAAAAAAAAAAGCTCCTTTTAATGGCTCACGTCCACAAATGAAATTTTTAAATGGGAAAAATACATTTTCGAAATAGAAAAATGAATGCCCAGGTACCTTGGGTATACAGGGTGTCTCAAAATTACACGGCAAAACTTCAGGAATTAATTCTTCATAGGTAGAAGAGAAAAAAAGTTTATATGAACATAGGTCCGGAAATGCTTGGTTTCTGAGTTATGGAAGTCTGTCTATGACACTTAAATACTCACATTACTTTATAGTAATTGTTCAAAATGCCCACATTCTGCCTCAATACAGACCTCACATCGATGTCTCACTGACTCGCGAACACGCTGCCAAATTTCTGGCAAGTGTCGTATTGTTTCACAACCTGCCACAATTCGATTGCGGATAGGTTCCAATCGAATTGTGGCAGGTCGCGATAACCACGTTCCATATTCCAGGACACAGCGATGTCGCGATAACCACGTTCCATATTCCAGGACACAGCGATGTCGCGATAACCACGTTCCATATTCCAGGACACAGCGATGTCGCGATAACCACGTTCCATATTCCAGGACACAGCGATGTCGCGATAACCACGTTCCATATTCCAGGACACAGCGATGTCGCGATAACCACGTTCCATATTCCAGGACACAGCGATGTCGCGATAACCACGTTCCATATTCCAGGACACAGCGATGTCGCGATAACCACGTTCCATATTCCAGGACACTGGCAGACCTACGTAACGGGTTGCCTGTAATATGGAACAAGCTGCCCAATACACTCATCAATAATGTCATTCCAAGTATGAATCGTAGGTGTTAAGACGTTCTTCGACAGAGAGGTGGTGTTACCGTGTAGTTAAATCCAGAGGAAAGGACATTCACCAAATTTAACATTTTGTCTACACTGAAGAGCAATTAAATTAAGGACAGCTGGAGTTATGCAAATGTAGTGCTGTGGACGGCCCTGTAAACGGAAACGACATGACGTATGCAGCGATGCGACAATACAAGGAGTGATGGGACGGGAATCAGTAAGAGTCGGACGCAGTGTGGGTACTACGAAGGATCTAAGCGCATTTAATCGTGGGAAAATTGTCGGGGCCTGACGAATGGGTCACTCCATCTCGGAAGTCGTGCAGGCACTGCGAGTTTCACGAGCCACTGTGTCACGGGTGCACCATGAGCACATCGAATCCGGTAAAACCATCCCTGCTAGTGCCAATTGCTGTGAACAACAGCGTGTGGATGAGCGGGGTCATCGACGGCTAGCTCGCATTGTATCAGCGGATAGACGGGCAACAGTGCAAGAAATCCCTCTGAAATTTAACGCTGGTGCACAAAAACGTGTAAGCAGCCACGAGGTTACGGCTGCTGACCGCACATCACAGGGTGCAAGGATCAGCATGGGCGCGGGAACATCGCCACTGGACCCTAGACATGTGGAAAAATGTTGCCTGATGAGTCGAAATTCACGTTGGTACTTGCGGATGGCAGGATACGAGTACGGCGCAAACCACATGAAGCGGTGGATCCTTCTTGCCAGCAGGGTACTCTTCAAGCTGGTGGGCATGGCATTCTCGTCTGGGGACTGTTTACGTGGACTGAAATGGGACTCCTGGTACGTGTGACATCGTCCCTCACAGGTCAACGTTACCGGGATATCCTGGACGACCATTTGCTCCCGTTTGTGTGTCTTCAACATCCCACTGGGGACCTCATCCTGCAACAAAACAATGCCGCTCCGGAATTGTATCCGAATGGTTGGATGAACACTCCACCGACGTGACATCGCTTCCTTGGCCAGCTAGGTCACCTGACCTCAATCCCATCGAGCATATCTGGGATGCTATCGAGAGAGATGGCTCCCCTCCATGAAATCTTCGCGAACTGTGGGAGCTTGTTCAGGGGTCGTGGATTCGTATGGCTTCCCAACGCTTCCGGTGTCTTGTCGAGTCCATGCCGAGACCAATCGCCGCCGTCATCAGGGCGAAAGGTGGTGCTACACGTTACTAGGCAGGTATCTCTAATTCAATTGCTCTTCAGTGTATATTGCAGTGCTGCTTTGTTGTGTTCAGAAATTGCACAGTCAATTATTTTTGCACACTCACTCTTTATCGTATGTGTTACGTATTCTCACCGATGTTCTTTCAATGCGTGTTACTTGAGTCAGACACGTACATCCTTCAGTTCATGCAATATCCCTAAATTTTTGTGACCAGTGAATAAAACGTAGTTTTCGCCTGTATATCAAAGCAAGAGCATAAAGATAGATTGTTAAAAAGGTTTTCTAAGGTTTTATTACGCGTTACGTAAGACCCAGTGCTTTAAAAGCGTTCCGTTGTCTATTTTTGCTAGCAAATGTGAGTATGCTCCATTTTGCTTATTTTGTTCTTTTGAGGTTTGATCATCAAACCCCAGAAGGAATCGTCTGTTCTATTATTCAATTTACCACTTTGACCATCAAAAACCAGAAGGAATGGTCCCTTCTTATTATTCAAGGTCATTTGTCCAAAAGAATGGAAACGGAGAGCAACGTAAGAACAAAGCGTCTCCATCTTCGGTTTCCGGCGTTAGAAAGAGTCGAGAGACGAGGCACCAGACTTTCTTCGTGCAACATCGAATTTCAGTTTTCGGTTATTTTATTCTCTGAACTGGTATCCCAGTCTCTATATTTTTTCACTTACAAGGGAGGAGTTTGTATTACTACAGTTCTATAAAAATGAGAGTTTCAACTTCAGAGGTAATACATTACGCATATTTCAAATAGAGGCGAAAAGTACACTGCCTGACAAAGAAAATGCCACACCACGAAGGAATGCTCGATATCAGACCAAACTGCGCACACAGATAGCCACGTAGGTCCTGGACAAATGATTCAACTGTCACATACACACTTGGCTCGGCGGTCGAATATACAGGATGATCAATAAGGAGTGTTGCCCCCATTTTGGGTGATAAAGCATTGAATCCGACGTGGCATCGAGGCGATGAGAGTCCGAATAGAATCATGGGGTATCGTGGACCATGTGCTGTCGATCCGAGTACGCAGTTCATCTTTATTTAGCGGGGGTGGGAGGGTACTCAACCGATGTTCAATCGTGTCCCACAGGTGCTCGATGCGCGAGAAGTCGGGCGATCGTGCTGTTCAGGGAAGCATCCGCACAGCGTAATGCATTCAGGCTTATCAAAGCGGTACGCGGCAGGGCGTTTTCCTGTTGAAAAACGGCGTTTGGGATGTCCAGCAGATACGGTAGTGCCAAGGGCCGCAGCACCTCTTCAACATAGCGGCGTGCCGTCAATGAGCCCGTAATACGCACCAGAGGTGAGCGGCTGTTGGCGTTGATAATACCCGACACCATGATTCTACGTTTCTGGGCCGTCTGGTGCTCCACAATGGCGGTGGATTCCGCTCGTTGACCACGTAGCCTCCAGACTCTCACATGGCGATCATCCGTGGTAAGGCAGAACCACGATTCGTCACTGAACACCACACTGTTTCATTCGGCACCCCACCCAGCACTGGATCGACATCAGGCCAAGTGGTGATGACGATGGCTCGCTTTTAAGTGTAGCCTTAGCAACGGACGGCTGGACAGCAAATCCGACACAGCCAATCGGCGCATCTAAGCCTCGCCATGCCCTCCGCAAAATGTCGCCCGTTGTGGCCATTTGGTCCGCTACGGCATGACGTCGGATGAGACGATCGGTGCGCTCTGACGTATGTCTCCGTACTCCGATTCTCCTACGACGTAGCACAGATCCTTCGTGGGACCACTGTCTCCAAATGTAACCGACGGTAGCGGCAACACGTTGCGTTACTCCCGCAATACGACGCAAGGGCCGTCCGGGTGTACGAAGGCCTGCAATGACACCTTTCGTGAACTCATCCGTTTGAGGAAATCGCGTAAGACGGCGTTTTAACGGCATTGGCACATCTTGTTCCCTCTCCAAACACAGTTACAGCAAAACCTCTCACTTCTCGCGAATGTGACGTCTCGACTGATGGCCTCGCGGGCTGTTTATCCGATTACATCCCGCGCGCCGTTCGTGCAATTGGACTGCAAATGCAATCATTTGCATAATTTGTACGAGTGCACCCACCCTACAATTTGTATGGCGATGCGGTCACGTCTTCGTGGTGTGGCATTTCCTCTGTCAGCCAGTGTATTATAATAAAATAACTGCCGTACACAACAATATCGCCGTAATGCAGTTGTTGTGAAATTCTATACATTCTACTTCCAGTGTCTTCTTCTTCTTCTTGGTTAATCAGTTCAAGAACTGGTTGTTCAGTAGATGTACTCTGTCTCTCTATTCTTCTCTATTCTCCGCCGTTCTCTTCAAGTCATAGTATGTCCTAGTTTTGGTGTCTTGGAGTAACTGTGCCACAAAACTATTCCTTGGCTGTTCTCTTCCTCTCTTGTCTTGAATTTTTCCTTCCAAATCTTTCAGGATCGGGCCTCCATGGCATAATGTGTGTCCCATCAATAACATTCTCCTTCTCTTTAACATGTTGATCAGATTCTTTGGTTCTCCCACTCTCTCCAGAACCTCCTCATTAGTCTTTCTATCGAGCCAACTTATTTTCTCCATTCTTCTATAGCTCCCCATCTCAAATGCCTCCAGCCCTTTTCACTTCCCTCTTGATCAATGTTCATGTCTCAGAACCGTAGAGACTTACTTACCAAGCATATGCCTTTAAAATTATCTTCCTCAGTTTTAGATCTATAATTTTGGCTGTCAATAGTCTTTGATTCTCTCTAAAAGTCGTTTTTGCCATCCCCAGTCACATTCTAATTTCCTTTCTACATCTCGCATCTTCAAATGGGCTTAATGAAAATCGATTTCATTACGTTGTTGCAGATGAAATGTCGGAACATTAATGATCAAATGATCATATGTAGAGGATTTTAGGAAGGGGTGTCTGACCCCAGGTCTTAAACAACCCTTAGAAATAGGAAGCTAGGAGATTTGGGCTAGAGTGCCCGATAGGAAAGGGATACGGAAGCGAAGTAGAAAGGGGGAGGAAGACGCCCTTACTTATTACCCGGGGGCCAGTACCCGGGGTCCGACGGCTTAGCGTGTCCATCCGACGCATGGAGGATATTTAGTGGATCGAGCTTTCGTACCTGCCTGGGATCAAACCTGAGGTCCTTCCCGTGGCAGTCACGAACGTTGCCCACTAGGCTACCAGCGGCCGGAACATTAATGGAAACTTCAAGCACCTTAAATACGGCGCAAAATAAACTTTATTAATCAAAATTATCACCACCAGACTTTTGTGAACGAGATATAAGCTTCTGTATGCTTTTGGGAGGGAATTGTCCAGTTTCGGGATGCACAAACTTATGGAATACGTTTTCAGCTGATACCTGATGGGAAACGATTTACCCTGTAGTAAAGTGTCTGGCTGCTTTGAGAGGTGACGGTTCTTAGGGGACACGGTCACGTGAATGAGCTGGAAGAGGTGAGGGATGCACTGCACTTCAGCTGATGAAGTTTCTGGATCGTCTGGCATATAACGTGTGATCCCGTGTTCTCGGAGAGAAGTATAAGGAAGAGCCAAAACATTACGACCAGTGCGTCTTTATGCAAATCGGAGCAACTGTAGGCAAACGACGCCGCGTGTGAATGTCATAAAACCACGTAAATAACGTTTGATACTGAGCTCTATTTGTTAATCAGTGTTATTCTTGTTCTTCGAATGGGAATGTCAAGGAGTTTGACAAAAGACAAATTTTAGTGGCCCGATGACTGGCTCAGGCATTTCCGAGATGGTAAGCTTTGTGGGATGCTCCCGGTGAGTTGTCGTTAGTACCTTCAGAAAGTGGTCCGCGGAGGAAAGAAAACCACGAACCTTCGGCAACATGTGGTCCGACCACGGCTCATCGATTCTAGTGGTGGGTGAAGGCTGTCCCATATGGTACGACCCAACAGAAGGAATACAATGGCGCGACAGGCCGGTAATTTGAATGTTCGTGGCGGATGTAATGAGTCACAACACACAGCACATTGGACTCTGCTGCAAGTAGAATTGCGTAGTCACATGCCATTCCAAGCGCCCATGCTAACCTCGGTTGACCTTAGAAAAAGACTACACTGCGCAGGAGAGCATCAAAACTGGGCATTGAATGATTGGAAGAAAGTATTCTAGTCTGATAAATCTCGTTTTTTGTTGCACGACCGGGTACGTATGCGTCGTTTACCTCGGAGACATATTCGTACCAGGATACACCGTGGGATTAAAACAAGCCAGTGGAGAAATTTGGCCAATGTTCTGCTGGGAAACCCCTCGACCTAGTCATTCTTGTGCAGGAAACTACGGCGTCTACTACCTACCTAAACATTATTACAGACCAGGTACATCTTTTCATGGCAACGGTGCTGCCCTCTAGTAGTGCCTCCTTTCAGCAGAACAAGTAACATGCCACAATGCTCGGATTGTTCGAGAACGGTTCGCGGAACATAAGGAAGACTTCCAAGTACTGCCCTAGCCTCCAACTTCCTCAGAAATCAATCCATTAGGTCAGCCGCGGTTGACCTATTGAATTTATTTCGTAGTTTTAGTAGGAACAGCAAGTCCGATCTGCGGCGGCTCAAACACGTAACTTACAAGAGTTCGAGAATCCGTTGGTAACGTGTTAGTACCAGATACCACAAGACAGCCTTATAAATCGTGTAGCATCCACGCCTTCCCAGGTTACAGTTGTTTCGGCAGCACGTGGAGGACTAACATCATATTAGCGGGGGTCATAATATTTTGGCTCTTCGGTGAATGTCACCACGGCGATTGAGTAGTACCGGCTGTTTGGTGGACAGTTTTCCATGCGTAATGTCAAGTTCTCAACGATGTCTGTCCGCCGTGATTGTTTGACCCCGTTGTAAGAAAGAGGAGCAGACCACGTAACATTGATCATCGTCTTCCTGGAATAGAGTATCGACTTCGAGGTGTGTTTCGCGGCTTCACAGCCACCTAGTCAATGTTCCAAACGTCTTCGATTGTTATACAGCACTCATTTCTCATCACACGTGACGAGACGTCTCTCAGTTTTGTTCGTCTGGTGGCAGATAAGCAGAGAAGAGCAGACATCAAACCGTCGTGCACAGTTTCGCCAAAATATTTTGAGATACATAATTCAAAAAGAGGTGCAAATTATATTTGATTTTTAAACATAATTACCCACTCACTACATACCTTACACCGTTGCACCAACTTCTTTAGTCCATCAGAAAAAAAATGTTTTTAGTTGTGCTTTCAGCCAGGAATTCACCGCTTCTTTGACCTCCTCATCACTCCCAAATCTTGGTCCTCTTAAAGCCGCCCAAACACATGATAATCAGAGGGAGCGAGATCAGAGATGTATGGAGGATGCTGTAAAATCTGAAATCTCAATCTCCGAATAGTTTCAAGAGTTGCAGTGGTCGTGTGCAGGCGGGTATTACCATGAAGGAGAAGAACGCCTTCAGACCAAAATCCTCTGCGACGGCTCCGTATTGCTGGCTTCAGCTCCTCCAACATTGCGCTGTATCGGGCACTACTCACTGTTTCCCCATTTTTCTGACAGTGCTGCAAAATCGGTTCATTCATATCTCAGAAGAGAGTGAACAGGACCTTTCCGACGGAGGGTTGAGACTTGAACTTCTTCTTCACTGGAGAAGATGTGTGCCGCCACTCTGAAGACTACCTCTTGCTTTCGGGCTCATAGTCCCAAGTTTCGTCCCCTGTGACGATACGTGCCAGGAAGTCGTTTCCTTCGCGGCCATACAGTGCCAAAAAGGCTGTGGAAGTCTGCACATGAATCATCACTCAGCATCCTAGGCACCCACCGTGCACACCACTTGCGATACTTAAGAACCTCTGTGACAATTGTATGCGCGGATCCGATACTAGCATCCAATTCCCCGGCCAGAACTTCTAAAGAAATTCGCCTGTTTTCACGAATAATGGCGTCAGCGCGACACACCTTCTCATCAGTGACGGCGGTGCTGGTACGATTGGAGCGTTGCTCATCACGGATGGATGTTCGCCCATTTTTAAACATATCTACCCACTCGTACACTATTCTTTCGCCAACGCAGACATATTTCTTCTATGAATTCCACGAGGTTTCGCACCCTCGGACCAACAAAACCTGATTATTGCCCTCTGCGACGCTGTTTCGATTATGCTGCCCTTCCACTTAAGCACGCCATGCCATTTATTGGGCTGTGTCAACACCTTCTCTAAGAATGTGTCTTCTCTGCACGGGAGTTTGACATGCTTGTGATATTCGTTTCATGAAAAACTGTCAATTTGCTGTTACTTTTGAATGACTTACGTACACTGAAGAGCAATTGAATTAGAGACAGCTGGCGTTATGAAAATGTGGCGCTGTGGGCGGCCCTGTAAACGGAAACGACATGACGTACGCAGCGATCCGACAATATAAGGAGGGATGCGACGGGAATCAGTAAGAGTCGGACGCAGTATGGGTAAGACGAAGGATCTAAGCGCATTTGATCGTGGGCAAATTGTCGGGTCCCGACGAATGGGTCACTCCATCTCGGAAGTCGTGCAGGCACTGGGATTTTCACGACCCACTGTGTCACGGGTGAACCGTGAGTACATCGAATCCGGTAAAACCATCCCTGCAAGGGACAACTGCCGTGGACAACAGCGTGTGGATGAGCGGGGTCATCGTCGGCTAGCTCGCATTGTAACAGCGGATAGACGGGCCACAGTGCAAGAAATCCCTCGGAAATTTAACGCTGGTGCACAAAAACGTGTAAGCAGCCACACCGTCCTAAACCATCTAATCGCTATAGGTTACAGAAGCCATGGTCCCACGAGGGTACAGCTGCTGACCGCACATCACAGGGAGCAAAGATTAGTATAGGCGCGGAAACATCGCTATTGGACCCTAGACATGTGGAAAAATGTTTCCTGGACTGATGAGTAGAGATTCACGTTGGTACATGCAGATGGCAGAATGCGAGTACGGCGGAAACCACATGAAGCGATGGATCCTTCTTGCCAGCAGAGTACTTTTCAAGCTTGTGGGGGTGGCATTCTCGTCTAGGGATATTCTGGACGACCATCTGCTCTCGTTTGTGCGTCTTCAACATCCAACTGGGGACCTCATCCTGCAACAAGACAATTCACCGTGCCATCGCACCCGAATTGTATCCGAATGGTTGGATGAACACTCCACCGACGTGACCTCGCTTCCTTGGCCAGCTAGGTCACCTGACCTGAATCCCATCGAGCACATCTGGGATGCCATCGAGAGAGATGTTCGAGGCTCTGACACCCTCCATCAAATCTTCGTGAACTTTGGGATCTTGTTCAGGGGTCGTGGAGGATCCGTATGGCTTCCCAACGCTTCCGGTGTCTTGTCGAGTCCATGCCGAGTCGAATCGCCGCCGTCATCAGGGCGAAAGGGGGTGCTACATGTTTCTAGACAGGTATCTCTAATTCAATTGCTCTTCAGTGTATATGGAGCTATATTTATCCATCTTCTTCACTTTGCATATGGGTATTAAATGTCGGAATATGGCAGCATTATATAACAATGAGTTTCTCGCCGTGCTTTCGTACCGTTTCACGTGGATCGGCCTCAATCATGTTCCCACCTCAGCGTCATTGATCGCTTGTGATGTATACTCTAAATTAATTTTCATTTTTAGTTGCTTTCTCTACGTAAATTTGAGTACGTTCTCTTTTAGCGTTTTCAAACCGTAACTTTATATCTTCTCTCTCTGGCAAAACTTTTTAGGTCAGAGAGTAGGGCGTATCCACGTGACAAATAAGAACTAGAGAAAGATATAATGTTGAAGCAGCAGCCAACAATTGGAGTATAGTGGTGTGATGTTATAATAGTGGAAGCGGCGTTGTTTACTTGAAGTTGGGTCCATTTGAAAATTGCCTATTGAGTTGTGTTACATACCCTATATTAACAAAATACCTCGGACACCCTTTCAAAAGCAAATCATCGGATCCGCTGCGTTGTTAAGATGTGCGGTACAGCTGCAAACGGTATAAAAACAAGCCTGCAGCCGACCGCGATCATATCACACTGTGAAGTTGAGTGAAAATGTCGCAGCAGGAGAGAACTGACTTTGAGAAAGGAAAGCTTGTTGGCTGTTATATTAGTGGGTTGTCCATAAGAGAAACCGAGAAGCGTTTAAACATAACCAAGTAAACTGTTTTGGATGTACTGAATAAGTGCAAGACACATGGCGTGCCTGAAGCAGCAAAACGTACCGGCAAACCAAAGAAAATCAGTGATAGAGGACCGTGGTCGTGCTGTTGCTCATAAGCCTTTCATCTCCACTCGGAATGTTATTCGTCGTTTAGCATGGTGTAAACAACATTTATCGTGGACCGTAGATCAATGAAAATAGGTCCTATTGACGGATGAATCCAGATACACGATCCATCAGTCTGATGGCCATGTGTGGGTATGGCGGCAGCCGGGGTAACGCTATTTACCTATTTTAACGGTGAAGTTTGGAGCTGGCAATGTACTTGTGTGGGGGTGTTTTTCTTGGTATGGTCCCGGTCCATTGATTATTATCGTGGACAAACCTGTTAACCAGCACGTCTACCTCGATATTCTGGACAATTATTCCCTACCAACTCTGTGGCAATACTATGGAACAGAACCTTGATGGTACCAGCAGGATAATGCACCGAGCCATAGAGCAATGACTGTTATGGCGTGGTTTGAGGATAATTCCGTATCGTGTGTGGACTGGCGAGCACAGAGCCCTGATCTTAATCCTATAGAGCACCTACGGGATGAATTAGAGCGCCGCATAAGAAGTTTTAAAGCAAGGCCTACTACTAAGCAACAGTTAGCGGCAGCATTATGTACCGAATGGAAGCACATACCTATCGCTGTGTTCGAAAACCTTGTGGAAATATATGTGTTGAAGGGTCAGTGCATGCATTAAGGCCAAAGATGGACCGACTCCGTACTAATGTGTGTCAATAAAAGCTATGTTGTGTTTCTCTTCTATGAGTCCGGTGACTTTTGTCAATATAGTGTATTTAACATTTGGAGTAAAAATGTTCTGTTTACTAATGTTTGTTAATTAGTTGTGAAGTATTACTACCACTGTGATTAGTTCAAGTATGTTGAAATATCAACGTTTTGCATGAAGAGTACTTATAAGGTGTTGAGAGAATAAAGAAGAAGCACTGTAAATAAATACTTCTTGGACTTTATTGGAGTGAGTCCTGTTTCACTTTAAATGAAATAATTAAGAAGAACTGATTGTATGCAGTGTTCAGTAAGCTATATATATACACTGACGGGAAAAAACTCCCAACACCAAGAAGGGGTTGTTTTAGATAAACGACAGTTGGTAGGCGATGAGAGTACATCGGTAAGATGACGTCTATGCAAATTTCGCGCTCGGTGCATACGTGTGGCGCTTGTAGCGCCCCTCGGAACATGCAAAGCAGGTTTGCTGTAAATACGCGCTGTAACGTTCGTGAGCGTTAGTTATCGTTGAGATTCAACGTAGTGTGTTGATGTTAGTCAAGAATGCCTTTAAAAAGACGAAGAAGCCATTATCAACAGATCACGGAGTTTGAACGAGGTCGTGTAATAGGGCTACGAGAAATTGGATTTTCTTTCCGCAATATTGCAGAACGACTTGGCAGGAATATAGCCACTGTGCATGATTGTTGGCAGCGGTGGTCAAGGTAAGGTACTGCCTCAAGAAGAACGGGTTACGGCTGGCCACGTGGCACTACTGAGAGGGAAGACCGCCGTGTACGGCGTATTGCCGTGGCGCATCGTACCGCGTCTGCAGCAGCAATTCGAGCTGCAGTTGCCACCACAGTGACACAACGAACTGTTACAAATCGGTTACTTGAAGGACAGCTCCGAGCCAGAAGCCTTGTAGCGTGCATTCCACTTACTCCAAAGCACTGCCGTTTGAGACGTCAGTGGTGTCAAGCTAGAGCTCATTGGAGGACGGAGTAAAGATCTGTTGTGTTTTCTGATAAAAGCCGGTTCTGCCTGGGTGCCAGTGATGGCCGTGTGTTGGTTAGAAGGAGGCCAGGTGAGCACCTGCAACCAACCTATCTGCGGCTGAGACACACTGAACCTACACCTGGAGTTATGGTCTGGGGAGCAATTTCCTATGACAGCAGGAGCACTCTCGTGGTTATCCCACGCACCCTGACGGCACAGTTGTACGTCGGTCTGGTGATTCAACCTGTTGTGCTGCCATTCATGAACAGCATTCCAGGGGTGTTTTCCAACAGGATAACGCTCGCCCGCATACCGCTGTTGTAACCCAACATGCTCTACAGAGTTTCGACATGTTGCCGTGGCCTGCTAGATCACCAGATCTTTCACCAATCGAGCACGTATGGGACATCATTGGACGACAACTCCAGCGTCACCCCCAACCAGCATTAACCGTCCCTGTATTGACCGACCAAGTGCAACAGGCATGGAACTCCATCCCACAAACTGACATCCAGCACCTGTACGAAAGAAATGAAAGAACGTTTGCGTGCTTGCATTCAACATTCTGGCGGTTACACCGGTTATTAATGTACCAGCATTTCACATTTAAAATGGCTCTTCTTGCGCTTACAATAAGCTGTTATCTTGAAACCTTAATCTATTAAATATGTTACCTATACAAACGTATTGCCGCCATTTCATTCCTCTACAACTATTTTTTCGTGGTGTTGGGATTTTTTTTTTCCGTCAGTGTATATACGTTTCACGTAGTAAAGAGCGCTACAAGCTACTTCTGGGTTACCGTGAGGTTCACTTTCGACGCTCATATCCCCGAACCGGAATGCAGCAAACCAACGTTGTGTCTCGCATTCACTAACTGCGTCTCCTCTAAATCTTGTATACCGCTCCGGTTGAGCAGTTGTCTAAGTGCTGGCTTATGACCGTTCATCCAAGTAGGTACGGGTGCGACTCCCACTGAGGTATGTGTTGTGTCTGTCTTACTGCACCGCCTCTGTCTCTCTCCGCTGGAGCCAGCGGCCCTAAATTATAAACCATTTCGTTGCTCACAGTGATCGTTAAACTCTCAAACAAAAGAAATGTATTGATGTTGCGAGCTGCCTGCGATGCACGGTGTCCAAGTTTAAACTGATAAAAGGGAATGACGTGAATCTGGCTCTGATCTGTCTTCCGCTTCCTCGTAGGACCATCTACTTCGGAGTGATGCCACTATCGAAATGACCAGTGCTTTATAGGCAGCAGCCTTAACGTTTAAACTTACATATCACAAGTGGCATCACACGATGTGTTTATTTCTAAATTACCAGCCAACTATACGAATCTGCAAAATCCGACATTTCTTCTGCAACAACCTAATATTAAACTTTATGCGCGGAAGCAACATTTTCATCTTTCGTTGAAAATGTGCGAGCTGCCAGGGTTGCGCAGTGGTCTAAGCGATGGCCTCTGATCATCCGTCCGAAAGGGGTCTGGGTTTGAATCCCGGTAAGGCATGGATGTTGTGTTTGTCTTACGGTACTGGCTCTCTCCCTTCCCTGGAACTAGTGACCCTAAATTAGGGACGGGAGACTGCTTATAGCCCATTGAGTTGCTCACGGTGGTCGTTAAACTTCCAATAGAAAAAATGTGCGAATCATATCCCCGAAGCTCTTTAATGCCACATTGGAAGGTGTCTTTCAGTCGCTGAACTGGGAAAACAAAGGGATAAAGATTAATGGAGATTATCTAACTCACCTTCGTTTTGCTGATGACGTAGTCATTTTTGCAACTACTCCATCAGAGCTGCAGAGTATGATCCAGGAACTTGCTGACAAGAATAAAGAAGTGGGATTAAAAATGAACTTTCAGAAGACAAAAGTGATGTTCAATGCTTTTACAAGAAATGAAGATTTGTCGATTGATGGAGAAAAGATGGAGATAACAGACACGTACGTTTATCTTGGACAGCAGATATCAAGTGAAGGTCACATTGATGAAGAAATTAATCGGCGTACAAAACTTGCCTGGAGAGCTTTTGGAAGAAACAGCATAATTTTCAAGAGCAATATGCCATTCTGTCTCAAAAGAAAAGTGTTTGATCAATGCATCCTTCCAGTGCTTACGTATGGTGCAGAGACGTGGACCTTAACTAAAAGAGACATACAAAGGCTGCAGACAACTCAAAGAGCATGGAGAGGTGCATACTTGGTGTAACCAGGAGAGATAAGAAGAGGAACTCGTGGATCAGAAAAATGACAAGAGTGGAAGACATCATGATCAGAGTTAAATCCCTGAAATGGCAATGGTATTGGTATTGGTAACTGTGGGTACCAAAATGGTACCCAGTTTAATGCTATAACGAAATACAAACTTTTGAAATTCATTGAAAGTTGCAGTACAGAAAACAAAAGCGCGGCAATGTATATATATCCACGATGCAGCACAAAGTTACACAGAAAGGAAATGATTATGCACACGAACAATGATTGGCATAACAGCATGTCAAACGATATGAAAAAACACATTTGCACAAGTATATGAAAGTACTATGCCAGCATGCATCAACCGAATGGAACTTAAATGTGGTTAGAGCGCAATACATTATTGAGTAACTCATCAACATTATAAAAATAACATAGGTAACAAATGTACCACTATAGTAAACCACGATAGAGGAAAGCACTAACACAGCACAAACTCACAATTATAGGAAATTTAAAAACAAGATACAAATTGAGGAAGCACCAAATAAGATAATAATAATGTGAAACTGGGGAGATCACACAAGTTACGAGACCGATTATTTGTGAAAACACAGCAAAAACACACAATTATAGCAAATTGAAAATACATTACTTGTGAAACACAGCCAAAACACACAATTATAGCAAAATCAAAATACATTACTTGTGAAACACAGTAAAAACTCACAATTATAGCAAATTTAAAATACATGGCCCTAATGCAGGAAACAACAGAGCAATACGCGAGATAGGATAATGGGGAGATCACACAAGTAACGAGACCGTGGAGGAATCAATGCGAAACCAGGAAGATCCAGGCGACCACAAGGTGGAAAACGTCGCCGAGGAACCGTGAGTCGATGCTGAAAGATACTCAGCTGTAAGACGAGATAAAAGGGCGGCACGAAAATCCGTGACCAAACGTGATTGAGCCTCTGAAACAGATGGATAAGAGCCCAGAAAACGAATCGAGAGGTGGTACGCATAAATAACAGATTTAGCAAGAACGAACAAATAGGAACAAATGGAAGGTCGGTGAGGCGTAATGCTTCCTCGAGGAAGAAGATAGTTGAAATCATGTAAGCTGTGGAGAGTGGAACAGGAAAGTGAAACGATCTGATGGATGAGAGTAAACAATGGCTGTAGGATCTCGCAGGTATTATAATAATGTAGAAGATCACCGATTTGTCCACAAAAAGGGCAAAGAGGACTAGAAAGAATTCCCTGACGATGGAGAATGGTTGGAGTGGGGAGTCGACCGTGGAGAAATCGCCACTGCACATCTTTCTCCAGCGGTAAACTAAGAGTAAGGTGCAGAACACACCAAGTGGCAGAAAAGGTAGATGGTGGAAGAGAGGAAATAGGTAACGGCGGAGAATTGTGAAGGAGAAAATGAGGGTAAAGACAGCGAGAAGTGACGGAATGAAGTAGATAGGGAGAACCAGAGAGTGAAAACGAAAAAGGTAAAGCAAGAGGGGCGGACGCGCAAGCAACAAGTCCATCAACAGTTGCTATATCGGGAAATGACCGACGAAGAGCGCGTTGAAGAAGGAGAAACCGGAAATGCTCAATAGGATCAGCAGCTAGAGCAACCGAAATTTGTGGGAGAGAACGCCACCGAAGAGTCGGGGTGACAAGTTGCTTGACAACAAAAACACCCTCCCGAATCCAGGAGGGAAAACAAAAATATGAAGAATCCGACTGAGTCAAAACGGAAGAGTAGAAGAGTGGCTCATTTAACAATTCAAGGAGGCCAGAAGGAGGAAGATGAACCGGGGTTAAAGCTCGCCAAAAATCAAGAAATTCCCTATATACCACCGGAAGACGTTTAGGCAACAGAGGCAAACGATCCATAAGGAGAAGCGTCGCAAAAGTGATAACTGGGTTACGAGGACTTAGAATGACATCAACAGAACTAATAGCAGCAGTGGGAACAGAGCAATAAAGCGAAAAAATGGAAACAAGGCGAGCAGTACGATATCGGAGATGGACATCAGGAAGTGCCACCCCTCCATGAGACACCGGAAGCGTGAGCGTCCGTGTAGACACCCAAGCCTGCCGATGCCACATGAAGCGGGTGATGGCTGACTGAATTTTACGAAGAAAAAAGAAGGAGCCGCTTGTGTAGACCATGTATATGTCAATAAAGGGAGAAGAAACGTAGAGACAACCCGGGCTTTACCCCAATACGACAATAAAGACCTAGCACGACTCCAGCGGGATAAAACATTTGAGAATTTTTGGAGAAGCGGTGTCCAGGAACCAGAGGACAGGAAATAAGGGTAACCAAGAACTACACCAAGAAACTGCTGCGTCGTTCGAGACCAAGTGGCTCCCCAGGGGCGATGAGGGCGTGCTCGCCACGCACCGCACCAGAGCCCGGTGCTCTTGTCTCTGTTCAACGCAGCGCCGGAAAGTTGTGCATACTGAGAATAAACAGATTCCAGGGTCGAGAAACCGGACTGCGCTCGGATGAGTACCGTCAGATCGTCTGCATAAGCAACCAGGACAGAAGAAAAATGACGAGATTCGGGTAGTAAAGAACGAGGCGAAGGAGCAAGAACAGAACGGATTTGGCACAACAACGGCTCAAACGCCAAAGCAAACAACTGCCCGGAAAGGGGACACCCCTGACGAATTCCAGTAGCAAAAGGAATGGAGCTCGTTAAAAATGAGTGAGTCCGAACGTGAAGAAAAGAATTGCGATAAAGGTTTAAAAGAAGTCTGCAAAAATTATGAGGAAAACCAAATGAAAGAAGCACCCGAAAAAGGTAGGCATGAGAGACACGGTCAAACGCCTGGCGCTGATCCAACGAGAACAAGGCCAGGCGTTCAACCTGTCGATCAGCAAGTATTAGAAGGTTTCGAAGAAGATGTAATGTTGATTGAACAGATCGACCCGGAATTGTATACGTTTGGTCCGAATGAATAATGTCTGGCAGTATGCCATTCAAACGACGAGAAAGAATCTTAGCGAAAAGCTTGTAATCGCTGTTCAAGATGCTAATAAAACGCCAATTGTCTATATTGAGGAGACAGCCTTTCTTCGGGAGAAGACGAACGACGGCAACGGTAAAAGATGAAGGGAAAGCAGTGCGAAATAGAAGATTGTTAAAGCAAGCTAGAAGAAAGGGAGAAAGCTGAGGTAGAAAAGTACGATAGAATGCAACTGGGATACCATCTAAACCGGGGGCGGACTGATAGTTTAAAGAGGAGAGAGCTGAAGATAATTCCGAGAGAGTAATTGGGGCAAGGAGAGAAGAATGAAGATAAGACGGAACTTGAGGAAGGCCTGTGAAGAGAGTGGAGGATGGATCAGGAGGCGAAGAGGAAGAAGAGAAATGTTCAGTAAAATGAGAAACGAGAAAAGGGGAAAGCCGTGAGGGATCATCAGAGACAGAGCCATCAGGAAGGGTTAAATGGGTGAGCGAAGGAGAAGAAAGGATGTCCCTTTAAAATTCAAGAAAGGCGCTCGCATCCTGGATGTCTGAAGAAACATCCTGTACATGAATGCGAACAAGAGCTTGCGACGCCTGGCTTTGAAGTAGGCCCCGGATAGCCGAGGACCGTGTACGATAGGCGGCAGACGTAGGTGAAACACAAGCTAACTCTAGACGAAGGCGATCAACGATCGTGGATTCCGAGAGGCGAGTGGAAAGAGAAAATCTCTTGCAGAAAGCAACTAATGTAGTTTTAACGGAGATCCATTCCGACACAGGGTCCGAGGTAGAGTGAAGATCAATTTCAGCAGCCTGAAGATAAGCTGATAAATGGGAACAAAAATCTGAATCAGTAAGGAACGAAATGGGAAGAGACCATAACCTGAAGAACGGTTTGAAGACAACAGGGAGAAATACAGAAAGAATGCAAATGGAATGATCAGACGAAACACACGGAATGTGTGACGCAGCTTGAAGGTGTGTACTAAAATGGGACGAAACATAAAACCGATCAAGTCGTGCTTCGGCCAAAGAAGCAGGATTGGAAGAGCACCAAATAAAATCACAGACAGAAGGATGAAGGCAACGGAAAGCATCAACAAGGTTGTAATGGGACAAAAGGTCGGATAAAACCTGAACAAGAGAAAAACGAGATTCGACACAGTGTGACCGATCAAGAGTAGGGTACAACGTGCAATTGAAATCACCACCAAAGAGAACAATATCAGAGGGGGCGACCGTGGCAAGATGAACATAGATGGAGTCTAAAAGGGAAATTGCATCGTCATTTCGCTGCGGTATTTGAATGTTAAGAAGATGAACACCCAAAGCCCCGAGACGAAAGGAGAGATATAAGAAAACTCCCTCAGTCTTCGCGACTTCGACAATTGATGACATAGCTGGGTAAAGGCGTTGATGAATTCCAATGGATACGCCGTTTCCGAGACGGGTGGAAAAGCAATGAAAGAACCTATAGGGCCACGGGCGCCAGCGATGAAACGGCGTAACGGGAATGCAATTTGTTTCCTTAATAAATAAAACATCAGCATCAACAGGCACTAAGTCTGCAGAAGACCAGAGAATTTGCGAACGGGTTCGCAAATCCTCTAGCATTGAGAGAACAAAAAGTGATCGGTTTAGGGAAGAGAGCTAAAGGTCATCGGTACGAGGAAGTAAGGTATCACATATACGCTTCTCAGCGAGCTCCTTCAAGGAGGCGAGACGGCGCGTGTAACGTCTCAAAAAAGGCTGATACCGAGGATCGGTGGCACACAGAGATTTAAAAAGTGACACATAAGCTTCGAATTGCGTTACCGCTGCATACAGATCCAGATCAGGTGAGTGAAGGAACTCTTCAGAACCAACAATCGTACGTGCAGGTTGAAAAAGACGTATAAATTGCTGTCTGGACAGTGGTCCAGGAACTTAAGGAAACGTACCAACGGCCTGTAGAACCTCAGCATCAGAGAGAGGATTGACAGGACCTGAGCGGAGAAGCATACTGTTTGAAGAATCATCAGGTGGAGGAACATCGGAACCGGAAACCTCGGGAACACTAGATGAATCCTCAGAATGTGGCACAGAAAGTTGTTTTAACTTTTTCTGTTTTACAGCGCCTTTGGAAGTTCCAACCCGCTTCGAAGAAGAAGCTCAGGCGGATGTATCCATTAGTGGATCAGGCTCACCTCCCAAGTCAGGAGACGAGAAAACGAACGTCGCCGAAGAAGCAGTACGTAGCTGAGCTGCCGTAGTGGAGACTGGTACAACAGCGGAGGCCTCAGGAAGATGTTGCAGCAAGGGTATGGTAGACAAGGTTGTAACTGGAGATCCGATATCCGAGAGGCCAGGAGAAGAGCCAGACGGCTGACCCGCCAAACCACCACTCAACACACCCGGATCGGAACACTTCGCTGTAGACACATCTGTAGTCGAAGACAACTCTGTCAATCTTGAAGGTGGATGCACAATCGTATGGCTCAGGAGTGGAGGAAAGGCAGCATCGTCCGTGACGGAAATGTTCGGCTGACGGAGAAACGAAGAATTTGCGTCAGGCAAACTACCGGTTGTGGGGATAGTAGAAAGACCAATGTGGTCAGCAGTGGGATGCGAACTTGATGAACGTCCACGTCGAACGCGGTCACAGGAGGCAGTGGTGTGTTTCTGTGTTAAACAGTGTGTACAATAGTGTGCAGTGAAGATCTTGAAACTGTACGTTCTTGCGCCAATTTCAACAGTAGCTTCTGTAGGGCAATCCGCCAACGCTTTCTCGGTGGGAAAGACGACCAATAACTGACGGCGAGGTCCGGTAGCATGTGCAAATCGAGTTCCGCGGGGAGCGTCAGAGAGGCGACGGACATTGCCAACAATTTTACAAACATGACTGACAAGGAGAGGAAGTGCATTATCTGGCACTTCCTGTGGAACAGGATAGAACGTGATGTTCACCGGTCGCTTGGAAAGGGGCGACGGGATGAGATGGTTTGTCCCAATCGAAAGTCCGTTTGCAAGAAAAAAGTCAGCATCCTCCTTGTGATTGAACTGTACCGAAATACCCCGAGGAGTACGGGAAATTCCTGCAATGGACGCAGACGACACATGTCCAGAGAGGGCTTCCATGTAGCGTGGCAATGGAGTATTTGGTAAAGCATGAAAGAGCACACCTCTATCCAGGAGGTTATGGAACTCACGGCCAATCTGCGAAATGTCATCTATCGTTACCTTCACCTTATGTTTGGATACCTGAATAACCGGTGTTGCTTGCAAAAGACCAACTGGATGAGAGGAATCGGACGTAAAAGTAGCGCCTCGTTGCACTTTAGAGGCAAACGACATCCTCGGAAGTGAAGTCTGGTCGGATCCGGCAGGCACAGAAGGCTGTGAGGGAAGAGAAGCACAAGCCGAAGGCAAGGCAGTGGAATCAGTAGTACCCAGGGAGGGCACCGAGGCAGACGCAGGATCTGAAGAAGAAATCGCAGCCAAGTCCAGTGAAGGCACCGGTGCAGGAGTACTAGAAAGCTGGGAAGGCATCTGAGCAGACACATCTGAGGACGAGAGTATGTTAACTTCCATGGACGTGGGAAGTGTGACGTGACGCGCATCCGCCACGCCTATAGATGATAAGGAAATACCGGAAGCCGCCATGTTGGCAGCTTCCAAACGTAAACAAACGAGCAAACGATAAGAAAACGGATGAATATGAACTAATATGAGGATGAGAACGCTAGAAAAGTAGCTCAAAACGTACACAGTACCTTTAGACAGCAGGGCCACGTAACAGGTGAGTGAGGGACGAGGTATTCCACACTAAAATGTATTAAATATTGGAGCCACCAACACTACGTCTATCACGAACGAGCAATGGGCTGGACATACTGCCAGAAGGACAGACCATCGATGGACAGCCGAAATTTTAGATTGGATTCCAAGGGACAGGAAAAGACCCAGAAGAAGACCACATGGGAGATGGGTGGATGAAATTCGAAAGTATGCGGGAGTGACATGGAGGAGACTGACACAAGAGAGACCGTTGTGGAGGAAACTTGAGGAGACCTTCGTCCAGCAGTGGATTGATAATGGTTGACAATGATGATGATGATGATCAAAATATTACTATGAAGTATGGGTTTCTAATTCATTTAAAACTCTGAGCATGCGCTTTATTTGGAATAGGAGAATCACACATACACATCATTTTCCCACAACTTATGGGAGATAATTGGATTGCTTAAGATTTAGTTCTGTAACAGTGGGAAAAAACACTTACTCTATTAGTAAAATGTTGAAGGAGAATAAAAATAAAATATATTAAATTTCAGAAATAATTGTTTTAAATAAATGTCTTATTCCCATTTTTTTCTTATATTCCATATTCTCAAGGCACTTACTATTCTATTAATGTTTATTTGCAAAGACGTTCAGCATCTTAGCACTGAGTATCTGTGCATCTGATAATACTTACAAATGTATCATGTTTATAACGTGCCCAATGTCTAATCTGAGGAAGGCATTGTTAGACATTTGAAGCGAAGCAGAGAGATCCATTTTCGTGAGAGTTTCCGTTTCCTTTAGATACTCGTTGACGGCCATGAAAACAAGAAAGAAAGAAAGAAAGAAAGAGAACTACTACTATAATGACAACAATACATTGCTGCTTAGCCTTTGCGTTTCAAAGTCATTTATTACTTTGTGGCAATTTTTTGTGTATTCGACAGCATATCTATTCTCATGAAAAACAGCAAGACAGGCAAGATTTGAATTTGAAGCACGCGTTGTTGTGAACTGGGCATTTTTATTCTTTTGTATGACGTACTGCTCCGAAATTGTGACCGAAATGACAAATAGCGCCTTCTCTTCGAAGTGCTTAAAACATTGTCTTATTTTCTGTATTTCAGTGACACCCTTGAGCTTGTATTGAAGTTCTTTCTCTTATCTGTGTACACAGCAAATTCATCCCTAGCTTAGTATTACAGCCTCAATGGAAGAGGAGGGCTTCTATGGAAACAAAAGTCCCCCTAAAACTTACACTCCATATGCGGGATTCGAACCGAGACATAAAATACGTGAAACTGATATAAAACTCTCTGCCACTCGACAGAGGAAACGGACGTTTCCATCCAAAAATTTTGTGCTCTCTGTTCACCGAAATGTCAAATACGGCCTCTTTCTCGATCTTCTTAAAACATTGTTTTCTTTTGGTACTCTGGTAAGTCTTGAGCTTGCATTCTGTTTGTCTCTCTCTTCCACTCAGGGCAGGTTGAGTACCTCAAAAACGAATCCATTCAGGAGGTGGTTTGGCAAATTAATGCTGCCGGCACGCCACTCCTCTGCTGCACATTGGGAAAAAGGGCAAATTGCGCCCGGGGGAAAGACTTCACAGGGAACCATCTACGCATTCATTTGGGTTCCTCAAAGACAAATATTCCATCTATGAGAATGTTGGCGAATTAATGCAGCCGGCTCGCTACTGTCTGCTGCATATTGGGACAAGGGGCAAAGTGCGTCCAGGGCCGACGTCACAGCATTCCATGGGTCTTCTATACGCATTCGCGTCCGCAGACCCACGGAGTCTACGTAAAACCCGGAAAACCGCATACTATGTGGCCGGTAGGACCGGGATGCCGGTATACAGATTATGTTTTTTTAATCATTTTTTTGTAAACAGCAAACCGATCCATAGTTCAGTATAGCTGCCTTAATGGAAAAGCGAGGTTACTCAAAAGCACAAAGCCTCCTAAACATATCTTTCCACATGCGGGATTCGAACGCTTGTGAGGTACACCTCAAATTTTAAACCTTTAGCCAGCTGGAACGGATTAGCTCGGGTTTAGCAGAATGAGCTGAAATCAGCTCGAAAGTGTATATGCGCTGTCTGGAAAAGGCCGAATACTGCTGGAGATAGTGAACCGGCTCATCAGAAACAGTTGGTTTGCCCTTAGCTTTGTTATTCAAAGGGGTGGAGAACGATTGGTGCCAATCCTTTTTGATTGATTAAGTGCTATAGGGCTATGGAAAGCTACGATAAAACAATTCCTTTCACTGTCCCATCTCAGAAGTACCGACGGTAAACCTGCGATACGTAATATGCGCTTCCTATTCTCTGCTCCATGACTCCAGCAGGTTGGGGGAAGGGCTAGTCCCCCGGACACCGACATCATATCACTAGATAGAAACAAATCACTCAGACACCTCTCTCCTTTCTTATTGTAGTTCCACTGCTATAGCCCTTTCAGTAGGCAATAGCATTGATTATCCCGCTAAATGGACACTTCGAATAACAAGTTAAGGGGAAAGCAGTGTTTTCTGATGCTCAGGTTCACTCGTTCCAGTCGCGTTCTGCCCACTTCTTAGACCGTTATGCAATATGCCTTCCCACACCATACAATCGCCGTCTCCATACGTATCCCTCTCTCGGTTGTTTGACGTATGGTAACGCAAGCCACGTTCTCTCCAGATGAATACACGTCGGGAATCAATTTTCAATGAGAAGCGTGACTCATCCGTGAAGAGAACGTTAGACCACTGGTCACGTGTCCAGTGCAGATGTTCCCGAGCCCAACGTGATCGTTCTCTCCTGTGGGAAGATGTTAGCGGCACGCACACTACAGGACTTCTTGCATAAAGGCTGTTTTACTGAAGCCTTTTGGTCATTGTCCAGCAGGATACGGTTCGTCCAGTTGCTGCTGTAAAGCTCTAAAACCAGCTGACGGGATGTCATGATTTTATTGCGTTTTGCAGTTAAGGCAAGGCTACGGAAATTGACCTTGGACGATCTGGTACATGTGTTGACAGATTGGGCTATTTGTAGCAGTTTGGGCTACTTTGAAAAGTAATCTGCTACTGTTTTTTTGTTTTTGTTTTTTCCGTCGGCTACTCGTCTACTTTTTGGGCTACTTTCCCATCCTGTCCGTTTTAAGTATTTTTCTCAGTAGATTATTTAAAAGTCTCGAGTAGGTAACGTATTATTGAGCCGACCCGCAGTGGCGCCACTAGCACAACGTGCGTCCCCCCCCCGCAAGATTTACTTCAGCACCCTTAAGTACAGTAATTTTCCCTAGATTTCGAACACGAGGAACGGTGCATTTTTCGCGGTGTGGGTGTGTGACAGGGAGAGTGTCTGCAAAAGTAATGGTGATACCTAGAGCCCTGTAGTTTTAACTTTTTAGGTAATAGATTTGACAATACGTGTAATTGTTTGTCCAAAACTAAAATAAATCACTTGAAGAAATCACCCTTTTACACATGCAGATCTGCGGATGCTGTGAATAAATGTTGACGCCTGTCGTGCACGTAAAGCTAGGTAACTGACTGTTTTCCCACATCATCAACGGGGAATGCCACTGTGGCCTCGCGTTTTTCCTCAGCAGCGCAGAGAGAGGGCGATTGGAGAGCGAGAGAGGTCGATTAAGGCGATTGGAGAGCGAGAGAGGTCGATTAGGGCGATTGGAGAGCGAGACAGGGCGATTGGAGAGCGATCACAACCCACTGGAGAGCAATCGTATTACAACCCGAAGTCAAAGCGCCGAACACTTTCAATCTGTAGAACATTCAGTGTTTTAAAAGTGAAACTATGCATTTATTTAGGCAAAGCTAAATATATCTTAAAGCAAAATATTAATCATTGGGTTAATTATTATGCGGGTTCGAATTTTTTCATAAAACTATAACCGGCAGATGCAATGTATCCCAAGAAGGAAGCATCAGATTGAACTGAAATTTTACGGACGTAATGATACAGATGAATGGTACACATGATGGCTAAACCAAAGCTGCACGACAATTACAGAGCGATCTATGTCAAGCAGTCTGGTCATCTTCGTGGCGCGTCGTACCGCCTCGATGCTGCAATACGCTTCGGCATGAAGGAGAACAGACGTCTGATGTTGTCCTGGAGAAGACTGGACCTCACGTGTTGGACGGTGTGCTCCAAAACCGGGAAAGTGCGGCACGGCGGCAGCTGGCGTTTCAACTGGTCCCACACATGCTTGACAGAGGACATGCCCGGGGAGCAAGCAGGCCATGGAAGTGCCTAGACATGACGTAAGCAGTCCTGGGCAACCGAGCCGTGTGCGAGCGGGCATAATCCTGCTGGTATAGCGCACCTAGAACCCCGTCCACGAATGGGAGCACCTGGAGCCGTAGCATCTCATCCACATACCGCCAGCCCGTCAATGATCCACGTACCACTACTAGAGCTGATCAGCTATCGTTGGCAATAGCTCCCCAGATCATAGTGCCTGCAGTGGGGGAGGTGTGGCGTTCGATAGCGAGGTTGGGATTGTGCCGTTGACCAGTGGACCTCCAAGCCCGGACACGATGATCATCTGTCCCCAAAACGAAGCGGCACTCATCGCTAAACATTGCACGTCGCCAATCTGTGGCGTTTCACATTGCTCTGGCTTAGCACCACTGCACTCGGAGCCGGCGATGATCCAGTGGGTTGGCAGCACACGTAAGGGGCGCTGGGATCGCAGCTTTGCTGCCGCGAGGCGTCGGGAAATGGTTCGTTGGCACGCAGGAGCCGCCATATCTGCCTGTATAGTGGTCCGGGTCCCGGTGTGATCCGTTCGTGACTGGCGCACGATCCGTCCGGAGCCGCTTCGCCGTGTTGCAGCGCTGTCACGTGTCTGCTGCTCCCAACACAGTCGGACGGTATGGTCATAACGATCCACGTGGCGGGCTATACGGCGCACAGACCACCCTGCGGCTTTCAACCCGATGAGCAGACCTCTCTCAAAGTCCATACGTTGCATAGATCGACGTGTCTGGCGTCTAAGCGGCATTCTTGTTGCTCTGTACTCTTGCTTGCGTCGGCCGGTGCTTTTCGCTTTCATGGGGCATCGACTACACGCTGGTTTATAAGGCTGCTGGTTCGTGCTTGCAGCACCACCACAGGGTGTGCGGTCATACGCACTGACACCAAACGTGGATCATTTTCATACCCGCACGTACTCTAGCTATTTGCAATTTTTTCGCGGTTGTAGCATGTTTTCTTGTAGGTGCGCAAATTTTATTGTCCGTGAGTGTACATGTAATTTTATTTTCCTTGTTAGTTTTACGAATCGAGCAGATACGGGGGCTTCTTTTCTCTAATTTGCATGAGGGCCAAAAATTTGTGATTACGCCTCTTCCTGTGGTATGCTGGTTCACGTGAATTCATTTTCACTATAATAAAAGACTGGGTCGCATAAACAATCATGTTTTCTCCCTTTCTTTTAAGTTGAAGATATACAGCAATTTTTCATGACCAATGCGGAACTGCTTCTAATAACAGCTCCTTGGATCCCTTTATAATAGTTAGGGCAAATATTTCTTGTGTGAATACTTTAATAAAAATGCTTTTGCAACAAAAGTTATCTGGTCACTGACAAGATAAATTTCTTTAGTAGAGGAAATACGAAGAAACCCACATTCCCACTCTCTATTAATCCTACACAGTTTCTAAATAATGATTTCGAACTCATCGTCATCAAATTTTTTTATAAGAATTCAGAACGCAAAACTTTAATTAAAAGAAACTCTAGAACAGTTCATTACGAAGACAATGAGACAAACACACTAGTTTTACCATTTAGAAATGCTACCCTTCCATACTTCAATGTTTATTCGCCGTGCATTCCCCTCAAGTCTTGATTGCCCCATTTCTTATCATTCTTTGTGTGTTCGGTTTCTCTACAAAGATGTAATCGTATTCAGTATTGAACCTTTTGAGGGAAAAAATAATTCCTGCTACAATAATACTGGATCTTTTTAATTGAGGCTTCTTATGTGACCCATAGCTCATTAGTGATATGATGTTCTTTCGTTACAGATAAAAATAGTTCATACCACGATTGCTCCTTTTCCGAAATGAATGCTCTTTATTTCATCGTTGTTCATTTTGTGAGTTCATTAGATACATTTTCGTTAGTTTCTTTTAGCAAAAAGGTATTTTATTAGAAAATATTTTCCCAACTTCGTTTTGTAAATATACCCTCTCTGAACAGTAATTTTATGTATGTAGCTCAAGAACAAGATGCTCTTAATGCTATATTACGTGGAAATGTACGTTTGAGTTATGACGAATAAAAATTCGTTGCATTTCTGTTTCACACGTTTGTCCACAATAAAGAATGGACATCCCGGAGTACCATCTCTGTGTTACACACATCCGCGACGAACCCTGCGTTAAGCCTTACGCCAAATTAAACCAAATCAAACATAGCCATTATTCTAAACTTAGGTACTAAACAATTTAATCAAAAAAGCCGGACCTAGATTTCAATTCATTATATTCATTAAAGACATCATATGAGAACCAAGAATAATAAATCTGATTCAGACATAAACAATCAGTTGAAACGGAGAGTAGTTACTAACAGTTCTACTGAAATATCACATATAGTCGCATCTAAAATGCGTAAGCCATTATACTAACCTATATAGGTACCAAACAATTTAATCGAAAAACATGATTTAGATTCCAATTAACCATATACACTAAATACATCACACAAGAAACATGAATAATAAATTTGATGAAGTCCTGAACTACAGTTGAGACGGTAAGTAGTTACCAACAGTCCTTCTACTCAAAAGAAATTTTATAATTGTATCACATATGCGTAAGCATGTTGAACACACACAATAGTGTTACCTATTAAATAGCCTGCAACATCGCATGTTGTTTGTGGCATATCAGTAACTTCATGTTTTATCTACACTGTACAAAAATTTCTGAACTTCACAAACCACAATACGTAATTCCTTTCGTGAATTAACGAACCATTTTTTTATACAAGCTTTTCCGTGAAATGAAGGAAAGAAACCTGAACTTCACGTATTTTCGGTACTCCAGAAAAATTCTGAATTTTCAGAATTCTTCCCACAGTTCCTTCCGTGTAGGTATTAACGAAAAAACTCCGTTCTCACTTTTCCTTATCTACATGACGAAAACACTCCGGTAATAGAAGAGATTTGCGGGAATATTTGAGGTTTGATTAATTGTTAAATTTTCACAGTTTGTCAAAGGAACCCATTTTGATGCTCTATAGCGACATCGTATATTGTGGATTGATGCTCTATAGCGACATCGTATATTGTGGATCGATGCTCTATAGCGACATCGTATATTGTGGATTGATGCTCTATGGCGACATCGTATATTGTGGATTGATGCTCTATAGCGACATCGTATATTGTGGATTGATGCTCTATGGCGACATCGTATATTGTGGATTGATGCTCTATGGCGACATCGTATATTGTGGATTGATGCTCTATAGCGACATCGTATATTGTGGATTGATGCTCTATAGCGATATCGTATATTGTGGATTGATTCTCTATAGCGACATCGTATATTGTGGATTGATGCTCTATAGCGATATCGTATATTGTGGATTGATGCTCTATAGCGATATCGTATATTGTGGATTGATGCTCTATAGCGACATCGTATATTGTGGATTGATGCTCTATGGCGACATCGTATATTGTGGATTGATGCTCTATAGCGATATCGTATATTGTGGATTGATTCTCTATAGCGACATCGTATATTGTGGATTGATGCTCTATAGCGATATCGTATATTGTGGATTGATGCTCTATAGCGACATCGTATATTGTGGATTGATGCTCTATAGCGATATCGTATATTGTGGATTGATTCTCTATAGCGACATCGTATATTGTGGATTGATGCTCTATAGCGACATCGTATATTGTGGATTGATGCTCTATAGCGACATCGCATATTGTGGATAGCATATCGCATGAAATTTGGTTGTGGCACAGGATATTTCTTCTCTCCCACATTTTTGTGCATGTTGTGTTCTCGTAAGAAAATGGGTATTTAAATTATTGTATAGGTGATTGTACGATATCTATGTATCAGGGTGTGTAATCCTTTAAATAAAAGCTATTCTAGCTGTCAAGAGTAAATTTTATATTTAGAAGTTTTGTGAAATAACTCTATAAAACAGAACACCTGACCTTTTCTTAAGACAATTGAAAGTTATTGTCAGTTAAGAAAAAGAGTTCTGTTGTTCGAAATCTCATGGAGAAAAAAATACTTAATTTATGATAATTTTATTTTTTGTGTACGAGAACTTATTAGAAACGTATTCAAGATAATAATAAGCTCCAACAGGAAATAAAATGAAAAATTCAGTCGCATTAAATAAGGACATAATTCACCGTCATGCAATAAGTTTTACCTTGAACGTGAGTGCGATTCCAAAGACATTCTGGCTCAGTGGTTAAGGCGCAAGTCTTGTGTAGGCCCAACCCAATTGATTTCGGTTCGATCCTAACTACTGGCACGAAAGGATTATTGGGCGTAAGGGCTAAAAAATTCAGGGTTTTCGATTTTGCGAAAATTCTGTCTAAATACGGAAAAACCTGGAAACGGACTTTTCTGAAATAATCGGAATTACTGTCTACGGAAAATCTGTAAAAAACGGAAGTTAAAAACTACGGGATCTTTTAAAAACGGACACTTACCGGCGATATTGTTGCACGCTATGCTCAGAAATTTTTCGTGAACTCACACAACTTATTTTTTACAGTGTACATCCACATTGGTGTGGCTGGCTACTAATAAGAAAAGTGTTTTACTGAAATAACATTTTTCTCCGTTTTACATACAGGTACACAATAAAAAAACGGATTTCGAGATTATAGTTCTATATGAAAAAAAAAATACCAAGAAAGATGACTCCGAATTCTAAGGGGTAACAAGCCCGTCTTTCGGAACCTTTCTCACACGAAAAAAATATTTCAAAGGAGATTTTTAGAAGAAAAAATTCGGTGAAATAGATAACGCATTTACGCCTTCGACAGACATAGTTTAAAATGCATCGTGTAAGCAAAGTTCTTCGTAGACAGTATTTAAAAAACGTATCTAGATCAGTAAACATCTACAAATGGAAATAGAGACTTTCAGCCATTTGCTCCAGAAATGTGGGCAACAAAAATTTTCAAACTGCGCACAAGACATTTCACATAACGGAAAGTATCCAAGGCAAACGTGATTTTTCAAATAAGGTTCTTATACAAAAAAATTTTAATTGAGGGTTTAAGAACCACCGTGAGCATCTCAGTGGGCTATAACCCGTCTCCCGTCCCTAATTTAAGGCCGCTGGCTCCAGGGAAAGGAGAAAGCCAGTGTCGTAAGGCAAACCCAATATTCGTGTTTCGACGGGATTCGAATCCAGAACCACTTGGACGAAGTCATAAGCCAGCGCTTAGACCACTGCGCCACCGGGGCCGGCTTATAAAAGAAGATACAGTTGCAAATATGGTACAAGTAGAAAAACGAACTCTTAAAATCTCCTAGTGGGAAAACTGTGTGGTACAAAAATTACCAAATACATGAAGAACATTCCCCGCCACAAAAGCTATCAGCTGCAAAACTATTTTTCTGAATCGGATTTGTAGAAGGGAGACATCATAATTACAGAGATTTACATTAACTCCCCCCAGTGGGAAAACTAATTATCATTTTGGGAAAACAAAAAGTACACATAAGTGTTTTCTGCCGTGGTCCGACAGAAAAAGAATTTTTCCAGTTCGAGTTTCAGAAGCAAAGATGCGATTTCAAACATCTTAAAAACAGAAAACGGCACTTACTCCCCCGAATGATAAAGTATGTTGTCATAAAATATAGTAAACTGCATACAAAACAATCAATGTCGTAACCTCTATCTAACGCAACAATTTTTTCAAATTCGATTTTTAAGAGCAGAGTTTTCAGAAAAATACATTTTACATTTACGCCCTGTAACGTGCCTGCACCGCAGGACGCACATGAAATAAAGGCAGATGGCATTGCGTAGCTCAATTAGGAGATCGACTTACGCCGGAGTGAAGGGACCTAGGTTCGATGCCCAGCGCGGACAAAACTTGTACGTTATATTGGCGCCCGAACTTCCAGGATGACCCGGCTGTTAATTTCTCGCAATGGTGTGATGTTCTTTCCTCATGGCGACACAGAAAAAATGAGAATTCCATTTTCAGTGCTTCGAAAAAATCAATCAGTGTGATGTTACGTTCCACACACCAAATTGTCTGGGATTTCTCAAATGCACGTTTTTCAGCGGATGACTGCCTAGAGAGGCACATGGTACCGGCTGACCCATGAGCCGTGCCCCCGGCCCTCTTTCGAGGGGGCAGGGGAGATGTGAGGTGCCTGCACCGCAGGACACACATGAGAGGCAGATAACAGTGAGAGCTCAGCTGGGAGAGAGACTTACTCCATAGTGAGGGGACACAGATTCCATGCCCGGCGCGGACTAACTTATACGTTACAGCCCCCTAGTGGTGATACCATACATTATTTCAAGTAGAAAATGTACGTAAAATGACCTTCGTAGTAAAAGGTATCGGAAGGTAAAAATTATTTTTGGAATCCTTTTTTTTTTTTTTAAAGCAATTTTATAGATTAAAATATATTTTGAATTTAATAGCATGTGCTGTTACGCCCCATAGCGGCGATGTTATGCATGGGAAAAAACGAGCACGGGAAAACAAACAGACATACGGTATACGTATGTAACAGTTGTGAAAACACAGTTTTGTCCACGCCGGACATCGCATTCGGGTCCCCTCACTCCGGAGTAAGTCGCTCTCCCAACTGAGCTACGCGGACATGTGCTCTCACTGCTATCTGCCTTTATCTCATGTGCGTCCTGCTGTGCAGGCACGTCACACAGTTTATTATGGAATTCAGAGCGACAAGTTGATATGCGAACTGTATTGTGGAGTTTTTAGCAAACGTCTGTAAAAACATTTAGGTGTTTTAGAACTCCCAATTTTCATATTTACTGCTCGAGATACATGATCTTTAATGAGCTGATTTACAGGATTTTCCTGTTAGTCAGATTTATGTATAGCGCTTTAGGTGTGATACTGAATTACATTCGTTATTTTTTTTTCAAATGTAGTCTGTCGTAATTATTATTAAGTTCATTAAGCCTTTCGTAGGGGAGGTTCAAAAATTTCAGAGAAGGCTGAGCTTCCCCTGACGGGCCCTAAGCTACAGCCCTGATTTCTGACCACTTATATTCTCTCCCGGCAGCGGCATTCTTTCTATTAGTGCCTTCTTTCAGCAGGATAATGCGCCATGCCTAATTTCTCAGTTCGCGGAACACAAGAAAGGATTTCAGGTATTGCCCTAGCCTCCAAATTCTCCATACATCATTCCAGTAAAGCATTTGTGGTGTGTGTTGGAACAGCAATTCCGATCTACTGCGTCCAAACCACGTGTCTTACAAGATTTAAAAGCCCGCAGATGACTTGTTGGTACCAGATACCACATGACACCTTAGAAATCTTGGAGCGTCTATGCTTCGCCGGGTAAGAGCTGCTTTGGCGGCACGTGGATTAACAACATCGTATTAGGCAGGTGGTCATAATGTTTTGGCTGCTCTGTGTATATCCGGGTAAAAGCTGTTTTTGTGGTACGTGCAGGACCAACATCATAATAGGCAGGTGATCATAATGTTTTGGCTCTTCGGTGTATATCCGGGTAAGAGCTGATTTGGTGGCACGTGGAGACCAACATCATATTAGGCAGGTAGTCATAATGTTTTGGCTGCTCGGTGTATATCCGGGTAAAAGCTGTTTTTATGGTACGTGCAGGACCAACATCATACTAGGCAGGTGATCATAATGTTTTGGCTGTTCGGTGTATATCCGGGTAAGAGCTGTTTTGGTGGCACGTGGAGGACAATGTCATACTAGGCAGGTGATCATAATGTTTTGGCTCTTCGGTGTATATCCGGGTAAGAGTTATTTTGGCAGCACGTGGAGGACCAACATCATATTAGGCAGGTAGTTAAAATGTTTTGGCTGCTCGGTGTATATCCGGGTAAGAGCTGCTTTTGTGGCACGTGGAGGACCAACATCATACTAGGCCGGTGATCGTAATGCTTTGGCTCTTCGGAGTATATCTGGGTAAGAGCTGTGTTGGCAGCACGTGGAGGAACAACAGCATATTAGGCAGGTGGTCATAATGTTTTCGCTCTTTAATGTATATCCGGATAAGAGCTGTGTTGGCAGCACGTGGAGGAACAACAGCATATTAGGCAGGTGGTCATATGTTTTCGCTCTTCGGTGCATATCCGGGTAAGAGCTGCTTTGGCGGCACGTGGACTAACAACATCATATTAGGCAGGTAGTCATAATGTTTTGGATGCTCGGTGTATATCCGGGTAAGAGCTGTTTTTGTAGCACGTGGAGGACCAACATCATACTAGGCAGGTGGTCATAATGTTTTGGATACTCGGTGTATATCTGGGTAAGAGCTGTTTTTGTGGCACGTGGAGGATCAACATCATACTGGGCAGGTGATCATAATGTTTTGGCTGCTCGGTGTATATCCGGGTGAGAGATGTTTTGGTGGCACGTGGAGATCAACATCATATTAGGCAGGTAGTCATAATGTTTAGGCTGCTCGGTTTATATCCGGGTAAAAGCTGTTTTTGTGGTACGTGGAGGACCAACATCATACGAGGGAGGTGATCATAATATTTTAGCTGTTCGGTGTATATCCGGGTAAGAGCTGTTTTGTTGGCACGTGGAGGACAACATCATACTAGGCAGGTAATCATAATGTTTTGGCTCTTCGGTGTATATCCGGGTAAGAGTTATTTTGGCAGCACGTGGAGGACCAACATCATATTAAGCAGCTAGTTATAATGTTTTGGCTGCTCGGTGTACATCCGGGTAAGAGCTGCTTTTGTGGCACGTGGAGGACCAACATCGTACTAGGCAGGTGATCGTAATGTTTTGGCTCTTTGGAGTATATCTGGGTAAGAGCTGTGTTGGCAGCACGTGGAGGAGCAACAGCATATTAGGCAGGTGGTCATAATGTTTTCGCTCTTCGGTGTATATCCGGGTAAGAGCTGTGTTGGCAGCACATGGAGGAACAACAGCATATTAGGCAGGTGGTCGTAATGTTTTCGCTCTTCAATGTATATCCGGGTAAGAGCTGTGTTGGCAGCACGTGGAGGAACAACAGCATATTAGGCAGGTGGTCATAATGTTTTAGCTGCTCGGTGTATATCCGGGTAAGAGCTGTTTTTGTGGCACGTGGAGGAACAACAACATATTAGGCAGGTGATCATAATGTTTTGGCTCTTCGGTGTATATCCGGGTAAGAGCTGTTTTAGCGGCACGTGGAGGAACAATAACATATTAGGCAGGTGGTCATAATCTTTTGGCTCTTCGGTGTATATCCGGGTAAGAGCTGTTTTGGCGGCACGTGGATTAACAACATCATATTAGGCAGATGGTCATAATGTTTTGGCTCTTCGTTGAATATCCGGGGAAGAGCTGTTTTGGCGGCACGTGGAGGAACAACATCATATTAGGCTGGTGGTCATAATGTTTTGGCTCTTCGGTGTATATCAAAACTTTTCAAGATACCATCAGCTCCATTTTTGTCAAGCTCGCTTAGGAAACTGATAAAATTTCAGGAGTGTTACCACCATTAATGATAGCGCAGCGATTTGAATATTTGCCTTCCATTCGTTCTAATGAAGTTAAGCCAAAGCACAGGGAAATTTCAGTCGACATGAAAATAACATTCGTTGCGACTGAATATTGATTTATTTATTCCCTATGTACTTTACAATGTGTATAGTCTACGATAGCAGACAGTATTTATTCAGTTTAATTCAGATTTGTCTCGTACGATCTCACCAACCACGCACTATAGAAGCACAATGTTTTCGTCATTTGGCAAAGGCTGATTCGAAACTCCCCATCTTTGAACCAGATGTGCTTTACGCTCGGTGTTCTAAAGCTATCAATAGCCACAGCTGTAGGTATTATCGAATTTGAAACTACGTTGGCATTTCAGGTCTGTTGCCTGTGTAGCTCATGTATCGAATAATATAGTGTCCTTTGATCACCCCGTTGAAAGCGCAGCTCAGATATTCATGAGGACGGTCTGCACTCCGTGAGAGCGTTTTAAACGCCACTGATAAATTAATAACGCCGCAAAGCCTCTTCGTTGCCTTTGGCACTTGTCTCCTTTCCTTTGGACACTCATTGTTTTCATTATTGATATATCCAAGATCCTTACACAGTCGCTGCGAAGAATCAGACTCAAATTATGTGCTTTCTTTCATTTTTTTAAATCCACGGATGTACTGATCTCTAAATTTAAAGAGCTAATTGCGAAGAAAGACTAATGTGCTAGTCTTTTGCACAAATGCACGACCTAAAGGCACCGACAAACGATATGAATCTCCATAATTCCTATACGGTCCAACAATGTCAGATGCTGTACACATGCTTGAGGGAGAATTCTCATTTTTTGAGCTAAAATTACCGCTTTGTTTTGGAGTATTTATTTACGAAACTATGCAATCGATTGATTCCAAAGTAGGTACATCTATTTTTTATCGTTTCAGGTATTTACAAAACATTTTTTTTTAATTCTCATGAAGAACCACGCCTGCAAATCCCCTTCGACCATGACACTGCGAGAAGATCCGCGGTCGCTGGTTGGCATGATTTCACTCCAGGTGATCTGAAACAAAACACTCGAACGGCGTTTTACTCTATACACAAGTAGTTATCGTTTGACGAAGCAGAAAAAATATATATACATATTTCAGGAAACGGTGACTTGTCAAACTCAAATTATCAATTTAGCTCCAAAAATATACAATGCTTTTTACTATTAAAAATATATACGTAACGTATCATGTTTCTGGTTCATCAAACGATAAAAGGATGTTTGCTGAACATGCAGTTTTACATTTGAAATCGATCGGTCCAATAGTTTTTGAAATATCATGCCAACCATTCGCGTAAAAGCTGTTTCGAGAAAAACGCATTTAAAGTTTCGGGTACAGTTTACAGAGGCATATCGAGTACTTACAGTATTTTTCTGTTAATCTGCTCTACCAGGGCCATACAATGTTCCTTCGTCTGCTTTGTAGAACTCGTTTAGAGACAATTTCTCACTTCCACGCCTTGTACGAGCCTCCGTCTCGACGATCTTTGCAGACGCTGTTGGTCCCGAGCATTGGCAAACATCTTTGTTTGCTCGACAATAACGATTCCTATCGTTGTCATCATTTTCAGGACGGCGGAAAAACCTCATTAAAGATGCCTGTTGCTACATAAACTGCTATTTAGGTGGTTTTTGAGCCACAGTGAAGATATTAGTGAGCGAACCGCCAAACAGTAGAATTGAAACTTTCGTTGTTTTGAGTGTCACCACCCAAACACCTTTCTAGCAACTCTCTTGATGACAAATCGTTGTAAATTGGCTTTATAGCATTTCTGACATCTTTATGAACTTGCGATTCATGATTGAATTCATCCAAAAGTTTCTCCCTGTGACCCCGCTAGACAATAATAGATTATAACTTGGTAAATTTTGCGAATTTCCACTTGAAATTTGGTATACATATTCTTAAGACCCGAAATAACAAAATAACGTAGAAAATAATCGATTTTTTTTCACACAAAAAATGAGCATACCCCCTTACGTTACAGGCATGAGATTCTTCCTCGGATTTTCGGAATTCTGCTTTTTTCCCGTTAAAATAGTGGTCATCCTACGGCTCGATGCAAAACTGAAAATAATTTTTTTGGAGATTGGTTGGAGACGGAGTCGTTTTACAGAAAACTTCTTGCATAACCTACACAGTCGTACCAGAATAGAATGATCATCTACCTAATAATGGGAATAACCACCCTTGGCCCGGATGTCAGCGGCAAGAAGGCGTGGCATGGACGCAGTGAGGTCCTGGAAGGTTGCCCGAGGCACACGTGCCCATTCGGACTGCAGCAGAGCATGGAGGTCCCAGAGGTGACGTGGTTGTGGGTCGGCACTTCAAACCTGTCAATCCAATTAGCCCTACAAGTGATCTATGGGATTCAGGTCGGCGATTTCGCCCGCCAAGGGAGAACAAAGACATCGCTATCGTATTCCTGGAACCAGTCACGTATCCCCCTTAGCAACATGGCAGGGCGCACTGTGCTGTTGGTAGACACCATCACCACTAGGTTAAACGTCCAACATGAAGGGATGCATGTGGTCAGTGATAATGGACAGTTAGCGATTAGCGTTCAGGGACCCATGCACTGGTACCAGCGGACCCAGGTCATACCAGGAAAACATCCCCCAGACATGCACACTACAACCGCCGGCTTGTACTTGCCCGACAAGTGTTTCCGGGGGTTGGTTTTCGGGCGTCTGACGCCGTATCCGCCAACGGCCGTCACTACTGTGGAGCCTCGATTCGTCAGAGAAGACAATATTTTCCAACTCTTCCACTGTCCAATGACGGTAGTCCCATGCGAACTGCAGGAGTTGTTGTCAGTGGACCTGGGTTAACATGGGCGCCTTGACGCAGCTTCGATTTTAGAGACCCATGCGTAACAGGGTTCGCTCTACTGTTATTGGGGACACGTACTTGGCTGCCGCAGCGTTCATTTGCACGGACAATTGTTGCACTTTTGCGCGGCGATTGCCCTTTACCAGTCGACGGAGGCTACATTCTCCTCTGGAGTCGATGGTCTTTGGGGCTCGACATTTATAATCTCGGGAGGTACTCGATGTGCCAGAGGTCCATTCTTGGTACGTCCTCACTACAATACCTCGCGAACAGCCCACGAAGTCTGCTGTTTCTGAGATGCTTCCACCCTGGGTGCACTGTGTTTCTGGGGGTGGTCATATTATTCTGATACGACTGTGTATGCACTGCGAGAAAGAGACTGAATGAGGTAAAGAAGGTATAAATCAACATTTTCCAAATTTTGAAGATGACAATCCGATTTTTGGCGTAAATGTGACAAGGATGGTAAGTCAGATAATATCCGTAAACTTGATAAATTTCATCGTCCTGGAGCGGGACTCGAACCCGCTCAAATTGATCGGAAACTTGAAACTTGGTCGTTCTGGGTGGTGTAGTGGTTAGCATACCCGGGCGTTTTCTGGGAGACGCGGATTCGAGTCCCGCTACAGGACGATGAAAATTTTCAAGTTTTCGGATATTATCTGACTTACCCATCCTTGTCACATTTACGCCAAAAATCGGATTGTCATCTTCAAAATTTGTATTGTATGGCGTAATCCCGTATTTCTTTCATGACAACACTTTCCAGTTGAAGACATTGTTTTGCTGGACGCTGGGGTCAGAATAAATGTTGTTCGCTCCGTTGACGCAGTGTTCTACGTGCCATCTTTTGACCATGCGCCCCAGATGGGTCCGGATTCGAATTCCGGTGAGGCATGGGTGTTGTGTTTGTCTTATGATGCTGTGTCCCCTCCTTCCCTGGTATTTTTTTTTCTTGATTTGAAGTTTAGCGACCACCGTGAGCAACTCAATGGGCTATAAGCAGTCGCCCGTCCCTAATTTAGGGTCACTGGTTCCAGGGAAGGGAGAGGGCCAGTGCCGTAATACAAACGCAACATACATGCCTCACGGGATTCGAACCCGGACCACTCTCGGACGAATGATCAGAAACCATCGCTTAGACCACTGAGCGGCCGGGGCGGCCTTTCCCTGTGATTAGTGGCCCTAAATTAAGGGCGGACGACTGGATATAGCTCAGCGAGTTGTTCACGGTGGTCGTTACCCCCTTCCCCCCGCAAAAAATAAAAAAAAATAAAAAAAAATAAAAGGAGAAATATAGGAGGGCAGGGATCTCTGGAGTTCAGTTCGTTTACTGCTTTCTTCGATGGGTGGCGATGACACTTGAGCTTCGCAGCCAGATGAATTGACTCTCCGCCTACTGCTTCCTTAAGGCTAAAAGCCCAGTGACGCACTTTCTCCATGCATTTTCCGTTGCCTTATGATGAACGGGAGTGTTGTTGTTTTTTCCGTTTTATTTTGTTGTTGTTTTTTTCGTTTTATTTTGTTGTTGTTTTTTTCGTTTTATTTTGTTGTTGTTTTTTTTCGTTTTATTTTGTTGTTGTTTTTTTCGTTTTATTTTGTTGTTTTTTTTTTTCGTTTTATTTTGTTGTTGTGTTTGTTTCATGTCGTTCCACCCCTTCCGTTTCTTCGACGCAGTAAACATGGGTACAGGTTTTCCGTCTGGGGAAGGAACTGCGTCTTTAAAAGCTTTCCGAGAAACGGAAGTTAAACGGAGTGACGAATTCTGCCGCAGTTGTAATGTAATTTCTTTTCTCGATTCCCTCTGTTCCTAGAATTATTGTTAAATATATATTTTGCATAAATGTTGGTATTTCAGCTTCAAAATGTAGGCACAATTTCCGAAAAGGGGAATTAGACGAGGTAAAGATTTCTCTTGTAATCGTAATTTTTTTCTCGCGATTTCCTCATTCCCTAGTATCGTTGTTAAATATTCCGTCTATTACCAGTATCGTTGTTAAATGTTTGTATTTCTGCTTGAAAATATAGGCACAAAACAGAAGACGGAACGAAAGTTTTCATGTAATTTTTCTTAAATAATCTTTCTCACGCTGTTGCCTCTGTCCTGCTGTATTGTTGTTAAATATCGGTGTATTCCATAAATTTTTGTATTTGAGCTTGAACAATGGAAGAAAAATTTTCTTAAACGGAAGTTGGATGGAGGAAATATTTCTCCCGTAATCGTAATTTTCTTTCGCGATATTCCTACTGAGTTGAGTGTATTGCTGTTAAATGTTATTTTTTCAGAAGTGTTTGGATTTCAACTTGATAGGGTGGAAAAAATTTCCGAAAACGGAAGTGACGAAGTTAGATCATTTGTAAGAATTGATGCATGGTGTTCAATCGTATTCAAACCTTACAAGTCACAAAATTCGTCTGAAATAGTGAAATATCATGCATTGACGGTCCTCATGCTGAAAGTTAGAATCACATAAAAAAGTCAGGAACAGTGAACGCTGAAACCTCTTTGGCTATAAAATCTGTGAGCAACAAATTTAACACAGAGCAAGTCGGCAGTTAAATTATTCAGTAAAATAAGTTATTTGGGAGAGGCAGTTGTTTCCAATTTTGCCAAAATCTAAAACATTAATAAAAAAAAAAAAAAGAAGAAGCTCCGTTGAAAAAATGGAAAAGGAAAAACATCAGCATTAAGAAAAATTTAGCAATGGATACTGATCAGCAGCTGCAGAGTCATTGTAAGACAAGTAAAGTGGTGGAACTTGCTGATAAGAAAGCAAGGTTTCCTTATAAGAGAAAACTTCAGCTGATATTCAAACAGGTAAAACAGAAAAAAAGAGACTGTGTTCAAAGCAATGTCTTTCACAACCATATAACGAAGTAAATTTCTCCGTCATTTATGGTCTACGCCGGGATTCGAACCCGAGTACGCTTATTCCGGAACAAGCAGCTCTACCAACTGAGCGACGCAGACATGTATTCTGATTCCTATCTGCCTTTATGTCATGTGCGTCCTGCTGGCAGGTACGTCACATCTCCCCCCCCGAAAGAGGGCCGGGGGCATGGCCCACGGATCAGCCGTGACCATGAATCGCTGCAGGCAGACAACCACTGAAGAACGTGCACTTGAGAACTCCCAGTCAATCTGGTGTGTGGAATGCAACGTCACACACATTTATTTTTCGAAGCACTGGAGAAGGGATTCTCTGATTTTTCCAGTCTCGCGGTGTGGAAATAACATCACACCAAAGCGAGATTTTGAACGGCCGGATCATCCGTATAGTTCGGGCGCCATTATAACGAAGTAAATTTCTCCGTCATTTATGGTCTACGCCGGGATTCGAACCCGAGTACGCTTATTCCGGAACAAGCAGCTCTACCAACTGAGCTACGCAGACATGTATTCTGATTCCTATCTGCCTTTATGTCATGTGCGTCCTGCTGGCAGGTACGTCACAACCATTTTATTTTGTTTTTAATTCAGCAATTTCATACTGTGAATAAAATGATGTGTTCCAGGTTAATATTTATCTAAATAAATTATAGTGAACTAGCGTATAGCCTGTCCTTGAACGGTGTTTTTAAGCATTTAATAAATATTAATATATAGGGAATGTTACCCGTCCTGTGATGGAGTGACATTTTTTATTGAATTAGATTGAAAACAAATCAAATGGGTGTCGGATATCTGTAAGGAAACATAGTAAAAACTTATACAGTAAGAACTCATTCATGTTAGAACTAAAAATTATATGCTATTTATTTCCGTTTTAAAAAGGCCTCGCGATAAATACATTCTGTATAAAATATTTGTTGTTTAGTAGTTGTTGATTACAGCGTTTAAATAGACCGATATTTTATAAAATGTGTGTTATAATTAGTACTAAACTGGGAAAGTTGTTTTCGTGTAAACATACCTTAATAACTTTTTTTTTTTATCTTTCGCGTTAAATCACTTTTTCTCCGGCACACTTGTTATTCCCTTCACGGCTTGTTTTAGACTGTCCTATTCGATGGTTAATTTGAAATTTCATAACAAAGCTTTTTCTACAAAATAATGCGATATCTGGTATTACAAATCGGAAGTATCTAAATTCTCGACAATGTGCTATTGGGGCGACATCTGCTGCTTTTAGATGCAATCTTGCTCACTTTGACATCTCGAGATTTCAGTTTTTATTGTAGGTTACAGCATTTAGACAGGTCGATATTTTAAAATATAATCGGCACTAAACTCGGAAACTTAGTTAAATTAAAAAAGTCAAAAATAATTAAAGCGTACAAATTAATATTCAGATTGTGCTAAATTAAATTAATATACAAGCGCAACTTGCCGTGTCATTAAGATTTTAATTCGAATTTTGTAGGTCCCATAAATAGAGCCCCAGGCATTGGTAATCTAATGTTTTAAATTAGCACGCGATCACCTTGACATCTCAATGTAATTGCTTGTAAACTCAATTTTCTGTGATATTAAAAATTTAATTCGAATTTTATAGATCGGAAAAATAGAACACGAGTCATTAATAATCCAATGTTTTTAAAATAGCACGCGATCACCTTGACATCTAAAAGTGATCACGAGCTATTATATAGCAGGCAATCATTTGACATCGCGAGCACACACAAATTTATCAATAAGTGATGGCGCAACAATGCAGACGTTGATGTGACGTCACGCGTTCTCGTTTCAGAGAGACAGACGGATCTGGGTGTTTATATATATAATAATTTCAACTCGCTCATGCTTTGTTCACAATTTTTTGTTGCGCGTTCCAATTGTATACCTGGTTAAAAAGTTTAGCGTTTATTCCTCTGTGTCAGTTTCACGAATGAAGTTAAAGACTTGAATTTTCTATGATGATCCCCTACGCGAATGTAAGTCCTGCACTACACTTCCATAAAAAGAAGAGCATTCGAACGGCATCGCAAGCACACAATGTATTTGGTTTAAATAAAAAAATGATAAAAATTTCACGGTTTATTCTAAAACATTTCGCGATGAAAGGAAGAGAGCCCTCACTTAATCACCAGAGGGATTTTCCTAAATGAAGTAATTCGTTAAAGAAAGTGATGCTTACGTCATTTGAATTACTGAGTGATTCTTCTGTTGTAAAGATAAAAAAAAAAAAAATAAGTAAGCATTAGCTTGCTTTAAAACTTATTTTGAGCTTCATTTGGGTGATACTGCAAAATTCATTGCTGACATCCTTCTTCAACTTAAAATAAACCCGGATGAAAAAACGAGGAATGAGTGCAGCACAACTGCTCCATCTGCGTCTCTTCAAGATATCCATTGTATCAAGTATTAATTCAAATGATTCTTCGTTTCTTTGCGCCAAAAGGGAATTAATTTGTTCTGCGCTTTCGAGCAACGGTAGCGTGGTCGACAAGGAAAATATTCGGCAGCAAAAGAACAAGGGACAGTCGATGCATTATTTAACAGTTAGCTCGTTGTTACTGCCACAAGCTTTCAATTTCATGTATTTTTCATGAGCTGCTTCAATTTTGTGCGTTTCTCTGATGTCCGTTGCTTTATTTCAATATATTTGCAAGCTGTTTTTCGCGGAGTTGATATCCCTCAGATTTTTAAATTAAGTGACACTAGCTCCAGTGTTGTTTTTTTTCTTTTATCATTATGCATATTTGATATTAAGATATTTTGCAACTTATCTTAAATAACGAGAAATCCCTTGGAAATTTAAAGTAACTGCAGTTTGAAACTTGTTTCGGTTCTATTCGTCGTCAACACAAGGACCAACAGTAATTTTAACATGTTAAGGGGGGGGGTTAGCAATCAAAAGAATGTTGAAAAGTAGCCGGTAGTAGTTGAACGACAACAATGACGTTTCTGGTCAGAATGAAGGTTTGTGACGTACTATACAGTGGTGAACAGCGAGACATTCTGTCAGCGTAGCTCAGTTGGGAGAATGACTTACTCCGGACTGAGGAGACAGGGATTAGAGGCCAGTCGTGGACAAACTTGTATTTTCCCATTCGCGACCGATTGGGGAAAATGGATCCACAGGCCGTTGGGTTCTTCGAAAAATGTGTGATGTTTGTTCCACACATTGTTTGGAATTAATGAAAAATTCCTACTTTGCTTCAAAAGAAAAAAAAATAGGAGTGAGATGATGTGATGTACTACAGAGGTGAAAACATGTGTCAAGACGGCAAATATGCAGCGAGATATTCTGTCCACGTAGTTCAGTTGGGAGAGCGACTTACGCCGGAGTAAGGGGACACGGACAAACTTGTATTTTCACAGGTCAAAGATAGATTATGAGCATCCCCAGTGTGTGTGATAAACATGCAACTAACGTATGATCATGAGTAGGGGTAGAAAAATCCAAAGGGCCCAATCGCCTGAACATTTTTATCTGGTGCCTGTGTTTTCAAAACAACCCGGGCATCAATGTTTGACAGGTGTGAATTTAGATAACCATTTTTAATATAGTGAATTTGAATCATCTTCCCTTTCCTTAGCGAGTTTTTTCGCCATTTCGATGCAGCTGGTCAGTGGGCGTGACTCTCATTTCTTAGACGTCCTATCCGAGGGAAAGTTAGATTTATGAGTTTTGTTGATTTGTGAGCAAGGAACTGGATAATGATATTTAAGGGGTGAGAGGAAGGCAATTAAAGAACATCTGCGTTTTCTAGGAATAAAGGGATCCTTTTTGGTGTTTCTTAGCGTCGACTTCGCTTCTCCAAGGAGTATGTTGTCAGTAGCGAAAGAATGTGGCGGAAGAATCTCACTGGTCGGTGTGAAACCGAGATAAGAGGAAAAACGAATGAAAGCTGATGATTAGAAAAAGCGAATCTTGGTCGCGCGAGAGAAAGAGGATTCAACGTGTTACTAATATAGAGAATCAGTGGAAATCCGGACAATGATTACGAAATTCCCCATAACATCTGAATAAATACTTTCTTCATTGAAACAGCGAGTTGCAATTTAGCTGGTATTTTATTTATCTGCTCCAGCTGGGTTAAATACTGGTAAAACACCTGAAACAAAAAACTCTCCGCAGGTAAAGCGCCAACGAACCTCTCACACACGGCACTGAAATACGAGGGTTGTACAGAAAGTAATGCAAAAGTGTGTGTAACTTTTTTATTAACTGACAGATGTCGTTCAAATTGCACATGCTGGTAAAGCAGCTCTTCCTTTATACAAAAGTACTACTCAACATAGTCTCCATCACAAACAGCGCATTTGCGCTATCGTGAAACCCAACTCTCGAATCCTCTTTGAAAAAATTCAAGTGTGGACTGTAATACCCACTTCTTCACAGACACTTTCACCTTATCTGTGCATCAAATCGTTGTCCCCAGAGACTGTCCTCCATTGGACCGTACAGGTGGAAGTCGGAGGGCACCAGATCTGGGCTGTACGGTAGATGGGTCTAATTTGATGATCGCCTCATTTGTTACCAAAGATGTGTGTGGTCTCGCATTATCATGGTGAATTTGGATCATTTTCAGATTCATGTTCTGTCTCTTCCTCCTTACCGCTTCTCGAAGCTTCTTCAGTGTCTCAATGTACCACAGGCTGGTCACGGTACGGCCACGTTCCAGAAAATCAAGGAGAATGACACCTCTATCATCATAAAAAACAGTCACCATGACTTTCTCAGCTGATCGCTGGCTCCTGAACTTCTTAGGTCTTGCTTGGTGAAGAGGTGTGACGCTATTCCATGGATTGATTTTTCGTTTTCGGATCGTAAAGATACGCCCACGTTTCATCTACTGTAACCAGATCGAAAAAAAACTTGTCTTCATTGGCTTCAAACGCTTCCAGCAGATCAGAGCAGGCTTCCACCCTTCTCTCCTTCAAAACAAATGTCAACTGACGATGTACCTATTTTGCGCACACTTTCCGATACCCTAGGTCTTCCACCATCTTCTGTATGGCATTATGACTACAGCCCATTTGTGCAGCAAGCTCACGGATTGTGACTCGTCTCTCCGCGCCAATCAATTCATCCACTCGCGGACGATTCGTGTCAGTGGTTGCAGATGATGGTCTCTCACTGCCTGGTTTTTCAAAAATGTTGGTTTCTCCTTCTTTAAACTTCTTCGTCTATCTGTGTACATTGCTGTTGTCAATGGGGTGATTTCCGTAAACGTTCTGTAGCCTTCTGTGGATGTCGGACAGCCTGTACCCTTCCTTCGTCAAGAAATTAATGACGGCACGTTACTTCTGCTTGGAATCAATTATTTACCTACAATGAAGAAGAAGGGTTACTGTAGAGGAAGAGTTACACTACCAACATGTGCAATTTGAACGAAATTATATTTGAACGTAGATTATAAGCATAAAGCAAATACTACTACTACACTGAAGAACAATTGAATTAGAGATACCTGTCTAGTAACGTGTAGCTCCAGCTTTCGCCCTGATGATGGCGGCGATTCGTGTCGGCATGGACTCGACAAAACACCGGAAGCCGTACGGATCCACGACTCCTGAATAAGCTCCCACAGTTCACGAAGATTTGATGGAGGGGGTCAGAGCCTCGAACATCTCCCTCGATGGCATCCCATATGTGCTCGATGGGATTGAGGTCAGGTGACCTGGCTGGCCAAGGAAGCGAGGTCACGTCGGTGGAGTGTTCGTCCAACCATTCGGATACAATTCGGGAGCGATGGCACGGTGCATTGTCCTGTTGGAGGATGAGGTCCCCAGTGGGATGTTGAAGACGCACAAACGGGAGCAAATGGTCATCCAGGATATCCGGTAACGTTGACCTGTGAGGGACGATGTCACACGCACCAGGGGTCCCATTTCAGTCCACGTAAACAGTCTCCAGACGAGAATGCCCCTACCCCCAGCTTGAAGAGTACCCTGCTGGCAAGAAGGATCCATCGCTTCCTGTTGTTTGCACCGTACTCGTATCCTGCCATCCGCATGTAGCAACGTGAATCTCGACTCATCAGTCCAGACAACATTTTTGCACATGTCTAAGGTCCAGTGGCGATGTTCCTGCGCCCATGCTAATTTTTTCACCCTGTGATGTGCGGTCAACAGCGGTACCCTCGTGGGAGGATGGCTTCTGTACCCCATAGCGAGGAGATGGTTTTGGATGGTGTGGCTGCTTACACGTTTTTGTGCACCAGCGTTAAATTTCCGAGTGATGTTTTGCACCGTGGCCCGTCTATCCGCTGTTACAATGCGAGCTAGCCAACGATGACCCCGCTGATCCACAAGCTGTTGTCCACTGCAGTTGGCCCTTGCAGGGATGGTTTTACCGGATTCGATGTACTCACGGTGCACCCGTGACACAGTGGCTCGTTAAAATCGCAGTGCCTGCACGACTTCCGAGATGGAGTTATCCATTCGTCGGGCCCCGACAATTTGCCCACGATCAAATGTGCTTAGATCCTTCGACTCTTACTGATTCCCGTCGCATCGCTCCTTATATTGTCGGATCGCTGAGTACGTCATGTCGTTTCCGTTTACAGGGCCGCCCACAGCGCCACATTTGCATAACGCCAGCTGTCTCTAATTTAACTGCTCTTCAGTTTATACTCCCATGTAATGTAATTGTTCCTGGTGGAATTCCTTTTTCCCCCCTTGGACTTCAAGATAACGCCTTTGGAATTTGAGTTCTGTGTCGCTGACACCTCAAGGTTATCCGGTCATGCAACACCTTGGAGCTACGCAAAAAGTGCGAGTGTATTTCGTGGAACGTTCTTGAAGTTGCTTTGCAAAGGGCTGCTTTCAAACGTAAGAAACCCAAGCAAAGTATCTTCAACTTTCTCCTTTAAATTTTCAGAGTGGTCACAGTATTTAACCACTGTGGATCACCAGCCTATTTCCTTTGTATTTACAAAGAGATCACAGCACTAATTGTGATTTTTCAACAGATTGTATTCCCAGAGAGATCAAAGTATTTAACCACTGCGACTTTCAAGCAAATGTAAAACTACCGAGCTTTATAAAGATAAAAGAACCAAACACCTTATTGTTATTACAGCTAATAAATTAATAGGATTTAGCCAGAAAAGATTTCTTGGCAGTAAGCTGTCTACCTTCTTTGTAAAAGCCATCTGGTTGATGTGCAAAAGTTTGGAAACTTTTATTTCTATTATACGCCAAGAATTTCCGATTTCTAGTATAGTTATACTATTTTAAGATTTTTAACATTACATTCAACATATTAATTATATTATTATAAAACGACCCTTTTAAGGGCAAATTCATTGTTTCATCAAGTGCAGCAAGTGAAGTTTATTAAGCAAAGTATCCAAATAGTGAAAGAACACAAAACAAAGCAACTGCTACTCAATGAATAATAAATATAACGCTAAAACAGCTATTGCTTGGCCCTTAAAAGTCAAGTAATCTTACTCGGAATTGTAACCTCCAAAAATTAAACAAATAATTGGCAGCATCATGGATTAATTTAAATTGTATAATAAATAATTAATTATAATAATGAATTTTAATAGAGCAAGACGATACAATAAAATACACGATACCCTGAAGACATACAATACTGTACAATAAAAACTAAATCAAAATCTGAGCCTCCGCACAGTATATATAAATTAACCTTCTGCCTTAACAAATGCTCACCTGACATTCATTTAATAAAATGTTCAAGAACTGTTGAAATGAAGCTTTCATCATTACTTAGCATTCAGTCATTTGGCAATGTATATACTCTACTGTTCTAATTTCAATATCTTTGCATTACAATCTCTCCTATTGGCCTCTCCTGTAGCGCATTGGTCTAAGCGATGGCTTCTGATCATTCGTCCGAATGGGGTCCGTGTTCGATTCTTGGTAAGACATGGATGTTGTGTTTTCTTTACAGCACTGGCTCTCTCCCTTCCCTGGAACCAATGGCCCTAAATTAGGGGTGGGCGAATACTTATAGCCCAATGAGGTGCTTATGGTGGTCATTAAACTCCCAATCGAAAAACAAAATCTTGCCTGTTGAACACCTGTCCATTCCTCCATTCAAACTTTCAAAGAAGGTTGGATCTGTGGCGTAACGTCTTTGCCGCTTGACAGAGCTGTGCTCAGTGATCATTAACGGGACAAAATCTTGTTAGGGGATAGAAATTGGAGCCCATGTTCAAAATATTGAAGCTTCAACTCAAATTTTGAACCTTCGGTTCTTGTGCATTTGATCCTCACTCCTAGTGGTGGACATTCAGGGGGGTTGTCAGACTCCAAAATTCACGGAATGATTCATTTCACTGCACAAAATTCTATTTTACTCCACTCCCTATTTGGTTTACTATCATGGAGCGGTGTTCCACCTATTGTTTTTTGAATTCAAATATTTGATAAATGCACAAATTCGCAGGAGGAATTCTGAAGAATTACACAGCATGACGATTTTTTTTTATTTATTTATTTTTTTATTTGCAAACCTTCGTAATGTGAACATTTCAGTATGTATAATTATTCCATTCTATACAAAGGTACAAACTTGTCTTTTACTCATTTTATAGGCGCTTTGGCTCAAGCTTCTTTAGATAGCAATTAAGCATGTGTTCCTTGCAAGATTATGTAAGTTTTTCCACAGTCTTGAACATGATAACAACTGCCAAGTGATTTTCGAATGCATAACAAAAATAAGAATACAATCTCAAAAATTGGCGACTAAATTAGTAGTATAAAAAAGACAGCCTAATCTGACTATTTAATTAATATTAAAAAAATGTCGCGATGAAAAACTTTACGTCAACAGGCCACAAGAATCTATTTTTTGTGGTTTCACAGATGTAAGTCTGAGACTATGAGAAATCTCTCTCCAAATTTCGGGCTACGTATTTCACGGAAGAGAAATAACGAAGACTGAAAAAGAAGCCAATACCCATATCTCACCCTCTGAAACACCACACCGCTGCCCGAGTGGACAGAGGCGTAGTCCTCTGTCTAATCCTCCGGGCCTGCGGATATGCATGGGTTGCTCGGCTGTCCATGGTTCTGGTCGTTTCCCAGAAGCCAGCGGCATGGCCACAAATTATGGGCATGTGAGTGCTTACAGACTTAAATGCTCAGGCTGGTCCTTTACCCCCCCCCCCTCCCGCCATCGTCATGGAAAAAATATTACCCAGAAATGTAACTCGATCCCTCAACCACCATTAATTTCTGGCGTGTTGGAAAATCATCCTGTATTTATCTACTACACGAAAGTCATCTATCTGTTGGGTTGATGCAAAATTCATGCCGTTTTTTTCACCGAAATACAGGAATGTATTACATCAGAATGGTAAACGGAATCAATCAACTATATATCCCCCCCACACACACACACACACTTGTTTACAACGGTGTCTCAATGTCTGGATAGGTCTATAATGCCATTCTTGAAAAAACGTGCAGATTTTGCTGCGAAGAAATCAGCAAGGAAATTCTGCAGATCAACATCATTGTTGAACGTTCTACTACGGAGTGTATTCGATATAGGTCGGAACAGGTAATAGTCTGAATTAGCGACATCTGGGGAATAGGCCGCATGTGGAAGTATTTCCCATTCCATGTCCTGAATGGCCATTTTGTCATGTTTGCACTGTGAGGTGTGCGTTATCATGTTGGAGAAGGATACCATGGCGCCTATGTGGCCGTTTCTGCTGAATTTCTCCCTAAACACGGCGGAGTTGCTGACAATAGATTGCACCGTTGATAGTCCGATTCCTCGTCAGCATTTCCCAGTGAATAATGCCTTCCATGATCCACCAGACACACAACATATCTTCGCAGAATGAAGGTCAAGTTTAGGACGTGGTGTGGGCGTCTTGTTTGGGCTTACCCATTCCCTCCGACGCCTGAAATTCACGTGCAGGCACCACTTTTCAGCTCCAGTAACAATGCGTGACAGAAAGGGTTTGTGTTGCTGAGAACATTGCGCGATAACGTGTGAGCAAGGAACCACATATGGCAACACGCTGATTCTTATTGTCCTCGGCGAGAGTGTGAGGCACCCAAGTCCCCAATTTCTGAACCTTTCCCATACGTTCCAGGTGTCGCACCACTGTGGCCTGATCACAGTCGATCTCAGTGGTCAATTCGTTTGTGGTTTCACACGGATCCCAGTAGATGTGATGGTTCAAACGATCCTCATCAAAGTGAGATGGACGACCTGTGGTCAAAATTGCCTGCCACCTACCGCTCAAACAACTTGCTGGCTGTCCTCGAAGTAATAGCATCCTTTCCATACACAGCACAAGTTTGACGAGTAGCCTGGGCGGTTATGAATCCCTGGTTGAAATCGTAGAGGAGCAGATGTCAGAAATGTTCATTCCTCTCTACTTGACACTCCATACTTCCGGACCTGAAAACCAAAACACCATTAGCCACAATCCCACAACGCAATATGATTTAGATACATAATTTTACTGGCTACATTTTGATATACAACTGACCATCTGCACCGTCACTACTGACTTGGAAACACTCGCGAAGTAAAACGGCATGAACTTATGCACCAACCCAAAATTAATGCCTCCACATAATACTTCAGTAAATGTCCATGGCCGTGGGCTCAGGGGAGCGGGATTTTACCTAATTATTCTACATGCTTGCGATTACCTCATGAGGCATGGCTAATGTGTTTGTCCCATAGCGCTTGGCCTTTTTCCTTTCTGGAACCAGAGGCCTTAAATTAGGAACAGTCAGCTGTTTAAACCTTAGACACTCGAAGTTCTTGTTTAAAGTAAAAAATAAATGAAAAACCAAAATGTGCTCGAGCATAAAAGATGCAGTGAAATTTATGGGGCCATTTCAAAAATCGAAAAAATGGAAATGAACAGAAATTTCAAATTCTAAAAATGATAGTAAATAAAATCTTAAATTGTGTTTAATCCAGAATGGGTTCTCTCGGTGAAGTTCGGAAATTGTCGTTAATAAAACTTAAAAGATAAATTTTTCAACTTTACACCAATAATTTTTCTCCGATATCAAAACCGAAGAATTAGAAGAGAAGATTAATTTGTCGGCCATAAATCTCTCCCGTTATGTAACATTTAAAGGAAACCGAAAGGAATGTCCTTAAAGTCTCTTTAATTCATGGTGTGCTTCAGGGCTGAACTAATGACACGCTTGTTTTCTGAACTTTATTGCAGAATCTTTTTTTCTGGAGCAGATGCGAAGGACAGTCTGACTGGTAATTGAATTGCAGCAGTTTGTTATTTACAGTTAGCAGAAAAATGACCAAAACCTTCTCAAATTGTACTTATTTTCATGGTTTTTTCTCGTTGTGCGTTGATGGCATTCTTAACTACAGTTTTTTTTAATTCATGTAGATAATTTTTTTCTGATATAAAAGGCGAAGTTAAAATGATCCTCTTCTCTGCCTTTTTTTGCTACCTGAATGTCTTGATAAAAAAAATGAGAAGTTGTTGCTTTCATGAAACAAATTTTAGGGGAAATATTATATTAGGCATTTGGTTAGTGACAAAATTATTTATTTATAGGAGAAACATGTTCTGCAGCACGAGATAAAACTCAGCAAGTTGAAAAATGACGTTTCTTACATTAATTACTACGAAACTATAAGCCTTTCAAGTATTTTTTTACGTGTCGAATTCAGTTGTTTTCCTCAAGGTCAGTTGTTTTCCTGAGTTATTCTGTAAAGCGTTCAAGATCCCCTTTCGTAGGTAATGATCTCAAAGAATTAAGCCATAACTTTTGGAGCTTAGGGTTAGCATACAAAAAACATTTCTTTTCCTTGCTCACTGAATGAAAGATAATTCTTTAATTCAAAACCATTTTAGTGAAAGAAATGTGATGACACGGGGCTAGCAATTTTGCTGAATTTTGGGAATTTTGTTTAATATGAATCACTGTGTAAGGCACAGTGATTCATATTAAACAAACTCCCCACTCAAGAGGCACTCGAGATTAATAATGTTGAACTTTTATTTTTTCTGCCTAATAACGACCCAGAACAAAAAGTTCAGCGGCCACTGCTTACATGCGATTTTTAATGTTATTTAAAGTAAAACGAGGAATTGAACTTTGAAGAGCTTTTTAACTCATTCCTGTGGTACGATGTCAGTCACTATGACATAAAACAAAGTTTTACAAAAATCTTTAAATAATGTTTTGAAATACATCTTTTACAATGGGTGAGTCGAAAGTTTGCAATATTTGCATAAACGCATGTGCAGCGGCGGGTATGTCACGTGTTTAAACAAGTCGCACACTGCTGTCAGTCAAAAGGAATTAAAAGTGGTAGTCGTTGCTGTGAACAGCATTGCATGTAGTCGTTCTGTCTGTGGTTGGGACGCCTAAAAGATGGTCACCTAAAACCGGGTAATTAGGGAATTTTTGCTTAACGAGTTTGAACTCCGCCATAACGATGTTCAAACTACACGAAACATTTGTCATGCGAAAGGCGAATGTTCCGTGGACCACAGCAAGGCAACCAGATGGTTCAAGAAATTTCGCTCAGATGACAGAAACCTCGACGATCAGGTAGACGCGAACTTTGGGTTCGGAGACGTTGCACCAGGCACTAGAGGCAAATCCGACAACCAGCACTTGGAGATTATCAGGCGAGGTGGACATATCACAGACCACCGGGGTTTGTCATCTTCAAGACTTCGGCAATGTCTACCGGAGCTGCCACATTGTTCCTCACGAACTGACGCCAGCTGAAGCGAACCGCCGAATGGAAGTGTGCACGAAACTCCTAGAAAACCCACGCGATGTACGTTTAATCAAGAGAGTGTGATGACACGTGGGTCTCTGTAATCTTAACACACAACGGCAGTGCTTAAGCTCAGGCCAGCTTCCTGAACCTGTTGCCAAATGTAGGTGCTTTGAGCACAAGGTGATGCTCTGCGTCTGGTGGAATTTTGATGGAATAATCCATTACGAATTTGTTCCAGACGGTCAGACCATCAACGCCAACCTCTAATCTGAACAGCCTGAGCGGAATTATGCCGTTTCGGAGAGGAAGTACCCGGCAATGGTGAACAGAAAGCGTGCTCTCCTACAGCAGGACAGCGTTAGGCCTCATGCCGAGCGAACGACCCAGGCAAAACTCCAGGTCCTTCGCGGGGGATACTTCAACAACCAGGAGTAGGTAGCAGCTGGAGTGAAGGAGTTCTTCGCCTCGAAGGACAAGAACTGGTACCGCCGCGGAGTCGAAGAACTGGCAAACAGATGGCTAAAGACAGTGCAACACGATGGCTTATGCTTTTAATGCTAGTCAGCTTTCGTCGTAAAGGTACGTATGAAGACATAAAGTGATCCAAATATTGTAAAGCTTTCGTCTCATTCATAGTTGAAATACCAGAAATATATATTGAAATACGAAGCTCGACACTTCCTCCGCTAGACTGCCTTGGCCCTTCCGGCCCACTCTTTCATCCCCGCCCTCTAAGGGTACTCTACTACGCATGCGTAAACGAAAAAACTAGTTTCCCCGGCCAGCTAGTAAAATACACGAGCCCAGGAACGCGTTCGGTTGCCCGCAGCCGATTACAACCTTGCATGTACAGGAAAGCGGTAAAACAACTTATCTAACAGAAATATTCGAGCAGCTGATCCTTCAAGGTCAGATGCCTCAGACGTTGATGCACCTCTCCTTGCTCAAACATATGATTAAAATGTTTCATGTTGTGATGAATGTTCACAGTTTTTTGTTAAAACAACAAAATGGCGGAATGAAAAGTCCGTCCGCGCGTGTTTATCACAACATTAAAATAAGATAAATTAATAATCGATTGTTTGATTTAGGGGCGACCCTTACATTCAGTTTCTCGTTTTACTTTAAATAACATTTAAAAACTTTATAGTTTAATCGAAAAACAAACAGTAAAAATAATAGCACGTAAGCAATGTCCGCTGAACTTTCTTTCACCCTAGTAACAAAATTTCCATCAGAACAGAAAATTTCCACGGTATTCCATCCATTCTGAGGACGAAATTAATGTGGACAAAGTGAACAGTGGGCTAAATGAACAGCGGACAAAGCGAAAGGAGGACCAAGTGAGCTGGACCAAATGAACACAGACAAAGTGATAAGAAATCGAATTACGGGGAGGCATGAATGTTGTTTGTCTAACTGCAATGGCTCTCTCCCTCCCCTGGAAACAGTGGCCCTAAATTAGGGACGGGCGAGTGCTTATAGTCCATCGAGTTACTCATGGTGGTCGTTAAAACTCTATTTAAAAAAAAAAGAGACACTCGGCAGTAAACCATCCTTATTATATGAAGAGCACGTACGGGCGCAATATAATAAGGATAAGACAGACACAACATCCATGCCGCACCGGGATTCGAACCCGAACCCATCTCGGACGAATGGTCGTAATCCAGCGCTTAGAGCACTGCGCCACCGGGACGTCTATATCTGGTGTTCACGTCGCCAACCGCTGCAAAGTTTCGATCGTTTTCGTATTTCTGATAGCATATTTGCTCATAAAATTTTCATACCTTTACGTCAACGCCATCCCAGATTTTTGAGTTTCATAATGAGCAGTAAATTTATTGCTTTATGTTTCATACTGTCCTCTGTACCGATTTAAAAGATATGATTAAAAATAACATCACTGTATTTGCCTTATGGTTGTACTTCTAATAAATCCTAAGACTTCTGTCCCCACCTTTGATGTTTTACAACAAACAAAACGTTTTCGGAGAAGTATATGAGCTTATAGGATAAAATTTCTTCACGTTTGAAATACAGGCTCATGAATCAGCAATTGCAAAATAAAATGACTGCAAGAAGAGCGTCATGCACAACAGCTTGGTTTGTGCATAAATACTCTCATATCTGGAGTTATACAAAGCAAGCGTAGCCAATACTACTAAAAGATAATTGAATCGACTTGGTGCCACCACAAAGTCGATTAATTCCTGGATTGTTTTGTTCCACGCTGTAAATATGAGAGGCGCCGTCTATCTAGAGTTGCCTTCGGAAGATTAAACCTCCCCGAGAAGTTCAGGAATTCGATTAAACTCTTCATTCTAGGGATTTATTCTGAATGCATTGGGAAATTATAAATCTTTTGGTACTAATGGAGCGAAATGCGAAGTTCACTGTTTACGAAACTGGTTTCATTTTCCATTTCGAAGTGGTGTTCAGATATAAACTGGAATTAATGTTTCATAAATTTCTTCTGAGAACGAGTGCCTTCTCGTGGCTGTCTTAGAAGAAAGGAATTGTGTTCAAGAATCGGGTGCAACTGATATTTGAAATTATAACGAAGTAAATTTCTCCATCATTTTTGTCCACGCCGGTGCTAGAACCCGGGTCCCTTCATTCCGTAATAAGTCGCTTTACCAATTGAGCTACGCGGACGTTCGTTATCGCTGCTATCTGCCTTTATGTCGTGTGCGTCCTGCTAGGCAGGCACGTCACAAAATGTTTCTATTGCACTTTGTATCTACTTTTGTCTTTAAGTGCGGCATTACACTCTCTCCTCGCGCATCCATCGCATTCATGCAATCCCTCAGAAATTATATTATTTCTTTTCCACCTACCTGTCTATATGCGTGGTAAATTTCACCTTATTTAAATTATGTTCTGTTCTACGGTAGAATAGAATTTCACCTCGCGAGATTACATTCTGTTCTACGGTGGGCGCGACTCTCGCAGTTCCTTTCTGTTCTACTGAAGAAATAACTACCAGCAGGGGAATAAATACACTGCTCGACATATGAAATTTCGCACCGTGAAGGAATGATAGAAATTAGATGAAACTTAGCACGCATATAGACAACAAGGTAGGAAAGAAATAATTTAATTTCTGAGGAATTGCGTGAATGCGATGGACGCGCGAGGAGACAGTATAGGTCGTATGGCAGCCATGCTGAGCTATACATACGGTGGCATCGAGAGGAAAAGTCCTTGGAAGGTAACCTGACGTATCACTGACCCTAGGTCGTTCTGTGTCCAAACTTAATCTACACTGCTGGCCACACAAAATACAACACCAAGAAGGAAGCATCCGATTGGCCTGAAATTCGCAGCATGCGTCGCCCGCGAGAGGACATGCAAACGATTAGCATTGCACGCCATATGAAAATCATGTGCCCGGCACGCCACCGAGTAGCACAATAAGAAGGGTGCACAGAAGGCGGGGTGTTTCATCTTTGTATCTGTTGTTATGTGTCCAGTAAATCTGGCCTTGCTATCTCGTGTCCTTCTTGGTGTTGCATTTTGGGTGGTCAGCAGTGTATATTGCGAGATTCGTGCAAATGCATTAAGAGTCTGCTAATGATGTCCAACACGTTCTCTACATTGTAAAATAAATTTAACTCACGAGCCACTTTTCATGGTTCTTTTGTGAATTAACGAAGCACATTTCTGATATAACCTTTTCCGTGAAATAACGGAAAGAAACCTAAATTTCATGGATTTGACGTACGCCGGGTGAATGGTGAATTTTCAGAAACCTTTCCGCAATTCCTTTCTCATATATACGGTAAATTGCCACTTCTAAGATGTGATAATTTTCAGAAACCGATCCCCAATTCCTTTGTCATATGGATTACAAATTGCCGTTTCTAAGATATGTTAACGGAAAATTCTGAATTTCCACAAAACTTTCCGCAATTCCTTTCTTATATTGACGGCAAATTGCCGTTTCTAAGATGTGTTAACGAAAAATTCTAATTTACAGAAACCTTTCCGCAATTCCTTGTTATACTGACAGTAAATTACAGTTTTTAAGATGTGTTAACGGAAAATTCTGAATTTCCAGAGACCTTTCTGCAATTTCTTTCTTATATTGACGGTAAATTTCCGTTTCTAAGATGTGTTAACGAAAAATTCTAATTTACAGAAACCTTTCCGCAATTCCTTTTATATCGATGGTAAATTGCTGTTTTTAAGATGTGTTAACGGAAAATTCTGAGTTTCCACTAACCTTTTCGCAATTCCTTTCTTATATTGACGGTAAATTGCCATTTCTAAGATTTGTTAACGGAAAATTCTGAATTTTCAGAAAACTTTTCGCAATTCCTTTCTTATACTGACGGTAAATTGTCGTTTCTAAGATGTGTTAACGAAAAATTCTGAACTTTCCAAAATATTTCAGCAATTCCTTACGTACATTAACGGAAAGGCTCTGTTTTCACTTTTTCCGTATCGATATAACGAAAAATTTCCGGTAATAAGACAGATTCGCTGGAATACTTATGATTTTATTAATTTTTAAATTTCAATCTTCTGTCGGAGGATCTGATTTTGAAGTTCTGTAGCGAGATTGGATGTTGTTAATACGAGTGAATTAATCATTTAAAAATACATAAACTCAGCAATACGAGTGAATTAATCATTTAAAAATATATAATTAACAATACGAGTGAATTAATCGTTAATACGAGTGAATTTATCATTTAAAAATATAATAAACTCAACAAATAACACCCCATGAAATTTTGTTTATTGTGGCACAGGATATTCCTTTCCCTCTACCGCATTTTGTGTTCTAGCTATTGTATATTTTGTTACTGTAAAAAAACCTGGTATTTAAATTATCGTACAGGTGATTGTACGATGTCTATGTATCAGTCTGCGGAGTCCCTAAAACAAAAGCTATTATAGTTATCAAGAGTACGTTTTATATTTAGGAGTTGTGTGAAGTAAAAATATACAGCGGTGCATTTGAAACGTTTAAAAAGATCTCAAGTTCCGAAGCATTCCGTTGCTTCGAAAAATTACAATGAAAAAAAATACTTAATTGGTGACAAGTCCTCCTACAGAAAGAAATAAAATGATCACAAGTCAAAAATATAATAAACTCAACAAAAGATAAAATGATTAATTCACTCGTATTAATGAAAAATAAACATCATCGTGGCGCAATTAGGGAACATGTGACTTTCGCGTCATTCTGGCTCAGTGGTTAAGACGCGCGGTTCCTGTTGAGCCAGCCCAAACGCCCGCAGATAGAACCTCACAGGGGCGGACGAATTATCTGGTGCAAGGCCGAAAAAAATTCAAAATGTTCGGTTTTGCGAAATGTTTGTACAAATACGGAAAACCCTGAAACAGGCTTTATTGAAATAAACGGAATTACTGACTTCGGAAAATCTGTGAAAATACGAAAGTTGAAATAAAAAAAAAACAAAAAAACGAGAACCTTTAAAAACGGAAATTTCGTTAAGGTTGTCTTTGAATGAGTGTTAGGGTTCATCTTGTACCCTATATCTGCAATGTAAATTCCTTTGTACACATTTTCTCAAAGACTTTGTAGTGTTTGAAATTTTGAGCACAACGACTCATAACTAATATATGCCACAATTATTATTCCGAAAAAATTATTTGAAGTTTTATTAAAAATCAATTTATTTGACTTGAAAGCATTCCGATTGCGCGCTAGATGGCGCGACAAGTTAGCATAGCAGTGTTTCTGCCTGGAAGCAGCGAATTCTCTTATTTCTGCTTGATTTTTCTAATTATCTGAGCCAAATAGAAATCAATTAATAGGAGCAATATTGAGATTGGAATCTTGTCTTCTATAGATCATCATAAATCAAATTGTACGTTCATTTTTTGAAGAGAAAATGTGTACATTAGCAGAGAACTCCTGAATTTGAGTTATAGAAACTCCGCCTACTTACATAAGCTCCAACTACGTAGTTACTGAGTTTCACCTCCAAATAACGTCATTGGTTAAAACGTAACAGCGCGTATTTTGTCTTTTAATTGTGAAGCCAACGAGAGACCGCTTCTATTCTGAATATGGTGAGGTCTCCAGTGATTCGCTGACGTCAACTTCTGGGACAGTCAGTCAAAACGTAAAAGCCACGCCCAAGGAGTGACTTTTTGCGTCATCTATCGCAGAAAATGGACTTACTATTAATAAAGCTCACATATATATCATATTATTAAAGTTGAAGCATTGTTAACTGTTGGAACATACTCTGAGAAGAAATTTTATAAACGTCCTGAGAAGAAGGAAATAAAAGCGTTAACGCACTTATAATGAATAAAATTCTCCGGCTGGACGTGTAGTGCAGGAAAGCTTACGTTAAGTCACGTTAGGTTATTGAAAGGTTACTTGACGTAGCTAAAGTGTGCTTAATCTTCAAAGTGCTAGAGTTTGTTTAGGTAAGACACGCACGTGCAATAAATTCATTGAATATGGAATTTATTTTTACTCAGCGTTCCTCATTATCTTGAATATCAGTAATATTACTTCGGTTTTAGTACATTAGTACCTTGAAGGCTCCTTATTAGAGCGGTAAACACAATATACCCTGAACTTAACGCAAACACTCAATGAAATAGACTTAACGGCCAGACAGAGGTCTGACAATAAAATGAACTAAGAAAACGTACTCACTTTTAACCTTTTATTGGGGAGCTCCTGGTATTACTCAAATACACACTCCAAAATAACACAACTACTGATGGCCCGAACTTTCGTACTATCGTAATATCGTAGAAAAGTAGGTAAATCGCATACCAATAAACAGGAAAAACCTATCACATATAAAACGAAGCTCTTTGGTATACTTGAGCGCGCCTCTATATACTGCATACCACCACGTCATGACTTACACTCGTTGCCACATATAATGATTCAGCGGGACAAACAACATCTCGTTAAGTGAGAAGATAATTTGCATAGGAAAATAAAATAACAAGAGATAGTAAAATCAAAAAGAAACTGAATCTAGAGTATACGTTACACACTAACGATTTAAAAATAGCGGTTCACAATTGTCATAAATCTTATGTTGTTACTAATAATTTAATGGGTGCAATACATCCATTGGTGGATTTCAATTGGTATCTTATCCATCCAGTTGCCATGAAGTTGGCGGCTATGACCGATTTGATTTATAATACCCCTTGTTAATAATATAAAAGAAAAAGCGTGATTTTCACCATAGTGAACAGGAAGCATTAATCTCCTTTTATGCGTGTTAACTATCCCATGACAGAGAACATCAGAAAGAAGAATTAATCCTTAACTTGGTGCTTCTGTCTCCTGATGGAAGTCACCGGTCTTTCACGGCTGTCAGTGATGAACCTGGAATTCTGCAATCCCCAATCAAACTCCGCCGAAAGAAAATGAAAGCTCAGGACGCGTTGACCTTATTTTTACTGTAGCGCTGCTGTTGAGCATGTGTGTGTGTGTGTGTGTGTGTGTGCGCCTTTGTTGTTCTCGATACAGAAGCACATACTTCTCGATGTGAAATCAATTACGGCTTTCTGAAGACAGCAGTCGATGGCCATTCAATGGAGGTGACATTAAGCACTTTAACTTTACGATCTTTTGATATATTTTGCAAAATGAAAAGAAAGGACACTACGTAGGCCCCAATGTTCTGGCTTTTTTTTTTTTTAATTGGAGGTTTAACGACTACCGTGAGCAACTCAATGGGCTATAAGCAGTCGCCCGTCCCTAATTTAGGATCACTGGTTCCAGCGAAGGGAGAGAGCCAGTGCCGTAAGACAAACACAACATCCATGCCTCACCGGGATTCGAACCCGGACCCCGTTCGGACGAATGATGAGAGGCCATCACTTAGACCACTGCGCCACCGGGGCGGCTACATGGCGTTCATTGAACCCCAAACAAAAAAGGAAGAGTATTCCTTTATAGCCTATAGCCCGTCCTAGGACGGTTGTTTTTAAGCTTTAAATAAATATTAATAAATAGGGGATGTTTCCCGTCCTAAGACGCTCAAATTTTTAATTGAAGCAGATTGAAAACAAATCAAATAGACGCCGTCTTTTTTGTAAGGAAATATAGTAAGAACTCATTCGTGTTAGAACTGAATATCATACGCTATTTATTTCCGTTTTTCAAAAGACCTCGCGATAAATAAACATTCTGTGAGAAATATTCGTTGTTTAACAATTTTCCTTGTAGTCCACTTTTTTCGTGTAAACTTAGCTTAATAACTTTTGCTTTGATTTTTAGCGTTAAATTATTTTTTCTTCGGCACACATGTCATTCCGTTCATGGCTTGTTTTGGACTCTCGTATTCAGAAATTAGTTTGAAACTTCATACCGAAGCCTTTTCTACAAAATAATACGACATCTGGCATTAAAAGTTGGAACTATCTAAATGATCGATAATGTGCTGTTAGGGCGACATCTGTTTTTACATGCAATTTTGCTCACTTCGACACCGCAAGATTTAAGTTTTTATTGTAAGTTAGAGTGTTTAGGTAGATGGATATTTTGCAAAATGTTTAATATAATCAGCACTAAACTCGTAAAGTTATTAAAATTAAAAAAGTAAAAAAAAATTAAAGCGTACAAATTAATATTCGAATTGTGCTAAATTAAATTAATATGCAAACGCAACTTGCCGTGATATTAAGAATTCAATTCGAATTTTGTAGATCGGATAAATGGTACTCGAGTTATTGATAATCCAATGTTTAAAAATACCACGCGATCACCTTGATATCTCAAAGTGATCGCGTGCAAACTTAACTTGGTGTGATATTAAAAATTCAATTCGAATTTTGTAGATCGGAAAAATTGAGCTCGGGTCATTAACAATCCAATGTTTTTAAATTAGCACGCGATCACCTTGACATGTGAAAGTAATCTCGTGCTATTATATAGCAGGCAATCATTTTGACATCGCGAGAGCACAAACGAATTGATCGATAAGTGATGGCGCAACAACGCAGATGTTGGTGTGACGTCAAGCTTTCCAGAGAGACGGAATTGGGTGTTTATATTAATAATTATGCGCATGTCTGCGAACTGCTCGGCTCTCTCAATATTCGAGTGTTCGTGTAGTTCTTGTTTTTTTTTCGGGTTTAACCACCACTGGGAGAAACTCTAACGTCGATAAGCAGTCCCCCGTCCCTAATTTAGGGTCACTATAGCTCTAGGGAAGGGTAGAGAACCCGTGTCGCAAGATAAGTACACCATCCACGCCTCATTCAGTACTGCATTCTGGGCCTACTAGGATGTACGTTCAGAGAACAGCGTTTAAACCACTGAGTCATCGGCATGATATTGCGTAATTTTGCAGAATCGTACAACGGTTGTATCCAAAGTCATGCAAAAGTGGGTATAACTTTTTTATCAGCTATATTCAAAATTTATAATGCACTCTCTTTTGCTGCTGAAAACGTTCCCATAAGGGAACGCAAATTCATCATTTTCTGGACAGATGTCGTTCAAATTACTGGTAGAGTGATTCTTCCTCTATAGTAACCCTTCTTCTTCATTGCAGATAAATAATGGATTCCAAGCGGAAGAAACGTGCCATTTTTGAGTTCTTGACGAAGGAAGGGTGCAAGCTGTCCGACATCCACAGAAGGCTACAGAATGTTTACGGAGATGACACCATTGACAAGAGCAATGTGCGCAGATGGATGAAGAAATTTAAAGAAGTGGAAACCAGCATTGAAGACAAACAACGCAGTGGGAGACCATCAAGTTCGACCATTGACACGAATCGTCTGCGAGTGAATGAATTGATTCGCGCTGAGAGACGAGTCAGAAATCGTGAGCTTGTTGCCCAAATGGACTGTGGTCACAGTGCCATACAAAAGATCGTGGAAGACATAGAGTATCGGAAAGTGGGTGCATAGTGGGTACCTCGGCAGTTGACACCCAATTTGAAGGAGAGAAGACTGGAAGTCTGCTCTGATCTGCTGGAAGCGTTTGAAGAACATGAAGACGCGTTTTTTCCGATCTGGTAATAGTGGATGAAACGTGGGCGTATCTTTACGATCCGAAAACGAAGAATCAATCCACGGAATGGCGTCACCCCTCTTTACCAAGGACTAAAACTTTCAAGAGCCAGCGATCAGCACAGAAAGTCATGGTGACTGTTTTTTTGGGATGACAGGACTGTCATTCTCCTTGATTTTGTGGAACGTGGCCATGCCGTGACCAGTGAGCGGTACATTGAGGCACACAAGAAGCTTACAGACGCCATAATGAGGAAGAGACTGAACAAGAATCTGAAAAAGATCCACATTTACCATGACAATGTGAGACCACACACATCTTTGGCAGCAAATCAGGCTATTATCAAATTAGGCCCATCCATCGTGCAGCCCAGATCTGGCACACTCCGACTTCCACCGGTTGAGTAGAATGAAGGACACTTTCCAGGAACAAAGATTTGATGACACAGACGAGGTGAAATTGACTGCGAAGAAGTGGGTACAACAGTACACACCTGAATTTTTTCAAAAGAGGATTCGAGAGTTGGGTTCAACGATGGCGCAAATGCATTGCTTGTGATGGAGACTATGTTGGGTAGTACCTTTGTACAGAGAAAGAGTTACTCTAGCAGCATGTGAAATTTGAACGACCTCTTTCAGTTAATAAAAATGTTATGCCAACTTTTATATTACTATCCGTACAACCCGGTATGTAAGACTTTGCTTATGAAATTCAACCACGAAATAGTACGAAAAACATGTTGAGAAATATGTTTCTTCCACTTGTTAATGAGCAGAAACTAATAACAAATGCGCGTTTGTTTGTTTTTTTTCGTTTCTTTTTTGTTGAGTGTTTAACGACCACCGTGAGCAACTCAATGGGCTATAAGCAGTCGTTCTTCCCTAATTTGGGGCCACTGGTTCCAGGGAAGGGAAAAGACAGTGCCGTAAAGCAAAAACAACATCCATGCGTCACTGTGATTCGAACCGCGACCTCCTTGGACGAATGGTCATAAGCCAACTCTTAGACCACAAAATGAGCACATTACATATACAGACTAAAAAAATATTTTTTTATTGATTGAAAGTTGAATGACCACCGTGAGCATCTTAATGGGCTATAAGCAATCGCCCGTCCCTAATTTAGGGCCACTGGTTTCCACGGAATTGAGAGAGCCAGTGCCGTAAAACAAACACAACATCCATGTCTCACAGGGATTCGAACCCGGACCAATAGTCAGAAGTCCCGAAATATAACAGCTTCAGGAAAAGTAGGATAAACAGAAACGAAAAATGCCACTCTGCGTCTTAGGTTTAATGCAGACCTCCGAGCAATGCTTGACATATTCATTAGATATCTTCGTCACAGCATTACATTGATACAACAATCTGGGAGTTCTGCTGCACTGTAAATATTTAATATTCAATATCCAACGAAAAATTTAGAACTTAACTAAATTTTTCAACTGAGCAGCACGTGTAAATTTTTCACAACCAGTCTCATGCCAGATCTAGTATTTAATTATCGAGGGACGCATAGTCAGCAGGAAAGCTATATTTGAGATGAGCAAATCTGGCAAACCAATAAAATTTTACTCCCATTCTACGATTTAACAGATTATTATCTTAAACGCTAATTAAGGAAGGAAAACAGTGAACGCAATTGTACACGTACACCGAAGAGCAAAAATATTATGACTAGTGCGACTTCATCAAATCGAAGCAACTGCAGGTAAACGTCGGCGTGTGTCAAGCTCATGAAACGGTATAAATCACACTCGATACTGAGTACTGTTAATCAGTGTTATTATTTTTCTTAAGATGGGAAAGGCAGCGAGTTCGACAAAGACTAAATTGTAAAGGCCAGACGACTGGGTCAGAGCATTTCCGAGAGGGCGAGGGTTGTGGGGTGCTCATGGTCAGTCGTGGTTAGCACCTTCAAAAAGTGATCCGAAGAGAGGAAAATCACAAACCGCCAGTAAGGTGTGTGTGCCGACCACGGGTCATCGATACTAGCGAAGGCCATCCGGTATGGCATGGTAGCTAACAGAAGAGATACAACACGCCGGTAATTAGAACACTGGTGGCGAGAGTAATGTGTCACAGCACACAGTACATCTAACCCTGCTGGAAATTGACCTGCGATGATGCAGGCCGCTCAGAGTACCCATGCCATCCTCGGTTCACAGTCGAAGGTTCCTACAATGGGCAGGCGAGCATCAGAACTAAACCTTCAATGATTGGAAGAAGGCCATCTGGTCCGCTAAATCTGGTTTTCTCTTGCACCATGTTGTCAGTCGGGTTCGTGTGCTTCGTTTACCTGGGGAAGTATTGGCATCAAGATGCACCGTGGGACGAAAACAAGCCGATGGAGGAAGTACAATGCTTTGGGCGATGTTCTGCTGGGAAACCTTGAGTACAGTCATTCATGTGCAGCAAACTATGACGTCTACCATCTACCTAAACACCATTGCAGACTAGGTACATCTTTTCATGACAACGGTATTTCCCTCTAGTAAGGCCTTTCAACAGGATAATGTGCTATGCCACATTACCCGGATTGTTCTAGAATGGTTCGCGAAACATGAGACATGAGAAAACTTCCAGGTAATGTTGGACCTGGCATCCGAATTCCCCAGACATCAATCCAATCGAGCATCTGTGGCTTGTGTTGGAACAGTAAATCCGATCTCCGGCGGCTCAACCACTTAACTTAAATACAAGAGTTAAAAGATCTTCTGGTAGCATGTAAAGGTATCTTGTGGTATCTGGTAACACCAGATACGACAAGACACAAATTGATAACGAGGAACAGTACACCAATTATGAAGGAAATAGTAACACTATACCAGTGATCCGATTTATTGGCGTAGGAAGTAGAAACATAAGCGTTTGCAAGTTTTCGCACATCAACCAGATGGCTTTTTCAAGAAAGTTAGACAGAAACTGCAGTTGCACATGAACCATATCTTTTTCAAGGAAGTTAGACAGAAACTGCAGTTTCTGTTAACCATGGTTTTTCACATCAACCCGTCGAGGAATGGATGGCTTTTTCAAAGAAGTTAGACAGAAACTGCAGTTGCACATCAACCATGGCTTTTTCAAGGAAGTTAGACAGAAACTGCAGATTCTGTTAACCATGATTTTTCACATCAACCAGATGGCTTTTTCAAAGAAGTTAGACAGAAACTACAGTTGCACATCAACCATGGCTTTTTCAAGGAAGTCAGACAGAAACTGCAGTTTCTGTTAACCATGGCTTTTCATATCAACCAGATGGCTTTTTCAAGGAAGTTAAACAGAAACTGCAGTTTCTGTCTAACTTCCTTGAAAAAGCCATCTGGTTGATGTGCGAAAGCTTACAAACGCTTATGTGTCTATTTCCATACATACACACATATCACTAAGCTGTTCTCTGAGATTCACAGGTTAGCTCCTCCCCCTTACGTCAATAAATCGGATCATTAGTATAGTGTTACTATTTCCTACGACAAGACACCTTTACATGGTCTTTTAACTCTTGTAAGTTTTGTGGTTGAGCCACAGCAGATCGGATTTGCTGTTCCTATTTTCACTACGAGATTTCAAAAGGTGCCTTGTGGTATCTGGAAGTACCAGATACCATAAGACACCTTTAAAAATCTTGCAGTGTCCATTCCTCGACGGGTAAGAGCTGTTTAGGCGGCACGTGGAGACCCAATATCATATTAAGCAGATGGTCATAATGTTTTGGCTGTTTGGTGTATATTGTCAAACAAATACTCGAAAACCCTAACTGAATTTCTTTGTGTGAGAAATCATTTGAAAAATATTTAGTTTGTCTGTATTTGAGCATTTTCTTTTACCATTAAACAGCAACGTAAAGGATAAATATTTTTGTATGTGTTCCCTATTGTCATACGTGGAAGAAAGTAAGGTTTAAAGTAACTTTGGGCTTTTGCTCAAACTTTTCTAGAAACGAAATAAAAACCGATAGCGGAGGTATATATTTTAGTGTCTGGCGAGATCGGATCAAACTACGTCTTTAATGTATACAGTGAGACAAAATTCGCAGAACACCTTTATATTTCAGAAACGGGAGAGAAAATGAAATATTTGAAAACCCCAACAAAGAATCGGTAAGGGGACCTCTCTTAGGCTGTTTACGGAACATGGCAGCCATCTTGAAATTCGCCATATTGGATCAAGGTCGAATTTTTCAAAAGGTAAGCGCGTCATGTTGCACATCAGACAAAACCAGAATTGTTTCCGGAACAATTGGGCTCATGTACACATCAGACAAGGTCATGTTGCACATCATACAAGACCAGAGCTGTTTTCGGAACATGGCCGCCATCTTGAAATCCGCCATATTGGATCCAGATCAAATTTTTCAAATGGTAAGGGGGTCATGTTGCACATCAGACAAGACCAGAAGTTTCTCCGAAATTGATTGACATAATTAGATTTGACATATGTGGGACTGTGGTTCACAAGCTATCAACACAGAAATTTGAAATAGCAACCTCTAAAGTGCTCTGTGATGCGCAGCTGTATGATGTGTTCAATATGTTATTCCTGTTGGTGAACACAGAGCCGAAGGCGCTTGATCAAGTCGTTATGCACCCTCACGAGAATATCGGGAGAAATGCGGATACAGGCCTCCTGGATGCGTTGCTGAAAGTGATGTTTGTCGAGATTTTTTAAGCATACACGAGGTGTTTCAGATGACCTCACAGATAAAAGTCGAGCGGTGTGAGGTCTGGGGATCTTGGTGTCCATTCCACATGACCACGTCGGCCAATTCAGTGACTAGGGAATTGAACATCTGGCCATTGACGAACAGTTGCTCCGTAGTGTGGGTTTTCTGTGTGAAATTTGTTGTCTTTCTGTGTTGCCTGTTGTTGAAGTCTGCGGCCATGATACCGCAGCTGCGTTCCCCAGACATTAGGATCACCTCAATCTTCTCTTTCATCAATGCCATCTTCAGTTATCTACAACAAACAATGGTTATTTCAAATGTCTGTGTTGATAACTTGTGAACCACAACACATATGTCAAATCCGATTACGGCAATCAATTTCTGAGAAAATGCTGGTCTTGTTTGAATGCAACATGACCGTCTTAACATTTGAAAAATTTGCCTTTGATCCAATATGGCAAATTTCAAGATGGCGGTCATGTTTCGGAAATAGCCTAAAAGATAGGTCTCCTCGCCGATTCTTTGCTGGGGTATGCAGATGTTTCATTTTTACCTCCCGTTTTTGTAATACAAGGGTGTCCTGCGACTTTTGTCTCACCCTGTATGAATTTTTTGCCACAAAACGCCAAGGCAACAAATAATAAAGTGCTGAAAAATATTCTATGAGCTTAATTTATTATTTTGTAACGCCTTTAACTATGAAAAATAAAGCTGGTGCTGAGAAGATTGGTTGGTAGCCACTTTTTTTTCGAGAAAAGAAGCAGAGAAGATTGGTTAAACCACTTTTTTGTTTTTCGAAAAAAAAAGCGGCTGCGTTACCTTGCGGTTCTCGGAAATCCTGTAGTCGGCAGAATTTAGTTTTACATCCAGCTTGAATGAAAGATCCATTCCGGTGTCGGTCGTGGAGACTATTAACGGAATGAACGGATGATTTACGTCTAACATAAAAAGATTTTTGCGCTAATCATATTCTAAATGGATTTTTTAATGCAAATTCATCTTCCCTCAATATTTACATAAAATGCACATTGAATTCTAATGCTCCCAGATGGTACAAGAAGTTTTAAGCATAGGCGGAAACGGAATTAATCAATATTAACAAACTTCCATCCGTATATTTAAAAGACATGAATTTATCAGAAGATCGGGGTTTTTTTTCACCACTTTTTCTTTGTGAAGAAAGCAGGAAGGGTGTAATCACATGGTATAAGCACTGAACTCTTGATGTTGCGTGACATATTTAAAGGATTTAAAAGCGAAGTACTTTGGAAAATGACGCCGGTTTGTACTAATCTCCTTCAAAATAACAAAAGAATTGTTATTCTTTGATCTCGACAACTGTTGAGAAAAATCCTGTTTTTTCCCACAAGAAATGAGGTTGTAATTATGCTTTCGGAAATATTTTTCTTCGGCGCCTGTGAAGTATCTGACGGCAAAATACTGGAGTTCCATTTATTTTTCTTAAGATGAGTAGAGTGGCGAAAGGTTATTTTTCTTCTGGTTTCGCTTTCAGTTTCTCCGCGCAGCAGAAACATCTGTATCCGTTGTCTCGGAGACTATGGGCGGCATCTTTCTTTAAGAAACTCTGTTTCCCAAACAAAGAAGAACAGCAAGTATGTGCACTTAATTCCCTCATTCATTAGGTGTTTTCAGCGTTAACGTCGGTGGAGGGATTTTTTCAGTGCCTAATTTGCCTTGAAGCATACAATATGATAACAAAGTTCTGATTACAATTCTTGCAAAAGATTGAAATTTAATTTTACCAGTTCACACAAGGATTGTCGTTTGTAATATATTTTAGGTCTCATTTCTATTAATTTTATTTCAACAGAAGAAGACAGGTGAAATAAGTGCGATGTACATGTACAACTGATCATAAAATGCGTCACGAAATGATGCATTCCGCTCATTTACTTTGTTAAGAAAAGTTGAATAATAATAATAATAATATATTATTATTTTTGTAGGGAACAGGCACAATCAGGTCGCCAAAATTGTCCATCAGAAATTGGCAAGTAAGAACTACCTCATTACAACTGAGCCTGTCCCCTACTACAAGTATGAGTCAACAACGCTTCTAGAGAACAACACCCACAAGATGTACTGGAACAGATCAGACCATCCCCCACAGTCGGCCTGACATCGTCTTGGTCAACAAGAAGTCAACATACCTCATTGACATAGCCGTGCCCAACACGTGCAACATCCAGAAGACGCACGGAGAAAAGCTGTCAGATTATAACGACCTACGATACGAAGTCAAGGAAATGTGGCATATGGAGAAAGTCACCACCGTCCCCATAGTAATATCAGCCACAGGTATTGTAATTAAGACCATTCACGGCTCTATACAGACAATATACTTTCAACCTAACCCCTACATGGGACTACAAAAGATAGCTATCCTGAACACTTGTAGGATAGTAAGGAAGTTCCTGGACAACTGAGAGAAAGAAATACCACTTCCCAGACTTGGTATGTCGTACTCGTCCCGGAAGGAAGAGAAAAACACCTACCCAGGAAGAGGTGGAATTATCTCTAATTCTTTTTTATAATAATAATCTATATATTAATTCTATAAAGTTTTTTACTGTGAGTCCTATTTTGAGAGAACGGCTGAACGTAAAGATATGGTTGAGGTATCAAAATAAAGGTCTTACCATGTAGATGTGCCAGAAGAAGAGAAAAATGAAATTGGGGGAACGGTTCGGCATGGCGAGAGGGCAAATTTCCCATGTAAAGTGTATAGGAGAAGCGTGCGGCCCTTATCTCCATCAGGTGCCCAGTTCAGTGTCAGACTTGGTGTGTGCATGGTGTTCTGTGATCAATCCTAAAGTAAGTAAATACTTTATTGCATAGTTACCCATAACAGAATGTCTCTCCCGCAGAAAAAAAAAAAAAAGAAAAGAAAACGTAAGAGCTTTACTGAAAGGCGTGACTGATCGATGGGTCGCAACTATATGTCTCAGACAAGAGAGAATGAAGAGTATTCGCAACGCGAATCTCATTCCAACAACATTTACAAACACAGTTGTGACACAAGATGAGAGTGAAAAAGTGCGCTATCCAGTTGAATTTTTCCACACGATCCAGAAGAGTGGGCTTCCGCCTCACATTTTACGACGGAAAAAGGGTGCAGTCGTGATGCTCATCACGAACCTGGCCGCCCCGGTGGCGCAGTGGTCTAAACTCTGGCTTATGATGATTCCTTCGTGAAGGGACCGGGTTCGAATCCCGTGAGGCATGGATATTGTGTTTATCTTACGGCAATGGCTCTCACCCTTCCCTAGAACCAGTGACACTAAATTAGGGACGGGTGACTGCTTATAGCCCATTGAGTTGCTGACGGTGGTCGTTAAACCTTCAGTCAAAACAAAAAAAATCACGAACCTGGATTACTGTCTTTACTGAAGTGGTTGTATGAATATGTCAATCAAATAAAGTTTACATTTGTTGTTTCATATGAGCTTATTCTTTAAAAAAAAAAATAACGGTCGATTCCGACGAGTTTTGTCTAGTAATAACAATAATAATAAAACAAATCACCAATGTTGTAACTTGAAATTAATAAGGTTATTTTTGCTTTGTTTTTCCTTTGAGGTTTAACGACCACCGTGATAAACTCAGTGGGCTATAAGCAGTCACCTTGTTGCAGCACTCGTGAGCGAGCGCGCACCTTTTCCCTGTATTGGGAATTGAGAAGTAATCGGAGAAGCGAAAAAGAAATGGGATTTAAAAAAATTAATCAAATGAATGGGAGAGATTTTGGGGAGCTGGTGTAAGAATTAATAAATTTGGATTTTATAAACTTCACGCTCTTCAGGCGCTCTGCATTTCGCAATTTAATTTCCCCTTAGATTTTCTTCCGTGGATTCGCGCCTAGGAAGGTCGGGAAAGTACCGCTCTTTCCTCCTCTCCCCCACCCCTCTCTCTCTCTCTCCAAGTCGAAGGGCTTTCAGTCGGCCGCTTGCTGTGGCGTGGGACCGCGGGGCATCCTTTTCCTAACTGCTACGAGCCAGCAATATTGGATAAGGTGAAGTAATTCCACAAGAGTATGGCGGGTAGACATTTTACTGGAGCTCGGCGCCGGTCGTCTTGAGAATTGCTGCACCAAGTGTGGTAGAAAAGAATAGCCTGACGCCAGGCAAAAGGAAAACCATAGCAGTTTTCTGGTAGGAAAATTTACGACCCAGGAGATCCACGGGCACGGAATTTCCTAGAATTCAGGGGCGGACGCAGATTTTGGACGGGGCGAAGGATGGCAAGTTAGAGTAATGGCGGGAAACCCAGAGCAAATCAGATCGAGAAATGATAATTGTGTGACCAATCTGTAAATTGGTGGGAGGATCCGGGAAGAACAATTTTTCGTAGGACTGGAAGAGGAGCGAAAAAATAAGAGATATAGAATGGTGAAAAAAGTTGAGGAAGAACTACCGATACGAGGATCGGGGCATTAGGAAAAAAGGACGAGTGACACGGGCGGTCATATCCAGCTTCGCGCTCACTAGCGGGATATAGAACTATCCCCGAGGATCGAGCATGTGCCCAACAGGGAGAAGAGAATGGAACGCCAGCCCTTATCGTGGGATAGAAGGTAGGACATTTCCGACCTTAACGGTTTCCTCTTGTTTATATAATTAGCATGTTGAACCGAAAGTTAAAGAAGAGCATAGTAGACTAAGTCAAGGTTAAAAATAAACCAGCTCTAAATTAATGCTGAGAAAAGTAGGGCAGAAATAGAAGAAATGAAATGGTTGAGTAAAGTAAATACATTGATCAGAGCAGGAAATTGTGTTGGATAGGAACATTTTAAGTAAATTATGTTTCGAAATTTTTCAGATTTATATTAAATTAAAACAAGAAATTATAGTTAACCTTTAAATAAATAATTTTGATAAAAGGGTCTTCAAACATTTTCATATGACTGAGTGTATTTTTTAGATTTCAAGCCTTCATCAGGCAAAATAAACATATTTTATTTTCACGTTATTATGAGTCGGCTAAATTTCATTTGAGTGTACAATTTTGTAAAGTAAAAATGTTAATCACGATTGAGAGTTGGATGTGTGAGTAAATGATTTGGAATGAATGTTCAGAAAAGTCCTCCAGTGCAATACTGAATAACTTACACATCAGTGCTAGTAAACAAATCAAAATTTGTAAGTTAACGAAATATTCGAGAGAAATGAAAAGCTAGACGATTACTTTTAAACATTGCGGCACTCAGCGGACCCCGATACACGGAACGTCGGCTGGGTGAAACACAACGCCCATCCTCGAATAGCGAGCCTGCGTTTTCTCTAATACTGGGAAAACATAGTTTTTGAAATTCGAGTGATTACCCTTAATGCTAATAGTTATCGCCAGTGCACACACCAGCAGGCACTGGGAGTGGATAGCAGCCTGTCCTTAATTTAAAGTCACTGGTTCCAGGGAAGGGTGAGAGCCAGCGCCATAAGTTAAACACAACATCCATGCCTCACTGGGATTCGAATCCGGACCAATCTTGGACGAGTGATCAGAAGCCATCGACTAGACCACTGCTCCACCGAGGCGGAAATAGTAAGGTTAAATAATAAATATACACCACTGTCTGTTGAAAATCAAACACCAAGAACCTGGGATATTGAAGTAAGAGTTATGAGGACGTTACGTATGATACAAAACGTAAGTTAGCAGAAGTACATAACCTAGAAGTGACGTGGAACACACAATACTCAGTACTTTGTGTACCTACTACAACGAGCGGTGGTTAGGCTTGTTCACAACGTGGCATTGACTGAAAGGGTTTCTGGAGGTTGCACTGCGGAGATCATTCCACTCTGTCCCGGTTCGTACCCTTAGCTTTGTTTCATAAAAGTTCTGCGTGCGAATCAAAAAAGCTCTGGGTACGTAAAAAGGTAACTCCAGTTCCTATTAATGTTGTTGATAACATCAGCAAGATATTTTCGTGAATGTAAGAGTGTTGTACCGTTTCGTACGTTATATGCAGTTTTAGAACTTAGAATCTAAGAAGGATGGTCACTTACAAATTCCCGGGAACAAGGGAGATCCTGGGCAAGAATGTTGCGGAACGTCACGTTTCATAACGAGATGCTCCGAAGCTTTGTCACTCATTTTATCAAACCGCGCACTACGCACACTATATTGAAAAAAGTCACCGGACACCCCTTCAAAAGAAAATGAACGGATCCGCTGCGTTGTTAAGATGCGCGGTACAGCTGCAAACGATATACAAACAAGCCTGCAGCTGACCGCGATCATACCGCACTGTGAGGTTAAGTTAAAAGGTTGAGTTAAAATGTCGCGGCGGGAGAGAACTGACTTTGAGAAAGGAAAGATTGTTGAGTGTTATATTAGTGGGTTATCCCACTAATATAACACTCAACAATCGAAAAACCGAGAAGCGTTTGAACATACACAAGTCAACTGTTTTGGATGTGCTGAATAAGTGGAAGACACATGGCGTGCCTGAAGCAGAAAAAGCGTACCGGCAGACCAAAGAAAATCAGTGATAGAAGGCGTCTAAGCCTCAGGAGAGTCGTTACAGCTAATCGACGGAGTACTGCACAAATCCTCAGTGCACAGTTGAGTAACGATGCTGGAAACTCGGTATGTACATGCACCATTCGCAGAGAACTTAATTCCATGGGTTACCGTGGTCGTGCGGCTGCTCATAAGCCTTTCATCTGCACTCGGAATGCTACTCATCGTTTAGCATGGTGTAAAGAGAATTTATCGTGGACCGTAGACCAATGGAAACTGATCCTATGATCTGATGAATCCAATTATATTCATCCATCAGTCTAATGGCTATGTGTGGGTATGGCGGCAGCCGGGAAAATGCTATTTACCACAGTGTACTGTTCCTACGGTCAAGTTTGGAGCTGGCAGTGTACTCGTGTGTGAGTGCTTTTCGTGGTATGGTCCCGGCCCATTGGTTATCGTGGACAAACCTGTTAACCAGCACGTCTACCTCGATATTCTGGACAATTACGCCCTACCAACTCTGTGGCAATACTATGGAACCAAGCCTTGTTGGTACCAGCAGGATAATTGCCCCGAGCCATAAAGCAAGGACTGTTACGGCGTGGTTTGATGATAATTCCGTATCGTGTGTGGACTGGCCAGCACAGAGCCCTTATCTTAATCCCACAGAGCATCTATGGGATGAATTAGAGCGCCGCACAAGAAGTTTGGAACCAAGCCCTACTACTAAGCAACAGTTAGCGGCAGCATTATGCACTGAATGGAAGCGCATACCTATAGTTGTGTTCCAAAACCTTGTCGAAAGCATGTCTGGAAGGGTCAGTACCTGCATTAAGGCCAAAGGTGGGCCGACACCGTACTAATGTAAGTCAATAAATGCTATGTTGTGTTTCTGTTCTAGGTGTCCGGTGACTTTTCTCAATATAGTGTATATGCTTTAAACAAATCTTCCTAGATAACATAAGAGTAAATTTTATCGTTTAGAATACATAGATCACAATTATCAAATGCTTTCTTACAATCAAGAAGAACTCTTGTCTAGTTCTTTTTCGAAACAATTTCTCACAGATTCTAAAAATCTTCTCGGGATATTAAGTTAAAAAGTTGTAATGAGCATGTCTTTTGAATCCTTTCCAACGTGAAACAAATATTTCCAAATAGATCTTTTGAAAAACTAAAAATTCAGCTAAAGAACAATACGCTTACATCACCTAGAGAAAACTCGCATCATTTAAAATACGCAATATGAGCTGGGTTATTTCCCAGCAAAAACAGTGTTGCTGGGCCAGCACTCAAGCCAGCACTGACAGCCATCAGTACCAACAGTGGCTCGACACTATGTTGCCGCAGCCCAACCGTCAATAAAATGTCCCGGCGGCCACCACATGGGCCAGCAGTTGACCAACAATTGGCACCCCATCAGTTGTAATATGCCAGAACAGGGCCATCAGTTATCCATCAGAGGCAGTGGCTACCACAAGCGGCCTTTAAGCAGCCCTGCAAGGCGCGTACTATGAATGATGGCTAGCTTAATGTGGTCCGCTAATTTTCCGGCGGTGGCAGACGGCAATCACATGACGTAACTGATGGTTGCCGAATCTTGTCCCCCAATTTCCCAGTAGTAGCCATAAAAAAAAGAAAGATAACCGCAATTCCCCAAAGGCACAATTACTTGTGTTTTGCTGGGTTATACTAAGTAAAACCTCTTTAAAAAGTTCAACCGTATTTCTACAATCGATAAAACATCCAGAAAAAGAAATAGCTCAGCTGAATAGTGTATTCCAAAAATTAACAAATTGTGCACAAAAAGTTTCTTATAGCAGAAAATATCAGAGGGAAAGGCGATTTTCAAACTGAACAAAAGAACAGGTATAGAGTATATAAAGTGGTATAACCTTACGCGCCAAAGAAAGCGAGTGGAAAAAAATACTCTTCATAATGAAGACTATCCTACCGAAAATGGATTTTTTTAAGGGATTTTTAGGATGGAATAAACTTTTTTACTTAGAAATACACGCCCATGTCCCCTCACTGCAGAATTTTTCAATTATGAGAAAGTAGATTTGCAAAAATTATTCTTCAAAGAAAAAACTGTACAGTTTTTGCTTGGAAGATTTGTATATTATTTTGGGCAAGAACTGCGAATAAAAGTTTTTCGTAATTAGTATCTGACGGAAAAGAATTTTTCCGACCAGGTCGTCAGACGCGTAGCCTACATATTGCTGAAATTATGCTATAAACGGAAAAGTGACTTATGCTTTCTAGTGGCAAACCTGTGCGTTAAGAAAAATACAAAATTATGTGCAAAACATTTCGCATAAAATACGCTGCCTGTATCTCATGCGAAATGTTTTTTTCTTCAATTAAATTAATTGAAAAAAAATAGAATTTTTTTAAATTGAACTGTTAGAAGCAGAAATATCAAGAAAAATAAGATATACTCGATCCATGTCATAATTATCACTAATGAATAAAAACGTACGAAGTGAAGCCTACTCAGCAATGTTTTTATAGGTCCTCCACATAGTTTTCGGCCATGTTTAGCGCCCGTTACCACATCCCCGGCAGGCGTCGTACTCTTATAACGAAGTAAATTTCTCCGTCATTTTTGGTCTACGCCGGGATTCGAACCCGAGGCCGCTTATTCCGGAACAAGTCGCTCTACCAACTGAGCTACGCAGACGTTTATTCTGATTCCTATCTGCCTTTTATGTCGTGTGCGTCCTGCTGGCAGGTACGTCACACTCTGTCAGCACAGTCGTTTTCACCGATAGAGTGCATTGACCGCTCTATTGAAACTAGAATGGTGTCTTTCGTTGGGAATCTTTGACCTCTCAAAGGCTCTTTGGCAAAATCCTATTTGGAGGGACTACGATTTCCACCGAAGAATCCGTTGTGCTCGTCCGCAATAACTGGCTGCTTTCGCCAGGAACACACCGAAGACATTCCGCAAAAATAGCTCCGAAGACCCCAACTTACGTAGGATTTTAGAATCGGATATTTTAGCTTTTAACAATGTCGATAAGCTGTGCGGTGAAGCTCTGAATACAAAGAAGACTCAGCAATAATTAGAGAGCTAGGCAGGAAGGCACAACTGACGTTTAAAGGCGGATTTCTGTTTGTTTGTTTTGAAGATTTTACTATATACCACCGTGAGCAACTCGCAGGGAAAGATGTAGTCGCCGTTGCTCAATTTGAGGCCATTGGTTTGACAGATGGGAGGGATCTAGTGCCGTGAGGCAAAAACAACATTTATATTTCGCCGGGATTCGAAACCGGACCCATCTCAGAAGACTATGACAGGAAAAATACCATATTTTATCTAACTATTCCTATAAACCAACAACTACAATGATAATGGCAGAGTCAAAGTGGAAACCACCCTAGCTCCTCTGGTGGAGAATCGGGGAATTACAAAATAAAAATAATCTATAATCCTATTTTGCAGTAGCGTTGTTACCACACTAGTTATATGGCAATGAGCATTGTCGTGCAACAAAATCGGCTGTTCTTTCAGAAGTTCAAGTCTCTTGCGGCAAAGTGCAGATCGTAACTGTTGTTCTAGGAATTTCTTATAATACTGTGCATTAACTGTTGTCCCAGAAGAAACAGCATATGTGAGAATGACCCCAAACTAGTCATACGCAACACTTTCACGTTACTGGAAGACTCGCGGATCTTTTTTTGGTCGAGGGGAACTTGGATGTCGCCACTCAGACGATTGACTTTTCAGCTCCGGCTCGTAGCTACGCCTGCACGTTTCATCCACTGTGATTGTGCGTTTCAAAAAAGCTTCACCTTTCAGCTGATAACGATAGTGAGGGGCCCACCTGCTGGCAACTTTCATCATTCATCATTCCCAGATGCTCTGTCAACATCCTGTGACGAGTCTTTGAAGAAATGTGTACCTCACAAGACAATTCCATGCAAGTCCATCGTCTGTGAATGTTCAACAATTCCCGGACTAACGCCACATGCCAGTCATCGGTGACTTCGACAAGTCTCCCAGCACTAGAGCGATGATCAAGAGCTTCACGGTCCTTCTTAAACACTAATGCCCACCTTCTCAATGTTAAATATCGCAATGCATTAACACCGCATACTTCTCGCAATCCCTCTGCAAACAGTGCGGCACTTTTCCCGCGGGTAACCTGTATTTTCACAAAAGAAATCTGCTCCCTACGCGTGAATTCCATCTTAGGGCGCTTTCCACTTCCATATCCCGGTTTCTTCAGCTGCTGTCACTGCCTCCAGGCGGACAGCGCATATTCACTTCGTCCGCTGGTGGGAAAAGGTGTGATGTGAGCGCTGCTGCAATGGAAACATCGTTATGACTAGCGAGGGAATTTTTATTACTTACTGATTAATAATTTTGACATGGCCCCCTACATCTACGCCCCACGCGAAAAATTGCGCATTACTTTAAACTGAAAATATGCCCAGAAGGTTTTCCGTAGTGAGTGATATTTGACCGCAAAAAACTTTTCAATCGAGTTTTCAAAAACGCAGATACTGCTGCAAATACATCGGGAACATAAATGTACATTTAGGTACCCTAGTGACAAAGCCTTCACCAAAATTAGAAGCCATGTGGAGAACGTTTCGCATCAAAAACTCTATCTGAAGCAAAAAAAAAAAAAAAATTCAAATCGGTCTTTTAGAAGAAGATATATCGCAGACATCGCAATTTACCTCTACGCCCCCTAGCGCAAAAACTGTGCATTACTTCAAAATGAAACGGTACGAAACAGTCTTAGTAATAAATGTCACGGGAAAAAAATGCAGTCGGATATTTAGAAGTAAATATACGGAATTAATTTTATTTTGAATTCCATAACATCTGCATTTGCGCCCTCTAGCGGCAAAGTTATGTATCGGACAAGGACTGGAAAGCAAGGATCATCATTTTCACAGTACGGGCTTCCCAATGCAAAAAGACTTTTTAAATCGGACGAATAGCTACTGCAGAGATACGGTGTCCACAGACAAAGAAGCTGACGGAAGAACAAAGTTATACTAAAACCACTTATATTTTTTACAAAAGACGTGCTGATTACTGAAAAGAAAAGAACTGACATGTTATTTAATTTGAGTTAGTTAGCCGAATAAATACGAATGGAGAAAAATAGTTCTCGTGTTTAAATCGGAGAAAATTTGGAGTTCATCCTCAGTAGTGAACGTAACTACGCTACATTGTTTTTCCCCCTGGTATGAATATATATGAATGTATGGATGTACGCAGGGACGTCGCCAAATGGGCTCTAGCCCACCCTGAGAATTGTCTTGCTTAACCTACCGCCCACTCAGTTCAAAATGTGCCGTATTTTATTTTATTTTTTACTTTAAATACAATCTGGAATTTGCCAAGGATAATGACTCCCTTGTTTTTTGTCGTGTAGCCCTATACGTATTTCCCAACTAAGAAGTGCGGTTTTTCTTCTCCGTAGAAAGGGTATCAGCATCCATAGGGCCATGAAAATTCAATTGTTTTCCACTCGTCCAAATCCTAAATTTTAGCCTTTTTTGCAAGTTAGTATTGTCAGGGGCGAATGAAGAGGGTCAATAAGAATTTACTGAAGGTCATTGGTAATTGCTCTGCTGTTTGTTGGTGCTACTAAGCAAGGGAGTCCAATACGGTAAAGGGAGACTAAATCTATACCAGCCCTTTCAAGCCAGCCCTAGGTTAATGAGGGAGCAGAGCGTGGCTGACTCCTTTGGAACAGATGAGTGCAGGACAAAGTTGCTGGCTTGAAGGAAAAGAGTTTAGGAGAGAAAAGGTATTGTCCGGGTGTTGGAATCATACTAACTCGAACTGTTGCGGGGAAATGTGCAAGTTAACCATACTAACTTGAACATTTCCGCTCAACCCTAATCCACGAAAACAATTGCTTTAATACCTTTCTTCTAGGCATGAAATTTTCTTTTAATCAGGGTATGTTACTAGTGCTGGTGGAAGTGCGTCATGTTTATTATACGGATATGCAACTCTGTGTCATGTTTATTATACGGGTATGTAACTAATTTTTAAACAATGGATAGACCGAACATTAGCAAAAAATTACTCCAAACTTTAGATTCCCTTGTATTCCAAAAAGTGCAAAAACTTCAAGACAGTTCGAATTAAGAAGTATGTATTTAGAAGGGAGGGGTGGAGGGGGAAATTGCGAATACTTCTGCAGCCTGTAGAAAACGAAAAAAAAAATCTTTCTTTCAGTGTTTTGTAAGTAAAGTTGCTATCAAACTTGTCCCAGCAAAATTAATACTCGCCCACCCGTCGCCCATTCTGATTTCGAAGTCTAGTAACGTCCCTGTATAACGAAGTAAGTTTCTCCGTCATTTTTATCCGCGCCAGGTTTCGAACCCGGGTCCCCTCATTCCGGAATAAGTTGCTCTACCAATTGAGCTACGCGGACGTTTTATTCTGATTCCTATCTGCCTCTATGTCGTGTGCGTCCTTCTGGCAGGTACGTCACATCTCCTGGTACGTTACATCATCTCCCCTTATTTATTATTTTTTTTTTTTTTGTCGAAGTGCTGGAGAAAGGATTCTCTTATTTTTCCTATCTCGCGGTGTGGAAATAACATCACACCATTGCGAGATTTTGAACGGTCGGGTCATCCGGATAGTTCGGGCGCCATTATAACGAAGTAAATTTCTCCGTCATTTCTATCCGCGCCGGGGTTCGAACCCGGATCCCCTCATTCCGGAATAAGTCACTCTACCAATTGAGCTACGCAGACGTTTTATTCTGATTCCTATCTGCCTCTATGTCGTGTGCGTCGTTCTGGCAGGTACGTCACATCTCCTGGTAAGTTACACCTGGATGTATCGTATGAATGAATGTACACGTTTTTAGCCACCACAATTTATCAATTATTCTTCTATTTCTCCTGGGTGCAAGGTAAAAAGTCGTTTTATCTTCGGTGAAAGCTTTGATCGCGATAGGAACTGCTTTTGGGACGAATTCCAGTGTTTCTTTTTATTTGTTTTTCTTTCTCCCTTTTAAATTAATTCGTTCTTTTATTCACCTTTTAACAAATCTGGCACAGTTGGATCAGTACGTCCTGGTTTCCTTGTCTCCATTCAACACCACCCATCGATATCATCGATGTTTACTGTCACCTCCTGAGCATTTGTCATTTTTGAAAGCATGGTATCAGGATTTTCGCTTTTTCCAATCGATATGTACAAATTTCGAAATTTCTATGTTATCACGATAATTAAATTTCCCCAAATTATCAGTGTGGCGCTTTAAATCTCAGGAAGTGCTTCGAAAGAATGCATTTGCTTTTCAGAAGAATGCTTTCTTCCTGTTGGCGAGCGGACGTATTTTCAAAAAATGTTAATAAACTTATTCTCTCTAAAATCCAGTTGAGATTATGAAAAGTTTCTAAATTGGTTCAGAATTTTTCGATGAGGATCAGTTTCAAGAGGAGACTTTCAATTCGCTAGATCTGAAGTTTAAAAGGAGTAGAAGCTAAGTCACAATGAAATGTTTCTTTAAAATTGCACATATGGTGATAGTTCAAAAAATCAAAAATACTAATAATTGTAATAAGTCAGACAAGAAACAGTACTAAGCGATGAAGAAAATATAAGGAGAAGTTCAATAAAGAATAATAATTTAAAAAGAAAAACCTACCTTTATTAATCAGCCGGATTTGAATTATCTCTTCCATATTTCCATTGCATTGATTTCAACGTTTCGGCCACTCTTCAACAATCAAATGAAAGCCATTTTTTTACATGCAGTTGCAAATCACAGCTGATGTCTAAGCAACTAAAGTAGCAAACGGTAGAATTTTGACTCATAAGCTTCTAGCTCCTGCTAAATCACTTTGCACATCGAAAAATGTGACCGCAACTAAAGCAACAGGCGGCAGAACTTTTGTTTTCTTCAGTGTAGGTACTGAAGGCGACTTCCAAGCAGAATTTTTTTGTAGTTTCCTGTCTGAGGCACAATGGTGTAGCCAAGTTTCATCAGAGTAGTCACCTTTTTGATGAATTCAGCATCAGCAGCAAACATTCTTTACAGTACAAGACAAACTTCAACTCTAACATGCTTATGCACGTGTGTCAGTTTTCAAGATATTTCATACAGACGTGGAAGCCATCGTTTATCTCTAAATCTCTGCTACCTGTATGACTGCTACACGCCAATCTTCTCACAACCAGCTGCAGTGCTGACATTTTCCGTGGTTTTGTTAAAACACCAGAACTGCCTGCCTTCCTTTCTGATTGATTCTAGACCGTTTCTGACGTTTTCTTGAGATGGGAGCAGAATTTCAAAACCACGCTTTGCTCACAGCGCGACACCTCCAGCCTAACGCAGACGAATTCCAACTAATTTCTACCTGAGCTCCTGCCAAGGTCAAAAAGGATGCGCACAAGTTTACTGCGCGTCTGCCGCGTAACACAGCCTGTGTTTGGACCTTACTTCCTGCTTCTAACACGCATGGCTAAAATTTACATAAGTTTCCCCTGAAAAAAAAATCACGATAATTCTTTATTAAACAGCTTAAGTGGCCACTCTATTTGAGTAACTCCTACATTGTCCCAGTAGAAAGGAGCATGCATTTCAGATAACATTTTCGACAATGTACTGATGATAAATTGAACCCAAAATAACCGATATTTGTAATCACAGTTATTTATTTAATTTACAGAAATGAAATTATATTTATGAGAGAAATTTTTCTGATGATTTTGTTGATTATGAGTATAATTTAAAAATAAATTTTCTCCACCCAGATCTGTGCATGCATTAAAATTATGCAGACTGCGGATTTTCTTCTATTTTAATCAATTTTCGAAGAGAATCCATGACACAGTGATCTCATTTAGTGCATTTTAAGTTCCCATGCTGAAACGTAATAAGCCGCCCCGGTGGCGCAGTGGTCTAAGGCGTTGGCCTCTGATCATTCGTCCGTAAAGGGTCCGGGTTCGAATCCCGGTCAGGCATGGATGTTGTGTTTGTCTTATGGCACTGGCTCTCTCCCTTCCCTGGAACCAGTGACCCTAAATTAGGGACGGGCGACTGCTTATAGCCCATTGAGTTGCTCACGGTGGTCGTTAAACCTCCAATAAAAAAAAAACGTAATAAAAATCTGAATACTTTACTTAAATTTTACTGAGTTCAACGTTCATGGCAGATACTGTTCCGGGTTAACCTCTGTTGTATTGGGTAGTCAACTTTAACAGTGCTGCTTCTGTTGGCCTGTACGAGTACTCTCACCTCTCACATCAACCTTTCGATATGCTGTGCAATTTTACTTCCAGGTTTTTGTTTCACCATTTTACCGCCCAGGGATGAAGTAAGTGTCTCTGACGACATGGCCACAGTACAAGACGGCGCCCCCTTCCTACCACCACTAAATTTGTTGTTTTGCCAAACGGTGCGGACTCATGACGTTTCGGTTATACTGAACCTAAAAAATAAAACTTCAAATAAAAGAATGTACTTGTAACATGAAATTATAACTTATTTCGTAACAAAACTTCTCGTAAAAGCTTGAAAGAATGTGTGCCGAAGAATATTGTAGGCATAGAATGTATGGAACGTGTAGAATCGAGAGTAGGAAAAGCACAGACTCTAGAAAAGGACATTGAGAAAATATTTATTAAAACTGCAGCAAGCAGCGACATATATATCAGACTATTTTCATGTTGATTAAAGTAATGGAACATTAATTTTGTTTACTTAATTTAATGAATACACACTAGGTACATAAAATATTATTTTTTAGATACATATGTACATATTTTATTCTCTTGCTCACCATTTCACTCTATTGAGGTTAAGGGAAGATACTTTGGTTTTAGTGAACCTCGGATATAGTGAACGAAATATGGGAGTCCGCAGAGATTCACTATAAGCGGAGTGGACTGTACTTGTCTTTCTTTTTTTAATACTATTTTTAAATACTTGTCTTTACTTTTTTTAATACTTCTCTTTCTATTCTCTAACCGTACCCGTTTTAATAAAGATTGACTTTATTCTATTAAATCATAAACGTTAATTTCTAGATATTGTTACAAAATTTGTTTTACACTCCCTTTGGTGCATTATTTGTATATAGCATTCATTTTGTTTGTGTATGATCGAGTTTGTGAAAAACAGGCTCAATAGCTTCGTTAATCTTAGAAATAAAAACAACACGTCCGCTGAAGTTGTTTTGGAGGGGAAGAACGTGCCCTACGCAAACAATAATTCGATTTGCTTCCACATATTACTATGAAGTAGCATATTATTAGACGTCAAGGCAAGAGGTACACCCCTCGAGCTCTCTATCCCTCCCCTCCAAACCAGCACATAACAAGTTTCAATGTCAGACAGCTCCATACAACAATTAATTATTACAGCATTTTGGCCAGCCCCATTACAGCCGGCAATCACGCTATTGCTCAGTTAATGCTCTCCGTCGACGCATATGGAGTGACAACTACAAATAATATAAGTTTTAAAAATTAATAATTTTTTTTATTTATTTTTTAAGTAAAAATTTTCTTGAGTGGTGGTACTAAAATACACTGAAGAGCAATTGAATTAGAGACAGCTGGCGTTATGCAGATATGGCGCTGTGAGCAGCCCTGTAAACGGAAACGACATGACGTATGCAGCGATCCGACAATATAAGGACTGATGTGACGGGAATCAGTAAGAGTCGGGCGCAGTATGGGTAAGACGAAGGATCTAAGCGCATTTGATAGTGGGCAAATTGTCGGGGCCCGACGAATGGGTCACTCCATCTCGGAAGTCGTGCAGGCACTGGATTTTCACGAGCCACTGTGTCACGGGTGCACCGTGAGTATATCGAATCCGGTAAAACCATCCGTGCAAGTGAAAACTGCCGTGGACAACAGCGTGTGGATGAGCTGGGTCATCGTCGGCTAGCTCGTATTGTAACAGCGGATAGACGGGCCACAGTGCAAGAAATCACTCGGCAATTTAACGCTGGTGCACAAAAACGTGTAAGCAGCCACACCATCCAGAATCATCTCCTCGCTATGGGGTACAGAAGCCATCGTCCTACGAGGGTACCGCTGCTAACCGCACCTCACAGGGTGCGAAGATTAGCATGGGAGCGGGAAGATCGCAATTATACCCTAGACATGTGGGAAAATGTTGCCTGGACTGATGAGTTGAGATTCACGTTGGTACATGCGGATGGCAGGATACAAGTACGGCGGAAACCACATGAAGCGATGGATCCTTCTTGCCAGCGTGGTACTCTTCAAGCTGGTGGGGGTGGCATTCTCGTCTGGGAACTGTTTACGTGGACTGAAATGGGACAACTGGTATGTGTGACCGCGTCCCTCACAGGTCAACGTTACTGGGATATCCTGGACGACCATTTGCTCTCGTTTGTGCGTCTTCAACATCCCACTGGGGACCTCATCCTCCAACAAGACAATGCACCGTGCCATCGCTCCCGAATTGTATCCGAATCGTTGGATGAACACTCCACCGACGTGACCTCGCTTCCTTGGCCAGTTAGGTCACCTAACCTCAATCCCATCGAACACATCTGGGATGCCATCGAGAGAGATGTTCGAGGTTCTGACCCCCTCCATCAAATCTTCGTGAACTGTGGGAGCTTGTTCGGGGGTCGTGGGTCCGTATGGCTTCCCAACGTTTCCGGTGTCTTGTCGAGTCCATGCCAAGACGAATCGCCGCTGTCATCAGGGCGAAAGGTGGTGCTACACGTTACGAGACAGGTATCTCTAGTTCAATTGCTCTTCAGTGTATAAAAAAATGTTCAGCTTGGCGCCCCCTAAATTTGGCGCTCTGGGTCCGTTGTTTAAATCGGCCCTGTTCTCGCCAGTTGTGATACAGTTAAACTATGCCGGCTTACGAACAACCACCAGTCCAGCCCCTTGGAAAATCGAGGCTCCCGCTCTCCGAGCTCCCACAATTTTTCCTTTCTCAAAGTCCGATAAATCCTTTTTACCCATCAAGCACCGAATTTTACTACCCACTGCCCCACTCACATCTTATATATGCTACGTCAGTCGACTAATCGCGCCCTCTCGGAAATCATGTGGTCAACGGGCTGCATACATTTTTATAGGGGTGGTCTTAATTAAATGATCATTCGGTGTATATACATATACATAGTAAACAGAAAACCAACAAACATGATTATTATAAATGCCTCGAAGCATGGCACGAAAGTTGAAGTATATTGCTGTAATCTTTACTTGTATTCATCAGAATAATAGACGTTGTTACGTCACAGTAACATCCCCGTTTCTCCTGGACAACAATGCCAGCGAATAGAAATTAAATTCATCGAATATCTCATGCCGTATTACTCGGCGTGGAGATGCTTAATTAGACACCGTACTGCTTTCATTGACGCAAACGCATCTTCTCAGCTTTAAACCAAAGTGATAACATAGATGTTTTACTCCAATGCTATCAGGTATTTGACAGTAACGTTGTTAAAGACTAAAATCTACTTTTTTCAGTTTTCCTATTTTTAGCACGTCTTTTGTAAAAAAAGGTCGTGCTTGTGTTATCGGTTTGTCCGTCCGAACGCATGTACACACCATATCTCTGCAGCTATTAGTCCGATTTGAAAAATTCTTTTTTGAATTGCGAAGCTTGAAATATGCAAATGATGATCCTTCATTTTGTTTTTGTTTTTTATGATGTACAATTTCGCCGCTAGAGAGCGTAAATGTAGATGATGTCGAATTCAAAACACAATTTATTCCATATATTTGCTTCTAAGCATTCGATTGAAAAAATTATATTATCTTTAGATTCCACGTATGTCGAAGAGTATTCTAGGTACAGTTACTTTTTCAAGTTAAGCATAAATTTTCCGCTTGGGGGCGTAAAAGTAACTTACGTTTTCCCAAATATTTCTTCTCCTAAAACTCTGGTTTCAATTTTTTTTCCTTCAGCGGATACAGATCCTGACGGAAAATCTTTTGTATGTAATATCTAATTTTTTGGAAAAGAAATACTTTGACCACCAGGGGGCGTAAGATGCTAATTTCTGTTTCTGGTGCATTTGCCATAAAATTTGAGCATCTAAAATCTCGATTGGGAAATTTCGTTCTTGGACCGATGCCACTCACCTCGATAAAACTTTTCAGAATATTTTCTTCTTAAAATTTTGCATAGTTTCTCCACCAGAGGCGTAGACATATATAATATTTTTGTCAATATCTCTGCTCCTAATCGTCCGATTTGAAAAATTCTTTCTTTACTGGATATTCTTTGTTTACTGGATAGAGTTTCCGGTGCGACAAGTTTTTCATATAATTTCAAAATTTTCAACTAATTCATAGACTTTCCGCTAGGGGGCGTAAAGGTAAATTGTGTTTTCCCTGATATCTCTGCAGATACAGTTCCTGATGGGAAATCATTTGCATATAATTTCTAATTTTTGGTAAAAAATGGTTTGGCCAATAGGGGGGCGTAAGTAAGTCTCAATTTCCGCTTCTGATGTATTTGCAGCAAAATCTGAGCTCCTGAAAACTCGACTAAATTTTTTTTTCTCGGACCGACGAAAAACCTTTTGAGAGTACTTTCTTCCTGCAGCAACATCTGAGGATCTTCTAAAATCTCGATTGAAAAAAATTCGTTTGTGGACCGATGCTACTCACTTCGACAAATCTTTCAGGAATATTTTCTTTTTAAAATACTGCATGGTTTCTACACCAGGAGGCGTAGATGTATATCTTATTTTGTCGATGTCTCTTCTTCTAGAAGTCCGATTTGAAAAATTCCTTCTTTGTTGGATAGTGTTTCCGATGCGAAATGTTTTTCATATAATTTCAAAATTTTCAAGTAAATCATAGACTTTCCGCTATGGGGCGCAGAAGTAAATTGCATTATCCCCGATATTTCTGCTGCTAAAACTCCGATTTGAAAAATTCTTTCTGTATCGCATACAGCTGCTGATGGAAAATGTTTTTCATATATTTTCTAAAATTTGGTAAATAATTATTTGACCACCAGGAGGCATAAGTGTTAATTCTTGCTTCTGATGTATTTGCAGCAAAATCTGAGCTCCTGAAAACTCGACTAAATTTTTTTTTCTTGGACCGATGAAAAACCTTTAGAGAATACTTTCTTCGTAAAATAATGCATTGTTTTCCTGCCAGGGGGCGTAGAAGCATATCTTATATTTGTCCATATCTCTGGAGAGCGTTTCGCTGCGAAATGTTTCTCATATAAACGCAATTTTTTCTTAATGCACAAGTCTGCAACCAGAGGGCGTAAGTTCACTATTCCGTTTACAGCAATATCTGCGGGATAAAAAACCCGATTGGAAAACTTCTTCCTTCGGTCAGATACTATTCTATTCCATACCGGTTCCATTGACTTTCAATAGTTTTGATAAATTTAATTCGCGTCAGAACTGATTCAAAAAACGTGTTCATTACCCCAGAAAATTCGGTGCCATCTTTCTTGCTTTATTTGCTTATTTATAACAAATTCCTCATTTTAATAACGGAAGCAAAAAGCAAAATAGCTCATTATCAATTTCCTAGCTCATAGCCCATGCCATGCACGGGTGAAAAAACTGTGACTGAAATTTTTATCAAACGAATCGTAAAATACATATTGTAATAAAATAACCCTAATTCCTTTTCATAAAATCCCTCTGCAATATAATTCGTTTTTATGAAATTACTCTACAATGCGAATAAAATGAAATAAAATACGACATAACACCTACGTAACAGAACAAACGTCGGAGAGAGTTGTTCGAGTAAGTGCGTGTTGCGACAGATGAAGTCGTTTGTCTTACTAACTTTATTTTCCGTTATTTCTCCTTGATTTTACATATCGTGCGATAGCGGTGAGCTTAGTTTCGATTCCCGCTACCGGATAAAAGCAGATGGCGCTGCAAGTACTGAATGACGTCAGAGCGTTAAGGACAGACGCAGCCTTATTCTAAAGGTTTTATACTGTCACCAGGAAAATGAAAGACCCGCAGTCAGTGATTAAACAGGGAGCCTAATTTTTTTTTATAATGAAACTCTACCTCTCAAGAGAAAAATGAAATGCATGGCTGTCAAGTGATAAGATGTCTTTGTGACTGCACCTCACCAGATACGGAAACTGTTGATAATAGTCATTTAAGAACTGTTTCCGTCACCTCTGATTCTGCAAAGTTTGGGGCTGTCTGGATGAGGACACTAATTCCAACAGCTTTTCAAATGCATTCCACGAAAGATGAGTTTGTTTCGCGATTTTATTAATCACTTCCAATTCTTAATTAAATTCTATTATTACAACCATCTTCGACTTCATTTTTTTCAGCGTTTTATTCACGAGCAAAGATTCTACGCCTCTCTTCCTCAGTTTTAATTAAGTGCTGCTGAAGTTGAGAATAAAAAATACCGAATACGAGCGCAAAAAGTGACTTCATTCGGAGAATTTAATTTGGAGTTCATGCGATGAATGACATTTCACAAGTTTTCGTCGAAATTCAGTGCTGCTTTATTTACTTTAAGAGTATTTTGCAAGTGTGTGTGTGTTCGCTGCTTCATTTATTTTGATGAAACTTTCTGCTGATAATTTAATAGAAATGTACGGTACATCCGCAAGCGCAGATTCCCTGGTCTTCCGAAAAAGAATTATAACACTCAAATAAAATGCGATTTATGGAACATATCATCGTCGAGACTATATTGATTTGTTGTATTTACAGATGCCTTTCAGTGGAAGCGGAAACGTGATTGACTGATACCGTTTTACAGGTTTCGCAGATGTGGCAAGAGGTCTCAGGAACAGGATGACTCTTGAGAGGAAAACAAATTAATCATAAGGTTGCCTTGCCCTAGAGCACTTCTGAATCCTAACAAATGTTATTATTCCATGTGGAAATGCAAGTAAAGCTGTTATCTTGGTTATCATCGATACTAGCAAAACGGATTTCGGTGAAAATATGTATTGGGTTGATGCATAAGTTCATGCCGTCTTTTACACCGCACTGCAGGAATGTATTACATCAGAAGAAAAAACGGAATCAATCAACTATGTAGCCCCCCTCCTCCCCCGTTGTTTACGACGGTGTACCAACGTCTGGATAGGTCTGCAATGCTATTCTTGAAAAAACGTGCAGGTTTTGTTGCGAAGAAATCATCAAGAAAATTCTGGAGATCAACATCATTGTTGAACGTTCTGCCACGGAAAGCATTCGATAGAGATCGGAACAGGTGATTGCCTGAAGAGGCGACATCTGGGGAATAGGCCGGATGCGGAAGGATGGCCAGTTGTATATCAAAATGTAGCCAGTAATATCATGTATCTAAATTATATTGCGTTGTGTGGCTAATGGTTTTTTGGTTTTCAGGTCCGGAGTTATGGAGTGTCAAGTAGAGAGGAATGAACATTTGCGACATCTGCTCCTCTACGAGTTTAACAAGGGATCCACAGCCGCCGAGGCTGCTGAACAAATCTGTGCTCTGTATGTGGAGGATGCTATTGCTTTGAGGGCAGCCCGCAAATGGTTTGAGAGGTTCCGAGGTGGCAATTTTGACCTCAACGACTCTCCACGCTCAGGTCGTCCACCTCACTTTGATGAGGATCGTTTGAACCATCTCATTCACTTGGATCCGCGTCAAACCGCACGCGAATTGGCCACTGAGATGGACTGTGATCAGGCCACAGTGGGGCGACAGCTGGAACTTAAGGGGAAGGTCCAGAAATGTTGTTGTCCTCGGTGAGAGTGTGAGTGCCTCACACTCTCACCGAGGACAACAAGAGTGTTGCTATATGTGGTTCCTTGTTTGCCCGTTACCGCGGATTTTCTCAGCAATACAAACCTTTTATTTCACGTATTGTTACTGGAGATGAAAAGTGGTGCATGTACATGAATTTCATGGATCGGAGGGAATGGTTAAGCCCAAACAAGACGCCCACACTATGTCCAGAACATGACCTTCATCCTACGAAGATCCTGTTGTGTGTCTGGTAGGACATGGAAGGTATTATTCACTGGGAAATGCTGACGAGGAATCGGATCATCAATGCTGCACTCTATTCTGAGCAATTCTGCCGTGTGGAGGGAGCAATTCAGCAGAAACGGATACATCGGCGCCATGGTGTCCTTCTCCAACATGATAACGCAAGCCCTCACAGTACAAACATATGGCCATTCAGGACATGAAATGGGAGATCCTTCCGCATCCGGTCCATTCTCCAGATGTGGCCCCTTCAGACTATCACTTGTTCCAATCTCTATCGAATGCTTTCCGTCGCAGAACGTTCAACAATGATGTTGATCTCCAGAATTTCCTCGATGATTTCTTCGCACCAAAACCTGCACGTTTTTTCAAGAATAGCATTGCAGGCCTATCCAGACGTTGGGACACCAACATATGTCCTGAATGGCCATTGTTTGCACTGTGAGGGCTTGCGTTATCAAGGAACGATTTTACAAGTTAAAGTTATTATTTTTTTTTTTTTGATTGAAGGTTTAACGACCACCGTGAGCAACTCAATGGGCTATAAGCAGTCGCCCGTCCCTAATTTAGGGTCACTGGTTCCAGGGAAGGGAGAGAGCCAGTGCCGTAAGACAAACACAACATCCATGCCTCACCGGGATTCGAACCCGGACCCCTTTCGGACGAATGATCAGAGGCCATCGCTTAGACCACTGCGCCACCGGGGCGGCCAAGTTAAAGTTAACGCGCTCGGCTAGTTATCGAGACTTCCGTGGTTCAATTCCACGGCGGCGGCTGAAAAACCATTTTTCGGTTGCTATGTGTTTCTGGAACGTGGAAAGAGCGATGTATTTATTTATTTACCTCTCTATCGTTCTGCAAGATTCAAAATATTCATGTGAATAATGCGTATTAGTCACATTGAAGAAATGCTGCTAACAGGATTACATCGACTCAGAGTGACTAATGCACAGTTTTTGCTAAGATTATAAGGTGGTTGCACGATGTGTTTTTGTGTTGCCCATAAGGAAGCAGAGAGTAAGATCAGTGGATAACTTTTATTAGAGCTTAAAGCCGATATCAAGTAGTTTAGTAGAAATGCTCTTCACTACCGGTTTTCTCTCGGGATAAGACAATCTTTTAACCCCACGGAGTATCCACCACCAAAACTTTATTTTAACTGTCGTCAAGAAAAAAGAGCTGACATTGAATTTGTACTCTCGAATCCTTATGATCCGTGAAACCCCTACTGCATGATCAGACTGTATCGTTCCGTCTATACAGTGTTTTACGCTCGTTTCTTTTTTTCCTTAATCACCATGAGCAACTCGTAGGTGTATAAATAGACACCAGCTAGGGGTCCGCAGTTTCTATTAACCCTGCAACACCAGCTAGGGGTCCGTCCAGAATCACAGGTCAGCGCCTCAGACCACTCGACCGCCAGTGCAGGCATCTCAGTAGTATAAACATTTGGTTAACATATGAGTATGCTTGTATACAGAACGCATATTTCCCTATTTTTGTATACACGATCTACAAAAATTCCTCAGCCCAGCTTCTCTTACTATCTAGCCCCGAAAAGTGGCTTAGCGCTGCTAAGCCTAAAAATATAGTGCCTTAGCACCGCTAAGGAGGCTAAGCCACTTCTACATGTCTGTCTTGCCGTACACAAAACCTATTGTATTGAGTTTTACATCTATAACACTCGTTGAAAGTCTTCCTCCATGAGCGATTAAAGCCACCGACTCAAACCATCCACAAATTCTTCATAACCATCTGTAAATCGTTGATTTTTTTAGACATTCATTTTTATATGCCTATTCCTCTTGCATAGGACGGAAAACCTCTCCGACAGAATTCTAAAGTCGACAGCAAAATTTAATGGCGCGTCTTTATTCCTCTTTCACATCCATTGTTTCTAAAAAACACAGCTCTAAAACACTCGTTAGGGATTCACTAAACAACGCTTATTAAATCATGAATCCTGTGATGGTTATATCCAAATTAATCGGAAACTTGAAACATGGGCGTTCTGAGTGGTGTTGTGTTTAGCATACCAGGGCGCTATCTGGGAGACGCGGATTCGAGTCCCGCTCCAAGACGATAAAAATTTTCAAGTTTTCGGATATTATCTGACTTACCCTCCTTGTCACATTTACGCCAAAAATCGGATTCTCATCGTTAAAGCGCTTATTAAACTACGCACTACCGACGAGGCATGCGTGAAAAGTAGGTGGCCGGTTGCTATGGTTACTACAACGACTACCTTGTTTCGAGACTCGTGCCAAGGTCGAACGCAGTATTGCACATCTAATATATAAAACACAAAACATCTGTTTGTTTGTCTGAAGCAGCAGAAACTCTCGAACGCCGAACTGTGGCATCGTGAAATTTGCATAGCTTATCAATACTAGAATTTCTAGGTAAACGCAACAATTTTAAAAACTCTAAGTTATTCCGTTCGCGAGTTGTTTCGAGACTCGTGCCAAAGTCGAACGCAGTATTGCACATCTAATATATAAAACACAAAACGTCTGTTTGTTTGTCTGAAGCAGCAAAAACTCTCGAACGCCGAACTGTGGCATCGTGAAATTTGCATAGCTTATCAATACTAGAATTTCTAGGTAAACGCAACAATTTTAAAAACTCTAAGTTATTCCGTTCGCGAGTTGTTTCGAGACTCGTGCCAAAGTCGAACGCAGTATTGCACATCTAATATATAAAACACAAAACGTCTGTTTGTTTGTCTGAAGCAGCAAAAACTCTCGAACGCCGAACTGTGGCATCGTGAAATTTGCATAGCTTATCAATACTAGAATTTCTAGGTAAACGCAACAATTTAAAAAACTCTAAGTTATTCCGTTCGCGAGTTATGAATTAATTAAAAAGCTAATCAGTAACGTCAGCGTCGTTTGCTACGTCATCGTTATCTGTTTCAAATCTGAAAGCACGTGACTGCATTCATCGCCGCGGCACATCCACGGGTGTTTGTGTTCTTTGAGAACTGTGCATGAGAAAATGCAAAAACGAACTTTGCGAAATCTTAACGAAACGGACTGAAATTTTTATCAACTTGGTAATAAGAGGAGTCCCTTAAAGTTTCAACGGAATCCGGTCAAAACTTTTTAAAATAGGCATGGAATTTTTAAATCATGGGTAAACAGAAATATATACGCAGAAAAGGTTAATAAAATGTTGACGGCTAATTTAAAAAGCTATTTACCGATTCGGTCGAAATTTGGAGGCCATGTTCCTATTAACGATTTATGGTGTTCATTAAAATTTCAGCCAGTTTCATAAAACATTCGCAAAGATACGATTTTAACTTTTTTATCCCAGACATTCGCCTCTCAAAGACAACTGAAAGCACGTGATACATTTGATCGTCGATAACAAATTGTTAAGGAATTTAGTTCAGGCAGTGTTCCAATGCTGTGTCTCCTGGACGCGTGTTAAATAATCCATAACGCTTTTGGTCCGTTTGATTCTACAGATTCCATACATACCGGGCAAAGCCGGGTAGTAAAGGTAGTTATTTTTATAAAAAAACATTCTCAGTTGTTTTGGGACAAGCTACGCAGTTACTCGCTCAGAAACCACGACTTCGCTTTTCTCCCTGATTTGTACTCACAATGAATTTCACACTGGCTCTTATACTTTTATACTGGACAGCATATTCTGGAGTTCACTTTGGCTCTCAGACAGCAGGAGTGTGGCAAGCCATGTGTATGTACTTTCTGAAAATATTTCTACAAGTGTAGCAAGCTCTGACGTCTCTCTCTTCAATCGTAGAAACCGTTAACGGTCATCTGATATTGTGAAGTGGTTCTACAGTGGCGGCAGACAGGTAGTCTTAAGGTGCTTTTGGTACGTATTTTGCAATATTTCCCAAGGTCTCTTTACAATACTGTGTGTAGCTAATTTTCAGCTCTATACAGGCTTGTCGCCAGGTTGACTATTGCTCTCCTCCACATTGGTTAACCCAAGAATTTGCAGAGGAATTTTTTAGGAAATCAAATGCTAACGTCTGTCACCGGTATCCTTCATTTAAACCTGAAACGATAAATAGGGGATTTTTTCGTTTTTCGTTCGTAGTGGACAACGTTATATTTGAGCATTGTCAAAGAGCCAGAGCAAAGTCTAAACGATGTCTTTGTTGTTCGTTTAAGAGGTGGGATATCTATAATCGAATACTTCCAGCCACAATAATGGAAAGCAAAAGTCTTGGAAAAGCTGTGTGACGTATATTCTAAATTAATTTTATTTTTTTAGTTTCTTTCCCTATGTAAATCTTGAGTTTATTCTGTTATTCTTCACTCTTAACGTAATATCTTTTCTATCAAACGAATACGTTTGCCAACACAATTGAGGTAGAATGCACGTGACGTATGCCTGATATTGATAAGAACAAGAGATAAAAGCGACGACTAAATTGTTGCTTACGAGCGTTGGGTTGTACACTGATTATTGAAAGGAGCGTTGTGAAAAGAGCGTTGTAAGAGAGCGATTATTGCGAACGTTGGGTTGTAAACTGATTATTGAAAGCAGCGTTGTGAAAAGAGCATTGTGTTAGGAGTTGTGTGGTGTGTGGAGCGTTTACTGCAATATGCTATGCTATGTTACGATGTGTTGGCTACATCCTTGAATAAAGCATCTTTTCCGTAAGTTTGACTTCTGTTGTTTACATGTTTCGTCTGGCCGTTAAGGTTTCTTTCATTTAGGAACTATTTCTTAGTGTGTTGATGTTTTAAATTAACGTAGAAGTAAGACAAGACTTCTACGTCATAGCTGCCTTTATACTGTACCTGAGGGGCACCTGTGCCGCGGCTTTATATAAAATTTCTACCAGCAGTGTAAACATTAGAACCTTTTTACCAAAGTTATTCAGCTCTTCGGATAACTACAGATGTTACTACATTCTTAGAATGTTGCCTTTCATCCATTAGCCGTAGGTATGAGTAAAACTGATTCGATTAGCTTTCAAGAAAACTTAAACACCAGAACTTTGCTTGAAAGTGTAATTTCTTACAGACAAACTTTTATTTGAGAAATGCGCTTGTTGGGATATTTTATTGACAGAAAATTCCAGTAATTTATAATTTAAAATATGTTCCCGCATTTTATCTGCGCTCCGAGCTCCAAATTAAACAGCAGTAAATTTTGCTGTTCATCCTTTATGGCGTAAGAGCTTTCTGATATGTTATTTTCTATACTTACGTACCTCTAGAACAACGTGAGAGCCCGCACTGAGAAAAGTGACGTTGTACTCGAAAAATATTATTGCCAATTTCTAAAAATATAAGAGAAATGTCCTCAGACATGTATATTCATTTAAAAATCGAAAGACTTCTAAAAAAAACAGGCGACGGAATTCATTTCGGATCTCTATGGAAATCCTTTTGAAATAAGTATTACGAACAAAACTTTAAACTTAAACTGATGGAAAGAAGAAATCTGTAAAGCGGATAAAATGCTTAGCTATCTGATTTTGAATACTGCTTCAAATTTTGCTACTAGTTAGAATAAATATTTAAAAGTCTCGTGCAAGAAAAGGAAATGCCTTTGTCATCACTTTTAAAATAGATTTTAAAATAGGTTTTCCTGACAGAGTTTTTCATGCATCGCTCACTTCCACTGTGTTTAGCAGAGGATAGGAATGGAGCATCAAATCAAATACAATAGCCGTGATTTATTCTAGAATCGAACTATTTTCCATGACTCTTGGAGACAGTAACTTGACTTCGGCTCAGAGTTGACAATATGTGAAGAGACGGTGAAGCAAAAAAACAGAAGGGGTTCTGTCAATAACCAAGGTCCAGTAGCAAACATATTTCAAAAGTGTCACACATATTTATAAAAATGAAAACAGTGTTGGAAACGTCACATTTTACCGACCCACACAAAGATCCAAAACGACGCTTTTGAAAATGCATAGCATATAATAAAAGAACTAGTCAGAAGATGCGAACGTTGAACAAATATTGTTACAGGGCTGTTCGCTGAATTATGTTTCAGTGCTCTGTGTTCGTTGGACCTTCGCTCGCAGAGAGTTTCTAAGTTTCGGGGTTTTAACTGTATTTTCCCCGACGATGAAGAGCCGGAGCCAGTAAACCATCTTGTTCCCTGTGACCACCCTTTCCAGTAAAACACTCACCGCCGGAGCCAGTAAACACGAATCTTCTTTATTACACTGCAAAAACTAGATGAGAACATCCATGCGCTGTCATTTTTGCTGATCGGCCAGCTGCTTCAAAACCCATCCGGCAGACACTTTCAGGTATCCTGAATCTTGCACAATCATAATTTACCTCTAACATGTCAGACACAGGAGGCACAGTAATCTGACAGTCTTCTCGAACGTGAAAGTTAACATGATTGACTTGGTCTTGAGTTCCCAACGTTGATAATCACTATCGTGGATGATCTGAGGTAACACTTGTTTTGCCAGATTTAAAGCTACACTATCTGCCAACAAGTAATTGGACACCCCTGCAATCGACGATATCTGCGGTCCTGATACACGTCACGGCCGCCGCTCTTAAATATCGTGTGGGAAACAACAACGCAACCAGTCGCATGCAAGATGTCACGCAGTTCGGAGCTCTCTGATTTCGAGAAAGGTGTTATCGTCGGGTATCACAGAAATGGCCGATCCATACGTGACATATCCAGCGAGTTGAAGTACCCAAAATCGACAGTGGCCTACGTGATTGGCAAGTGGAAGATGAGAGGTGACTGTCGGAATGTGCCCCGACCCGGCACACCCACAAAACTGGGAGTTGGAGACCGACGGGTGCTGGCCAGAGAAATTTGGAAGAACCGCACCAAATCGATGGGCCACATCCGCGAGGAGTTTCAACAGGCATTCGGGAGTGTTCTTTTGATGAATACCATCCGTAAGGAAGCCCATCTGCTCGGTTATCATGGACGTGCTGCCGCCCAGAAGTCTTTGATCACCAAGTCCAACAGTGCTGCTCGGCTAAGGTGGTGCAAAGAACGTTGACAGTGGACCGTTGAACAGTGGAAACAGGTTATCTGGAGCGAAGAATCAAGGTTCACCCTCTGCCGTTCGGATGGCAGGGTCTGGGTTTGGCGTCTGCCTGGAGAACGCCTCCTGCCGGAATGTATTGTGCCAACTGTGAAGTTCGGCGGCGGTGGAATTATGCTATGGGGTGTTTCTCCTGGTATGGCACGGGACCCTTGGTCGCAATTCCTGGTAGACTCAACGCCGAGACCTACTGCACCATTTTGGATGACCATACGCTTCCTACGTTGTGGCAGTTTTACGGGGTGAACCCATGTTACTCTCAGGATGACAATGCAACCTGTCATGTTGCGAGGTCCACCATGGCTTGGTATGGTGACAATGGGGTTAATCGAATGGACTGGTCTGTGAAGAGCCCGGACCTTAACCCTATCGAGCACCTCTGGGACGAGTTGGAACGTCGACTTAAGGGGTGCCCCCACCGTCCGAAATCGGTGAAGGAACTGACCTGTCTTCTCCAAGCCGAGTGGAAGAAAATACCGCTAGCCGTCGTACAACGCCTGGTTGAGAGTATGCCCCAGAGAGTCGCAGCTGTAATCGCCGCTCGTGGAGGCTCCACGAACTATTGAAGGTGAATAAACTTCGTTTTCCTTTTCTGTCACAGGTGTCCAATTACTTGTTGGTAGATAGTGTATATGTACATTATAAGCTTTGCTTTTGTAATTAAACATATATTCATAGCTTTGCTTTGGTAATTACACATATATTCATAAGCTTTGCTTTGGTAATTACACATATATTAATAAGCTTTGTTTCGGTAATTACACATACATTCGTAAGCTTTATTTTGGTAATTACACATATATTCATAAGCATTGTTTTGGTAATTACACATATATTCATAAGCTTTGCTTTGGTAATTACACTTCTTTCCAGAAACCTTATTACGGCATGCTGTCCAACAGCGGTACAATCTGAGAGAGGAGCTTTCATGTTCACACTCACCGCCGGAGTCAAACTAACGTGCAGCGCTATGGGATGCAGGTGACATCTTTTCTGACTACAGTTATTTCTTAGCCTATGTCTTCGATATAAAGAGTATCTGAAGCACATCTTTGTATCCTCCGCAGTTGTTCTAAATCTACAGTGGCAACTCCGCTTAATTGCAGGTCTTGTAGTACTGCAGAAGGAAACATGATCTTTTACAGCAGAGATATTGTCTTCTCAGCATTCCAAAATGCAGTTCGTACAAAGAAAAGAAAGAAATGGTGAAAATATAGCAGAGCATAATTGAAATGGTCCGAAATTACTAACAGGCTGTTTCACAAAGAGTGTTCGGAAGTAACGGTTGGTCGTAGCAGTAAACTGAAAAGTGCAAAATACGAAGCAAGCAGAGGACAATTCAGGTAGGATAGTTGCATCACCGGATTGTATAATTTCCGAAAAACACAAAAAAATAAATGTACCACGGGAATCAGAGTCAGTAAAAAAAAGTCCTGCGCCGAATTAGGCGGAAAGAAATTTACTCGGACGCTTTAGAGGAATATTTCGCTGAGATATCTTCAGTTGAAATTCTGGGCGTATGTCAGCTTACGTGCAGTAAGCCTGTGCAGCGTTAACTTCCACGAACCATTCATATGGGGGTCATCTGCAGTAAGCCTGTGCAGCGTTAATGTCCGCGAACCATACATATGGGGGTCATATGCAGATCCATTTAAAAGAGGACAACCGACATGTCTGTTCAGACATTAGAGGCTTTCGATGTGATTCTGAGACAGACAATGCACATCTTATGTGATGCATTTATTTTATCACAAACAGGACTCTTTTGTACACAAACGCCATTCCATAAAAACTGAGAGGTTTTTTTTTCATGAGTTGGCAACAGTGCGATGGGAGAAAATAACCACGCAGACGACTAACTGGATTAAGGGACTATCTATTGCAACAGTTATTAGACGTGGCAGACGAATTTGGTATTTTTATTACTTAGTTGTTTAAGGTACATCTGCATTTCGCCATACAGCTATGGAGCTGAGTGATTCAGAATTAAGAAGTGAAATGCGTGGTGCGATAAAATTTTCCTATCGTTTGGGTAAAAACGGCTTCTGAAACAGTTAATTTATTAAAAAAGCTAACAAAGATAAATGTTCGGGCGAGTCAACGATTTTTAGATGGGACCATGATTTCCAAAAAGGGCGTTTGTCGATAGAACTTGCTCCTAGGCTTGGTCGACCTTAAAGTGTTGTTATGGAGCGTATTGTTAACACTGGGCAATCCTGCAAGAAGATCAACGAATGACATGTGAAGACATAGCGGCGTCAACTAATATTTCAAAAACATCGGCATTCTGCATTCTACGCGACAAATTAATGCTGCATCGCGTGTGCTCCAGATGGGGTAGATGTGTCATGAGTGGAAACAAATGATTGCAAAGGATCTAAACTTTCTAAACACAGTAATAGCTGCCGATGAAACATGGATACATTATTTCGATCCCCTCAGATCAGCTGGGAAGGTGATGATAATTTTCTTTGATCATAAAGGTGTAGTCTACCAGCATGCCGTTCCTCCACAGATAAGTGTCAATGCTGAGCATTACATTTTCGTCTTGAAGCGTCTGCGACGACACATATCGATTAAGCGACCGCAACTAGTGGGCAAGTGGACCCTGCACCATGATAACACCGGCCCACATGTGGCTGCTTGTGTTCAACAGTTTCTCACGAAATGCAGTATTGAAATCCCGCCACAGCCTGCCTGCAGTCCTGAACTCGCCTCGTGCGATTTCTTGTTGTTTCCAACAATGAAGGAGAAGCTCCGTGGCGCAACATTCAACACAGATGCTGACGTTATTCAAGCTGTACGGGGTTCACTAAAACAACTTCCACAAAATATCTTCACCACATGCTTTGAAAAGTGGACTGAACGATGGGAACGTTGCATATCATCCCAGGGAAGATACTTTGAGAAAGAATAACATATATTTTGCTGTTTCTTCATTTTGTGTGATAATAATCTCATTTTTTATGGAACGGCCGTGAGAACACATTTTACAACGACAGATACCAAATCACAGTAATGTGCACATCTTAGCGAAATATTCCTCTAAAGCGTCCAGGTAAATTTCTTTACCCCTAATTCGGCGCGGGGCGTTTTATTACTGACTTTGTTTTCTGTGGGGGGTCCGTATAAATATTTAATTTTCGTATTTTCCGGAAGTTATCCATTCCAGCTGGTGCAACTATCATAGCTGAATTGTCCCCTGTTTGCTTCGTATTTTGCATTTTTCCCTTTCCTGCTACGACCAACCGTTACTTTCCTATTCCTTTGGGACACTCTTCGTGAAATATCCTGATTCTGCCTTCTTTCTGATAATAAGCTACATGTTTTTGCTTAGAATATTTCCCTAGGAAATTTTAGATTCTTTTGTCAGACTTTGTGGGTATCTATTACCGCAAACTTCTTGAGGCAGGATTAGACTTTCAGTGAGTAACGATTTCTTCCTACGCGCCGTGAAGAGGTCATTCGCGAAATAAATGGCAAGCACCCTTCATATCTCATTTTTCCAATTTATCGATTTTTAGAGATGAAACTTGTTACGCAGTTGAAAGCAACTTTATGGCGCCCGTTTTGTCCTATCCGTTCAAGAAATTCTCCACGGCAATTCCTACCCACTCGGATACAATGTCATAAAACCTGTACCAGCTGTTATTTCGTCTTTTATGAAGACCTTTTCTGCATATAACGGGAAATCCAGTTCGACAACTTTACAGCCATACTTGGGAAGGTCATTTCTTAGAGTGGTGATAAGTTTCCTAATGATAGAAACTACCTCAAAAAAGAGAGAAAAAAAAAGAAACCATGCAGCCTTTTTCCAGCTGTGGGTATTTATAGGCCAACCAGCATATGATTAAAGACCTACAATTGAGCTCATAGTAATTATGAACTGTATATACACGGTCGTATCAGAATAATATGACCACCCCCGGAATCGTCCAGGGGCGTCACAGAGTGTACGTGATAAGGTCGACTACACGGATATATAACCGGCCGGCCAGGACAGATTATGGCAAAGTGAGAACAATGGGCAGAGTTAGTGGTTTGACGAACGTTCAAAAACGGAATAATCATGCTGCAGCACCAAGGGTGGAAGCATCTCAGAAACAACAGATTTCGTCGGCTGTTCGCGAAGTGCTGTAGTAAGGATGTACCAAGAAGGGACCGCTGACCCACCGAGTACCTCCCGACGTCATAACTGTGGAGCCCCAAGGGCCATCGATCCCAGAGGAAAACGTCGACTGGGAAAGGGCAATCGATGCGCAACAGTGCAGCAATTGACCACGCAAATGAACCCTAGGGCATCCCGATATGTGTCCCCGATAACAGGAGAGCAACCCTATAACTCGTGGGTCTCCGGAGTCGACTCTGCGTCAAGGCGTCCATGTTAACCTAGGTCCATCGGCAATGACGCCCTCAGTTCGCATGGGACTACCGTCATTGGACAATGGAAGAGTGGGAAAATGTTGCCTTCTCCGACGAATCGAAATTTTTACTCCATAAAAGTGACGGGTCGTGGCTGATACGGCGTCAGACACACAAGAGCCTACACACGGACACGCTTGTCGGTCAAGCACAAGCCGGCTGTGGGAATACGCACGTCTGGTGAATGTTTTCCTGGTATGACCTGGGACCACTAGTTTCACTGAACGCCAATGGAACCCCTCCATCCTCACTGACCACACGCATCCCTTCATGTTAGACGTTTGCACTGGTGGTGATGGTGTTTTTGCCAACAGGACAATGAGCCGTGGTACGTCGCTAAGGGGGTGCGTTACTGGTTCCAGAAACACGACAGCGATGTGTCCGTTCTCCCGTGGCCGGAGAAATCGCCCCATCCCAATACATTACAGCACTTGTGGGACTGTTTGAATCGACAGGTTCGATGTGCCGGTCCACAATCACGTCATCTCCGGGACTTCCGTGCTCCGCTGCACTCCAAACGGGCACGTGTGCTTCAGGCAACCTTCCGATTCCTCATTGATTCCATGCCACGCCGTCTCGCTGCCGTCATCCAGGCCAGGGATTGATTATTCACATTATTATGTAGGTGGTCGTATTATTCTGATTTGAAAGTGCATAAAAGAATAGAAGAAGAATAGTTTAAGGTGTCCTTTGCAAATTATTTTTCTGTTTGTTTGAGGGTTAACAACTACCGTGAGCAAATTAGTGGGCTGTAAGCAACTGACCGTCCTTGATTTGGGGCCACTGGAAAGGTGGAGGAGCATAATGGTAAGGCAAGGCAAGGCTCCTCTGGTATTGAACCCGGAAGCATCTCAGAAGAATGATACGTAGGTCGCTTCAGCACACAATTCTTTTTATGCATACCGTAAATGTTTTAGGCGATATCTCTCTACAGTCGTTCTATGTAGTCTCCCTGCTTCTGAATGATGCCCTCCCAATGTTTTGGAAGGTGCACTATTCCAGTCAGGTTCCCTCTTTTGTTCAGCTGTCTGGGTAACTGCTGAAGTAAGGTCCCCCAGGGAGGAAATATTGCTTTCCACGTATGGGTTGCTTGAGCTTGGGGTAACAAGTCAAAGTCTGGTGGACTCTTGTCTGGGTTATATGGTGCGTGAGGTTACACTTCCCACCTGTACTTCTCCAGCAAAGATGTCACCATCTTCCCCATGTGTGGTCTTGAATATCGTGCAAAATGAGAGACCCATCTATGAGCAAGTCATATTAGTTGCCTGTGCATTTTTCAGCGCACGTTTTTCAGGATGTCATGGTAATAGGATGCTGTGGCACTTGTTCCGCATAGTACTCTGTTGGTCATGATGACGCCAAGGTGATCGATCATACGCAAAGTTCATCATTTGCTTGACTTTTGATTGTACCCGTCTGATTTTTTTCGGTCGTGGGAGTATGGACAACTCTCTAGAAACATGGAAAGTGCACTCATCCGAGAAACAGATTTGTCTCAGGAAAGATTCAGCACCTGCAATGTTCTCCAACATCTCTTCAGCGAACTGTTTACGTTTCATGTGATCATCTGGGGTTATGTGCAGTTTATACGGGTGCATTTCCAATCTCTGACGTAACACTCTGTGCGCAGATGACTTGGGGATGTCCAGCTGTTGTGCTGCTTGTCTGATTGACTTTCGAGTGCTACGAGTGAATGTTTGTCTTACAACCTCCTTCCTTACTGGAACCAGAGATGGTTTTTCTTTGTAAGGGCCCTGCCGTTTCCTTGAATGTCTTTTACTACTTTCTGACACTGTTACCTCTGTGTGGTATGCTCCCGTATTTTGTTCTGAAATTTTGCTGAACCTGCGTTTAGGATCGGGTTTAAATAAACCACTCCACAATCTCTGCTTTTGTTGCAGGATCCATTGGGTACATTTCTAGAACGCTTAAGGGTATTCCTTACCACCTGCAACAAACAGAATGCTGATATTAGTTTTTTTTTTCAAAAGTTATCATGATTTTAAATTGGTTACATCTTTTTTGGGACACCCTGTATTTCTGAGTCCGTATAAGCCTTAGAATGTATCTTTTTGGTACACCCTGTATTTCTGAGTCCGTATAAGCCTTAGAATGTATCTTTTTGGTACAACCTGTATTTCTGAGTCCGTATAAGCCTTAGAATGTATCTTTTTGAGACACCCTGTATTTCTGAGTCCGTATAAGCTTTAGAATGTATCTTTTTGAGACACCCTGTATTTCTGAGTCCGTATAAGCCTTAGAATGTATCTTTTTGGGACACCCTGTATTTCTGAGTCCGTATAAGCTTTGTAATGTAAGTAACTTAATTGTGGACAACACATCAATGAAATAACTTTAAATTGCGCAAAATTAATAAGTTAACAAAGATTGATTACATGGATACATTAAATGTATTACAAAAGGTGTTCGAATTGGTGACCACCACATGCAATGCAGGCATTACATCGTCGAAGGAAACTCTGACGCACTATTTCAAATACACTCTTCGTGGGAAATCCTCCGCAGACAATCCGTGCACTTTCTGTGGATGATAGAGGTGCAGGTTATTATCATTCAAGACTCGCCACACATTGCTTCGTGAAATGACTAAGAGGTGAACGATGGCACGTGAGCTGGTGGGTGGCTGATCTTCCATATGCGAAAGTATATCCTCTTCAACAGCAACTGCTCTAATCTGTCGTGGACGACCTACACTGACGGAAAAAAATCCCAACACCAAGAAGGGGTTGTGTTAGGTAAACGACAGTTGGTAGGCGGTTAGAGTACATCTGTAAGATGACGTCTATGCAAATTTCGCGCTCGGCGCGTACGTGTGGTGCTAGTAGCGCCCCTCGGAACATGCAAAGCAGCTTTGCTGTAAATACGCGCTGTAACGTTCGTGAGCGTTAGTTATCGTTGAGATTCGACGTAGTGTGTTGATGTTAGTCAATAATGCCTTTAAGAAGACGAAGAAGCCATTATCAATAGCTCACGGAGTTTGAACGAGGTCGTGGAATAGGGCTACGAGAAGGTGGATTTTCTTTCCGCAATATTGCAGAACGACTTGGCAGGAATGTAGCCACTGTGCATGATTGTTGGCAGCGGTGGTCAAAGGAAGGTGCTGCCTCAAGAAGACCGGGTTCCGGCCGGCAAAGTGGCACTACTGAGAGGGAAGACCGCCCTGTACGGCGTATGGCCATGGCGCATCGTACTGCGTCTGCGGCAGCAATTCGAACTGCAGTTACCACCACAGTGACACAACGAACTGTTACAAATCGGTTACTTGAAGGACAGCTCCGAGCCAGATGCCCTGTAGCGTGCATTCCACTTACTCCAAACCACTGCCGTTTGCGACGTCAGTGGTGTCAAGCTACAGCTCATTGGAGGACGAAGTGGAGATCTGTTGTGTTTTTTGATGAAAGCCGGTTTTGCCTGGGTGCCAGTGATGGCCGTGTGTTGGTTAGAAGGAGGCCAGGTGAGCGCCTGCAACCAACCTGTCTGCGGCCGAGACACACTGGACCTACACCTGGAGTTATGGTCTGGGGAGCAATTTCCTATGACAGCAGGAGCACTCTAGTGGTTATCCCACGCACCCTGACGGCACAGTTATACGTCGGTCTGGTGATTCAACCTGTTGTGCTGCCATTCATGAACAGCATTCCAGGGGGTGTTTTCCAACAGGATAACGCTCGCTCGCATACCGCTGTTGTAACCCAACATGCTCTACAGAGTGTCGACATGTTGCCGTGGCATGCTAGATCACCAGATCTTTCACCAATCGAGCACGTATGGGACATCATTGGACGACAACTCCAGCGTCACCCTCAACCAGCATTAACCGTCCCTGTATTGACCGACCAAGTGCAACAGGCATGGAACTCCATCACACAAACTGACATCCAGCACCTGTACGACACAATGCATGAACGTTTGCGTGCTTGCATTCAACATTCTGGCGGTTACACCGGTTATTAATGTACCAGCATTTCACATTTAAAATGGCTCTTCTCGCGCTTACATTAAGCTGTGATCTTGAAACCTTAATCGATTAAATATGTTACCTATACAAATGTATTGCCGCCATTTCATTCCTCTACAACTATTTTTTCGTGGTGTTGGGATTTTTTCCCCGTCAGTGTATATGATGCGCTGCGCGCAGGAAACTTCTTTACCGGAGTTACCCGTGAAAGGTTTGGAATGCCGTATGTATTGGGTGGTACCTGTTCAGATATTATTCCTGGTACAGGTCTTCGGCTTCGCGTGCATTTCCAGCTGCTGCGCAGTAGACGAAATGCATGTCCCGGAGTCCGTGCCTCAGGGTATGCATGTCCGGCTCCCGTAGCCCAGGGTATACATCGTGTGCCTTATCGTTCTCTCGCTGACGTGTCTTGGGACTCCGACATTTAACCTGGATGTGATTTCCGGAGTGGCCAAGTGGTCAGTCTGAACGAGCCTGGTTAGTCTTCGTCAACCCTGGCCATCAATGGCGTGTGAGCGGCCAGCGCTTGCTCTCTAGGCGCTGATACGTCCATTGATAGTATATTCATGGTGCATCCTTGATACGGTTACCCTGGGGAACCCGAGGGTTTTTACCACTTGGGTGTAGAATGACCCATCTGTCTTGCTCTGACAATGCGTCCACTATCAAAGTAGCTCATATCTCCACGTTTACCCACGTTCGTGGATTGCCATACACTGTTGGAAAGGCCTGCTGTCCGCCTATATATCGCCTGCGTTCAGATATGGAAACGGGTCACGGGTCAGCGGCTCAATGGATCGATAATTTCTTGCAAATCAAATGGGTTGGGTAAAGGTGTTCCTGCCCCCCGATTTCGACCCGGTTTATTTACACTGTATTTTTTTAAAATGAAAAAACAAATTTTTCAAAGAAAAATGCGTACTGTTGAATTTTGTGTTCGATACTGGTGCCAGCGGAATGAAAAATGATCTGCCATGCAATATGAAGGAAGAGTGTCCTCAGGAGGAAGAGTGTCCTCAAAAATAAGTGTCCTCAGAAGGAAGAGTGTCCTCAAAAGGAAGAGTGTCCTCAAAAGGAAGAGTGTCCTCAAAAAGGAAGAGTGTCCTCAAAAGGAAGAGAAGAGTGTCCTCAAAAGGAAGAGTGTCCTCAAAAGGAAGACTGTCCTCAGAAGGAAGAGTGTCCTCATAAGGAAGAGTGTCCTCAGAAGAAAGAGTGTCCTCAGAATGAAGAGTGTCCTCAGAAGGAAGAGTGTCCTCAGCAGGAAGAGCGTCCTAAAAAGGAAGAGTGTCCTCAGAAGGAAGAGTGTTTTCAGAAAGAAGAGTGTCCTCTGAAGGAAGAGTGCCCTCAGAAGGAAAAGTGTCCATTTCTTTTGAGGGGCAATGATGAATACAACATCCACGTTTTGGAAACTTTCAACTATTAAAATAGTACTAGTGATCTGAATTTCTTGGCGTAGAATATAAATCAAAGTTTCCAAGCTTTAGCACATCAACCATATGGCGTTTTCAAGGAAGGTAGACAGCTAACTGCAAACTGGATGATGGAACACTTCAACAATTTGAACGTGGTGACCTGACTAGACAATAAATGAACGAGGTCACGTTGGTTGGGCACCCGGGACTGTGGTAGAAAACACAGCATTATTTGAAGAACTGATTCCAAATATATTGTCTAGTCAAGTCACATTTCAGTTTCATTTATTGTCTAGTCAAGTCACCACGTTCAAATTGTTGGAGTGTTCCATTATACAGTTTGCAGTTAGATGTCTACCTTCCTTGAAGAAGCCATATGGTTGATGTGCGAAAGCTTGGAAACTTTGATTTATATTCTACGCCAAGAATATATTGATTATATTTGATTTATATTCTACCCCAAATATATTGTCCAGTCAAGTCACATTTCAGTTTCATTTATTGTCTAGTCAAGTCACCACGTTGAAATTGTTGGAGTGTTCCATTATACAGTTTGCAGTTAGATGTCTACCTTCCTTGAAGAAGCCATATGGTTGATGTGCGAAAGCTTGGAAACTTTGATTTATATTCTACGCCAAGAAATTCGGATCACTAGTACTATTTTAAGTGTAATTGGTGTATAGTCCCTTGTTATTAATTAATAACTTTCAGCGCATCAGAAGTTTGTGAAAATAGGTATTGCCGTGAAACATATTCCGAAGCTTCATATGTTATCTACAGAACAACAAAAACTTAAATAAAACATACAAAAAGTTACCTAATTCAAAACTTTTGACTGTAGCGCCATCAAAATTATGTTGGACAGCCTTGATTTCACTGCGGAGGGACTATTTGACGCCTGCAGATGTATTTGAAAACATGTGTAAAACTATTAGGTTACATCTTGCAAATGAAGGACGATAGTTTCAATAGTTCCTGTAAGTGAGTAAATTACACATTCTCACAATACGTTTGTTTAATTTCCGTAAACCTACGTAAGATACCCCCTGCGGAGAGACTTTTTGAACTCTTTGCAGATGGATAGATAGATAGATTGGAATTCAAAACACATTTTTTCGGGCCAGGTCCAATTATGCGACGTCCGGGTCCGGGTGTAAAACTTTTGACCCGTTTCCAACTCTGCCTGCGTTCGGTTTGGGTCTGCTCAAGACCGTCTAGAAAGTACAAGAACAGGACATTAGAGAAATTAGTTCCCTCCGTTTGTGACGTTACTCTCATATTACACAGCCTGATACGTCGGTGTATTATTTTTCGTCATACATGACAGCGTTGGAAACCAATCGGAGGCTTTGGTTTTCGCGTGGCGTCACTAAAAGAGGGAACTCATCTCTCTAATGTCATGGCCTTGTATTTTCTTGACGACCTTGGACTGTTCCACTCTGTGCTGCTCATCACCCCTGTCTCTAATGTTTTGTCTACTGAGTATAATAACTTAAACGTAAAATCCGATGCCGTGCCTGTTTCGTAAAATGACTACCAAAAACCGCGATAAGGTTGTTTTACATTTTTGTCGACGTAATTTTTCATCGAATTCCATCCTTGTTCTTCTAAAGTGCCTCTTTCTTCGACCACACTGAATCGAATTCACTGGTGAGCACGCGAACCAACTAACTGCATATTTTTTGCTACTGGAAATAAAAATAAGTTCAATATTATAAGTTCACATGCAAACAGCAAACTGCGTCATTAGGCGGCTCCTCAGCGATTAAAAAATGTTACAGAAAAAAATGTAAGTGGGGTTTAATTACTTCTTCGCAGTTCTCACATACGCAACAAACAACAGACGAGTAACATTTAATGAAACACTTGTGATTGCTTCCAAAGAACAAAGATCAAAAGCAGGTTCTAATGAAACTTTCTCGATTAATTTATGGAGGAAAGGTGGAGAGGACGCTTTTAATGAAACTCTCCTGGCTCTTGCGGAGAGAGAAAAAATGGGTTGGATGTAATAAGGATTTTGTGTTTATACAATGGATAGGAAAAAAGAAGCTTAAAGTTTACGAAAATGACACGGCAGTACGTAAGTATGTGCCCACATTAAATCGCCGCATTTTTCCTTATATCGACTAAACCATGATTGCTTTTTAATACTGTAAAAACATAATCGATACAAAGTTTTTCTTTCAAGCGCTTCGTTTTATTGATGTGATATCGAAAATTTAGCTGATAAAAAATGCTCTGATTTGGCGAATTTGGTTATGAGGAAACCTTCAGATGTATACATTGCCTGCCCGTTTTATTAGAGCTACATTCTTAATATTAAATAACGTGCGTCGTATACGGCTGATTTATTCTTCCTTTGAGTCAGGTGTGGTTTCCGAATAGGCTCACTAGGCGGGATCCCCAGAGCATGAACGGCCCCGAAAACGTATAATTGGATTGCTAGTTTTGTTTTGGTTTTCACAGAGCGAAACAAACGATCCTTAAAGGGACTACTTCGTTTGTATTGTCAAGTGATATTTTATTTTCTCATATCAATATTACATATTTTTTCTTACTATCGTTGGTACTCCAAAATTTCGAGTTCTTATCGATGTACTTGTTTTGGAAGGAACGGTTTAAATAATATAGCCTTCCTGTTAGTAGTGGGTGATGGAAGAATTCAAGCCTCCCTCACTGTTCATTGTGTAAGGCGAATACTTACCTGGCCTGCTGTTATATAAATTACTGTCATGCTACTTCCAGCCAAAGGAAAACATCTGTGTTGGACCCCTCAACCCTGCCGCCCTCACCCCCGCCCTCCGAGTTGTGATGAGGAGTGCTATACTCTGGCACACCCAACCTGATAATGGGTGGAAAACTTAGAGCAGGATGATTCCGCCTTTGCAATGTACACTGTATTGACAAAAGTCACCAGACACCCTTTCGATAGCAAATGAACTGATCCTGTACGTTGTTCAGATGCGCGGTACAGCTGCAAACGGTTTAAAAACAAGCCTCCAGCTGACCGCGATCATACGCACTGTGAGGTTGAGTGAAAATGTCGCAGCGGGAGAGAACTGACTTTGAGGAAGGAAAGATTGTTGGGTGTTATATTAGTGGGTTGTCCATAAGAGAAACCGAGAATCGTTTAAACATACCCAAGTCAACTGTTTTGGATGTACTGAATAAGTGAAAGACACATGGCGTGCCTGAAGCAGCAAAACGTACCGGCAGACCAAAGAAAATCAGTGATAGCGGACGTGGAAGTCTCAGGAAAGTAGTTACAGCTAATCGGCGGAGTACTTCACAAGACCTCAGTGTACAGGTGAGTAAAAATGCTGGAACCTCGGTATGTATACACGCACCAATCACAGAGAACTTCATTCCATGAGTTTCCGTGGTCGTGCGGCTGCTCATAAGCTTTCATCTCCACTTGGAATGCTACTCGTCGTTTAGCATGGTGTTAAGAAAATTTATCGTGGATCGTAGATCAACGGAAACGGGTCCTATGGACTGATGAATCCAGATACACGATCCATCAGTCTGATGGCCGTGTGTGGATATGGCGGTAGCTGGTGTAACGCTATTCACCACAGTGTACTACTGTTCCTATGGTCAAGTTCGGAGCTGGCAGTGTACTCGTGTGGGGGCGTTTTTCGTGCTATGGTCCCGACCCATTGGTTATCGTGGACAAACCTGTTAACCAGCACGTCTACCTCGATATACTGGACAATTGTTCCTTACCAACTCTGTGGCAATATAATGGAACCGAGCCTTGTTGGTACCGGCAGGATAATGCACCGAGCCATAAAACAAGGTTTCAAAATCGCTTTATTCTAATTTATCATAAGAAAACATAAGAGGGAGACGTACAGTATTGGGCGTCTCACTGGGAAATAATACAAAACTGTTAAAAAAACATGATGGTATATACACTGCAATGACAATGGGGATGAATAACAAATGCTGCAAGCAAAGCTTATTGAATAAAAAATTGCAGAAGTGACAAAGAGAAACACATTGTGTCACATGACATTGGCTGGGCATGATTTACAGGATAACACAGGCGAAACAATAGTACACAATTAGAAAAAGAACAGCACAAACACCGCCGTGAAGGTAAAACATTACATACATGAGATAAAAACACAGCGTGCACAATTGTGCAAGTTATTTAACGAGGGCACCAAAGCAACATAATACAGGCGGGGTGAAAGTAAGTAATGTACACGAGTAAGCATGAAAATACACTGAGATGGCATTAGCATTCACAATTCAACGGTAGTGTGGATTGCACGAGTCGTAGAGTGGAGGAGGGCCACCAGGGTGCCACGGAACTCAGCAAAGGAGGTGTAGAATGTCCTAGGGTTCTGATAGGTGTAGCAGTCCAGAATCAATCGCAAACCATGGAGCGGCTGGCGCCCAGGTAGCATAGAAGGTGGCTTCTCGACGACTGGAAGAAGCTGACTGGTACTCCAGGCGGAGTCGAGAAAGCAATCGATCTTGAAAATGGCACAAAAGTGCTGCGCTGGCCTGGTGTAAAGAGACCGGCGAGGAAATGCTGCGGAGTTGTTGAAGGTATACGTAAATAACGTGTTTAACCAGCACGAAAAGATAGGCACATACTGAAGGAAGAGTTGTAGGTGGATGAGCCCGCAGAAGAAGATGTCTGTAGGCAGTGAACGGAAGATCTTGAGAACAAGAGCGACTGGCAATCCGGAAAGCCTGGTGGAGGAGAGGCATCAGGATGGGACAGTAAAGGTAGACGTGAGAAACGTCTGCCTCCTGTGCGCAGAAGGAGCAGAGAGGGGAGGAGAGAAGAGACATGCGAAAGAGAAAATACGGAACAGGGAGGCGATTATGCAAAAAGAGCCAGTGGGTATTAATTTCAAGAGGGGCAGATAAGGGTGAGCGGGCAGCGGCCCAGACAAGAGGAAGAGAAGCAGGGGAACCTCCAGAATAGAAAGCGGTGAAGGGGTGGCAAGGTGCACTAGAAAACGATAAAGAGATTTAGAGGAGAGAGAGGAGAGAGGAAGAACCGAGTTTGTGAGTCGGAGGAAAAACGGCAGCGGAAGAGGGGCAGAAAAGACAGAGACGAGACCGGTGGGGGAGACAAGATCAGGGAAAAGCAGAAAGAAGTGCAGTTAGCAGAGAGTCATAGACCAAATGGGCGGATGGGGACGAGAGAATAGCAGGGGGAGGCCAGAGAGAGGGCGCCAGGATAGATCCGAGTTAGTGAGGTCTTGTACAGTTACTACACCTGCTCGGAGCCAAGAGGGGAATGAAAAACAGGGGAGATGGGGGGATGAACAAGGGAGTTGAAGAAGAGGGGTTCAGAAAGAAGCTCTAGAGTTGAAGAGGGAGGGGAGCGAATGAGGGGGAGAGAGCGAAGGTGAATGAGGGCTTCAGAATATGCAGGTGGGAGTTTGGAGGGGGGAAAGGACAGCAATCCATGAGAACTAAAGAAAGAAAGGAAAAGTGTGGGTTACGCAAGGAGGCAAGAACGTCACGTACCTGAACTGCGGAAGCCACTGGAGCCGTGAAAAGGTGAATGAAGTTGATCACTCGGCTTGCTTTGTAGCACAGCGGGACATCAGGTAGGCCAGCACCACCATAGGAGGGAGGAGCACAGAGCTTGTGGACGTTAATCCAGTGATGACCCGCCCACATTACTCGAGTAAGGCAGCGTGTAACCTCCTGGAGACAGAAAAGCGGGGTCGTAGATGCAATCCAAGAATGCTTGCAGATGGACAGAAGGTATGTCCTGGTGAGATTTGCACGCTGGTAGTAGGACGTACAGAACTGCGCACGACACCAGAATGCAGCTGTGCGGAGGAGGCGAGGATGGAGTTCCGAGCGAGTTGCACTGGATGTAGCTTGTGGTGCGCCTAAGTGCACACCCAGGAAGCGTTGGGTAGTGGATGACCATGTGGCCCCCATGGAGCATCCAAGCGATTGGACCACGACCCGCACCACAATCCAGTGCTCTTAGACGTATTCAGTTCAGCTGTAGAACATGAAGCATATGCGGAGAACAAACGACGAAGCAGTTGGAACTGTGAGTCGCTACGAATGCAGACGGTGATGTCATCTGCATAAGCAGAGTAAATGACTGAGTGATGCCGTGAGCTGGCAACTGGTGGTGGAAGTTGTGCTAGAAGAGATGTTTGCAGAGAGCGTAGAAAAGGCTCGACGGCAATCGCAAACAGTTGACCAGAAAGCGGGCAGCCCTGACGAACTCCCCGCTTGAAGGGAACATGTGCTGTGAGAAAAGATGCCGTCTTGACATGGAAAACGGCGTCCCGGTAGAGGGAGAGAAGAACAGAGACAAATTGTGGAGGAAAGCCAAAGTGTAGCAGGGTTTGTGTTAAATAGGCGTGTGAGATATTATCGAAAGCGGAACGTAGGTCTAAGGAAAGGAGAGCAAGAGGTTCAGAATGAGTCTTGGCAAGATGAATGAGATCGCGAAGAAGTTGAACATTGGAGGAAAGAGAACGGCCAGGAACAGTATAGGTTTGAGAGTCAGCAAGGATGTGAGGGAGGATAGAGTTTAGTCGACGGGAAAGAAGCTTAGTATAGAGTTTATAATCTTGATTGAGAAGAGAAATGGGGCGCCAATTTCTCAAGTCAAGAGGGTCACCCTTCTTGGGAAATAGGACCACATGTGCGTCCGTGAAACTCCTCGGGAGGGGGAGCAGTTAAATGCAGCAGAAAAAGCGGAGAGGAGAAAGGGCAACAAAAGAGGCAAGAACGCACGGTAAAAAGGAAAAGAGAGGCCGTCCGGACCCGGAGCGGCATGGGTGTTAAGGGAAGAGAAGGTGTCGGACACCTCCGTGGATGTGGGTGCAAGAGACAGGGTGGGAGCAAGATGAGACGGAACTTGAGGTAGGTTATTGAGAAGATGGGGGAGAGCAGAGGAAGAAAGGGGAGGAGTTTCACTGAACTTGGTGGTATAGAACTGACGAACGTGAGAGCAAATCGCTGCCGAATCGGATGTGATTTCGCCAGAGGGGAGGCGAAGATGACGAAGCGAGGTAGAAGACTTACGTGCAGATTCCATTGATGTTAGAAAATCATAGGTGCAGTCCTCCGGATTGAGATGTTTAATGCGCAGACGTAAAAGTGCTTGCTGCGCAAGAGGTTTCAGCAAAGCCTGGAGCTCCGCCTGATATGCTGGAAAAAGCGGATCTGATAACCCAATCAGTGTGAGCATCTGCCTGGCGTCATCGAGGCGCATCTGACTAGAAGTCTTCATGGTGAAGGAAAGTTGCTTGATATGTAAGAGGAGCTGATGCTTGACACGAAGCCAATACGTCAAGGTACAGGGTGCGGAATGCAACCCTGCGCGACGAGCAGCGAGAAAAGAACGGACAGAGGCACAAAATTCAGGATCAGTGAGGAGATTGGAGTCAAATGTCCACGGACGTACAGTCCGAGGGAGTGACGCCGCAACAAACACTGTGAGGGTGACCGTGCAGTGGTCTGAGGAAGCAGTAGGTTGATGTTGCAACTCGGTAATAGACGCAAGAAGCGGTGTGGAAACGTAAACCCGATCCAAGCGTGCAGTTGATGGAAGCTGACTCCCAGACGAGCGCCACGTGTGTGAGGTCTCTTGTGGATGAAGGCGCCTATAAGCATCGGTGAAGGAGAAATCAGCAACAAGGTCATGGAGTAGTGCGACGAGATCCGTCCGACGCTCTCGTGACGAAGGAGAGCGATCCAGAGCCGGGTCAAGGGTGCAATTGAAGTCTCCACCCAAGAGCACACGATCGGAAGGTGAGACTTTCGAGAGAGCTTTACGGAGTTTGGTGAACAAGATGGATAAATGAATAGAGGTGCATGGAATATACACATTAAAGATGTGAAATCGAGCTCCGCCAACTGTGAAGGAGACTTGCTGGAGTAAATCTCGGCATAAGTTCTGCACTGAGAGTGCAGTGAGGGTGGATCGGAAATGTTGATGTATTCCGATAGCAAGTCCACCATGAGATGAGTAGCGGAAAGCATGATGGAACACATAATCGCTAGCACGCCAGCGAGTAAACAGAGTGGAGGAATGGCAGTTTGTTTCTTGTAGTAGTAACAGATCGGCCCCGAGGGGCGAGAGGTCTTCCATTACAAGAGCATTCGCTAGGGGGCTAGCGAACCCTCTGCAATTAAGGGTCGTGACCTTGAATGGACTGGTCAGTCGTTGGTTGGAGGAGTCGCGGAGCAACTTTCAGGAGTTGTTGTAATCGGTTTACGCAGCCAAGGGTCCATGAGTGGTGCAGGGGTCATGAACAAACCCACGAAGGTACTTAGCAATGCATCCGGCTTGCAGGAGCAGCGCGGGAAGAATGTCTTCGCGCTCTCGGAGGTAGTCATACGTCGACTCCAGGTTCGTGGTGTGGGTGCAAAACTGATAGTAATCTCCAAGATTGAGAGGTTCTGAAGGAGCACCACATTTGGAGAGAACACTTGAAAAGACCTCAAACGAAGGCGGAGACCCATCATCATCAGTGTCCCTTTCAATTTCTGTTGGCGCAGGAGAAGGAGAGATATCTCCTGAAGATTTGGTAGTACGGAACGGTTGCCCATCCGCAGAGGAAGATTTCTTCTTCTTCCTCTTACGTCGGGTACCTGTACGAGTGCCAGAAATTCGTTTTCCAGGGAGCGACGATGCTCGGGAAGCTGACGCAGAGTCAGAGGAGTTATCGGCACCGCCGTCACACTCGGAGACACCAACAGTGAAGACTGGTGGGAAACCAGCGGCGAAGTCTCCCGATGTTGCCACGGGATGAGGAGTAATAGGTGAGGTGAGCACTGGAAATTGAAGGTGGGAGGTGAGATCAGCATCAAAAGACGCTCGTGGACGAGAGGCTGTAGATATACTTTTTGTGTAACTCGGCCCTGGGGCAGTTGGCACATTTGAAGACGGTGCAGGTCGAGAGCGAGATGTAGCAGGAGGCTGCTTAGAGGCGGTAGGCACTGTAGAAGCCGTGGGAGCTGGATACTGGTTGTTGGGGCATCGAGCACGCTGATGCCCAAGTTCTTTGCAATTAGCACAGTGTTCTGATGTTAGCATGTCAATTCTGTAGGAGAGCTGCCCACATCGGACGTTTAGGATCCGTGGGAACTTACGGAGATGCTCCTCTGATGGAAAGATGAGTCGAACACTCCGGCGAAAACTACGAACATTCTTATTTGCAGGATCCTTGGGCGCAGCTGAATGTGTGATAACAGGACCAACAATCTTACCACACTTACTAAGTGCAGTACATATCATCGCATCCGAGATTTCGGGGGCACCGGATGCAAGGAGACCTGAACAGGGCGCCTGGAAATCGGTTCAGCTTCCAGGTGGTGGTCTCCCAGGTCAAGACCAAAGTTTAGAAGCGTGTCTGCATGCTCTTTGGATGTGAAATAAACAATCACCGTCCGCGGCCGGCGGGTGAGGTGAGTAATGGCTCCGGCTGGAAGAAAAGCAAGGAGCGTATCACAATAGACTTTCAGCGGTGTATTCGGAAGAGCATCCAGGCACACTCCCAACTCGCGGGTGGAGTGAAGTTCCTGCGCAGCGGGTGAGAAGTGCGGAACGTCCAATTGAAGTGAGTCACCATGTATCTGGACATGGGCATCTGCAAGGGGAAGGCGAGTCGATTGCGTCGGTAGGGACGCACCTGAGGTAACGCTAGAATAAGAGCGGGAAGGCAATCCTCCATTGGAAGGCAGAGGTGCAGCGCTGGATGAAGGAGCTGACACAACGCTGGGCAAGGCTACCGAGGGCAGAGAAGCAACGCCCTCAGAGATATCCATTACGTCATCGGTAGCATCAGGAACGAACGTCATAGCCTCACCACCAGGAGGGGTGTTGGAGTCAGAGAGTTGAAGCGTAGAAGAAGAAGAGCAATAGGCATCAGGAGGAGGACGATATTCCCTATCATCAAGGACGGACGCTGATTGGTTTGCTCCGTCAGAGATAAGGATCGACGTAGTAGGAGAAGCTGTGACGAGAGCGGGAATTCTGCTCTTATCAGCAGTCGCCATCGCCGATGGCGAGGCCTAACTTAGTAAAAACGACCAACTGATCGAGAAAATAAAGTGCTGATAGCTAATTGAAAATAGTACTCACCGACTCGGGAGATGTCTTAAATGAAAGATACAACCTTCGTCTTGAAGGCACGCACAAAAGTTAAACGACAGAGCACACAAAACACACTCAGTAGACGGCGAAACACGGAGCTCAAAACAGACACGACTTACGTCCCATAAAACAAGGACTGTTACGGCGTGGTTTGACGATAATTCCGTATCGTGTGTGGACTGGCGAGCACTGAGCCTTGATCTTAATCCCATAGAGCATCTATGGGATCAATTAGAGCGCCGCATAAGAAGTTTGGAACCAAGGCTTACTACTAAGCAACAGTTAGCGGCAGCATTATGTACTGAATGGGAGTACGTACCTATCACTGTGTTCCAAAACCTTGTCGAAAGCATGTCTCGAAGGCTTAAGGGCATTCATTAAGGCCAAAGGTGGACCGACCCCTTACGAATGTATGTCAGTAAATGCTTTATTGTGTTTCTCTTCTAGGTGTCCAGTGACTTTTATCAATACAGTGTATATATATATATAGATATTGGAATTCAAAACAGATTTTTTCGGTTCGGGTCTGGGTCAGTTACAGATCCGGGTCGGGTCCGTCTCGGGTCCAATTATGTTACGTCCGGTTCCAGGTCGGGTCCGGGTCCAAAATTTTTGAACTGTTTCCAACTCTGCCAACGTTCGGTTTGGGTCCGCTCAAGACCGTCAAGAAAGTACATGGCCAGGGCATTAGAGAAATGAGTTGCCTCCGTTTGTGACGTCACTCTCATATCACATGGCCTGATACGTCGGTGAATTATTTTCCGTCATACATGACAGCGTTGGAAACCAATCGGAGGCTTTGGTTTTCGCGTTACGTCACTAAAGGAAGGAACTCATCTGTCTAATTCCTTGTATTTTCTGGACGGCCTTGGTCTGCTCCGCTTTGCACGGGGATTCCCGCGTCAACTGGCCATCACCCCTATCTCTAATGTTTTGTCTACTGAGTACAATAACTGAAACGTAAAATCGAATGCCATGGCTGTTTCGTGAAATGACTCCCAAAAACCGGAATATGGTTGTTTTAAATTTTTGTCGACGTAAGTTTTCATCGAATTCCATCCTTGTTCTTCTAAAGTGCCTCTTTTTTCGACCACACTGAATCGAATTCACTGGTGAGCACGCGAACCAACTAAATGTATATTTTTGCTACTGGGAATAAAAATAAGTTCAATATTATATGTTCACATGCAAACAGCAAACTGCGTCATTAGGCGGCTCCTCAGCGGTTAAAAAATGTTACAGAAAAAAATGTAAGTGGGGTTTAATTACTTCTTCGCAGTTCTCACATACGCAACAAACAACAGACGAGTAACATTTAATGAAACACTTGTGATTGCTTCCAAAGAATAAAGAGCAAAAGCTGGTTCTAATGAAACTTTCTCGATTAATTTATGGAGAAATGGTGCATAGGCCCCTTTTAATGAAACTCTCCCGGCTCTTGCGGAGAGGGAAAAAATGGGTTGGATGTAATAAGGATTTTGTGTTTATACAATGGATAGGGAAAGAAAAGAAGCTTAAAGTTTACAAAAATGGCATGGCAATATGTAAGGATGTGCCCATATTAAATCGCCACCTTTTTCCTTGTTGCAGAAAAAACCATGAGTGCGTTTTAATATTGTCAAAATATAGTCGATACAAAGTTTTCCATTCACACGCTTCGTTTTATAGATGAGATATCGAAAAGTTAGCAAATAAAAAATTATCTGATTTGGCAAATTTGGTTATGAGGAAGTCTTCAGCCATATATTAGGTACGCAACTTAGCTCTCGGCCACAGGCACGATACGTTGACAGCAAATTATAGCAAATCGAATACGTACCTTATCAGGGAAATAATCCCTGTTGAGTTGGATACATTTGAACCATCGCTCAGCGAGCGGCCGAATGCCACTGCGGAAGAAAGAGGCCTGTTTCGAGTTGATAAAGTCATCAATACTTGTGTGGACCTCCTCCACAGAAGTGAAGTGCGTATCACTTAGGGGATGTTACAGGGAGCGAAAGAGGGGATAATCCGACGGGGCGAAGTCTGGAGAATATGGCGGGTGGGACAAAATCTCCCATCCTAGGTCGGTGATAAGTCGTTTTCGCGGTGTGAGGACGCGCGTTATCTTCAAGCAATAGGACTGACCTTCTGCCCTTGTCGGTGTATGGCCTTTTCGCATCCATTGCGTCACTCACACCAGTGAGTTGCTGACAATAACGCTCAGCGTTGACCGTTTCACCAGGTTTGAGAAACTCATAGTGTATGACACCGCGCTGATCCCACCATATGCTCAGCAACAACTTCCTGGCATGGATATTCGGTTTGGTGGTACTGGTGGTAGACTGCCCTGGATAAGCTCACGATTTGCGCCGCTTAGGATTATCGTAGAGGATCCACTTCTCATCACAGGTCAAAATCTTGTGGAGGAAATCCTTCTTCTTGAATTTGGAGAGCAAGGACACAGCAACATCGTAGCGCCTAGACTTGTTCGCAGCTGTGAGTTGGTGGGGCACCCAACGGCCCTCCTTGTGAATCCGTCCAAGCTTGTGCAGGCGCTGTGCAATGTCTTGCCGTGTTACTCCGAGTTCCCGGGCGAGCTCTGACTGTGTGCGACAGGGATCCACGTCCAACAGTTGTTCCAGTTCCTCATCGTCAACTTTCTGTTGCTGACCCGGACTTTCTGCATCACGGAGATCAAAATTTCTTTGCTTAAACCGCTGGAACTACTTCTTACACGTACTGTAGGACACAGCAGCCTCACCCAAAGCAGCACAGATCATTTGCTGGGCTTCCGCGGCAAGTTCTTTCAGCTGAAACGCGAACAGGTGGCAGTGCCTCAAATATTGCTTCTCGAACGACGTTGCTTTCACGGTCAACTTTCATCCCTTCTGTCACTACAGCTGTGAGCGGTTACGGTTGCATGGAAAGCTTTCGGATGGCGCTGCAGTCAGCCATTATCGCACACAGTTATTTTCATTTTCCGACGTTCTATGATCGCTTGCGGTTAGGGGCCTAGAATTAAGTTGCACACGTTGCCTGCCCGTTTTATTAGAGCTACATTCGTAATATGACGTGTGTCGTATACGGTTGATTTTATCTTCCTTTGACTCAGGGGCGGATTTCCGAAAAGGCGCACTAGGCGCCCGCTCCTAGGGCCCCAGAGCATGAAGGGCCCCGAAAAGGTATAATGGGATTGCTGGATTGCTTACTTTTGTTATGGTTTACACAGAGCGAAACAAATCAATCCTTAAAGTGACTACTTCATTTGTATTGCCAAGTGATATTTCATTTTCTCATATTGTTAATATATACACAGTCGAGTCAGATTATTGAGACAAGCTCCTACTTTTAACGTCAACAGCACGTATCCAATGAAAGATGGCACGTGTCGTGTGCTGGCCTGGAGGTTATATAAGGTGTGCTGTAGTATAACGAAGTCAATTTCTCCGTCATTTTTATCCGCGCCAGGATTCGAACCCGGATCCACTCATTCCGGAATAAGTTGCTCTACCAATTGAGCTACGCGGACATTTTATTCTGCTTCCTATCTGCCTTTACGTCGTGTGCGTCCTTCTGGCAGGTACATCACATCTCCTGGTACGTTACATCATCTCCCCCTTATTTTTATTTTTTTTTTTTCGAAGTGCTGCTCTTATTTTTCCTATCTCGCGGTGTGGAAATAACATCACACCATTGCGAGATTGTGAACGGTCGGGTCATCCGGATAGTTCGGGCGCCATTATAACGAAGTGAATTTCTCCGTCATTTCTGTCCACGCCAGGATTCGAACCCGGATCCCCTCATTCCGGAATAAGTCACTCTACCAGTTGAGCTACGCGGACATTTTATTCTGTTTCCTATCTGCCTTTATGTCATGTGCGTCCTTCTGGCAGTTACGTCACATCTCCTGGTACGTTACATCATCTAACCCTTATTTTTTTTTTTTTTTTGTAAGTGCTGCTCTTATTTTTTCTATCTCGCGGTGTGGAAATAACATCACACCATTGCGAGATTGTGAACGGTCGGGTCATCCGGATAGTTCGGGCGCCATTATAACGAAGTGAATTTCTCCGTCATTTTTATCCGCGCCAGGATTCGAACCCGGGTCCACTCATTCCGGAATAAGTTGCTCTACCAATTGAGCTACGCGGACATTTTATTCTGCTTCCTATCTGCCTTTACGTCGTGTGCGTCCTTCTGGCAGGTACATCACATCTCCTGGTACGTTACAGTAGGTAATCTGAAAACATATCACTCGTTGCTCTCATGGATAAAAGGACCGATTTATCAGATTTGCAAAAAGGGATGATCATCGGTGGCAGTATTTCTAAAACAGCGCAGTTTGTGAACTATTCGCGTGCTGCTGTAGTTAAAGTATATCGTGATTGGAGAAATGGTAGCATTGCAAATAAGCCAAGTGGAAACCGCGAAGCACCGTGTGCCATTGATGTGAGATTTGAGCGTAGGCTTCGAAGATGCGCGAAGGCCGATCGGCACGCTACAGTGGAGCAACTCACTGGCCTAATAAACCAGGAGGGCTACCGGAAGTGTGTCTAAAACGACTGTTCAGGGAACCTTGTTGCGTATGGTGCTCCGATGCAGACGGATGGTCACTGCACTTATACTAAAGAAGGTGCATCTGCAGAAAAGGCTTACATTTGCACGACAGTGTCGGAATTGGACCTCCGCTGATTAGCAAAAGATTGCCTTCTCCGATGAGTCAGGTTTTCTGCTTCATCGAACGGGCGGACTTAGGAGTATAAGCCGAGAAACATCGGAAAACAAACACTTTTCAACCACTGCTGGAGAACCACAAGCTGGTGGGGACAGCGTTATGGTCTGGGGAATGTTTTCGTGGCATTCTTTGAGTCCACGCATACCAGTGGAAGGGGCCGAATTTGTTATCAATCCATCATTTCAGACAACGTCTTCCCTGGGGTGGATGGGATCTTCCAGCACGAATATGCGACGTGTCACACAGCTGGAAATATCCGAGAGTGGTTGGAAGAGTACGATGAAGACTTCAAACTACTTCCCTGGCACCCTAACTCTCTAAACTGAGCATCTGTGGGACCACCTTGATCGTGTTGTTCGCTCTATGGATCCTCCACCACGCACCCTCCAGCAGCTGTCAGATGCACTGCAGTCAGCATGACTCCACATACCTGTGAACACCTTCCAGCTCCTTATTGTGTCACTCCCAGCCCGTGTAGCTGCTGTCCGCGCTGCACAAAGCGGTTACTCTGGATATCAGCTGGTGGTCACAATAATGTGGCTCGAGCGTGTATTTTTCTTACTGTTGTTGATACTCGAGATTTTCGAGTTTTTACCGATGTACTTGTTTTGAAAGGAACGGCTAAAATAATATAGCCTTCTTGTTAGCGGTGGGTGATGGAAGAATTGAAACTTCCCACACTATTCTTTGTTTAAGGCTAATAATTAACTGGTCTGCTGTTACATAAATTATTTAATACTACTTCCAGCCAAAAGGAAAACATCTGTGTTGCCCCCCCCCCTCCTGCCCTCCGAGTGGTGATGAGGAGTACTAGTAGAAACTGTCCTGGTGATCTGTGTTGTTTGCTATCTATTGCCTTTCCTCTTTGGGGTAGGGTAATCAAGTTCTTTCTCAGCTCTAATATCCCTATGTCAGTCTAAACCAAAAGAGTTAATGAACTAATTAGAAAATTTTAATACACTGACGGAAAAAAAATCCCAACACCACGAAAAAATAGTTGTAGAGGAATGAAATGGCGGCAATACATTTGTATAGGTCCCATATTTAATCGATTAAGGTTTCAAGATCACAGCTTAATGTAAGCGCGAGAAGAGCCATTTTAAATGTGAAATGCTGGTACATTAATACCCGGTGTTACCGCCAGAATGTTGAATGCAAGCACGCAAACGTTCATGCATTGTGTCGTACAGGTGCTAGATGTCGGTTTGTGGGATGGAGTTCCATGCCTGTTACACTTGGTCGGTCGATACAGGGAAGGTTAATGCTGGGTGGGGGTGACGCTGGAGTTGTCGTCCAATAATGTCCCATACGTGCTCGATTGGTGAAAGATCTGGTGATCTAGCATGCCACGTCAACATGTCGACACTCTGTAGAGCATGTTGGGTTACAACAGCGGTATGCGGGCGAGCGTTATCCTGTTGGAAAACACCCTCTGGAATGCTGTTCATGAATGGCAGCACAACAGGTTGAATCACCAGACCGACGTACAACTGTGTCGTCAGGGTGCATGGGATAACCACGAGAGTGCTCCTGCTGTCATAGGAAATTGCTCCCCAGACCATAACTCCAGGTGTAGGTCCAGTGTGTCTCGGCCGCAGACAAGTTGGTTACAGGCGCTCACCTGGCCTCCTTCTAACCAACACACGGCCATCACTGGCAATCAGGCAGAACCGGCTTTCATCAGAAAAAACAACAGATCTCCACTCCGTCCTCCAATGAGCTGTAGCTTGACACCACTGACGTCGCAAACGGCAGTGGTTTGGAGTAAGTGGAATGCACGCTACAGGGTGTCTGGCTCGGAGCTGTCCTTCAAGTAACCGATTTGTAACAGTTCGTTGTGTCACTGTGGTGGCAACTGCAGCTCGAATTGTTGCCGCAGACGCGGTACGATGCGCCACGTTCATACGCCATACACGGCGGTCTTCCCTTTCAGTAGTGCCACTTTGCCGGCCGGAACCCGGTCTTCTTGAGGCAGCACCTTCCCTTGACCACCGCTGCCAACAATCATGCACAGTGGCTACATTCCTGCCAAGTCGTTCTGCAATATTGCGGAAAGAAAATCCACCTTCTCGTAGCCCTATTCCACGACCTCGTTCAAACTCCGTGAGCTATTGATAATGGCTTCTTCGTCTTCTTAAAGGCATTATTGACTAACATCAACACACTACGCCGAATCTCAACGATAACTAACGCTCACGAACGTTACAGCGCGTATTTACAGCAAAGCTGCTTTGCATGTTCCGAGGGGCGCTACTAGCGCCACACGTATGCGCTGAGCGCGAAATTTGCATAGACGTCATCTTACAGATGTACTCTCACCTCCTACCAACTGTCGTTTATCTAACACAACCCCTTCTTGGTGTTGGGATTTTTTTCCGTCAGTGTATATTTGAGAAGAAACAGTTAAGCCTAATCTGAGAGGGACAGAAATAATTTTTCCTCTCAGTTGAATAGTTTCTTCACAACAGAACTTCAATTTCTTGAATTTTCGACTTTGACAAAGCAGTAAATTCATGAAGTATATGAGATATTTAAAGTGCCAAACTTAATATCTTTTGATTTCATATAAATCGCAAAAATATTTTTTGAAATATCTCTAAAAACAAAAAGGTCGATGTGCACGGACAGACACAGTGATTACACTAGCACTGTTTCTTACAGAATGTTCTACTTGTGATGATGGGAAAACAGAATGGCATTTTAAAATGCGTAAAAACTTTTTTCTTGACTTTACTTTTTTTGCTGTTGCTAATCTGACTGATGAAAATTTCTGAGGCATGTGGATGGGGAGGGAGGATCTCTGAATCTTTTAGCTCCTGGAGCCCCAAAAGATCTAAAGTTGCCTCTGCTTTGAGAGTCAATATTCTCATGTATATTTGGCTTCTTCTGGGGAAACGTGTTTATGACTTAACGACACATTATTTCTCCCGACGAGTTTATCAAGTTGGCAACCCTGGAAGTGAGTCAAAGGGAGCTAAGAGAGAACGAATGAGTGAAAGATACAAGAGTGTTTGCTTTCGTGAGTAGATTTCTTGTTAATGATAAGAGCAGATTTGATATGTTCACGCTAAGAGGAGTTCTTTAGAGCTTATGATTTGTTAAAAGAGTACCAAAGATTTGTTGAATAGAACTGATATTGTGTGAAGTGCAGGCTGCCTTTATTGTTGAAATACAACCAACGCTTTCCTACTATGATGTACCAAACCGCAGAGTAAAAAGACACCTTGAAAATGTAAGTATCACTTCTGACTCATTGTCTCTGATCGTTCAATCTAAATACAATGAGTAGACAAAATGTTACAGATAGGGTGATGGGTCATTGACATGGACATCCACCGCGCGGAATCGAACAGACCCAAACCGAACGCAGGTGGTGTGGTGAATAGACGGACAGCAGTGTTTCCCAACAGTGTATCCAAATCGAAGAGCATGAGTAAACGTGGTGATCTGAGATACTTCGATTTTGGACGAATTGTCGGCGCAAGACACATGGGTCATTCTATTGCCTAAGTGGTAAGGACTCTCGGGTTCCCGAGGTCAACCGTATCAAGGGTGCACCGCGATTATACCATCAACGTACGTATCAGCCCCCAGAAAGCAAGCGTGGCCAACCACAAGCCATTGACGACCGGGGTTGACGCTTACAGACGGCTTGGCAACGGGGGAGCAAATCACATCCAGGTTAAATGTCGGACGGTACAGTGCACTCTGCGTACACTGAGAACCGACGTCCTACTCGTGTGCCACTGTTAACTGCTCGTCATCGGAAGTTACACCTCGCCTGGTGCAGTGAACATCACAACTGGACCTCTTCAGAATGGCGCCGCGTCGTGTGGGCAGATGAATCCCGATTCTTGATGTACCAAGCTCACGAAAAGTGCTGGTGTGGCGTAGATACCATGTGGCTATAGCCCCATCGTGGTGTCGGCTGTGTTCAAGGTTGATAGGTGGCAGGGCTCCTTAAACCCCTAACCCAGGAAAAGGGATAAAATGCTTTCTTACGTATGAGCAACTAGTACTTCAAATTTGCGAAATTCCTTCCGTAACCCTTTTCCCGTCTGGAACGGATTAACTCGGGTTTATAAAACAAGTTAGTAAAATCATGCAATGCATTGATTATGATACGCTTTCCAACATACCAGAAATTATTACTCAAGTTATGAGGATAATGGCTGTGGAATAAATCTCGCTCCTGTGTCCTGACCTTTGACCCCCATTTCGATGATATTCCACAGAACCAGTTCAGTACACCTCAAGAACAATATACTAAAAATTTGTCGCAATAGAAGCAGTTTTACGCAAGTTATGAGAATATAGGCTGTGGAATAAATCTTGCTTTTGTGCAATGACCTTTGACCCCATTTCGTTGATATTCAACAGAACCGGTTCACTATACCTCAGGAACAACATGATAACGTTTTGTCGCAATTGAAACATTTTTTGGTAAGTTATGATGCACAAGGGCAATGGAGTGGATCCCACTCCAGTGTCCTGACCTTTGACCCCATTTCACCCCTTTTCAATAGGGTTCGTGCCCAGGTGGTTCCCTACCACATACAAAAATTTCATCGAAGTCGAACCATATTTACGCATGTTGTGACGCATAAAGGCAATGGAATGGATTCCACCTTTATGCCCTGACCTTTGACCCCATTTCACCCATTTTCAATAGGTTTCGTTCCCAGGTGGCTTCTTACCACATACCAAAATTTCATCGATATCAAACCTTTTTTACGCAAGTTATGACGCATAAGGGCAATGGAATAAATCCCGCTCTTATGCCCTGCCTGACCTTTGACCTCAATTTGCCAATTTTCAATAGGGTTCGTGCCCAGGTAATTTCCTACCACATACTGAAATTTCATCGAAATCGAACCTTATTTACGCATGTTATGACGCATAAAGGCAATGAAATGGATCCTGCTCTTATGGCGTGACCTTTGACCCCTTTTCACCCATTTTCAATAGGGTTCGTCCCCTGGTGGTCCCCTACCACATACTAAAATTTCATCGAAATCGAACCATATTTACGCAAGTTATGATGCATAAGGGCAATTGAATGGATCCTGCTCTTATCGCGTGACCTTTGACCCCACTTCACCCATTTTAATAGGGTTCTTCCCCTGGTGGTTCCCTACCACATACTAAAATTTCATCAAAATCGAACCGTATTTACGCAAGTTATGATGCATAAAGGCAATTGAATGGAACCTGCTCTTATGGCGTGACCTTTGACCCCACTTCTCCCATTTTCAATAGGGTTCGTCCCCTGGTGGTCCCCTACCTCATACTAAAATTTCATCGAAATCGAACCGTATTTACGCAAGTTATGATGCATAAGGGCAATTGAATGGATCCTGCTCTTATGACGTGACCTTTGACCCCACTTCAGCCATTTTCAATAGGGTTTGTCCCCTGGTGGTCCCCTACCGCATACTAAAATTTCATCGAAATCGAACCATTTTTACGTGAGTTATCGTGCCGACAGACAGACAGACAGACAGACGGACGGACAGACGGACGGAAAAAGCTGGAGCATATACGCTACTTCAACCTACGGTTGGAAAGCGTAAAAAAGGATGAAATAAGCTGGAACGAATATATTCGCTGTCTAAGAAGTCGGCTGAACGGGGCTGAGATGAGTGAATCTCTGCATCAACCAGAGCTGCTTTTCCCTTAGGTTTGATATTCAAATTAGTGATTTAACTGGATGATTAACGCTAATCTAACAGATTACCTATTAAAAAGGGCTATAATAACGCCAATGAACATAAGAAAGGAGAGAGAGGTTTCAGTTACTTGTTCCTATCCACTGGCATGGTGTCCGTGTCAGGGGGACTAACCCTTTCCCATCAAACCTTGTGTCATGGAGTAGAGACTAAAGGACTCGAAGAGAGCGCTTAACACCGGAGGCAGATTTACGGTCGGCACTAATGAGATGAGGGAGAGAAGGAATTTCAGATCAGATCATATGTAGAGGATTTTAGGAAGGGAGTGTCTGACTCCAGATATTAAACAACCATTAGAAACAGGAAATTTGGGTTAGAGTGCTGGATAGGAAAGTCACATGGAAGTGAGGTAGAAAGGGGGAGGAAGACGCCCTTATTTATTATTGTGGAGGTGGCAGTACCCGGAGCCCGACGGCTTAACGTGCCCATCAGACGCACGGCGGATGTTTAGTGGTTCGAGCGTTCGTACTTGTCTGGGATCGAATCTGAGGCAGTGCGGTTCCAGCGGGGGACGACTGGGGCGATTGCCCCCTCCTAAACCCTAAAGGTTTTACATTTAAAATAGCAAAGATCGTAAACGATTAATGTTGCATATTTTGTTTTTCTGGAAATAAATCAACAATCAAACTTACTACGGAATTGGATTTAAAATACGTATTACATTGATTTAGCTTCAGTGAAAAAAAAAGGGGAATAGAATAGAGAGAGAGAAAGACAGAGGTAACGACAGAGAGAGAGAGAGAGAGAAAGAGAGAGAGGGAGAAAGGGAGAGGGAGAAAGAGAGAGGGAGAGAGAAAAAGAGAGAGAGGGGGAGAGAAAGAGAAGGAGAGAGAGAAAGATAGAGAGGGGGGAGAAATAGAGAGGAGAGAGAGAGAGAGGGAGAAAGAGAGAGGGAGAAGGGGAAAGAGAGAGGGGAGAGAGAGGGGAGAGAGAGAGAAAGAGACAGAGAGAGAGAGAAAGAGAGAGCGCAAAAGATAAAGGGAAGGCAGGGGCAGCGGGGAAATAAAACATGGGGGTATTCTTTGTTAGTTCTTTGCAATTGTCATATTGTCTGTGTGTCGGTTAACTTCTCGAAACAGGGTAAGGCAGAGCTTGGTTCTAAATTTCAGAGTAGGTTTTATAAAATTAGACAACTCCGAATATAAGGGCTTGGGCTTGATTTTGAAGGATTCCATTCAGACGTAGTCGTGCCGATTTCAAAAAAGCATAAAGTTCATTTCTTCGGGAAACGTGCAATCGATCGCACTGAAACAATTGTGATTTTTCACCTATTGCTTGCTCTCGTTCAGGTATTTAACAATTTTACATTCCTGGAGCAAGTGAAAGTGTTTTAAAGACCTTGCAAAGGAACACCTTGTAGGAGCGGCACCGCTAATATGCATATCAAACTTCTGTATCCGCCCCTGACTTGAGGTTCCTCCGTGGCAGTCACGTACGCTGACCACTAGGCCATCCGCGCTGCCGTAGCTTCTTTATACCCCGGTCGGTATGTGAACACTTCCGTTTGGGGAGGGCAGAAAGTTTTGAGTACCATTTGGTTGAGATACAACGGTCCCTTAAAGGGATAAATTGCGTATGGAATGCATTTTTCCAACTTCCATATCTTGTTGCAGAAGAGACATGTTCTGAAATAACGACCAACTTAAATAAGAAATATACTTTCTAAAAGAGTTGTGGCTGTGTGCGACGGATGAATGAATGTTTTAAGTGTATGCTATTTTCTTCAAACTAGTTTATCTAACAATGTATTCTTGCAGTTTAATTGCCAAATAGCCCCGAGGGAAGGTAACTTCCTCGCAAATCCTATTAAAATTCAAAGGAGGATTATCAGAATAATCAGTGGCAAAGAATGCTAATTCAAACGCAACTTCCCAATCTCAGTTCTCAAACTTAATCTCTTTTAGAGAAATTTGCATGTTTCGCTGTTCGATCTTCTTTATAATCTTGAATTAATGTCTAGCGAATCTTAATAAGGCCATCAAATTACTTATTCAATCTGCATGAAATCTCCAAGGCATAACGAAAGGTATTAAATACCAAGATGTATTAAATAGATAGTTTTTATTATTTTGCCTTGAAGAATTTTAAAGGGTTCTAATTAATTAAATTTAAATAAGACACTTTACAACAATTTTAATACCTACGAAACGGCGCTATTGGAATATCGTAAGTTTTGTGGAGCACTATCACGATCAAAACTTTTACAAAAACAGAAAATAATAATGAAACCTTGTAAATAAATTCCATTAGAACCAAACAAAACCGACTGAGGCCATGCTAAGGTGAAGCTTACAACTGAAATTTTCTAATGAAAAATAAAACCGAAGATAAAAAATAAGTAGGCCAATAAATGTTACTTGAAGGAGTATTAATGCGTGAAGAAATTATTTAGTGAATAGATATTCTTATCCCAAACGAAAAAAAATGTCTTTTCATGGTTAAAAAGCTCTCGAATTGTTATAAAACTTATATAATGGGCAACGCCTGTCCCTAACGCTCTGACGTCATTCAGTACTTGCAGCGCCATCTACTTTCATCCGGTAGCCGAAATCGGAACTAAGCTCACCACTATCGCACGATACGTAAAATCAAGGAGAAATACAGGAAAATAAAATAAAGTTAGTAAGATAAACGACTTCATCTGTGGCAACACGCACGTGCTCGAACAACTGCCTGCGACGTTTGTTCTGTTACGCAGGTGTTATGTCGTGTTTAAAAAAAATGTCGTGTCTAAAAAGAAATCAGCTATTTTTTATTTCATACAGTGGAACAAGTAAAATTGTAAGAAAGTAACTGCAGTCGTAGTTTTGATTCACTCTGATAGAAATTAAAAAAAACAAAAAAAATTTCCACAAAATAACAAGATGGAAGAAAATAAAGCTGAAAGAAAATGTCGCTTAAATAGAGAACGACAACGGCGATGGCGCGCAAACCAATATTCCAATACTTTGCATAACTTGAACGAAGGTACAGCTAAACACAGACGAAATGAAACTTTTGAAGAAACACAAGCCAGACATATTACTGATGCTCTTGCGCATGCTCAACGCCAACAGCAAGAAACTCCTGAACAACTACAAGCTCGACGTAGTGCAGCTGCTCTCTCAGAAGCAATTCATCGGCCGCAAGAAACTCCAGAAGAACTTTAGGCTCGACATGCTGCAAATGTTCACTTATAAGCAAATCATCTGTTGTTAGTGACCTATATCTTATCATCACTCACAAGCAAATTTTGACCTATCTTATAGACTGCCCATTAATAATTCAACTGTTTATTATAGTTATGTATATATATTTTACGATTCGTATTATAAAAACTTCAGTCACAGCTTTTTCACCCGTGCACGGCACGGGCAATCAGCTAGTTAGAAAAGCATTAGTATAACGAATATTGAATATGAGGTTGTATGTGCGTGTGTGTGTGTGTGTTTACACAGTGGGGCAATTAAATAACGAAAATGATTTATTTTTTTAAAATCCCGGTAAAACGCACGGATCTCGGAGGCATGTTTGTCTGAAAAGTCATTAATCAGCTATGCGGTGGCAACAGCGTTTGCGTGAGAATTGCGCAGATCGTCATTTATGCTGTGCATGACGTCAGAACATTGTCATGGAGCAGAGAGCAAATATCCGGTTCTGTTTAAAAATCGGTAAAACTGCATCTGAGACGGCTGAATTGTTGCGTGATTTGTATAGGGCTAATGCCTATTTCATGCACAAATATTCCGATGGTATGCGCGTTTCAAGGATGGGCAAGAAGATTTGAAAAATGACTAAGGCCCGGACGTCTAATTTCTGTGCGTACGTTTGAACTCGTTGAGAAAGTTCGCGAAAGGATAAAAAGTGGTCGTTGTGTGACCTTGAGGATGCTGGAATATGAGCTCGGTGTTAATAAGGAGACGATTAGTAAAATTTTAGCGCAAGATTTTGGAAAAATGACAGTTTGTGCCCTTTTTCTTTCTCATGTTTTGTCAGACGACCAGAAACATGCGCGAATGTAGTACCCGAAATACATCCTGAAGACTGCAGAAACAATGCAAAATCTTTCCCAAAACATTGTGTCAGGTGACGAAAAATGGTGTTTTTGTTTATGATCCTAAAACAAAGCGTCAGAGTGCTCAGCGGAAGCCGTCACCGTCACCCAAAGGAAAGATGAGGTTAGAGAAATCCAAAATCACGACAATGCTTGTGTGCTGTTACGACAGCAAAGCAATTCTGTATCACGAGCTCATTCCTGAAGGTAAAACTGTCACTTGCAATGCTTACACATCCATTTTGGAACGACTGTGGAAGCTTACACATCCATTTTGGAACGACTGTGGAAGCGTACACATCCATTTTGGAACGACTGTGGAAGCTTACACATCCATTTTGGAACGACTGTGGAAGCTTACACATCCATTTTGGAACGACTGTGGAAGCTTACACATCCATTTTTGAATGACTGAGGAAGCTTACACATCCATTTTGGAACGACTGTGGAAGCTTACACATCCATTTTGGAACGACTGTGGAAGCTTACACATCCATTTTGGAACGACTGTGAAAGCATACCCATCCATTTTGGAACGACTGTGGAAGCTTACACATCCATTTTGGAATGACTGTGGAAGCTTAGACATCCATTTTGGAACGACAAGTCAGACTTAATAGAAAAACAAACAATGGTTACACATCCATTTGGAACGACAAGTCAGACTTGAATAGAAAAACAAAGAATGGTTCTTTCTTCACGATAATGTATCCGCACGCACAGAGCAGTGAGTGTACAGAAGTTTCTGACACGAAAACAAGTGTGTGTACTTAACCATCCAACCCTATTCTCCAGATTTGTCACCGTGTGACTACTTTTCATACCCCAAATTAAAGTTGCATTTAAAAGGAAAAGTTTGTCATGACACTGAAAACATATACCAAGAACTGTGATATCAGCTCTTCACTCCATACCAAGAGATGATATCTGCATGACCTTTCTTTCGTTGGCTGATCGTGTCATTTCTTGTATTAACACAGGAGGAATGTACTTCGAATAAAATATATTCACGTAAGTTTTCCTGCTTTTCCATTTAAAAAAGAATTCAGTCTCATTACTTAATTGAGTTACTGTATAACTGTATTAATCGGAAGACAAATAAAGTACTGATGTCGTTTATGTCTTCCATCTCTATATTAAATTGTACAGGCACCGTTTTAAGTTTGGCAGGAAATTATTTATTTTTTTGTTTAATAAACTATTTTTAGTATTCCTACACTGGAAATGCCGCCTCAAGTTTGCTGAGTTTAGTGACACTCGGCATTGACATTCTTTGTATTTGTGTTGTCTTTAAGAATTTCTGTAACTAATAGTTTCAAGAAAAGAATCTACAACTTCCTTAAGGCTACCCCGGTGGCGAAGTGGTCTAAGCGATGGCCTCTGATTATTCGTCCGTAAGAGGTCCGGGTTCGAATCGCGGTGAGGTATGGATGTTGTGTTTGTCTTGCGGCACTGCCTCTCTCCCTTCCCTGGAACCAGTGACTCTAAATTAGCAACGGGCGACTGCTTATAGCCCATTGACTTGCTCACGGGGGTCGTTAAACCTCCAATTAAAAAAATTAAAAAAAAATTCTTTAAGAAATTAGATAAGGGATAGAATGCGTGCGTGACTGGATCTTTTCCTTCGGCCCATGAATTATTAAAGGGTACCTTTCGATGAAGAAGTTGAGGAACAAATTTAAAGGTAAGATACTCAATTCTTAGAGCTACTCACAGACTTTTTCCTACAGTCACAAATATCAGCCTTCAAAAAGTCAACATTTGCAGTTGCGTTTTGTTGTAGAAGCAGATGTTTCAGACAAACGGTACAGCTGGCTAGAGAACATGATACATTTTCAAACGCCGTCTTTGAGGTACCAGTTCTCTAAGTGCTCGCGATTGTGTAGATGCAGAAATATATACTATCGACCACAGCAGCGATCTGCAGATGTCACGTGATCATCCATATCAGATGGAGGGCACCAACGCGTGATGACGTCTATTAATTCACGAGAGAATGACTATTGATATTATGCGCCGATATTGGTGTGTCTGTCATCTCAAAGGTCGTGGGTATCTATATCCGAGGAGTTCAGAAACTCTTGCTAGACTCACAAGAGTAGCATGTACATCTAACTGGGTATATGGAAGTTTGCGCAATGAACCAGAGTTGTGCACTACGCAACATATCACAATCTATTGCTGGAAAGTTTGTTAACTAAACAGAAAGCATGCTAATTTTTACAATTGAGGTTTGGTAATCAAGGGCTTCTGTTAACAGACAAGTGTCTAGTTTAAAAAAATTTTACGGACACTTCCTTAAGTGAACCAAGTTATCTGATTCGTGATATAGAAGCAGCTGGCCGTTTTCTGGCTTATCGGACGGTTTTTCGTGCACTTGATAATGAATCTGATCAGTGACATAGTAAGGATTCCATGTTAAATAAATTGCAAAAAAAAAAAAAAACATTTTGCGCTTTCGGTGTACTTCTTCTGAAAACCGAGTAGTCAGAAGTAATGGTTTCGTGACTGATTGTCCCAGTTGGGCACGGGTTTAAGCCTCGGATTTCTAGTGTGTTAATCCTACGGCGCATACTCCATCCCATTCTTGGGACTAGTGTTCCTGTATTGGGAAAGGCATACTTTAAATGAACGCTCCTGAAGGTCTAAATCTATCCTTTCCCCCTCCACCGCCGTCGAAAAGCGATTTACGGTGCACTAACAGTAAAATCTGAATACCTTATGCTTTAACTAAAGCACATAAAATGGCAAATTCTTTTTTTACGTTTTCCAACCGTAGCTTGAAAAAGCGTATATGCTCCAGCTTTGTCCGTCTGCCCGTGCGCACGATAACTCGCGTAAAAATAGTTCGATTTCGATGAAATTTTAGTATGTGGTAAGGAACCACCTGGGGACAAACCCTGTTGAAAATGAACGAAATGGAGTCAAATGTCACGACATAGGAGTGGGATCCATTCCATTGCCCTTATAGTTCATAACTTGCGTAAAAACGTTTCGATTTCGATGAAATTTTAGTATGTGGTAAGAGACCACCTGGGGTCCAATTTTATTAAAAAAAGGACGAAATGGGGTCAAAGATCAGGACATAGGAGCGGGATCCATTCCATTGCCCTTATGCGTCATAGCTTACTTTAAAATGCTTCGATTGCGACAAAAACTTTATCATATTGTTCCAGAGGTACACTTAACGGGTTCTGTGGAATATCATCGAAACGGGGTCGAAGGTCAGGACACAGGAGCGAGATTTATTCCACAGCCATCATCCTTATAACTTGATTAAAAATGCTTCGATTGCGACAAAACTTTATCATGCTGTTCCGGAGGCATACTGAATCGGTTCTGTATAATATCATCGAAATAGGGGCAAAGGTCAGGACACAGGAGCTATATTTACTTCACAGCCATTATCCTCATAACTTGAGTAACGATTTCCGGCATGTTGGAAAGCGCATCATAATCGATACATTGCATGATTTTACTAACTTGTTCTATTTTTATTTGGGCTCTGAGTTATGCAATTCATATACATTCTCAGCCTTTTCACAGCATAACATCTTTTTTCGTCTATAATATTAAACAGTGTTCTCTTTTAGAAGTGCACGTGCGATATACGAACAGTAACTTTCAAAATTTTGCTCTTTACAGTGAATAACTTTCTAGATAGAGAATTGTTGGTCCACACCCTCACGTCTACCAGTAAATTGCATTTCTCTGGTGCAGCTGCTGCTAAACCTCGTTCCCTGGAGACAAAACTACCAGGAATGCAAAGAATGTGCATAGATTGAATTAGTAAATCGTGAATTTCGCCTCCGAGAGCGTAAATCCGTATCTTCGATAATGCAAAGGACTTAGAATTATACATAATGCTCAACCTTAGCTCTTTTGATGAAACCACTTCTGCGTTGTCCACCGTCCATTCCTGAAAAGTTCTTTTCTTTCTTCCTTTCTTTCTTTTGTTTTCTTTTTTTGGCTGCTTCTACTGTATTTCTTGGGGATTTGTTTATTTCAACGTTTGAGTGGCGATCAAAGATTTTTTTTATTTGGCACGTAGAGGGATCCATCAATTGCCTCTCTATCTGTCTTTCTCTCTTTGATTAAGCCAATTTTAAACTTAAGATGAAAAATGTAGCTACATAATTCAATTAATTTTAATTCAGCTTTTTGTCATTTTGTAGTGTTTTTTAGTACTCCTGGCCACGAAACATATTGGCACTTCTGAGTTCATTTTAAGCTTATGGCTGTGAAAAATGACCAAATGAATAACTGAGCGCAAATTTTCAATGCTGTTTTTGCCTGCAGTAAAATTTTCAAAAAAGTTTTACCAAGATTTCCAAAAGTTCTAAATGTATTTCTTGATCTCTATGCTTTTTATGTTTGCTCAAAGGTACAGGTTCAATTTCCCTAAATTGTTTACAAACAGATTTTAGCTTATACAACAGATTTCAATTAATGTACAAGCTAATTAAAATCTAAAAAATCTAAGTATGAGTTTAGTGTTAGCTCATACTTAAAGATTAAACATGTTCTCTCACTTCAAAGACTTTAACGACGTACCGGTGGCGCAGTGGTGTAAGTGCTGGTTTCTAACCATTTGTCTGAGGTAGGTTTGGGTTCGGATCCCTTGCGGGCATAGACGATATGTTTGTATTAGGGCAATAGCTCTCTTTTTCTCTCTCTCTCTCTCTTCCTTGGAGCCATCAGTGGTCCTGAGTTAATGAGGACGACTGCTTACAGCCGATTGGATTGCTCACAGTGGTCGTCAAACCCCAAATAAAAAAAATTAACAAAGCTTTAGTTCATACACTCACGGACAACGAAATTTGTGCACCTAGAAGAAAACATGCTACAATCGCGAAACTTTACTAATAGCTAGAGTGCGTGCTGATATGCAAATTATCCACGTTTGGGCGAGTGCGCATGACCGCACACCCAGGGTGGCGCTGGAAGCACAAACCGGAAGCCTTATAAACCGGCGTGTAGTCGATGCCCCACGAAAGCGAAAACAACCGGCTGATGCAAGCAAGAGTACAGAGTGACAAGAATGCCGGGTACACACTAGAGACGTCGATTTACGCAACTTGCGGACTTTGAGAGAGACCTGATCATCGGCTATAAACCGCAGGATGGTCGGCGCGCCATATAGCCCGCCACGTGGATTCTTCTGACCATACCGCCCGACTGTGTTGGGAGCAGTGAATACGTGACGGCACTGCCACACGGCGGAACGGCTCTGGACGGATCAGGAGGACCACCGGTAGAGGGGATCGACGGATCGTGCGCCAGGCACGGACGGATCCCACGGGGATCTGGTCTACTATACAGGCAGATGTAGCAGCTCCTGTATGCCCACGAACCATTTCCCGTCGCTTCGCGGAAGCGAATCTGTGTTCACAGCGTCCCTTACGTGTGCTTCCATTAACATCGGAACATCGCCGGCTCCGTTTGCAGTGGTGCCAGGCAAGAGAACGTGGAATGCCACAGACTGACGACGTATGGTGTTTAGAGATGAGTGCCGCTTCGTTTTGGGGACAGATGATCATCTAGTCCGGGTGTAGAGGTCCCCGGTGGGGGAAGTGTGGCTCTCGATGTCCTTCGCTATCGAGAGCCACACCTCCCCCACCGCAGGCATTACGGTCAAGCGAGCCATTGCCTACGATAGCCGATCAGCTCTAGTATAGGTACGTGGATCGTTGATGGACCAGCAGTATGTGGTTGAGATCCTGACATTCCCGGCCTGGTTTCCAGGTGCCCTATACCTGCAGGATAATGCCCGCCCGCACACGGCTCTGGTTGTCCAGGACTGCCTACGTCATGTTCAGACACTTCCATGGTCTGCCCGCTTCCTGGATATATCCCCTATCGAGCATGTGTGAGCCCAGTTGAAACGCCAGCTACCGCCGTTCAGCGCTTTCCGGGATTTGGAGCATTTTGTCCAACACGTGTGGGCCAGTCTACCGCAGGACAACATCAGGCGTCCGTTCGCCTCCATGCCGGACCGTATTGCAGCATGTATCGCCGCACGAGGCTGTGCGATGCGCTATTGAAGATGACGGGACGGCGTGCTACAGATCCTTCTGTGATTGTCCTGCAGCTCTGTTTTCTCCATCTCGTGTATCGCATTACGTCCCTAAAATTTCAGTTCAATCCGATGCTTCCTTCTTGGTAGGCAAATTTCATTGTCCGTGAGTGTACTTAAAGACTTTAACATAATATAGGCTCTCACAGTTTCTTATTGAAACGTTCTGTTGGGAACTCCTGCAGTTTCCAATAGAACGTTTCCATTGTAGGAATTCATCAACAGTTTCACAATGTTCACAAACTGGTAAGCACATGATGTTCACCTATAGCATTATACGTATCTAGTGATATAGGTCAGATCAATCACCCTCCCAGTTTTGCTGGAGTGCTCAAACTAATTCTATCACCCTCCCAGTTTTTCTGGAGTTTTTCTCCTAATTCTGAACTTTCCTCAACATTTTGTCTTTTATTTTTCATCAAAGTTTCAGATTCTAAGAAGTACGAAACCTCTTCTACATCATCTCAGTGACAAAAATAAGATCTTTTAAAAACATATATTTGCTTTAAAGCAAGTGTTTTAAAGAGTTTTAATTTTTCATTTTGTATTTCGGAATCCCAGACTCCCATACGACAATAGAAAATTGGGACTTGTTTCCCTCTCTTACAATGTACATCCATTTTTTGTGGTTAGGATAAAACAAAGTACGTTCCACTAAGATTCAACAGTGTCTGAAATTCACATTTATGATTTCTAGGAAGCATAACTACTGGACAATGGATACACTTGTTTAGATGGACATGCTTCATCTGGTGCCTTTTCACCTTCATACGTTTCATAAAGCATGTCTCTTTTCTTGAAAATAGACGACCTCCCTCCCCCGGCTTCCCCCAGCTTCCTCCACTGAGCTGTTTCCCATTGTTTTACAATTCGTTGCTTCATTCCCCACCACCAGCTGATTTTTATTAGTCTTGGATCGCTGCTGGTATCGTCTAAGTGCAGCAGCCTGTGGACGAGCATTGTTGTTTGGAGATCCTTGCTAGGCATCTTGCCGACTGTTCATCCTATAGTCACCAAAGAATAGAAATTAAGTTTTTTGATCAAGAATCCAGTCATTTCATTCGGATCTGACTACAGTCGAAGGTCTGGTGATTCAGTCTACAGTTTCATGTGGTCGTTTTTCGATCTTGCTTTTGCTTCTGTTTGTTTCTTCCCCATCATAACTACTGAAACTTATTGCCATCTGTTGCTTCATAACCAACTGGGCCCATTTCGAGTTGATACTCGGCACTCCCAAACCATCGCCTGGGAACCACCATACGCTATGTTAAATTATCGATAAGAATGCGATGTCCAATGGAGATGTTTGCTTGAAAGATTACCAGTACCTACAGTTCTCCATCGTTTTGGTGTTATTTCTCCTTCTGAATGTTCTTATTGTCACCTTCCGAGTGACATTCCCACGACTCCTGGTGGCGGCCAATGAGAATTTTTCCGTGACTCACTTATAAACGTGGAAAGAGCGAAGATCTTTGTTTGATGTAGCCTACCAACAACGTGCATTGCTGCTGCCATTATTTGAAGCTGTCTTCGATATCATAAGTAAAAAATGCACATCCCTGAACACAACCACGAGTATTCAAATTTGCTGTACCGCTATTCAACCTCGTCAAATACATATGCATTATGCTCTTTTTTCTTTGTTTTCTTGAAGCTATACAAAACTGAAGTAGGAAATTATTAAATTTTTAGAAACACTGTGACGTATATTCTAATTTAACTTTCATTTTTAGTTCCTTTTCCTATGTAAATTTCATGTTTGTTCTCTTTTGCAGTTTCCAAACTTAACGCGATCTTCTCTCTCACATGAATGAGGTTGGCAGCACTTTTGAGATCAGAGAGAGTGACGTATGAATGTGGTAAGAACGTTAGATAAAAGAGACGATACAACAGTTGTGTAGTGTGTGTGTGTGTGTGTGTGTGTGTGTGCTGTTCGATCGTTGTTAAGATAGATTATACGACAGATAATTAAGGCATTATATGTGAAGTGTAAAACTCGCAGTGCTATATTTTGGATTTCCATCAAATATTGCTGGATCAATAAAAGGTTATCGTAAGTTTGACTTCTGTATATGTTTCGTCTGGCCGTAAAACCTTAACTTGAGCTATCCTGTGCAACTATTGCATCGTATTTTCATCGTATTTCACCCTGCGCACATGAATGCTAAACAAAGAACGCATACAACGCTCGTTTGTTTCTTCACGATGTCGAACACTCTTACGTCACGAAACACGTCAGAAAGGAGATAATATCGCCTTCCGCAAAGACTAGCCCAACTGTCGTGCTCTTTAGTTCAACATTTCCTTAGTCATGGTTTTAGACATAGCTTAACACCAATCTCGCACACGAAAAAGGGTTATGTTATAACACCCAGTAGCAATCAGACACGTATCATCCTCCATTACGTACGGAACTATGGCGTTGAGATGGCATTATAAATAGCTCACAGCAAAGGATTCAGACGTGTACGAAGCGTAGTCTCAATATGGGAAAGACTCGTAATTGACGCGACTTTGACAGAGGCAGGAGAATGGAAACTAGGATGGCAGGAGGTGCAAGCATTTCAGAAATGGTAAACTTTCTTGGCTATGCATGAGCAACTGTATCGAGGGTGCATAATGATTGGTGCACAAACAACAAAGCAAGAAATCAGCTGGGAGGAAACGAGTGCTTCTTGTTAAAGAACAACGGCGGCTGGAGAGGAATCTACGAAACAACAAAAGAGCTGCATTGCGTCAAGTAACCACACAGTACAACAGTGGTATCGGGAGAAAAATTTTAGCTTTGCAGCCTGCCTCACATTGCCGCTAATAGGATATAATAGCAAACGTTCCCTTCGTGGATCTCTTGTCTCTGCTAAAAACCGACAAATTTGCCTACAGTGGGCACAAGAGCACCAGAACTTGGCCAGTGAGAATTAGAGATAGGTCACTATGGTCCGATGAATCATATTTTTAGTTAATTCATGTCGATGGACACGCGACAATATGGAGTCAACAGCACGAACCTATGGATCTCAGCTAGATGAACTTAACTGTACAAGCTGGAGAAAACAGGGTGATGGTCTGGAGTCTGCTTTTACGGCGGACATTGTGTAACGTACCAGGAGATACGACGTACCTGCCAGCAGGACGCACACGACATAAAGGCAGATAGGAATCCGAACAAACGTCCGCGTAGCTCAATTGGTAAAGCAACTTATTCCGGAATGAGGGGACCCGGGTTCGAATCCTGGCGCGAATAGAAATGACGGAGAAATTTACTTCGTTATAATGGCGCCCGAACTATCCGGATGACCCGACCGTTCAAAATCTCGCAATGGTGTGATGTTATTTTCACACCGCGAGATAGGAAAAATAAGAGAATCCCTTCTCCAGCACTTCGAAAAAAAAATAATAAATAAATAAGGGGAGATGATGTAACGTACCAGGAGATGTGACGTACCTGCCAGCAGGACGCACAAGACATAATGGCAGATAGGAATCAGAATAAAACGTTCGCGTAGCTCAATTGGTAGAGTGACTTATTCCGGAATGAGGGGATCCGGGTTCGAATCCTGGCGTGGACAGAAATGACGGAGAAATTTACTTCGTTATAATTGGCGCCCGAACTATCCGGATGACCCGACAGTTCGAATTCTCGCAATGGTGTGATGTTATTTCCACACCGCTAGATAGGAAAAATAAGAGAATCCCTTCTCCAGCACTTCAGAAAAAAAAATAAGGGGGAGATGATGTAACGTACCAGGAGATGTGACGTACCTGCCAGAAGGACGCACACGACATAAAGGCAGATAGGAATCAGAATAAAACGTCCGCGTAGCTCAATTGGTAGAGCAACTTATTCCGGAATGAGGGGACCCGGGTTCGAATCCCGGCGTGGACAGAAATGACGGAGAAATTTACTTCGTTATAATTGGGTTCTTTAATACCCCTGGTACGGCATTTGTATACCATGAGGTTTCCTAACGTCATTCGGGCCAGGCACATCCGTAGATGTACATGATGCTTTCTAATGGGGAGGGTACTTTTAGGAGGGTAATGCCCTAGGTCATAAGGCTTGCATCGTCACACAATCATTCTAGGATCACGACAGTGACTTCAAAATGCTAAAATGGTCACTGCAGTCTGCAGATATTCACCCAGTTCAGTACCTGTGCCTTGTCGGAATGATGCCTCATGGTATACAAATGCGGCACCAGAGGTACTAAGGAACTCAATGTCAACCACAAAAACAGACTCCAGACAATTACCCTATTTTCTCCAATTTTTACAGCATTTGCATACCATGAGGCATCCTAAGGTCATTCGGACCAGGCACGGGCACTAAACTGGATGAAGATCTGGAGGCTGCGTGTACCATTTTAGCACTTTGGAGTCACTATCGTGCTTCTGGAACTCTTGTGTGGCGATCCAAGACCTAGGACACTACCATCCCCATTAAAAAGCACCATGCGGGTGCATGAGATGAAATTCATGGATCCTCTCGTTACAGAGATTCTCTTCCAGCGAACATTCGATAATTGATGGATGTCATCACAACCACTGGGCAGAACATACCTGTATAACGATATGAGCATCTAGATAAATCCATGCAACATCGACTTGAGGCTGTTTTGATGGCCAAGTTCGGATAAACACGTAATTAGGGAGATGTTCCTATTAAGTTCTTACTTCAGCACCTTGATCGTAGCCACGGTTACCCAGGAGCCCGACGGAGTATACGCTTCACACAAATGACTTTGAATGCTTAGTTCATTCTTCGTCATTGCAGTCATCCGAATTTAGAATATGGTTACTCTGAGTTGTAAAATCAGGTTTACAAACGTTTTTACTGCTTGGCTACAAGAGATATTTATTTGAGGTCCAGTTGCACAAAGTACATCTATTGTGTATTTCCCCTTGTACATATGTTACGTTTTGTTGTTCACAGACGGCAAAAAGGCCTAAGTTGCATTACTTTAGGTATTTATGGGTAAATTTAATGTAGACTGCACTTTGTTAAAAAAAATTTAATGTAAGAAATAACTCCTTGAGTTAATGTTTTAGAGCTAAATATAAGCAAGAAATTTATACATTTTTTTCCAGTGTAGCTTTTCAGGTGTTTTGTGATTTTCCATTCATAGTTCAGAGAAATAAAAATAAATAAATAAAGATCCACAAAGGAGTCTTCCTTTCAAACTTACTAAGGAGTGAATTTAGGTACCAGGAAACAGATGGAAAAGAAACCTCCAAATAGCAATAAAAAATGCAAATGTGAATTCAATTAGAGGGGCATTTAATTAACTGCGAAAGTGTTTTTATCCACCGTTATATTCTTAAGGAAGTTCTTTTGAATTTTTCGTCTCTGTTATTTGGTAATTAAATGCCCAAAGAGCATCTTTGATTAGGAAGTCCTGACGAATTTTTGTTTCATCTAGATGAATTGTTTCGCATCATTCCTTTGGTGCTTAATTCTGTAAATTCCTCGGCTTTAATTAATTAAGTACCGGCATTTAAAATCAACAACCATACCTTATACATTCCGGCGTTTCAACGCTATTCTGTTTCTAAAGCTCCTTTTAAATGGAGCAAAAGGAGTAGGAGCCCTCTCAAAAGGAACTCTGGAAACAGGACAAAGTGATCCCTGTACGAAAAAAATTGCTTTGTTATTTTCGCATGGTTGTAGCTTCTAGTATCACAGAATTTCTTGAAAGAAACCACTGACACGTATTCAAATGGAACGAATCTCATTATCTCCTGCGAAGAAAATGATATTCTAGGCGGTTATACATATACAGGGTGCCCAGTAAAGTCCTTTCTCAGCCCCGTAACTTTCGAAAGCCGACAGCTATAGCCATAAAAACGGTCTCTAGGTATAGCAAAGTGGCTATGCGCTATTCGATGAGATCGCTTACAGCACCTCCTAGCGGCAAAGTCTGGAGTTAGCGTGCTTATTTCGAAAACTATACGAGATACGGGAAAATTAGCAATTACAAAGTTGTAGAACAGCATCGATTTAGTACAAAAAGACACCTTGCGCATATGAATGCTAAGAATAGAACGCATACAATGCTCGTTTGTTTGTTCGCTATGTCGAACACTGTTACGTCACGAAACGCGTCAGAAAGGAGATAAATCGCCTTCCGCAAAGCACTAGCCCGACTCGTGGCCCAGTGTTAGCGCGCGCTCTTCACATGCGATATGACCTTGGTTCGATCCTCGTCGGGTCCATGCTATAGTCACTGTCTGCAGGAAATGAGTGGACTCGGTGGCGATCGTGACAATTCGTCTCGCATCGACTAACCAACTCACCTCAACCCGCGATTGGTATGCGAGTCGCATGCAATTTCTGTGATATGCAAATAAGTATGGAACGTAATACCTTTTCGGCAGGTATAAAAGAGAGTTCCCGAGGTGTATGTCAAATCTCGCGGTCATGGAGAAATGTTTCAATGATGGGTATTGCGAGATGTTGCTCCTATACGGTGAATGTGGCCGCAATGCAAGAAAGGCAGAACGGCTATATCGTGAACGTTTTCCTGCAGGACCGCATCCGTCATGGAAGACCATCCTCAATGCTGTTAATAGGTTAAGGGAGACGAACTGCGTGACCAACCGACCTCGATCCGGCAAACCAGACCGGCCGTCAAGTGCAACCCGAGGATGTCTTAGCATACGTCCTCAACAATCCTGAGAGCAGCACAAGAGAGGTTAGTGCCGAGTGTGGCCTCTCAAAAAGCCGCGTATGGCAAATCCTGCGGCGATCAGGTGCCCATCAGTTCCGTCCAACACCGTTGCAGGCACTACAGCCAGGGGATGCTGAGCGACGTTACGACTGGTGTAACTTCGTCATGAACAAATCAGAGGTCCAGACAACGTTCCTTGCCGACATTTTTTGGACAGATGAAGCGTGTTTTAGGCGTAATGGCGTCTACAATAGGCAAAACACCCATTACATGGCGCTGGAAAATCCTGCACGTGGTCTACCAGTTTGTCCTCAGGTGCGGTGGTCCATTAATGTTTGGTGCGCCATTTTCAAGGACAGACTCATCAGACCTGTGTTTTACGAGGGTACGTTAACGGGAGCCCGATACTTGGAGCTTCTACAGTACGTATTGCCCGATCTTTTGGACAACCTGCCGTTGCCTCAACTGCGGAATGTTTGGTTTCAACATGCCGGCGCCCCTCCGCACCTGCCAGGAAACGTAAGAAGGTACCTGGTCGAGACATTCGAGCAACAAATCATTGGCTATGGTGGTTCCGTAGAGTGTACTGCACGTTCACCGGACCTCACCCCAATGGACTTCTTCCTGTGGGGCTACCTCAAAGAGCAGGTGTATCAGACCCCTCCGACAACGTTGGAGGTTCTTCGACGCCGTATAACTGATGCTTGTTCCAGCGTGTCACCTGACATGCTGCAAAATGTGCAGCGTGAGATTCAATCTAGAGTCCAAATGTGTATTATGACTGACGGAGAGCACATTGATCACCGACGGTAAATGTGCCTAGTGACAACTAAATGCTCCTTTCTGACGCGTTTCGTGACGTAACAGTGTTCGACATCGCGAAAAAACAAACGAGCGTTGTGCGCGTTCTATTCTTAGCATTCATGTGCACAAGGTGTGTTTTCGTACTAAATCGATGCTGCTCTACAACTTTGTAGTTGACTATTTTCCCGTATATCGTATAGTTTTCTAGATCGACACGCTAACTCCTGACTTTGCCGCTAGGAGGCGCTGTAAGCGGTCTCATCGAATAGCGCATAGCCACTTTGCTATACCTAGACACCATTTTTATCGCTATAGCTGTCGGCTTTCGAAAGTTACTGGGCTGAGAAAGGACTTTAATTGGCACCCTGTATATATAGTGTCCAGAAAGTCTCTTTACCACTTTTCACATTTATTATGGATACACTGTATGAGATAGACAAATGTGGTTACGCACATAAGTAAGAGCAAAGACTAAAGTTTCTTCTAGCTCATTACAGTAGCTCAATATGCGCACCATTTGTTGCGCGTAGAACTTCTAGCCGAATCTTCAGTTTCAACCATGTGCGCTGCAACATGTGCTCAGTAATGGTCGAAATTGCGTTGTTAATCCTCCATTTTAGGTCATTGATGTCCTGCACCTTTGTCCGATGCACGATATCATTCACATATCCATATACAAAAAATCCAGAGGTGTGACGTCGAGGGAACGGGGTGACCATGCAATTGGACTATCACGTCCAATCCACCTCCCAGGGAATGTTGTGTTTAAAAAGTCCCGATCGTGCCACCCCCAAATGCGGTGCCGCACCGTCCTGTTAGAATATCACGCTTGGTTGATGGTCCTCCAAAATGCGGCACAACATACTCACGTAAAACATCCAGGTAAACATCCGCCGTCACTGTTTTCTCACTGAAGAAAACTGATCCACGGACTCGGTTATGCATAACACCACACCACACGTTCATTTTAAGACTGTCTCTCGAAATTTCCATAAACGCATGAGGATTTTCAGACCTCTAAATCCTGACACTGTGCCTGTTTGACTGCCCAAGGACATGAAAAGTTGCCTCATCTGTAAAGCAAGCATGTGTGAGAAACTCGGGACCTTCACTCAGTCTGTCCAGCATCGTTCCTGCGAATTCTTTTCGTCGTGGTCTATCTATCACCTCAAGTGCTTGTAACAGTTGCACTTTGTATGCGTGTAAGTGTAGGTGTCTATATAGTACTCTGTGTACCATGGCACAAATCATGGATGGTGGTTAGTGGGATGTTACACCATTCTTCATGCAGAAACTGCTCCAGGTTCTTGAGAGGTGCAGGAGGAGGATAACGGAATCTTACTCTGTTTCCCAATACAGACCACAGTGGCTCGATGATGTTTAAGTCTGGTGATTGTTGAGGCCAAGGAATGTGTAATGCTATTATTGGCATATTTTCACTGTGTCAGATGAAACCACTTTCTTCAGAAAACTTAAAAATTTTAATCGTCCTGGAGCGGAAATCGAAATCGCCCCTCCCGATTTCCGGTCGAGCATGCTAGTAATTTCACTACCCAGGACAAGGAAATCCCAAGCAACTGAACCTTCTTTGTTTCAGTGCTGATACATCAATATTTCCGTAATATAGATATCTGAAAACCTTCAGATTTGCGCTAGTCGAAGCTATTCCTTTCGTCTCACGACCTTTTCTCACATCCAGGGTCGGATGTAGGTCACAAATTCCAGTGATGAAAATACGTCATCTACAATTGGGAAATGAATTTCCCCGAAGAAATAATTCTTCATAAATACATGGTAGGCATTGTAATGCTATTATTGGCAGGCACAAATTAGCCGGCCACCAACAATTATCCCTCTTTCAAAGTCCGTTAGGTCGCCCATTTCATCGTCACACTGAAAGAAATTTTGCAACAAGACACTTTAAATGCACTTACACGGGACCTCGAGGTTCTAAACAAAGCTATTACAACCAAAATGTGGTGGAAATCATTGCGTTTTGCTACGTACGCAGCTGCATTAAGAGTCACGTCTCTGAGAGTGGTGTTAACATTATTCTGTCCAACCCCTGTATGTATACACGATCTTCCCTCATATTGATAAAAACTCTCATCACCAGCATTTTCAAAAAAGCATTTTGAGACGTTGTATCAGTGCTGATACATCAATATTTCCGTAATCCTTAGATCTTCGTCATTACAAGGTCAATCTGTTATTTGAAACACTAAAAACAATTTTGGTACTGTTCGATTGACAGATGATGAGAACTGCATGTCACTGTTTTCTAAAATTGCATTAATTAGCGCCTTTCTATTAAAATAATGTACAGTATGATTTCTTTCTCTTAATTCTTGGTCATGAAAAGAGCGTTTACGTTACCTTCTATTCTGGTCAATTTTAACGTTTTCCGTGAAATCTTTCAGGCTCATAACTGTGTGGTTTCCTTCATATTAGAGATTCCGATAAAAAACATTTCCTTCACATTACATGTCCGAGGATACGTGTTACAAATTTGTGTTGTGTTCAAAGAGAAAGTTGGTTAATTTCGTTTAATATATCCGTGAAGAAACGCAGATGCGACAAGTTGTAAATTAAAGCATGTTTCAAATTATCCTTAGCTACTGGTCGTCGATTTGAAGAAACTGTGGATTAACTTTTTTACGCGTCTTATAGAGGTTATTTTTCATGAAAGTTGGTTGTCAAATTTTCGAACTAAAGCCTAGTTTGTCATCAGGACTACGTCACTGGAGTAGTTGCTGCCACTCAGTTGGAAGAGTCCAACCGCAATTATCGTTAATTGTGGTACTTCTTCTTCTTGCTATTTCGATCCCTTCTTCTATTTTCCTCTTTACTAAGTTTGACTGTTGGGCGATTATTTTTACTGAGTCCCAATTTATGGAGCTAGTCGAAGCTATTCCTAGAGAATACCTTGCAATACACCCTGGAACAGGAAAAAGACCATAGCATCAATTTCCTAGAGTTAACCTTGACCTCAAGAGAGGGGGAAATATTCACTCAGCTTCTTAGAAAACCCTCCAACACAGGGAAGATGTTAGACTTCTGCTCATTTCACCCTGATTATATTAAATCGAATACGGCGAGACAATGTTTGGAAAAAATTGAAATCCTGGTCTCTTCAGCTACTCAAAAAGATCTTCACAAAGAAGAATTAAAGGAAATATTGGCAGAAAACAATTACCCCTCCCCATATGTTAACAAAATATTTAGACAAGTGCCAAAAAAGAAGCAGGATAAAACCAACTTCAAATTCACCAGCAAAATTACGTACCACAAGGGACTTTTCGAGAAACTGAAAAGGATCGGAGCAAAATATAATATCAGGCTAGCTCCAGATCTTAATAACAAAATAAAGAAATTCCTGCCAGCTTTAAAGCAGAAAGAATTGGACATCTAATTGCAAGAAGGAGTAATTTATTGCATCGACGGTAACTGCGGACTCAGCTATATAGGAGAAACAGGAAGAAGTATTATGGTCCGAATGAAAGAACACCAAGCAGCTATTAGGAACATTAGTAACAAAACAGGGCTAGACAGACATATACAAGCAAGTGGACTCTCCATAAATTGGGACTCAATAAAAATAATCGGCCACCAGTCAAACTTAGTAAAGAGGAAACTAGAAGAAGGGATCGAAATAGCAAGAAGAAGAAGTACCGCAATTAACGATAATTGCGGTTGGACTCTTCCAACTGAGTGACAGCAAATACTCCAGTGACGTAGTCCTGATGACGAACTAGGCTATAGTTCGAAAATTTCACAACCAACTTTCATGAAAAATAACCTCTATAAGACCCGTAAAAAGTTATTCCACAATACACTATGAATAGAAGTGCCATAAATTCATTTAGAACTTGAAGAAACTGTTGAGGAAGAAACGGCCTGTAAAGTACAACTGACTTTCACTCTTACAAGTGACGGATTTGCCAGCTGTATATTAATGAGGAAAACATCTCATTCCATTCAGTTTCTCGGGCTTGCAATGTCTTCTTCAGAGAAGCCACTATTTTCAGCAAACTGCCATTTTAGCCGATCTTACATAAGAATCACAGACGTTTCTTTACCACTCCAGCGTATTCATATCATCATCATCATTGTCAACCATTATCAATCCACTGCTGGACGAAGGTCTCCCCAAGTTTCCTCCACAACGGTCTGTCTTGTGCCAGTCTCCTCCATGTCACTCCCGCATACTTTCGAATTTCATCCACCCATCTTCCATGTGGTCTTCTTCTGGGTCTTTTCCTGTCCCTTGGAATCCAATCTAAAATTTCGGCTGTCCATCGATGGTCTGTTCTTCTGGCAGTATGTCCAGCCCATTGCCATTTCAGGGATTTAACTCTGATCATGATGTCTTCCACTCTTGTCATTTTTCGGATCCACGTGTTTCTCTTCTTATCTCTCCTGGTTACACCAAGCATGCACCTCTCCATGCTTCTTTGAGATGTCTGCAGCCTTTGTATGTCTCTTTTCGTTAAGGTCCACGTCTCTGCACCATACGTAAGCACTGGAAGGATGCATTGATCAAACACTTTTCTTTTAAGACATAATGGCATATTGCTCTTGAAAATTATGCTGTTTCTTCCAAAAGCTCTCCAGGCAAGTTTTGTACGCCGATTAATTTCTTCACCAATGTGACCCTCACTTGATATCTGCTGTCCAAGATAAACGTACGTGTCTGTTATCTCCAGTTTTTCTCCATCAATCGATAAATCCTCATTTCTTGTAAAAGCATTGTACATCACTTTTGTCTTCTGAAAGTTCATTTTTAATCCCACCTCTTTACTCTTCTCAGCAAGTTCCTGGATCATACTCTCTAGCTCTGATAGGGTAGTTGCAAAAATGACTATGTCATCAGCAAAACGAAGGTGGGTTAGATAATCTCCATTAATCTTTATCAGTTTGTTTTCCCAGTTCAGTGATTGAAAGACATTTTCCAATGTGGCATTAAAGAGCTTCGGAGATATGGTGTCACCTTGTCTCACTCCTTTTCCAATTTTTATGTGTGTTGTATTTTCAAACAGCCGAATCTTTGCACTTGCATTTTCATACATGTTATTAATAATATTAATGTATGCATCTTCAATACCGCAGGATTTCAGAGCCATTGCAACTGCTGATGGTTTCACCGAATCAAAGGCTTTTTCATAATCGATAAAAGCCATGCACAATGGAAGTTCATATTCCCTCGCTCTTTCAATTAGTTCTCTCAGTACGTGGATATGATCTATTGTGCTGTAGCCACTCCTGAATCCAGCTTGTTCTCTCGGTTGAGCCATGCCCAGTGTCACCTTCAAGCGGTGTGAAAGAACTTTAGTGAAGATTTTATAAACCACTGATAGGAGGCTGATAGGTCTGTAGTTCCTGAGATCCTCAATGTCACCTTTTTTATGTAGCAAGATCATTGTAGCGTTGTTCCAATCCTCAGGAATTTTCCCTTCATTAAGGCATCGAGTGAAAATTTGGGCGAGTACTGTTTCGATTTCTCCACTTGCTTCTTGTATGATGTCTACAGTAATTCCATCTTCTCCTGGAGCTTTTCCCCGCTTTATGTTCTTGATTGCATGTGCAACTTCTGCTGGGATGACTGGAAGAACTCTGGTACTGGTACCTTTCATGATGTCTGGAGTACATGTATCATCCCTTTCATATAATTTGGAGTAGAAATCTTTCACTCTTGTCAACATTTCGCCTCCATTTCTTGTTACAGAACCATCTTCTTTTCTCAGTGCCATAATCTGTTTTTTCCCCTTACTGAGATGTCCCTTTGCTATCTTTAGGCTTTGGTTGTTTTCAATTGCTTTCCTTACTAGTTCACAGTTGAATTTCCTTACGTCTTCAGTGATACTTTTTCGTACTGTTTTGCATAGCTCTATATATTCCACTTTGGAAGTCACATCTTCTTTAGTTGTCCTCATCACTCTTCTTTTTTGCATCAACATTTTGGTTTTTCCTGATAATTTGTTCACATTCAATTTGTTCTTAGACCCAGCTAATTTTGTTGCTGTTTCCATAAGAGCTTTGGTTACTTTTCTGTTAAATTCAGAAATATCCACTTCTTCCGACGTTAGGCCTTCTAAAGCAGAGAATCTGTTCTTCAGTTCCAATTTGAAGGTATTATGGTGTTTTTTAAGGTTGGTTATGTCAATACATTTTGTTTGTCTTATGAGCTTGCTACGTTCGAGTTTGGTGTTGAGGTGCATCTTACATCTCACCAATCTATGGTCACTGCCTGTGTTGAACTTGTTTAGCACACTGCAGTCTTCTATGACGAATTTTTTGTTACACATAATAAAATCAATTTCACTTGTCGTCCCATTTGGATGTCTCCATGTCCATTTCCTGTGTGGCTTTTTCTTGAAAAAGGAGTTCAAGAAGAAAAACCCTTCTGCCTCTGCAAACTCTACGAGAGTATTTCCACGCTGGTTTCTGTTGCCGTGACTGAAGTTTCATTCTGTTGCCGTTGCCCTATTTTTGCATTGAAATCTCCCATAATTATCTTCAAGTGCTGCTTACCTTTATTATTTAGATCACGAATTTCCTCATAAAATTCTTCAATTTCTTCTTCAGCATGACTTGTGGTGGGTGCATAAGTTTGAATAATCTGAGCCTGGTATCTTCTCGAGAGTTGGATAACGAGTCGTGCAGCTCTGTCAGAGGAACTTTCAACTTCTACCACTTTATCCTTCAGTTTCTTGTTTATTATAAATCCAACACCACTAGTTTTGCCAGTATCTGTCCCACGATAGTAGAAGAGATGTCCACTTTTCAGTTCAATGAGATCTTCTCCTTTTCTCCTTACCTCACTTAGCCCGACGATGTCCTACTTGATCCTTTGTAGTTCCTCTTCCAATTCAAGAAGCCTTGAATCAGAAGATAGGGAGCGTCCGTTGTACGTAGCCAAGGTCAGCATCAGATGGCAGCCTAGTCCGGTCCTCCGGGGATTCTTAGCACCCTCTGCCTTCATGTCGCACTGGCCTCTGCCTTGGCCAGGTACATTCCAGCTGTCGGAGACTGAGGGCCAAGATTTAAGTTGTGGAGTCATTTTGGAGGGGTTTGGCCATAACTCACCACGCTAGCCAAGCGGGTTGGTGAGTGTGGGATAGCATTTCCTCTAATCCCGATGGTATAGTTATACCGCTATTGGCGGTCGTCAGAGCCCCTTTAGTGAGAACAGGATGTACCACGAGAAGGCGGGGTTGACATTTGTCAAGGAGAGGCTGTGATGTTACGCATCACCTGACCTTACATGACCTTACATTCATATAGCGTTTGCAAAATGCTGCTTTAATGCCCTGATCAAAAGGGTGAGCCATGTAATATATTAATATAACGACAAACCAAGTTATAGCATCCTTCATGTTGCAACTCCGGACTTGTTTCTGCACATCACAGCAGCTTTATTAGTATCAAAATATCGATTAAGAATAACGGGACTAATTCATTTGCCAGACGGCTACTTCACCGAAGGCTCACTTGATCGAAAATCACTTCACCGAAAATATCGCTTGACCGCAGATTCGGCTCGTTGCGAAACGTACAAATCACGAAAGGGTTGCTTCACATAAAAGTTCATTTCATCGAAAGATCATTTCCCCGAAGGATCAGTTTATCGAAAACTTTGGATTTTATTAATGGATTTTTTAAAGCAATGATGAGCAAACTACACCCCGCGGGCCAAATACGGACCTCCGGTGTTTTCAATCCGGCCCGCGGGATAAATATTTTAAAAGTGCTGCTTCTCTTAGGTATGACACATCATTTAATCCGGAAAACAGTGCTTGTTCTATTATGAAATGTTCTTCATTAATTTCTGGGTACGGCTTCCATTTCACCCTTCAAAAGTGCCCTTTCTAATTTTCTGATGACACGTGCTGCCAGTAGCGTTCCCAGAAAAAATGTTCGGGGGCTGTTACGAATTTTTGTTTTCATACAACTAAATGTGTTATGAGTGCATTTTTAAAATGTATGCTACATCCGGGAAAAAATTTTCAAATAAATATTGCTGGAAATTATTAATATTCTTATTATTTATATTCTTATCACCACATTACTTATACAGTAGACTCGCATTTTTACGAACCCGTAGGGACCACCGAAAAAGTTCGTAAAAGCGAACAGAATTTTAAAAATCAAAAAATCCAATCTGTACTGACCTTTAATTATTACTAGATGACACAAAAAAGTCATTAATTTTGGTTTGCTTCAGAACAACCCTTTGGTGAACATGTGCTTCCATAGCGTCAAGCATGTCAGCATTGCAATCTGCTTCAAAAAAAACAAAAACGGTGCAGTCCTGACAGACATTCTGTCGCTTCTTTAAACGTGGGTCGAGGGATAGCCACACATTCCTCTTCATCGTCGGAAAGATCTTCCGCATTTGGCCCCACAACTTGTTCAATTATTTCTTCGTCAGATATCTCCTCTCTGCACAAAATATTCTCATCAATGCACAAGAAATTGTGACGTTCCTGCCCCGCAGGACGTACACGACATAAAGGCAAATAGCAGCGAGAACGAAAGTCCGCGTAGCTCAGTTGGTAGAGCGATTTGTTCCGGAATAAGTGGACTCGGGTTCGATCCCCGGCGTGGATCAAAAAATGACGGAGAAATTTACTTCGTTATAATGGCTCCCGAACTTCCCGGATGACCCGGCCGTTAAAGATCTCGCAGTGGTGTGATGTTCTTTCCACACAGCGAGACAAGAAAAATAAGAGAATCCCTTCTTCAGCGCTTCGAAAAATAAATGTGTGTGACGTTGCATTCCACACACCAGATTGATTGGGAGTTCTCAAGTGCACGTTCTACAGCGGATGGCTTCCTGCAACGATTCATGGTCACGGCTGACCCGTGGGCCATGCCCCCAGCCCCCTTTCGGGGTGGGTGGGGGTGGAGATGTGACGTAACTGATCCGCAGGACGCACACGACATATAACGAAAGTCCGCGTAGCTCAGTTGGTAGAGCGACTTGTTCCGGAATAAGTGGACTCGGGTTCGATCCCCGGCGTGGACAAAAATGACGGAGAAATTTACTTCGTTATAAAATCCTGAAAAGTCATATCTTCAAGCACGTGTAGGTTCCTGTTGCGAAGTTCGTGCAGCAAAATTTCATCTCCACTGGGATCACTATCCACGATGTGTCATGTGTCTTGTCTTGTCTTGTGTTTGGCGCTCTTTGGCCAGGCATGGCCCTTGCGCCATGAAACCTAACCAACCAACCAACCAACCACGATGTTTTTCTCTGCAGACGTTGCTTTATCTTTACTGAAGCCTGCATGATGAAAACAGTTGGCAATCGTTGCCTGGGAGACCTCATTCCACGCACGAACTGACAGATGCATCGCTCCCAGCAAATCAATTCCATAGCTCTTTCCATGTTCCAAGTCAAGAATCACCCGTTTCAAAAGCATTCGCCGATGGTTTCTCTTAAAACACTGGATTACGCCTTGATCCATGGGCTGTAAAACCGAAGTGACGTTAGGTGGAAGAAACTCCACCCGGATCGCCTGCAGTCCATGAACCGGAACGTGAACTGTACAATTATCCACGACTAGGAGAATTTTGCGTTTCTTTGCAGAAAAGTACTGGTCCAACTCTTTCAACCATTGTTCATAAATGACACCCGTCATCCACGCTTTCTTGTTTCCGTGGCACTCACCTGGGAGTTTTTTCACGTTCTTAAAACATCTGGGCTTCTTTGACTTTCCTATGAACAGAAGGGGCAACTTTTCTGAGCAGGACATGTTGGCTCCCATTAAGACCGTAATCCGCTGTTTAGCTTTCGTGCCACCACTGCATACGTCACCCTTGAAAACCAATGTTTTGTCTGGCAGCACTTTAAAAAACAAACCACTCTCGTCGGCATTAAAAACATCTTCCAAGGAAAATTCGGAAAGTAGAGCTTTGAGCCTTCCTTCTTTCCACTCGTTACTATAGACCATGTCGACTGCTGCACTTTCTCCACAAACTTTTCTGAAGGTCAAGCCGTGCCGCAACTTGAACTTTTGCAGCCAACCATCAGATGTCTTAAAATCTTTCAATTCCATTTTCGAAGCAAAACGTTCTGCTTGTTCTTTGAGTAGATTGCCATCAATTTTCCTGAGACAAACAACTAAAGTCTCCTCCAGTTCCGGATACTTAGCTTTACGGAAGTACTTTCGGGAAGGTGCAACTCTGCAGCCATCGTGAACAGAAACAATCTTTTCTCTAGCTTTGATGATCGCAGATACAGAGTTCTTCGGTATGCCGAACTTTTCTGCAATCTTTATTTTTCTTAGCACATGCGCATCGACATCCTTCAAAATCTGTTTCTTAATGTCTACTGATAAACAAATTCGTTTCTTTTTACTCGACATCGCAAGCAAAAAATTTCCCTCACACGTGCAGGCGGAAACGAAACGACTGACTCGTGAATGAAGTAAAGTAAAGGAAGAATAAATGCAGGTTTCATACAGCTCCTGATTGGTTTATTCCCCGCAGCAAACGAGAACCCGCCCCCCGCCTCCGCCCATCATACTGTGCGTACGTGTTGCATTGATGACTTCCTGTTATTCACAGCTTTGGTGTTTGTTGTCGACAAAAATTGGTGAGGAATTTTAGTTCGTATAAAAGAGAGAATGGAGAATGTACATTTGTGTTGTTCGTTAAATGGAACTGAAAATTGCATTACGATGTATGGAAGAATTTGGTGAATTGGGGAAATTTTAGTTCGTATAAAAGAGAGAATGTATGTTTGTTTTTCGTTAAATGGAACTGAAAATTACATTACGCTGTATGAAAGAATTTTAGGACCGACGGATTCGTTCGTAAATACGAATATTTCGCGAAAAAGAGGTTCATAAAAACGCGAGTCTACTGTATTATGCTATTTATCTGTTCAGAAAACAAGTTGGGAAAAGTGACTGGAGTCCTGATAAGACCGATTTGTGTGAGAGAAATCTATTTATCAGAGCACTAATAAACATGTCCAAAAATGGCACATAAATTGAAATCCTGTAATAGTCTTTTAGGTTTTCTGTGTCTATGTTACAGCGCTGGTTTGTTTTGATGTAATTCTTGGTATTTTAATTAAAACTCCATGCTTTTCAGCGTGCTTTAGAGTAATCTGAAATAAATCACGGAACTCAAATTTGTCATTGCCTCGTCGCCCAAATACTTTAAATATACCCATGCTTTTTGGCTTTCATTAAAATGGGACATTCTTGTCTTCGGCTCCTTACCGCTTCCTCGTCTTCAGGAAGAAAACCCGTACAACTGTCGCCATGAGACATAAAGACAGTTTGAAATACTATTAAAACTCTGCCTTTTGAAATCGCGTTTTTAAAATATCGGAAGGATCCAAATTTCGGGGAGGGTAAAACTTCTAACCCTTCGGCGCGCCATTGCGTGCTGCAACCCATCTGTATTTAATCTCGAAAAAGACACCAATGACGTTGAATGAGAAGATGTACACTGATGTCTGGGGGATGCGGGTGCTGGGACTCCAACATCCCGACCGACTGACAGCGGTGACGATGTATGCACGTGCAAAAATATTTTTCTTTGTTGGGACTTGATTCCTGAGCCTCGTCAGTTTTTCGAGGTGAGTGACCTTACAAACCAAATTAATGATAAGTCTTTTCCCTTGAGAATCACATCCTCACAGTTTAACACAGATTATGAAGAAATGTTGGAAGTTCATTCACAGTTTAACTCACCTCACATCTCATCATATAAATATTCTGAATGAAGTTAAAAACAATATAGCAAGTATGTACGATTGTTTTGCATTCTCAATGTATTTAAACTTATTCATGTCAGTCCATTATGTGTGTTTATAATTTTGTTTATGAATTTTGAAGAAAAAATAATGAAAAAAGTATTTCCCCCTCCGAAAAATTCATTTTTTTTTCATTTGGTTATCCCATAAGTAAGTTTGACCACCCCTGTCTTTTTCCACGTCCTCTTATCCGTAAGCTGATCTTCCGATACCTAACATTAATTATAAGGCCATAGGTCTGGACGTTATAATTCCTATTTCGGTCTGAGTAAAAGCACAACACTGTTAACTTGACACGTTATCTACATGTAACCAGGGGATCGTAGATTTTAACAAAGGTAGTCTTTAATAACCATTTTGAGTATGGTGAGTTTAAATCATCTGTCTTTCTCTTAGCGTTTATTTGGAGACGGTCCTATTTTGCCCAATTCCATGCAGCTACATTAATGATGAAGAGCACACTCTTTCGTTTCTTAACCAAACAGTTTGCTCAAATGGCTTGTGTTATCATGTTACATGCTACAACTGCCTCACATTCATATTTTCGATAACATTCCGTCAAGTGTCTGATATCATTTCATCAATCCTCTAATATTTTAAGAACAGTGTGTTCTTTTTTACACCAATGCACTGTGATTTATCTTCCTCAATTTTTTAGCTCTCCGAGTTTCAACCCAGTAAAAGGCAACTGCTTTGATTATTTCCTGTATATATCAAGTTTTGATATACACTATATTGACAAAAGTCACCGGACACCTAGAAACACAACAGCATTTATTGACATATATTAATACGGTGTCGGTCTACTTTTGGCCTTAATGCATGCACTGACCCTTCGCGACATGCTTTCGACAAGGTATTGGAATACAGCGATAGGTATGCGCTTCCATTCAGTACATAATGCTGCCGCTAACTGTTAATTATTAGTAGGCCTTGGTTCCAAACTGCTTATGTGGAGCTCTGATTCATCTCATAAGTGCTCTACGGGATTAAGATCAGGGAGGCTCTGTGCTGGCCAGTACATACACTATACGGAATTATCACCAAACCACGCCGTAAAAGTCCTTGCTTTATGGCTATGTGCACTATTCTGCTGGTACCAACAAGACTCGGTTCCATAGTATTGCCACGAAGTTGGTAGGGCATAATTGTCAAGAATATCGAGGTAAATGTGATGTTTAACAGGTTTGTCCACGATAACCAATGGGCCGGGACCATACCACGAAAAACACCCAAACACGAGTGCACTGCCAGCTCAAAACTTGACCGTAGGAACAATACACCGTAGTAAATACAGTTCCCCCGGCTGCCACCATACCCACACATTGCCATCATACTGATGGATCGTGTATCTGGATTCATCAGTCTACAAGACCCGTTCTCATTGATCCACGGTCTACGATAACTGTTATTTACACTATGCTAAACGACGAGTAGCATTACAAATGGAGATGAAAAACTTATGAGCAGCCGCACGACCACGATAACCCATGGAATGAAGTTCTCTGCTAATGGTACCTGTACATACCAAGGTTCCAGCATTGTTACTCACATGTACACTGAGATCTTGTTCAGTACTCCGTCGATTAGCTGTAACGATTCTCCTGAGGCTTCGACTTCCTTTATCACCGATTTTCTTTGACCTGCCGGTACGTTTTGCTGCTTCAGGCACGCCATGTGTCTCCCACTTATTCAGTACATCCAAAACAGTTGACTTGGGTATGTTTAAACGTCTCTCGGTTTCTCTTATGGACAGCCCACTAATATAACACCCAACAATCTTTGCTTTCTCAAATTCAGTTCTCTCCCACCGCGACATTTTCACTCAACCTCACAGTGCGATATGATCGAGGTCAGCTGCAGGCTTGTTTTTATACCGTTTGCAGCTGTACCGCGCATCTTAGCAATGCAGCGGGCCCATTCATTTGCTTTTGAAGGGGTGTCCGCTGACGTTTGACCAATATAGTGTATGTGAGAGCATTTTTGAAGATAGGAGGGGTTGAAATAAAAACAATGACCAATTTCCTCCCTCTTGTTTGAGTTCGTATTTTTAAGTTTTACATTACTTTCATTCATTAGCGCCCATAGCTTAGGTTTCCAGAGGGGCAAGCAAAAATTGCAATTACGAATGACATATGCAAACACCAAAGCAAATTTCTAATGTGCCTTCATGTTGCTCAACCATTTTTACAACACACTCAACACATTGGAAATTAGAATACCCAAAAAACTACGTAACAAAAGATGGACAAATGAAATTTGATAGCATGTTAGGGCAATAAAATCTGTTTGTTGTTCTTTCGATCCTTTTGACCACTTGCATTACATGCGTCACGATACCCCAAAGATCACCCAGTTGGTCATCGAGAATGCAAAAATACCTTCAAGACAAATTTCTGGGGAAAACTTCATGAGATCTCTGTCCAGCAAAGATTAGTTGCTGCAGAGGATGATATATTGATATATTTTTCATTTCTTCACCTTTCGTACTTTCCCATACTGTACTTAGGTACACTGTTAAAACTTTGGTGGTAGGTTGCACCAAAAGGTGGTACTACATTAGCTGCACTACTTTCCGAGAAAAGATATACCATTGTGTGGTGCTAACAAAACCCAACAACATGATGCAGCCTTGCACCATGATGTGGTGTAATCTTCTATAATACCATAACGTGCTGCAAGGTTGTACCATGTTGTTGGTTTTGTTTGCTCCACACAGTAGTGTGTATTTTCTCAGAAAGTAGTGCAGCTAGTGTAGTACCAGTTTTTGGGGGCCACCTACCACAAAATGTTTAACAGTGTACTCTGTTCTTCAACATGCAGTAGGAAATTTCATTATTACTTTTTGCAAAACATTTTCGCCCTTTTCCACCCGAATTCTCAACGTTTCATTTTCGCCATTTTCCACCCAAAATTCTCAACAGTTCATTTTCGCCATTTTCCACCCGAAATTCTCAACGTTTCATTTTCACCCTTTTCCACCCGAAATTCTCAACGTTTCATTTTCGCCCTTTTCCACCCGAAATTCTCAACGTTTCATTTTCGCCATTTTCCACCCGAAATTCTCAACGTTAACAACATACACACACATCCAGAAGTTCTACAAAAAAAATGGCAATGAAAATTAGCGTTATCGCGAAAATCTCTGACGTGACTTCCAAGAACAGAAAGGGCATGGTCTCATTCCCAGGAGAGGGCAAATGTCCCGTCTTGTCACCCCTATATGCACACACATGCTATTATGGAAAATAAGTATAATTATTACCAGAAATTATTATAACATTTAAATATGTCGTTAGCTAGCAAAATATTTAAAGATGAACCTGATTGTGTTTTCTAGAGACATTCAAATCCTCTTTTGGTATATAACCAATCCTATTTTTTCCGATAGTGTTGAAGAGTGTGATTTAGGTGTTTTTCATTTTCTCCGAGGATGCATCATCTCTGTATCCTAATATTGTTATGGAGTTTTGTTATTTTCTGAATTCCTATATAGGGTCAACCTAAACATTCAGTTTAAACAAATGGTGTTCATAAACGTTGACTACTGTCTGGGAAACGTTCTTTATATTTTTGAATCATGAATCTTTTTGAAGATAAGTTTTGAATATTTTTAAGACCAATAGGTCTTCGATGGTCTCTGGCATTTTTCACTTCTTTGTTGCTGCCTTATGGATATAAAATTAAATTCAGACCTTTCTATTGCGGGTAAAACATGCAAAAATTCCTAGAAGAGATTAAATATATTGTCAAATTATCTAAACAAAACGGGAAAGTTGTCTAAACAAAATGGGAAAAGTGTCTGGACAATCGCCCTTTTATTCTTCAATGATTCCGTAGGTGCATTTCATACAAACTTTAGGATCCCCTCGTGTTTTTGCTTTTTTTCATCAGGTGCGCTTATTTGGCGATGCTTTGAATAATTCAGAACTTTGAACATCAATTACTCCAACCGTAATGTTAACAACACAAAATTCTACATTAGCTTTATTTCTTTCATAGACGCCAGCTCGGGTTGTCTGAAAGATGTTACATTACCGTACAAGCATTCTAGCTTTTCGTCGTAGTGTTTATGAAGTAATTTCTTAGGAAATAATTCATTTAACACCAGCTGCTGTTTGCATCAGCTCATTTGTGGGGCTAAATATGCGAATGGAAGCTGTTTTGTTTCGCAGAAAAGTTCGTAAAAATTCACTGAATTACGACTCGGCGATGTGTGATTAAGAACCTCCATCGCTGATGCATTTTTAATACTTTGAATAGTTGCATATAATCCGATGGCATTAACTTTAACACATAAAAAGGCAAAACTTTTGATTAATATTTCACCCCGCTCTGTACCAATTATTTGTTTTTCCTAGCGTTTTTAGGAAAACATTCGTTGTCAGCAATTAATATCGTTAGAAATTCTCGAGAAACATGAGGGAAATTAATCTTTATTTAATATCTGAATTTCACGGTTCTTAAACTTCTATATTTGTCATAACAATGTGACTTGGACCGTAAGCGTATACATACACTGTATTATTGTTTTTCTACGTTTTATGCGATTTCACTGTGTATTTTGCTGCTCCTTGAGAATTAAATATTTGAGTTTCACAAGTTATTGTCTTTCAGTTTCATATTTTGGAGTACTTCATTTCAGTTTAATATCACATAAAACAATCCCGACGCAATGGAGTAAGCATACTACTTATGAATACATACGAGTAAGTAGTATCCCTATCCGATACTGGGGAGTACGCGTACCTACTTTAAAACCCGACATTGAAAAGGTTAAAAATACCTGCCCTCGTTGTATAAATAACTCAGTCCAACGCTTAAGACAGCACGTGACTACCATGTGCAACATAAATCAGACAAATATCTTAAGACGGCACGTGAGTACCTGTGCAACATAAATCATACATAAGTACCATGCACAACAAAAATCAGACACGAGTACCATGTGCAACATAAATCACACATAAGTACCATGTGCAACATAAATCCGACAAATACCTTAAAACGGCACGTGAGTACCATGTGCAACATAAATTAGACAAATACCTTAAGACGGCACGTGAGTACCATGTGCAACATAAACCAGACGTAAGTACCATGTACAACAAAAATCAGACACAAGTACCATGTGCAACATGAATCACACATAAGTACCATGTGCAACATAAATCAGACAAATACCTTAAGACGGCACGTGAGTATCATGTGCAACATAAATCAGACATGAGTACTATGTACAACAAAAAACAGACACGAGTACTATGTGCAACATAAATCACACATAAGTACCATGTGCAACATAAATCACACAAATACCTCAATACGGCACGTGAGTACAATGTGCAACATAAATCAGACAAATACCTTAAGACGGCACGTGAGTACCATGTGCAACATAAATCATACATAAGTACCATGCACAACAAAAATCAGACACGAGTACCATGTGCAACATAAATCACACATAAGTACCATGTGCAACATAAATCCGACAAATACCTTAAAACGGCACGTGAGTACCATGTGCAACATAAATTAGACAAATACCTTAAGACGGCACGTGAGTACCATGTGCAACATAAACCAGACATAAGTACCATGTACAACAAATATCAGACATGAGTACTATGTACAACAAAAAACAGACACAAGTACTATGTGCAACATAAATCAGACATGAGTACTATGTACAACAAAAAACAGACACAAGTACTATGTGCAACATAAATCACACATAAGTACCATGTGCAACATAAATCACACAAATACCTCAATACGGCACGTGAGTACCATGTGCAACATAAATCAGACAAATACCTTAAGACGGCACGTGAGTACCATGTGCAACATAAATCATACATAAGTACCATGCACAACAAAAATCAGACACGAGTACCATGTGCAACATAAATCACACATAAGTACCATGTGCAACATAAATCCGACAAATACCTTAAAACGGCACGTGAGTACCATGTGCAACATAAATTAGACAAATACCTTAAGACGGCACGTGAGTACCATGTGCAACATAAACCAGACATAAGTACCATGTACAACAAATATCAGACATGAGTACTATGTACAACAAAAAACAGACACAAGTACTATGTGCAACATAAATCAGACATGAGTACTATGTACAACAAAAAACAGACACAAGTACTATGTGCAACATAAATCACACATAAGTACCATGTGCAACATAAATCACACAAATACCTCAATACGGCACGTGAGTACCATGTGCAACATGAATCAGACAAATACCTTAAGACGGCACGTGAGTACCATGTGCAACATAAATCCCACATAAGTACCATGTGCAACATAAATCCGACATAAGTACCATGTACAACATAAATCAGACAAATACATTAAGACGGCACGTACCATGTGCAACATAAACCAGACATAAGTACCATGTACAACAAATATCAGACATGAGTACTATGTACAACAAAAAACAGACACAAGTACTATGTGCAACATAAATCAGACATGAGTACTATGTACAACAAAAAACAGACACAAGTACTATGTGCAACATAAATCACACATAAGTACCATGTGCAACATAAATCACACAAATACCTCAATACGGCACGTGAGTACCATGTGCAACATGAATCAGACAAATACCTTAAGACGGCACGTGAGTACCATGTGCAACATAAATCCCACATAAGTACCATGTGCAACATAAATCCGACATAAGTACCATGTACAACGTAAATCAGACAAATACATTAAGACGGCACGTACCATGTGCAACATAAATCAGACAGACCAGCTCGTCGAGCAGCAATTACAGTTCGATTGACGGATGGACTTGGCAAAACAGAACGTGGCATGTTCGTTGACACCAGGCAGGTGTTTTTCTGATTCTGAGCTTTTCCTGCCCAACCGTGGCAAGGGTTCACCGTGAAAGGAGCAACACGCGGAAAACGTCCAACAATTGGTGTTCTTGTGAACTGAAATATCTGGTGTATCAGACTGGTCAAAGGACACTAGCGTGAATCGTTCCAGCGAACAGGCTAGCCGACACCCAACATATCAGTGCAAAATTCAACATTGGTGTGCCAAGGCTCATCTCCAAAAGCATCATGCCGCCCCGGTGGCGCAGTGTTCTAAGTGATGTCCTCTGATCATTCGTTCGAACGGGGTCCGGGTTCGAATCCCGGTGAGGCATGGATGTTGTGTTTGTCTTAGGGCACTGGCTCTCTCCCTTCCCTGGAACCAGTGACCCTAAATTAGGGACGGGCGACTGCTTATAGCCCATTGAGTTGCTCACGGTGGTCGTTAAACCTCCAATCAAAAAAAACGCATCATGTATTGGACCATGTCACGAATGGACTACAACAGCCAACGACCATGTCGGGGTCCTATGTTGTCAGCACAGACAATGAAGCGCCTCTTCAGTGGGCATGTCAGCAACTACGCTGGACCACTAGAGCTGGAAGTAGGTCAACCGGACACACAAATCAAGTTTTCCAATGCATCATGCGGATGGCAGGATTCCAATTTAGCGCAAGCAACATGAGGTCATACGACCCTCCTCTCAGTTGTTAACAGTATATGTCTGTGGGGCGGTGTGCTGATATGGAGAGTGTTTCCCTGGCACGCATTATGTTAGTTTCGAACTGTCTATACAAATACAAGTGTCGTCCTAACCTGGGAATGTTGGATTCTTTTTATACTAAAAGCCAGAGATTGAGGTAACTTCAAGGCTGTGGCTGGTCAGGGCTGAAATGACCGTGCATGCCAAATAAATGGGACCCTACAACTTCCACCGCAAACACACATATTTAATTGCATAATTAAATTACCTTACAAAATGATTAGGAGTATTGGTTGAAAGAAGGAAATATTGGCTGCATTTATCCTATTTGCAATTGAAATTTCTAACAACCAACCAATGACAACTGCATGCAAAGTCAGTCCATTTTTTGTTTGCGTGTTTAATGACCACCGTGAGCAACTCGATGGGCTATAAGCAATTCACCCTTCCTTAATTTAGGGCCACTTGTTTCAGGGAAGGGAGAGAGCCAATGCCGTAAAATCAATACAATAACCATGCCTCATTGGGATTCAAACCAGAACCCATCTTAGGCGAATGGTCAGACTTAGATCCTTGCGCCACCTGGTCGGCGATCACGTCTTTCAATGTAGTCCTAATATGATTAGAACTTAGCATCGTCTGCAAAACAAAACAGACACAAAAGTGCTTACGGAATATGCCCTTTCAGTTTGCCAATTCATCCAAAAGCGTACGCGCACACCATCCTGAGGAGTCGGTTATTGATCACACTTTACATCTTTGTAGTCATCTATTCTAGCTGCTTCGTTCGAAGTGAAGAATGCGAAATTTTCTAGATTCCTTATCTTCAGATTTTTGGAACTTAGTTGTCGTAGGCGGTGAAACGAATAGCATGCTCAAACGGAAAGAGGGAGATGCGGGTAGGATTCCCTCTCCAGGAAGATGCAATTTTCAAGTTTTCTACATAGTGAACAGCAAACAAGACAATCCAGGCTATTCTGGTTGCCATGTTAATAATTCAGTTTTGTTGCGTAATTTCATACGTCGATTTCCTAAGATCAAAAATCTTTGATATTAATGAAATCTAAGAGATGTCGAATCGAAGAGCTGCTCTTTGAAAAGGATCATTAATCGCATGTGAATGCATTTTCTCTACGACAGCATCCCAATTACTTCTGGAATCTCGGTTCGTGATTACTAGCAAAAACGTGAAATATTCTCCAACATTTAGGAACCTCTTCCTTTATCAACATATAGAATTTCACTTACGAGTGCGTTGCGCAACGAATGCAAATTTTAATTCACCAGAAATACGCACATGATTTTCTTCGCCGCAAAGTATGGCTTCATTTTCTAAAGCCAAGCGTACATCCGTTTCCTTTGAAGAGGCGAAGGAACTTCGTTTAGTTAGCCACTGCATTTACGTAACGATTTCTTACGAAGTTCATCCACTTCAAAGCACTTTCCGTAGCTTCCGAAGGAAAGTAGACATCGTTTCACTTTGGATTAAACTCAGCTTCGTGCCTTCTATTTAAAACTAAATTTCCTTGCATCACAAATAACTGACAAAGAAGAGCACTATTCCTCCATGTAAGGTGCCGCCGTGTTATCAACTAAAGCAGTGATAACACAGAGCGGTACATTATCCGTTGCAACTTAAAATTTTTACGGAACACACGAAAAAGAGCCTGAAGTTTTATCTTTTGGCGCATAGAGGAAGCGCGTACCTCTTACCGCATTCCGCTCTTCAGCTTATAGAATTCTGCACCACATTATCATCTTATTGTAATGCGGAAAACATAAAAGTAATAGTTTTTATATGATTACGAAGGTAATAAAGATCTTCTGACATATAAAAAATTGTAGGCAGACTTTCGCGAAACATATTATCCCCTTTACATCAATAAATAAAGCAGACGGTGAAGAGCATGAATTATGAAAGCATACAAACTCAGCAAAAATATTTAGGCAAGGCTAAAATCATTTGCTTAATTATTCATAATTTGTAACGTATACTCTATATTCACTTTCCTTTTGATTTTACTATCTCTGGTTATTTTATTTTACTATGTAAATTATCTTCCTACTGAACGAAATATTATTTCACCCGCTGAATGAGATCTGGCAATGAGTGTAAGTCATGACGTGGTGGTAGCTAGTATATAGGCGCGTTCATCGAGACTTGTTGTGTTGAGTGTGTTGTGTTGGTTGTAGCGTTGGTGTTGTTGAGGTTGATGTGTTGGCGTTGCGAGGTGTTGTTATGAGAATGTGTGTACTATAAGAGGAAAGTTTATTCATTATTATGTACAAGATATATGAGTGCCTTAGTTGACCAAGAGTCTTGGAAATAAACAAGTTTTTCAGTAAGTTCAGTCTTTCTCAATTCATAGTTTTTGTCAGACCTCTGTCTGGCTGTTAGGTTTATGACTTTGATTACTTAATATAAATAACCAGCGTTGAGACTTTGTTTAAGTTCATAATTAACGAGTAACAACACCCTTTTGGGAATTCATTATTTTGAAGCTTAGAGCATTATTCATTCATAATAATTAGCTTAGCAAAAAGATTAGAAAGCTAATTCATTATAAATTTTTTTCTCAAATGTAAATTACAACTGGAAGGTAACTACAACTAAACGAAGTGCGAAGTATCAGACCACATTTACTGCTGTCTTCAGTGCTATCGTGTTCAGACGAGCATAGATGCATCATCGCGGCCCTTGTGATGTACTACAGAGGTAAAGCACATGTCAGGGCGACAAATCTGCAGCGATACATTCCGTCCGTGTAGCTTAGTTGGAGAGCAACTTACTCCGGAGTAAGGGGGAGGGCTTCCGTCCGTAGACGGGGAGTCCGAAATCATTGCATTTGTCTCGAGATCGTGAGATCATTGCATTTGTCTCGAGATCATGAGATCATTGCATTTGTCTGCAGAGGCTCGAGATCCCTCGATTTGTCCCTTAGGGACAAATTTGTCCGTGACGGACTGTATTGCTGCAGATTTGTCGTCTTGACTTCGGCGAGAGGGATAAGGTAATTTGCCCGTGACTGAAATCGAATCCACTCCCCCTCACTCTGGAGTAAGTTGCTCTCCCAACTAAGCTGCACGAACGTAACGTATCGCTGCAGATTTGTCGTCTTGACTTCGGCGAGAGGGATAAGGTAATTTGCCCGTGACTGAAATCGAATCCACTCCTCCTCACTCGGGAGTAAGTTGCTCTCCCAACTAAGCTGCACGAACTTTATGTGTCGCTGCAGATTTGTCATCTTGACTTCGGCGACAGAGATAAGTAATTTATCCGTGACGGGGCTATAACCTTCCGAACAACGAAGCCTCTTAACATATATCACAGTCAGCCCCAAGGAGATCTAAGGAGATCTATCTGTTCCTTAGATTTTACGTAGTTCCTTCTGTACTTCGACGAGAGGGATAAGAGAGGGACAAATAATAGTTATTCCTGAGATGTGAACTAAATTACAAGGTGGACAGTAACGAATTTATACAAAGTCGAGTCACATTATTGTGACCATATCCTATTTTTGACGTCAACAGCGCGTAGCCAATGAAAGAAGGCACGTGTCGTGAGCTGACTTGGACGGTATATAACGTGTGCTGTGGGCATTCTGAAAATATATCACTCATTGCTGTCATGGATAAAAAGAGCAATTTATCAGTTTGCAAAAAGGAATGATTATCGGCTTTCGGACCAAGGGTGGCAGTATTTCTGAAACAGCGCAGTTTGTGAACTGTTCGCATGCTGCTGTGGTTAAATTGTATCGTGATTGGAGAAATGGCACCACTGCGAATAAGATTAACACGCTACAATGGAGCAACTAACAGGCCGAATAAAGCAGGAAGATACCGGAAGTGTGTCTAAAACGACAGTTCACCGAACCCTGCTGCCTATGCAGGCAGATGGCTACTGCACCTATGCTAACGAAGGTGCATCGGCAGAAAAGGCTTACATTTGCACGGCAGTATCGAAAATGGACCTCCGCTGATTGGCAAAGGACTACCTTCTCCGATGAGTCAGGTTTTCAGCTTCATCGAACGGATGGACGTTGGCGTATAAGGCGAGAAACATCGGAGAACAAACACTCTTCAACCATTCCTGGAAGAACACGAGCTTTTGGGGGCAGCCTTATGGTCTGAGGAATGTTTTCGTAGCATTCTCTGGATCCACTCATATCTGTGAAAGGCACTATGGACCGAATTCGTTATGAATCCATCCTTGCAGACCACGTACACCCATATATGCTGATTTTCTTCCCTGGGGCGGATGGGATCTTTCAGAACGACAATGCGACGTGTCACGCAGCTAGAAATGTCTGAGAGTGGTTGCGAGAGTACGGTGAAGACTTAAAGTACTTCCCTGGCACGCCAATTCCCCAGACTTAAACCCAGTTGAGCATCTCTGGGACCACCTCGATCGTGTTGTTCACCCTATGGATGAACGCCATGCTACCTGTTCATCCCCACTGACCACACGCATCAATTCATGTTGGATGTTTACTCTGGTGGTGATGGTGTCAACCAACAAGATAATCGCCGTGCCACCTCGCTAAGGGGACACGTGACTGGTTTCAGAAACACGACAGCAATGTCTCCGTTCTCCCTTGGCCGGGTAAATCGCCCGACCTCAATCCGATAGAGCACTTATGGGACTATTTGGATTGACAGATTCGGAATGCCGACCCACAACTACGTCATCTTCGGGACCTCCGTGCTCTGCTGCAGTCCAAATGGGCACGTGTACCTCGGGCAATCTTCCAGGGCCTGATTGAGTCCATGCCACGCCGTCTCATCGCTGCCAAGGGTGGTTATTCCCATTATTAGGTAGGTAGTCATATTATTCTGATACGACTGTGTATGTTTTAAAACTTAAAAAGGCCGTTCGGTAGACATACGAAAGCTCGGTGTTGTGTGGATATACATTTGTTGCACCAATAACATTCTGAACTGATAGAAACTTCTATAGTTTCCTATATAATTTATTACATGGTGTACTTTCACTTTCGAATCTGTTTCATGTTATATTATGTATGCTTGAGCAGGTCAAACGCATGTTTGTGAATCTTCGCATGTCATGAGTTTTTCAAATTCAATCAGTTTCTTCCGAAATATCAGCTGATGTAATTGTGGCTTTGATGTTGTTGATTGTGTACAGACATTGAATTCTGCAGTGAAATAAGAAATTAGAAGACGGTTGAACAGAAAGAAACAACAAATGAGAATTCGTTCGATAACAAAAGTAGTGAAAAAGCATAAGGAAAATTCCTTTTGGCAAATCTCCGATTCAAAAGCAGGTAATACAATACATGCTTACGAAACGAAAGTTTATAACTTATGTTGCCTTTTCGGTTTGTGTGTGAACTGATCACGTTGTTTTTCTGCTGCTGCAGACCCAGACGGTTACCCTGCGTCTTTTATGCTTCAGGCAGACGCCTGATAAGCTTATAAAGAAGTATGTATTATGGTGTTGGATTTCTTAGAGGATAATAATATACCTCTCCAACTATTTTATCTTTTTTTTTTTCGCGGTTTTTGTGGCCTTTCTGAATTCTTTGTTTTCCATGTTCGCTATATCAAAAGCATCATAATTTCGTTTAAATTAAAAAGGAAAGGAAATATAGCAGAAGTTAATGATTGTTTACGGTCACAAGTTTTTGACGTGGATACGTCTTTAAAATCGGTACCATGGGGGTATGTACCCTCTAGGGAAACTAGACCGACATAATTTCTTACAATTGATCACATGCTTATAATTTCTAAATTATAACAAATAGCTAAAATCTAATAACGGACACAAAAAGAGTAATAACCAATGATTTTAAGAATATCAACTTCAAGGTCATGCGCATGCGTGGTGTGAGGGAGGGCGTCCGCCATTTTGGGTTCGAATACATTGAGTCAAGCGCCTTGAAATCAGTATAACTCGAGATCGCGTAGAGGTAGGACCGTGATATTACGTCTCAAACAATTCGTCTGGATAGCATCTATCTAAAAACCAATAATTCATAAACATTTAATAAGTACTTTATAAGTTATAAGTGATAAACGAAAACATATTGGTGAGAAAATCAAAATGTCTTAATTTGAAGCAAAAGTCCGACTCAAAATACTACAAACGTATCTCAGAGGAAAGAAAAAGTCAACAGGAATCGAGTAAGCCCAAAACGACTGGTGCAGGGCTTTTTTTTTTATTGGAGGTTTAACGAACACTGAGCAAATCAATGGGCTATATGCAGTCGCCCGTCTCTAATTTAGGGCTACTGGAAAGGGAGAGAGATAGCCAGTGAGCCTGGGAAGGGAGACAGCCAGTGCCGTAAGACAAACAAAACATCCATGCCTCACCGGGATTCGACCCCGGAGCCCCTTCGGGCGAATTATCAGAAGCCATCGCTTAGACTACTGCGCCACCGGTGCGTCGATGTAGGGTTTATAGACAAAAGAAGACAGCCAAAGCGGCGCAACGCGTGGAGCCAAAACCAAGCACTTCTACAGCTAGTGCATGTGAACCAGTGGATTATTTGGCCGTGAGTGAAACTTGGATGGATGATTCTTGTCCCAAAAATTTTCTCGGTTTCGAATTGAAAGGAAAAGAAATAGGGCAATATCCCAACACAAACCATCCATTTCCAAACGTACTACTTCGCCCACAAAACGAACTGAGTGGGAGATGCCATTTGCAGAAACATCAATAGTTTAACAGATTGCCAACCCGTAAATGTCTCAGTCAACAACAGATTGAGAACTGAAAATGACTATGCCGCCCCGGTGGCGCAGTGGTCTAAGCGATGGCCTCTGATCATTCGTCCGAAAGGGGTCCTGGTTCGAATCCCGGTGAGGCATGGATGTTGTGTTTGTCTTACGGCACTGGCTGTCTCCCTTCCCTGGAACTAGGGACCCTAAATTAGGGACGGGTGACTGTTTATAGCCCATTGAGTTGCTCACGGTGATCGTTAAACCTACAATAAAAAAATTGATCATGTGGGTGACATGAGTCTGCACTGAAGAGCAATTGAATTAGAGACAGCTGGCGTTATGCAAATGTCGCGCTGTGGGTGGCCCTGTAAACGGAAATGACATGACGTATGCAGTGATCCGACAATATAAGGAGTGATGCGACGGGAATCAGTAAGAGTCGGACGCAGTATGGGTAAAACGAAGGATCTAAGCGCATTTGATCGTGGGCAAATTGTCGGGGCCCAACGAATGGGTCACTCCATCTCTGAAGTCATGCAGGCACTGGGATTTTCATGAGCCACTGTGTCACGGGTGCACCGTGAGTACATCGAATCCGGTAAAACCATCCCTGCAAGAGCCAACTGCCGTGGACAACAGCGTGTGAATGAGCGGGGTCATCGTCGGCTAGCTCGCATTGTAACAGCGGATAGACCGGCCACAGTGCAAGAAATCACTCGGCAATTTAACGCTGGTGCACAAAAACGTGTAAGCAGCCACACCATCCAGAACCATCTCCTCGCTATGGGGTACAGAAGCCATAGTCCCACTAGGGTACCGTTGCTGACCGCACATCACAGGGTGCAAAGATTATAATGGGCGCCGGAACATCGCCTCTGAACCCTACACATGTGAAAAAATGTTGCCTGGACTGATGAGTCGAGATTCACGTTGGTACATGCGGATGGCAGGATACAAGTGCGGCGCAAACCGCATGAAGCGATGGATTCTTCTTGCCAGTAGGGTACTACTCTTCAAACTGGTGGGGGTAGCATTCTCGTCTGGGGACTGTTTGCGTGGACTGAAATGGGACCCCTGGTACGTGTGACATCGTCCCTCACAGGTCAAAATTACCGGGATATCCTGGACGACCATTTGCTTCCGTTTGTGCGTCTTCAACATCCCACTGGGGGCCTCATCCTGCTACAAGACAATGCAGCTCCCGAATTGTATCCGAATGGTTGGATGAACACTCCACCGACGTGACCTCGCTTCCTTGGCCAGCTAGATCACTTGACCTCAATCCAATGTAGCACATCTGGGATGCCATCGAAAGAGATGTTCGAGAATCTGACACCCCTCCATCAAATCTTCGTGAACTGTGGGAGCTTGTTCAAGGGTCGTGCACCCGTATGGCTTCCCAACGCTTCCGGTGTCTTGTCGAGTCCACGCCGAGAGGAATCGCCGCCGTCATCAGGGCGAAAGGTGGTGCTACACGTTACTAGACAGGTATCTCTAATACAATTGCTCTTCAGTGCAGTTGATGTGACAGTGTCTGCTCAAACTCGCTTCATACTTGGTTCGGTTTACATTCATCCCAAGGTTTCTCAAACATCACTAGAGGTGTTCATGTTCTGGATGTTATGCGATTGTTCTGAAAACATCAAGAAAATTATACAAAGTAAGGTACCGGATACCCAAGTGCCTATCATTCTCACTGGTGACTTTAACATTAATGTACAACAAAACACCAACTTACTCAAGTTCATGAAAGACAATTTCGACTTGACTTATATATATCCTCCACCAACTACATTAGACAATACTTGTATCGACTTAACCTTTGTACGAAACATAAATGTGAATTGTATGCCATATGTTTGTAACTTCTCATATCATCACCCTTTAATAAATACAATTATAATCTAACTGCATTCCTCTTTCATTTATCAACCGACTTCTACCTCAAACCCCTTACTGTCAAACACGTATCCACGTAAATAAAACGTGAGGGTGTGTCCCAGACACAGCCTACCAACCTTTTTTTTTTTTTTCGAAATGCATGATATTGGAAATTTGCTTTAATGTAAAGAAAATGAGTTTCTTCAAGCAAAAATTGTAAGTATCATATGAAGTGGTACCGCAAAGTTACTAAAAGTGGCTGCGTTGGATACTGGGTGAAAGAATCCTTTTTTTGTGTGTGTGGCAGCTCAACGACCAGTTCTTGTAAATATTATGTGCGTTAGGAAGCGGTATTTTCCTTGCGCATTGCTATGCGTAATTATGTAAGAGTTTCATGTAATCTGCTTGGGCTTCATAAATGTTGATAATGTACGTACATGCATATCGCTAAGCTGTTAGACGCAGTGGAGGTTCGTCTGTATGAGCACAAAAGCATGTGCTTTACCCACCATTTTTCCAGAAATTTTATTAGATTAGCGAAAAAATGTATGATTAAAAACAATTCTGTGAGTGAAAAGTAATATCGGACACCTACAAGAGAAACACAACATAGCATTTATTGACAGACATAAGTACGGTGCCGGTCCACCTATGGCTTTATTGCATGCACCGACCGTTCCAGACATGCTTTCCACAAGATTTTGGAACACAGCAATAGGTATGCGCTCCGATTCAGTACATAATACTGCCACTAACTGCTGCTTAGTAGTAGGCCTTGGTTCCAAACTTCTTATGTGGCGCTCTATAGTTCATCCCATAGGAACTCTATGGGATACAGATCAGTGCTCTGTCCTGGCCAATCCACACAGGATATACGTAATTACTGTCAAACTGCGCCGTAACAGTCCTTGCTTTATGGCTCGGTACATTATCCTGCTGGTACCAACAAGGCTCGGTTCCATAGTTATTGCCACAGAGTTGGCAGGGCATAATTGTCTAGAATATCGAACAAGACGTGCTGATTCACAGGGTTGTCCACGATAACCAATGGGCTGGGACCATACCACGAAAAACACCTCCACACGAGTACACTGTCAGCTCCAAACTTGGGCATAGGAACAATAAACTATGGCAAACAGCGTTTCCCCGGATGCCGCTATTTCCATTGATCTACGGTCCTCGATAAATGTTCTTTACACCGTGAAAAACGACGAGTAGCATTCCGAGTGGAAATGAAAGGCTTATGAACAGCCGCACGACCATGGTGACCCATGGAACGAAGTTCTCTGCGAATGGTACGTGTACATACCGAGGTTCCAGCATTTTTACTCACCTGTACACTGAGGTCTTGTGCAGTACTCCGTCGATTACCTGGGACGACTCTCCTGAGGCTTCGACGTACTCTATAACTGATTTTCTTTTGTCGGAAGGTACGTTTTGCTGCTTCACGCACGCCATGTGTCTTCCACTTACTCATCACATCCAAAACAATTGATTTCGGTATGTTTAAAGGCCTCTCGGTTTCTCTAATGGACAACCCATTAATATAACAAACACCCAACAATCTTTACTTTCTCAAAGTCAGTTCTCTCCCACCGCGACATTTTCATTCAACCTCATAGTGCGATATGATTGCGGTCAGCTGCAGGCTTGTTTTTATACTGTTTGCAACTGTACCGTGCCTCTTAACAACGCAGTGGATCCGCTCATTTTCTTTTAAAGAGTGTCCCGTGACTTTTGTCAATATAGTGTATATTGTGACATACTATAGAGGTGAAGCATGTGTCAGGGCTACAAACCTGCAGTGATTTATTCCGTCCGTGTAGCTTAGTTGGGAGAGCAACTTACTCTGGAGAGAGGGGACGCGGACAATTTCCGTCCGAACGTATAAACTAATGTACCGGCCGTTGGGTTCTTCGAAAAATATGTGATATTTGTTCTACATATCGTCTAGAACTAATGAAAAATTCATTCTTTTTTTCAAAAAGAAAACATATATACACTGCTGGCCACCCAAAATGCAGCACCAAGAAGGAAGCATCCGATTGGCCTGAAATTCGCAGCATGCGTCGCCCGCGAGAGGACATGCAAACGATTAGCATTGCAGGGCATATGCAAATCATGTGCGCCCGGCACGCCACCGAGAAGCACTATAAGAAGGGTGCACAGAAGGCGGGGTGTAAGTAGTGGAAGTGTGTTGTGCTGCCGGACCTGTGTGTGGGAAGCTTCCTGATGCCTCGTCGCCGAATACAGCAGTCATTCCAGCACCTTTCGGAGTTCGACAGAGGACGAATAGTGGCTTATCGCGACAGCGGTTTATCGTACCGAGACATCGGCGCCCGTGTGCGACAACATCCATCCACAGTGAGGCGAGTATGGATTCGGAGGGTGAAGGAGGGACGGACGGAGCGACGTGAGTGATCGCCGCAGCCGCGGCACACCACCGAATGAGAGGACCGGCATGTTGTGCGGCGGGCATTGACGGCTCGCACCGCCACATCACGAACGTTAGCACAAGAATTAGGGTGTGTTGCGCAACAACCTGTGTCAGCATGTACCGTTCGACGTCGTCTGCAGGAGCGGGGATTTGTCGCACGGCGCCCATTGCTCCGATTACAATTGACGTTACAACACCGGCGAGTGCGGCGGCAGTGGGCCGTTGAACGCCGCACCTGGACTACGGAATGGCACGACATTGTCTTCTACGACGAATCCCGCTTCTTCCTGCAACACCACGATGGTCGGATACGCGTGTGGCGGCACCGCAGCGAGAGACTGTATGACGCCTGCATTCTGCATCGTCATACCGGTCCGTCGTCTGGCGTTATGGTTTGGGGCGCAATTGGATATGACACCCGCACACCTCTTGTACGCATCGCCGGTACACTCAACAGCCACAGCTACATCTCCGACGTTTTGGAGCTTGTAGTTCTACCTGACCTGCAGGACCTGCCAGCGGCCACGTTTGAACAGGAAAATGCGCGCCCGCACGTGGCACGCATTGTGCAACAATTCTTTACGGCCCACCAGATGTCACTGCTGCCGTAGCTTTCATGTTCTCACGATGTGTCGCCCACCGAACGCGTCTGGTCGCTGATCGGCAACCGAGTGGCCCGGCAAGCTCCACCCGCGGCTACGCCTGATGAATGTGGTAACGTGTGGAAGCAGCCTGGACCGACATACCCCAAGCCCACATCCAAAGCCTCTGTCGTTCGATGCCGCTGCGTGTAGCGGCCGTTATTGCCAGCCATGGGGACCGCACGAACTATTGATGCCTGCGTGTTCCGCAAGTCGCACGGGCCTGTAAGCTCAATCGTTTCATCTTTGTATCTGTTGTTATGTGTCCAGTAAATCTGGCTTTGCTATCGCGTGTTCTTCTTGGTGTTGCATTTTGGGTGGCCAGCAGTGTATATAAGAGGGAGATGATGTAAGGCACTACAGAGGTAAAGCACGTGTCAAGATGACAAATCTGCAGCGATACATTCCGTCCGTGTAGCTTAGTTGGAGGACCAACTTACTGCGGAGTGAGCGGGCGCAGATACGATCTTCGTCACGGAAAAATCTGTTTTCCGAATATATATACCACGTTGGTCGACGAATCGCGCCCTCTGGGAAATCACGTGGACCTTCTCCACTTTTGGTATGGGTAGTCATAATTTAATGATCTCTCAGTGTATAAGCAATTAAGTCTTTACGTACGACTGAGACGCATCCGGGTAAGTGACAGTTTTAGTCTACACACTTTAACCTAAGCTTTAAATTCTAAGTGTTAAGTATTTTGAAGTCAGAAGTTAATGTAGAGATACAATTCAACAAACCTAAAAAGTAGCATTTATTTTATGCTGTGTGGAAGTAGACTTTGAAGAGTCAGTCCATCAACAAAGTCCCTAGCTTTTAGTTATATTTTCTGTATGTAGCAGTTGTGTAATTTTTCTGGATCTAACTGACATAAATATCATTGGTCAAATGAGACATCGTTACGAACATGGACGACGACAAATCCTGGTAACTTTCTTGAAGCAATTCAGTGATTCCAATATGCACAGAGTATGTGAATACCGAAGGAATACGAGATGTCGTAAGTGAGTATTCACTAGAATTAGTTCTTCCGTGAAAAGCAGAAAAGGGATTTTTCAAATCCTGCACCTGAACATCTTGTTAAGGTTCCATTCTCGCATTGTTCCACGAAGTCATCCCTCCGGAACAGTGATGATTTGCATGCTCTGTTAGCATCGTACACCCATAGGCATGCGGGGGAGTGCAGGGGTGCGGCTTCACCCTCCTTAACCCGCGCATTTGCCACAACAACTCTACAAAACTTGGGAGAAATTAATATTTTTGCTAATTATTTGTAAATTAGAAACATTAATATTATGACTTATCAGCAGAAGAATATTGCGTTGTACCCATCACTTCGCTTTACTGCTTCCCGTATCTTTATCCCTTTGTCAACATTTGATCAGAATATCGAGCAATCAGAAAGTTAGCTAGCTGATATTTTTTTACTTATTTACAGCAAATTGATAAGTTATAATTTAAATAGCCTTTTTTTAACTTTCTGCTTTTACTAGTTGTTTTTTAACTTTCTGCTTTTGTTGCTTTTACTTAGCCCCAGTAACTAGTTGCTCATATGAGAGGAGCTCCTCAAAACTTTCACTCGCGAAGATAAAACTGCGTTCTACGATGACACAGGAAATGCTGAGCTCATTGATGGTACTGTGTATTGAACAATTACTATACTCTGGGTCAGCTTAAGAATGTACCACTATGTAGGCTGCGAAACAGCTACCTCCGGTACAAAAAGTAGTCCCCAGAGTTTTGAGCGGAAACCAGTGGAATTATTGCGCAGAATACATTCCTTTTTTTTTTTTTTTTTTTTTTTTTGCTCTGCAGTTTATCAGACAAAATTGCTGTGTCTGCCTACTTGGAATACAGCTGGGACCGGGGGAAGGGGTGGAAGACCTTTCCCAACATTCAGATCAGATCAGATCGGATTTTAGGAAGGGAGTGTATGACCACAGGTCTTGAACAACCCTTAGAAATAGGAAGCTGGGAGATTTGGGCTAGAGTGCCCGATAGGAAAGTGGTACGGAAGCGATATAGAAAGGGGAGGAAGACGCCCTAAATTTATTACCGGGGGGACAGTACCCGGGACCCGACGGCTAATCGTGCCCATCCAACGCACGGCGGATATTTAGTGGTTCGAGCGTTCGTACCTGCCTGGGATCGAACCCGAGGTCTTTTCCGTGGCAATCACGAACGTTGATCACTAGCCACACGCGGCCCCTCTCGCAACGTTAATAGCACAGAGACAATGAATTGACAATCGGGGAAACTCGAAGGGTGCGTTACTTAAACAGGCGGCAGGGGAAGCAGTTCGGCCTCCACCAGACCCCCACTCAAAATCCCCACTGCTTGTGAGATGTCTGGGTGGGTGTGGAAATCAGAAAGAAAACAGTAGATGAGCACATTAACGCCGATGGATACCGTTCTTGCGTTCCACGACGAGTTGTGATAAGGCTTTCCCGCCTTTACCAACAGTACACTTTTAGGGTGAATTGGAGTATAGCTATTCCCACACAGCTGGAAGATGTGATTGACGAATTCCGAAACATGGTTCCATTTGACCGACGAATGTCGTTGTAAATACATTTGTTTATTTTCTTTTGTGATTTCATATAACGTACAGATAGAGGTTTTTCAACCCTACTCGGTTTTATTTTTGACTGGGTGACTCGATTATATTTTTAATTTAAACTTGCATATCTTTAGTATTTTTCATGTGCATTTTTGGCGTAACAAGGCGTTCCAGCGCACACAGACTTTAAAGTTATATAGATGGAAGGGGGTATTGTATGACATATCGTTAGAAAGCTTGTTTCGTTAGAAATCCAAATCCAGCATCATTTCAAAAGTCCATCCACCAATTCAAAAGATTGACAAATGTAAAGGAGGGACGTATAAAACCTCGCTCTGTTTAGGCATTATGAATGCAACAATATAATTTGAATTTTATGTTTTATAAAAACCCAGATAGTAAGAACAACCTTTTTTATGGCGTAGATCATTCAGCTTTTGAAATACAGCTCCTCTGTGCCCCCAAAATCTGAATTCCACATCATTTCACCTGTTTGTTTTTTCTGTTTTCTTTTTTTCAGCTGACAGGGTCTTTTTTAAACCTGCGTCATGCGCCCCAATTGTTGCATCCCTGCGCACGCCTATGCGTACACTTGATGTCCAGTTTGAACGATTCTTGGTTTTTCTAGTCTATTATTGTCCCAGATAGTATTTATTAGAAGATTGGCCCCGTTTCTACCCTTGATATAGTAGTCCTAAATTAATGGCAGGCTAGTGCTTATAGCCCTTAAAGTTCATGGTTCTCGTAAAACTCTGAAGCAAAAAGCATATCTTGTATTCCAATTTTCACATTGTATAAAATATATCTGCATCTTTGTCCGCGTTAATATTTTATGATATTTTAGCGTGTTATCTAAATAACTTAGCATGCCCTGAAACGGACCATACGATAGCTTATGCTGCATTTTTAAACGCATTCGAAAACCTATACATGCATGCAGAGACGTTCAACGCAATATTTCTCCCAGGCTTTACCTTTTGCACATAAAATACAGCTCCGAAGTATCGGGGAAGTACAAAATGGTAGTACGTTAATTACAACAAATAAATTATTATCAGAGTCAAAAGAGATTTCACCTAAAATGAAAAAGGTACATCACCGTTAATGGCTCCGAACGAGAGTTAATGCTAGCATTATTTCTGCTAATCTTCCAACATCAAAATTTGTGGTTGTCCACGAAATCATCTTAAAGGTGTTTTCCTTGAATATGCCGATTAAACCGTAGTAATTGAAATTCCGACGCCATCGTAATGGCACATTTAACGGGTTTAATGCGCTTTTAAATGACGCACACAAAACGATCACTTTGCATATTTCTCATTATTATTTAACAAAACTGCCATGCCAATATTTGTGATTGAGAAAGTAAACGTTATGCTTTATTTATTAGTTTACTAATCCGCATTATTTTGACTGAAATGATTCCTAACGCAGCTTGGATAAACTGAAGAATGAAAGATTAGGGTTAAAAGTCTGTTATCTAAACTGATTATACAGCACGCGGTGGTAAATTGCTTTGCAGCGCTTTCTCCCTCTTATGTTTTCTTTTGATGAATATAATAAAGCGATTTTGAAACCTTCCTTTAACAATTCTGACAAAACAAATTTTCTACGAAGTCAGCAACTGCTCACTGAGCAAACCTAAAAACATGACCACCACCGCTATCTGGGAAGAATCGACTGTGGGAAGACAATAAAACCACGATCTTGGGGCAACTAGTTGTGGGAGGGTGGCATATTTGTGGAAGAAAATGAAAACAGAAGTATATATAATTTAACGCAATTTCAGAGAGAAGATCGTCCGTGACAGAAGCTGTAATGTGTCCATCTCAGGCTTAGAACGTATGGCTGGCTGCGCTCGCAATTCGAACACTGTGTTCAAAACGATAGTGACCTCAAGGGTGAGAAGCGAGTGGAATTGTCAGTGCGTGCTACAGTGGATGTCATAATTAACCAGTACAAAGCGAGACCCGTCACCCCGGAAGACAAGAGATCTGCTGCGCTGGCTTCTGACCATTCGTCCGAATTGGGCACGGATTTGCGTCCCGGATGACGCACGGGTGAGGATGTTGTGGTTTAAAATCAGGTACAGGCGACTTCTATAGCTCAAGATCAGGGGTTGCGAACCTTTCTTGAAATTGGGCCAGTAAATTCTTAGAAATCATTTGAAGTACCACCGTAACCAACCTAAATATTGACAACTATTATCAGCTAAAAATGGGGTTATTTTATATGTTTTTGTAAAGTATTGAAACCCATACACATTTTTAAACAGTCATTTTATTAAATCATTCACATAATATTAAAATAATTGCTATGCACAAAAATAAATTGAATTGTTACAATAAAACTTTCTTTTTTACTAGAAATTAAAGAGACAAAATTAATTAGAGAGTTAAAGTTCTTATGAACTTTACTCAATTGCAACACTAATGTGATTTTTAACCCTGATTTTCACTTAACAATTTGTCAATGTTGAGTGTAATTCTCGATGTACTTAAAAGAAGCATATCACCAAAGTGTGCATCTGTGATAGTTGAAGGAAATTTACTTTTTACAACATTCATGGATGAAAATGTTTGTTAACAAATGTATGTGGATACGAATCTGCAAATGAACCTCAGAGCAAGGTCATGAATCTCGGGAAACTGTTCTTTAGGGACGTATTTCCAGAACTGAATCAAATTAGGAGCAGTGGGTGATTCATATTGTTCTTTAAACTGCAAATGAACCTCAGAGCAAGGTCATGAATCTCGGGAAACTGTTCTTTAGGGACGTATTTCCAGAACTCAATCAAATTAGGAGCAGCGGGTGATTCACGTTGTTTTTTAAACATAACACTAAGTCCTGAGTGGCTTTGGATTTCTGATATTTCGATTTACATTGATGAGGAATATTTATGTACGTCAGACTGATTATCAACACGTTACTTAGGATCTGATGCAGCACAATGTGACTGTGAGACAAGTCAGACTGAAAATAGCCAGGTAGCGCGGGAAGGCAAGCGTTGTGTATAGTCACGTGGCTCCTCTCCTCCACTGTCCCTCCTCCTGTAACGCACTAAATCACGCTCGCCTCGTTGAAGAGAGCATGAATCGGTGTTTAAACAAAAATGTGTCAGCATGTGTTCTTGAAATCGCAACCAATTTCGCGTCGGCATGATTCATAAAATCCAAGTAAATACTGTCAAGAATAAAAAGAAAAGAAAAATAATAAAATAAAATGAATCCAGAATAAAATAAAATAAAAATAAGTAATAATAAAATAAAAATAAATAATAATAACACAAGAATAATTATTATTGTTAGTAAGAGTTGAATTATGAAAACAAAGTTTGTTCTTGGGCTACTTGGGGGAGGGGGCATTCAAAATGTCCTGGCGGGGCAACGTTTGGCCCGCGGGCCTAGGGTTGCCACTCCTGCCCTAGATGATCACAATGGTTGTTTAACCCCGTAGTAACAACAGAAATCCTGGAGCAGCAAACAAATTCCCTCTTTGATACTGCCTTCTATTCTTCATCCATTGGGGTACACGTTTTCACTACTAGACGTAAAAAACAAAACTACATGATATCAAAAGCATAACTACATGATATCAAAAGCACTGCAATGGGACATTTATGACTGATAAAGAAAGGTTTATATATATTTAACACTTGTGATATTGAAATAGAATAAATTATCAAAGTTCATTCACAATTCAATGTTATTTAACATCCCTATAGTTTCACAGAGCGTTTGGCTCGGCATCATCAGGACGAATGGAACGTAAACCTTCAAATCATTGTAACATCATCAGAGTTCTGACGGTCACAGATTTTGGTGAGTTGTTTCCACGCTCTTGAAAGAAATGGAGTAGATGTCATGTCGTTGACAAGCCGTGAAGAGTACCGGTATACGTGGAAAGCTTCTAATGAATTAAGCTTGATAGTCGAATCAGGTTTATCAATAAGCGTAGCGTTTTTAAACAAAAATTTGTGGTTATTTTCGTGACAATGTTGGGCTATAGACGACTTCTTCAGTTCATAGTTCTGTACGTAAGTCATGTGTTCCTTCACACGGAAACTTAAAGCCCTGCAGGTCTGTCCTATATATGAAAGTCCACATTCACAGGGCATCTGATAAATACCCCAGGAATTTATATCTTCGACCTATTATTTTGATCCGTAAAATTTCACCTTGTTTATGGGTTTGAAAATAACTTTCAAATTAAAACTTTTTCGAATTTTTGAAATTCCGAAACAGATCTGAGGAGAAAATGAGATAACCGCCCTGTTCTTTCGTACTGGAAGGTAGATCTATTGGCGTGAGCGAGCAGACAAGCTTCGGTTTCCTATATTTTTGGACAGCTTTGTCTATGACGGAAGGACTACTGTATATCCTCTGTGTACAACATTTCGTTTAAGAAAATCAAGCTCTTTCGGTAAGGAATCCTCAATTGAGCATACAGTATATGTATAGCACGATATACGTATGTGTAGGGGGCAGAAAAAAATGTTCCGTGGGGGATTTAATTTTGCATGTAGTGGTAAGGAAACAGCAAATGCTTTTAGATAAACTTTTGTACTAAATTTTCCTTCAGAGCGTGACACAAGGATATCCAGATTTTTATGATCAAAATTTGGCATAATTTGTCGGGATCGGATTTTAGCACAGATTAAGCCATCACGTGCTTGTGCTCCAATGACAGACATTGATGCCTCTGACACCAATTTTACGCACATTTCCACAGCCTTTGTGTAACAACGGTATCGGAGAAACTCTAGAGGAGAAACTGCAGAATTTATAAGAGATTCAATGTCTTCATTTGTAGCGTTTGTCAAAATCGGGGGAGATACAAAATGACACCCTTTCCAGTTATTCAGATCGTTGTAGTCAATAGCTTCAAAAATAATGTTTGGAATCTGAATGTTTTTTCTGTGTTAGTCAATCTCTGTCTAGCCCTCAGAATCCTCCCTAGTCTCAGCTCACGAATGGGGTGGAGGACATTACTGATCATCGCAAGGAGCATATTCTCAGGGTAAATAAAGTCTGCATTCCTTTGAAAAACCGGGTTTAATACAGCTTTCAATTCGTCACTTAAATAACGAATTGTCTTTATCGTCTTGAAAACATGCGAAGCTCCATCTTTGCAGGAAGGATGACATTTTGTCATGAACCACATTGGGGCATAAACTCTTAAAATAAATTCTGAAATAGTTTTTAAGTTCGCCGACGGATTATCAAACGAGATGTAGTATCGTAGAACACGTTTTGCAGTCGTCAGCCAATGAGCATGAGATAGCATTCCAGGTTGAGGATCAGCTAAATTCGTAGAGCATTGTCCAAAGAAATAATATTGCAAATGTCATACAAATATCTTTGATCTGAACTTAATCCTGTACACTGTAAAAAATTGACGGTAGATTTTACGGTTTTAAACCGTTTTCCAGGGTGCCAACACAAAACCGTAAAATCTACAGTTTTATGCAGTGTTGGAGCAAAGCTACAGCTTTGCTGCAACACTGCATTTAATGAAAAAACAGCACAGACTTTTGGTTCAAATAATCACGAAAACGCAAAACTTTGGCTAAAGTTTTGTCGCAATAGAAGCATTTTCACTATTTTGAATATCAAAGTTTTGTCGCAATAGAAGCATTTTCACTATTTTGAATATCAAAGTTTTGTCGCAATAGAAGCATTTTCACTATTTTAAATATCAAAGTTTTGTCGCAATAGAAGTATTTTCACTATTTTGATTATCAAAGTTTTGTCGCAATAGAAGCATTTTCACTATTTTGAATATCAAAGTTTTGTCGCAATAGAAGCATTTTTGTATTTTGCATAACAAAGTTTTGTCGCAATAGAAGCATTCTTACTATTTTGCATATCAAACTTTTGTCGCAATAGAAGCATTTTTACTCAAGTTATGAGGATAATTGCTGTGGAATAAATCACGCTCCTGTGCCCTGACCTTTGACTCCGTTTCGATAATATTTAAACCAGAATTGGTTCACTACCCCTCCGGAACAACATAGTAAAGTTTTGTCACAATAAAAGCATTTTTAGTCCAGTCATGAGGATAACGGCTGTGGAATAAACCTCGCTCTTGTGCCCTGACCTTTGACCCAATTTCGATTATATTAAACAGAATATTGGTTCAGTATACCTCCGGAACAACATACTAAACTTTTGTCGCAATAGAAGCATTTTTAGTCTAGTTATAAAGATAATGGCTATGGAATAAATCTCGCTCCTGTGCCTTAAGCTTTGACGCCATTTCGATGACATTAAACAGAATTGGTTAAGTATACCTCCGGAACAACATGCACTGGTGTGCAAAAATTAAGGACGAAGAGGAAAAGTTAGCATAACAGCGGAACGAGCTTGCAGAACGGACCGAAAGATCACTCAGGAGATAGACTAGGGTCCGGTACGGTAGAGCATGAGCATATATGCTTCATGACGGGGTTGGAGTGTCGGAAGGGTATAAAGCACATGGGCGGTGTACGCTCAGCAATTCGGTGAAAGCTATTGCACGGTGTACGTCGGTTTGAACGACGTCGAGTTGCTGCCACCGTGTGATATGGCCAACACGCAATCCTGTAGACGACATCTGGATGACTTTACCCGAGGTCGCGTCATTGGGAAGTTGGAAGAAGGTCGAAGTGTGAGTAGTGTGGCCGAGGAGTTCGGGATCGCCCACAGCATGGTTTCACGAGCTTGGAGACCATTTCAAACGACAGGAACAGATGTCCGAGAGTTTAGAAGTGGTCGTCCACGAGCAACCACGGCGGCGGACGACCGGTATATTGTCCTGCAGGCGAGAAGAGACAGACGACAGACAGCGGAAGAAATCACAAGGCACATGCAACAGACAACTGGACGTCCGTTATCGTGTTTTACCGTGGTCAGGAGGCTGTACAAAGGTGGTATTTGCACGACGACCAGTACGGTGTGTCATTAACGCCTGCTCATCGGAGACGGCGATTTCTGTGGTGCCAGGAACACAAGAACTGGACACATCAACAATGGGGTCGAGTTCTCTTTACGGATGAGAGTCGATTTAGTCTGACGAGCGATTCTGGACGTAAACACATCTGCAGAGAGCAGGGAACACGCAATCACACCTCCAACATCATCGAAAGGGACCGATTTGGAGGTGGCGGAGTTCTTGTTTAGGGCGGTATCATGCTTGGTCGCCGTACTGACCTCCACATCTTCCAAGGAGGTTCAGTCACTGGTGTCCGCTATTGTACCGAGGTTCTCCTGCCTCACATGCGTCTGTTTAGAGGTGCTGTGGGGTCCTTAGTTCCTCTTCATGGACGACAACGCTACACCTCATCATACAGTGGCTGTCGCAGAGCTGTTGGAGAGGGAAGATATTCAACACATGGATTGGCCCGCAAGGTCCCCGGACCAAAATCCAATCAAACAGGTGTGAGACCTTCTCGGGAGACGCTTGGCAGCACGTCGCCAGCCGCCAGCAACGATTCTGCAGCTGCGATTGGCGCTACAAGAGGAATGGGCAGCGATGCCTCAACAGCTCCTTGACAACCTCGTCCTCAGCATGGACAGACGTTGTAAATCCTACAACGCAGTCAGGGGAGATCATATCCCCTACTAAAGACTGGATTTTTCTTGGCAGCCGCCTGTCACATGGACGTTTCTGTCTTCTGTCCAGTTGTGCTCGAAGCTACCTTTTCAATAAAGTGTCTTTGTATTATAACGTAAAAGTCTTGTCGTACTGCTACGTTATGTTAAAACATCACCATAGTTCCTAAATTAAACCCTAACGACCAGACGAAACATTTAGAACGCAGAAGTCAAACTTACGGAGAGGTTGCTTTATTTCTCGATGTAGCACTTCCATAACAAATCGGTAACAACATTAAACATACCACACACCAACAACGCTACGTTCCACATTAATCGCTCTCCAACACAACGCTTTTTTTAGCAACAGTTTACTCGTAGTTTATATCTCTCGTTCTTATCAAATAACAGGCATACGTCACATTCATTCAACCTCAAATATGTTGCCAACAGTATTCGTTTGAGAGAAAAGATATCACGTTAAGTGTGAAATATAACTGAGAACAAACTCAAGATTTACATAGAGAAAGAAACTAAAAAGGAAAGTTAATCCAGAATATACGTCACAGTATCCGTTGGATTCCTTGTTTGGAGGTTTTGCTCACTTGTCCCATATTCTTACATCTTGGAGATCTTATGGTATGATTTGAGTCGATGTGGAGCACTTCTGCACGACGTTACATTCGATAAACCGTCTCGTCCTTAATTTTTGCACGCCAGTGTACTAAAGCTTTCTCACGATAGAAGCATTTTTACGTAAGTTATGACCCATAAGGGCGATGGAATGGATCCCCTCCTATTACCTGAACTTTGACCCCATTTCACCCATTTTCAACAGGGTTTCTTCCCAGGTTATTCCCTACGACATACTGAAATGTCATCGAAATCGAACCATTTTTACGCGAGTTATCGTGCCGACAGACAAACGGACAGACAGACAGACGGTGCATATACACTTCCGCAACCTACCGTTAGAAATCGTAAAAAAGAAGCGAATCAGAAATTGGTTTCTACCGGGGTGATATGATGATCTTTTGTGATATCGTATTTCTTCTCTGTCGGAGAATGCAGTAATCCGGTAAACGTCTGAAGGTCAATGCATGTCAAGGCTACAGATCGGAAGTTTCGCGTGGTAACCCACCACTAATCCTTCTTTCGTTAACCTGTAAAAGAGGAGGACAAAACTTCGAAAGCTTGCAAAAGAGTATTTCGGGGGTTATGATATTCTGGAAAGACCTATGATTTTAGGGTTTCGGTCTTTAAAGGAAGTCGGACTGATCAGTCTGCAGAAGCTAAGCGAAAGACCAACTTCAAACAGTATGACACCCAGTGGCTGGAGGTCAGTGTCGCTAGTTTCTGGCCAGTCATCCGAGCTCAAGCCAGGACAGGTCTCAAATCCCAGATGTGGCATGGGTGGGGTGCTATTCTTACGGCGTTAGGTCTGTCTCTTCACTGGTACCAGTGACCCCAACTTAGGGACAGGCGACTTTTTATAACTTGAGAATAGCTCATGGTGGTCTTTAAGCCCCGAGACCGAAAAAAATCCCTGGGAATAAAGATGCCTAAAAATAACGGAGTAAAAAGACCAACAGAGACATGATGAGGAAAAAATGGAGAATATGAAAAATATGAAGGAAAAATGGAGGGCTTATTCGAGCGGCAGACCCTTGCACTTATGATGTACACTGAAGTGCCAGAAAAACTGGCACACCAGTCTAATACTTGGTAGGTCTCCCACGGGAGCGCAGGAGTGCAGAAATACGACGGGGCATGGACTCCACTAGCTTCTGGAAATATGCTGTAGGCAATGCACACCATACCTCCTGCAGAGCGTTCCACAATTCGGGTGTATTCCGAGGTCTCCGATTCCTGTGTTCGATAGCTCGTTGCATGGCATCCCAAATGTGTTCTATCACGTTCAGATCTGGGGACTTGGGTGGGAATGGCAACACCCCAAACTCAGATGAATGCTCCTCTAACCATAATGTGGAGTCCCGACACTTGTGTGGAGGTGCATTGTCTTGTTGGAACAAGCCCAACTCATCAGCATGAATGCAGGACATGAACGAGTGTACCTCATCAAAAAGGATGTGCACATAGCGTTGGCCGGTCACAGACGTTTGTAGACATACCAGGGGTCCCAGTGAATCCAGCTAAACACACCCCATACCATTACGAAACCCCCACCCCGAGCCGGTACAGTTCCCTGTTGACAGGCGGGATCAATGGCTTCATGGGGTTTGCGCCACACAGGAATCCTTCCATCTGCCCGATACAGTTGGAAATGCGACTCGACCAGGCTACCTGTTTCCTGTCATCAAATGCCCAGTGGCGGTGTTGCCGTGCTCAAGCGAGGCGCATAGCTCTGTGTCGTGCACCCATCAAGGGGACTCGAGTTGAGCGTCGGCTTCCAAAGTCCATATCGTGCATGATACATTGCACAGTCCGGATGCTGATGCTTGTTGAGGCTTCAGCATTGAATTCCGATTATAACTGTGAGAGTGTTGCACGCCTATCGCGTGAAACGATTCTTGACAGCCGACGATGGTCACGTTTACCCAATGTCTTTTTACGGCCACACTGGTATCGTAGGATGGAGGTTTTGCCGGAATTCTTGTAGTCACGGCACACCCTTGCAATAGTCGTCCGTGAAAATCCAAACTTCGTTTCTAACTCCGAAATACTATGGCCCATCTCACGATCGCCAACTATGACACCGCGTTGAAAATCGCTTAAATTGTTATTACTTGTCGAAAACAGCTCTGACAGCTGGCAAGAATGTCTTTCGCTTTATATACGCACTGGCGGACGCAACCGAGTACGCGCATAAATGACGTTGCTATGTATTTTGCATAAGCTCGTCTGTACCAGTTTTTCTGGCACTTCAGTGTATACTCTAATTTAACTTTCATTTTTAGTTTCTTTCCCTATGTAAATTTTGAGTTCATTCTCTTTAAACGTTTCAATTAACCTTATAATGTTCTCACTCATTGAATGTTATCTGGCAACAGTCTTGAGGTCAGGGTGAATGACGCTTTGACAAGATAAGAACGATGTACGAGAGTATGATGTGTAAAGCGGGCTCTGCAAAGTAGATTATACTGCAGCCTTGCGTTGTACCTTCGAAACTAGATATATTGATTCACCGATCAGCCATTACATTATGACCACCTACCTAATAAGCTGAAGGACCCCCTTTAGCCCCCAAAACAACGGACACTCGGCGAGGCATCGATTCGACGAGGTGGCGATAGGTATTCTGTGGTATCTGGTACAATAATATCAACAGAAGGACCTCCAGTTCCCGTACATTTCGGGGTGGTGGTGATTTAGCGCGAACCCGTTGTTCCAAGTCGAACCACAAATGTTCGATTGGGTTCATGTCAGGTGAATTTGCAGGCGAGCGCATTAACAGAAAGTCACCAGCATATTTCTCGAATCACTCCTTGGCGATTCTGGCAGTTTGGCATGGCTAATTATTATGTTGGTAATGGCCATCACCAGCAGGAAACACATTTGCCATGAATGGGTGAACATTGGTCCGCCACGATGTTCAGATACCCGTCAGCTGTCAGGGATGGTGCTATTGGGATAATGGGGCCTAAAGTGTCCCAAGAAAACATCACTCACAGCATAACACGCCGCAGCAGCGTGCCTGTTTCCGCCCAAAAGTGCATCCAGGTGCCATAGCCTTCGCTGGTAATCGGCGTATCCTGCCGTTTATGTGATGCACCAGGAATCTTGATTCTTTAGACCAGGCAACTTTCTTCCAATCATCCACGGTCCAATCTCGATGATGTTGGGCCTATTTTATGCGTTTGGGCAATGACGTGCAGTGAGGGATCCGGCTGGGACTTCGGTTACGCAGACCCATGTGCAAAAGGCTGTGGTTAACTGTGTGCTGTGAGACACTGTCCTGATCACCACTGTTGTAACTGCGGGTGATTTGTCGCACTGTGGCTCTGTGGTCGCTGTGAACAAACAATGCGTGACAGTCTCCGCTCCCCTCGGGCATCAATGAGCTGCAGACGGCACGCGGCTGGACGACGGTTCATCGTTTGGCCATCCGTGTGCCACTTTTGATACCTACTCACTACAGCGGCACGTGAACAACCCGCAAGCCCCACTGTGTCCGAGATGGTAGTTCCGTGGCGCAATGCCATCACAATTTGTCCTTTATCAAACTCCTATAAATCGGCAGCTTTTCCCATTCTGACTCCGAACACTCTACTAAACAAAACCAGGTCCTCGGGTTCTATATATACTGCTTTGTAAACTTCAACTGCGCCACCGTTCGGTCTCCTGGTGCGCTCACCTTTCGCTCTTTCGAATCAGATTTTTCTTGCAATTTCAGAATTTTAGTTCGCTTGTCGTATATACTGCATGTACATATAGTTAAAGGGTTTGTGCTAGTTATCCGGATCATAACGTTATGAAGCTCCAGTGCTACATGAACCATCGATAGTACAACAAGTAATGTTATTAGTGAAATAATTAAATCAAAATAATATTACAGACAGTCTTCGCTTAAAGCCGCTGAACTGGAGGAAGAAAAGATGGTGCCTTGCATTTGACATTTAATGCTACGAATTTAATTTCTTTTCACTATGCAGTTCAGCTATTATTTATTAGAAATAAAAATCCAGAGTTCCAAAATGTTTACAACAGCATGTACTGTAAGGTATAAGCTGAAGCATATATCTCAAGAGATTCGTTGCAGTTTAATCCTTTTGTACCAATTGCGTTGTGCGAAAAGGGCATGTGGTATACTTGCATTGTTCACAAGAAAGAAAGAACACAAAATAAAATCTTCGAAAGTTTAGGAAACAGGAATTTTGCTTGTTTTACTAATTAACTGATGTGTTCCATTGAAAAAGAAATAACTGAATTTTGAACCATGTTAATAAACAGCATGTTTATTCAGGAGGTACGCGAAACGAACCAAAAACAAATTTGAGATTCAGTTACCCCGGGGGACACAGAGAAAATTTCTTTACGGAAGCAAATCTGACTTTAAAAGTACCAGTTTAGCAACCTTTAAAATTCAGATATGTAGGTGTATCAAAAATTTATGAATTCCTCTTACATTACAAAACATTTAATTTTAATTTTCTTTCCGTTTGGGCTTTGAATGGGTTTTTTTTTCATTTTCTCTCGCATTTTTCATCTGAAATTTCTGTGTTTTTCAGAAAACCGTACGAAATTAAACTAAAGTAGATATCTAAAGATATTTTGCTAATTAAGCTGGATGCAGATATCTAAAAGATATCTTATTTTTTCTTTCTTGGTAGCCTAACATTTCTAAAGTTTTTGAAAATGCACTAAACTGATCTTGTTGAATTTTTTGTTTTTTATAACACCAATTAATGAGTCTCTCGAGGGAGTTCTCTGTTTTTCTGTTAACAAAACATTTTTTATGCTGAGGTTTATTCGTTTAAGGCAAATAAGCATTTCTTTATCGGAGTTATCTATTTAGCAACTGTGCGTCCTTCAGCTTCTTAGTCCTTTAAAGTCCTAAAAATATGAACCTGTATTTGTATTGTATGTTTTCCCCTTTTCTTAAATATTCAGGATCCAAAATTCTCATTGAAATATCATTAAAATATTGTTTTTTAAATAAAAATATTTTAAAATGTGTTTTATTACATTTCTTCACGTGAAGAGGGTAATTCCTTAAACGAAACGTTTTTTTCAAGCGTAACCTTTCAAATGCTTGCTAACAAAATATAAAGAAGTGATATATTTTGTAACTGAATGAATATTATTAACCCGACGCTTTTCTGTTATGATGTTCAAGATGCAATCTGTATATTTTGACTTTTATTGCAGAAAATGACCGTGTTAGGAGTAAGCATTATCATCAACCATTATCCATCCACTGCTGGATGAAGGTCTCTCCAAATGTCTTTCACAACCTTCTGTCTGAGTTAATACGTATCCTCCAAGTCACTTCAGCATGCTTTCGAATTTCATCAACCCCCCCTCCCCGCACGCACACTCTCACCCCAATTGTAGCGGATACAGCGGGGGAGATTGAGGCCATCGCAATTTTTAAAGCAGATTGTTCTCTTAAAATGGCCAATACATAAATAATTACTACATTTATTTTTGCAAAATTATAGTAATAAATCCACAGCGTAAATGTTTTCATAACAACAAATATTTGTTGAAAATTTGTAAAAATAAACGGGAGAAAGATGAGAGCGGAAGAGTAAAAAGAGATTTTGAATGATCATGAAAAACAGCGGGTGTGCTTTGTTCTGTATTTTTAGTATTGTCTGGCACACTTAGTTATTGAGAGCAGAGAAAGTCACCCTGTGAAGTACTTTGAAGTGTGGGGAAGACTTTGAAGTGTGTACGGGGTAGACTTTGAAGTGTGTGTGAGATAGTGTGTGTGAGACAGAGCAAAGTACGTTCCCGGATTGTGCCATAAACAAAACCTAGTAACGAATTTCAAAGCTGAAAATCACCCTGTATCGTAGACTTTGAAGTGTGAGTGATTTAGACTTCGAAGTGTGGGTGAGATAGTGTGAATGTGACAGATCAAAGTACGTTCGTGGATTCGGCCATAAACAAAAACTAGTAACAAATTTCTAAGCTGAAAATCAACCAGTGGAGTAGACTTTGAAGTATGTGTAGGGTAGCCTTTGAAGTGGGTATGGGGTAGACTCTTACGTGTGTGTGAAATAATGTGAGTGAGACAGAGCAAAGCACGTTCCAGGATTGTGTCATAAACAAAAACTAGTAACGAATTTCCAAGCTGAAAATCACCCTGCACAGAAAGTCACCCTGTGGAGTAGACTTTAAAGTGTGAGTGGGGTAGACTTTGAAGTTTGAGTGGGGTAGACTTTGAAGTGTGTGTGGTGTATACTTTGAAGTTTGTGTGAGATAATGTGAGTGAGACAGAGCAAAATACTTTCTTGGATTGGGCTACAAACAAAAACTAGTAACGAATTTCCAAGCTGATAATCACCCTGCGGAGAAAGTCACCCTGTGGTGTAGACTTTGAAGTGTGAGTGGGGTAGACTTCGAAGTGTGTGTGAGATAGTGTGAATGAGACAGATCAAAGTACGTTCCAGGATTGTGCCATAAACAAACACAAGTAACGAATTTCCAAGCGTAAAATCACCCTGCACAGAAAGTCACCCTGTGGAGTAGACTTTAAAGTGTGAGTGGGGTAGACTTTGAAGTGTGCGTGGGGTAGACTTTGAAGTGTGTGTGGTGTATACTTTGAAGTTTGTGTGAGATAATGTGAGTGAGACAGAGCAAAATACTTTCTTGGATTGGGCTACAAACAAAAACTAGCAACGAATTTCCAAGTTGATAATCACCCTGCAGAGAAAGTCACCCTGTGGTGTAGACTTTAAAGTGTGAGTGGGGTAGACTTTGAAGTGTGTGTGGTGTATACTTTGAAGTTTGTGTGAGATAATGTGAGTGAGACAGAGCAAAATACTTTCTTGGATTGGGCTACAAACAAAAACCAGCAACGAATTTCCAAGCTGATAATCACCCTGCAGAGAAAGTCACCCTGTGGTGTAGACTTTGATGTGTGAGTGGGGTAGACTTCGAAGTGTGTGTGTGAGATAGGGTGAATGAGACAGATCAAAGTACGTTCCTGGATTGTGCCATAAACAAAAACTAGTAACAAATTTCCAAGCAGAAAATCACCCTGCAGAGAAAGACTCCCTGTGCAGTAGACCTTGAAGTGTGTGTGGGGTAGACTCTGAAGTGTGTGGGGGTTGACTTTTTAGTGTGTGTGAGATAATGTGAGGGAGATAAAGCAAAGTACTTCCCTGGATTGGGCCATAAACAAAAACTAATAACAAAGTTCCAAGCTGAAAACTTTTTAATTAAATTCTCTCTCTATCTTGTCCACCCATTGTGGGTTAATTCCGCAAAGGCGACAATGCACCCTTGAGGGTTCCTGGCAAATTAATGCATCTGGCTTGCCATTATATTAAATTAACCCATCTGAAAAGAAGGGATTAAACCATATTTTGAAAGATTTCATATCCAGACGTGAGATTTAAAAAGCATCAATTTGGTTTCCTCGAAAAGCAGGTAATTGAACGCCATAAAAATAGTTCTGATTTTGCAGTTAGCCTTCGCAGTTTGTGATTTAAAAATTCAGTACAATTCTATAACGGAGCTGCAAGTTTATAGTGTGTGTGTGTGTGTGTGTGTGCGCGCGCGCTCTGCACAAAGTTTCTCCCTTTTTCATGCCGAAGCAACCGCTTCTTCCATAAGATGAACTTCCAGATTAGCTACTGTCTCCCACATGGTCTTCTTCTGGGTACTCTTCTCTGTCCCTTGGTAGCCAATCTAGTATTTCAGTTGTCCAATGTTGGTCAGTTCTTCAAGCAATACTTCCAGTCCATTGCCACTTGAGAGCATTCTCTTTCATTCCGCGAGTTGCTCTTCTAATCTTTATCTTCATACATCTGCAGACCGCTCTGACCAGTGGAGGCTACGTAGCCATTCTTGGAGATCATTTGCACCCATTCATGTCATGCAACCACTTCGACGGATGCGACCTCTTTCGACACGACAATGCGCCACCGCACATGTCCACAATCACCCGATTATGGTTGAAGGAACATTTCACGAAGTTTGATGTCCTGACCTGGATCCTCGTTTGTCGGATTTAAACGCCATCGAACACATTTGGAATGCTGTTCAACATGCTGTCAATGCCAGGAATCACTTCACTGGCGAATATTACGGAATTGTGGGAAGGTCTTCAGGAAGCATGGTGTGCAGTATTTCCACAGTACTAGAAGGAGCTCGTGGAGTCCATGTCCTGTTGCTTTGCTGCCATTATCCGACCACGAGGAAGACCACCGCGGTATTAGAGAGGTTGTGACGTATATTCTAAATTAACTTTCCTTTTTAGTTTCTTTCCCAATGTAAATCTTGAGTTTATTCTGTTATTCTTCACTATCAATATGTCTCTCAAACGAATACGTTTGGCAACACAATTGAGGTTGAATGAACGTGACGTATGCCTGAGTTTTGATAAGAACAAGAGATAAAAACGACGACTAATGTATTGCTTGAGAGCGTTTGATTGTAAACTGATTATTGAAGGGAGCGTTGTGAAAAGAGCATTGTGTGGTGTGTGGAGAGTTCAGTGCAATTTGCTATGCTACGATGTGTTTGCTACATCCTGAATAAAGCATCTTTTCCCGTAAGTGTGACTTCTGTTGTTTACATGTTGTAACGTACCAGGAGATGTGACGTACCTGCCAGAAGGACGCACACAGCATAAAGGCAGATAGGAGTCAGAATAAAATGTCCGCGTAGCTCAAATGGTAGAGCAACTTATTCCGGAATGAGTGGACCCGGGTTCGAATCCTGGCGCGGATAAAAAAGACGGAGAAATTTACTTCGTTATAATGGCGCCCGAACTATCCGGATGACCCGACCGTTCAAAATCTCGCAATGGTGTGATGTTCTTTCCACACCGCGAGATAGGAAAAATAAGAGAATCCCTTCTCCAGCACTTCGAAAAAAACAAAAAATAAGGGGGAGATGATGTAACGTACCAGGAGATGTGACGTACCTGCCAGAAGGACGCACACAGCATAAAGGCAGATAGGAATCAGAATAAAATGTCCGCGTAGCTCAAATGGTAGAGCAACTTATTCCGGAATGAGTGGACCCGGGTTCGAATCCTGGCGCGGATAAAAATGACGGAGAAATTTACTTCGTTATAATGTTTCGTCTGGCAGTTAAGGTTTCTTTCATTTAGGAACTATTTCTCAGTATGTTGATGTTTTAAGTTAACGTAGAAATAAGACACCACTTCTACGCCATAAGGTGCTCCAGTTTTTTTGGAACTTCAGTGTATATCTGCCGTTATATGTTTATATAAAGAATTCGTTTTGATTTGGATTTAGGTATGTTCTTTCGTTTCTACTGTGTTTATTTTTTTATTTTCTTCATAATTCATATTTAAAACTGGACGAAAATACAGTATGCACGCAGTAAGACATGCGGAGAAAGAGTTACTGACTGTGATCGAAGATCACGCTTCTGCACCAAGATTATCTGTCATTTTATGGAGCAGAGTGAGTAAAGTGGGACAGACAGCATTCTTCCAACAGTGTATACGCTTTTCCAACCCCATACATCGCTCGCTCAAGGGAACTAAAGTTCCATTTAGCCGAAAGAAAAGACTACTCGTGAGCTAAGTGGTTACCCGGAACCGTAGATCCTTCACATCCATCTCAAAAGAAAATGAAAAAACGACGGCGGAAGAAAATCGCAGAAAAAGAGCACGAGTCAACGAAAGAAATATAGGAGATATGCGAACAAACATAACAGAAAAAAGTTCTTACTTATTTATTTATTTATTTTTTATTGGAGGTTTAACGACCACCGTGAGCAACTCAATGGGCTATAAGCAGTCACCCGTCCCTAATTTAGGGTCACTGGTTCCAGGGAAGGGAGAGAGCCAGTGCCGTAAGACAAACATAACATCCATGCCTCACCGGGATTTGAACCCGGACCCCTTACGGACGAATGATCAGAGGCCAACGCCTTAGACCACTGCGCCACCGGGGCGGCAGTTCTTACTTCTTGTAACTTAAATAGTTTAACCCTATCCAAAATCACATAACCCACACAAAAGAAAAAGAAAAAAATATCAATCATATGGAAACGGAGATGTAAATAATATCTGAACGATGTTTGTCGTTTATTGTATATATGTTTTTTTTTTTTTCATTTCTTTCAATCACAGACCTTTCTTTAGCTTGCAGATTTCTGTTTACATTGGAATATGCAAAATATTTCCAAAGTGTGAGAAATAAAGCCAATAATTCATATACTGGCGCAGCATATACTAACTGCTCATTGGTTCAAATGCTGAAGTTTGAAGACCTGCAGAAAATGACAACAAAAACAGTGGGGTTTGAAACTGGAAGAGAAAAGCTCACATTGCCAAAATGAAGTGCGTTGTACCCATCACACAGAGGTTGGACAAAATAATGTGAACACCTGGGAAATAGTCTATATGTCTTTATTAATAAGTTGTTGGACCACCTTTAATACAGCTTCCAAACTACTTGGAATATAATCATATAGTTTTTGAATAGTATCCAATTGAATGTTGTAGCATTCGTTGATCAGAACATCTGCCAATTGCTTCAGAGATGTTGGAGCAGGAAATCTGTTCCTCACCCTACTCTCCAAAACTGCCCACAGTAGTTTGATGATATTCAAACCAGGTGATTAAACTGACCAAGAAAGATGGGGAATTCATCTTGGTGTTCTTCAAACCAAGACTGAATAGTTCTGGCTGTGTGCATGGGCGCATTATCATCTTAAAAAATGGCATCATTGTTGAGAAACAACATTTGGACCATAAGAGCACCTGATCACCTAGAATGTCCAAGTACTCACTGGCAGTAACTCGAACATGTAGAGTAATTATGGGAACAGATGAATACTTACTAAGATATGGCCACCAATATCATCACAGATCCACCCCCATGTTTGACAGTTGAACCAGATATTCCGAATTGTACGCTTCCTTTAGGGTTCTCCATACATAAACCCAACCTACTGTTGGGAATAATGTAAATGGGGACTCATCGGACCATGTCAAACGTTTCCAGTCATCACGCTTCCTTAGGGGTTCTCTGTACGTAAACCCGACGCACTGTTGGGAATAATGTAAATGAGGACTCGTCGGACCACGTCAGACTTTTCCAGTCATCACGCTTTCTTAGGGATTCTCCATACATAAACCCGACCTACTGTTGGGAATAATGTAAATGGGGACTCATCGGACCATGTCAAACGTTTTCCAGTCATCGCGCTTCCTTAAGGTGTTCTCCATACGTGAGCCCGACCTGTTGGGAATAATGTAAATGAGGACTCGTCGGACCACGTCAGACTTTTCCAGTCATCACGCTTTCTTAGGGCTTCTCCATACATAAACCCGACCTACTGTTGGGAATAATGTAAATGGGGACTCATCGGACCATGTCAAACGTTTTCAGTCATCGCGCTTCCTTAGGTGTTCTCCATACGTGAGCCCGACCTGTTGGGAATAATGTAAATGAGGACTCGTCGGACCACGTCAGACTTTTCCAGTCATCACGCTTTCTTAGGGCTTCTCCATACATAAACCCGACCTACTGTTGGGAATAATGTAAATGGGGACTCATCGGACCATGTCAAACGTTTTCAGTCATCGCGCTTCCTTAGGTGTTCTCCATACGTGAGCCCGACCTGTTGGGAATAATGTAAATGAGGACTCGTCGGACCACGTCAGACTTTTCCAGTCACCACGCTTTCTTAGGGCTTCTCCATACATAAACCCGACCTACTGTTGGGAATAATGTAAATGGGGACTCATCGGACCATGTCAAACGTTTTCAGTCATCGCGCTTCCTTAGGTGTTCTCCATACGTGAGCCCGACCTGTTGGGAATAATGTAAATGAGGACTCGTCGGACCACGTCAGACTTTTCCAGTCATCACGCTTTCTTAGGGCTTCTCCATACATAAACCCGACCTACTGTTGGGAATAATGTAAATGGGGACTCATCGGACCATGTCAAACGTTTTCAGTCATCGCGCTTCCTTAGGTGTTCTCCATACGTGAGCCCGACCTGTTGGGAATAATGTAAATGAGGACTCGTCGGACCACGTCAGACTTTTCCAGTCATCACGCTTTCTTAGGGCTTCTCCATACATAAACCCGACCTACTGTTGGGAATAATGTAAATGGGGACTCATCGGACCATGTCAAACGTTTTCAGTCATCGCGCTTCCTTAGGTGTTCTCCATACGTGAGCCCGACCTGTTGGGAACAATGTAAATGAGGACTCGTCGGACCACGTCAGACTTTTCCAGTCATCACGCTTTCTTAGGGCTTCTCCATACATAAACCCGACCTACTGTTGGGAATAATGTAAATGGGGACTCATCGGACCATGTCAAACGTTTTCAGTCATCGCGCTTCCTTAGGTGTTCTCCATACGTGAGCCCGACCTGTTGGGAATAATGTAAATGAGGACTCGTCGGACCACGTCAGACTTTTCCAGTCATCACGCTTTCTTAGGGCTTCTCCATACATAAACCCGACCTACTGTTGGGAATAATGTAAATGGGGACTCATCGGACCATGTCAAACGTTTTCAGTCATCGCGCTTCCTTAGGTGTTCTCCATACGTGAGCCCGACCTGTTGGGAATAATGTAAATGAGGACTCGTCGGACCACGTCAGACTTTTCCAGTCATCACGCTTTCTTAGGGCTTCTCCATACATAAACCCGACCTACTGTTGGGAATAATGTAAATGGGGACTCATCGGACCATGTCAAACGTTTTCAGTCATCGCGCTTCCTTAGGTGTTCTCCATACGTGAGCCCGACCTGTTGGGAATAATGTAAATGAGGACTCGTCGGACCACGTCAGACTTTTCCAGTCATCACGCTTTCTTAGGGCTTCTCCATACATAAACCCGACCTACTGTTGGGAATAATGTAAATGGGGACTCATCGGACCATGTCAAACGTTTTCAGTCATCGCGCTTCCTTAGGTGTTCTCCATACGTGAGCCCGACCTGTTGGGAATAATGTAAATGAGGACTCGTCGACCACGTCAGACTTTTCCAGTCATCACGCTTTCTTAGGGCTTCTCCATACATAAACCCGACCTACTGTTGGGAATAATGTAAATGGGGACTCATCGGACCATGTCAAACGTTTTCAGTCATCGCGCTTCCTTAGGTGTTCTCCATACGTGAGCCCGACCTGTTGGGAATAATGTAAATGAGGACTCGTCGGACCACGTCAGACTTTTCCAGTCATCACGCTTTCTTAGGGCTTCTCCATACATAAACCCGACCTACTGTTGGGAATAATGTAAATGGGGACTCATCGGACCATGTCAAACGTTTTCAGTCATCGCGCTTCCTTAGGTGTTCTCCATACGTGAGCCCGACCTGTTGGGAATAATGTAAATGAGGACTCGTCGGACCACGTCAGACTTTTCCAGTCATCACGCTTTCTTAGGGCTTCTCCATACATAAACCCGACCTACTGTTGGGAATAATGTAAATGGGGACTCATCGGACCATGTCAAACGTTTTCAGTCATCGCGCTTCCTTAGGGGTTCTCTGTACGTAAACCCGACGCACTGTTGGGAATAATGTAAATGAGGACTCGTCGGACCACGTCAGACTTTTCCAGTCATCACGCTTTCTTAGGGCTTCTCCATACATAAACCCGACCTACTGTTGGGAATAATGTAAATGGGGACTCATCGGACCATGTCAAACGTTTTCAGTCATCGCGCTTCCTTAGGTGTTCTCCATACGTGAGCCCGACCTGTTGGGAATAATGTAAATGAGGACTCGTCGGACCACGTCAGACTTTTCCAGTCATCACGCTTTCTTAGGGCTTCTCCATACATAAACCCGACCTACTGTTGGGAATAATGTAAATGGGGACTCATCGGACCATGTCAAACGTTTTCAGTCATCGCGCTTCCTTAGGTGTTCTCCATACGTGAGCCCGACCTGTTGGGAATAATGTAAATGAGGACTCGTCGGACCACGTCAGACTTTTCCAGTCATCACGCTTTCTTAGGGCTTCTCCATACATAAACCCGACCTACTGTTGGGAATAATGTAAATGGGGACTCATCGGACCATGTCAAACGTTTTCAGTCATCGCGCTTCCTTAGGTGTTCTCCATACGTGAGCCCGACCTGTTGGGAATAATGTAAATGAGGACTCGTCGGACCACGTCAGACTTTTTCCAGTCATCACGCTTTCTTAGGGCTTCTCCATACATAAACCCGACCTACTGTTGGGAATAATGTAAATGGGGACTCATCGGACCATGTCAAACGTTTTCAGTCATCGCGCTTCCTTAGGTGTTCTCCATACGTGAGCCCGACCTGTTGGGAATAATGTAAATGAGGACTCGTCGGACCACGTCAGACTTTTCCAGTCATCACGCTTTCTTAGGGCTTCTCCATACATAAACCCGACCTACTGTTGGGAATAATGTAAATGGGGACTCATCGGACCATGTCAAACGTTTTCAGTCATCGCGCTTCCTTAGGTGTTCTCCATACGTGAGCCCGACCTGTTGGGAATAATGTAAATGAGGACTCGTCGGACCACGTCAGACTTTTCCAGTCATCACGCTTTCTTAGGGCTTCTCCATACATAAACCCGACCTACTGTTGGGAATAATGTAAATGGGGACTCATCGGACCATGTCAAACGTTTTCAGTCATCGCGCTTCCTTAGGTGTTCTCCATACGTGAGCCCGACCTGTTGGGAATAATGTAAATGAGGACTCGTCGGACCACGTCAGACTTTTCCAGTCATCACGCTTTCTTAGGGCTTCTCCATACATAAACCCGACCTACTGTTGGGAATAATGTAAATGGGGACTCATCGGACCATGTCAAACGTTTTCAGTCATCGCGCTTCCTTAGGTGTTCTCCATACGTGAGCCCGACCTGTTGGGAATAATGTAAATGAGGACTCGTCGGACCACGTCAGACTTTTCCAGTCATCACGCTTTCTTAGGGCTTCTCCATACATAAACCCGACCTACTGTTGGGAATAATGTAAATGGGGACTCATCGGACCATGTCAAACGTTTTCAGTCATCGCGCTTCCTTAGGTGTTCTCCATACGTGAGCCCGACCTGTTGGGAACAATGTAAATGAGGACTCGTCGGACCACGTCAGACTTTTCCAGTCATCACGCTTTCTTAGGGCTTCTCCATACATAAACCCGACCTACTGTTGGGAATAATGTAAATGGGGACTCATCGGACCATGTCAAACGTTTTCAGTCATCGCGCTTCCTTAGGTGTTCTCCATACGTGAGCCCGACCTGTTGGGAATAATGTAAATGAGGACTCGTCGGACCACGTCAGACTTTTCCAGTCATCACGCTTTCTTAGGGCTTCTCCATACATAAACCCGACCTACTGTTGGGAATAATGTAAATGGGGACTCATCGGACCATGTCAAACGTTTTCAGTCATCGCGCTTCCTTAGGTGTTCTCCATACGTGAGCCCGACCTGTTGGGAATAATGTAAATGAGGACTCGTCGGACCACGTCAGACTTTTCCAGTCATCACGCTTTCTTAGGGCTTCTCCATACATAAACCCGACCTACTGTTGGGAATAATGTAAATGGGGACTCATCGGACCATGTCAAAAGTTTTCAGTCATCGCGCTTCCTTAGGTGTTCTCCATACGTGAGCCCGACCTGTTGGGAATAATGTAAATGAGGACTCGTCGGACCACGTCAGACTTTTCCAGTCATCACGCTTTCTTAGGGCTTCTCCATACATAAACCCGACCTACTGTTGGGAATAATGTAAATGGGGACTCATCGGACCATGTCAAACGTTTTCAGTCATCGCGCTTCCTTAGGTGTTCTCCATACGTGAGCCCGACCTGTTGGGAATAATGTAAATGAGGACTCGTCGGACCACGTCAGACTTTTCCAGTCATCACGCTTTCTTAGGGCTTCTCCATACATAAACCCGACCTACTGTTGGGAATAATGTAAATGGGGACTCATCGGACCATGTCAAACGTTTTCAGTCATCGCGCTTCCTTAGGTGTTCTCCATACGTGAGCCCGACCTGTTGGGAATAATGTAAATGAGGACTCGTCGGACCACGTCAGACTTTTCCAGTCATCACGCTTTCTTAGGGCTTCTCCATACATAAACCCGACCTACTGTTGGGAATAATGTAAATGGGGACTCATCGGACCATGTCAAACGTTTTCAGTCATCGCGCTTCCTTAGGTGTTCTCCATACGTGAGCCCGACCTGTTGGGAATAATGTAAATGAGGACTCGTCGGACCACGTCAGACTTTTCCAGTCATCACGCTTTCTTAGGGCTTCTCCATACATAAACCCGACCTACTGTTGGGAATAATGTAAATGGGGACTCATCGGACCATGTCAAACGTTTTCAGTCATCGCGCTTCCTTAGGTGTTCTCCATACGTGAGCCCGACCTGTTGGGAATAATGTAAATGAGGACTCGTCGGACCACGTCAGACTTTTCCAGTCATCACGCTTTCTTAGGGCTTCTCCATACATAAACCCGACCTACTGTTGGGAATAATGTAAATGGGGACTCATCGGACCATGTCAAACGTTTTCAGTCATCGCGCTTCCTTAGGTGTTCTCCATACGTGAGCCCGACCTGTTGGGAACAATGTAAATGAGGACTCGTCGGACCACGTCAGACTTTTCCAGTCATCACGCTTTCTTAGGGCTTCTCCATACATAAACCCGACCTACTGTTGGGAATAATGTAAATGGGGACTCATCGGACCATGTCAAACGTTTTCAGTCATCGCGCTTCTTTAGGTGTTCTCCATACACGAGCCCGACCTGTTGGGAATAATGTAAATGAGGACTCGTCGGACCACGTCAGACTTTTCCAGTCATCACGCTTTCTTAGGGCTTCTCCATACATAAACCCGACCTACTGTTGGGAATAATGTAAATGGGGACTCATCGGACCATGTCAAACGTTTTCAGTCATCGCGCTTCCTTAGGTGTTCTCCATACGTGAGCCCGACCTGTTGGGAATAATGTAAATGAGGACTCGTCGGACCACGTCAGACTTTTCCAGTCATCACGCTTTCTTAGGGCTTCTCCATACATAAACCCGACCTACTGTTGGGAATAATGTAAATGGGGACTCATCGGACCATGTCAAACGTTTTCAGTCATCGCGCTTCCTTAGGTGTTCTCCATACGTGAGCCCGACCTGTTGGGAATAATGTAAATGAGGACTCGTCGGACCACGTCAGACTTTTCCAGTCATCACGCTTTCTTAGGGCTTCTCCATACATAAACCCGACCTACTGTTGGGAATAATGTAAATGGGGACTCATCGGACCATGTCAAAAGTTTTCAGTCATCGCGCTTCCTTAGGTGTTCTCCATACGTGAGCCCGACCTGTTGGGAATAATGTAAATGAGGACTCGTCGGACCACGTCAGACTTTTCCAGTCATCACGCTTTCTTAGGGCTTCTCCATACATAAACCCGACCTACTGTTGGGAATAATGTAAATGGGGACTCATCGGACCATGTCAAACGTTTTCAGTCATCGCGCTTCCTTAGGTGTTCTCCATACGTGAGCCCGACCTGTTGGGAACAATGTAAATGAGGACTCGTCGGACCACGTCAGACTTTTCCAGTCATCACGCTTTCTTAGGGCTTCTCCATACATAAACCCGACCTACTGTTGGGAATAATGTAAATGGGGACTCATCGGACCATGTCAAACGTTTTCAGTCATCGCGCTTCCTTAGGTGTTCTCCATACGTGAGCCCGACCTGTTGGGAATAATGTAAATGAGGACTCGTCGGACCACGTCAGACTTTTCCAGTCATCACGCTTTCTTAGGGCTTCTCCATACATAAACCCGACCTACTGTTGGGAATAATGTAAATGGGGACTCATCGGACCATGTCAAACGTTTTCAGTCATCGCGCTTCCTTAGGTGTTCTCCATACGTGAGCCCGACCTGTTGGGAATAATGTAAATGAGGACTCGTCGGACCACGTCAGACTTTTCCAGTCATCACGCTTTCTTAGGGCTTCTCCATACATAAACCCGACCTACTGTTGGGAATAATGTAAATGGGGACTCATCGGACCATGTCAAAAGTTTTCAGTCATCGCGCTTCCTTAGGTGTTCTCCATACGTGAGCCCGACCTGTTGGGAATAATGTAAATGAGGACTCGTCGGACCACGTCAGACTTTTCCAGTCATCACGCTTTCTTAGGGCTTCTCCATACATAAACCCGACCTACTGTTGGGAATAATGTAAATGGGGACTCATCGGACCATGTCAAACGTTTTCAGTCATCGCGCTTCCTTAGGTGTTCTCCATACGTGAGCCCGACCTGTTGGGAATAATGTAAATGAGGACTCGTCGGACCACGTCAGACTTTTCCAGTCATCACGCTTTCTTAGGGCTTCTCCATACATAAACCCGACCTACTGTTGGGAATAATGTAAATGGGGACTCATCGGACCATGTCAAACGTTTTCAGTCATCGCGCTTCCTTAGGTGTTCTCCATACGTGATCCCGACCTGTTGGGAATAATGTAAATGAGGACTCGTCGGACCACGTCAGACTTTTCCAGTCATCACGCTTTCTTAGGGCTTCTCCATACATAAACCCGACCTACTGTTGGGAATAATGTAAATGGGGACTCATCGGACCATGTCAAACGTTTTCAGTCATCGCGCTTCCTTAGGTGTTCTCCATACGTAAACCCGACCCACTGTTGGGAATAATGTAAATGAGGACTCATCAGACCGTATCTCACGTTTCCAGTCATCCCCCTTCCTTAGGGATTTCCCATACGTAAACCCGAGCTACTGTTCGGAATGATGTAAATTAGGACTCATTGGACCATGTCAAACGTTTCCAATCATTAGCTGTCCAGGTTTTATGTTCAGGACACCATCGTTTTTTGCATTGAAGCATTGGTTTCTGTGAATAAAGTTTTAGAGATTGCAGCTCTTCCGTTTGTCTTGATTTTATGTTCTCTGCTGACTGTTTTTGCGAAAAGATGGTCTTTTCGATGGCTATTGAGTTCTGTTGTCACTTTTGCTGCAGTAGTTCTGTGTTGTTTGGACACAATCCTTGTCTGTGTTCGACGGTCCCTCTCATTCAATCTCGGTTTTCACCCACCCCCTTATTGTTCTTCGCCGATGAAGTCTTGTCATGCTTTGTGTGCACAGTCATTACCATGGACTCTCTTTCTCTTGAAACACCAAACCATTTGATTGCTATGGTTACAGACGCTCTTGCTAAACGGGATCCCACGATTTGTCCTCTTTGGAAGTTTGACAGGTCACCCATTTCATCGACCGCTCGTACGAGCCGCTGCTGAAACCACTTATACTACACTGGTATACAACCCAGATAATACAGTCTACGTCTCAAAGTTCCAGAACTGACTCAATAAAGAATATAAAAAAGTACCATACTCAGGATAAATACTAGTTACCTTTCATGTACCGCCCTTCTGAATAAACACACAGTTCCCAGCGTTTCTGAAGATCCTGAAAACAGTTCTGGAAGGCATTTTCGAGGATGTCTGCAAGTTGTTTTGTCATGGCTGCTTGGATAGATGTAATGGCACCATGATACAATGCCTGTTTTATTCTGGAGAACAGGAAGAATTCACAGGGCGATAAATGGCAACATAGTGATTTGACGAGGAGTCACGAACTGTTGTACTGACAACGAGGTATGTGATCCTGCTTCATCATGAGCAAGAAGTAATTTCCGGATTCACATAACGAGGACATTCACGACGGAGACGAATACTGCTGCATAAACTTCGTAAGACTTGCTTGTAGAATACCTGATTTATAGTTTGACCAACTGGTATGAATTCCTCGTGGACTTATTTGAATCAAAAAAGGCCATCAGCATCGTCTTTGTCTTTGATGGTTGCATGGCGGGCTTTCTTGGTCGATTTTGAGTGGGTACCTCTCAATTCAGCGCTTTGTCGCTTGGTTTGAGGATCATACTGCATCCAGCATAATTTTGTTTTTATTATTGAAGGTTTAACGACCACCGTGAGCAACTCAATGGGCTATAAGCAGTCTCCTGTCCCTAATTTAGGGTAACTGGCTCCAGGGAAGGGAGAAAGCCAGTGCCGTAAGACAAACACAACATCCATTCCTCACCGGGATTTGAACCCGGACCCCTTCACGGACGAATGGTCATAAGCCAGCGCTTAGACCACCGCGCCAACGGGGCGGCAGGTAGCATATTTCATCTCCTGCAATAATTCTGGAGGAAAATCAGGATCCTCAGCTGCAATGTCCACAGATCGGACGATAAATGAACGAGCCTCTTTTAGGTCATCATTCAGAATGCGGGGTATCAATCTAGCATTAAGTTTTCGTTTTCCCAGATCCTAGAGAATCTCATGACAGATTGACTTAGTGATGCCACCTACTCAGACAAAATCTCACTGTAATTCAGCGATATTTCTTTAACTGATTCTGCACCTCTTTAATTTTTGTCCACTGTCTGCACACTGGAGGGGCGCCCAGATTTCGAATCATTAACAAAGGATTCCCTCCCGTCAAGAAATCATGCATATTATTTTTAGTAGCTGATTTATGAGTTTCCAACGAAAACGGGTGTTTACTCTCTGCTCTTCCATGGCTAAAATGAAATGGGACGAGGACGCTTGCTGTGACTCCCTTAATGCCCGTCTGCCGCCTGTCGGTACTGGTATAAACCGGTTTCCAGCTGTTCGCTGATTAGCCAAGGACTGCTGTCTTCTGAAATAGAGGTGATATTTTTATCCCACTGCAGTTACTTTAGTTATACGGTCAGTTCTGGATCTTATTGGACGTAGCTTATTGGACGTAGCTGATATATACAAAGAACAGATACACAAAAGATAATCGCAACGTACAATAGAGGCCGAAATTGTGGAAACATTTTGGAAATAGTGTATTTTGAAGGTCTGATGGCTCATAACACCCCTTTTTGTTGGAGTAATATCATAAAATTATTAATCAAAGGAAAGATAATTTCATCAAGAATGTAATGCAATAACTTTTATGAAGGATTTTGTATTAGAACAGCAGTTATAAAGAAGAAAAGTGAAACACATAGAAAAAATGAGATATACAAAAATTCTCACCATGTCAGTTAATACTTAGTTGGGTAATCTTTAGCGTTAATTACGGCCTTACAACGCCTTCGCATGGAATGAACCACGTTTGCTTTAGTTCTGCAGCTGTTATAATGTGAAACCAAGATTGAATTATGGCTTCTATTAATTGGGTTTTATTGCTGGGTTGCTTCTGACTAACAAGTTTCTTTAGTCGGCTCCATAGATTTTCGATGGGGTTAAGGTCTGGGCTATTCCCAGGCCATTCCAGCAGTGGAATATGATTATCTTGAAACCACTTTTTGCACACAGCAGCAACATGACATAGAGCTGAATCCTGTTTAAATATAAATGCTTCGTTATCTTGGAAAAGATCACGTGCGAAAGGCTTCAGATTGGGCTCAAGTATTTCATTAATGTATCTTTGGCCATTTATATTCCCATTAATCACGCAAATTCTACCCACACCTTTTGATGTCATACAACCGCAGATCGTAACACTAACTGGGTGTTTCACTGTACATGTAATGCAATCATAATACAAATCTCCGATTCTTCTCCTTACGTATTTTATGCCATCACTACCAAACAGGGATATTTTGGTCTCATCACTCCAAATAACACTGTCCCATTGTTCCGCTGTCCAGTTAACATTGTTCCGCTGTCCAGTTAACAGCCCAATTTAATCTTTTCAACCTTTGTTTGAGAGATAAAAATGTTTTTTGTCGTGGAAATCTAGCTTTTAGACCAAATTCTTGCAGTCTGCTCCGAACAGTCCTTGCACTCAACTTCACATTGCATTGCGATATTTCATCTTGTATACACTCAGGTTATTTTCTTCTGTCACCTAGGCACAGTCTCTTAATTCTTCTATCACCACTTTCTGCTGTGCACCTTTTCTTGCCTTTACCAGTTTGGTTTTGTAGTGACTGAGTCTCCTTATAACTCTTCAAAAATTTAGAAATGCCACCTTCGGCAAAGTTTCTAACAATGTTTCTTCTAATTTCTTCATAACTGAAGCCTTGTTTACTTAATAGTACTATTTTGCATCGCTTTCTGGGTGACCAGTCAACTCTTTGCACCATTTCTTTAATTTTATTACGTTTTGCAAGCTCACTAAATGAAAGAACAGAAAAAGAAAAAACTTGATAGCAATCACATAACACACTGACAAATGTCCTCCTCTCAGCTCCAATACTTGGCATCAATAGCTGAATCCTACTGTGGCCTGATTGGCTAAATGCCAAAACAAGATGATACCTGTTTGGCTCATTGCCAAAACAAGATGACACACCTGTTTGGCTCTCTAAACACTCATGCTCTTTGACTACATTCAAATGAAGGAAAGCTACTTCATATCAACCTAAGCAAGTTGTGCTTTCTTTTTCTGGTTATTTGGCTATAACTTTTCATAGAATACAGTTAATTGAACAAACTTTGTTGCATTACATTCTTGATGAAATTATTTTTCCCGTGATATATAATTTTGTGGTATTACTCCAAAACAAGTGGTGTTATGAGCATCAAACCTCAAAAATAAATGTTTTCCAAAAGTTTTTCACAATTTTGGCCACTACTGTATAATCAATGTAGCCTGCGCTAATAGCATTAACCCCTATAATCATGGTGTTTACATTATTTTGTCCAACCTCTGTACATATTTTCTCTTGAGTTCACGTCAGAAACTATGAACTACCGACGTATTCGTTGCTTAAAGCTGTCATAAATTAAAAACCTAAATTTCTGTTTGAAGATATTAACTTGATTGACAATCCAAATTCAATTTTGGATTTGAGTTCTCTGGAAGACTTATAACAGTTTCTAAAATTACTCGCAACTCGTCAGCGATTTCATCTGCCCTCCAATTGTCTGGAAACAACTTGTAAAAAAATCAGTTAGTGTCAGCAGCGCTAAGACTATCATAATCTTCCGAACACACATACACAAACTGTCTTATTTAAGAGGGGCCTTGATTAACATTAGTTTGTCTAACATGCTGTACTCTAACTATGCAGTATTTCTTCTTGCTTCATAAAGATGCCTACATGGGTAATGTATAGACTTTCGATACTTGCACGCCAAAAAGTTAATTTGGCTTTCGGGAACAATAAAGGGATTTTACTGTGATCATGATGTCTTCCACTCTTGCCATTTTCCTTATCCACGAGTTCTTCTTATATTTCTTGGTTGCAACAAGCATGCATCTCTCCATACTTCTTTCAGTTGTCTGCAGCCTTTGTATGTTTTTTTAGTTAAGGTCCATATCTCTGCTCCATATGTAAGAACTGGAAGGAGGCATTTATTAAGCACATTTCTTTTAATACATTATGGCATATTGCTCTTGAAAATTGTACGGTTTCTTCCAAAAGCTCTCCAGTCAAGTTTCATACGCTGATTATTTTCATCATCAATGCGACATTTGCTTGATAACTGTTGTCCAAGGCAAATGTAGGCATCGGTTTCGTTGAGGTATTCTCCATCAATCGCAAATCTTCAGTTTTTGCATCACCTGACCTTTCTTTATAAAACAGAACAGTTTTCAATAAAGGGAAATTTAAATTAAAATGCAATATATATAATCCCCTACACAAAAAAATTAAAGAAGTTAGGCCCTAGTGAGTCTGAACACTTTTAATCTGTGAGCCATAGGTTTATTTCTATTCATGAATGAGACAAAAGGCTTCTTTTTTTGTACTGTAATTCCAAACACCGCACAAAAGGGTTTTATCGAATAAGCTACTAAGATACTTTTCTCTAATCACCTAACTGGCGTTGAGTCAGACCCAGATATATCCAGTTACAGAAGGATGAAAGCGCATTTTCTTAAAGTACGCCACTTTTATTTTTTATGAGCACTTGTGCGGACGCAATTAAGTTGCTGCACTGAAGGCTTAGACGCTGTCTCTCATTCGAAGGGCCCAAAATAGAGAACACCATTATGCTACGGAGTATGGTCATTAGAGGTGCTCGCGACAAAAGATGGCATGAGCAGGAAGAGCATCCTCGAAGATGCTCGACAATGAAAGAAGAAAAGTGGAAGAAAAAAATTAAGGTCTTTATAGGCGAGATGAAAAGCCCACGCTTTGCAACGTAAGAGCTTTATACCTCCTTTCTTCAGTAATCATCAGCTACTCCTACTTTTGAAAGAAAAGTGATCAACAAGAAACAGATAAGTCGCATGATTATAAGTGGAAATCAGAGGAAGATACAATTCCTAGACTGCCTAATCTAAAAGATACCCCAACCCTTGTTTTTCCAGGGAGTCCGAAATGTCACGTATCCCAGTCCAGACTGAATTATTTCGCAACAAAACGAACAGCACTGAATTGTTGCGAATGCTTGTTATCTTCAGTCGCTCACTTACAATGATCAACATAGGATATTCTACAAAATGAAGTAATGCACGAAATCAGAGGAAGATACAAATCCTAGACTGCCTAATCTAAAAGATACCCCAACCCTTGTTTTTCCAGGGTGTCCGAAATGTCACGTATCCCAGTCCAGACTGAATTATTTCGCAACAAAACGAACAGCACTGATTTGTTGCGAATGCTTGTTATCTTCAGTCGCTCACTTACAATGATCAACATAGGATATTCTACAAAATGAAGTAATGCACGAAATCAGAGGAAGATACAAATCCTAGACTGCCTAATCTAAAAGATACCCCAACCCTTGTTTTTCCAGGGTGTCCGAAATGTCACGTATCCCAGTCCAGACTGAATTATTTCGCAACAAAACGAACAGCACTGAATTGTTGCGAATGCTTGTTATCTTCAGTCGCTCACTTACAATGATCAACATAGGATATTCTACAAAATGAAGTAATGCACGAAATCAGAGGAAGATACAAATCCTAGACTGCCTAATCTAAAAGATACCCCAACCCTTGTTTTTCCAGGGTGTCCGAAATGTCACGTATCCCAGTCCAGACTGAATTATTTCGCAACAAAACGAACAGCACTGAATTGTTGCGAATGCTTGTTATCTTCAGTCGCTCACTTACAATGATCAACATAGGATATTCTACAAAATGAAGTAATGCACGAAATCAGAGGAAGATACAAATCCTAGACTGCCTAATCTAAAAGATACCCCAACCCTTGTTTTTCCAGGGTGTCCGAAATGTCACGTATCCCAGTCCAGACTGAATTATTTCCCAACAAAACGAACAGCACTGAATTGTTGCGAATGCTTGTTATCTTCAGTCGCTCACTTACAATGACCAACATAGGATATTCTACAAAATGAAGTAATGCACGAAATCAGAGGAAGATACAAATCCTAGACTGCCTAATCTAAAAGATACCCCAACCCTTGTTTTTCCAGGGTGTCCGAAATGTCACGTATCCCAGTCCAGACTGAATTATTTCGCAACAAAACGAACAGCACTGAATTGTTGCGAATGCTTGTTATCTTCAGTCGCTCACTTACAATGATCAACATATGGTATTCTACAAAATGAAGTAATGCACGAAATCAGAGGAAGATACAAATCCTAGACTGCCTAATCTAAAAGATACCCCAACCCTTGTTTTTCCAGGGTGTCCGAAATGTCACGTATCCCAGTCCAGACTGAATTATTTCGCAACAAAACGAACAGCACTGAATTGTTGCGAATGCTTGTTATCTTCAGTCGCTCACTTACAATGATCAACATAGGATATTCTACAAAATGAAGTAATGCACGAAATCAGAGGAAGATACAAATCCTAGACTGCCTAATCTAAAAGATACCCCAACCCTTGTTTTTCCAGGGTGTCCGAAATGTCACGTATCCCAGTCCAGACTGAATTATTTCGCAACAAAACGAACAGCACTGAATTGTTGCGAATGCTTGTTATCTTCAGTCGCTCACTTACAATGATCAACATATGGTATTCTACAAAATGAAGTAATGCACGAAATCAGAGGAAGATACAAATCCTAGACTGCCTAATCTAAAAGATACCCCAACCCTTGTTTTTCCAGGGTGTCCGAAATGTCACGTATCCCAGTCCAGACTGAATTATTTCGCAACAAAACGAACAGCACTGAATTGTTGCGAATGCTTGTTATCTTCAGTCGCTCACTTACAATGATCAACATAGGATATTCTACAAAATGAAGTAATGCACGAAATCAGAGGAAGATACAAATCCTAGACTGCCTAATCTAAAAGATACCCCAACCCTTGTTTTTCCAGGGTGTCCGAAATGTCACGTATCCCAGTCCAGACTGAATTATTTCGCAACAAAACGAACAGCACTGAATTGTTGCGAATGCTTGTTATCTTCAGTCGCTCACTTACAATGATCAACATAGGGTATTCTACAAAATGAAGTAATGCACGAAATCAGAGGAAGATACAAATCCTAGACTGCCTAATCTAAAAGATACCCCAACCCTTGTTTTTCCAGGGTGTCCGAAATGTCACGTATCCCAGTCCAGACTGAATTATTTCGCAACAAAACGAACAGCACTGAATTGTTGCGAATGCTTGTTATCTTCAGTCGCTCACTTACAATGATCAACATAGGGTATTCTACAAAATGAAGTAATGCACGAAATCAGAGGAAACTAATTACACAAGTTGACGAGAAAGAAGCTATCTAATTTCTGGGGGTTCGTATCCCGGTGAGGCTTGGATGTTGTGTTTGTCTTACGGTACTGGCTCTCTCCCTTACCTGGAAACAGTGACCCTAAATTAGAGACGGGTGACTGCTTATAGCCCCTTGCGTTGCTCACGGTGGTCGTTAAACCTCCAATCAAAAAAAAAAGGTCTGAGGAATTATTACTATGAATGTGATGGGCGAGAAGGCAGTGTAATGAGGCTAGAGTTAGTATGTCACATGACCGTCATGATGCGCTGTCCTTTGGCAACACGGTGGGGCATCGAGTGCGAAATTCTCCGGATATGATGTCCTCAGATGTCGCTGACCCTGCCTCTTTGGCCATTTTTTCCGCTATTGATCGACACCGCGAGGGGAGCTAGCTGTACAGAAGGGCCATGTCGCCTTGCAATGACATCTCACACATTCTTTACGCGAGATACAGATGATGTTCACAAATTTTTAGAACGATTTTCCAACAATATAATGAATTACATCTAATTCTGAAAACAACGTTTATTAATGTAATTTTCACCATTTAAAGCCTTGAAAAAGCCTTTGATTCGGTGAAACCATCAGCAGTTGCAATGGCTCTGAAATCCTGCGGTATTGAAGATGCATACATTAATATTATTAATAACATCTATGAAAATGCAAGTGCAAAGATTCTGCTGTTTAAAAATACAACACACATAAAAATTGGAAAAGGAGTGAGACAAGGTGACACCATATCTCCGAAGCTCTTTAATGCCACATTGGAAAATGTCTTTCAATCACTGAACTGGGAAAACAAAGGGATAAAGGCTAATGGAGATTATCTAACCTACCTTCGTTTTGCTGATGACATAGTCATTTTTACAACTACCCCATCAGAGCTACAGAGTATGATCCAGGAACTTGCTGACAAGAGTAAAGAAGTGGGATTAAAAATGAACTTTCAGAAGACAAAAGTGATGTACAATGTTTTTACAAGAAATGAAGATTTATCGATTGATGGAGAAAAGCTGGAGATAACAGACATGTACGTTTATCTTGGACAGCAGATATCAAGTGAGGGTCACATTGGTGAAAAAATTAATCGGCGTACAAAACTTGCCTGGAGAGCATTTGGAAGAAACAGCATAATTTTCAAGAGCAATATGCCATTATGTCTTAAAAGAAAAGTGTTTGATCAATGCATCCTTCCAGTGCTTACGTATGGTGCAGAGACGTGGACCTTAGCTAAAAGAGACATACAAAGGCTGCAGACAACTCAAAGCAGCATGGAGAGGTCCATGTTTGGTCTAATCAGGAGAGATAAGAAGAGGAACTCGTGGATCCGAAAAATGACAAGAGTGGAAGACATCATGATCAGAGTTAAATCCCTGAAATGGCAATGGGCTGGACATACTGCCAGAAGAACAGACCATCGATGGACAGCCGAAATTTTAGATTGGATTCCAAGGGACAGGAAAAGACCCAGAAGAAGACCACATGGAAGATGGGTGGATGAAATTCGAAAGATTGCGGGAGTGACATGGAGGAGACTGGCACAAGACAGACCGTTGTGGAGGAAACTTGGGGAGACCTTCGTCCAGCAGTGGATTGATAATGGTTGACAATGATGATGATGATGATGATGATACACTAAAGAAAAATTTAATTAGAGACATTTGGCGTTATGCAAATGTGGCACTGTGGGCGGCCCTGTAAACGGAAACGACATGACGTACTCAGCGATCCGACAATGTAAGGAGTGATGCGACGGGAATCAGTAAGAATCGGACGCAATATACGAAGGGTCTAAGTACATTTGATCGTGGGCAAATTATCGGGGCCCGATGAATGGGTCACACCATCTTGGAAGTCGTGCAGGCACTGGGATTTTCACGAGCCACTGTGTCACGGGTGCACCGTGAGTACATCGAATCCGGTAAAACCATAAGTGCCAACTGCCGTGGACAACAGCGCGTGGATGAGCGGGGTCATCGTTGGCTAGCTCGCATTGTAACAGCGGATAGACGAGCCACATTGCAAGAAATCATTCGGCAATTTAACGCTGGTGTACAAAAACGTGTAAGCAGCCACACCATCCAGAACCATCTCGTCGCTATGGGGTACAGGAGCCATCGTCCCACAAGGGTAACGCTGCTGACCAAGCATCACAGGGTGCAAAGATTAGCATGGGCTCGGGAACATCGCCACGTGGCCTGGACTGATGAGTCGAGATTCACGTTGGTACATGCGGATGGTAGAATACGAGTACGGCGCAAACCATATGAAGCGATGGATCCTTCTTTCCAGCAGGGTACTCGTCAAGCTGGTGGGGGTAACATTCTCGTCTAGGGACTGTTTACGTGGTCTGAAATGGGACCCCTGGTACGTGTGACATCGTCCCTCACAGGTCAACGTTACCGGGATATCCTGGACGACCATTTGCTCCCGTTTGTGCGTCTTCAACATCCCACTGGGGACCTCATCCTGCAACAAGACAATGTACCGTGCCATCGCTCCCGAATTGTATCCGAATGGTTGGGTAAACACTCCACCGACGTGACCTTGCTTTCTTGGCCAGCTATTCCCAACGCTTCCGGTGTCTTGTCGAGTCCATGCCGAGACGAATCGCCGCCGTCATCAGGGCGAAAGGTGGTTCTACACGTTACTAGACAGGTATCTCTAATTCAATTGCTCTTCAGTGTACAACAGACCACATTGTCACTGGATGCAGTAGATTCCCCAAGAGTTCGTGTCAGGGATTAGGTCCTTTTTTGCAGAGTAAATCATCTTAGAAACAGGAGTGAAGATAACTTTTAAATTTGATGATTTAAGGATCTTTGAAATTTGGAAACAAATTTTAGGAATGAATGGAAGGAATCGCCAAGTTTCGTTGAGAATTTGAGGAGATCGGGCTCAAGGTGGATTTATGCTGAGGTTTAACAACTTTTTTGATAGCTGAGTCTACTAACGAATGTTTGAAACCTCTGTTGATAGCAATATGTCTGATGTAATTTAGTTCTTTCTCGAAGTCCTCCTTTGTAGTTCAACTATTTCAATATAATTAATGTTTAAAATAAAATTATTTCTTTCTTAAATGTCTACCTGACACATCATCGTACTGATCGTAAGTTATTAAGTTGATTTTTTACCGGCCTTTTGGTTGAATTTTAGTAAAGTGTGATATGTATTCAAGAAAAGTGTTTGATCAATTCATCCTTCCAGTGCTTACGTATGGTGCAGGGACGTGGACCATAACTAAAAGAGACATACAAATGCTGCAGACAACTCAAATCAGCATGGAGAGGTGCATGTTTGGTGTAATCAGGAGATATAAGAAGAGAAACTCGTGGATCAGAAAAAATGACAAGAGTGAAAGATATCATGATCAGAGTAAACTACCTGAAATAACAATGGGCTAGACATACTGCCAGAAGGACAGACCATCGATGGACAGTCGAAATTTTAGATTGGATTCCAAGGGACAGGAAAAGACCCAGAAGAAGACCACATGGAAGATGGGTGGATGAAATTCGAAAGTATGCGGGAGTGACATGGAGGAGACTGGCACAAGACAGACCGTTGTGGAGGAAACTTGGGGAGACCTTCGTCCAGCAGTGGATTGATAATGGTTGACAATGATGATGATGATGATCCTGTTCAATTGACAAAGTTGCCAAAGACATCAATCTTTCTTGAGACATGACAGATCTAAAATAATATTTAATCAGCTTCAAGCGTGAAAAGCTTTTTTCTACGCTTACCACCATTACAGTAAGTAATGACGAAGTAAATTTCTCCATTGTTTTTATACCAGTGGCGAGATTCGAAACCACAGCTCTCGGCTCTGGAGCTCCGAGTGCTGTCCACTATACTACATTGGCAGTGCTCTCACTGCTATCTGCCTTTATCTCATGTGCGTCCTGCGGGGCAGGCACGTCACATCCCCCTCCCCCGAAAGAGGATCGAGGGCATGGCCCGCGGGTCAATTGGGACCATATGCCGCTGTTCCGGTTGACCCGTGGGCCATGGCAGTCATCCGATGAAGAATGTGCATTTGAGAAATTCCAAACAATCTGGTGTGTGGAACATAACATCCCACTGATGTATTTTTTCTATGCACTGAAGAAGGGATGCTTACCATTCCGAGAAATCTGACAGCCAGACCATCCTGGAAGTTCGGGCGCCAATATGACGAAGTAAATTTCTCCATCAATTTTATGCGAGTGGCGAGATTCTAACCCCCAACTCTCGGCTCCGGAGCTCCGAGTGCTGCCCAGTATACTACATTGGCAGTATCCACTTCTATCTGCCTTTATCTCATGTGCGTCCTGCGAGGCTGGCACGTCACAAAGTAATATCCTGTAGGTGATGAAGGCATTAGGGAAAGGGTTCTGAATTTTATTCATGTATTTTAAAGCACCGGCTGCAGTTTTGGCATCAGATGGAGGTAACTCACGTAACACAACTTTTTCGGTGACTATCAGTGCACGGTGCACGTTGAAAGATATGACTTCAATACTAATGTTTCGCTAGACATAATATTGTAGTTTGCTGCCGATATTCGGGTAAATATAAATTTAGCAATCAATATTAAAAAAAGAATAATTAAACGAGACGGAGTTAAAAAAATAAAATTAGAATAATTAAAAATAAGAAATTCGCTCCTTTGCTCTTTCTCTGTCCCTCTCTCATTTTTTTTTTTCTTATTTTCTTAGGGTGTGAGCGAGGGGCCTTGTGCGACCGCACCAATCGCACACCCTTAGGGTCGGCTCTGCCACGAAGGAACACAACAACATTCTCAATTCTCTCAAAGTTGTAGCATACTGGATTACGTGTTAAAGAGCCTTTAATTCTTTTATACATAACCCAGTATATTTTTGATAATCTGAAATTCTGATTTTAACGTATAACCGCAAAAAAGACCGTATAAGTGAATTACGTATAACCGAGTTAAAAAAACTATTGAAACTATTGTATGATATCGGGATTGACGTGGAATTACGTGTAAAAGTAAAAAAACATATAACTGAGGTTTCACCGTACATGTATGAAAAATGAAAGAGGTCTTCACAAAACAGCAAGTCAGTGATTTCTATTTACATTGGCAATAAAAAGTCGTATATAACAGTGGTGTGCAAAAGTATTAAATCACTTGCAAATATCGTGAATTTTTAATTCATTTTAACTAACTAATTTTCATAGTTATTTTATCATTTACATGTCATTAGATGTGAAATTTAATGGGGATTTCAAAAATGTCTTAGTTTTTCCTGAATCTGCTTCTGTTCTTAAGATGCATTACAAAAATCATGACCAGGTAGAAATTATTGTGAAAAAGATCGTTTTTCCAATACAGCAATAACTCGTTTTCGTAATTCATAAGAAAAGAAATAACACTTAAATACAGAAACACAGTGAAGCAAAATTATAAAATGTACCTAATAATTTGTTGCCCAGCCTTTAGCTTTAATCACAGCTTTGCATTTTGCTGGCATACAGTGAACAAAGTTTTGTAAAAGATTGGGTTGAACAATACGATTCCAAATTTGAATAACATCTTCAATTAATTGAATTTTTGTTCTTGGCTTCTTTATCAATAATTCACACACTTTAAACCACAAATGTTCGATCGGTTGTAAGTCCAGTGACTGTCGTGGCCAATCAAAATGCTGAACACTTTTTTTTTCCTGAAACCACTTTTTCACAACTTTAGCACGATGACACGGAGCATTGTCAAATTGAAAAATAAAATTACCGTCATAGTCTTCTAGATTAGGGTAGCTCCTTGTTTTCTAATACCCATATGTATTTCTGGGCATTTACCGTACAATCGACAATGTGGAGGTTCCCAACGCCATTTGCACACATAAAGCTCTAAACCATGACCTTCACCGGATGTTTAATAGTCACTAAGCAACTTGGATGTAATTCTCCATACTTAAATCTTCTTACATAGGCAATACTCTGATTCTCATTAAGGCAAAATCTGATTCATCATTTAAAAGAACATTTTCTGATTGCTTGGTTGTCCATGAGACATGCTGTTTTGCCCACTGAAGTCTGCGCTGTCTTTGATTTGTAGTTAACAGTGGTTTACGCCTACCTTTGCAGCCACGTAAGTCATAGTGAAGCTGCCTCCTCATAACAGTAGTTGTACTAATATTAACATCAGTCACATCAGACCGTCGTTAAAGCAATTTAGGTGAATTGAGCCTCCTGTCTAACAAGCCTAGCTTTCTGAGCACTCTGTCCTACCTGGTTGTAGTGGATATGGGCCTTCCACTACGACGCATGTTTTTAATTCCACAAGTGTCTTTTACTTTCATGTAAGTCATAAAAGCTGTCTACGTACGATTAAAAAATTATCCCTGCTGATGCTATAGACTAGTTTAAAAAACTTTATTCACAAGTAAAAGCAAGTTAAAAGCGAGATCTTTCGGGATCCCTAGATCCCATCTTCAGGGCCATAAAGAACAACAAGTGGTCCACTTATATACGATCAGGTTTGACCCATGATGCAACGCAGTGGGCGTTGACATCGGTCAACATAGCAAATCAAAAACAATCAAAAGTTCGAAGATATGAAAGGTTATACAATATTGTCCGTAGAGGTGCCGGGCATATCGATGGGGATTAGTTTTTTCCATATGTGAGGAATGAATGACGAAAGTTCTGAGTTACAGCATAAAGGCCCATATGAATAGATATATAGGCTCTCGGAGAGGAAAACATTTCCCTTTTTTACTTTAGAGTTCAAAACCACGGCGTTCTTCCAGTCAGGTAGTTTTCCCTCTTGGTCCACAGTTTTCGTTAGTGCTGTGTTGGTGGAGCCTGACCTCAAGTAATGTTGGTGTTCCGATAATCGTACTTTTAAGGTCCTGAGTGTCGAACCTATATAATATTTCACATCCTCTGGATTATTAGGGTTGACTAAAGGTATGCGGTATACACCGGGTCTAGATAGATCGGGAATCACGTCACGATAAGTTCTGATAATAGAAAAGATGTTACGAGTCGAGACTCCAAAACCAAGCCCATATTTCTTGCATGTTTTTCTAAGGATTGTCACAAGTGTTTGAGAAAACTCAGTCTTGCCTATATATCGTAAAGTTGTTTTTGGGGTAGTTAGGGTAGTGGATCGAGTTCGTTGAACTATATACATGAAGCGTCCGAAGTACGAATCCGGGTACCCAAAGGATCGGGCCATAGTCCGCATGTACTTAAGTTCATTCATTGTCCAGGGCCCCGGGTGACGACGAATGAGAATAAGCTCGTTTAATATGGAAGTAGGAGGTAGATTTATGACAAATAGGGTTAAAGGACGAAAACGGAATCATACAGGGCACAGCTGTTGGTTTACGATACACAGAAAAACTGATAAAATTGGTATTTAAGTCTCGAGTGAGTAGTATGTCTAAAAAGGGGAGCTTGCCCTCAGTTTCCAGTTCCAAAGTAAACTTAATCGTGGGGAACTGTGAGGAGAAGCATTCGGTAAATTCCTCTAGTAGAGACATTGAATGTGGCCAAAAGACTAACATGTCGTCTACATACCTGATCAATAAAATAGGTTGAGCAGGAAAAATTGACATAACTAATTCCTCCTCTCCGAGAGCCTATACATCCATTCATATGGGCCTTTATGCTGTAACTCAGAACTTCCGTCATTCATTCCTCACATATGGAAAAAACTAATCCCCATCGATATGCCCGGCACCTCTACGGACAATATTGTATAACCTTTCATATCTTCGAACTTTTGATTGTTTTTGATTTGCTATGTTGACCGATGTCAACGCCCACTGCGTTGCATCATGGGTCAAACCTGATCGAATATAAGTGGACCACTTGTTGTTCTTTATGGCCTTAAGCCTGAAGATGGGATCTAGGGATCCCGAAAGATCTCGCTTTTAACTTGCTTTTACTTGTGAATAAAGTTTTTTAAACTAGTCTATAGTATCAGCAGGGATAATTTTTTAATCGTACGTAGACAACTTTTATGACTTACATGTTCCTTTCGTGCGAAACACAGTTTTTACCGGTCTTTTACTTTCTTCAGTAGCCTAATAACTGTAGATTGATTACAGCCAGATCTTTCAGCTATTTGCCTTGAAGAATATCCCTCTTCATACAGAACAACTAATTTTACTCTCTCCGCTGTAGACAATTTCGTAGTTTCAACCATTATTGAGAATGTACATAAATTATGCCATAAAAAAAGAAGCGACTACTGCAATGCTCTTGTAGATCAGATCATATGTAGAGGATTTTAGGAAGCGAGTGTCTGACCTGAGGTCTTAAACAATCCTTAGAAATAGGAAGCTAGGAGATTTGGGCTAGAGTGCCCGACAGGAAAGTGACACGGAAGCGAAGTAGAAAGGGGGAGGAAGACGCCCTTATTTATTACCGGGAGGCCAGTACCCGAGGTCCGACGGCTTAACGTGCCCATCCGAAGCACGGCGGATATTTAGTGGATCGAGCGTTTGTACCTGCCTGGGATCGAACCTGAGGTCCTTTCCGTGGCAGTCACGAACGTTGCCCACTAGGCCATCCGCGGCCCTCAATGCTCTTGTAGATCATATCAGATCATATGTAGAAGATTTTAGGAGGGAGTGTCTGGCCCCAGGTCTTAAACAGCCCTTAGAAATACGAAGCCAGAAGATTTGGGCTAGAGTGCCCGATAGGAAAGTGACACAGAAGCGAAGTAGAAAGGGGGAGGAAGACGCCCTTATGTATTATCGGGGGGACCAGTCCCCGGGGCCCGACGGTTTAATGTGCCCCAATGCTCTAGTATCTCTGCGTCAACACTTATAAAGGCTGGAGTAGGATTAGGCTAGCATTAGAAAGCATCCAATCAGGTAAAAGAATGTCTGTGGCCGGCTGTAACAACTGATACGCAACTAATTTGAATTTCAATGTGTTTGTCAAACCCAATATTTTATGTTATATCTTAGAACATAAGCAGCTACAGGAAAACGATTAAATAATTATGAAAATTAGTTATTTAAATAAAGATTTAAACTTAAAAATTCACGGTTTTTGCAAGTCATGCAAAACTTTAGCACACCACTGTATATCCCCTAACAAGGACAGTAACGGTAATCCTCTGAGATGTAAACACTTTTCAAATCTATTCCTTCGATGCTTTTAGAAAAACGAAATGCTTGAATCAAGCTTCTCAAATTTTTCAGTGCTATGTAAAAACTTTGTTCTCTTCCGTAAAGTAAACTCTAAAGAGTAATCTAGTGAGGTGCTGAATAATTAAGATTGTTTCCTCGAAAGAAAGAGCAAATAAAAGAACAAACTTTGCAGTTTATGTAGTAATTAAACTGTCATTTAAGTTGCTAACTTATTATTACTTTTTAATTTTCCGCTCTAAGATTCAGCGTAAAGGCTAATTCCATTTAACGCTGAGTAAACGCAATAATAATTAGCAGGAGCACGCAACTGAACTGAAAGTTTAATTATGAATCTAGTCATCAGTGAAAACTGGATGCAACACTTTTACATCTTTAAACTCTTTTTTCTAGACGTCGCTTTCTCAATTATATTGTGCAAACTACTCGCTCGGCTACTTTTTATCTGAGGGAGTGGATTTAGCCGACGACAGAAGCAAATGAAAATTTTCTGAAATGCTTAAATTATGCATTTATTTCAAAATGAATGCACCGCTACGTCAAGGGACGCTGGCAATAGAACATTCGCGGGATGTATACAGCATTTCGTTTGTTTAAATACCACTCCTAATAGCATTTTCTTTCTTTTTTCCGCTTTCCAACCGTAGGTTGAAGCGTATATGCTCCAGCTTTGTCCGTCTGTACGTCCGCACGATAACTCGCGTAAAAATTGTTCGATTTCTATGAAATTTTAGTATAAGATAAGGGATCACCTGGGGACGAACCCTATTGAAAATGGGACAAATGGGGTCAAAGGTCAGTACATAGGAGCGGGATCCATTCCATTGCCCTTCTGCGTCATAACTTGCGTAAATATGGTTCGATTCCGATGAAATTTTAGCATGTGGTAGGGGACCATCTGGGTACGAACCCTATTGAAAATGGGTGAAATGGGGTCAAAGGTCAGGACATAAGATCGGGATCCATTCCATTGCCCTTATGCGTTATAACTTACGTAAAAATACTTCGATCGAGACAAAACTTTAACATGTTGTTCCAGAAGTATACTTTACCGGTTCTGTTGAATATCATTGAAATGGGGTGAAAGGTCGGGTCATAGGAGCGAGCTTTATTCTACAGCCATTATCCTCATAACTTGAGTAATAACTTGAGTAATGATTTCGGGTATGTCTGAAAGCGTATCATAATCAATGCATTGCATGATTTTACTAACTTGTTCTTTCTTTTCTTATGATCTAATCGAGTATGGTTTCAAAGCGTTTATTTAATTTGTTACAGCCAACATAGAGTTATGATATGAAAAGTAGCTTACATAATTTTTTCCAAATGATGCTGGATACATTGAGTACACAAAGCAGATCGATACACAAATTACCCAACGTGGTGCTCTGCCTGTTTGGGCTACTTACATTCCTCATCACTTGCTCTTGCCTCTCGTTTTGATTTTCCCCACTTTTGCTTGCGTTCATTCTGCAAATTCCGCAGCGTTGTAAAAAATGTTAACCCGTTCACAAGAAAACAATTTTTAAAATTTTTAGTTTAAATCTCTACAATATGTTCTTTACATATTTAAATAGGTACCATCGAAAGCTTTTAAACGATATCACGCACAATCGTTTTGTACTCACGGTTGACGAAATAAATCACGATATTGTCCAAAGTGTTCACGGGCTCACAAGCAACCAATTTTTAAAACGTTCAGTTTTCACCGCTGTGAAATGTTTTTCATATATTTGAATAGATCTCGTCGAGAGCTTTAAAACGATACCACGCACAGTCGTGTTGCGCTCACGGTTGCCGAGATAGACTGAGTCAAACGCGGCGGCACACCCAGAAATATTGAATAATCTTTCCGCGCACAAGGAGCGAGGGAAACGTCGCGCCCACTATGTATTGCGCAGTACGCGAATTGGACTCCATGCTGTTTACAAATATGCTAACACGATTAGTGTGCGGCTCGTATTTTTAACGCTATAAGAATTTCAATTGGAACCTATTTTTTGTCCCAGGTGGCGGCCGTAAGTCGCCCCATACTATCCGCGGTGTTAGACGTAGTCCTACGTCAAAATAGTTCACGTTGCAAGGTGTTTTTTATTTGGTGCATATAATTTTAAATCGTTTACACCAGCTGCCATGACAACAAGGCACGATGGGCAGGTCATATCGTCAGACTCACCGACAACAGGTGGACCTATTGTGTCACAAACTGGTATCCAAGATCAACAAGAAGAAAACCTGGTAGACCTTCAACTAGATGGGAAGATCCTTTAACCAAAGCGATATGAAATAACTGGAGAAGACTGGCTCAGGATCGCCCTCGCTGGAAACTTTGCGACCTGTGATTCATGGAGAAATCCTAAATAAAAATCAGATCCATCTATGTAAGCTGCCTTTTTCTGCTACATGCCTGAATTAGTGATTACAATACCAGTTTTGCTATTCAGACTACCGCAATACGGTGCGACAGTTATGAACCGAAATACCGGAGTTTCTGTTGGTAAAATACCGGTGAGAACTTTAAAAAACATTTATACACTGCTCGACAATTGCTAAGGACGGATCATAAACGGCTATATAGCGCATAAAAAAGTAAGTGTGGTTGGATGCCAAGTGAAATAAAATAATGTAAGAATGCCAGGACATTACAAGAAAGACAATTTATTGTGCTCTGAAATCCAGAAGGCTTTGGAACGTGTTCAAGGGACAAACAGGCCATTTTGTGCAGAATACGTAAACGTGAAAAAAATGCAATTACCGTCCGCAGGCGTTCCGGCGTAAGATGTCAATACCGGATATGGCCACCATGGAGGGCGATGCAAGATTCCACATGTCGTGTCATGCTTTGCACAACATTATCAAGCAGCTGTTGGGGTAATTTATCCCATTCCTCTGTCCGTGCACGGATGAGGGTGTCATTGTTTATTGGAGGGCATTGGCGACCAGCAAGACTCCTCCCCAAAGCATCCCACACATTTTCAATGGGATTCAGATCTGGAGAACGTGCTGGCCATACGAGGCGCTGAATATCCTCGCTCTCAAGACACTCCTGGACAGCGACTGTTCGATGACATGTTGCGTTGTCGTCCATGAAAATTAATCTATCACCGACAGCACCACGGAACATGCGAACATGAGGTAGCAGAACATCATTAATGTGTCGTTGGCCAGTCATAGTCCTAGTTGGAAGCACATAGAGGGACGTACGGCCATTGATCATGATGCCAGCCCATACCATGACACTACATGTCGGATATCGGTCCCTTTCCTGTATGTTTGCTGGACAATATGCAGTACCACTATCACGCCAGATCAGTTGACGTCGACAATCAGACGATAGACTGTATCTCCTCTCATCTGAGAAGAGGACAGCAGACCAGTCGTTATCAGTCCAGTTGCGATGTTGATGGCACCATTGCAAACGGGCGGTACGGTGACGTCTGGACAATGGGATGCACACAACAGAACGGCGGGCGCATAGTCCTCCTTCATGCAAACGTCTGGCGACAGTTTTTCGGGAGATCCGCTTGCCAGTAGCAGCCATAAACTGATTTGCTACCTCACTAGCTGTGCTGCGCCGGTGTCTTTTTGTTGATAGCACTATGTACCGATCTTCTGCAGGTGTCGTACTGCGAACACGACCTCCCTGGCAACATCTGTTATTTTTCGCCCTTCTTCAATCTTGCCAATAATACGGCCACGCGTAAAATGATCTAGGTGATGTCGGGAAGACATACTGAAAATTGCAAGTTCGTCAATTGATTCTTTCCCTTTCAACTTTGCGTTTGAACAACAACGGTCAATACGCGTCAAATCCTTTATATCTCTTATCAGCGCTATGACGTCACGAACAAGTTCGGCAATCCAAAATTTGCATACGCACAACACGTCTTACTGTATCCCGCACTTATGCTAATTTCCACATTTTCCTGCCTTCCATTTTATGGTTGCTATCGTTGCTATTGTCATCCGTCCTTAGCAATTGTCCGGCAGTGTACATTTCCCCGTATTTCTCAACATAATTTCCACCAATATTGATACACTTATCCCATCGTTCTATCAGTGCGTCGAAACCTGCAGCATAGAAGTCTTGGGATTGCTTCTAGCCACATTTGCACTTCACGCTCAATTTATTAGCGAAACGTTTGCCGCCAAGATGAGTTCTTAGCGGACGAAACAGGTGAAAATCGCTCGAAGCTAAGTCGGGGCTGTAAGGCGGATGTTCAACAAGTTCGTATCTTACGTGTTCAATTTTCTGCTGGGTTAATCGGGCCGTGTGATGTCTGGCGTAGTTAATATATAGGAGTAGTACTCTTCTAGTCAGAACGCCTGCAAGTTTTTTTTTGTTTTTTTTTAATTGCATCTCGAAGCATCAACAGAATTTCACAGTACGATGCGGCATTCACATTTTCACCTCGCTTCTGAAAATGGGTTATTTAACAATACTCTTTCAGAATCCCAAGACACTGTAAGCCTTACCTTCCCTGCTAATGGAGAAATTTTGAATTCCTTGGTTGAAGGTGAAGAGGGATCTTTCCATTGCATTGAAGCATGCTTTGATTCCGGTTGCAGTGGTGCACCCATGATTCGTCCCCAGTAACAATCCTCTTAAGCATGTCTTATTTTTTGCATGGGTGCAGAGAAAGGTAGAGAGAGAGGGAAAGAGAGAGAAAAACCTTAATCCTATTGAGAACATTTGAGAGAAAGAGAGAGAGAGAGAAAGACTTAATCCTATTGAGAACATTTGAGAGAAAGAGAGAGAGAGAGAGAGAAAGAGAGACCTTAATCATATTGAAAACATTTGAGACAAAGAGAGAGAAAGACCTTAATACTATTGAGAACATTTGAGAGAAAGAGAGAGAAAGACCTTAATGCTACTGAGAACATTTGAGAGAAACAGAGAGAAAGACCTCAATCCTATTGAGAACATTTCAGAGAAAGAGAGAGAAAGACCTTAATCCTATTGAGAACATTTCAGAGAAAGAGAGAGAAAGGCCTTAATCCTATTGAGAACATTTCAGAGAAAGAGAGAGAAAGACCTTAATCCTATTAAGAACATTTCAGAGAAAGAGAGAGAAAGACCTTAATCCTATTGAGAATATTTCAGAGAAAGAGAGAGAAAGACCTTAATCCTATTAAGAACATTTCAGAGAAAGAGAGAGAAAGACCTTAATCCTATTGAAAACATTTGAGAGAAAGAGAGAGAAAGACCTTAATCCTATTGAGAATATTTGAGAGAAAGAGAGAGAAAGACCTAAATCCTACTGAGAACATTTGAGAGAAAGAGAAAGAAAGACCTTAATCCTATTGAGAACATTTGAGAGAAAGAAAGAGAAAGACCTTAGCCCTATTGAGAACATTTCAGAGAAAGACCTTAATCCTACTGAGAACATTTGAAAGAAAGAGAGAGAAAGACCTTAATCCTATTGAGAACATTTCAGAGAAAGAGAGAGAGAAAGACCTTAATCCTATTGAGAACATTTGAGAGAAAGAGAGAGAAGGACCTTTATCCTATTGAGAACATTTGAGAGAAAGAGAGAGAAAGACCTTAATCCTATTGAGAACATATCAGAGAAAGAGAGAGAAAGACCTTTGTCCTATTGAGAACAATTGGGATCCCGAACGGCGACGTCTGGATAACCATGTTCCATATCCCAGTGAACCAACAAACCTACGTGACGTGTTGTCGGTAATATGGGACGAGCTGCCCCAGACCCTCATTAATAATGTCCTTTCAAGAATGCTTCGTAGGTGTCAAGACTTTCTTCGACATAGAGGTGGTGTTACCGGGTACTGAAATCCAGAGGTATGCACATTCTCCGAATTTACCATTTTGCCTATATTGCAATGCTACTTTGTTGTGTGCGAAAATTGCAAAATAAATTGTTTTCTTAAATTTATTCTTTATCGTTTGTGTTAAGCATCTTCACTGATGTTATTTGAATGCGTGTTACTTGAATCAGATGCATACATCCTTCATTTCAGGCCATATCCCTAACTTTTTGTGACCAAAGTACTTACGAAGATGGAATAGCAAGTATGTAGATTAAACCGCCTCTGTGCAGTCCGTATGATAGAGTGCTGAGGCGTTGGTTTCTGGACAATGGTACAAAATGGACTCCGGGTTCGAATCCTGGATGAGGCATGGGTGTTGCCCCTGTCTGGGGGCGCTGGCTCTGTTCCTTCCCGGGAATAAGTGCTAAATTAGGGACAGATGGCTACTAACGGCCCTAACAACTGCTCATGATGGTTGTAAAGACCAAAATCAAAGCCTAAAAACTGCCTCGAGCCCACTGAATGCCCATCAAAGCATATTATTGCGTATCGTGGTCGAGAAATAGCTCAAAAGTACTGAAGAATTAGTTCTGGCGCAATGTCCAGGAACAGACCATAGTGATTCCGTAATTCAAGTTCAGGCACAATTAAGAGATAACAGCACTCAAATGATACCTCGAGTTCCAGCACATAAAAATCGCCTTATTTAATATTTCTGATTGATTAATAATTGATATAATTAAGAAACAACACTGTTCGTGTTTAATACACTGGCGTGCAAAACTTAAGGACGGACACTAGTGCCGCAGATCATAGCCGCACAGTGAAACACACAAGCTTGAGACGATTTGCATAACGCAAGCGGATCAGTAGAAAGACGATGCGCATGCAAATTTCCCAAATGTGATGTCGCAAATCACATGACAGCACTGAAATGGATATAAGGAACATCTCGCAGCAAGGCAGGAAACGGAAAGCGAAAGTGTGCGGCGTTGTAAAGCGGTTCGAGTGGTTTGTTAGTGTGTCGCAGACGAGAAAATGTCCACGGAAGACATTTAGATGACTTTACACATGGTCGAATAATCGAAAAACTGGAGGAGGGGCGAACCGTAACGAGTGTCGCCGACGAGAAAATGTCCACGCGGAGGCATTTAGATGACTTTACACGTGGTCGAATAATCGGAAAACTGGAGGAGGGGCGAACCGTAACGAGTGTCGCAGACGAGAAAATGTCCACGGGAGACATTTAGATGACTCTACACGTGGTCGAATAATCGGAAAGCTGGAGGAGGGGCGAACCGTAACGAGTGTCTCCGACGGGAAAATATTCACGCGGAGACATTTAGATGACTTTACACGTGGTCGAATAATTGGAAAGCTGGAGGAGGGGCGAACCGTAACGAGTGTCGCCGACGAGAAAATGTCCACGCGGAGACATTTAGATGACTTTACACGTGGTCGAATAATTGGAAAGCTGGAGGAGGGGCGAACCGTAACGAGCGTCGCCGACGATTTCGGCGTGACTCATAGCATTGTTTTACGTGCGTGGAAGACCTTCCAAAAGACAGGAACAGCTGTTAGAAAGGTCGGTGGTATTCAGCCACTGAAAACAACAGCAAGAAATGACCGATATATGGTCCTACAGGCCAAACGTGATCGACGCCTGACAGCGTGCAATATCGCGAAGCAACTGTAGATGGCCATAGGACGCGCCGTATCACGATTCACCTTTGCCAGACGTTTACATAAAGGCGGACTATTTGCCAGACGACCTGAACGTTGCATCCCATTAAAGCCTATCCATCGAAGGCATCGATTGCAATGGTGAAGGACCACAAGAATTGTACCATAGAGCAATGGGGTACGGCACTCTTCACGGATGAGAGTCGTTTCAGTACCACGAGCGATTCTGGACGTCAACTGATCTGGAGAGAGGTGGGAACACGTTATCGACCGGCCCACATTACCTAAAGAGATCGGTATGGCGGCGTTGGTGTTCTCGTCTGAATGGTTGTACTGAGCTCCACATTTTCGAAGGAGGTTCCGTTACCGCAAACCGCAGCTGCGATGAGGTGCTCCTTCCCCATGTATGCCTATTCCGAGGTGCCATTGTCTCCGAGTTCGTGTTTATGGACGATAACGGGAGACCCCATCGTACACGTGCAGTAGATGAACTGTTGGAAAGTGAGGATATCACACGTATGGATTGGCCTGCGTACTCCCCGGATCTAAATCCCATAGAACATGTGTGGGACGTCTTGTGGCACGCCCGCATCCGGTGGAAAATGCCCATCAGTTGAAAGGTGCACTACGAGAGGAATGGGCAAAGTTGTCCCAAGAACTCATCGACAGCGTCGATTTAAGTATGGCCAGACGCTGCAATGCAACCATTGCTGTTAGGGGACATCATATTCTTTACTGACGACCACCTCTCTCCTATAATCCATCTGTGGAAACTATGGCTCTGTACCTTGGTGTGTACTGCTTTACGGTCATTTCTTAGTAAAGTCCCAGTGTAAACTTTTGTATTCATTTTTGTACATGTGTTTGTTCATTCCCCCGTTTGGTACATACTGAGATCTCTGGGGTATGACATTCATCTATGCCGCCCCGGTTGCTCAGTAGTCTAAGCGATGGTTTCTGATCATTCGTCTGAGAGAGTTCCGGGTTCGATTCCCGGTGAGGCATGGATGTTGTGTTTGTCTTACGGCACTGGCTCTCTACCTTCCATGGAACCAGTAGCCCTAAATTAGTAACGGGAGACTTCTTATAGTCCATTGAGTTGCTCACGGTAGTCGTTAAACATCAAATTAAAAAAAAATGACATTTATCTATCTAGGCTGCTTCATTGCGAAGCTACAGCAAAAAGACCGAACGGTCCTTAAGTTTTGCACGCCAGTGCATTTGCTTAATGAATACCGTAAAATATATTAGGTATCAGTTTCAAAAAATAAAACGGTATCATTACAAATTATACGAGTATTACAATCAATAGCCTAAAATAACTGGAGAAGCAAATACTTGTTAATTTGCTACTGCTTCGCGGAACTAAGTGCGTGTATGTTCTGAGAAAAGGTAGTATTTCGTTTCTAATATCTATTTGCTTCAAGCCTTCGAGGTCGTATAGCTGATGAGAACACGAAGTGTAGTGAATGTAAGGCGGGTTACTTGATCGCACTCCTTTGTGGCATGTCAAATGGGAGGCAAAGGTGGGCTGTTAGAAACGAGCTCAATACGCAATGCGTTTAAACTGTTTTTTGAATCACAATTTGTATGTGTGTGCGGCTATTCTTAATGAGAGTTAAATACACAGCTCCAAAGGTAAGGAAAATTGCGATGTCGGTATGAAGCGATGGCGAAATATAGACTACTTGTAACTCCGCGATGAAAGGTGAGTAGCACATGTTAACAAGAAGAAAGGGATTAGAACATGCAAGTACCATTTGCACACATTACCGAAGCGGAAGGTATAACGATTATAAATATTGCTCTTGTTCAGTCGTTCTCATTTAGCCCGAAGTTGTATCTGCAAGTATGTTTCAGTTGCATGATATTTCAACAAAGTAATGCACCAGAATCGGATGCTTGGAAAGTAATCGAAAGGCTACAAGCCGTCTAGACACAGGAGATAGTGGTTAGAAGTGGTTGGAGTGTCCCAAAGCGTCACTAGTGGACTTTAGAAGCGCTTTCAGGTGACAAAAAGAATACGAAGATCAGTGTATGGTCGTTTAGCATCAACAACAGCAAAAAACTGCCAGTATTTCAGTTCGACAGCTTGATAGAACTGCAGACGAAATACAACTGCACGGCACTGCACTTCCTGTTTCATCATCATCATCATTGTCAACCATTATCAATCCACTGCTGGACGAAGGTCTCCCCAAGTTTCCTCCACAACGGTCTGTCTTGTGCCAGTCTCCTCCATGTCACTCCCGCATACTTTCGAATTTCATCCACCCATCTTCCATGTGGTCTTCTTCTGGGTCTTTTCCTGTCCCTTGGAATCCAGTCTAACATTTCGGCTGTCCATCGATGGTCTGTTCTTCTGGCAGTATGTCCAGCCCATTGCCATTTCAGGGATTTAACTCTGATCATGATGTCTTCCACTCTTGTCATTTTTCGGATCCACGTGTTCCTCTTCTTATCTCTCCTGGTTACACCAAACATGCACCTCTCCATGCTGCTTTGAGTTGTCTGCAGCCTTTGTATGTCTCTTTTAGCTAAGGTCCACGTCTCTGCACCATACGTAAGCACTGGAAGGATGCATTGATCAAACACTTTTCTTTTAAGACATAATGGCATATTGCTCTTGAAAATTATGCTGTTTCTTCCAAAAGCTCTCCAGGCAAGTTTTGTACGCCGATTAATTTCTTCACCAATGTGACCCTCACTTGATATCTGCTGTCCAAGATAAACGTACGTGTCTGTTATCTCCAGCTTTTCTCCATCAATCGATAAATCTTCATTTCTTGTAAAAGCATTGAACATCACTTTTGTCTTCTGAAAGTTCATTTTAAATCCCACTTCTTTACTCTTGTCAGCAAGATCCTGGATCATACTCTGTAGTTCTGATGGGGTAGTTGCAAAAATGACTATGTCATCAGCAAAACGAAGGTGGGTTAGATAATCTCCATTAATCTTTATCCCTTTGTTTTCCCAGTTCAGTGATTGAAAGACATTTTCCAATGTGGCATTAAAGAGCTTCGGAGATATGGTGTCACCTTGTCTCACTCCTTTTCCAATTTTTATGTGTGTTGTATTTTCAAACAGCCGAATCTTTGCACTTGCATTTTCATAGATGTTATTAATAATATTAATGTATGCATCTTCAATACCGCAGGATTTCAGAGCCATTGCAACTGCTGATGGTTTCACCGAATCAAAGGCTTTTTCATAATCGATAAAAGCCATGCACAATGGAAGTTCATATTCCCTCGCTCTTTCAATTAGTTCTCTCAGTATGTGGTATGATCTATTGTGCTGTAGCCACTCCTGAATCCAGCTTGTTCTCTTGGTTGAGCCATGTCCAGTGTCACCTTCAAGCGGTGTGACAGAACTTTAGTGAAGATTTTATAAACCACTGATAGGAGGCTGATAGGTCTGTAGTTCCTGAGATCCTCAATGTCACCTTTTTTATGTAGCAAGATCATTGTAGCGTTGTTCCAATCCTCAGGAATTTTCCCTTCATTAAGGCATCGAGTGAAAATTTGGGCGAGTACTGTTTCGATTTCTCCACTTGCTTCTTGTATGATGTCTACAGTAATTCCATCTTCTCCTGGAGCTTTTCCCCGCTTCATGTTCTTGATTGCATGTGCAACTTCTGCTGGAAGGACTGTTATTGGAGGCTAAATGACTGTTTTATTGGAGGCTAAAGGACGACGCGGAACCACAACGATTGTACACAATCGGTTCCACCGAAGAGAACGTACTCCTTGGCGACCCAGGACGTGCCTCTCCCTATCATATCATTGGAGAGCACTCAAAGAGTGGGGTAAAGACGGTCGTGGCTAGTATAGTGAAGAGTGGCTCCCGTTCTATTTGTAGATGAGTCGTGGTTCAGCGTACACTGAAGAGCAGTTGAATTAGAGACAACTGGCGTTATGCAAATGTAGCGCTGTGGGCGGCCCTGTAAACGGAAACGGCATGGCGTATGCAGCGATCCGACAATATAAGGAGTGATGCGACGCGAATCAGTAAGAGTCGGACGCAGTATACTAAGGATCTAAGCACATTTGATCGTGGGCAAATTATCGGGGCCCTATGAATGGGTCACTCCATCTTAGAAGTCGTGCAGGCACTGGGATTTTCATGAGCCACTGTGTCACGGGTGCACCGTGAGTGCATCGAATCCGGTAAAACCATCCATACAAGGGCCAACTGCCGCGGACAACAGCGTGTGGATGCGGGGGTCATCGTCGACTAGCTCGCATTGTAACAGCGGATAGACGGGCCACAGTGCAAGAAATCACTCGGCAATTTAACGCTGGTGCACAAAAACGTGTAAGCAGCCACACCATCCAGAACCATCTCCTCGCTATGTGGTACAGAAGCCATCGTCCCACGAAGATACCGCTGCTAGCCGCACATCACAGGGTGTAAAGATTAGAATGGGCGCCGGCACATAGCCACTGGACCCTAGACATGTGGGAAAATGTTGCCTGGACTGATGAGTCGAGATTCACGTTGGTACATGCGGATGGTAGGATACGAGTACGGCGCAAACCACATGAAGCGATGGATCCTTCTTGCCAGCAGGGTACTCTTCATGCTGTTGGGGGTGGCATTCTCGTCTGGGGACTGTTTACGTGGACTGAAATGGGACCTCTGGTACGTGTGACATCGTCCCTCACAGGTCAACGTTACCGGGATATCCTGGACGACCATTTGCTCCCGATTGTGCGTCTTCAACATCCCACTGGGGACCTCATCCTGCAACAAGACAATGCACAGTGCCATCGCTCCCGAATTGTATCCGAATGGTTGAATGAACACTCCACAGACGTGACCTCGCTTCCTTGACCAGCTAGGTCACCTGACCTCAATCACATCTAGCACATCTGGGATGCCATCGAGAGAGATGTTCTAGGCTCTGACCTCCCTCCATCAAATCTTAGTGAACTGTGGGAGCTTGTTCAGGGGTCGTGGATCCGTATGGCTTCCTAACGCTTCCGTTGGCTTCTCGAGTCCATGCCGAGACGAATCGCCGACGTCATCAGGGCGAATGGTGGTGCTACACGTTACTGGACAAGTATCTCTAATTCAATTGCTCTTCAGTGTATAGTCCGTGTGTTAAAGTGTCCTTCTCTGGGTGTCAGAGAGTTGAAAATGGGATAATCCAATCTTCATGCAGAAAAGTGATGCCTTCGGTGGTGGTGGAGTGCACGTGTGGCAAGGCATCAGTCCTTCCAATCTTAAACACCTTTACTTTATAAGAAACGAGCCTCTGATGACTGTCAGATCATGCTGTCGACGTCACACCCACTCGTCAGCTCCTCGGTATAGTTGAAAACGGGATACATCGGACCCCAGGACGCTCCTCCACTCTTCAGAAGTCCAGTTTTGAGGATCCTGGAGACAGGTGAGTCGTAATTTCCAATGACGAGCAGTCAAGAGTGGCACACGGGTAGGGCGTCGGCTCTCGTAGGCCAGGGTATGGAGCGTGCACAGTACCGTTTGCTCGCTGACGCTTCTTGGACGCTCGACTTTTAACATGGATGTTATTTGCGATGCCTTTGCCAAGCAGTCCATCTTTAAGAAGCTGAATTACTTACGTCGACACCGGTCATCAATGGCGTGTGGTGGATTACCGCTTGGTCTCTGGGCGCTGGTACATTCGTTGATAGTATACTCGCGGTACACCTTTACTCTGGTTGCCCTTGGGAACCCTAGGGTTCTTAGCACTTGGGCTATACAGTGACCTATCTGTCTTGCGCCGACAATGAGTCCACGATCAAAGTCGCTAAGATCCCCTCCATGTTCGTTGATTGCGATACAGTGCTGGGAACCCGTGCTGTCCACCTATTTATCCCCTGCGTTCGGTTCGGGTCTCAGCGGGGATATCAATTGCCCATCACCGTTATATCTAATGTTTTGTGAGTGTATATTTGGCACAATGAATTAAATGCAAATGAAGATGACAATTCAATTTACTTAGCTGCCACATGAAGACGAAATACAATGAATACAACAATACTGAAAGTAACTGTACTAGCAAGGCGGATCAGAGAAAAGGCCACACAAGACCTGAAAAAGCCCCGATCTCCCTATACAAATGTGAGCAAGTCAGAGTTATACATGAAGGCGTGGCACATAACTTTCAAAGAATTAGTTAAAATTTGTACTAGTGAAATTGCGCCCCCTCCCCCTCCCCCCCTCCCTCAGATCCCTACGACTTTGCCTTCCTGTTCCATTTTCCTAATGTACCCCTTAGTCGCTTCTTCCCACCCAACCCCCATTTTTTTTTTTACAACTACTATTTCAATTTCTCCTATTCCTTTATTTACCTTTTTTACATTCTTGGTAGTCCCAGAATGTAAAATTTTAATTATTTGAAATAGATTGAAATTATTTATTATTGTAATATCACGATGTAGAGAATTCCAAAATTGAGGTCCAGCATAATTTAGTGACTGTTTAATATACCGAGTCCTGGGAAAAACTGGTCTCAGTTGAGATCTACCTGTAGTATTATAGTCATGGGTAGGTAAACAAATTTCAGTTAATGCATGATCTATATCATTTTTTATTCTCCTGTACATTGCTTTTCCCAAATTGTAGTTATAGAACTGTTTTAGTGTTAATATACTGTATTATACACTGGTGTGTAAATACTAAGGACGAAGAGGAGAAATTAGCATAACAGCGGAACGAGCAGGCAGAACGAAGCGAAAGACCACTCAGGAGATAGACTAGGGTCCGGTACGGTAGGGCATGCGCATATATGCAGCATGACGTAAGGGGGGGGTCGGAAGGGTATAAAGCACACGGGCGGTGTACGCTCAGCAATTCGGTGAAAGCTATCTCACGATGTACATCGGTTTGAACGACGTCGAGTTGCTGCCACCGTGTGATATGGCCAACAGCCAAACCATTAGACGACATCTGGATGTCTGTACCCGAGGTCACGTCATTGGGAAGTTGGAAGAAGGTCGAAGTGTGACTAGTGGGGCCGATGAGTTCGGGATCACTCACAGCATCGTTTCACGAGCTTGGAAAGCATTTCAAACGACAGGAACAGCTGTCCGAAAGTTTAGCAGTGGTCGTCCACGAGCAACCACGGCGGCGGACGACCGGTATATTGTCCTACAGGCGAGAAGAGACAGACGGCAGACAGCGGGAGAAATCGCAAGGCACATGCAACAGACAACTGGACGTCCGTTATCGCGTTTTACCGTTTCCAGGAGGCTGCACAAAGGTGGTCAATTTGCACGACGACTAGTACGGTGTGTTCTATTAAGGCCTGCTCATCGGAGACGACGATTTCTGTGGTGCCAGGAACACAAGAGCTGGACACATCAGCAATGTGGTCGAGTTTTCTTTACGGATGAGAGCCGATTTAGTCTGACGAGCGATTCTGAACGTATACACATCTGGAGAGAGCAGGGAACACGCAATCACACCTCCAACATCATCGAAAGGGACCGGTTTGGAGGTGGCGGAGTTCTCGTTTGGGGCGGTATCATGCTTGGTAGCCGTACTGACCTCCACATATTCTAAGGAGGTTCAGTCACTGGTGTCCACTATTGTACCGAGGTTCTCCTGCCTCACGTGCGTCTGTTTAGAGGTGCTGTGGGTCCTGAGTTCCTCTTCATAGACGACAACGCTACACCTCATCGTACAGTGGCTATCGCAGAGCTGTTGGAGAGTGAAGATATTCATGCATGAACTGGCCCGCAAGGTCCCCGGACCTAAATCCAATCGAATACGCGTGAGACGTTCTCGGGAGACGCTTGGCAGCACGTTACCGGCCGCCAGCAACGATTTCCGCAGCTGCGATTGGCGCTACAAGCGGAATGTGCCGCGATGCCTCAACAGCTCCTTGACAACCTCGTCCTTAGCATGGACAGATGTTGCAAATCCTGCAAAGCACATGGACGTTTCTGTCTTCTGTCCAGTTGTGCTCGAAGCTACCTTTTCATTGAAGTGCCTTTGTATCCTTTGGATTCCTCGTTTGGACGGTTTTGCTCACTTGTCCCATATTCTTACATCTTATGGATCTTATGGTATGATTTGAGTCAATGTGGAGCATTTCTGCACGACGTTACATTCGAAAAACCGTCTCGTCCTTAATTTTTGCACGCTAGTGTATTTACTTCTGTATATTTATTTATATTTATATAGGTGAGTCCATTAGTGAAAAGTGATTCATATCAGAATTATGTTTTAATTCTGATATATTTGTTTTGTAATGTCTGAAGTTTCTTAAAATTAGCAACGGAATATGCCCAAATGTGAATATTATAGAGGTAATGTTAGCGAAACAATGAGTCCACAAAATATTTAACTCGCACAAGCAAAAAAGCTGTAAAGGTTTATGCTCAGTTTTTTTTTTTTCCTACTCATTGGTGAATAACTAAATCTGAAGTTTTATCTTCGCCTTTCACACTGTGCCTAAACCAATTTTCCATATAAAGCGAAAAATAATTTTGGGCAATGGTTCCCGCAATGTTTGTTGTTTGCCTAAAGCTTTGAAATAAGTCAAAATGGCATTTCTTTCCTACGCAGTTCGAGGAGTCACCTTAAAACAGTTAAAGCGATGATCAAGGATTTTTCCTTTGGCACGGAGATCAAAGACAATGAGCGAAGCAATATATGGGTTGCAGATTAGAATGCCTGCTTCAATAAAAGCTTCATCATTCAGCAGACTCAACAGGATAAGAGAAAAGTCTCATTGGCTTTAAGGCTTCACATCTAACTTTCCTTGTTTCTATATAGAAAAACGCTTTGTCAATGCATGGTGAAGGGAACAGAGTCTGACAATAATGACATACGCTCGGCTATAAAAAATCACCAGAAATGTGTGTGACTTGCAGCCACCAAAGGCCGTGCCACCAAAGGCCGTATATAGAACACATTTGGTGTAAAAACTCATTAGAAATCATCAAAAACAAATGACTAAATACGATGCTAAGATTAAAAACTTCAATTCAGGTTTAAAATATTGCCTCATATAAACCACTTAGGGTTGATTTCATAAAATTAAAATTAATCGATTTCACTTAAGAGCATTTAAAACCAATGACAAAAATTCAGATTTTTTCACACAAAATATGCCTACAAAAGGAACTGGATAAGTGATCTAAGTAGATTTCGAACTGTGGATCTCGTAACCATCAGACGGCGTTGACGTGGCACGTGTTTTGTCGATAGCGCTTTTCTCTTTCTTTGTACTTGAAATAGAAATCGATGCAAACTGTAGCAAGTAATTCGGTAAGAATGGAATGCTCCAAGTATAGAACTTCACAAGTGGTTTGCATGAAATCTACAAGGAAGTGGCAAGAAGAAAACACGAAGCTCGTGACTTTATGAAAAATAATGGACGGAATGCAGACATAATATTTTAATGAATGTACATAGAATGTGTAATGTTAGTACATACATACATATCAATAAGCTGTTCTCTGAGATTCAGAGGTTAGCTCCAAAAAGAAATACAAACTTTCAGATATTTTTATTTATAGTTGTCGTATCAAACTTCGCCATTTACAGCGATCTTGACATACAACTCGTGCTTCACTGATATCCATTACCAGCCTTACACAAGATCTTTTATACTTCATACTCATAATCGTTTTCTCATGCAGACACTTCTGAATCTGATCCACCCATGTCTTCCTTGGCCTTCCTCTGCCTTTCCTTCCTGCCACTTGGGCTGAAAATATTTTCTTAGTAAGCATTTCATCACTCATTCTTTCAACATGGCCAAACCACCGAAGCATATTGGTCTCCACCTTGCTAACAACATTTTGCTTTACATCACACAACTGCAATACGTCTTCATTCCTCACACAATCAGATCGTGTCTTGCCACAAACCCCACGTAAGTAACGCATTTCTCCAGCACACAAACGACTCCTGTGTTTCTTTTGCAGTACCCAGGTTTCACTGCCATACATCAGAGTAGGAACAATTACTGTTTCATACACAGCCATGCGGGACTCTCTAGAGAACCCATCATTCCTGTGAAAACCTCCCAGAACAGCTATGACTTCTAAAGAAGAATTTACTCGCCGACTGATTTCACCATCCAACTTGTTCTCTCTGTCAAACATGCTTCCTAAATACACAAACTCACTCACCTGGTCAATCACAGTGCCATTTATACTTACATTACATTCAGTGCTACCCATTCCTCTCTCAAACACCATAACTTTGGTTTTTCCCGTATTTATACTCAGTTTGAATTTCATGCAAACTTCGTGCATCCGAGTCAACATACTCTGCAACTCACTTTTGCTCTCTGCCAACAGGACAGTGTCATCAGCATACAGCAATCTGCACACACGGATATCACCAAGACATAAAACACTATTACCTATTTTGGCCTCACGCATGCATGCGTCCATAAATATATTAAACAGCCATGGTGACATTACACAACCTTGTCTAACTCCTGCACCAATGGAAAACCATTTTGATAAAACACCATTCACTCGTACACAAGCTCTACTACCAGCATACATGGCTTTTACACTATTAAGTAGATTCCCAGTAACACCATATTCATTCAATACCTTCCACAAAAGTGCCCTATTCACTCGGTCGTAAGCTTTCTCTAAATCTATGAAGGCAGTAAAAACTTTCTTCCCAACAGCCAGATACTTTTCAATCATCATGCGTAATGCAAAAATCTGGCTAGTGCAGCCTTTACCAGGCATAAAACCACTCTGAACATCCCACACTTTCAATGATGTAAGAACCCGTACTTTTTCAATAACAACCTTACCAAACACTTTCCCTGGCACACTCAGTAGGCTAATACCACGATAGTTCTTGCATTCAGTCTGATCACCTTTTCCCTTATACAAAGGAACAATAATAGCATCCTTCCAATCCCGAGGGACTATTCCTAACTCCCAGCACAACTGGAAAATTTCAGTTAACCAGTCAATTATAGAGTCACCACCATACTTCAACATCTCTGCAGTTATGCCATCAACTCCTGGAGCCTTACCATTCTGAAGAGATTCTTAGAGCTTTTACACACTTCTTCTCTTGAGATCCCTCCTGTGCTTTCATCCCTCATTGTGACATCGTCTGCATCTGTCTCAGAATCATTTTTGCTCTCCTGATCTAATAACTCACAGAAGTATTCGCCCCATCTGTCACTTAACTCATTGGGCTCCCATATCATTTCCCCAATCTCATTCTTCACACAACTTAAAACTTTGTTTCCCCTATTTTTCCTGAGTCTCATGTACTTCCAGAAGGACTTTCTGTCTTTCCAAAAAGCCAGTTCATGCCTTTCCACTTTCTCTTTTCTATCTTTTGCCTTACTGTGGCGAACCAGCTTAGCAGCTTCACGCTTCTTACAGCGATATTCATCCACAGAGACTCTACCTTGCAACATCCCCAAATAGGCTTCCTTCTTTTTCTTTACTGCCTCATCAATCTCACTATTCCACCAAGCATTACCTCTGGTGTTACCCACTATTGTGGTGCCACAGACCTCTTTAGCAGCAGTAACAACACAGTTCTTAAAACATTCCCACTTCTTTTCTACATCCCTCTCACAAGATTTCAGATCCTTCAGTCGTTCTCTGAGTAAGTCAGAGTACCGCTGATGATCTTCAAGGAGCCTATCAACCTTTATTCTTTCTATCCTGGGTCTCTTTCTATCCTGGGTCTCTTCCTATTCCTTTTCCTCCAACCAACATTAAGTTTCACTCGTGACACTACCAAGTAATGATCAGAACCAACATCCGCACCTCTCATCACACGGGTGTCAACAACTAAGTGTTTCAAACGCTGATCGTAAACAACAAAATCTATCACACTCTTTTGACCAAGAGTACGATTTTCCCAAGTATATGTGTGTATATACTTGTGGTTGAAAGATGTATTAGATACACACAAACCATTCTCAATGCAGAGTTCAATTAATCTTTCACCATTATCATTCACACAAGGATCATTAAACTTACCCAGAACATTGTCAGAAATTGCATTCTGCACACCAACTCTAGCATTGAAATCCCCTGCTATTATAACTTTTTCTTTAGCACCAAACTGGCTCAAAACATCTTTTAGCTCATTCCAGAAATCTTCGTTCTTATCAGAAGGTTCCGAGTCACAAGGAGCATACACTACAACAATTACAATTCTCTGAAGTTTCACTTTCAAACGAATCCAGAGAATTCTCTTTCACTGATGCAACTATAGTGAATCAAGTTGTTCTTCATCTTTTCACTTAAAATCACACCTACACCAGCCTGTCCTCTCATATTATCCAATACTCCAGACCACACACTCACCGTGCCATTCACTTCTTCTACCCCAATTTCCTTCTTTTTGGTTTCACTTACACACAGCACATCCAGTCTATACTTATTCATTTCCTCAATCACCTTACTCATCTTGCCATTTATGCCTCTAGTATTCCATACACCAATCTTACATTTCACTCAGCCGAGATCTCTTTCTCATACGCCGTTTAGAAAGTCCAGGTCGATTCCGTGGTGGACCGTCCTTCTCAAGTGTGGTAGGTCCACCATATCCCACACTTGAGTCATTCTTAATATTTCTTTTTGTCTTTTTAATCAGGTAAGTACATCAGTGTGGGGGATTAGCCCACAGCTGAGGATTCCAGTTGGTCATTCAACCTAAGGATTCTGGAACAAAACCCAGTGAGTTGGGGTCTTTTCGCCAATGTCACACAGAACTAGCTTGCACCTCTCCAAGATTCACAGAGGCCCTAGTTGCTGTTGTGTGTGCCATTGTTACCACGGAGCGCCCCGAGGAGGCAAACCCATCGCTCACTACAACCGACCAGCTGTAATGTTAGTAACGAGACAAAATCATGTGCCCGGGATATAAACTGATTTGAACAGTCAAATACAACAAGGGATATCAGTACGAATGATGAGCACGAAATCTACAATACCTAGTGATCAAAGAAAGAAATCATGAGCTGCCATTTTACGAGCTACCACGGTCAATACTTTCTTTGAGATCAAGAGCTGCTTCGGAGATTGTGAACCATTATTATTAACGCTTCGTTCTCAAATTCCTTTGAAGCGCTTTAATTGTAGCGTCAATGGCCTTCAGTAAATTTCTACTGGGAGTGTCCTCCTTCATGTCATTATGTAGCCGCAGTGACCTTCAGTGAAGATATTCGACATGCGTTAACCAATAGTTCACCGGAACATTACCAAATTTTATTTGAATCAATGCCAAGAGGAATTGCTGTTGTTCCGAAAGACGAAAGTGGTTCAAAACACTATTAGGTGGGTAGTGGAAATAAATTTTATACACCGAAGAGCAATTGAATTAGAGACAGCTGGCGTTATGCAAATGTAGCGCTGTGGGCGGCCCTGTAAACGGAAACGACAGGACGTATGCAGCAATTCGACAATATAAGGAGTGATGCGACGGGAATCAGTAAGAGTCGGGGGCAATATGGGTAAGACCAAGGATCTAAGCGCATTTCATCGTGGGGAAATTATCGGGGCCAGTCGAATGGGTCACTCCATCTCGGACGTCGTGCAGGAACTGGGATTTTCACGAGCCACTGTGTTACGGGTGCATCGTTATTACATCGAATCCGGTAAAACCATTCCTGCAAGGGCCAACTGCCGTGGACAACAGCGTGTGGATGAGCAGGGTCATCGTCGGCTAGCTCGCATTGTAACAGCGAATAGACGGGCCACAGTGCAAGAAATCACTCGGCAATTTAACGCTGTTGCACAAAAACGTGTAAGCGGCAACACCATCCAGAACCATCTCTTTGGTATGGGGTACAGAAGATATCGTCCCACGAGGGTACCGCTGCTGACTGCACATCACAGGGTGCAAAGATTAGCATGGGCGCAGGAACATCTCCACTGTACCCTAGACATGTGAGAAAATGTTGCCTGGACTGATGAGTCGAGATTCACGTTGGTACATGCGGATGGCAGGATGCGAGTACGGCGCAAACCACATGAAGCGATGGATCCTTCTTGCCAGCAGACTGTTCAAGCTGGAGGGGGTGGCATTCTCGTCTGGGGACTGTTTACGTGGACTGAAATGGGAACCCCTGGTACGTGTGACATCGTACCTCACAGGTCAACGTTACCGGGGTATCCTGGATGACCATTTGCTCCCGTTTGTGCGTCTTCAACATCCCACTGGGGACCTCATCCTGCAACAAGACAATTAACAGTGCCATCGCTCCCGAATTGTATCCGAATGGTTGGATGAACACTCCACAGACGTTACCTCACTTCCTTCGCCAGCTAGGTCACCTGACCTCAATCCCATAAAGCATATCTGGGATGCCATCGAGAGAGATGTTCGAGGCTCTGACGCCCCTCCATCAAATTTTCGTGAACTGTGGGAGCTTGTTCAGGGGTCGTGGATCCGTATGGCTTCCCAACGCTTCCGATGTCTTGTCGAGTCCATGCCGAGAGGAATCACCGCCGTCATTAGGGCGAAAGGTGGTGCTACACGTTAGTAGACAGGTATCTCTAATTCAATTGCTGTTCAGTGTACATGGGGTTTTCAAGGTTTATCTGGATATTTTCTTTGTACAAAAGAAATCAATGGGAATACACTCACTCCACTAATGATCCTTCTCTAGGTATTCTGCCTTAACTTTAACACGCTTGTTCTATCTCCATGTAGGATTCGGTATTCCAGCCACGTAAAAATAAAAAGGAATATACTTACCAAATTGTGGATTATTTTATAGGTACTATTCTTTAACATTAACACACTTGTCCCATCTCCATGGAAGACTCTGTACACTGAAGTGCCAAAAGTCATGGGATAGTACTATACAAATTTTTAACTGGCACTGCCATCGTAAAAAGGCTTCGACGCACGCCACGATTTGCATGAGTTGTGTGGTGTAATCTCGTGAATCATATTAAACAACCAGTAGGATTATCCATGAATTATCGGAGTTTGAACGATGCATAGTAGTGGGAGCCAGGCGGATGAAACATTCAATTTCCGAAGTTGAGCGAACATTCAACATTCCTGGATCCAGGGTGTCACGCGTATACCGGGAGTACCTCATTTAATGCAATACCACCCACCATGGGCAGCGCAGTGCCCGACCATGGATGTTGAATGACCGTGACCAGCGGCGACCGGAATTGTCCATGCTAACAGACAAGCAACACTAACTCAAATAACATCCACATTCAATGCAGGAGGTAACAGAGACATATCCAACAGGTCAGTGCAGCGCAGGTTAGCGTCCATGAGGTATGGGAGCAGAAGACCCACAATAGCTCCTTTGTTAACACCATGACATCGGACACAGCGCCTCGCGCCTCATCTGGGCTCATGAACACGGTAATTGGATCCTGGAAGACTGGCAACATGTGGCGTGGTCAAATGAGTGACGCTACCAGTTGGTAAGATATGATGGTAGGTTTCGGGTGTGGTGCAGACCCCATTAAGCCATGGACCCAAGCTGTCAACAAGGTACCGTACAAGCTGGTGATGGTTCCACGCATGTGTCAGGTGTCTTTACGTGGCACGGTTTGGGTCCTCTGGTCCTCGTAAACACGTCATTAATCGCTTTGTTGCTCTGCTGGGTGATTATTTGCAGCCCTTCATGGACTTCATGTATCCCAACAACAATGGGATTTTCCAGGCTGACAAGGCACAATGTCATCGGGCTGAAGTTATCCAAAATTGGTTCGAGGAGCATTCTGGACAGTTCCGACTGATGGTGTGGCCACCATGTTCTCCTGACATGAACCCAATAGAGCACTTATGAAACGTTGTGAAAAGGTCCATTTGCACCCAAGATCCTACATCTACAAATACCAGGAAACTGTGGGCTGCTGTTCATACAGCAAGGCTCAAGATCTCTCCAGAGGTCTTCCGGCCACTTGTGAAATCGATGTCAGGTTAAGTTGATGCACTGTGCCAGATCACCGGAAGTCCTACACAATACTAAGTACGTATCCCATGACGTTTGGTACTTCAGTGTAGAAATGAATAGGAATACACTTACCCTAGTAAGGGTCCTTCTCTGGGTACTCTCCCTTAACATTAAAACGCTTGTTCCTTCACCGTGCAAGACTGTATACCAGCCATGTAGAAATTAATAGGAATACACTTACGAGACTAAGAGTCCTTCTTTAGGTACTCTCCCTTAACGTTAACACAGTTTCCCATCTCCATGGAAAATTCCGTATTCTAGCATGTAGAAGGATTTGGATTTTTGTCGTAGCCACTGTAGTTCACACTCCCGTAGGTGTTCATCTGTAGTGACATTCTTCCTACCTAAATCCTCTCTAAATAGGCCTAACAGGCGGAAATCACCTGGAGCCAAGTTTGGACTGCATGAGGTGATACATGAGTATTTATGAGCCCACTGGTGATACAACTATCGTTGTCACGTGAGTCGCGCGTGGCTCAGCGTCGTCATTCAACAGAATGTTTCGACAATATTCCCAACCTCTTCGAAGCTTCTCTTTGACGGCTGTGTTTTCTTTGTTGTTTCTATGCAGGAAAATCCAGCAGGAGTACAATGACTGCATCTCAGAATACAGTTGCTCATAGCATTTCTTCTGACAGCACTACCTTAAACTTATTCTGCCGAAAAGAACTCTTGTGGCTCCATTCTCAGCTGGCTCGCTGGGTTTCTGAAGTGAATTTAGTAATCCATGTTTCGTAACTAGTCGCAATCTGTTGCGAAAACGCAATTCCCGTAGACGTTAGGCGATGCAAAATCTTTGTGCAGATGGCGACACGAAACGACTTCTGATCAATGCGTTTGGTGACCAACATGCACATGCATTTCTGAAGATCAGGTATTCATGGAAGATTTTTCATTCTACTAACACTGGTGTTGATTATTTCAGCCATGTCACGTGCCCTTACTCTCCTTTTATCCAAAATAACTTATTGCACAAAATATATGTTCACTTAGGACACATCAACAGTCCATACGATTTGTTTGCTACTCCTTCACGAGTCTCAGAAATTTTGTTGCACGAATCATAGACACTTTCCTTTGACAGCGTTTTGTCACCATACGCTGCTTACAATCACCTTCTCTTCCCAGAATGCTCCACGCACGCACCGTGTGGATGAAATCTCTACTGAAGTGAAGGGAAGTTTTACACGTATTTGCCGCACAGGTTCTGCCAAGATTGGTACAGAACATGGAGAGTTACAATAAAAAGTCCAGGTCAACCATATCGGGAAAATGACATTCTATCTATGCTGTCTGTATGTTGGATGAATGCAAATGTTACCGCCATTTGTTTACCTGAAAAACAAAGCTGGTTTTTACTTGCACACATTTTTGTTTCAATACATTGCAGTTTCCATTATTAGCAATGACTCATTCCCATCTTTCTTTTGGCTGCTAAATTCCCTCGTCAAAGAAAGTAGCTTCCTTTGAGTTAAGAAAGAACGGTTGAATTATCGTTCGACCTCAGTAGAGTCTTTCACGGATTTGTCGGCCATATTTTACAGTGATCGAAACAAGTGAAAATCTATTGGTGCTACGGTCCATTAAATTCAGTGTGTGAAACAAAACCTCCCATCCTAAGTCTTGCAATATACAGTGGTGGCAAAAATTGTGGACACCTTTTGAAATTTTCATGCTTTGCAACTTTGTAGGCTTATAGGAAATGTTATTTTGCACCAAATGCAAATGTTATACCAATGTAAGGAAATTTTAATGCTGAATTCAATACAAAAAAGAGAATGCAAATATATGCAGTACAACAAAAGTTGTGTAGGGAATACTGCAATCATGCTGAATATACTGTACTGTAATGCACTTACGATTTCAATTTGGTTTCAGTATTTAGTATCAACGAACATAAAGGGGATAGAAAAGTCAGAAGAGTAAACACTGCCCTATCAAGAGAAGTCAAGTTTCAAGTCCACTAATCCTATGTGGAATAATATAAAAAAATTAGCTTCATACTCCACATCCAAATCTACTGCCATTCGCGAAACCTTGGAAGAAATCCAGAGTAAGTAAGTTGCTCTCTCAACTAGGCTACCCGGAGGGAATGTATCGCTGTAGATTTATCGTCTTGACAGGTGCTTTATCTCTGTAGTACGTTAAAGGCAACTGTGACGTATACTCTAATTTAACTTTCATCTTTAGTTCCTTTTTCTATGTAAATTTGAGTTCTTCTCTTAAGCACCTTCGAATCTTTACGTGATATCTTCTCTCTCACATGAATACGGTTGGCAATACTTGAGATCTGTGAGAGTGACGTATGCTTGTAGTGATAAGAACAAGACGAGATATATATAATTACTAAGCAGCAGCTGTGTGTGTGTGTGTGTGCGGTGTGCGGGCGAAACTCGCTGTGATATGTTTTTTATGTCCTAGTATCTCGCTGTACAAAGTTATGTGATTTCGTAAAGAGACGACGTAGTGATGTTGTCTATATTTGCTTAAAGTGAAAGTGCCGTGCTGGACCAATAAAGGAAAAGTTTACGTAAGTTCGAATTTACGCCGTAGCGTAAATTAGAACGCACTCGACTAGTTATCGAGAGTTCTGGGGTTCGATCCCAGCGGTGCCGGAATACAATTTTTCAGTCGCTATGCGTTGTTTAAAAATAACGTGGAAAGAGCGATGACATCGTCCTTTTACATTATCTCCACGTATTTGATATATATTAACCATTTCTATCGCCCTTTGAATTTATCAGCTACAATTAAATAGCTGTTGCGTTAAATGCCACCAGATGACGCCATCTCAGTTGCTGAGACCATCAATACGTATTCGTGTAGTCATATGCTGACTGATGAACCACGCATGGCGCTGAGAATTGTCGGCGCCGTAGCGTAAATTCGAACGCACTCGACTAGTTATCGAGAGTTCTGGGGGTTCGATCCCAGCGGTGCCGGAATACAATTTTTCAGTCGCTATGCGTTGTTTAAAAATAACGTGGAAATATCGATGACATCGTCCATTTACGTAAGTGATTATGTTTCCATGTTTCGTCTGGCCTTAAAGAGCCTTATGTGTTGTTAATTTAAAGTCAGCTATCCGGTGCAACCAGTGCATCACATTTACACTTAGTTCAACATTTCTTCACCCTGACATTTTGAACTTAGCGTAACACCAATCTCCCGTAGCGATAGAGTAAGGGCATAAGTTCTCGCCGTTTACGTTATACAACCCTAAACGGCGAGAACTTATGCCCTTACTCTATACATTCAGCTCCGGTCAGTGACGTCACTCCTACGTGCTGTGGAACGCGTCCACTCGTGACGATAGGAGTGGTCGTGATGATGCTGTGCGCTAGTGGATTTGCACACTGTTGTTATTCCCCCACCGTACCTGTGGGGGAGTAGTACGAGGCGCTGGCTTCTGAAAATTGGTCGGAGATAAATCCGGGTTCGAATCCTGGGTGAGGTATGGATGGTGTGTTTGTCTTTCAGCACTGGGGCTGTGTCCCTTTCTTGGAACCAGTGGCCCCGAATTATGATTGTTCCTAAAAATAGAGGAGATGTCCGTATTGATATACGTAACACACACGCACACACAAGTTTAATTTTTTTAAGCTAATTACTAGTAGAAAATTTTTCATCAATGTTTATTAACGGTTTTTGTATGTTTGGAAGTTTGACGACCATTGCGAGCAACTCGACGGAGTATAAGTAGTTGCTCGTCCCTAATTTAGGACCATTGGTTCCGGGGAAGGCAGAGAGCCATTGCCGTAAGACTAGTATAACATCGATGTGTCAGTGGGATTCAAACCCGATGCTATCTAGGCTGAATGAACATAAGCCTGAGCCACCAGGACGGACATTAACGGTTAATGCTGCTAAGAATATGGGCCTAGGCGTAATTTAAGATGCGGATGTAGGGCCCAAGCGGCCTATTGTGCCCCACAAAGACAAAACATTAGAGATAACTACCTAATAGCGTGTTGGTCCTGCTCTAGCGCGAATAAAAGCTTGTACACGCCAAGACATCAACTCCACGAGATGCCGGAGTGTTTCTGGAAACAACGCCAGCCATGCCTCTTGCATCATTGTCAACAACTCCGCCAGAAACGTCGGTCCAGGATCCGCGAATCTAATATTCCGCTTTCCGGCATCTCAGAGAGCCTCCACAGGATTTAAATCCGGGAGCCTTGGGAACCACTGAATGGTTCCAAACTGAGATGAGTGTTCCCAGACCATCACGTTTGCAGTTCGGGACGTGAGCCGGTGTACAGTGAGGTTGGGATTGTGGCGCTCACCTTCGGTCCTCCACACTGTGACACGGTGGTCGTCCGCTCCCATGCAGAAGCGGGATTCGTTGCTGAACACTATACGTCGCCATTCCGTAGCATTCCACGTTGCTCTGTGCTGACACCACTGCAATCGACGCACACGATGGCTAGGTGTTAATGAAAGAAAACGAAAGGGCTGTCAAGAGTGCAGATTCGCCTCTGCCAGGCGTCTTCTGGCGGACACAAGAGACCCTCGTGCAGCCACCACATGTCTCTGGATATTGGACAAGAACGTCGTTGCATCTGTGCGTGCATCCTCTCACGATCTCAAGGTCTTCTCTGCTGGTGGTGTTGTGTTTCGGGGTCGCCCAGATCCAGTCAGCCGTGTCTAGGTGCCTTCTCATGTCCATTGATCCCAACACGATCGCACCGTACTGTCTGACTGGCCCAAATGGTGCGCCCGATTCGGCTCGCCGGCCACTCTGCCTCTCTCATCCCGATGATACAGCCTCGTTCAAACTCCGTCAGTTACTCGTACGCATATCTACAGCGGCTTCTCGGCATGTCTATCGCTCAGGGATCCCACCTGACTCTTATCGGGCGCTTCGGCATGAATGTGAAGTCCCCTGCGCGGCGCCTTATGAGCCCCAAGGATGGCGATTGCAGCGCCGGTCTTGGACGCGCGGGCATGCGAAATCGCACGAAACTGCAATCGATTGCATATCAGCCCTCCCCGTAGCTATTCAAAGCGTGTTAATCGCACGGTTTTTCCAAGGTGCACGAATTTTTATGAAAATGAGTGTATGTAGAAAGATAAAGGCAATGGTAGAATAAGCGTATTTTAATATATGTAGGTTGATAAGGGGCAGTGGAAGAATATGCTTATTTTAATGTACGTAGGAAGATGAGGGGCAATGGAAGAATATGCGTATTTTAATATATGTAGGAAGATGAGGGGCAGTGGAAGAATATGCGTATTTTAATATACGTAGGAAGATGAGGGGCAGTGGAAGAATATGCGTATTTTAATATACGTAGGAAGATGAGGGGCAGTGGAAGAATATGCGTATTTTAATATATGTAGGAAGATGAGGGGCAGTGGAAGAATATGCGTATTTTAATATATGTAGGAAGATGAGGGGCAGTGGAAGAATATGCGTATTTTAATATATGTAGGAAGATGAGGGGCAGTGGAAGAATATGCGTATTTTAATATACGTAGGAAGATGAGGGGCAGTGGAAGAATATGCGTATTTTAATATACGTAGGAAGATGAGGGGCAGTGGAAGAATATGCGTATTTTAATATATGTAGGAAGATGAGGGGCAATGGAAGAATATGCGTATTTTAATATATGTAGGAAGATGAGGGGCAATGGAAGAATATGCGTATTTTAATATATGTTGGAAGATGAGGGGCAATGGAAGAATATGCGTATTTTAATATACGTAGGAAGATGAGGGGCAATGGAAGAATATGCGTATTTTAATATACGTAGGAAGATGAGGGGCAGAGGAAGAATATGCTTATTTTAATATATGTAGGAAGGTGAGGGGCAGTGGAAGAACATGCGTATTTTAATATATGTAGGAAGGTGAGGGGCAGTGGAAGCATATGCGTATTTTAATATATGTAGGAAGGTGAGGGGCAGAGGAAGAATATGCTTATTTTAATATACGTAGGAAGATGAGGGGCAGTGGAAGAACATGCGTATTTTAATATATATAGGAAGATGAGGGGCAGTGGAAGAATATGCGTATTTTAATACATGTAGAAAGATAAGAGGCAGTGGAAGAATAAGCGTATTTTAATATATGTAGGTTGATAAAGAGCAGTGGAAGAAGAAGCGTATTTTAATATACAGGGTTTGTCCAAAATAATGGAAACACCTCGCTGAAAACAGTGACGTTGGAGCGTGTTCCCGTTATTTGAGCAAAACGAACATGTAGCTACAATTCTTTTTTGTACAAAAGTGTTGCTTGTAGTCTCAAGGGTTTGTGTGGTTGCATTGTAAATCGGTGTTTGCATAATTTTGTTCTAGGTGAAGGCACAATGAGTGACCTCCCGGAGTTCCAAAGAGGGCAGATTGTAGAAGCCCGTCTGGTTGGTGCGTCGGTAACCACAGTTACACAGGTATTGGTGGTATCGAGAGGTACCGTGTCGAAGGTCATGACAGCATACAATGTTCACAACAGACACATTACCTGCGAGACACATTAGTGGAAGGAAAACTAAACTCACTGCGAGACACAAAAGGACATTAAAGAGGGTTGTGACCGCAAGTAGGAAAACTATGGCGACGAAAGTGACTGCTGAGCTTAATGCACATCTTCAAAAGCCAGTGTCGACCCATACCGTGCGATGGGAATTGCATAAGTACAATATTTACGGCAGAGCTGCGATTGCAAAACCCCTGGTGTCTCAGGTGAATATAATACGGCGACTACAGTGGTGGTAGGAACATAAAGCGTGGACTGCGAATCAATGGAAACATGTCTTGTTTTCCGATGAATCAAGTTTCTCACTGTTCCCCACCACAATACGGGTTTACATGTGGAGAACTTCGGCAGAAGCTTACAACACAGACTGTCTCCTTCCTACAGCGAAGCATGGGGGCGGTTCCGTAATGGTTTGGGCCATGATCTCGTAGTTTGCAGCAAATCCCATTATTAATTTACACGGACGGATCACTAGCGGTGACTATGTCACCCTTTGGCCGACCATGTGCATTCAATGGCTCAGACATTGTTTCCGTCAGGGGATTGCACCTTTCAAGATGATAATGCCCCAATTTACAGAATTCGAACTATTCAATCATGATTTGAGGAACATGAGGATGAAGTTACGCACCTTCCCTGGTCTGCGCAATCACCGGACATAAACATCATTGAGCCCCTGTGGTCTGTGTTGGAAAACAGTATGCGATCCCGTTATCCTCTTCCGGCGTCTCTCAAGGAATTGGAGCAGTTTCTGCAGGAATAATGGTACAACATACCACTTACCACCATCCAGGACTTGTATGCGTCCATTCTTAGTAGGGTTCAAGTAGTTTTAAATGCCAAGGCCAAGGTTGCTCTCACACCATATTAAGTGCGTAACACCTATTGTTTCAAGGTGTTTCCTATATTTTGGACAACCCCTTTACGTAGAAAGATACAGGGCAGTGGAAGAATAAAAATATTTTCATTAGTCTTGGATTATGATTTTCTATGCGATTATTTTTGAAATGTAATAAACGTAAACAAAGAAAGAAAATAACTTTCAGTGACGAATAATTTTTGTTTTCTTTTGCGTTGAAAAACCTTGTGCATGATCTGTGTACAGTGTTCATGATTCGAATTGCTTCTCTTCAGACTTCAGGACGTGCTGCTGAATTTCAACGAGCGTCGCAAAACTCAGTGTAATAAATTATTAACGAAAACAGAAGGTGAACGGAGACAGCATGCTGAGTTCGAAATAGATTTCTAGACCACTTTATCGTTTCGCGATGGTATAGGATGAACCCCAGCCAACTTCAAAAACTCGAACTTGACGTTAATGGGAAGAACGTGACGGGATGCTTTTTCAGTATCTGCTTTTCAAAGTCTTCTCCGAAGTGTTTGTCAGTTAATATTGCTTGCCTTGAAGGCAACGATGTGTTTGTTATGAGAGGTTATCGAACATATTTTCGATTCACCCTGGTCGTCACAATTCCTCGCTGTTGGGCATAATTGAAGCCGCACCTCTAAGGATTCCGTTTCCTTTGATGTATTGCCACAAGTCACAGGGTGCAAACAAACATCTTTTTTCTCAGCTTCGTAGAAAGAAAACATAGAACTTATTGACAAATCTGTCGACGCAGTTATTGATCGCATATTGTTTGTTTCTTGGAGATCGCAGATGCCTATATTTTCATGTCTGTAGGAGAAAGCAATATCTGATATGATAAAATTATTTTTTTTCTTTCTCATAGCATTCGTTAGAATACATTACCTTTAATGTAAAATGACAATCTTTTAACTTTAAAAATAATGTCAGTTGAATACTTTCCGAGTTCCCTTCCGTTTTTCCTTTTACAGGTGCAACTGAAGTCTCAGTGAAATAAGTGACACAAAAATGTTGCTACTGAACAAAACTAAACAAATCGAACGAATGTGTACCTTGCTTTCTCAGAATTGCATAACATAACAAAAACAAATTGATAACGAGGAACAGTACACCCAATAAGTAGTAAATAGTAACCCTATACTAGTGATCCATTTATTGGCGTAGGAAATATACACATAAGCGTTTCCAAGCTTTCGAACATCAACCAGATGGCTTTTATCAAGGACGTTAGACAGAAACTGCAAACTGAAAAATAGAACGCATTAACAATTTGAACGCGTTCAAATTGTTCAAAAACCATCTGTTGATGTGCGAAAGCTTGGAAACGCTGAAGTGTTCCCACAAGGGTTCGGAAATTTGGGCACCGGACATTTGGGTATCCGGCCTTTTGGTCACCCGGACATTTTTGGCAACGGTTCTCTTCTCCACTAGTTCCTGCTTTCAGAAGAGGAATACACCATGCCACACTGCCCGGATTGTTCAAGAACGCTTCGCGGAGCATGAGGAAGACTTCCAGGTATAGCTCTAGCCTCCAGATTCCCCAGACATCTTTCCAATGGAGCATCTGTGGTTTGTGTTGGAACAGAAAATCCTATCTGCGGTGGCTCAACCACGTAAATTACAGGAGCTAAAGGATCTTCTGGTGACGTGTTGGTACCAGATACCACAAGACAACTTTAGAAATATTGTAGCGTACCTGCCTCGTACCAGGAGTTAAAGGATATGATGGTAACATGTTGGTACTAGATACCACAAGACAACTTTAGAAATATTGTAGCGCACCTGCTTCGTACCAGGAGTTAAAGCATATGATGGTAACGTGTTGGTACCAGATACCACAAGACAACTTTAAAAATACTGTAGCGTACCTGCCTCGTACCAGGAGTTAAAGGATCTGCTGGTAAGGTGTTGGTACCAGATAATACAAGACAACTTTAGAAATATTGTAGCGTCCATGCCTCGCTGAGTAGGAACTATTTTGACAGCACATGGAAGACCAATGTAATAATACGCAGGTGGTCATTTGGTTCTTCGGTGTATTTGCACTAACTAGCGAGTAAATCGCCAATAGGAGAAATAAGAAATACACTACTCGGCACTGATATGGCCTCACCCGGAATAAATGACCCAAATGAGCCAAAGGTCTCAAGGGATATAGAATACACTGCAGAGCAATTGAATTAGAGACAGCTGGCGTTATGCAAATGTGGCGCTGTGGGCGGCCCTGTAAATGGAAAAGACATGACGTGTGCAGCGGTCCGACAATATAAGGAGTGATGCGACGGAAATCAGTAACAGTCGGACGCAGTATGGGTAATGTGAAGGATCTAAGCGCATTTGATCGTGGACAAATTGTCGGGGCCTGACGAATGGGCCACTCCATCTCGGAAGTCGTGCAGGCACTCGGATTTTCACGAGCCACTGTGTCACGGGTGCACCGTGATTACATCGAATCCAGTAAAACCATCCCTGCAAGGGCCAACTACCGTGGACAACAGCGTGTGGATGAGCAGGGTCAGTTTTTCCATTGTAAGTATAGGAAGCAAAATTACTTGACGTCCACCTTAACTCATGGCTTCGTGTTTTCCTTTGTCTTTGAAATAAATTCATTCTCTCCCGACTGTAACGTACCAGGAGATGTGACGTACCTGCCAGAAGGACGCACACGACATAAAGGCAGATAGGAATCAGAATAAAATGTCCGCGTAGCTCAATTGGTAGAGCAACTTATTCCGGAATGAGTGGACCCGGGTTCGAATCCTGGCGCGGATAAAAATGACGGAGAAATTTACTTCGTTATAATGGCGCCCGAACTATCCGGATGACCCGACCGTTCACAATCTCGCAATGGTGTGATGTTATTTCCACACCGCGAGATAGGAAAAATAAGAGCAGCACTTCGAAAAAAAATAAAAAAAAAAAAATAAGGGGAGATGATGTAACGTACCAGGAGATGTGACGTACCTGCCAGAAGGACGCACATGACATAAAGGCAGATAGGAATCAGAATAAAATGTCCGCGTAGCTCAATTGGTAGAGCAACTTATTCCGGAATGAGTGGACCCGGGTTCGAATCCTGGCGTGGATAAAAATGACGGAGAAATTTACTTCGTTATACGACCTACATGTTTTTCTTCCATCACATTACTTATAAAAGGATGAGCGAATGTGCATCATGACCAGGAAGACAACAAGTAGTAAACTCTAAGATCTGTTTCGGCGGAACTGTTTCGCATAAATGCTCCATTCCAAAGGAAGGATCAAAACTGTAAATGGCGATTATTTATTGAACTTGCGCTTTGCAAGAGAAATTTATTCCTTATCTTTAAAGGAATACGCATTCTATTTTAGTTGAGATTTTGGTCCACACTTCGTTTCTGAGAAGAGGTTTCAGAAGCAAATCTGTTAGAACATATCTCCGTTAGAAGCATAAACCCATTTATTTATTTTCAGATAATCGCTCCTCAAAGAAAAAACTTCTGCGCTACGAAAAGCCTGAAGTTTGGTAATTTTCACAGCGTCAGGACGAAATATTCTAGAAACGGGACATACTCGATCGAAGAATCCAATGTAGATTTTTTTTTTTTTTTTTTTTTTTTTTTTGAGATTCGAGCAAGATGTTCGGTGAAATACGAAAATCAATACGCTGGAAAAATTCTCACGCTGTGCTTTTGAACGAAATCTATTGAACACATATATATATATATATAATAATGTAACAATCATTTCCTTTTCAGCAAAGCATTTTGTTTGATATTTTAGGAAATAGAAGAATGAGATTCACTTTTCTGAAAATAAAACTAGATCACACAATTCTCATATACTCAAACCTGTTCTATGGATTTTTTTAAGTATCTTAGAGACAAAAGAAAGATTTCAAACTATTGTTGACTGACACTTTTGCAAGAAAGCCAATTTTATGTTTTTATGATGATGTTATTAATGACCATACCAAATTTAATATTTTTAGAGAACACTAAGAAGCCTTCAATACAGCAGTAGGGTTCTTCATTCACAAGAAGTGCATTCAGTTCAAAACAGGAGAATCATTAAATAGTGAATGACAGCATGCGAACCTGATCATAGAATGTCAAAATCCGAACGCGTATCACCTTTAATTATGAAGACGTAATTCAAAATCTCTATAACTTTAAATTCACACCTCACCCAAAATATCAAAACAAAGTTCAGTGCCTCTCCGACTTGACACCACCTTCAAAACCTTATGTTGTGTTTACAAGGCGAGCTGAGTCCATTGCTTCATAGGGCCCGCACCAAACTCTCTGCCTACTGTTGGAATAGGCATAACAATGTGTATCGCGACTCGTCAGACCACGTGATTTTTTCCCAGTCTTTCTATGTTCAGCCATGGTGTTCCTGTTACCACCGTTGACGAACTTTCTCGTTCTTCGCAGAAATCAGTGTTTTCCGTATAGGCATGTGAATGCCAGTACCGATCATCCTTCGATTTCCTGCTCCTAGTTCGTTGAGGAATGGGTTGAGAACAGCCTACATTGAATGCTTCGTTAAATTGCTGTGCATATGAATTTCTGTTTCTCCGTAAATGTCTTCGTAGATGACGGAGATCTCTTTCCTGGCAGATTGTCACCGCGCCACAATTAGGCCTCTTGTATATGTATATTATTTTTCCACTGATTAAACACCCGAGATATCTAACGTCATGTCTGCTACACTCATTGTCATACAAATCCGCTCACCAAAGAGGAGGCGTCTGACTGAAATGAGATTTTAGTAGTGGGATGGTACATACCAAGGACAGAAATCATTACAATATCTCTGTATCAGGAGAATTTCCCCCGGGCATACGGTACACATATCGGTCAGCGTTAGTATCGCGTCGGACCGCCTCGTGCTCACATACATAATGTGGTACGGTCCAGCATGGAGTCAAAGAGACGCCGTGTGTTATCCTGTGACAGATTGGCCCAAACTTCTTGCAACTGACGCTCTAAATCACAAACACTGGGACATGGAGAAAGCCAGCGTCCCATCTGGTCCCACACGTGCTCGATGGGCGAGAGAACAGGTGATCTGGCAGGCCACGGAAGCGTCGAAGCCTGGTGTAGACAGTCTTGTAAAACTCGAGCCGTGTGCGGACGGGAGTTATCTTGTTGGAAAATGGCTCTGGGCCTCTCCGCCAGGAAAATGCAGCACATGGGGCCACAAGATCTCCTGTACGTAGCGCTGGGCTTTCAACGTCCCTCGGATCACTGCGAGGGAAGTCTGGCTGTCAAACGCGATGGCTTCACAGACCATCATGCCTGCATTTCGGGACGTGTGCCGCTATACAGTGAGGTTGGGATTGTAGCGCTCACCTGCGATCCTCCACACTCTGACACGGTGGTTGTTCGTTCCCATACAGAAGCGGGATTCGTCGCTGAACACAATATGTCCCCAGTCCGTAGCATTCCACATTGTGCGCTGCTGACACCACTGCAATCGACGCCGACGACGGTCAGGTGTTAATGGCAGAAAACCTAAAGGCCGTCGAGAGTTGTGACGTATATTCTAAATTAACTTTCCTTATTAGTTTCTTTCTCTATGTAAATCTTGAGTTTGTTCTCAGTCAGGGGCGGTTCGTCATTAGGGGCCAGAGGGGCCAGGCCCCACCTAAAAATTTCTATTTTTAGAAATATTTTTTTGCCCTGATTCTTATTCTCTCTCTTAACTACATGGTGATAAACCTTTCCCTTCAAAAACCATTACCTAAGGTAAAAGTTTCCTTCAAAAACGAAAAACTATTCCCTGAGGAAAGAGATCACGTTCAGAGTGTGGGGTTATTGGGGACAGCTCCAACTGGCCCCAGTAACATCACTACGCAAGCGAAGAGGAGACGATTTCCTCCCAGTCTCATTCAGTATGAAGACCTACATACAACACTGCCTTAACGCGTGTGCAAAAAAAGCTGTGAGGCCAGATTTATCTGGCCCCGCGCTAATTTGATTGGCCAGGAGAGTATCCATTTCCTTAACGCAGTGGGTTGAGAGAGAAGCTTACCCCTACCAAGCTCAAAGTTCAGTTAGTTGTTTTTTCTGTGTGTGTCTCTCTCGATGATGTGTTGTTCCTTTGTGTCGTTACTTTTTTGCTTGTCGATTACAATAAATAGAGAGGATATTTTGTTAAAATCTCCGTTCCTTGCTTTAAATCTGGAAGAAAAGCTTCACTTAAAACAACTCAGTGCTTATCACCCCAAGAATTTTTAGTTTGAGCTTCACTTAAGAAAAACACAGTGCTCGTCAGCCCAAGAATTTGAGTTGAAAAGCTTCACTTAAAAACACTCGATGCTTATCAGCCCAAGAATTTGAGTTTCCAAGAGTATGAAGTTTACAAGAACTAATTTCAGTTTAGCTGAGAGGATTTTCTATGTTAAAAATAAATAAATAAATGAGAAAACCTGTAAGTATATGTAGTTTCATAGTGATAGAATAATAAAAAAACAACAAAAATAAAGAAGCGAAAAATAAAAGATAATGTTGTACACTCAAGAGCAATTGAATATATGTTTTTAGGTTTCACAAGTTCTTTAAAAAAAAAGGTTAAACCTTTCAATATAATGCAAATGGTAGTATTGTACTCATTCTATATGGGACGAAATTCATGAAGCATTCCCTCCCTGCATATATTTGGAGTTATTATTTTTTCACTACATTTTTTTATCCTGTGAATCCTGTGATTATTCCTCAGTTGAGAAATCTGAAGAAACACAAAGCACAACTAACATAAATTAATGCTCATATGTTTTAAGGTGAAAATTTTGTTTAAGGAGTTTTAACATTTTTCTGTTAGTAATTATGCATTCTATTCTGAGGAAATTTTTTTCGTGTGCAATACAATAGTTGACACATTGCTGCCTGATTTGGGCATTATTGTGAGTCAAGGGGTTAAACAGAGGCATTGTAAAGGAATCTTGGGGGTAGGGTGGGGGTCTGAATAGTTGGCCTAATAATGACAGTTTTTTTTATTTCATTGTTTGACTTTGGCTACTAGCCCCACCTGTCTGAGTTGCCACGAGCCGCCACTGTTCTCAGTTATACTTCACACTTAACGTGATATCTTTTCTCTCAGACAAATACGTTTGGCAACATAATTGAGATTGAATGAACGTGACGTATGCCTGCTATTAGATAAGAACCAGAGATAAAAGCTACGAGAAAACAGTTGTTCGTGTATCGTGGCGTGGTGTGTGGAGTGTTTAATGTGGAGTGTTGATACCGATCTGTAATGTGAAGTGCTACATGTATATATGATCAGGAGAAATAAAGTATCTTTTCCGTAAAGTTTGACTTCTGTTTCCTAAATGTTTCGTCTGGCCGTTAAGGTTTAACTTAGGAACTATTTCATCGTATGGTGATTTTTTAAAAACTCGTAACAGTACGAAAAGACTTTTACGTTATAGAGTGCAGATTCGTCTCTGCCAGGCGTCTGGAAATGGTTCTGGTAGACACAGGAGTCAATTGTACGGCCACCACATGTCTCTGGATATTGGACAAGGACGTCGTTGCATCTGTGCGCGCCGTTCTCACGATCTCACGGTCCTCTCTGCTGCTGGTGTGTCTGGGTTGTCCAGACCCAGTCCACCGTGTCTGGGTGCCTTCCGGTGTCCATTGCTCCCAACACGATCGCACCGCACTGTCCGATCGTCCCAAACGGCGGCCGATTAGGCCAGGGCATTACAGAGGAAAGGGCTAGTCCGTCCCTTTGAGGAACTGAATGCCGACCCGTGTCTGAAATGGTGGGTGGAAAACGGGTTGGCCACTTGTGCCCTACGTCATCGCGCTGGCCTGCTCCGTGAGCTTCGTTTGTAAACTTCCCTACAAGTCCAAATTTTCCTCTGTTATGGTTTTGCACTCCCGCGCCTTTTCTTGGTTTATATATAGCATTTGTTCCACGTTGTGTTTTACTTAAGTTATATACTGAGTGTTGATTTTTATTTTCGCTTTTTTTAACGAAATGTCATGATGTGTGCATATAAACACGAAAGGACAGGACATTGTTTCCCACGTCCTTTCGTGTTTATAAGAAGGATCTGTATCGGGTTCCGATAAAGATCCTTCTTTAGGAACTGTATCAAAACAGTGCCTTGAGACTAATTCTGTTCAATGTCTGAAATGGTGGGTGGAAAACGGGTTGGCCACTTGTGCCCTACGTCATCGCGCTGGCCTGCTCCGTGAGCTTCGTTTGTAAACTTCCCTACAAGTCCAAATTTTCCTTTGTTATGGTTTTGCACTCCCGCGCCTTTTCTTGGTTTATATATAGCATTTGTTCCACGTTGTATTTTACTTAAGTTATATGCTGAGTGTTGATTTTTATTTTATATACTGAGTGTTGATTTTTATAAACACGAAAGGACAGGACATTGTTTCCCACGTCCTTTCGTGTTTATAAGAAGGATCTGTATCGGGTTCCGATAAAGATCCTTCTTTAGGAACTGTATCAAAACACTGCCTTGAGACTAATTCTGTTCAAGATAATTTGGTAAGACTAATATCTGCTGGCTGTTTGACAGCACCATCATGTCCTTGGGATAATATTATTAAAAAGTTTGAAAAGATTTTCTGCGCAGTTCACAACAGGACATTTAAAAAAGGGAAAGGTGTTATTAGGGAACTCATAAAGGATCTAGGAAAACGTTTTCTATCTGCCAACAAAGATGCTATTTGTCGGTTTTGCAGAATACGGACATTTATACGAATTCGTTTTCTGAACAGAAATTCATTAATAGTGCGGCGCAGGAAAGTTCTGCAGAAAATGAAGAAGGAAATTAATCGACGCAAACGCAGTGAGAAAAAACACAAGTTTCTTTTTTCATTCGGGCAATGAAGAAAACAGTTTTACATTTTGTACAATGCAGAAAACATTTTCCAGATTGTGCAATAACGAACATACCTTCAATTCATGAAGTAAATTCTTTTCACCACTTTTTAAACTCAGTAACCTTCAGAAATCATGATGGATGCAAAATGTAAGTAAATAATTTTTATTTTATACATTAACAGAGTGTTTGAACTACTTTTGCGGAGTTTGAAGAACTCAGTAACTTTCCGTGTCTTAAAAGTTTTAAACAACTAATGTTTGTGACAGAGAGAAAAAGGTTATGAACCACTAAACTTTTCTAGGGAATTACTAAAAAAAAAAAAGGTACGATACACTGAGTTTTTGACATCAGAAATATATAGTTAGTATAGTAAGCAAAATAGTTTTTAAGAAAAGGCATTCATGGCAAAAACTGTTTATTTAAAATTTTCGCATTTATACTATTACATCAATGTTTTCTGATTTTAGGACCCAAAATCCTTAACTTTTGTTTTCGAAAAAGACAATTTCTAATATCTGAGCGCGCATTGTAATAGATGACCCACTGTAATACACTGACGGAAAAAAATCCCAACACCACGAAAAAATAGTTGTAGAAGAATGAAATGGCGGCAATACATTTGTATAGGTAATATATTTAATCGATTAAGGTTTCAAGATCACAGCTTAATGTAAGCGCGAGAAGAGCCATTTTAAATGTGAAATTCTGGTACATTAATAACCGGTGTAACCGCCAGAATGTTGAATGCAAGCACGCAAACGTTCATGCATTGTGTCGTAGTTCAGGTGCTGGATGTCAGTTTGTGGGACGGAGTTCCATGCCTGTTGCACTTGGTCGGTCAATACAGGGACAGTTAATGCTGGTTGGGGGTGACGCTGGAGTTGTCGTCCAATGATGTCCCATACGTGCTCGATTGGTGAAAGATCTGGTAATCTAGCAGGCCACGGCAACATGTCGACACTCTGTAGAGCATGTTGGGTTACAACAGCGGTATGCGGGCGAGCGTTATCCTGTTGGAAAACACCCCCTGGAATGCTGTTCATGAATGGCAGTAAAACAGGTTGAATCACCAAACCGACGTACAACTGTGCCGTCAGGGTGCGTGGGATAACCACGAGAATGCTCCTGCTGTCATAGGAAATTGCTTCCCAGACCATAACTCCAGGTGTAGGTCCAGTGTGTCTCGGCCGCAGACAGGTTGGTTGCAGGCGCTCACCTGGCCTCCTTCTAACCAACACACGGCCATCACTGGCAATCAGGCAGAACCGGCTTTCAGCAGAAAACACAACAGATCTCCACTCCGTCCTCCAATGAGCTGTAGCTTGACACCACTGACGTCGCAAACGGCAGTGGTTTGGAGTAAGCGGAATGCACGCTACAGGGCGTCTGGCTCGGAGCTGTCCTTCAAGTAACCGATTTGTAACAGTTCGTTGTGTCACTGTGGTGGCAACTGTAGCTCGAATTGCTGCCGCAGACGTGGTACGATGCGCCACGGCCATACGCCGTACACGACGGTCTTTCCTCTCAGTAGTGCCACGTGGCCGGCCGGAACCCGGTCTTTTTGAGGCAGTACCTTCCCTTGACCACCGCTGCCAACAATCATGCACAGTGGCTACATTCCTGCCAAGTCGTTCTGCAATATTGCGGAAAGAAAATCCACCTTCTCGTAGCCCTATTACACGATCTCGTTCAAACTCCGTGAGCTGTTGATAATGGCTTCTTCATCTTCTTAAAGGCATTCTTGACTAACATCAACACACTACGTTGAATCTCAACGATAACTAACGCTCACGAACGTTACAGCGCGTATTTACAGCAAACCTGCTTTGCATGTTCCAAAGGGCGCTACTAGCGCCACACGTATGCGCCGAGCGCGAAATTTGCATAGACATCATCTTACAGATGTACTCTCACCGCCTACCAACTGTCGTTTATCTAACACAGCCCCTTCTTGGTGTTGGGAATTTTTTTTCCGTCAGTGTATGTTAAATACGGTTAAAACTTTAACTGAAAGTGCCTTTCCTATGGTGCTCCTTTAGAGCACAGCTCCCCGTAGCTCTTGGCTTCCGAAGGGCCAAGCGCAGCTACGTCATCAAGCTCGGCGGTGTGTCTCAGGGGGTGAAGCGCTAAGGAACTAGCCCTTTCCTCTCAAGCCCTGGATTAGGCGCGCCAGCCACATTGCCTCTCTCATCCCGACGACCCGGCTTCGTTCAAATTTCGTCAAGTGCCGTACTCACATTTACGGCAACTCCTCGCCATGTCTATCACTCATGGGATCTCACCTGACTCTTACCGTGCATTTCGGCACGAGTGTGAAGTTTTCTGCGCGGCACCTGATAAGCCGCAATGATTGTGATTGCAGCGCTGGTCTTGAACACGTGGGCTTGCGGAATCGCACGAAACTCTAATCATTTGCATGTCTGCCCTCTCCGTAGCTATTCGACGAGTTCCGCGTTAATTATACGGTTTTTTCTTGGTGCGCGGATTTTTATGAAAATGAGTGTATTTTCAAAATCGTCGCTCTAGCCAGACACGCACCCATGTCCTTTATCGAACTCGATCCTTTGTTTTTCTGATGGTAATCAACACTAATGACGATTACTGGTGAGCTACAGTCTTGAATAGTTGCCTACACCAGGTGGTGACACACGTGACCATGTATTCTGCATATACGCTGCTCAAGTGACGTTTACGGGCATCTGCATAAAGGTTTCTAATACAGTGGCCGGTGTGTGTACCTTCCAAGACTTATTGATACATACATAGTACGGCAATTAAGTAATGAGACTGAGTTTTTTCTTAAATCCCGGTAAAACACACTGTTCGGGAAAGGCATAGTTTTTGCTAGGTCATTTATCAGCTATGCGTTGGCAACAACGTTTGCGTGAGAATTGCGCAGATGATAATTTGCGTTCTGACGTAATTTTATGAAAGAACAACGCTACATCTCTGTCATAGAGTAAGAGCAAATATCCGGTTGTGTTTGAAAATCGGTAAAACTGCGTCTGAGACAGTTGATTTGTTACGTGATATGTATGGGGATAATTGTCTATCTCGTACGCAAATATTCCAATGGTATGCACGTTTCAAGGACGGGCGGGAAGAATTGGAAAATGACGAAAGTCCCAGACGTTCGATTTCAGTGCGCACGTCTGAACTCATTGAGAAAGTTCGCGAAAAGATAAAAAAGCAATAGTTGTGTGACGTTGAGGATGCTGACATGTTAAGTCGCTGTTAATAAGGAGACGATTCGTGAAATTTTAGTGCAAGATTTTGGTAAAAAAGAATAGTTTGTGCTCTTTTTGTTCCGCATGCTTTGTTAGGCAACCAGAAACATGAACAAATATATGAGATTAATTAACTTAAAATTTTATTGAAATACACAACTAACACTTTATAATAACACAAGAGTTTTCCCAAACAAATACAACATTCTTACGATTAACCAATTATATTACTTCAATATCGGGAAAAATTATGTACAAACGCATTAGGAATATTTTACAAGCTAACATCATACAAATTATACCCAAGATACACACACATGACACACTCACTAAATCACATATTCATCCGAAAACGGAGACCATGAAGCAAAGTATAGATTATATTGGTCCCCACTAATGGCGCACACTACTGACGAAACTGACTGCTCTAAATAATTTTTAACCTCTTAAAAAAAATTGAAACACTTCATAATGAACTGCAGCTCCTCAAATTAATGTTTACAGTGGATGGGAACTATGACTAATACTACGACTTGTATATCGTGATGTAAATTGCTTTTTCAATGGTATTATCTGTAATGTCTATTATCTTCTCATACACTGAAGAGCAATTGAATTAGAGACAGCTGGCGTTATGCAAATATGGCGCTGTGGGTGGTCCTGTAAACGGAAACGACATGACGTATGCAGCGATCCAACATTATAAGGGTGATGCGACGGGATTTTTTTTTATTCGAGGTTTAACGACCACCGTGAGCAACACAATGGGCTATAAGCAGTCGCCCGTCCCTAATTTAGGGTCACTGGTTCTAGGGAAGGGAGAAAGCCAGTGCCGTAAGACAAACACAACATCCATGCCTCACCGGGATTCGAACCCGGACCCCTTCCGGACGAATGGTCAGAGGCCATCGCCTTAGACCACTGCGCCACCTGGGCGGCACCGCAACGAGAATCGGTAAGAGTCGGACGCAGTATGGGTAAGACGAAGGATCTAAGCTCATTTGATCGTGGGCAAATTGTCGGGGCCCAACGAATGGGTCACTCCATCTCGGAAGTCGTGCAGGCACTGCTATTTTCAAGAGCCACTGTGTCACGGGTGCACCATGAGTACATCGAATCCGGTAAAACCATCCCTGCAAGGGACAACTGCCGTGGACAACAAGTGTGGATGAGCAAGGTCATCGTCGGCTAGCTCGCATTGTAACAGCGGATAGACGGGCCACAGTGCAAGAAATCACTCGGCAATTTAACGCTGGTGCACAAAAACGTGTAAGCAGCCACACCATCCAGAACCATCTCCTCGCTATGGGGTACAGAAGCCCTCGTCCCACGAGGGTACCGCTGCTGACCGCACATCACAGGGTGCACAGATTAGCATGGGCGCAGGAACATCGCCACTGGACTCTAGGCATGTGGGAAAATGTTACCTGGACTGATAAGTCGAAATTCACGTTGGTACATGGGGATGGTTGGATACGAGTACGGCGCAAACCACATGAAGAGATTGATCCTTCTTGCCAGCAGGGTACTCTTCAAGCTGGTGGGGGTGGCATTCTCGTCTGGGGACTGTTTACGTGGACTGAAATTGGACCCATATTACGTGTGACATCGTCCCTCACATGTCAACGTTACCTGGATATCCGGGACGACCATTTGCTCTCGTTTGTGCGTCTTCAACATCCCACTGGGGACCTCATAATGCAACAAGACAATGCAGCTCCCGAATTGTATCTGAATGGTTGGATGAACACTCCACCGACGTGACCTCGCTTTCTTGGCCAGCTAGGTAACCTGACCTGAATCCCATCGAGCACATCTGGGATGTCATCGAGAGAGATGTTCGAGACTCTGACCCCCTCCATCAAATCTTCGTGAACTGTGGGAGGATCCGTATGGCTTCCCAACGCTTCCGGTGTCTTGTCGAGTCCATGCCGAGACGAATTGCCGCCGTCATCAGGGAGAAAGGTGGTGCTACACGTTACTAGACAGGTATCTCTAATTCAATTGCTCTTGAGTGTACAACATTATCTTTTATTTTTCGCTTCTTTATTTTTGTTGTTTTTATATTATTCTATCACTATGAAACTCTTGTTTGTAATTATAACTACTGACCTCAGTGTAAAACTTGCTTGGGGAGCTTATGACCCTGTCGGGCGTGGCTGGCCTTTCCCCCTGCTTCCTTGCTGCGCATTGTTTCAATGATATTTTTTTAACCCTTGTTGTTTTAGTTCAGCAAAATAAATGAATTGAATTGAACCAAGTGGAGTATGAAAAAGACATCCTGGAGACTGTAGAAACAATGCAACATTTTCTCCAATACATTGTGGCAGGTGACGAGACATGTTTTTTCATTATGGTACTGGAACGAAGCCTCACCGTGCTCAATACAAGTCGTCACAGTCACCCAAAGGAAAGAAGGTCAGGTTACAGGAGTCCAAAATCAAAAACATTGTTGTGTGCTTTTACGACAGCAAGGGAATTCTGCCTCACGAGTTCATTCCTGAAGGTACAACTGTCTTTGGCAATGCTTACATATCCATTTTGGAACAATTGTGAAAGAGGATTGTTCCTGTCAGGCTTAAGTACCGTATATACTCGTGTATAAGTCGAACCCCTGATTTTTATCTGAATATTTGCAGTTTTTGTCTATCCCATGGATAAGTCGACCCCCCGATTTTTTCTGAATATCTGTAGTTTTTGTATACCTACCTATCGTGTATATAAATTAAAAATATATATATATATTTCACGAGGATGCGCTCGCATGCGGAAATGTGAACCTACTATTTATTGTTGCAGCTGGCTCTCGCAATGCTGCTTGCGACAGTTTCCCGCAAAATGTGGGTGGAATTGAGGCACAATTCTGGGAAGATGATAGGGCTCACCATCCTGGTTAAAGAGTTATCAGAGGAAGGTTACACATTTTAACAATATATGAACCCACTTTTGCACATAGTCCCCCTCCCCCTTCTCCCATTTTTTGCGAGCGGATTTTGTGCAGTTACTTCATTCATGGAGAGTAAAGCATTTGTTCCCGCAGCAAACGAATCGTGATGCATTAACCAAACGTCGTAAGGCAGGCACATCGTTATTTAAAAAAAAAAACGCTTCTTGAAACATATTTGGAAAGAGTAAATAGGTCTTGATGTCAACCTGATAGTTTGTTTATCCCATAAAGAATATGTATGCCGTAAAAAATAAATGTGTAACTTTTGAAATTTTCAATGGATTTCTTCAAAATTTAAAATGAATCTTTATTTTGATGTATTGCGGACACTAAAATTTGCACGCAACTATTTAAAAAATTGAAGAAAATGTGTTCTATAAAATTTTCTCCCTCTACCCTGTGCAGCGTAGCAGCTGTCGGTCAGCTGCTGAGTTGTACGAGTGTGTGATTGATATAGAGGTCATTTATCTACTCTCGAGTTTCATCACCCTCTCCACCGTGTTGGTGACAAACAATTGGCTTTAGTGACAAAAACAAACATCGCCCCATTTAGTAAAGACGCAATCCTTTTTTGCTCGCTCTTAGTCTTCAGAAAAGGTTACTGTTTGTGCGATTTTTAGAGCCGGGGCACACTCAATTTAATAACAAACGTAAGTAGGTTGTTAAACTAATGCACTTTTTTACTATCAGTGGTAATGTTATTCTGAGCGATCGGCCAAGTTTAAGCAATTTCGTTTTCGGGATGCATTGATCAAGTTACCGCTGTTCTGTGGATTGGCACACCTTTCTTCGCCGTCGCTAAGCAGTGGCAGCGGTCTCCTTTTGCAATAATCTGTCTTTTACCCTCTTCATCCCCCCCGTCGAGAATTGAGCACGGTCGTAGGTCACGGCACGGGTCAACTTAAACTACTGGTTGACGCGTTCACCTCTTTCCTCTGGAGCGATTTACCAGCGGGCCTGTCAAGGTCTTATCGACAGATTTAAAACGGACTTTGAGACATCCTTGCGAAATCAGTTTTTCTATTAGTGAATAAGAAAAACGCGTACATATAAAATCAAGAACATTCTTAGCAATAATTTTCTTCTGTACCAGTGACACCCGGAAAATGACTAAATATACAACTGCAAATGAACTGATGGCTCAAAGGGCTAAGTATGCGCATTTCCATAAGGCATCAAAATTTTGGTTTTCATCCTATCAGAAATATTTTCCGTGTATAGTTCGACCCTCTAATTTCGACCTAAATATTTAATTAAAAAAAGTCGACCTATACACGATTATATACAGTATGTACAAAATCGGGGAATGGTTCCTTCTTCACACTAACGCACCCGCCCGCAGAGCAGTCAGAGTACAATAATTTCGGGCACGAAAACAAGTGTGTGTGTGTGTGTGTGTGTGTGTGTGTGTGTGTGTGTGTGTGTGTGTGTGTGTGTGTGTGTGTGTGTGTGTGTGTGTGTGTGTGTGTGTGTGTGCACCCAAACATCCGTCGTATTCTCCAAATTTGTCACCGTTTGACTAAAATTCTTGGGAGAAACTCTTGGCGTTCAGTTTAGAAAGATTTTTAACAAGAAGGTGCAAAATTTACATAAGAGCAGAAGAACTGAAAAGGAAAGTTGAACCAAAGGTATCGTCATAAAATGTAAGTATTTTTCAAATATAAGTATTTTCGGCATATTTATATGCCATGCTTAAGAGAAATATGGATAACCCCTTCAACGAGACTGGTGTATATGCCATCCTTCAAAGATATCCGGATGGCTTCAAGCAATGCTACATCGGAATGCCCAAACGGTTTTTTTTTTTTTTGGGGGGGGGTTAATTAGAATTAACGGACATAAGAGAAGCACAAGGGGCAGAAAAGTATCCACTGTCCTATCCAGAGAAGTCAAGTCCAAGTCCGCTGATCCCATGGTGGATGATATAAAAGAATTGGCTTCCTACTCTACACCTATATATACTATCATTCGCAAAACCTTAGAGATCGTTGCCAACAGTGTGGCTTGCAATGACAGTATATCTCTAGAACTGCCAAAAATCTAGAACAAGTTATTTAAATAATGCTGCTCTTGTGGTACCGCGTGCCCAACCAACATTACGCCTCGTTTCTTTGAATGAATAATTACATTTGCGTTTCTTCATTTATTGTTTAGTCAAGGCACTGCGTTGAAATTGTTGAAATTGGCGAAGTTTTTTTTCTGCATAGGTATCAAACCATATCCATAATGGTGGCAGTATTTCTGAAAGAGCGCAGTTTGTGAACTGTTCGCGTGCTGTTGTGGTTAAAGCATATCGTGATTGGAAAAATGGCACCATTGCGAATAAGCGACGGGGAAACTGCGGAGCATCACGTGCCGTTGATGTGAAAGGTAAACGTCGGCTTCGTTCACCTTTCACATCACCGCCGTGTGCAGCGCGGACAGCAGCTAGAAGAGCTGTCACTCCCAGCCCGTCTAGCTGCTGTCCGCGCTGCACACTTCGGTTATTCTGGATATTAGCTGGTGGTCAAAATAATGTGACTCTACCGTGTTTTATTCAGTTTTTTTATTTTATTGGGGATTTAACGACCACCGTGAGCAACTCAGTAGGCTATAAGCAGTCGCCCGTCCCTAATTTAGGGCCACTGGTTCCAGGGAAGAGAGAGAGCCAGTGCCGTAAGACAAACACAGCATCCATGCCTGACCGGGATTCGAACCCGGACCCCTTACGGACGAATGATCAGAGGCCATCGCCTTAGACCACTGTGCCACCGGGGCGGCTCAATTTGGTTCCTTCCTTCCTTTAAGAAGCCATCTGGTTGATGTGCGAAAGCTTGGAAACTTCGAATTTAATTTTACTCCAATAAATTTGGATTGCTATTATAGTTATACTATTTTAAGTAAGTATTTTCCATCGATATTTCAAATAAAGCGCATTGCAATCATTTGAAAATTTTATAATTCACGATTAGTTGTGGTGTTACTCTTGTTTCTGTTTTTCTCAGTAAATTTCACACTCATTTTCATCTACTTTGCAAACTCAAATCTTGTCTTCTGAAATGCTTTAATTTTCGAAGATGAGCAGTGAATTACCTTTTAGCTTATTTATATGCCCAGTAAAGATTAGAATCTGGGCGAGATTCAAAGTTTTCTTTTGGGCAATGATGTAATCCTGAAAGTCATTTTCTTTTCACATAAAGTTTCCTTCTTTGGCTCCCTTAGGAGGCTTTTCTTGGCGCACTATGAACTTCTTTTTAACTCCAGTTATTCCTCCGAGAATAGGTCAAATCCTCGGAGTTCAAACCCTGGAGACTATGCAGATTCTATTTTCGATGAAGAGCAGCGTCAGGTTGCAGGACTTTTATCTTTTCACGTGTAGATATCTTCCTATTGAAATCAGCCGGGACTTCCTCGGTTTGCGAAGTGGTTTTTTTTTTTCGGCATAGGTATCAAACCATATTCATGTATTTCAACTTCTCGGCTGCTTTTTTCTCCAATTTTACGTGTAACTTATATTCTATTTTAACTTTCCTTTTGAGTTTCTTTTTCCATGTAAATTTGAGTTCGTGCTCTTATAAGGGAAGGTTCTGGGTGGGTACACTCGAAAACAGACGAAACTCGGCTCACCCTACTAATTCGATGGCGCTGAGTCTCTTGGTGATAGTCGTTCCCGTGTCAAGTCAAACGTTTGGTCTGCAGCGCCATCTAAAGTTCAAAAGTTCAAGGCCACTCGGGTTGCTTTTAAGGGCAATGCAAGTGCAAAACGTTCTTAATGGACACAAAAATGAATAAATAATGAAACAAGTACATAAATATCATATATTTCTAAATATGTAGGTGAGGAATGTCAACAAAATGATCAAAACAGTAGGAAAGTGAGTAATGGGAACAAGTTATAATTGCAAGGTTTTCACATTCACTATCATCAGTGTCTTTCCATTGCCATTCGAGCATTCCACATTGAAAGACAACTTCTATTACATTTTTGAATGAAACCTTCTCTCCCGTTTCATAGCCAGCTGCTTGCCATGCATATATAAGCATAGCTTGGAATACTGTTGAACATAATTGATTATAAATGACGGAATGCAGCTTTATGTTGAAGCGTCTGTCATAGAGCTTGTGTTGGTTCTGATCTAGTCGATGTCTCACAAAGTCTACCAATCTTTTGAAATAAACTTTGTATTGACGAAAGAAGTACACATCTAGGGGCTGAACATAACATGTTGTTTTTGGTGGTATAATCTTTAGAATGATGTTTTTATCAGGAATTGCATCGTGCAAAACCTTTTCATCTTTGTGACCATCCCATGAATCTACCAGTAAGAGTGACTTATCTTCAATATCAACATCCAAAACTTGGGAAAGAAATCTGGTCGAAATGTGTCTTTTCCATTTTACCACTTTTACTTGCGTCCACAACTATGTTTCCGAGAGATTGGCACAGCTCATCGACACCCTTTTGCACCCTTGACCCAATTTCCCTCCAGGTTCTTGGAAGCATATATATATATATTTGTCGCTAATTTTCCACACATAGACATAGCAACATCATATGTACAGCTGAGGGTAGTCTTATTTAGAGATTGGACAGTAGATAAAGTTGTCTTTTCTCCCTTGTAAGAAAGAGTACCCCGGGACGTGACTTCGTAATTAAAGCCACTTTGGTCCGTATTCCAAATTTTACTTGACTCCAATGATGCTGACACTTTAAATTCATTCACACCACTAACAAATTCCTCTGCGATTATCTTTATATAAGCTTCTTCTCGTACATCTTTTTGCGTCAAAGTATTGTCACAGTGTGAAACACTATCCCATGTTCTTTTTTAAACACATGAATGAATTTCTTTGATGCTTTGAAATTGTTCAGCCCAACATCCATGACTGCTTGTAATGCGAAATTCTGCAAATGCCAATAATGAATAGGTGTACCATAATCTCGAGCTTCCCTGAATCTTGCCAGTGTGAACTTCTTTATTGCCTCTATTTTATCAAAATAATTGCCACCGAAGACATCGCTTTGACAATCTGCTCTCCATTTTGCTGCAACATGCGCTAGAATGGTTGCGATATTCCTTTTAGAGCCAATAATTTTCCATCTCTTACACAAATTGTCGTAGGACATTTTCTTCTCGTGATGAGCATCGTAGATTTTCTCTATCACCTCTTCCTGAAGTACTTGAAGAATGCTTGTTCTTCGTGACTTCTTTTCTGGTGATACCTCATATTCACTGGTATCTGTCGATGGGCCTTCTAGGTCTGACTGTCCACTTTCGTCGTTGTCATTCTCCACATTTTCTTTACCCTCAAATATATTTTCGCGAAAGTCCAATGTGGTTTCTTCGTAACTAATAAGGTCCTTTTCATACTTTTTGATTATTCGAGTTTCAAGCAAATTGGCAAATGATTCATCTTCAACACCAGATTTCTGAAAATCTTTAAATTTTCAACGCAACTTTTGTTGTAAAAGTTAAGCAACATTCCAGGGATTAACAATACACATGAAGTCCATTTTCCTGCAAAATGTACAAAATATTAATATTTGTCATAATATAAATTTTATGAATTACTTATATATAACAACACCTGCACTTTACAAAACTACAAAATGGAGGAGCAGACTGGTTAAATTCATTCAAAATAAACCAAAAGCGTCCTTAAACGTTAGAACTTTAGATGACGCTGCCCACCAGACGGTTGACTTGACACGGGAATTACTATCACCAAGAGACTCAGCGCCATCGAATTAGTAGGGTGAGCCGAGTTTCGTCTGTTTTCGAGTGTTCCCACCCAGAACCTTCCCTTGTTAGACATTTTCAAACCCTAACGTTATGTTTTTTTCCTCAAACGAGAATGATGTTGGCAACATACTAAGGTCGGAACAAGTGTGGCGTATGTGTGGCCAGATAAGAACGATAGATAAAAAGGCCATGCAGCGGTTGTTTAAGGGGATTGATGTTATTGATGATAGACGTGCTGTTATACTGTGTTTGGATGTTAAATCACTGATACTGTATTGAGTACGACAATAAACTGGATGTGAGTGTGGAGTACAAACCATGCAAGCAAAATAAACGTAGTTTATAAATACTACAACTGACCACTTTCTTGTAATGCGTATAACTACCTTCTAATATTACATTGACTTTAGCACACATAACGTGTCCTTACTCACGTAAGGACTAAGTTACAGCGGAAAGACAAATTACGTTATAGACGTTGTTCATATCTCTTGATAAATAAAGTTTTGCAACATTCTTAAAGAAAAAACTTTAATGGTGTCGTTCCAATTGACTGCTGCATTTTTTTCTCATATCATGCGCGTATACACTCAATGGACAAAACATTACACTGTAAAAAATTGCATGGTCAAAATACGGTAGATACCCCGGCAGCTAAGTGGCCAGTCAATAAACCGTAATTTTACAGTACCGTACCGTAATGTTCATTAATATGTTCATTAACATGTCTAAAGACCGGGAATAAATAATATGTCTACTGGCCAGGAAATAAAAACGTGTTGCCCACAGAGATGTTGCCAGTCGACTGATTGCACATGAAAAAACAGGTATGTAACCACTTTAAGAAGAACGATGCTAGATTGCCAAGGTTAAAATACAGTAACAGTTCAAACAGTTTAAACACTGTGAACATGTAGTTTATCTATCGAAAATTTATGGTTGACCGCCAGGTGGCGTGCTTACGATCAATAAACCGTCTTAATCCAGGTGAAACACTGACTATTCATGGAAAAATTTTGCAGTGTAGAAATACCTACCTAATAGCGTGTCAGTCTTCCTCTAGCACGAATAACAGCGTGCGTGCACCCCGAGGCATCCACTTTACTAGATGTCGGTGGGTTTCCGAAGGCAATGCCAGCCATGCCTGTTGTGGTGTTGTCCACAACTCCGCCCGAGACGTCGGTCCAGGGTCCATGGATCTGATGTTCTGCTCCACGGTATCCTAGAGAGCTTCCGTGGGGTTCAAATCTGGGGACCTTGGGTGCCACTGGATGGTTCCAAACTCAGATGAGTGTTCCTCCAGCCTGGTGGGGTGGCGCATTATCCTGCTAGAAACGACCATCGGCTGCACGATGCGCGAAGGCCATGAAAGCGTCTAGGTGATCAGCCAGCACATGCCGGTAGCGCGCAACGGTTAAGGAACTCTCCAGACACATTAAGAGACCTAATATGTTCCATGAGAAGGCTCCCCAAACCATCACAGAACCAGCACCGCCTTGAACAGAGCCAACCTGGCTTGACTGGATCATGGCCTCGTGCTGTCTACGCCACACCCGCACCCTCCCGTCAGCTAGGTACAGCTGAAAACGGAATTCATCTGACCACACGATGAGGTGCCACTCTGCTGAGGTGCAGTTTTGATGTTTTCGCCATTAGGCGAGGCATAATTTCTGATGACGTGCAGTCAATAGTAGCACACGAGTAGGGCGTTGGGTCCCGTAGACTAGGGTATGCAGCATAGGCCATAACATTATCTCGCTGACGCTGCTTGGGGATCTGACACTTAACCTGGATGTGATTTGCGCCGACGTTGTCAAGCGGTTGGTCTGTACGAGCCGTGATTCTCTACTTCGACCACCGTCATCAATGCCGTGATGGCGGCCACTGCTTACTCTCTGGGCGCTGGTACGTCCGTCGATGGTATACTCGCGGGGCACCCTTGATACGGATGCCCTTGTGAACCCGAGGGTTCTTACCACTTGGGCGATAGAATGACCCATCTGTTGTGCACTGACAATGCGTTTACTATCAAACTCGCTCAGATCACCACGTTTACCTACGTTCACCGATTGCTATTTTCTGTTGGGAAGCACTGCTGCTGTCCGCCTATTTATTGCGTGCGATTGGTTTGGTCCTGTTACACTCTGCGCGGGGAATGCCCATGCCAACTGCCCATCACCCTTGCCTCTAAAATTTTGTCTACTGGGTGTACTTTCGGAAGAGCGCAGAAAGGGCTCCACGGCAATTGCAAACAGTTGACCAGAAAGCGGGCAGCCCTAACGAACTCCCCGCTTGAAGGGGAACAAGAGCTGTGAGAAAAGATGCCGTCTTGACATGGAAAACGGCGTCCCGGTAGAGGGAGAGAAGAATAGAGACAAAATGTGGAGGAAATCCAAAGTGAAGCAGGGTGCGTGCTAAATAGGCGTGTGAAACATTATCGAAAGCGGAACAGAGGTCCAAGGATAGGAGAGCAAGAGGTTCAGAATGAATCTTAGCAAGATGAATGAGATCACGCAGACGTTGAACATTGGAGGAAAAAGAGCGGCCAGGAACAGTATAGGTTTCGGCATCAGCTAGGATGTGAGGAAGAACAGAGTTTAGTCGACGGGAAAGAAGCTTAGTAAAGAGTGTGTAATCTTGGTTTAGAAGAGAAGCGGACGCCCATTTCCCAAGTTAAGAAGGTCGCCCTTCTTGGGAAATAGGACCGCATGCGCGTCCGTGAAACTCCTCGGAAGGGTAGAGCAGTTAAAAGCGGCAGAAAAAGCAGAGAGGAGAAAAGGCAAGAAAAGGAAGGGAGGAGCCGTCCAGACCCGGAGCGGCGTAAATGTTGAGAGAAGAGAAGGTGTCGGACACCTCAGAGGATGTTGGGGAAAGAGACAGAGTGTGAGCGAGGTGAAAAGGAACTTGAGGCGGGTTAGTGAGAAGGAAAGAGCAGAAGAAGAAGGAGGAGGAGTTTCGCAGAACTTGGTGGTATAGAACTGATGAACTTGAGAGCAAATTGCTGCCGAATCAGATGTGATAACGCCAGAGGGGAGGCGTAAGTGACGAAGCGAGGTATAAGACTTTCCAGCAGATTCCATTGATGTTAGAAAATCATAGGTGAATTCCTCCGGATTGAGATGTTTAATACGCAGGCGTAAAAGTACCTGCTGCGCTAGAGGTTTAAGAAAAGCCTGTAGCTCTGCCTGATATGCAGGAAACAGTGGATCCGACAACCGATCAGAGCGAGAATCCGTCTGGCGTGATCTAGGCGCATCTGACTCGAAGACGTCATGGTGAATGTAAGCTGCTTGGTATGTAAGAGGAGCTGATGTTTAACTTGAAGCCAATACGTCAGAGCACATGATGCTGGATGTAACTCTGCACGACGAGCAGCAAGGAAAGAACGGACAAAGGCACAAAAGTCAGGATCGCTTACAAAAGTAGAATCAAATGTCTACGGACGCACAGTCCGAGAGAGTGACGTCGCTGTAAAAACTGTGAAGGTGACCGTACGATGGTCAGAGGAAGCTGTATGTTGATGTTGCAATTAAGTAACGGACGCTAGAAGTGGTGCAGAAACGTAGCTGCGATCGAGGCGTGCAGTCGATGGAAGCTAACTCCGAGACGATCGCCACGTGTGTGAGGTATCTTGAGGATGGTGACTGTATCTTGATAAGTATCGGTGAGGGAAAATCAGCAACAAGGTCATGGAGTAGTGCGACGAGATCCGTACGGCGTTCTCGTGACGAATGAGAGCGATCCAGTGCCGGGTAAAGTGTACATATGAAGTCTCCACCCAATATCACACGATTTGAAAGCAACTCATCAGAGAAAGCGCGACGGAGACTGGTGAACAAGATTGATAAATGAAGCGAGGTGCACGGAATATACACTTTAAAGATGTGAAATCGAGCTCCGTCATCGGTGAAGGAGACTTGCTTGAGTAAATCCCAGTATAAGTTCCGCACTATTAGTGCAGTGAGGGTGGATCGGAACCGTTGATGTATTCCGATAGCAAACCCACCATAAGATGAATAGCGAAATGCATGATGGAACACATAATCACTCGCTTTCCAGCAATTAAACAAAGTGGAAGAATGGCAGTTTGTTTCTTGTAAAAGCAACAGATCAGCCCCGAGGGGGCGCGAGACCCTCCATTATAAGATCATTCGCTACTGGGCTAGCAAACCCTCTACAATTAAGGGTCGTGACTTTGAATGTGCAAGTCAGTCACAGCTTGGAGGAGCCGCAGAGCAGCGCTACGTTGGGTCTGGAGTCGGTTGGCGCAGCCAATGTCCCACGATCTATGCAGGAGGTCATGTCTAAAACCACGAAGGTACGTCTCCAGGCACTTTGCTTGAGGGAGCAGCGCCGGCACTATTGACTCACGCTTCCAAAGGTATTCTTAAGCTGACTCAAGTGTCATGGCGTGGGTGCGGAACTGATAGTAATCTCCAAGATTGAGAGTTTCCGCCGGAGCGGGAACAGTTGGATAGCACACGTGAAAAGACCTCGAACGAAGTCGGAGGCTCATTATCAGGATTCTGGTCGGAGTCCGACGGCGAAGGAGAAAGTGACGGAGCGCCAGTAGAGTGGGTGGAGCGGAACGGTCGCCCAGAAACCTGGGAAGGCTTCGTCTTCTTTCGACGAGCTCCTGGACGAGCACTGGATGTGCATTTTCCAGGAAGCAACGACGCCCGAGAAGTTGAAGGGGAGTCAGAGGAGGGGTCAGCCCCGCCCTGACACTCAGAAACTCTACGAACACCGGTTGGAGACCAGCAGTAAGGTGACGCATAGCTGCCCCTCGACGAGGAGAAGGAGATCTGGTCAGCACTGGAAATTCAGAGTTAGGGATGGTGGCGGCATCCGAAGACGCGCGCTGACGAGAGGCTTTAGATATACTTTGTGAAGAACGCAGTCCAGGGACTGTCGACACAGCGTAAGACGATGTAGGTCGATTGCGAGACGTGGCAGGAGGCTGCTTGGTGACGACAGGAGGCACTCTGGAAGCAGTGGGAGCCGGAGAATCATCATAGGGGCAGCGAGCTCGCTGATGGCCGAGTTCCTTGCAAAGAGCTCTGGTGTAAGCATGTCAATCTTTTGTTCTGATGTAAGCATGTCAATCCGGTAGGAGAGCTGCCCACAGCGAACGGTCAGATTCCGTGGGAACTTACGGAGATGCTTCTCGGATGGAATGATGAGTCGAACACTCCGGCAGAAACTACGAACGTTCTTATTCGCCGGATCCTTGGGCGCAGAAGAATGTGTGATAACAGGACCGGCAATCTTACCACACTTACTAAGTGCTGTAGATAGTAGCATCACATCCGAGATCTCGGGGGTTGCTGGATGCAAGGAGACCTGAACAGGGCGCCTGGCGATCGGCTCAGCGTCTAGGGGATGATCACCCAGGTCAAGAACATGGGTTAGAAGTGTATCTGCATACTCTTTGGATGCGAAATAAAAAGTAACTGGGCGCCCCTTCAAAATCAAATTAACAGATCCCCAGCGTTGTTAAGATGCGCGGTACAGCTGCAAACGGTATAAAAACAAGCCAGCAGCTGACCGTGATCATGTTGCACTGTGAGGCAGAGTGAAAATGTCGCGGCGGGAGAGAACTGACTTTCAGAAAGGAAAGATTGGTGGGTGTTATATTAGTGGGTTGTCCATAAAAGAATTTAAAGAAACCCACTCAACTGTTTTGGGTGTACTGAATACGTGGAAAACACATGGCATGCCTGAAGCAGCAAAACGTACAGGCAGACCAAGGAAAATCAGTGATAGAGGACGTCAGAGCCTCAGGAGAGTCTTACAGCTAATCGACGGGGTACTACTGCACAAGACCTCAGTGTACAGGTGAGTAAAAATGCTGGAACCTCGGTAGGTACACGTACCATTTACAGAGATCTTCATTCCATGGGTTACCGTGGTCGTGCGGCTGCTCATAAGCCTTTCATCTCCACTCGGAATACTACTAGTCGTTTAGTATGGTGTAAAAAGCATTTATCGTGGACCGTAGATCAATGGAAACTGGTCCTATGGACTGATGAATTCAGATACACGATTTTACCACAGTGTGCTGTTCCGATGGTCAAGTTTGGAGCTGCCAGTGTACTTGTGTGGGGGTGTTTTTCGTGGTATTGTAACGTACCAGGAGATGTGACGTACCTGCCAGAAGGACGCACACGACATAAAGGCAGATAGGAATCAGAATAAAACGTCCGCGTAGCTCAGTTGGTAGAGTAACTTATTCCGGAATGAGGGGACCCGTGTTCGAATCCTGGTGAGGATAAAAATGACGGAGAAATTTACTTCGTTATAGTATGGTCATTGGCTATCGTGGACAATCCTGTTAAGCAGCACGTCTACCTCGATATTCTAGATAATTATGCCCTACCAACTCTGTGGCAATACTTCGGAACCGAGCTTTGTTGGTACCAGCAGGATAATGCACCCAGCCATAAAGCAAGGACTGTTAAGGCGTGGTTTGACTATAATTTCGTATCATGTGTGGACTGGCCAGCACAGAGCCCTGATCTTAATCCCATAGAGCACATATGGGATGAATTAGAACGCCACATAATAAGTTTGGAACCAAGGCCTACTACTAAGCAACAGTTTGCGGCAGCGTTATATACTGAATGGAAGCGCATACCTATCAATGTGTTTCAAAATCTTGTCGAAAGCATGTCTCGAGTCATTGCATGTATTAAGGCCAAAGGTAGACCGACACCGTACTAATGTATGTCAATACTACTACTAATGTATGTCAATACTACTAAGCAATGGTTAGCGGCAGCATTATGTACTGAATGGAAGTGAATACCTATCGTTGTGTTCCAAAACCTTGACGAAAGTATGTCTCGAAGGATCAGTGCATGCAAAGGTTGACCGAAACCGTACTAATGTATGTCAATAAATGCTATGTTGTGTTTCTGTTGTAGGTTTCTGGTGACTTTTGTCAGTATAGTGTATTTAAATTTTTGAGTTGCTTCTTCGTATGGAAGAAAACTATATTCTCCCAAATTTTTTTTTTCATGAAACATATGTGAAAAGTGTGTATTCATTCTCGGAGACTATTTCAGCTTGAAGCATTTCTGTGCTTAAAACGAAATTTCATATTCATGTGGGGCAGTGTAGCACTGCGACAATGAATATTTTTATAATAAGTTAGTTTACCGAATACGGACATTTCGAGGGAATTACTGTACTTTACGGTGTCATATTTCTTAAGTTTTTGTCGGGAAATAAACGGCAGTGCGTTTTTATTTTTATCTTGGCCATTGGAAAAATGGAACATTTCTTTTCACTTTGCCACTCTACGAGCAATATCAATATTTTGTATCCGTAATAAATAGCTTTGAAAATTCTCAAAATAAAAACCGTTCATCTTGAATAATAAATTGAATTTTTCATCTGCTGTGTTTTCGAGAAAGAAAAATCTCGTACTTTTGAGAGGCAAAATTTCGCATTCCGGATTAACTTTAGAGAAAAAATAAAGCAAGACAGACGGTGTGAAATATGTCTTTTGACAACGCCCCACCTTCTGAAAAATTCACTTTCTCTACCCTTTCAAACACACACACACACACGCATACACACATATATATATATATGTGTGTGTGTGTGTGTTTGAAGTCTCTGATGTTATAGCATTGAAACAAACTTCAAGGCTATTTATCTTTGAGTCTGCGCTGAGATATATATATATATATATATATATATATATTATGCAGTATTAGATTTTCCATTGCTACAAAGAAAGCGAAATTTTTCCTTTTCATTTCTTTCGTGATTTTGATTCAGCGCAAACTCAAAGATAAACAGCCTTGAAGTTTGTTTCAATGCCATAACTTCAGTCAACATCAGAGACTGTGTGTGTGTGTGTGTGTGTGTGTGTGTGTGTGTGTGTGTGTGTGTGTGTGTTTGTGAAGTTTTATAATAGATATTTTGAGAGAAGAAAGCAAACGTGCTTACTTCAGTGTTTCACTTTTCAGCAACGGTATTTCTGTACGACTATATTAGCTTTTCCTTCGCGTTTGTGTACATAGGGTTTAACACTAAATTAATCAGACCGATTGGCGTATGTGTTACATGAGCCGAGCCGGTGAGGCGCAGAGTGTTACAAAAGATGTCGGCTGAATTAATTTCTTTCTGTAGTGTAGTCGCTTGGAATGCGTTAGTTTGCGGTCTCAGGAATTCCTTTACCAAAGCACTGTTCTGATGCTTCAACAAAAGAGGAGTAAAGAAAAGAAGGAAGTTGATGAATCTGTTAACATATACCGTCCAAATGCGGACTTCACAGGGCTCAACGGACCTCAGTAGTCGTGTTTACTTAGAGGTAAGCATTGCGATACCAGTCCCATTGGTATATCGCGAAAATAGCCACAGACCCGGAAACCAGGATGGGTGGCGCGAATGGGAGTGTACCCAGATGGACCGTGTATCCATTGGGACATCCCTGGAAGATTCTCTCGCAACACGAACTATGGGCCGTTTGCCTTTAATACCATTTAGAAACAAGCACAAAAGCAAAATCACAAAATCAGTACAATCGAACCTCTGTCGCGGCATGCAAGCCCAGAAGTGTTTTCATTACATCGAAAGTTGGTTACATTTCAGGTCTCGGGTATTCAGACCCGGTGCAATCAGCTGGAGATCAACCATAGTCCATCCTCCGTCTCTGCATCTCGATTTCCCTCCGGAGACTGGGACATTTTGTCTCCAGGCTGGAATGGTTGGTCTCGAGTTTCAGGTGGTAGCGATCGTTTGCTTTCTGGCAGTTAGGGCAATGAGCCTCGTTGGGGCATTCTCTGTGTCGGTGACCCGCCTGGCCGTAACGGGCACACGACTCGAACTCGGCCAGACACTTTGCTTTATGGTGCCCAAACCCGTTTCATTTGAAGCAACGGGTCTCTCTAAAGAATTCTCGGCACCCGAGAATTTTCCAGCCAAGCGAGACCTTGGCTTTTTTCAAGCGCGATTGGGAGTCATCTGGAACCATCTCGAGCGCCCAGTGGATCGTGCTTTTCTTCTTCCGAGGTTTGATGGGGAAGAGGACCCTGCAGCTCTCTGGGTCCGTGAGTTCATTTTGACTCCGGAAGTCGCACTCAACGACCTCCGAGTCCTCTCGATAATCCCCGTACACAATCAAACTTGGGAGCTTTTTTACCGGACACTTGAGATGGTAATAATCCCGCATATAGCTACTCTGATTGAAGGTGCCAATTATCGTTTTCACCCCTTCCGCCTTCTGGCATTTGATCAGCATACCACCCTTACTCACTCGTCTGATACCCTTCACTCGGATCCAGAGTGTCCTGGGATTGAAATTGTCTGTCGAACGCTCTTCTCCTTTCGGGTAGAGAAGGACGGTGTGTTGCGAGCGGAGCTTGCGTAATTCATCCGTCTTCAGCTTCGGCTTCTGCGCGGTTGCTTCAGCGAACGTTCCCGCCTGTGGCTGTGTGGACTCCTCTCTCTCCAGAAGTCTTCCTTTTAATATCTCTATCTCCAATTGCGGGTTGACCAGTGCAGAATGCATTTGATCTAGAATCGGTCGCAGCTTCTCCCTTATGTTGTGAGACACTTTGGTCGTCGATTTGTTCAGCAGCTCGTTCATTTCCCTGAACAACCCGAGGAACCCTTCTGATCTTGCGCTGACTAGTGATTCTGGGACCCCAACACCCGTTACCGGGCTCTGGGATTCCGGGCACGGTGTCATGTGCCCGCTCGTTCCCGCACTTGGCCCACTCATGAAGAGTGGGGACCAGCGCGACGGCGACGCAGCTGGAACTGGATTGGTTGGAGCTTCAGCCCTTACAAGGGCTTTTTCGTTCGATAGCGAACTAGCCTGGTTGCAGGCGCGCTTAAACACGCGAACCTTACGTGCCTCCTGCGCTGTGACCACATACCAGTTTACTGAATTTTTGCCTGCTCGCTCTCCGGGAATAACCAATCCACCGATCAAGAAAAGAAGGAAAGTGAATTCTCGCACACACATTTGCAAAATGCTGCGAAAGCATGTAAATGAAACAATATGCATGGTACTACCTTTTCCTGCCATGCACACCGAAAGACAAGAAAACATCGCAAATGGTTGAATATCCAGCCAACAACTTTTAATCATGTTGACGATAAAGTGAGCACATTTAAGATCTGTTGACAATCCGATGGGTAGCTTAAAGAACTGATGATAATCCAGTGAGTGTTTAAAAACTCCTGACGATTCTCTTTTTTTTTTTTTTTTTTGTGGAGGTTTAACGACCACCGTGAGCAACTCAATGGGCTTTAAGCAGTCGCCCGTCCCTAATTTAGGGTCACTGGTTCCAGGGAAGGGAGAGATCCGGTACCGTAAGACAAACATAAAATCCATGCCTCACCGGGATTCGAACCCGGACCTCTTTCGGGCGAACGATCAGAAGCCATCGGTTAGACCACAGTGCCACTGAGGCGACTCCTGACGATTCAGTGGGCATCTTTAAAAACTCTTGACAGTCTAGTAGGCATATTTAAAAAATGTCGACGGTTCAGTGGGCACCTTAGAACTATTGAAGATCTAGTAGGCAAATTTAAGAAACATAAACTCTCCAACCGATATATTTAAAAGTGTTGACGATCGAATGGGCATATTCAAAATCCTTAAAAATGTTGACGATGAGCACATTTAAGAGCTTTTGGCGATCCAGTAGGCACCTCTAGGAATTCTTGATGCTCATGGTGGCATATTTAAGAGCTGTTGACGATACACTGGGAATTTTTAAGAACTCCTGATGATCCAATGAGCATCTTCAAGAACTGTTGACGATCCAGTCGGCATTTTTAGTACTTTTGGCGATCCAGTGCGCCTTTTTAAGAATAGCTGGCGATCCAATGAACATAATTAAAAACTGCTGAGAATCCACAGGACATTTTTTTTAACTATTGACGATTCAGTGTGCATACCGTATTTAAGAACTCACAAAGATCTCTGGAAAAGCTCGCAATAACGAGAACTGATGGGCCATTGATATTTGGATGTGGGCTTTATTAATCATCTGTATCCGCATAATATCTTAAAGGTGTCCGCAACTTATTAGGCATGTTCACAACATGCGACAGCTTAATTGGTTAGTTGTAACATGACATGACGTCACAGTCATATTTCGAAAAAAAAACCCCGCATGTTTTACTGAATTAACAAAAGCACGTCTGTGTTCCACGTCGTAGGTATGACGTTGCGGTCGTATCTCGAACTTTCTGCGAAAGTTTCAGATACATGAATGAGTGAAATTGTGCATCCATCTTAAGATATGGTACCGCAGTTATCACTTGGGATTTACCTTTCCCTTTTGTCGAGGAACGTCGGAGGAATGAAACCAACGATTAAACTCTCATTGCGCATGGCAAGCAGGTTAATGACCACTGGATAGTGCAAACGAATTCGCCGAATATCTGCCGAATGTCACTGATTGAAAAGCAGGTGATATAGTTTTATTACTCTCACAGTGTTGTGCAGAGAAGAAAGATCTTGTGGAGCAACTTTTCGGCCACTTCGGCTTTGTTACAATATCTTCTCACAAGTAAAAGAAACTATAGGGTTACAAAAGTAAACTCATAGCAGAAGGTGTTACAAAAGTAAACTCATAGCAAAAAGTGTTACAAAAGTAAACTCAGCAGAAAATGTTACAAAAGTAAACTCATAACTGAAAGTGTTACCAAAGTAAACTCATAGCAGAAAATTTCACAAAACTAACTCATAGCAGAAAGTGTTACAAAAGTAAACTCATAGCAGAATGTGTTACTAAAATAAGTTCATAGCAAAAAGTGTCACAAAGTAAACATAGCAAAAAGTGTTACAAAAAGTAAACTCATAGCAGAAAATGTTGCGAAAGTAAACTCATATCTGAAAGTGTTACAAAATTAAACTCATAGCAGAAAGTGTTACAAATGTAAACTCATAGAAGAATGTGTTACAAAAGTAAGCTCATAGGAAAACGTGTTAAAAAAGTAAACTCATGGCAGAAAGTGATACAAAATAAACTCATAACTGAAAGTGTTACAAAAGTAAAAGTAAACTCATAGCAGAAAATTTCACAAAACTAACTCATAGCAGAAAGTGTTACAAAAGTAAACTCATAGCAGAATGTGTTACAAAAGTAAGTTCATAGCAAAAAGTGTCACAAAGTAAACATAGCAAAAAGTGTTACAAAAAGTAAACTCATAGCAGAAAATGTTGCGAAAGTAAACTCATATCTGAAAGTGTTACAAAATTAAACTCATAGAAGAATGTGTTACAAAAGTAAGCTCATAGGAAAACGTGTTAACAAAAGTAAACTCATGGCAGAAAGTGATACAAAATAAACTCATAACTGAAAGTGTTACAAAAGTAAACGTAAACTCATAGCAGAAAATTTCACAAAAATAAACTCATAGCAGAAAGTGTTACAAAAGTAAACTCATAACAGGAAGTGTTAAATAAGTAAACTCATAGCAGAATGTGTTACAAAAGTAAACTCATAGCTGAAATTGCTGCAAAAATAAACTCATAGGACAAAGTGTTACAAAAGTAAACTCATGGCAGTAGTAAAATACTTGGGCATAATAAAACAGCTGAAGTCGCCTTCAAAGCATGGATACTACACTGCGAGGACAGAAATCATGGAATATCTGGTTCCTGAGCAATGCGTCGTTCTCACTCCTCTTGCTAGTGGGCAAACCCGCGTTTTGGCAGGTGTGTAGGTAGGAGGACATATCAGCACTCACATAGACGGCAATGCGATGCCATTCTGGATACATGTTGTGAATTAAAGGAGTTTGAAAGAGGGATGATAGTGGGTACACGACTAATATGTCACTCTATCGTGGAGATGGTACAGAAATTGTAGCATACTCGTTCAATAGTACCGGAAATATTTCATTTCCGCAAGAACTTCACATCGTGGACAGCGCTGTGAGCGGAAAAAGATGGCGGATGAAGGTGGCCGTCGACGTCTGTCTCGAATAGTTGCAAAAAACCGGAGAGCGATGGTGGCACAAATCACCTCCGACTTCAACGAGGGAGATGCCAGAAACGTCTCCAAAAAAGCCATCAGGCGATCATGGCCCAACCCATCAGAGTCCCATTGCTAACCATATCACTGGACTGTACGCCTCAACTAGACGAAAGGACATCGGCACTGGACCTTGGATGGTTGGAGACGATTCTGCTGGTCCGATGAATCCTGTTTCCAGTTATTTCGCGCAGACAAGATGATGCGGATCTAGTGCAAACCGCACGATGAACCCGGCATATCAGAAAGAAAATTTTCATCCTGGTGGAGGCTTGGTTATAATCTAAGACGCTTTCATCTGGCACACGTTGGAATCTCTGTTATGTCTAGATTCATCTCTGAACGGTCGTCGTTACGTGTCCACCGTTGCAAAACATCTGCATTTTTCCATGGTTATCATGCACCTACAGAGCAATGGAATTTTCCAGCTGGATAGTGCCCCTCTTCACAAATCCGTGTTGACTAGAAAATAGTTAGAAGGGCATTCTGCAGTAATTCCCACCCTTGATTTGTCTCCCAGTTCTCCGGAAATGTAGGCTGTGGAAAGGTCCGTTCGAGCATTGGATCCTCTGCCTAGGAATGCGATGGAATAATAGACAGCGGTGCAGCAAACCTGGGTTCAGATACCTATGGAACGCTTTGGGGACTTAGTCTACTCAAGGCCTCGTCTTGTGACTGCCCTAATCCGGGTTAATGAGTCTACTCGTTACTTGGTAGGTATATCATAATTTCTGTCTATTCAGTGCACTAGTATAGGTAGCAATTGCATTCCTAGCATAATATTTAATTATCTTACTCAACAAACGTAGCTTATTACGAATAAAACGTAAAGTTGGGATAGTTCCATTGTTTCTAAGAAACCGAATTCCACTCAGAAGACTATGCAGTGATACAAGACACACTTACACTTGAATGCATGTAAACAATCGGAACGAAAGATATCCGCGCCAATGATTTAAAAGACGTCATTGATGGTTAAACACCGTTAAGAAATGATCGACATATAAATCCCTAAAATCGCCGAAGTAATCAGAAGCGCCCTGTTTAGCAGGATAGGGTGAAGTGACTTAGCTAAATTCTGATAGGCTTCATAGGTGCGGCGATTCAATAAGTCAATATACCCACGTTTTTGTCACACTTGTGAAGCCTATCATAATTTTGCTAAGTCACTTCACTCTATCCTGCTAAACAGGGCGCTTGTGATTACTTCCGCCATCTGCAATACACGAGAACTTTCTCTGCAATAGTCACACATAAAACACTAAGGAATCTTGCGGCCATCGAAGTTCAATCAATGAGTCACCACATGAATAAGAACTGCAGCCAGGTTAATACTCATTTCATCATCTGCTTATTTAAACCTTTGCAACATAGAGCTGAACTGAGCGCAGCGTTCTGTCCTGAGCAAGGGATCAAAATATGCTTACCCCTCTACCAACAACAACTTTATTCTTGTTCCACAGATAAAGAATATTGTGAACTCTCTGCCATGTTATGTGCGTGAATCCTCGCGATACAAAGAAACACAAGCCATCAAATCTACTAGTACTATCATTGGACGTCAAGGTGTCACGCGTGATATGCTGGAAAAGCAAAAACCACTTCGGTCTCTTAGAAAGAACCCTGCAGTTTCTATCATTAACGCAGATACATCTTCTCAAATCATAACACTCAACAGCTCCGACTATCATTTCAGGATGTATCAAGCAATTCGAAAAATCCCACATTCAGTTTGTTCTCGGGATCCGACCCCGACTACTGTTTCTGGTCTTAGTAAACTTAAAGTGCTTGACTCCCTTCCCTCCTGTATTTCTAAGAATGCACACTTCCCACCTGGCCCAAGAGTTTATAACGAAGTAAATTTCTCCGTCATTTTTGGTCTACGCCGGGATTCGAACCCGGGTCCCCTCATTCCGGAATAAGTTGCTCTACCAATTAAGCTACGCGGACGTTTTATTCTGATTCCTATCTGCCTTTATGTCGTGTGCGTCCTTCTGGCAGGTATGTCACATCTCATGGTACGTTACAAGTTCCTTAACTTTTCGGGAAATTAAAACTCCAAAAAGAAGGCAATCCTCTAAGACCTCTTGTATCTGCTTATGCAAGTCCGCCTAGACCTTTAGAACGAGCATTAGCCTCCTTTCTCTCGCAACTCACTGTCAACTCTAATTACTGGGTATCGAGCTCCATCCAAACTTTAAAACATATCTGATCCCTCCAACCCGAAAACGATTCATTTACTATGGTTTCACTTGACGTGATTTCTTTGTATCCCAACATACCTATCACTGTTGTTCGTGACCTTATTGTTCTAAAACTACAAGCCTTGGGTACTTACACCCACCCTAAGATTTAAGCTATACTTTGTGCACTGCGTTTAGTATCTAATAGAACATTGTTTCGCTTCAATGTTACAATATACTGTCAGCTAGAAGGAGCACCTGTGGGGTCTCCTTTATCATCAGTACTCGCAGAAAGCAGAAATACTTATGCAGGATTTGGAGAACGAAGTATTTTCAACCTTCCATATTAAACCGGTACTGTATGTGCGTTACGTTGACGACATTCTGTTGTTTAGGCCCTCCACTTGTGAAGAACTGCGTACTTTCACTGCATCTCTTTCATCAAAATATCTTTCTATAAATTTTACTAAGCAATTTGAATCTAATTTCACCATCCCATTTCTAGATACTTTATTGCAGCGTGATCCTCTAAATCATGGAATAACTACCTCTGTGTACCGAAAACCCTCGTATGTAATTTCCGTGATGCCGTCTACATCAGCTCACCCCCTGAATCAAAAACTGTCTTTGATCCATTTCATGTTGAGACGTGCTTTATCACATTCATCAACAACTGAGTTGCGCGACGAGGATATTGCAAGAATCAAGGACTTGGCTGCTACATTTGGCTAGTCCCAATCACTTGTAAGCAGTCTTTTTTCAAACATTGCTTGAAAAAACTCGTATTACCTTAACTAGAGACTCTAGATCAAGCATATTTGTTGGATCCTTACCTTATGTCCCAACCATAACCAACATTCTTACAAACTTCTGTAAACCCTATGGCATAAATTTTGGGGTCAAGACTGATAATATTTGGACAATGGTGAAGAAAAACAGGGGCTTGATCCAGGCTCAGGATCGACACGGTATTTATGTAGTCCCGTTGAAAGCCTTGGAACCAGACGTGGAAGATCGGCTATATATCGGATCGACAACCCGTAATTTGATTACTCGCTTATCGGAGCACAAATATAATATTAAAACCAGATCTGCCTTCACGTCCCTATCAACCTCAATGGGATGAGCTATATTAACCGCTCCAGTGTCACGAAATTTAACATTAATTATTTACGGAAAGTTTTCAAATTTTTCATCACCAACCATTATGCTGTAATGACGACCTTCCTTGCATTATTCTAAACCCCTAGAAAGAGCACTTCAAAAAGACTCACGAATAATTGACTTTAAGAACTGTTGTTTACTTTTCTGTTTGTTTCCTCATTATAAAATCAGCTATATGCGCATGCCTGTACTACGCATGCACGCGTCATATCCATACCCAGTGTATTTAACCACACCATTCACATGCTACTAATCACATTTGAGGAAGGGTCCGATGCGGACCTGAAAGGTCTTATTTGCTTTTAATCTGTCTATGATTTTAACTAAAGATTATTTTTTTGTATTAAATATTGTATACTTCAGGATCGTGCTAAGACGGCAGTAGTCATTTAACTACAACTACAGCACAAAATTTCTTCATTTGTAAACGTTCCTGTTGTACCCCTTAAATCCAAGATCTCGCTAAATACGGTCTTGTTAAAAGCGAGCTCTGCTGTATTCAAAAATTCTGATAAATGACTCTTTTCTTGTTATAAGTGGATCATTATAATTTTTTTTAATTCAGATAGGTACCTTTTCTGTCAACGTTTATTTTCTCACTCGAAGCCAATGCATTCAATCAGAAAAATCAATTAGGAGTAGGGATTATAGTTTTAAAGGCTCTTCTAAAAAAACCGTGCTGAAAGTTTTAAAGCCTGGGAAATTTCGTGAGAGCCTTAGAAACCTTATTAACACCGCAAGAGTTCTAAGAAAATCCTGCGCGGAAGTTTTTACAAATGGTAAGGAATATAACCTTTCTCCCCCAAAGGCTTGCAAAAATCCAAGAAACGATGGCTTTAAGAAATAAGAAACTTTGCAATCACAAAGAGACAAACCTGCATTTCTTCCAGCCAATAAATCCACCCAATTTATTTTCAACCTCTTTTTTAGTCCTGAATGTATCACCGATGTTCGCGGGAGTGGCAGACAACCAAACAGCGTATTAAAAAGAGAGAGAGAGAGAGAGAGAGAGAATTCTGAAGAAGCTTAAGCCTGTTGGCTATCTCCCCAGTCTCTAAGAAAGATCAAGCAGCAGCATGCAAGCTAATATGTTCCGAACTTTTTTCCAGATAACGAATGAGGCCACTAAATCTAGTTTCTTGGGATTATGTGGGAGAAAATATGTCTTCTGCTAAAGAGGAGAAGCGGCTCAGAAAACAGAAGCCCTTCATCCCGACCACGTATTAAGTTCATACATTCTTTTTCCTTATGAGCAATTGCTTATGAATCCATTGCACTATGGCCTTTTACATCATTGCTATATACAAGTGAACTTTCTTCAGAAAAATATGGAACTTGTTCCTTTTCACGATGTCTGCACCAAGAAAACTGGATTCCCGGTAATAACAAATTTTTGCTTTTAACACGTAAGCTAAGAAGTTCAGTGCTTTCTTTTCGCAAATTTAAATCTCGTACCATATCAGCCAATTCATGATGGTTAAACAATGTTGACGTATTATGACATACACTATACTGACAAAAGTCACCGGACACCTAGAAGAGAAACACAACATAGCATTTATTGACATACTTTAGTACAGTGTCGGTCTACCTATGGCCTTAAAACATGCAATGACTCGAGACATGCTTTCGACAAGATTTTGAAACACATTGATAGGTATGCTGCCGCTAATTGTTGCTTAGTAGTAGGCCTTGGTTCCAAACTTATTATGTGGCGTTATAATTCATCCCATATGTGCTCTATGGGATTAAGATCAGGGCTCTGTGCTGCCCAGTCTACACACGATAAGGAATTATCGTCAAACCACGCTGTAACATCCCTTGCTTTATGGCTCGGTGCAGTTCCTATTGGTACCGACAAGGCTCGTTTCCATTTTCAACAGCGTTGGTAGGGCATAATTGTCCAGAATATCAAGGTAGACGTGCTGGTTAACATGTGTGTCCACGATAACCCATGGGCCGAGACCATACCATGAAAAACATCCCCACACGAATACACTGCCAGCTCCAAACTTGACCGTAGGAGCAGTACACTGTGGTAGATAGCGTTCCTCGGCTGACGCCAAGCCCACACACGGCCATCAGACTGATGGATCGTGTATCTGGATTCATCAATCTATAGGACCTGTTTCCATCGATCTACGGCCCACGATAAATGTTCTTTATACGATGCTAAACGATGAGTAACATTCCGAGTGGAGTGAAAGGCTTATGAACAGCTGCAGAACCACGGTATCACATGGAATGAAGTTATCTGCGAATGGTACGTGTACATACCGAGGTTCCAGCATTTTTACTCACCTATGTACTGAGGTCTTGTGCTGTACTCCGTCGATTAGCTGTAACGACTCTCCTGAGGCTTCGACGTCCTCTATCACTAATTTTCTTCGGTTTGTTGGTACGTTTTGCTGCTTTGGGTACGCCATGTGTCTTCCATTTATTCAGTACATCCAAAACAGTTGACTTGGGTACGATTAAATACCTCTCGGTTTCTCTTATGGTCAACCCACTAATATAACACCCAATAATCTTTCCTTTCTCTAAGTCAGTTCTCTCTCGCCGCGACATTTTCAATCAACTTCACAGTGCGATAAGATCGCAGTAAGCTGCAGGCTTGTTTTTATACCGTTTGCAGCTGTACTGCGCATCTGAACAACGCAGGGGATCCGTTCATTTGCTTCTGAACGGGTGTCCAGTGACTTTTATCAATATAGTGTATTTCACGTTTATAGACATCTTGTTCTTCGATTTCATCGGAGGACTTACATGTGTGGAATACTTCAAAAAAAAAAACACTTATGTACAGACACTCCGTTTTAATGATGTAAAAAACTTTACAAACACCAAGCTTTCTCTCTCCGAGCGGGAAGCAATCATACCATGAAGAACGTGCATTTGAGAAATCCCAGACAATTTGGTGTGTGGAACGTAACATCACACTGATTTATTTTTTCGAAGCACTGAAGAAGGGATTCTCATTTTTCCTGTCTTGCCGTGAGGAAAGAACATCTCATCGTTGCGAGAAACGTAACATCCGGGGCATCTTCGAAGTTTGGGCTCCAATATTATGTTGAAGTTTGTCCACGCCGGCCATCGAATCCGGGTCCCCTCACTCCGGAGTAAGTCGCTCTCCCAATTCAGCTACGCAGACATGTGCTCATTCACTACTATCTGCCTTTATCTCGTGTGTGTCCTGCGGGGCAGGCACGTCATAAGGTTCAATTCTGATTGTCATCATTGTCCATCATTAAAAACCCACAACGGTCTGTCTTGTGCCAGTCTCCTCCATGTCACTCGCGCTTGCTTTCGAATTTCATACGCCTATCTACCCCGTGGTCTTCTTTCGGGTCTTTCCCTGGCCCTTGGTATCCAATCTAAAATTTCGGTTGTCCATCCGTGGTCCGTTCTCCTGGAAATATGTCTAGCCCATTGCCATTTCAGGGATTTTACTCTCATCATGTCTTCCACTCTTGTCATTTTCCTTATCTGGTATGTTCGAATATATTGGGTTAGAAAAAGTAATGTCCGATGACGAAGTTCCCGAAGTCGAAACTCTCTCCACGGCGCATACTGGCCACTGAGATTACGCAGCACAACAGCACGACATCAGCAGGTAGTTTGCCGAAGTCACTTGCAGTTTGCCGTCAAAGAGCGAGGAGTGTAAGTGCGAGCCAACATGGAAGTGGACCTGAAGCACATCCGCCATTGAATGCTGTGTGAGTTTCGTCGTCCTAGCACCCCTAAGTTGCAGGTCCCCCATAACTTCGTCCCAAAGCTGGGAGACCTGATACAGTGGAAATGGACATGTTGAAAATCTTAATGGAGACCGTCTCACGTGAGACCACGAAGGGGTTGGCGGAACAGCTGGGGACTACTCACACAGGATTTATAACACACCTGCGTCAACTTAGGAAGGTGCACAAGAGGAAGTTTGGGTACCCCATCAACCCACAGTTGAGCAGAAGGGAAATCGCATTAGTGCATGCGTTTCCTTGCTTGCACGGGACAAAGTTAAACACTTCGTGGACTGCATTGTGACAGGTGACGAGAAATGGGTCCTGTATGACAATGTCAGCACCCGGAAGCAGTGGTTGGACCCAAAACAGAAGCCCATGCCGACGCTCAAAACCGGCTTACACCCACGAAAGGTCATGCTGTCTGTTTGGTGGGATATATTGGGTGACCTGTTTTTTGAGCTGCTTCTGGACATCATTATCACCGCTGATGTGTACTGATGTCAGCTCGACGATCTGTACGCATCTCTCACGTCGAAACGACCAGTACTGATGAACTGCAAATGGCTCCTCCTACAGCAGGATGGAGTAAGACGTTACACAGCACCGGTGACCTGTCACAAGAACTGCTGCCACATCCAGTCTATTCCCCGGACATTACCTCAAGTGACTACCACCTTTTTTGGTCGTTGCAGCATTTCCTAGTCGGAGAGTGGTTCACCAACCAGGATAATCTTGAAAGTGTACTTACTTCTTTGCGTTCAAGCCTCCACAATTCTACAGGGACGGTATCCAACAGCTGCCCAGACGACGGGAGCAGGTCATGGCAAACGATGGCGACTATATTTTGGACTGATTGAGTCCAAGCCATCACATGTCTACAGGGACGGTATCCAACAGCTACCCAGACGATGGGAGCAGGTCCTGGCAAACGATGGCGACTATATTTTGGACTGATTTGTAATTGTGTATACAGTAATGAGCACTTTTCTGTTGCCTTGCATTTGCAGACATTACTTTCTTTCCAACTGAATAAGATGGCTTTTTTATTATTTGCATTGTAGCCACTAACATTTGTTATTCAAAAATAGCAGTCATTAAGAAGGTGTTTTGGTTCTCTCCAAACTATTGGAGTAGCAAATGGCATTGATCTTTAATTTCATTCTACAGGTTCTTCTTGCCAGAGATCCTGTTAAGAATGTTGTAACCCATTCCGAGTACCGGAAACCCACCCACATTCCGACCCTGATTCCCTTCTCTTCAGCTCACCCCATTTAATATAAACTTACTGGGTTGCGTTCAAGTATCAAAAGAGCTTTCACGCACTCTTTGTCTATACGTTTAAGAAGTATTGAACTCGTTTATATAGTCAAAACTGCGAAGCAATTTGGTTACCCTGCGAACAATGTTGATAAAGTAATTCAACAGACTCAACGACTGTCGTTCACACGATTACAACGCGAGAAAGTTACCAGACGTTTCGTTGGCTCGTTGGATTACCATCAACCATCATTAACACTTTGAAACGATTCTGTAATAAACATCATATAAGTTTTGGAATACGGACATCAAACATCTTCAAAATTATAAAACAAGATCGTGATCGGGTGTGCACGGAACACAAACATGGTATATACTGTATACCATTGCAACCTGAGCTTCCCAATGACCAACCTGGGACATATATCGGCTACACAATTCGGACGATAGGTGTCTGGGTTTCGGAACGCAAGTAGGATATCAAAACGGGGGCAACGAGTACAGCCATTTCACGTTTAGTAGCCGAAGGCAAATATTCCCCACGTTGGGAAAATGTGAATAATCTGGCTTTTACCAAAATAAACGAGATACATTTTTCACCGAATCATTATTTATCACATGGTTTGATGATCTATGTTGCAATGAAGACCTACTCAGTAACTTACCATTACCTTGACGTCAATACGTTAGGACATTAAAACCACCAGATACTTAGATTAAATGTCTAGAAAGTTTATTTCTACACTACTGGCCACCCAAAATGCAACACCAAGAAGGACAAGAGATAGCAAAGCCAGATTTACTGGACACATAACCACAGATATAAAGATGAAACGATTGAGCTTACAAGCCCGTGCGACTTGCGGAATACGCAGACATCAATAGTTCGTGTGGCCCCCATGCCTGGCAATAACGCCGCGGCATCGAACGAAAGAGGCTTTGGATGTGGGATTGAGGTGGTATGTCGGTCCAGGCTGCTTCCCCACATTTCCACAGTTCATCAGGCATAGCCGCGGGTGGTACTTGCCGGGCCACTCGGTTGCCGATCAGCGACCAGACGTGTTCGATGGGCGACATATCAGGAGAACCGGAGGGCCACGGCAGCAGTGACACCTGGTGGGCCGTGAAGAATTGTTGCGCGATGCGTGCCACGTGCGGGCGCGCATTGTCCTGTTGAAACGTGGCCGCTGGCAGGTCCTGCTGTTAAGGGTGGACTACAGGCTCCAAAACGTCGGAGATGTAGCTGTGGCTGCTGAGTGTACCGGCGATGCGTACGAGATTGGTGCGGGTGTCATATCCAATTGCACCTCAAACTATAACGCCAGGCGACGGACCGGTATGGCGATGCATAGTGCAGGCGTCATACAGTCTCTTTCCGCTGTAACACCACACGCGGATCCGACCATCGTGGTGTTGCAGGCAGAAGCGGGATTCGTCAGAGAAGACAATGTCGTGTCATTCCATATTCCAGGTGCGGCGTTCAACGGCCCACTGCCGCCGCACTCGCCGGTGGTGTAACGTCAATGGTAATCGGAGCAATGGGCGCCGTGCGATAAGTCCCCGCTCCTGCAGACGACGTCGAACGGTACGTTCTGACACAGGTTGTTGCGCAACACACCCTAATTTCTGCGCTAACGTTCGTGATGTGGCGGTGCGAGCCGTCAATGCCCGCCGCACAACATGCCGGTCCTCTCGTTCCGACCCTGATTCCCTTGTATGGCTTTAGTATGGATTCGGTGGGTGCAGGAGGTCCGTCCGTCCCTCCTGCACCCAGCGAATCCATACTCGCCTCACTGTGGCTGGATGTCGTCTCACACAGGCGCCGATGTCTCGGTACGACAAACCGCTGTTGCGATAAGCCACTATTCGTCCTCTGTCGAACTCCGAAACGTACTGGAATGACTGTCGTATTCTGCGACGAGGCATCAGGAAGCTTCCCACGCACAGGTCCGGCAGCACAACAGACTTCCACTACTTACACTCCGCCTTCTGTGCACCCTTCTTATAGTGCTTCTCGGTAGCGTGCCGGGCGAACATGATTTGCATACGCCCTGCAATGCTAATGGTTTGCATGTCCTCTCACAGGCGACGTATGCTGCGAATTTCAGGCCAATCGGATGCTTCCTTCTTGGTGTTGCATTTTGGGTGGCCAGCAGTGTATGTTAACAGCACTTGTACACCTAGATGTTGCTATAGTTACAGATGCATGACGGTCACTTCCTTGTACATATATGGTCTTGTTCACTGCACATTGGGCTGCACTTTGTTTTTATAATGAGTCTTGTGTAGGCTCGAAAGGCCTTACCTGTTTTTTAAAGTTGCTTTTATCTGTACATACTTGTTTTAGGTGCAAATAAATACTTTATACTTTTGAGGCTTGCATGTATTAGATGGAAATGTTTTACATAGTGCCGAGACAGCTTCATTTAAGATTAATTCCATGGTTGCACGATATGTATTTTGTCTCTTCGTAGGAAATGACATTCATGACTTTTTACCTCTTGTCTTAAGCCTCAAAGTTTCAACACAAGTTCGCCATACTTCATTTAGTTAATTTACGCTTGATTGAAGGTAGTGGGTATTAAGGTATCGTAGATTTTCAATAATTAAGCTCCACCTAATGTTGGCGTTCTACATAAATTGGCTTTACATACGTAATTACACCCGTAAAATCTAAGAGCATCACAGTATTCCATTCGACTTTCATTGCTAACTATAATTTTAAAGTAAAAAGTACTATTTGCCTTCCATTAATAGACAAACAGTTTATGATTGATTATTTATAACCTCACACGCATAATGTAATGTGCTTAAACTAGTTTTTTTTTTATCTGTTGGGTTATGACAAAGTTTGCATACACAGCTGTATCAGATTAATATGACCACCTACCTAATAATGGGAATAACCACCCTTGGCCAGGATGACAGCGGCGTCACAACGTGGCATGGACGCAATAAAGCCCTGGAAGGTTGTCCGAGGCACACGTGCCCATTCGGACTGCAGTAGAGCACAGACGTCCCGGAAATGACGTGGTCGTGGGTCGTAACGTCGAACCTGTCCATCCAAATAATCCCACATGTGCTCTATGGGATGGAGGTCGGGCTATTTCGCCCGCCAATGGAGAACGCAGACATCTCTGTCGTGTTCCTGGAACCAGTCACGCACTCCTTAGAGCTATGGCAGTGCACATTGTGCTGTTGGTAGACATCATCACCACCAGGGTAAACATCCAACATGAAGGGTAGTATATAGTCAGCGAGGATGTACAGCTAGCCATTGGCGTTCAGGAACCCATCCAGTGATACCATTGGTCCCAGGACATACCAGAAAACCATCTCCTGCCATGCATACTGCCACCGCAGTCCTGTACTTGACCGACAAGCGTATCCGGGTGGTGGTTCTCGTGTGTCTGACGCCGTATCTGCCATCACCCGTCACTTCTGTGGAGTAGAAACCTCGATTCGTCGTCGGAGGCAACCTTTTCCCACGATTCCACTGTCTAATGACGGTTGTCCCATGTGAACTGCAGGCGTCGTTGCCGATGGACCTGGGTTAACATGGACGCCTTGACGCCTCGTCGACTCCGGAGACCCAGGCGTAACAGAGTTATCTCTACTGTTATCGGGGACACATACCTGGGTGCCTCAGCGTTCTTTTGCATGACTCTACTGTTGCGCGTCGATTGCTCTTTACCAGTCGACGTTCTTCTCTGTGGTCGATGACCTTTGGGAATCCACAGTTATGACGTCGTAAGGTACTCGGTGTGCCAGCAGCGGCATGTCAAGGGTTTTTCGTGTCTGGGCGGGTCACAGTGACCCCCCCTCCTCATTCATCGTTGTCATTATTCTTCACAATTTTAACGTTCATGATTATACATGTCAAAAGCAAGGTATGTATGTATTTTGGTCAAACGTGATTTCGTAGTAATATGCTTGTTCCTCATTGATTAAAAGTTTTACATATAGTTATTTTATATATTTATAATATGTAATATACATAAACAAGAACACACTGTATGAATAAACCCGCCAGTTTTACATCTAAAGAGGCTGCGCTAAATCCATTAATAGTAAATAATATGTAGGGAATAATTAATATCACAAAATGAAAGTTCTGCAAAAAGGGTCAAGATGTAAATATTTATTTTTACAAAATGAAAAATATTCCACTACAAACAGTAATGGTCTTAAACGGTATTACAAAATAACAGTTTGATGAAAATTCTAAATTTCTGCTTGCAAGCCTTATTGATTACATCATCAAAATTTATTTATTTGGCTACTTAACGTTCAATCTACAGTAGAGCAAAATTTGATAGTCTTGTCTGATTCATGGTGGTAGTTTTTGATAAGTTTTAATTTTGAAAAACTTCGTTCACAAGAAGCCACTGAGACACATGTGGTCAAAAAAAATTCTTAATGCTAGTGACAAGTTTATTACAGATTCTGAAAAGTCCAAATGGACAATAAACTACAAAACCTTTAAAGATGTCCAGTCTTTGTATTCTTCTTTGGTGACTTTAGCTGCTTGTAGATGCCTCCTCAGTAGACCAATCTCAATGATTATTCCTTCTGTTGAGAATTCGTCAAATTCTTGGGTGAGGTTTGGAAGGAGTTCTTCGATTTCTTCCTTTGATGCTTTAGTCAAATTATGTGGCAAAACAATAACGAACACTCTCTGATGAAATGTTTTCTATTGTTTGGGAACATGTCTCTAATTCTGCGTGGAAGCGATCTGTACATTCAAACATGGCTCTTTTAAGCTCTTGTTTCAGAAATAGAGCAGCATCCACAGCTTTGTCTTCTGGCATAATTTTTAAATTTTCTTCTTTTATTTTTCTGTATAAGGATATCTATTCCACCACACATATCAGTTGCATACAAGAACGTATTCTCCTTCATGTCATTTCGATTTTCCTAAAAAAAGAGTTTTAGCGCTTCCATTTTTATTACACACTTGTCCAAGCCAATCCCAGCTATTTGCAGGTACTTTTGTGTGTGATTAACCTCTTCCAATACTTTGTTCCAAAAGGAAAGGAAACGTAGGAAAGCAAAAACCCACACGGCAGGGTGTAAGACCTGAGCTGATCCTCTTGTATCAACATTTTATTCTGGGCTACACAGTATCTCGATAGCTCCAACTGTAACGTACCAGGAGATGTGACGTACCTACCAGAAGGACGCACACGACATAAAGGCAGATAGGAATCAGAATAAAATGTCCGCGTAGCTCAACTGGTAGAGCAACTTATTCCGGAATGAGGGGATCTGGGTTCGAATCCTGGCGTGGACAGAAATGACGGAGAAATTTACTTCGTTATACAACAATCTTCTCAACATGAGCCATCGTGTTTTTAACAGCATCATGGTGAGAGCACTCCATACCGTCTCAGAAAGTCATTTCATTGAAATCCCGGCGATTTTTGATAAAACATCCCAACGATTAGTTGATGCTGAAAAAAATGTATAAACACTTTCCAGAGTCCCGAGAAATGTCACACAAGAAAATACACTTCCAAATGAATGTACACTACAAAGATTCAGCGAATTATTAGCACATGGCACATACAGAGCTTTGGGGTTTGCATTACAAATTCTTTTCTGTACTCATGTGTGGATTCCTGACATTGTCGAAGCGTTATCATAACCTTGGCTACGGCACATACTGATATCAAGCCCATTCCAGGTTTTTTTAAGATTTCATTTGTAAGGGCATGGGCCTTTTTTTCCAGTAAGAAGGAAAAAGCCTAAGAACGATTCCTGTGCCTCGACCTTTTCCGATTCAATATGGACATACCTGATGATCTGACACATTCGATCGACATGTGAAACATCAGGTGTACTATCCAAGAGGATACCAGAATGTCTTCTTGGTTTCACAAACTATTTTTCTTTCACAGTATTACTAAGAAGTATGATGAACTTGTTCTGTGTCTTTGGTAATAAATAGGTAGTTATAACTTTCCCAGAAAGGACTGCTTGCTGAACATATTATTTTTATTTATTTATTGAATGTAGATCTAATTTGTCCCTTATTTTCTGAAAGTAGATCTTTCCTATGACCACGAGAAGGAATATTTTGATTTGCCAAAAATAATGTGTAACGTATACTCTAGATTCACTTTCCTTTTGATTTTTACTATCTCTGGTTATTTTATTTTACTATGTAAATTATCTTCTTACTGAACGAGATGTTATTTCACCCGCTGAATGAGATCTGGCAATGAGTGTAAGTCATGACGTGGTGGTAGCCAGTATAAATAGGTGCGTTCAACGATACGTAGGGAGAGCTTTTTGTTGATGTGCGTAGAGAGAGCTTTTTGTTGTACGAAGTGAGCTGTTGTTTATGTGTCAGAGAGCTGTTGTTGTATACAGAGAGCGGTTGTTTATGTGCGTGAGAGCTTTGTTTCGTGTGTAAAGAGATCTTCGTTTATGTGAGAGCCAGAAGTTTACCAAATAAAAGATTTTCTTAGTAAGTACGTCTTTCTCAGTTCATAGTTTTGTCAGATCTCTGTCTGGCTGTTAGGTTAATTTCATTAGTTGATTATTATTAACAACCAGCATAAGACTTTATTCATCTTAATTACTACTACAACATTACTAGCAGTTAAAAGCTTGTTCATTATTATTACTACACTACTAGCAGGAAAGTTTATTCATGATATAATTAACAAACAACAAGCATTAGAAGAAGCATTAGCTTAGAAGAAGCTGAATTCATTATAATTCAGTAGCAGAAGCGATATATTCATTATAAATGTTATGTTTAAACATTCCAAAATATGTAAGGAACAAATCACAATATTACTAATTTCTCAACACTGATTAACATAAGTTAGTAAGCAGAAAACTTGGTAATTCCAAACACGAAATATGTAACAACTAAACTGGAATACGCAGACTTCAAGTACTGTAAACACAGTTTCAGTCTAATACAGCTTCCTCTACCACACACTTTTTTGGCTGCTGCTTCAACATCATATATCTCTCGTTCTTATCTGTCACCTGCATACGTCACGCTCTCTGACCTCAGAATTGTTGCCAACATCATTATGTAAGCGAGAAGATGTAACGTTAAAGTTGAAAACGCTAAAAGAAGATGCACTCAAATTTATATAGCGAAAGCAACTGAAAATGAGAGCTAATTTAGAGTATACGCCATAATATAATTAATACCCCAGAACTACTAAATATAGCTAAACCCCTGAAACTATATAGCTAACCCCCTGAAACTAATAAATACAGCCAACACCCCGGAACTACTTAATTTCCCGACTAACTGGCGGGTTAGGGTCCTAAAAGTAATTTAGTGAGTAGACTTGTAACCTGTCTTACTTTACGGAAACCCTATGTTTCTCCCAGAAAAATGCTTCATTAGATAAAAGTTGTATTCTTTCTGCAGTAGTATTTTCCATTATACTTAGAAACAAGCAAAACTAAACAGACTGGAAGATCTTAGTGGAGACCGTCTTCTCGTTCTGTTGGCTTTATTTGAATATTGGGTTCTAAGGTCAGTTCTGATAAAATACTGCCAAATAATAGTCGATATTCTTTGGGTCACAGCTGTAGGGATCTTCTCAGAATTACACAGAACTAAATAAACCTCTTTCTTCTCGCATCGACCTGCCATTTACGTGGGAAGTTCCATTGTGCTCTCTTTTCAGAACTAATGGATATTGTAATCCACTCCCACGAGGCTGTCGCCTCCTCGAACGCCATAACTCCTCCTTAGACTTAATCCCCATCTGCCTTTTACCTTAGCGCTTAAATTTAGAAGTTTGAAAGGTGGCGCCTGTTTATTTCCAGGAGAAGACAAATGAAATTAGTGTTAGGCAAAATTTAACTCGGTATGCTTGCATTTTGTGATTTTATTATTCGGAGGACTGCATCCAATACTCTAGCCTGTCCTCCCCCTCCCCAGTCTATTTCTCATATTTTATTTACTTATCTGAAAGGATGGAAACACATTAAATGACTTAGAAAGTAAGATTACATTTTCCAAGAACATTTCTTAACGGAACAAAACTTCATGGAAAATATATATATATATATATATATGTATAATTTCAAAAGACAAAATTGACAAGAAAAAACAAAGTCAAACCAATAAACAACAAAAACTCTGCTGTATTTACCTTCTGAAGAGCGCCAACTGTTAAGAAATTTGCAAACCAACAGGATGAAAGCGAATTCAAAAGAAATGTAGCGAACAGCTGTTTGTGGCTACTCTACAAGGACAACATAAATTATCCCGCCCTCATTTCGGCATATCTATTGAACGTATGCTTCTGCAATATCTCATTTATAAAATGAGTATAAAACCAATTTAGAGAGAAAGGAATTACTAAAGATTGGAGAAAGGAATTACAACGTATTAGAAAAAGGAATTACTGCATATTAGAGAAAGGAATTACTACCTATTAGAGAAAGGAATTACTACATATTACAGAAAGGAATTGCTACATATTACAGAAAGGAATTGCTACATATTAGATAAAAGAATTACTACATATTTGAGAAAGGAACTATTGCATATTAGAGAAAGAAATTCTTACTGATTAGAGAGAGAATTACTACATATTAGAGAAAGGAATTACTACATACTAGAGAAAGGAATTACTGCGTATTAGAGAAAGGAATCACTACATGTTATTATTATTTTTTGATTGAAGGTTTAACGACCACCGTAAGCAACTCAGTGGGCTATAAGCACTCGCCCGTCCCTAATATAGGGCCACTGGATCCAGGGAAGCGAAAGAGCCAGCGCCGTAAGACAAACACACAACATCCATGCCTCACGGGATTCGAATCCGGACCCATCTCGGACGAATGATTATCATAAGCCATCGCTTAGACCACTGCGCCACCAATACATGTTAGAGAAAGGAATTACTACACAAAAGCAGGGAAAGCACTTAACCTAATGTGATATATCAGAAACCTACATTTACTAGGTATATGTGAAAATGCTTGACAAATCATCTTTGCTGGCCTTTCAAGAAGTCACGAATGACTGCTCTCAATAATTTTTACATTACCTCTAGGTATATTTTTTTCAAAATTTCCTTTGATCCTTTTGGTTGGAAGTTTTTTTTTTAAGTTTACGGTTTTGAGAGGGTTTTTTTTTTTTTTTTTTTTTTTTGGCTAGCTTGACTTTGTTCTTTTGTCTGTCTGCCGTCTTTTCAATTTTTTATTTTTTGAAACTATTTTTCATTAAAATGGGGCAAAGTAAGCTACGTGATTGTCCCTATGAATTCAATAATAGTAAACTAGTGAGATTCTATTCACGTTTTGCTCAAAATTGGAGGTAAAAGTATCGTTCTGGAAAAATGGGTTTCACTAGTTTGGCCTCTTCTGTAGTTGTCGTTTGACAAATAAGTGTTGCATTATTATTTTAGTGCTTTAGATAATTTCAGTCAAATCCAAATTTTCAACAGTGTACACTTCTGAAGAAACTCTTATACAAAATGTCACACTAAGAGTATTCATTCTTTGTCACCCACATAATGTAAAAGCGGATATAATGATGTCGTGAATCACTGCGTATGTGTTTATTCCGAACTAAAATGAAGTAAACGAATTAGTGTGTTCCTGTGTCTATGGGTATTTGGCGATACGTATGAGACATAGTGCTTGACCCTAAAGGAAGAATATAACCTCTGCAAATTCTCGTACATTAACATCATTTGTATGTTTCACAAGAAAAAAATTAATAGTTGCTGGCTTGTATAAATTTTCGGTATCCGCATTTCTAAAAGCGATTTTTTCTCTTCTGAAAGTATAGGCAAATATAATTTACTGGTGATATTTAATTGCCAAAACTTTACTGCTTATTTTGAAGCATGAAAGATTTTCCAATATTTCAAGAACTTTCAAGATATAATGCACAGGTTTATTAAGCTTAGAAATATTTTAATGTCTTTGGTAGGACCACCCAGATTATGTGCTGTTTTTTCCTGTCTTTACTTTTTCAAAAACGCACTGCGTTTCACCGATAGTAGCTCAGAGGTTTCTACACAGTGCGGAAATTAAGCAATGAGACTGATGTTTTTTTAATGGAAAGGCAGGAATACTTACGTCAATATATTTTATTAGAAGTACATTCCTCCTGTGTTAATACAAGAAGTGGCACAATCAGCCAACGAAAGAAAGGACTGGCAGAAGTCATCTTTTGGTATGGAGTGAAGAGCTGATATCACAGCTCTTAGCAAGTCTTCAATGTCTTGAAAAACTGATCCTCTTAAAGGCAGTTTTAATTTAAGGAATAGAAAGTAGTCACACGGTGAAAAATCTGGAGAATAGAGGGGATGGTTGAGTACACACATTTATTTTCGTGTCAGAAATTGGTGTACACTGATTGCTCTGTGTACGGGTGTGTTGTGTAGAAGGAATCATTCCCTGTTTTTGAACTAAGGTCTGACACGAACAATTCTCTTCCACAATCGTTCCAAAATGGATGTGCAAGCATTGTCAGTTACAGCCAGGGCCGGCATAGGTCACCTTGGAGGTAAATGGACGAACTATCTAGAGGGCGCCAAACCCCTCTCAAACCAACCAACCCAGACCCATCCATTTTGGTCTTAGCCACAATGCCGCACCCACGGGAAGGCCTAACCCCACCCCCACCCCTCAGACGCTTACAAACGAACAGAATTGAGTGAAATTCATTGTTTTTATGCATATAATCTGCAGGTACATTACAAATAAATCTGCAGGAGTGAAATTCATTGTTGTTATGCATACAATTTGCATGTATATTATAAAAAAATTTGCAGGTACATTACAAATAAATTTGCAGGACATTACAAAGCACAAATGATACACAATGATGACTGAGAAAGAGACAAAGATGACCGACAGAATACTACTGCTAGATCATGGCCCTCATTTTAAAAAGCAAGAAGCCACCTCATTTCAGAGCTGCAATTCCGTATATTGGAGAGAGTACATATTATACTCCATCAACACTTTAAAAACGCACTTAATACAAGAGTTACATTCCTTTACATCAATGCATTTAACAGATTCGTCCCCCTTCTCTTCTTCGCCATCATCATCAGTCTTACTCAAACTTTTTCTAACTCATGTATCCTAGCGTAATCTTGAACAGTAGATCGATTACTAATCTGAGGCCACATCCCTGCAAATGAGAGTAATTCTTCTTTTAGTTTCCCTTTATCAGCTGAAGGGATAATTTCACAGATTCTGTCTAAGGCATTCAGTGGTAGTGATTCGTACTCGGCAAACCGTTTGGAATCAAACCATGAAACATCCAAGTACAATGACTTATGGTGGATAAATCTGCTGTCTATTGTTTGAATTATCTTGTCTAATACATATTAGGACACTGAAATGTGAAAAGTATCTTCAGAAGTTGAAGCAACATTGTCATGTCTTGAAGCCTCTCCTGGCATTTTTTTATATTTCTTACTCTTCTTTCTTTAGTTCAGTTTCTATTACGATGTTTTTAAGAGAGCTATCAATCTATGCCGTTTCTTCTAGCATACTAGACATTTTTGTTACAAATATATTTGCAGCATTCAAAGTGGTGGCAAACTGTTCTCGAACACTTTCTAACTTCGACGAAGAACACTCTGTTAACCTCTATGCTTGAACATAATCAAGGTTCTTCGTCTGTAAGTAATCTGATAAAGGAGTTGTTACTTTGAAAATCTGCAGAAACATCATCGCTACCAAAATTTTTGAAAATTGTAAAAACTTCTTTAAAATGGCCGATGCATCATTTCTGACTTTGGGATTAAAGTCTTCAGAATTAAAAATTTGAACAATATGACAAGCAATTCTAAATACACAACTTTAGGTAGTTGGAATTCAGTTTCGGATAGTTGAACTTCAACCCAGTCATCAATCCTTCCAAAAATTTTCACTGTGGCGTCACGTTTGCTTCGTCATCTTGTAATTCCAATAGCTTCTAAGTTAAAATAAGGTTTTCGTTCCAGGAACAGTTGCAGTAGTTTTAAGGATTACTTCAAAAACACTTGTGCTTCTCGAAGTAAATTAAAGAAAGATATAGTATTTGAAAGGCCCTGGGCAGTATCAAATAGTACTAAGTTAAACACATGAGCGTAATACCAAGTATCAATATGATTAGGAACTTCTGCTGATAGCTTAGCTGCTAATCCATTGCATTTCCCACTCATGTTTGAGGCACCATCAAAGGAATTCGCCACACAGTGCTCTATGGGAATTTGAAGTTCACGCAACACTTTTTTTAAGGTATTGAATAAATCCTGTTCAGATGTTGAAAAAACACATTTAAATACTGAGAGTCTTTCAACAACTCCATGATCTATAACGTACCGAAGTACAAATGCACATTGGTCATTGCAGGAAATATCTATCGTAGTGTCCATCATAACTGAAAACTTAACAGCCTTCCTCATTTCCTTAGCAATATGTCTTTTCATCTCATCTAAGATAATGTTGATAATTTTTATTACAGTATTCTTACCCAAGAATGTCACCAAAGTGCCTCTTCCTACTGCTTTCTCATTTTCTCTCTTTGTTTTCTCTTGCTGTGCATGAATATTTACACTCTGTTCAATAACGTTATTGAAGTGTTTCTCAAGTGTTGGAACATATTTCTTTAATAAAAGAATTAACTCAAGAAAATTTCCGTGATTTATATTTTCATTATCAAGTGTGTATGCTGATTCGGGAGAGCCTCGGTAAGAAAGCCCTTGTTTGCGTATTAACAATTATCCGTCTCCTTTCTTGTACTTAATGTTTTCTTTTCTCCAGCTGGTTATTTAACAATAAATCGTGAGTAGTTTTCTGGCGTTTCACTGCCATAAATGACTGTGCGGATTCCATATAGCTTTTGGATATTTCGTGTTCCTCTACTCTTTGATGAAAATGCTTCCAATCTTTGAAGCCGGAGCTGAAAACAAATTTGCTATCACTAAACGCGATACACAAAAAACAAAGCAACTTCTGGGTCTCCTTATTAAAAGTCAACCACTGTCTTCCGAAAATTTGTTTTTTACGTTTTTCTACATAAAACCAAAGAATATAAACGCTTCGCGTGAAGAAGCTCAACTCTCGTAGAGATAATGTAAAACAGGCGACAGCAGCGCCACCATGTAATGCGGCAGCAGATGCTCTGCGGGAAAGTTAACATTCAGGCGCAAAAAGCGTAGGAGACACGGGACGGGAAGCCTATTTCACGGAAAGGAAGCTAAGCTTTGATCTGCGACTGTTTCCTTCGGTCTCATTGGGTCTACTAAAGCATTTTTTTTTTGTTGTTTTTTTCTGAGTATCCCTCCTGTCCCTTCTTTTGGTGAAACAAATATATACATTAGCAATTAATATTATTTTAAGGAAATTTTAGCAGTTTTATTCTCACTTTAAGCACCGTAGTAATACCAGGTTGCTTGGCATGAATTTCATATTTACAATATACCTTAAATGTCAAAAATGCTGAGGCTGGTTTCCCAGTAGCAGCCATAATAATAAAAAAAAAAAAAAAAAGCAAAGACAACCGCAGTTTCCCAAAGCTACAATTTTTTTTTCTACCCTACCGAAGTTTGTAAATTAAACGCACTGCGCTGGAGAAATTTTCTCAACAGATCGGAAAAACATCCGTTCGTATCTGAGTAGGTTCGAACCTGGGCCGCTGGCGTGCATAGCTGAGCTCTCTACCGACCGGACTAACTCGCCACGATTGAGTGTATGCTTAAAGCTGTCTGTTTGGTATGCATTGTGTAATCGAATGCTTCCCTCTTTCATTTTACAATATTACGAGGTATTTTTCATAAAAATCAGTTTCATATAATTGATAAATTAATTTTTTCAACGTAACGATAGCTTTTTTTTTCAGCAAACGTTGTTTTAATGGTTTTCCAGGATATAAACGGTTTCAAATTTGTTCTTGTTATTCATCCACTCCATTCCATGAATTGTTATTCATCGGAATGGAGTGGGTGTATTTCATGGCTGTAATATAAACGCAGATCTAGATGAGAACAACAAAACCTTTGAACAAAACGCCAACACAAACAAGCATGCTCAGTCTAACTCAGTCTGCTCGGCATCCTGCGGCATCAGCCTGTAATGTTGGCTTCTGTGTAGTAATTCTTTGCCGCATAATATAGTGGCGCTAGTTACGTCTCGCTGAGCCTTACCTTCTTATCAGTTAGATATTCTTTGATAAAACTACGGTTTTCTATCATGGAAAGGCATATCTTTCTCATAGGGCTGAACAGGATGGTAAGCCAAATACGCAAGCAATTCATCCTGGCCAGGTTTTCTAAAATAGTCCGTTGACTTTGCATTTGGATTGATTGAGCCTTCTCTAACTTCATTTGTTACTGCACTTTCTAATACGAGAGGTCGATCAACAGATGTTGATTCAGAGAAGTTTTCTTGGCTAGTGGATTGTGTTTCAATGTCAAAATAATCCACAGATTCTGATACTGGAAGTGAAACTTCATGTGAGATTAAACTCTCTGCCTGACCGGTATGGCTTGTACATTTTGGTTCGGGGTAAAATTGGGTAAATTTTGAGCACTCTTTTGCGGAATCTTACAGTTCTTTGCTTTTTTTATCTTTCTGTACTCATGGCCGCATTTCTTTCTATTTCTATCGTCTGTTGTTCACATGAAGACGTTCTGAAAGAAACCATGAAATAACTTGAAAATATTTGGATTTTAAATAACAGTAACAATAAAATTAAGATTTCGCAAGTTGCAACTCATACACAAATCGTAAAAAAGAAACGCATACACAGGGAGCGAAAAAGAAAATTACTCAAAATCAAAATAATATTTCTTTCATATTAAGCCACAATAATACATTAATACTTTACAATTGGCGCAAAACATTAATGACTATTTAACTTTTTTCGTGAAACCATATTAGTAGGTACATATAACATGAATTAAAAACGCACTGAACGTCGAAAACCTTATCTTAGAAGTTACTGAAAAGAACGTGTCTTTTCGAGACGCATGCGGCATGACTCATCATTCACCATCACTTAGGTGATGATGCTATTCTTGGCTACTGTTCGCTCATCTGGTGCTTTTTCTTGCCGGAGGGTGCTGAGGAAGCTTCTAGGGAGGGCGCACGGAGATATGTCCTGGTATCAGAGTATGATCCAGGAACTTGCTGACAAGAGTAAAGAAGGGGGATTAAAAATGAACTTTCAGAAGACAAAAGTGATGTTCAATGCTTTTACAAGAAATGAAGATTTATCGATTGATGGAGAAAAACTGGAGATAACAGATACGTATGTTTATCTTGGACAGCAGATATCAAGTGAGGGTCATATTGATGAAGAAATTAATCGGCGTACAAAACTTGCCTGGAGAGCTTTTGGAAGAAACAGCATAATTTTCAAGAGCAATATGCCATTATGTCTTAAAAGAAAAGTGTTTGATCAATGCATCCTTCCAGTGCTTACGTATGGTGCAGAGACGTGGACCTTAACTAAAAGAGACATACAAAGGCTGCAGACAACTCAAAGAAGCATGGAGAGGTGCATGCTTGGTATAACCAGGAGAGATAAGAAGAGAAACTCGTGGATCCGAAAAATGACGAGAGTGGAAGACATCATGATCAGGGTTAAATCCCTGAAATGGCAATGGGCTGGACATACTGCCAGAAGGACAGACCATAGATGGACAGCCGAAATTTTAGATTGGATTCCAAGGGACAGGAAAAGACCCAGAAAAAGACCACATGGGAGATGGGTGGATGAAATTCGTAAATATGCGGGAGTGACATGGAGGAGACTGGCACAAGACAGACCGTTGTGGAGGAAACTTGGGGAGACCTTCGTCCAGCAGTGGATTGATAATGGTTGACAATGATGATGATGATGATGATCCCGGTAGGCCAGGGCGACCCTGGTTACAGCTGCACCTTCAAGAACAAACTCGTGATGCTCTCTTCCTGTCCTAAAAGACATGTAAAAACACAAGTTTTTCCGCAATGGCATCGAACCGATTTACAGGTTGAGACGAAACTCATTCTGGAGTAAGTTGCTCTCCCAAGTGCGCTACATGGACAGAATGTTTCGCCTGCAGATTTGTCTTCTTCGCACATGTTTTCACCTCTGTAGTAAGTCACAGACACAAGCATTGTCTTGATTTTGAACTTCTGTAACCTGATCTTCTTTCCTTTGGGTGATTATGGCGACTTCCATTGAACACTATCACCGTTCGTTTCAGGATCATAACGAAAACACCATGTCTCGTCACCTGTCATAATGCTTTAGAGAAACTTTTGCATTGTTTCTGCTGTATCCAGGATCTCTTTTGCGTACTCCACTCGTGCATGTTCCTGGTCATCTGACAAAGCATGCAAAACAAAACAAGCACAAACTCACCCCTTCCGCCAAATCTTGAACTAAAATTTGACGAATAGTCCCCTTATTAACACCGAGCACACATTCAGGCAACCTCAAGGTTAAACAACGATCACTTTTAATCCTTTCGCGAATTTTCTCGAAGACGTGAGCACTGAAATAGATTTCAGGGTTTCACGATCACCGTGAGCAACTCTATCCGCTGTAAGCAGTCATCTTTCCCCCTAATTTGGGGCCACTGGTTCTAGGGAAGGGAGAGAGTCAGTGCCGTAATACGAGCACTCCCCACCCCCATGCCTTACCCCTGACTTGAATCCAGCCCATCTTGAACGAATGATCAGAAGCCAGCGCTCAGACCACTGCGATACCTTGCCGGCAGAAACTTCTAAATGCATGAAGTAACAGAGTTACTATCATATCATTCCTTCAAATAGTATAACTATACTAATGATCCGAATTTCTTGGAGTAGAATCGAAATCGAAGTTTCCAAGCTGTCACACATCAACCAGATGGCTATCTCAAGGAAGGTAAACAGTTAGCTATCTACTTTCCTTGAAAAAAGCCATCTGGTTGATGTGCGAAAGCTTGGAAACTTTGATTTCGATTCTACTGCAAGAAATTCGGATCAACAGTACAGTTATACTATTCTGAGTATTTTTTTTTTGATCGGAGGTTTAACGACAACCATGAGCAACTCAATGGGCTATAATCAGTCGCCTGTCCCTAATTTAGGGTCACTGGTTTCAGGGAAGGGAGAGAGCCAGTGCCGAAAGACAAGCACAACATCCATGCCTCACCGGGATTCGAACCCGGATCCCTTTCGGACGAATGATTAGAGGCCATCGCTTAGACCACTGCGCCACCGGGGCGGCTATTTTGAGTATAGTTGGTGTACAGTTCCTATTTATTATTTACATATCATTCCTGTTCTCAGCCTTTAGCCGATATCAGTGATTAAAATGTATTGATTGGTCTACCAATTTTTTTAAGAAAATAGTATCCTAAATTTGTGCTTAGTTTCGTCTCAACTTGTAAATCATATAAGTAACCTTCCTATTCGTAACCACCAGGTAAATATTTTACAAGCCCCATTCTTTTGTGTTTATATTTATTAATGCAAGCTTTTTACTTACTAGATCATTTAAGGTGTTCTGCTGTTTGACGAACTTTAATGAAAAGTTATTGCATAATGAGGCAGAACTCAGGAAGTTTAATGTTCCCAAAGTAACGTAGCGAACAAATAAGCATGTTTCTGACTCCGAAGAAAATTTATTCTAACGTGAATTTATGAAGATTTAGGCTTAAACGCGTATTGGGAACTTTTAGACGATCAATTACAAGGGGGGGAGCACGGCATGTAATTAATGAAACTGAAAAAAAAGTATTTCTCGATCGAAGCAAATTTGTCTCTGTTTTGTAACTCTGTTTAACACAAAGCAAGTACGAAATCTGAGAGGGGAGAATAAATTAGAAATAAAGCGTGATAATGTTGCAGTAAGATTGATGACGGAAATATATTTACCAACTAGAAAATCTTTAAAAAATCTGAAAAGAATATAAAATTTAGAGATGGGCGTCGGTAATTTATGAGATTTAGTGGAAAACGGGCGCTAACAAAAAAGTGATAACAACTATGTCTTTCGTCCGAAGTCATTTCTTTTTTCAAAGATTGCAGTCATTTCTTTTTCAAAGATTGCAGTCATTTCTTGAAATATTGAGACATTTTAATCCTAGTAAATTGCTTGCCTAACGTGTAGAAATGTTGCATAGTTACAGGATGTTACAGCCTTTAAGACAAGAATGAGGACAGTAGTATTATCTAAAATCGCAGTACCTTAAATTTAAAGGATTTGACCATTTTGCGTAAAGCACGTCACAGCCCACTCTTCGAGGAATTTTTGAGCCGGTGTAAAACTGCAACTTCATCACAGCAGAACAAAGCTCGAAGTTAACGAAATCAATTTTCAGGCACACTTCTTTCTAAATCTTTAGTAGGACCTTTATGTTATATTTACATTAAGGATGATTCAGAGGTCAGTTCAACCTTTTAAATCCTACTTTCGTAAAACTGACCTCAAGCGAATTGAACTTCGATAAACTTGTCCAACGCATTTAAGTGTAACAGCTAACCATTGGAAGGGAAGTCTTCTGTTACACATGTGAAAAAATTTGCACTGCCTTTTCCAAAGCTCTTGCCACCTGGAGGGTTAAAACTGACCTCAAGCGAATTGTACTGGGATAAACTTGTCCAACGCATTTAAGTGTAACAACTAACCATTGAATAATGTGAAAGTGCATTGCAAAGCATGCGGAATTACTGCTTTTATATGAGGGGAAATGTTTTAAATTTAATACAGATCAAAACAAGATTTGAACACGCACTTAAATATTCCCAAGGGTAAAGGGTATTTCTAACCAGTCGACGTTCCTCCCCCCCCCCCCTTTTTTTCTTGTTCTTGTTTTCAGAAAATTTAGAACTGCAATGCGTTTTTGATGTATACGTTGCCGGTGAACGCTCTCAACACCGAACGACATTAGACCGTATGTGTAGCCGTATACGTATAATTAAAACACACTTTCATCTTAAAACTGCCCTCAGACAGTACCTCACTACGACGTACTCCCGTATGTGCGCCGTCTTAAAGGCTTATAAAACTTAGATCATTTGTATATCTCAAGTACTTTCTTGAGTCGCATGATTCTCATATATCTACGTTAGCTTCTTCTTGGTGTTGCGATTTCCGTGATCAGTATGTATAACGATGTAACGAGAAGGTAGTTTTGACTATAATAAATCAATAATAAGGGATTTGGGGGGAGATTCGGAAGGAAAGAGTAAGATTAGCAAAAATGCACGCAATGGCAAAAAATGACTAAAAAGAACCTCCTTGCGTTTCACCAGGAACGAGAAACAGGAGTCTGCTGAATGCAGCTCAAACGTAAACAATTAGAATGTTTGTATCACAGAGATGGGAATTCGGAAGACAAGCAGAAACAAAGTCGCATTTCAAGGGCCAAGTGGGTTGTTTGTAACAACCAGCAGAAGGGAGACAACAGAAAAGTCAGGCAGTTGTGTTGAGGGCCGTCGCAAACAGCAAACGTACAGAAATAGGGTGTACACCATTCCTTGGAAAACACAGCTCGTTTGTGGACCAGGAAAATCTGTGGAAAGACCACCAACACAAAGTTGGTGGTCTTTCCACAGATTTTCCTGGTCCACAAACGAGCTTTACGGTTGCAAGGTTGCAAGCTGGCCTCCAACGGAATCTGTCGAGATTTAGTTAGATGCGCTCTCTGTTGATCGAGATTAGGGAATTAAAAGGATCTCTGTGGCAATAAGATTGCATCGGCACTATAAATGCACTTGATAGAATTGGACTCCGGAAAGGAATCTGCGGACACTGTGACCCTGCGAGATGTTGTGGAAATTAATTGCAGCTGGACCGATTCAACTCCACACGCTGGAAACTGAGTGCTACAGAGGACATACATTTGTATCGGAAAGCAAAGTAAAAATATGAGCTTCGAATGTCATATGGATATTTAGTTTGAATCTCCGATTGCTGGACGAGAGACAGAGAAACTCTCTGCCCAGCTCCACCTCGAAGGAACACCCAACCGTTGCGTGAACTGACACGAATACCTTAAATAGGTTAAATCCTTTTAACCAGCAGCTCAATGGAATTTTTGAAAAGGAGAAAATGGGAAGAATAGAAGTGAGAACAGTGTGTCCTGGTAAGAAAAATTCCAAAGTAACAGTAATGAATCATCCTGCTCTAGCAGAGACTTTGGCAAACCTGTGAAGAAACTGCATTTTGCTCCGCTTATTTTTTTACGCCGTCTCAGAGTTCATCGGCTGGCACAATGCCGTCACTTCTCTTTCTTTCATGCCAAACCACAGCGTGTGGGATATCTGAGATCACTTGTGAATAACTTACAAATTTCACTGCGTTAGTACTTTTGACTTGGGTTTTATTGTCTCTGCCCTATCAGCAAATCATTAACAATTCAACTACTTTTCAGGAACTTGAATTTGTATGAAATCATTAGTGGTTGGTGGGTTAGGATAATATGTAAGTAGAAGGGGATCCAGCCAATATTCCTTTAAATTTTAACCAACAACCGTGCTTGAACATTTATTATGTTAAACATTTAAATTAAGTAAATGTGCTTGTGTTCAAAATTACAGGCAGCCATTTTATTTGGCACGTTCGGTCAATTCAGCTCTGATTGGCAGCGCACTCTCAATCATCTATCTCTCACCTGAAATATCAAGAGAATCTACGTTCTTCGGGTTGCGACGTGACTGGTACACTGAGAGCCAGGTCGTAACAGCATTAATAATAATTGTAATAACTCGGAACTTTATTGTTGCAAAACGGAATATCTTCCTTTTTTTATTTACAAAACTTGGTGCAAAACGAAACATGACATGTTTGCTGCGCTGTCTGCATTACTGGAAACGGATACACAAACCCAGCGCAGGGTGTAGTAAATTCTTTCGAGGTGAGGTGAGTTCGCAAAATGGACGGCGGAGCCTCAGAAACCAGAAACAGGAAATCAGGATGAAAGGAGGTCACTCCCAGGAGCTCCAGTTAGAAGAGACTAGGGTGAACCTCCTGGTAGCAGAAAGTGTCCCTAACAACTGAGAGTGGATACACTAATCCAGCGTAGTTTACGTTACGAATCGACTAATACATTTCAATTTGTTCAAGCACGTGATCATGTTTAATTAAGGATTGGTCTTATTCACGGCGCAGCGATTCTTTGCATCCTGGTAACGGAATATTAAAAATTTAGGTAGAGCTGGGGGTTAGAAACAAAAAAGGAACCTGAGTAGCAGGTTCATTACAAATACTAATAATTATTACTATTGTCAACGTTCTTGGCCGGGACCGGGCAGCAAAGGCAGAGATATTCATCTTATGCCTGCAAATTCAGGAATTTCCTAATGATATGGAAATTTGTAGAACTACTGCCTTTTGGATTGGATGTTATTGTTACTATAACTATTGCAGGTGTACTATGCGAAAAAGCCTGCCAATGAGGCTAAAAAGTTTAGAAGAATAATGTAGTAGCACAAGCATTCTATACTGTTACTAAGGTCATGGTGCCTGAAGCGTAAAACAAACGTTGCCGAAATTAAGTTGGTATGACGGATATACAGTTTCATCAGAAAGGATAGAAAATGGGCAGCATTTCAAATGCTTCGCTCTCACCATTCCACCTTCTCAACTTTTCCTGAAATTTTTCGGTGGCCAGGCTGGACGAGTAGTCTGAGGAGCTATATGCAGTTGGCCTGTTAGGATCATTCCTCCTAAATGGGCCTGAGCAGAATAGAGCTCTCTCTCTCTCTCTCTCTCTCTCTGTCCCTTCTCTGAAACCAGTTGCCCTATATTAGGGATGGGCAACTTTATAGCCATCCAACTATCTCGTCTGCCCATGGCAGGTTTAGTCCCGCAAAACTTTTTTCGTTTGTTTGGATGTTTAACGACCACCGTGTGCAACTCAATGGACTATAAGGCAGTCGCCCCTCCCTAATTTAGAGTCGCTGGTTCCAGGGAAGGGAGAGAGCCAGTGCCGTAAGACAAACACAACATCCATGCCTCACTGGGATTTGAACCCGGTCCCCTTTCGGACGAATGATCAGATGCCATCGCTTAGACCACTGCGCCACCGGGGCAGCCCCGCAAAAACGACTATGCGCCCTTTTGGGTTACTGGTAAATTATTGCAGCTGGCTTGCCCTTCCTCTGCTGCATATGGATAAGGAAGAAAGGGCGTCCAGGCCCGTCTTCACGGGGAACCATCTGCTCGTTCGCGTCCCCAAACACAGGAATCCTGCAGAAAACCCCGAAAAACCCGTTGACTGGGTGGCTGGAAGAACCCGGATTTGAACACCCGACTCGTCAGAAACGTCCACCTCATACAGTGCGCATAGCGATTTAACCAACTGTGCTATGCTGGTGGTTACTCCGCCTCTCATGATAGTCGCTAAACTCAAAAACAAAAATTAAAAAAGGAAAAGAAACGAATATCATGCTTCTTAAAATTTCTTAAGTAAACTTTATTTTAATGGAACGATACGCTGCTTGAGAGAGAAAGAGAGAGAGAAAGAGAGACGGGAAAGTTCTGTCGAGTAAATAACAAGTTCTCTTTCCCGAAAGGGATCATTTATGTACAGAAGAACGGATCTGTATTGTCAAGAACAGCTTCACCGCTGCGACAACGCTATAGAGCGGCGAAGGGCGTGACAACCGCTGATGTTAGAACTACTCGGTAAGTATCAGGCACTCAGCTCTCTTCAGCAGGAAGACAAGAATATAAATCGCAAAAAAAAGAAGTTGGTTAGTTCTGCGTGAAAGTCTTCCGATTCTTGGAAAGAAGAAGATTTCGCTAAACCATGTGATGTGACCGCAGTTTTAGGAAAAAACTTTGATAAGCATCTGCAAGTAAGATGTTGAATGAATTTCCGAAAACGGAGGACGTCCATAAAAGCACTTTAAATCCATATAATTCGATTTTTAACAAATCCCTACACGTGTTTCCTGATTTTCACACGTGTTTCCTGATTTTCACACGTGTTTCCTGATTTTCACACGTGTTTCCTGATTTTCCCATGGACTCGGGAAACACAAAACAAAATCGGAATTGTTGTAATTAAAAGACAACTTAAAACTATATATGTATTTTGGTATAATACAAAATGTACTGGAGGTAAGGTGTTTATTTTCACTTCATATCTATCAATAAATTACGAATACGGAAATAGGAACTAAAAGCTGGATGCAGTGAATGTCATAGTGCCGTGCACGCTGTAAATAATCTCAACAACTGAACGCTTCCAAATAACTAAATTTAAAGGAAAGTAAAGCGCTGCCAAAGAAAAAAGGTCATACGTTTTAAAAATACACTGCTTGATAGAGAAAGAATGAGTCAAATGAACTGAAAATCGTTATAATAGAAAATGAAGTGGGTAATGTATGATTTAATTTCCAAAGGGGTACATCAGTTTGATTAGCAACGATAGGGGCCAGGTAACAGCTGTCAAACCTTGTGTTACTATAATGCTATGCAATGCAATGAGACGCACGGCAAGGTGTTGATTGACACAACCCCCCAATGGTGTTCTTGGGTATTTAGGAACAAGCAACGTTCACCTGGTCCCAGAATTCAGCTGCATTTTTTTTTATTGGAAGTTGAACGACCACCGTGAGCAACTCAATGGGCTATAAGCAGTCTCCCGTCCCTAATTTACGGTCAATGGTTTCAGGGAAGGGAGAGAGCCAGTGCCGTAAGACAAACACAACATCCATGCCTCCCCGGGATTCGAACCCGGACCCCTTTTGGACGGATGATCAGAGGCCATCGCTTTTACCACTGCGCCACCCGGCTCAGCGGCATTTCGGAGCGGCCGAGGTGAGTCTTGCAAGCACCGTCATTTTTTTATTGAAGGTTTAACGACCACTGTGCCGCCCCGGTGGTGCAGTGGTCTAAGGCGTTGGCCTCTGATCATTCGTACGTAAGGGTTCCGGGTTCGAATCACGGTCAGGCATGGATGTTGTGTTTGTCTTACGGCACTGGCTCTCTCCCTTCCCTGGAACCAGTGACCCTAAATTAGGGACGGGCGACTGCTTATAGCCCATTGAGTTGCTCACGGTGGTCGTTAAACCTCCAATCAAAAAAAAAAACAAAAAAAAACGACCACTGTGAGCAACTCAATGGGCTATAAGCAGTCGCCCACCCCCAACGCAGAGCCACTGACTCCAGGGAAGGTAGAGAGTCAGTGCCGTAAGACAAACACAACATCCAGGCCTCGTGGGGGTTCGAACCCGAGCACTTCTGGGATGAATGTTAATAAGCCAGTGCTTAGACTGTGCCACCGGGGCGACGCGCAGTCAAATGAGATCCCATACGTTCTCGATGGATGATAGGTACAAAGATTTCTCTCGCCATGGTAACATATGTACCAATTGTAGGCCTGCTCGGAATACGTTAGCGGTGCGTGGCCGAGCGTTTTCTTGCAGAGAAAAGTGCTCCTGGATAACTCTCAGAAATTGCAACAACAATAGCTGTAAAACATCAAAGTCCGTAAAAACACTTCATGCTGGAGGTTGAAAATTAATGTAAGTACATTGCCGTCTATGCACGATAAAATAGTTTTAAAAAACCTTTTAATGTAAAAACACCTTAGTCATAAAAGCATTCACATAAAAGGTACACTAGAATCTTTCAGATTCGCACCGGATCCATCCTCAGGTGTAAGTCTGATGGTTAGATCAGCAGGATATATACACAGTGAGGTGAGATACAAAAATGATGTAGAGTGTAATGAAGGCATGCGCACTACAGAAACATAAAAGTTTAAACATGGGAGCGTATTATTATTCAAAGTTTATAAAAATATTTTTAGAAGCTGCAATCTGTAGCAAAGATTTCCAGGGATTATGAATGATACTTGGGTAATCGTCGTTACGACATTGGTGGCGATGAGCGAAAATCTGTAGACTCTCAGTAAGTAGGGTTAGATGCTTAGATTTGGGAGTGGTGAGCATCATCCGCACCACGAGGCTGTCACAGTGCCCGTTTTGCGCATCACAGATGGCCTGTTATCGTAAGTAATAGAACCACGTACGAAGATGTCTGGTTTGCGAAAAGTGTGCTGCTCATGAACTCTAGATCTTCTGTCGAGAATCTAAAATCGTGTTTTTAATTCGTCGATCGTGGACATCGAGGCAGAATATGTATTTATTGCTGAACACGACATGGTGTCGTTCCTATCGCCACACAGATCAATTACTAAATGATTTAAGCCTTGTTCGGCGATGCCCTATGTTTGGGGATTCCCTATGGTCAATAACAGCAGGTACAACAGCTGTTTGAAGCGCAGACCTGTCTCCACCAATCTTCGGCTCACCGTCCGAGTTGTTAGGGGGGATTCCATAGACACCTTTGCAGCCTATCGAATACTGTCTACAATGTTATCTTCAAGGGTGCGATGAAAATCAAATGCTACTTATGGACTGGATGCTGGATCCTTGTTCATTCCAATGACACACGACTTCTCTAACTCGAGCAAATGCTGATACCTCAGGCAGTGTCTTCTGTGAACCAAAACAAAGAACACATCTGCTTGCACTTTTCTGTTGTGTGTATGTGTGTGTGAGAGAGACAGAGAGAGAGAGAGAGAGAGAGAGATGAACTACTTTCACAAGTATTAAACGCTCTAAGGAATCAGCCCAAACAGTGTAAGATACACACATACTATCCATCTCTAGTCTCCAGTTTGAAACCGGACATACATAGAGGTTCAAGAAGTCAGAGGTTTAGACAATTGTATGTAAATAAACAAAGACATCGCTCTTTCCACGTTTCAGCAACAAAGTAATCGAAAAATTGTTATTCGGTCACCGCTGAGGATCCGAATCCCAGATCTTTCGATATCTAGCCGAGCGCATTAGCCTTACACCACGGTGGCCAACAATCCACGGCGCTATGTGTGATTTTCTGTCAGCTTCTGACATCATAAATCCGTAAGATGGGCTCAGCTACTGAGACGTCTCCATCTGGTGGGCATTAACGGTACTGGCTATATTTTACTTATAGCAGTTAAATCCAAAGGGAAAATCCTCCAAATACATGGCGTCAGTGAATAAACAAATACATCGCTCTTTCCACGCTAAATCCAAAGGGCGAGATCCAAAGTAAAAATCCTCCAAATACGTAGCGTCAGTGAATAAATAAAGACATCGCTCTTTCCACATTTTAGCAACACATAGCAACCGAAAAATTGTTATTCGGTTACCGCTGGGCATCCGAATCCCAGATCTCTCGATATCTAGCCGAGAGCGTTAGCCTTACACCACGCCACGCATTTGGAGGATTTTCACAATTGGATGTAATTCTCATGCACCGAAGCTCCAAAGCGTTATAAAGTGCGTCATTCTGCTATTCGAATCAGCTTCAGGCAAAAGGCAAAAGGCAGCGCGTGTAAAGGTCATGAAACGGTGTAAACGGCATGTGATACTGAGCACTGTTTATCAGTGTTATTAATGTTCTTCAGATGCGAAAGGCAGCGGACTTAAGCGAGTTTGACAAAGGCCAAATTGTTATGTCCAGACGACTGGGTCAGAGAATGTACGAGACGGTAAGGTTTGTGTTATGCTCACGGTCAGCCGCTGTTAGTACCTTTAAAATGTGGTCCGAGGAGGGCGAAACCACGAAACGCTGGCTAGGTGTGGGACGACCACGGCTCATCCATGCTCGAGGTGAGCGACGTCTATCCCGTATAGTTACGAGCCAACAGAAGAGATACTGTGGCACAGCTCACCGCTAATTTCAATACCGGTGACAAGAGTAATGTGTCACAACACACATCAGAACAAGTCCTGCTGAAAAATAGGGCTGCGTAGCCGCAGTCCGCACCGTGTGCCCATGCTACTCCCCAATTCACTGTCGAAAGCGCCTACAATTGCCGCGTGCACATCAAAACCGGATCCAGAATGACTGGCGGAAGGTCGTGTGGTCCGATGAATCTCGTTTCCTGTTGCACCATATGGACGGGCGGGTACGTTTGAGTTGTTTACCTGGGGAAGTTGTGAAAACACACGTATTTGTCTGTGACTGGGGTCGAACCCGTGAACCCTCACTCTGGAGTAAGTTTCTCTCCCAACAAAGCTACACGGATGAAATTTATCGCTGCAGATGTGTCGTCTTGACACGTGTTTTACCTCTGTAGTATTGCACATCATCTCGCTCTCATTTTTTTTTTTTTTTGTAAGTAAAGAGAGAGCTTCATTCATTCTAGGCGATGTGTGGAACTAACATTGCACATTCTTCGAAGAATTCAACGGCCAGTAAATTCCTTTTTAAGTTCAGGCGCCAATGTGAAAACACAAATTTGTCCGTGACGAAGTCACGCCTCCTCACGCCGGAGTAAGCTGCTCTCCCAAATAAGCTACACGGATGGAATGGATCGCTGCAGATTTGTCGTCTTCACACATGATTCACCTCTGTAGTAAGTCACAAAGTGTTGTCATCAGGATGCACCGTGGTACGAAACAAGCCGTTGGAAGAAGCATAATGCTTTGGGAAATATTCTGCTGAGAAACCCTAGGTCCAGTCGTTCATTTGCAGGAAAGTATGACGTCTACCATCTTCTTCCTAAACATAATCGCACACCAGGTATATCCTTTCATGGAAACAGTACCCCCCCCTTCCCCGCCTCTTTGTAGTGCCTTTTTCAAAAGGATAATGCACCATGCCACTTTGGCCTGATTATTCAAGAATCGTTCGTGGGACATGTGGAAGACTTCTAGGTACTTCCCTGGCCTCCAGATTCCCCAGACATCAATCCAATCGCGCATTTGTGGTTTGTGTTGGAACAGCAAATCTTATGTTCTGCGGCTCAATCACGTAAATTACAATAGTTAAAGGATCTGCTGGCGAAGTGCTGGTACCAGATACCACGAGATACCTTTAGAAATCATGTAGTTTGTATGCCTCACTGGGTAAGAGCTGTTTTTGCCTCACGTGACGGACAAACATTATATTAGGTAGGTGGTCATAATGTTTTTTGTCTTCTGTGTTTTACTTACATGCCAAAAGCCCTTGCCGCACATATTCTTTCAGTTTACTTGGCTGATATCGTATTGCAGACCACTCATAGTTTCAATTCCAGTTCATCATTCAGCATTTTTGTTTCAGGACATAACCCAGAAGTTGCATCTGCAATCCTACATGTATAACGAAGTAAATTTCTCCGTCATTTTTATCCGCGCCAGGATTCGAACCCGGGTCCCCTCATTCCGGAATAAGTTGCTCTACCAGTTGAGCTACGCGGACATTTTATTCTGATCACTATCTGCCTTTATGTCGTGTGCGTCCTTCTGGCAGGTACGTCACATCTCCTCTCCTGGTACGTTACACATGGTATGAAGGGATTAGATTACTTAACAAAAGGGGTGGTAGTGTATGTGAAAACACATATTCATCCGTGACAAAAATCGAGCCGCGCCCCCCCTCACTCCTAAGTAAGTTGTTCTCCCAACTAAGCTACACGGACAGAATGTATCGCTGCGGATTTGTCGTCTTGACACATGATTCACCTGCGTAGTACGTCACAAAGTGTTGTCATCAAGATGCACCGTGGTACGAAAACAAGCCGGTGGAAGAAGCGTAATGATTTGGGAAATGTTCTGCTGGGAAACCCTGGGCCCAGTCATTCATGTGCAGGAAAGTATGACGTCTATCATCTACCAAAACATCACCGCAGACCGGGTATATATCGTTTGTGGGACATGTGGAAGACTTCCAGGCACTTCCCTGGCCTCCAAATTATCCAGACATGAATCCAACCGCGTATCTGTGATTTGTTTTGGAACAGCAAATACGATCTGCGGCGGCTCAACCACGTTACCTACAAGAGTTAAAGGATCTGCTGGTAACATATTGGTACTAGATACCACAAGATGCCTTTAGAAATCTTGTATAGCTTGTATGTCTCTCTGGGTAAGAAGTGTTTTTGTCTCACGTGATGGACAAGCATTATATTAGGTAGGTAGTCATAATGTTTCTTGTCTTCGGTGTTTATCATACATGCCAAAATCCCTTGCTGCAAATATTCTTTCAGTTTACTCGGCTGATATCGTATTGCTCACCACTCATGGTTTCGATTCCAGTTCACTATTCAGCATTTTCGTTTCAGAACATGACCCAGAAGTTGCATCTGCAATTCTAGATGGGTATGAAGGGATGAGATTACTTAACGAAAGGGGTGGTGGTGTATGTGAAAACACGAATTCGTCAGTGGCGGAAATCGAAAATCGTCCACTCACTCCGGAGTAAGCGTTGCTCTCCCAACTAAGCTACACAGAGAGAATGCTCACCCCAGACCAGGTATATATCGTTCGTGTGACATGTGGAAGACTTCCAGGCACTTCCCTGGCCTCTAAAATAAATGCATCGCTGCAGATTTGTCGTCTTGACGCATGAGTTACCTCTGTAGAACGTTACGTTATCTCCCTCTTATTTATTTTTTTATTTTTTGAAGCTAAGAAATTTTTCATTAATTCCAGATGATGTATGTAGCAAACATCACACATTTTTCGAAGGACCCAACGTCCAGTAGATTCATTTTTACGTTCAGGCGCCAATGTGAAAACACAAGTTTGTCCGTGACGCCGCACCCCTCACTCCGGAGGAGTTGCTCTCCCAATTATGCTACACGGATGGTATGTATCGGTGCAGATTTGTCGTCTTAACACATGATTCACCTCTGTAGTACGTCACATGTTACTGTATATTAAGTTTAGGATGGAACTTTGGTACTAGCTAGTCGTCTTCACTGCAAAATTGGGCTTAAAGCTTTAGTTTTAACTGTAGGTAGTAAGATTTCTTGCTTAAATATTAACGTTGCTTAAGCTACGAGTTAGCGAACATAATATTGGCCCTTATGGAAAATACACTAGTCGTCCAGGAAAATGAATCAGAAGCACATAAGATTTATCATTTGGTTTATTCGTTGCTATGGCACGTCATCACAGGTTGAACAATTACCCAGAACACAACTTGTTGGATTCATACCAAATCCCAACATCAAATCTTTCAACCAAAATGCACTTATCGTTAACACGACGGTATCTCCAAATGATCTGCTCAAATCTTTATCTCGCTCTGATTAATAAAAAGTCTCTCCAATTCGTTATCATCTCAACTCCACGCCTATCGTCAACATATCAACTCTGTACACTCTACATTCTGTCATCTAAAACAATATACTTTCCTTCGTCTGAACGCTTGTCCCGTTTTGTCGCTCACAGCGTATGCGTGTAGCACTTTGCTTTGTTGTCATAGCAACAAAGGACGATTTTTCCCAATTGCTGGAGTGTCGACTTTTCCCAACTGCTGGTGTGAAATCATTCTGATACCAGCTCATAGCCCGTTCCATGCACGGGTGACTGAATTTTTTATAACATGAATCATAAATTACATAACTATAATAAACGGTTGAATTATTAATGGGCGGTCTATAAGATAGGTCACCAACAACGAAATTTTCGGAATAGTCCCATTCAATATTACTCTGCAATGCAAAGAAAAGGAAATAAAACACGACATAACACCTACGTAACAGAACAAACGTCATAGACAGTTGTTCGAGAACGTGCGTGTTGCCACAGATGAAGTCGTTTGTATTACTAACTTTATTTTATTTTAGGTATTTCTCCTTGAGTTTACGTATCGTGCGATAACGGTGAGTTTAGTTCCGATATCGGCATAATACCAGCTTACATAGATATGACCTACCCATTCAGAGGCTCCCTTCCTGAAACTGCGCCGCCCTTGTAGCATTTATTTGCCACCAGATGACGGTACCTTTCGTCGTATCGTATTGTGTACTTGTACGTTGCTGAAGCTAGCAGTTGATCTATGTGCGAGGCGATAAAACAAAGAAATTAAAAAAATAAAAAAAAATAAACAGCAATTGGATCTAACTAGACCAACTTAGCAATTGTAATATTTTACAAATCTCGTCAATAACACCAAAAAGAGGCTCGTCAAGACATTTTCACCAAATCTTGTAGTGATATGCTACAGAAAATAGATCCAGATTATCCACCCTCTATTTTGTTGTATCCTGTACTTTGTTGGCAGGAAAAACCTCTTTGATTTGCGAAATATACATATCAGTGAGATAGAAACTGACCTGCGAAGAAAGTATTAACAGGAGAACCAAAAGTACAGTGGCACAGCTACGAATGGAAGCCGTTCAAAGCAGAACCGAGAGCTATACTTCCCCAGTTTCTTAGACTGCATAGAATGGTATATTCGTACTTTTTATTTGGAATCACAGAATCGTGTGTGAAAGAACGAAACATTTCTCAACATCTGCTTTAAAAGCAATGACAAAACATGAACGAACTATATAAATTCTGTAGCGTATGAGTACATGATGCTTCGCTGCCCTGGCAAGAACGTACGCGGCTGCGCTTGTAGTCATCCGCGCGTGAATTACACGCTGCAGCGAATCTTTCTTTCAATGAACCAAAGCTTGACGCGGTAGTGATGCGTTAGGCCTACCGCAGCGTCTCTTCACAGCATCGCACTTACAGGTTAAGATTACGATAAAAATCTTTAAAAGACGTTTAAAACATGAAATTTCTGCACAATTTGTCATTAATTTCCATAATGTAAAATCTGTACGTCGTACTTTTTACAGGTACTAATATTTTTCCGACGAAATAATTTAGGACGCTAATCTGCACATTTACCGGCTTTTCACCTATGTGCATAGCCATATGCCCTGAAAGATGACTTTTCCGAGCAAATTATATATTTTTAGAAAAGATGACTTTTTCGATTTTTTATTAGAATTTTTTCCTCTGTTACCACAACAAAATATACTGTTCACTGCCATTCTGTCAACCAAAATGGGAAGTTAAGCTCGTCATAAATGCAGGAGAACTCGCGAAAGGAAATCTGAATGTCGCTAATATCCTTTTTTTTTATTTGATTTACAGAATGGCACTGAACAGTATGACATTTTGTTGTGCTAAGAATGGAAAGAATTATAATAGAAATTGATGGAAACTGACGTTTATCACCCGTGCGAGCTTCTTAGAACCGCCGAAATGCAGCGCCATCTAGGGAAAAATTTAATCTGAAGAGCGGTCATGGAGCTGCGTGAAATGGGTAGGTCATATCTATGTAAGCTGGTCTTGTGTCGGCTACGGGATAAAAGCAGATGGCGCTGCAAGTACTGGTGACATCAGAGCGTTAGGGACAGACGTTGCCTATTATATAGGTTTTATGACTTCAGAGATGCGATACGTCACACGATCAACTCTTCAGAAACAGGAAAATGTTAAGTCGGGAATTTTAGCAATACTTTGCCCTTCATAAACCACATATAGAATTTTTCATTTAGAATCATATCGTATAAAATTTAATTTTAAGATTCCCCTAGCGAACATAAAATGATTATTTTAGATTGTCAAACCAGTTTCTGTTCTCATTTATGTCCAAAAATTGACAGTTTCAATGCAGTAGATAAGAATGTGTTACTATTTCATGCGTATGCTAAAGAAATATGATTTGGGAACTTTCCATGAAATTCTCAGAATATAAGTAAGTTTTTTTTTTTTTTTTGCAGAACATAACCAGGTATTCTTTTATTTATATTTGTAGAAAAAATGGAAAAGAAAGAAATAAAGAAAAGAAAAAAACATACTGTCTGTGTTTCGTCGCATGAACTACCGTAACATTTTAACATTTGCAACTCCGCAATTCTAAGTTTCCGAAAATGTTTTTACTATTTTAATACTTTTCTTCTATCTGGCAACAGCAGGAATAAGTGAA